>CM077922.1:101904910-103264910 GCA_039797435.1 Crotalus adamanteus | reverse complement strand
GGAAAGAAAGAAAGAAAGAAAGAAAGAAAGAAAGAAAGAAAGAAAGAAAGAAAGAAAGAAAGAAAGAAAGAAAGAAAGAAAGAAAGAAAGAAAGGACTGTGGGATCCTTGATGCTCTCTGAGCTGGGTTGTTTCATGACCCAACTAGGCAACATCATCAGTGCTAGAAGGGAGGGGCGTGTGATGTCTGATTCCAAACGGGGGGGGGGCTTGCCCTGTCAGTGTGGGTGGAAGAGTTCTTGGCGGTTCCTTTTGAAGTCCTCCCGATGACATTGATTGCAAGTTTTCGGGAAGGGCAGCTGGCCTTTCCTTGTGGTATCCATTGCGAGTCCTGCTGGTTGCTGCTGCAGCAGCTAATTCCGTATCTCCCTCTTGGCTGCCCTGTAGGAATGTTTGCCCCCACGCAGAGAACCGAAGGCATCTCCACCTCGGACATCATCACCCGCATCGTCCGGGACTACGACGTCTATGCCCGGCGGAATCTGCAGAGGGGCTACACGGCCAAGGAACTCAACGTCAGCTTCATCAATGTGAGTTTAGTCTGCATTCAGACGGTCGTCTCGTCTCGTCTCGCCCTGAAGGAGAGAGAGAGGCTCAGGACCCCGCTCAGCTTAAAAAAAAAAAAAAAAACAGGGAAAGAAACAGGATTCTCAAAATGCTGCAAATCTTGGATAGGGAAATGTGGGTTGGAATGGAATGGGGAATAGGAATAGGAATAGAGCAGTGGTTCTCAACCTTTTTATACCGGCGACCCCGGTCATAAGCACGCGGTGCGCAGGCGCGGCACGCATGCGCGGTGCCATCCCCTGCGCTAGCTGAGGCATAGCCGGCAAGGGGCGGCAGCAGGCAGTCCCGGGCGGCCGCAGCAGTGGCGGCGCAGGGCGACCACCGGCTGGGCCACCAGCTGGCCCAGCCCAAGGCAGGTAAGGCACCTGCCAGGCCCCACGGGTGCCAGCAACCCTCCCTGCACCCACCGGCCTCCCACCTCCCACCCCTGGCCTTCTTTTACTTACTTTTTAGTTGCTCAACAGGGAGGGAAGCTCTGCAGACTGTTCCCCTTGCAGCACCGTTTGCAGACTGGGGCTTTTGGTAGCAGGGCAGAGACAGCCTGGACAATTCCTACTGGCTTTTGAAAGCCAATAGAAATAGACTCTGTTCAAGAGAGTCTATTCTATTGGCTTTCGAAAGCCAATAGAATAAAAGGGAGTAGCACAGCTAAGGAAAGGGGGGGGGAATGGCGGAAAAAATGGCGGACTGCGTTGTTTGGCGACCCCCGTGAAATGGTCGTTCGACCCCAAATGGGGTCACGACCCACAGGTTGAGAACCGTTGGAATAGAGAAAAGGAATAAAGTAGAGTAGAATAGAGTAGAATAGAACATGGAATGGAATGGGAATAGGAATAAAGGAGTAGAGTAGAATGGAATGGAATGGAATGGAATGGAATGGAATGGAATGGAATAGAATAGAATAGAATAGAATAGAATAGAATAGAATAGAATAGAATAGAATAGAATAGAATAGACTAGGGAATGGGAATAAGAATAGGAATAGGAATAGGAATAGAGAAATGGAATAGAGTAGAATAGAATATAGAATGGAATGGGAATAGGAATAGATAAAAGGAATAGAATAAATAGAATAGAATAAGAATAGGATGGAATGGAATATGGAATACTCTACTCTATTTTTATTTCTATTCTAGGATGCAGTTGTTTATGAATACCATAAAACAAGACAGTTGCTACACAGTTTTGAGCAATCAAGCTCACACAGAAGAGAGCAAGTCAACCTATTCTCCAAAGCACATGAGGGCAGGACAGGAAATATGGGCGGAAGGTTATTAAGAAATCCAAGCTAGAACTTTCCTGACAGAACAATTCACTAATGGAACGGAAGTTGCCTCCAGAAGTGATGGGTGCTCCATCCCTGGAGGTTTTTAAGAAGAGATTGGACAACCATTTGTCTGAAATGGTATAGAGTCTCCTGCTTGAGCAAGGGGCTGGACTAGAAGACCTCCAAGGTCCCTTCCAGCCTTAGGAGTCTATGATTCTACAAGGGAGGGAGGGAGGGAGAGGAAGGAAGGAAGGAAGGAAGGAAGGAAGGAAGGAAGGAAGGAAGGAAGGAAGGAAGGAAGGAAGGAAGGAAGGAAGGAAGGAAGGAAGGAAGGAAGGAAGGAGAGGCAATGGGTGGAAACTTCTCAGAGGGACTGGAACTTAGAAATAAAGATAAATTTTCTGCCCGTGAGAACAATTAACCAGTGGAACTCCTTGCCTCCAGAAGTGAGTGCTCCAATACTGCAGGTTTTTAAGAAGAGACCGGACAGCCATTTGACCAGGCTGGTGTAAGCTCTCCTGCTTGAGCAGGGGGCTGGACTAGAAGACCTCCCAGGTCCCTTCCAGGCCTAGGATTCTATCTTCTATATGCCTCTCTCTTCCCTGCTCCTCCACCACCCATCCATATTGTCCAAAACCCCACGTGCGAATGAACCCAGGTGGCCACCCTCCAAATAAATGACAATCCCTTCGGCCCCGATGACCAGGCTCAGCCCTCCCCAGGGACAAAGCACCCCCTTCAGGCCGTGGCACAATCCTTGTTTTCCCCCCTCCCCAAAGAAAGGGGGGGCTCAGCTGATGCTCCCTCTTTCCCCCCCCACCCATCCCAAAGTAACCTTTTTTGATTCCCCCCCCCCCTCTCCCGTCTCAGGAGAAGAAGTACCACCTACAAGAGAGGGTGGACAAGGTGAAGAGGAGAGTGAAGGACGTGGAGGAGAAATCGAAGGAATTTGTCCAGAAAGTGGAGGAAAAAAGCATCGACCTCATTCAGAAATGGGAAGAGAAGTCACGGGAATTCATCGGCAACTTCTTGGAGATGTTTGGCCCCGAAGGCGCCTTGGTAATTGTGTGTTTGTGTGTGTAAAAATTCCCGTTCTTGGGCGGTCTCGGGGGGCTTGTGACTTGGCTCCCCTCCCGTCCGAAGCAGCTGTGAAATTGGTCCTCAGTTTACAGCCAATCCGTTGAGTGACCGTTCAGCGTTTCAAGGGCGCTGAAAAAAAAAGGGGGACTCGGGATCCTTTGTCACGCTTAGCGACCGTTTTGGTCTGTTTAGCGCCTTCTTGGAAAAAATGACCCCTTGTCGAGCTTAACTAAGTCTGAGGAGATTCTCAGCGTCCCAACAGCGCTTTCCTAAAAGGCAACTTGGACTTTCTCTGCTTTTTTGTGTGTGTGTGTGTTTTTCCTTCAAAAGATTTCGCTTCTCATCCAGAACCGAAGAAGCTCCTTGGATCAGAAGCGAAACCTTTTCAAGGGGGGGTGGCAAAAAAACCCCAAGAATGTCCAGTTTCCTTTTGAGAAAAGCGCCGTCGGGACGACGGCTGAAGTTCTTCAGTTCGCCGCATGGTCGTTAAACAAATCCGGCTTCCCCTGTTGATATTGAAGGTCGCAAAAAGGGGATTGCGTCTCACACGCACACACACCGGGACACACTGCGACAGTTGTAAATACGAGCCTATGGCCAAGCGTCCAAATTTTCATCCCGGGGACACTCCAACGGTCGTCCGTGTGGGAAACCCATGTCCCTTTTTGCCGTGTCCTCGGAACGCCGAGCAGTCACTAAACGAAATGGTTGTAACTTGAGGACTTAGCTGTATCTGTTTGAAAGTGGACTCTCTTTTGAAGTTGTGTTCTTCCTTTTTTTTTTTACAAGATTTTATTAATTTTTCCCATAGATGCAATAATAATTTTTCAACCACCGTGCTGTCTGAGTTTAAATACGCTAATACAGGGGTAGGCAACCTTGGCTCTTTTATGACTCGTGGACTTCAACTCCCAGAATTCCTCAGCCAACGTGGGAGAACTATGGCCCCTTCATGACTCATGGACTTCAACTCCCAGAATTCCTCAGCCAACATGGGGAAACTATGGCCCCTTCATGACTTGCGGACTTCAACTCCCAGAATTCCTCAGTCAGCGTGGGGGAACTATGGCCCCTTCACGACTCGTGGACGTCAACTCCCAGAATTCCTCAGCCATCATGGGGGAACTATGGCCATGACTCATGGACTTCAACTCCCAGAATTCCTCAGCCAGCGTGGGGGAACTATGGCCCCTTCATGACTCCTGGACGTCAACTCCCAGGATTCCTCAGCCATCATGGGGGAACTATGGCTCCCTCATGAGTCATGGACTTCAACTCCCAGAATTCCTCAGCCAGCGTGGGGAAACTATGGCCCCTTCATGACTCGTGGACTTCAACTCCCAGAATTCCTCAGCCAGCATGGCTCAGCTTGGAAACCTCTCCCTTTCCCCTTAGCATGGCTGGCTCAGGAATTCTGGGAATTGAAGTCCACCAGTCATAAAAGAGCCAAGGTTGCCTACCCTTGCGCTAATACATATTTAATTCCTAATCCTTTATTCTTTCCTCTAACCATCGGTAAAATAAGTCCCCAAGTTTGATCATATTCCGTTTCTTCTTTTTCTTTCAGTCTCCTAGTCAAATCTGTCCATCTCTGCGCATTCCAGTGTTTTTTTTTTTATTATTTCTTCATCTGGTGGTATCCCTTCCTTTTTCCGACCTTGCGCAAATATTATTCTTGCCGCTGTGGTGATGTGGAAAATCAAATATAGGCTTTGTTTGTTAAGTCTTTTCTGGCATTGTACCCAATTTAAAAAAAAGTTCAGGTTTTCATTCTCCCAACATCTTTTCTAACCAAGGAGAGAAGCAACCTAGAACTAAGGCAGTGGTTCTCAACCTTTTTAATGCCGCGACCCCCAACCGGTCGTAAGTTGAGGACTACTCAACCGGTCGTAAGTCGAGGACTACTCAACTGGTGCAGCACCGTTTGCAGAATGGGATTTTTGGCAGGCTCAGCAGGGCAGAGACAGCCTGGACAATTCCTATTGGCTTTGGAAAGCCAATAGAATGAGACTCTATTCAAGAGAGTCTCTTCTATTGGCTTTCAAAAGCCAATCGAATAAAAGGGAGTAGCACAGCTAAGGAAAAGGGGGGAAAAATGGCGGACTGCGTTGTTTGGCGACCTCCGTGAAATGGTCGTTCGACCCCAAATGGGGTCCCGACCCACAGGTTGAGAACCACTGAACTAAGGAGAAACTTCCTGACAGTGAGAACAATTAACCAGTGGAACTCCTTGCCTCCAGAAGCGATGAATGCTCCAACACTGGAACTTTTTAAGAAGAGACTGGACAGCCCATTTGTCCGAAATGGTGTAGGGTTTCCTGCCAGAGCAGGGGGTTGGACTAGATGACCTCCCAGGTCCCTCCCAACTTTTTATGATTATGATTATGTATCTTTTTCCAATCATTTTTTCTTCCTTCCTTTCCCCTCCCTCCAGAAGCACATGCTGAAAGAAGGGAAGGGACGCATGCTGCAGGCCATCAGCCCCAAGCAGAGTCCCAGCAGCAGCCCCACGCACGACCGCTCTCCCTCGCCCTCTTTCCGCTGGCCCTTCACCGCCAGGACGCCCCCGCTGTCTCCAGCCGGCCTCCCCCGGAACATGTCGACGGCCAGCTACGACATCAGCGAGGATGAGGAGGACTGAGCCGGACCCCGGGGAAACCACGAGCCCCTGGAGGGGAGGGGGGGAAGACCCTGTGAAAACTCCTCCAGGCTCCCGAAACGCAAGAACTGAGAACGGTGGCACCGCCAAAAGGGATCTTCTCTGCCCAGCCCTCCGGGAGCTGGGACACCGCCCTGGCACTTCCACCTTTTTTATTTCTCCCCGTCCTCCTTTTCCTGGTTTGTTTCTTGCCCCTGCGGTGGGACAGCGGGAAATGGGGGGGGGGCTCTTCGTTTTAAAAGCAAACCTTTTGTTTGTACCGGTTAGCCGAAAGCCTCGATCTTCGTGGAGCTGGGAAGGGCAAAGGGGCGGGGGAGAAACTCTCTCACCCAGCCCTTCCCTTCGGCTTCTTGCGTGGCCATCTCTGCTTCTCCCGTCGTCGGCCGGGGTCATCGGTCTGCGGGATGCAGAGGCCCTTCAAGCGGGTGCACCGGGGAAGGTAGTGGGGGGGGGCAGGAAGCTGCAAAAAGGCCGCTCCGCACGCCTAGGGGGGGGGGAGAGAGAGAAAGAGTCCTCTCTCAGCCTCCCCACGTTTCTAGTCCTCAAGAGAAAAAAAGCGGAGGAGGATCAGGCAAAGCTGCAGGGTTTAAGGGTGTTCCCCGCTCTTCCTGTGTGGGACTCCCCCCCCCCAAAACGAAAGCAGCCTTTTCGCTTCTTTTTGCAACGTCCTGCAAGGGGGTCGGAGCTGCAGGTGCACCAGGGGGCGGGCGGGGGGGGGGGGAGGCGGTGAACTCTTCTGTTTCCAGGCTGTCGTTGTGGGTCCCTGGTTGTGCTGAAAAGTCGCAAGCTGACAGATTGTCCCCGGCTCCTGGCTCTCTCGCCCACTTCCCTCCCTAAGCTATTTGCAAGGGGCTGTAACATTTCGCCCTTTGGCGTCCTGTCCCGTTGCAAAAAAAGGCCGCCAAATCTCTGCGGGAGGCCGGTCTTTGCTCCCACGTTTTCCCAAAAGGCTTTTCTCGCACATCCGATGGGTGCCCCGCGCTGTCGAGAATCGGCCCGGATTTTGCCCCGTGGCGGAACGAGGGAAGCCCCATAAGGCACGCCACGAGCCGAGGTGGGTGCACAGTCATCCCCCGGCTCCCAGACGGCAGGATTCGGAGTGCGCGCCTGGCCCTCTGTCGCCGCCCCGCTCCTCTGGAGGACGCCGAGCCACATCTGGGGGGGCAGCTGCTTATTTCGTTCCGGCATAGCACCCGTTCATTAGGAACCCACTTTTGGTTGGATGTTGTTCTTAACTATGTAATAAATGTTCGGGTTTGACTGTCTGGGTAGCTTTTCCGGTGTCTGAATGGTGTTTTCTGAGCTTGGCTGCGCCTCCGTTCTCTTCCTGCTTCTTTCCTGCAGCCTCAGAAGGGTTGCTTGAGTGCAGCGGCTTTGTGAGTCCGTTTCCTACGCAGGATGCGCACTCACACTCCTCCCAAGTGCCAGCAGCATCGTGATCTGTTGCGAGCAGCTCAAGCAAAGAAGCTCCACTCCCGCCAACACTGACGGAGCAAGCCACTAGGATATAAAGTGAGAACAAAGCCGGTTCCTTGCTAGCACTGATGATGTTGCTTAGTTTGGTGGTGAAATGTTTGCAAGAAAACAAGCAAACTGAGTCAGCACCAAGGCTCCACAGTTCTTCTCCTCCTCCTTCCTGCTAGCACTGAGGATGTTACGTTGTTGGGTCATAAAACATCTGCAAGAAAAGCTCAAAGTGCACCAGGGACCCCCTAGTTCTTCTCCTCTTCCTCCTTTCCACAAACCCCCCTCTCACACTGATGATGTTACCTAGTTGGGTCATGAAGCCTCTGCAAGCAAACCACCCAGCTCAGAGAGCACCCAGGACCCTATAATCCTCCTCCTCCTCCCTTCTATTCTGATGATGTTACGTCGTTGGGTCATAAAACATATATTTAGCGAAGGAATTCAGCTCCCCCCCCCCCGCTCCGGTTTCTCTCCCGATCTAGCCAAACCAGAATTGTTAGAAATATTCACACAAAGCATGCCTCATTGCTCCCAAGTTTCTCCTTTTGCAGTAGAGGCCAAAATTGTGGAAACCTTTTGGGAAAAGTGTACATTTGAGGTTGGATGGCTAATAACACCACTTTTTGGGGGAGCAGTACCATCAAAGTATATATCAATGGAAAGATAATTTAATCAGGAATGTAATGGAACCACATTGGTTCAATTATCTGCACTGCATCCTATGAAAAGTTACAGCCAAATAACCAGAAAAAGGAAGCACCACTCGCTCAGGTTGATCTCAAGTAGCTTTCCTTCACCTGATTGTAGCCAATGAGCAGGAGTGTTTAGAGAGCCAATTGGGTGTCTTCTTGTTTTGGCCATGAGCCAATCAGGTCATAGTAGGATCCAGTGATGGATGTCCTGTATGGAAGCTGAGAGGAGGACATTGGTCAGTGTGTTATGTAATCGCTATCAAGTTGGATGGGGGTTTTTTTTGTGTTCTTTCATTTAGTGAGCTTGTAAAACATCATAAAATTAAAGCCATGGTGCAAAGAGTTGACTGGTTGCCCGGAAAGCGATGTAAAATAGTATTTATTAAGTGAACAAGGCTATAGTTATAAAGAAATTAGAAGGAAAATGGGTGGAAACGTAACCCAAGGTGGCATTTTTACCGTACGCTTTTCCCAAAAGGTTTACACAATTTTGGCCGCTACTGTAGTTCAGAAGGATTTCTCCCTTCCAGACAGCAAGTTTCTTAAGTTGCTAGACAAGCAGGTCTAGCAACTTAAGTGCCACGCTTCCCTTCTCTCGTTCCCATGAGAAGATTTATTCGGCGAGCTTTGCGTACTTTTAACAATAGGCGTGCCCGTGAGTACAAAAGTCATTCCGCAGAGGTGGATTGTGGATTGCTCTCTCTCTCCTCTCACCGGCAAGCCACAAAACTCTTCACGGAAACGTAGACAGGTAGTCCTCGACTTACAACAGCCGTTCGAAGTTAACAACGGCATTGAAAAAAAGCGACTTCTGACCGGTTTTTGAGCCAAGGTTAACGACGGTCGCAGCATCCCCATAATCGCGATCAACATTCGGACGCTTAGCAACCGACTCCCCTTTATGACGGCCTTCCGACAAGCCAGATTAATGAGGAAGCCAGATTCGTGTCACGTCCGTGCGACTCATCGTTAACGACTGCTGCGATTTTTCACGTGGCAACAAGCGCTGTCAAATTACAACAAAACAAAATGTCTCGATGGCGTGAAGTTTAGCCTCAGTTGTGGCCGTAAGTTGAGGACTACCTGTAGGGTGGGGATTTGCCTGTCTGGCAAGTGTCTTTGTTGGGGGGCCTGGGTTTCGGACTATCCTTTATTGCTTGATCTCTGGTTTGAACTCTGGAGATTCGCGGAGGCAGCATCCTGGCTTGTCGTCCGGCTTGCGGTAATACATCCTGGCCAGCACCGCAAGGACGAATGTTTGCAGGATCAACAGCTGGGCGTGCATTTCTTAAGGCAAAAGATGGGGGGAAAAGCAGGATTAGTCCTTTGAAGGCAGCCCTCTCCTGGTCCTTTGAAAGCAGCCATCTCGCTTAATGCTCCCTTCCAGAGGTTTTCAGGACTACAGTTCCCAGGAGCCGTGCTGGCTGGGAACTGTAGTCTCTGCATACCCGGGAGGCGCATTTGACTTTGCTAAGCTGCTGGGGTTTGCTGGCTGCTCAATTTACGGCCACGCTTCAGCCCAAAATTTCCGTTGTTAAGCAAGACAGTTTTTAATGGAGCTGTTCCCCATTTTACCATCTTTTTTTGGGGCCACAGTTGGCAACTGGCTCATACTTATGACGGTTGCAGCGTCCCGGAGGGTCACGTGATCCCCTTTCGCGACCTTCTGACAAGGAAAGTCAACGGGGGAAGCCAGATTCACTTAACGACCGTGTGACTGACTTAACAACCGCAGTGATTCACATAACAATCGTGACAAGAAAGGTCGTAAAATGGCGGGAAACTCACTGAACTGTATCGCTTAGCCACAGCAAATTTTAGGCTAATTGTGGTCGTAAGTCAATGACTTACAGCCCTGCGGTGAGGACCACAATTAAGGGTTCCTGGATACTCTCTGAGCTTGCTTGTTTTCTTGCAAGCGTTTCATTACCCTAACGAGGTAACATGGTCACTGCTTAATTAACCACCATTAATTGCAGGTTTTCCAAATTTCGTGCTAACAAACCGCTGAATTTCTTCCAATGTGCTCCATTTTTTTTTCCATTACTTTGCTTAGAAAATGTTGGGCATCCTACAAATTTCATTTTAGCACAGGGGTGGGGAACTAGGGCCCTTTTATGGCTTGTGGACTTCAACTCCCAGAATCCCTGTGCCAGCCATGATGGACTTCAACTCCCAGAATTCCTGTGCCAGCCATGATGGACTTCAGCTCCCAGAATTCCTGTGCCAGCCATGATGGACTTCAGCTCCCAGAATTCCTGTGCCAGCTATGATGGACTTCAACTCCCAGAATTCCTGTGCCAGCCATGATGGACTTCAACTCCCAGAATCCCTGTGCCAGCTATGATGGACTTCAACTCCCAGAATTCCTGTGCCAGCCATGATGGATTTCAGCTCCCAGAATTCCTGTGCCAGCCATGATGGATTTCAGCTCCCAGAATTCCTGTGCCAGCCGTGATGGACTTCAACTCCCAGAATTCCTGTGCCAGCCATGATGGACTTCAGCTCCCAGAATTCCTGTGCCAGCTATGATGGATTTTCAACTCCCAGAATTCTTCAACCAGCTATGATGGACCAACTCCCAGAATTCTTCAGCCAGCCATGATGGATTTTCAACTCCCAGAATTCCTCAGCCAGCCATGCTGACTCAGGAATTCTGGGAGTTGAAGTCCACAAGTCATAAAGGAGCCGTAGTTCCCCTCTCTGTTCTAGCAAATCTAGAGCCCAGATCTGGGTTGAGGAAAGCTATTCCATCCCCTTGCCCAAGAGGATTGTGGGAAATATGCACGGAGGATTCTGGGAATGACGAGAATCGGAATGCCACTTAAGGAGAGGGCATCAGGTTGGGAAAATCTTGATTTAGTTCCCGAAACTTACGCTGGCCTCGGGCTCTGGAGGAGAAAGGTGGGGAGCAGGCGATCTGACCCCCGTTGGCCAAGATGCTGAAGATGGACGGCTGCAAGGCCGTCAAGATGAGGAGGACCTGGAAGCAGATCAACCCAGAGAGATGTCGAACCAGCTCTGATCTCCAAGCAAGCAACCCTGATCAATTTTGACATTTCCCCACCTCAAGATAATAATGATAATAATAATAATAATAATAATAATAATAATAATAAGAAGAAGAAGAAGAAGAAGAAGAAGAAGAAGAAAAGAAGAGGAAGAGGAAGAGGAAGAAGAAGAAGAAGAAGAAGAAGAAGAAGAAGAAGAAGAAGAAGAAGAAGAAGAAGAAGAAGAAGAAGAAGAAGAAGAAGAAGAAGAAGAAGAAGAAGAAGAAGAAGAAGAAGAAGAACTAGTTGGAAGGGACTTGGAGGTCTTCTAGTCCAACCCCCTGCTCAGGCAGGAAACCCTATACCATTTCAGACAATTAGGATAGAATAGAATAGAGTAGAGTAGAGTAGAGTAGAGTAGAAAAACAATAGAATGGAATATAGAAAGAATATAGAGTAGAGTAAAGTATAGAGTAGAATAGAGTAGAGTAGTAGAAAAACAATAGAATGGAATATAGAAAGACTAGAATAGAATAGAATAGAATAGAATAGACTAGAATAGAATAGAATAGAATAGAATAGAATAGAATAGAATAGAATAGAATAGAATAGAATAGAATAGAATAGAATAGAATATAGGATATAGAATATAGAATAGAATAGAAAGAATATAGAATACAGAATATAGAATATAGAATAGAATAGAAAGAATATAGAATATAGAATATAGAATAGAATAGAATAGAGAAAAGGAATAGAATAGAATAGAATAGAATAGAATAGAATAGAACAGAACAGAACAGAATAGAATAGTTGGAAGCCTTGGAGGTCCTCTAGTCCAACCCCCTGCTCAAGCAGGAGACCTTCGACTATTTCAATCCATCAATCAGAATAGAGCTGGAAGGGATCTTAGAGATCTTCTAGTCCAGTGGTTCTCAATCTTTTTAGACCGTCGACCCCGGTCATGAGCAGGCGGCGCGCATGCGCGGCGCCGCCCCCTGCGCGGCATGCATGCGCGGCAGCACCCCCATGCGCCACCCCCTGCGTGGCACACATGTGCGGCAGCGCCCCCTGCGCGGCGCGCATGCGCAGCGGCGCCCCCTGCGCCGGCTGAAAAAAAAATGGTGGACCGCGTTGTTTGGCGACCCCCATGAAATGGGGTCGCGACCCACAGGTTGAGAACCGCTGTTCTAGTCCAACCCCCTGCTCAAGCAGGAGATTGGACGCCCTTATCTGCCCCTATTCCTTCATACACCCCTAGGATTACCTGGAAGCAAACGAATTTGCCCGTCATGTTCTGCTCTGCAAGGTGAGTCTTGGCTTGCCGAAAGAGGATGGCCAGCGACCAGAGGGCAAAAAGGGTGGACACGCCCAGGGAGGTGTTGATCCAGAGAGCCACGCTGTTGGCTGAAATCTAGAGGCAAGAGAAGAGATGCCAACGAGGCTGAACGCAGGTGGCTCCTGGTCCGGTCTGGTGGAGGTCTTAATATTTGGCTCAGGTTTCCCCAAGTTGATCAGACTTTTGATTCCCAGCATCCCTGCCAATTTGGGAGCGTGAATTTGGGAGCATCTGCGGAGTCCTTGGTGCTCTCTGAGCTGTATTGTTTTCTTGCATTGCATTGTTTGCTCATTACCCAGCTAGGGAGCATCATCAGTGCTAGATGGGAGAGGGGTTTGCGGAGAGGAGGTGGAGGAGGAGGAGGAGGAGGAGGAGGAGGAGGAGGAGGAAGAGAGTCCTTGGTGCTTGTTGAGTTTGGTTTTCATGCAGATGTTTCATGACCCAATTAGGGAGCATTATCAGTTCTAGAAGGGAGTGGGTGCACAGAGAGGAGAGGGAGGAGGAAGAAAGAGGAGGAGGAGAAGAAGAGGAGGGGAAGGAGGAGGAGGAGGGGAGGGGAGGAGGAAGGGAGGGGAGGGTGAGGAGGAAGAAAGAAGAGGAGAAGAAGAGGAGGAAGAAGAAGGAGGGGGAGGGGAGGAGGAGGAAGGAGAAGAAGAAGAGGAGGAGGAGGAGGAGGAGGACTGGGGAGTCCTTGGTGCTGTCTGAGTTTGGTTTTCATGCAGACATTTCATGACCCAGCTAGGGAACATCATCAGTGCTAGAAAGGAGGGGGGTTTGTGGAGAGGAGGAGGAGGAGGAGTGTGGGAACCTGGGTGCTCTCTGAGCTTCCTGGTTTTCTTGCAGATGGTTCATGACCCAACTAGGTAAACTCTTCTGCGAAGAAGCAGGGAATAAGACTAGACAAACAGTCAAGCAGAAAAGAACACCCTAATCAAACTATACCCTCACCTACAACGATAGGATCACCTGCTGTATATCAACAAAGAACAAACTCCATTTCCCTTCTAGAGTCTAGACTGATGATGCTACCTAGTTGGGTCATGAAACGTCTGCAAGAAAACAACCCAGCTCAGAGAGCACCAAGGATCCTCACCCCCCCCTCCTCCTCCTCCCTTCTAGCACTGATGATGTAACCTAGTTGGGTCATGAAACGTCTGCAAGAAAACCACCAAGCTCAAAAAGCACCAAGGACTCCACAGTGCTCTTCCTCCTCTTCCTCCTCCTCCTCCCCACACACTCAACTCCCGGAAGATGTCACCTAGTTGAGTGATGAACCGTCTGCAAGAAAACCACCAAGCTCAGAGTGTATCCAGGACCCCTTCCTCCGCCTCCCCCTCCTCTTCTGCCTTGTAGTACTGGTGATGTTCCTTAGTTGGGTCATGAAACGTCTGCAAGGAAACCCACCCAGCTCAGAGCGTAACCTGGACCCCCGCCTCTCCCTCTTCAAATTCTCCCAATCGTCCTCGGGAAAGGAAGGGCTGATGGGCTCTTGTGTCCCTGTATTTTTCCTAAAGACACCGAAGGGTACCGTTCCACCCCCCCCCCCGCCCCTCCCCTCAAGGGCCCAGATGCCCCTTACGTCGGCTGTGTCGTACAAGTCCTCGGTGCTTAAAACGAGGCCCAGGAAAGTGCAGGCGACCTTAAGGAAGGCATATTGGAAAGCGCCCAGCAGCATTATTCGGAGTTTCCGTCTGCAGGAAATACAACGAAAAGATCCTTCAACTAAACCTCTAGCAATGGGAGAGGAGGCTACAAGAGGCTGCTGGCTGCCCTCTCTTCTGAGTCTACCAGCCTGGAACAGAACAGGCCCTTGGCCGGCCTGGCCCCCCCTCCCCACTGCTCCCCACGCAATGCCAAAAGCCATGCACCACTTCTGTTTCCCTGATACACTTCCCCCCAACCTCCAGCCCCTGCACACTGGTTAATTGTTCTCACTGTCAGGAAGTTTCTCCTTAGTTCTAGGTTGCTTCTCTCCTTGGTGAGTTTCCATTCATTGCTTCTTGTCCTGCCTTTGGTTGTCCTGGAGAATAGCTTGATTCCCTTTTCTTTGGGGCAGCCCCTGAGATACTGGAACACTGCTATCATGTCCCCCCTCGTCGTTCTCTTCATTAAACTAAAACAGGGGTAGGCAACCTGGGCTCTTTTATGACTTGTGGACTTCAACTCCCAGAATTCCTGAGCCAGCCATCCTGAGGGGAAAGAGAGAGGTTTCCAAGCTGAGCCATGCTGGCTCAGGGATTTTGGGAGTTGAAATCCACGAGTCATGAAGGGGCCATAGTTTCCCCCATGCTGGCTCAGGAATTCTGGGAGTTGAAGTCCACGAGTCATGAAGGGGCCATAGTTCCCCCATGCTGGTTTAGGAATTCTGGGAGTCGAAGATCACGAGTCATAAAAGAGCCAAGGTTGCCTACCCGTGGACTAGACACACCCAATTCCAGCAGCCGTTCCTTATATGCTTTCGCCTCCAGTCCCCTAATCATCTTTGTTGCTCTTCTCTGCTCTCTTTCCAGAGTCTCACCATCTTTTTTACATCGTGGTGATCAAAACTGGACGCAGGATTCCAACTGTGGCCTTACCAAGGCCTTGTAAAGTGGTATTAACACTTCACAGGATCTTGATTCTATCCCTCTGTTGATGCCGCCCAGCACTGTGTTGGCTTTTTTGGCAGCTGCAGCACACAGCTGGCTCCTATCTAAGGGATTGTCCACTAGGACTCCGAGATCCCTCTCACAGTTGCTGCTATTGAGCAAGGTACCACCACCTATAGTATTATACCTGTCCATTTGGTTTTTCTTGCCTAAGTGTAGAACCTTACTTTTTTCACCCTTGAATTCCTTTATGACAGGCCTGCAAAACCCGTGGTCACCAACAGGGGAACTCACAACCACCACTCTCTGCTGCCCTCTAGCGACTGTGCAGATTCCTGCAGCTCAGCCGCCCCTTTCCACTCACTTGGTCATGGTGATGGTGGGGCAACAGGGACAGCAACAGCAGCAAGGCCCCGTCCGGATCAGCATGGGGGTGTCCTTCAAGGCTTTCAGCACGGCTTTCTTACCTCCGAAGCCTTCCACCATGACCAGCATCATCAGGTAAAAGCAGACGGCAAAGTAGCTACATGGGGAGAAGCCAAGCCAGACCCGTGATTAGGGAGGGAGAGTGGAGCAGAGGAACAGAAGAATACAGTTGGAAGAGGCCTTGGATGTAATAATAATAATAATAATAATAATAATAATAATAATAATAATAATAATAATAATAGTAATAATAATAGTAATAATAATAAAGTTGGAAGGGACCTTGGAGGTAGTAGTAGTAGTAGTAGTAGTGGTAATAATAATAATAATAATAATAATAATAATAATAATAATAATAATAATAAAGTTGGAAGGGACCTTGGAGGTAGTAGTAGTAGTAGTAGTAGTGGTAATAATAATAATAATAATAATAATAATAATAATAATAATAATAATAATAATAATAATAATAATAATAAAGTTGGAAGGGACCTTGGAGGTAGTAGTAGTAGTAGTAGTAGTGGTAATAATAATAATAATAATAATAATAATAATAATAATAATAATAATAAAGTTGGAAGGGACCTTGGAGGTAGTAGTAGTAGTAGTAGTAGTGGTAATAATAATAATAATAATAATAATAATAATAATAATAATAATAATAATAATAATAATAATAATAATAATAATAAAGTTGGAAGGGACCTTGGAGTCATCTAGTCCAACCTCCCTGCTCAGGCAGGAAACCCTATACCGTTTCAGACAAATGGCTGTCCAGTCTCTTCTTTAAAACTTCCAGCATTAGAGCATTCACAACTTCTGGAGGCAGGTGGTTCCACTGGTTAATTGTTCTCACTGTCAGGAAGTTTCTCCTTAGTTCTAGGTTGCTTCTCTCCTTGATTAGTTTCCATCCTTTGCTTCTTGTCCGACCTTCAGGCGCTTTGGAGAATAGCTTGATCCCCCCCTCTTTTTTGGGGCAGCCCCTGAGATACTGGAATGTTGTTATCATGTCACTTTCCAGAGTCTCAACATCTTTTTTATATCTTGTATAGATTTCAGGTGTGGTGGAGAATAGTTGCTTCCCCCAAGCATGCAGTTCAGTCTGACAGAACAATTAATCAATGGAAGAGCTTGCCTTCTGGAGTTAAGGATGCTCCATCACTGGAGATTTTCAAGAAAAATTGGACCACCATTTGTTTGGGATGGTATAAGGATCCTGGCTTGAGCAGCAGGTTGGCCTAGAAGACCTCCAAGGTCCCTTCAGCTCTAGGATTCCATGATCTTGAGCAGGAGGTTGGACTACAAGGTCCCTTCCAGCAGTAGGATTCTATGATCTTGGGCGGGGGCTTGGAGTACAAGACTTCCAACGTCCCTTCCATCCCTAGGATCCTAGGATCTTGGGTGGGGGCTTGGAGTCCTCCAAGGTCCCTTCCAGCCCTAGGATTCTATGATCTTCAGCAGGGGCTTGGAGTCCAAGACCTCCAAGGTCCCTTCCAGCCCTAGGATTCTATGATCTTGGACGGGGGCTTGGAGTACAAGCCCTCCAAGGTCCCTTCCAGCCCTAGGATTCTATGATCTTGGGCAGGGACTTGGAATACAAGACCTCCAAGGTCCCTTCCAGCCCTAAGATTCTATGATCTTGGGCGGGGGCTAGGAATACAAGACCTCCAAGGTCCCTTCCAGCCCTAGGATTCTAATGTTCTATTACCCCATCCTTCATCTCAACGGCCATCAGCCATCTCTCCATCCACGTTCATCAGAAAGAGCCCACCAGTCCAGCCCCATCCCCATCCCTGCCCTTCCGGGTCAGTTCCACTCAGCTCCAGAAGATCACCCCGGAGGGAAACTCACGAGCCAATAGCCATCTCCACATATGTCATGGCCCGGGGCACCCACAGGCCAAGCAGGCAGAAGATCGAGACGACCTAGCAGAGGGAGGAAAGAAGGCAGAAGATCATGGGACCCGGGGCCTGGGGTCACAGACCCCCATGCAGAAAGCATCCCTTCCTCTCCACAAACTCCCCTCCCTTCTAGCCATGATGATGTTACCTACTTGGGTAATGAAACATCTGCAAGAAAACAACTCAGCTCAGAGAGCGGCAAGGACCCCAGAGTCGTCGTCGTCGTCCTCGTCCTCGTCCTCCTCCTCCTCCTCCTCCTCCTCCTCCTCTCCGCAACCCCCCCTCCCTTCCGGCCCTGATGACATTACCTTCCTTTCTACCCAGAGCTACCCAGATTGGTTTTTACTGATTCCCAGAGAGCCAGGCTGGGGACTCACCGTGGGTGCCGAGCTGCTCCAGATGAGGGTTTTCATCTTGACGAAGCAGCGGGTCTTCTTGGAGAGGTAGACGGCGTCCTCGGCAAAAATGAGCATGGAAACCAGGGTCAGGAAGGTAGCCATGCCGACGTTGGCCAGATCCACAAGGCTCTGCTCTGCAACCACCAATATATTTGACCTTTAGCGGTGAAAAGGCTGCGCTCCCCAAGGGAGAGCCGAACGGCCCTGCCCTGCCTTTGCACATAACGGCAAGCTAGGAAAAACTAACCAAAGTCGGTCCTAGTTCAACTGAAGAAGCTATAGTTTGGTTAGTGATCGCTCAAAGTTACAACGGCACTGAAAATACGAGACTTGTGACCAGTGGTGGGATTCAGCCGGTTCGCACTGGTTTGGGAGAACCGGTAGCTAAATTTACCTGAATTCGGAGAACCGGCTGGCTTCCAGAAGTCTAGTCTAGGCTTCAGAAGCCTGGAGGAGGCCTCCCTGGGCTGGAACAGTCTACCGGAAGTGCATGGATGCCACTTCCGGAAGTTTGTTCTAGGCCTTGGAGGCCTGGAGGAGGCCTCCCAGGCCTAGAACGGCCCACCGGAAGTGTGTGGGTGCCACTTCCAGAAGTCTGTTCTAGGCATTGGAGGCCTGGAGGAGCCTCCCAGGCCTAGAATGTCATGCCAGAAGTGTGTGGCTGCCACTTCCGGAAATCCGTTCTAGGCATCGGAGGCCTGGAGGAGCCTCCCAGGCCTAGAATGGCCCACCGGAAGTGTGTGGGTGTCACTTCCGGAAGTCCGTTCTAGGCCTCGGAGGCCTCCCAGGCCTAGAATGGCGTGCCAGAAGTGCATGGATGCCACTTCCGGAAGTCTGTTCTAGGCCTCAGAGGCCTGGAGGAGGCCTCCCAGGCCTAGAATGGCCCACCAGAAGTGCATGGATGTCACTTGCAGAAGTCTGTTTTAGGCCTCGGAGGCCTGGAGGAGGCCTCCCAGGCCTAGAATGGCGTGCCAGAAGTGTGTGGATGCCACTTCCAGAAGTCCGTTCTGGGCCCCGGAGGCCCAGGCCTACATCAAATAAGAGAACCGGTTGTTCAGGTATTTGTATCCCACTGCTGCTTATGACCGTTTTTCACACTTAGGACTGTTGCAACATCCCTGTGGTCACGCGATCAAAATTCAGACGCTGGGCCACTGACTCGTCTTTACGACGGTCGCACAATGCCCTGGGGTCACGTGATCAGATTTTTGCAACCTTCTGACAAGTCAAAGTCAAAAGCCGGATTCACTTAACAACCAGGTGACTAGCTTAACTTCTGCAGCGATTCACTTAACAACCACAGCAAGGGAGGTCATAAAATGCAGCAAAAACTTCTTTAAAATTCACTTAACCGATGTCTCACTTAGCAGCGGAAATTTTGGGGCTCAATTTTGGTCGTTAAGTTGAGGACTCCCCGTAGGGTTGCCCCTCCAAACAGCCACTAAATAAATGGTTGTAAATTGAGGACTAGCTGCGCAAGGCTCCCCGCGTTGCGGCCTCCGCTTTGGTTGTGTCTCGCACACTTACGTCGCAGCAGCTGCAGCGCAGAAGGCGGGTGGGAGAAACACGCAACAGGGACACTGAAGTTGTCGATCAGCAGATGGATCAAATCCAGGGATAAACTGACCCCCAAAAAAGAGAGGAAAAAAAACAAGAGTTCAAATGTAATATATAACCATCTCCATCCTCTCTGGCATTTGTTCGTCCTGTTCAGACAAATAAAACAAACTTTCTTTGGTTAGCTAGTTTAGAATCGTCTTTATCTGTCCAATAATTTTTATCCATCCGAATGTACAAGCATTTATTTGTTGATCATTTTAGGCAAGCAACTGCTTGTGAATTGACCTGATACACACATGGCAAAGAATCGCAACCACAAACCAGAGTGCTAAGCCCCGGGGGCACACAAAGCTCACCAGGGCTAACTCAGGCTAGCATCCTGTGTAAATGCATCGGACCTGTTTAGTGGCAGGGCATGAATGGAGACTGGGGTTTTTTTTTATGTCCTCTGAGCTTGGTTGTTTTCTTACTCATCATGTGTAAAAGGAGAGCAAACCCACCCCCCTTCTAGCACTAATGATATTACTCACTTGGGTCACAAAATGTCTGCAAGAAAACCACCAAGCTCAGAGCACCAAGGACCCTACAGTCATCGTTGTCCTCCTCCTCCTCCTCCTCCTCCTCCTCCTCCTCCCCCCATTCCTTTCTAGCCCGGATAATGTAACCTAGTTGTGTCATGAAACGTCTGCAAGAAAGCCACCAAGCTCAGAGAGCACCAAGGACCCTATAGGCGTCCTCTTCCTCCTCCTCCTCCTCCTCCTCCTCCTCCTCCTCTCCCCAAACTCTACTCTCTCCTGGCACTGATGACGTTGGATCATGGACTTAGTTGGGTCATGAAACACCTGCAAGAAGCAGTTGTTAAGTGACTTTTGTCCCATTTTATGACTCTTCTTGACACTGCCGTTAAGCAAATCGTCGTATCTGTTAAGTTAGCGAATGGCTGTTAAGCAAATCCGGTCTCCCCATTAACTTTGCTTGTCAGAAGATTGCAAAAGAGGAGCACGTGACCCCGGGATAATGCAACTATCAGGACAAGAAGCAACGGGTGGAAACTCATCAAGGAGAGAAGCAACCTAGAACTAAGGAGAAACTTCCTGACAGTGAGAACAATTAACCAGTGGAACAACCTGCCTCCAGAAGCGGTGAATGCTCCAACACTGGAAGTTTTTAAGAAGAGACTGGACAGCCATTTGTCTGAAATGGTATAATTCCTGCCTGAGCAGGGGGTTGGATTAGATGACCTCCAAGGTCCCTTCTAACTTTACTACTATTATTATTATTAACTGTCTTAAATATGAGTCAGTTGCCTGAATTTTTATCACGTGACCCCCAGGGGTGCTGCAACAGTCGTTAAGCGTGAAAACCGGTCATACGTCCCTTTTTTCTGCGCTCTTGCCACTAGGAATGGACACTGAACGGATGGCTGTAAATCAAGGGCTTCCCGTACTGCGGTTTTGGGTTTTTTTTTGCATTTTGCATCCACGAAGGCCGCTCTAAATAAACTTTTAAAAAAGGACATGAAAACATCGAGAAGGTTAATTTTTTCAAGGCCACCTTGGGCATCACCTGCCACTGCTCACTAGAGTACCTAAATAGGAATTTTTTTTTGAAGAACATCTGGAAGAAGGTCTTTGAACTGGGGGTTTGCAGGAAGAAGTCAAAAAACTTCTGCCTCCAGAAGCGGTGAATGCTCCAACACTGGAAGTTTTTAAGAAGAGACTGGACAGCCATTTGTCTGAAATGGTCTAGGGTTTCCTGCCTGAGCAGGAGGTTGGACTAGATGACCTCCAAGGTCCCTTCCAACTTTACTATTATTATGGATCATCACACAGTCAGCCAAATGTTCAGACTGGATTTGGCATTTTGTCTACCTATCGAGTCCTTACCCAGGACCTGGGATAGGCAGATGTGGATGTTTAATGGTATTACAGATATCATCGCAGGATGGAAGCAGTTCCTAGTAAGGCTGCCTTTTGCAATTGACTAATGGCAAATTTGTCAATGCCAATGGTGTTCAAGTGGTGCTCCAGTTGTTTTGGGATTGCACCCAAGGCGCCTATCACTATTGGTACTACCCCTTGCTTGCTTTTGCCACAGTCTTTCTATTTCTATTTGTAGGTCTTTGTATTTTGTTACCTTCTCCAGCTCTTTCTCGTCTATTCTGCTGTCTCCAGGCACTGCCACGTCCACTATCCAGACTTTTTTGTCTTTCTTATCGACAATTGTTAAGTCTGGGGTGTTATGTTGCAGGTGCTTGTCTGTTTGAATTCTGAAGTCCCAGAGCAGTTTAATTTTATCATTTTCTATGACTTTCTCTATTTTATGATCCCACCAGTTTTTGCTTACAGGCAAATGAAAATTTTTGCAGATCTTCCAATGCACCATTGTTGCTACTTTGATGATGATGATGATGATGATGATTAGTATTAGTATTATTATTATTATTAGAAAAAGGGGTGACATGATAGCAGCATTCCAGTATCTGAGGGGCTGCCACAAAGAAGAGGAGGGGGTCACGTTATTGTCCAAAGCACCAGAGGAAAGGACAAGAAACAATGGTTAGAAGTTGACCAAAGAGAGAAGCAACCTGGAATTAAGGAGAAACTTCCTGACAGTGAGGACAATCAACCAGTGGAACAGCTTGCCACCAGAAATCGTGGGCGCTCCATCACTGGAGGTTTTAAAGAAGAGACTAGACAGCCATTTGTCAAGAATGGCATAGGGTCTCCTGCTTGAGCAGGGGGCTGTACTAGAGGACCTCCAAGGTCCCTTCCAGCTCTATTTGATTGATTGATTGATTGATTGATTGATGCCCATTTTAACATTGGATTCCGATGCAAATAAAAAGGGGCGCAAACTTTGATTGCCCAGGCGCAGCCTCCATCTTGACTTTTTTGACCTTTAGACAAATTCCCCAACTCGAGAAACTGTTAATATCCCAGTGAGGCGATTGGCATTTGGAAGAACGCTCTGTAACCTTTAAGAGTTGAACGACCTTCCGGCGGTTCAAAGCACCTTGAAAAGTACACAATGGGCCACGTGAACACACAACTGAAAAAAGGCTTGCACAAGACACAGCTTGATGAATGGCTGGGCTGCCTGGAGGAAGAAACTCTGCACATGCCCAGTGGCTCTTTTGCGTCCTGTCGCAGCGACAAGGGTTAATCGGATTAATTAGCTTGCTAATCAAGTCCATTCATTCATGACCCGCTTGGAGGACGGCTTCCTTCGTTAAAATAATATTTAGGATTGCAGATAAGTCCTAAAAATTATTTACAACTTGTTTAGTGACCATTCAGAGTTACAACAGCACTGAAAAAAGGGACTTATGAAGGCAGGACAAGAAGCAACGGATGGAAACTAATCAAGGAGAGAAGCAACCTGGAACTAAGAAACTTCCTGAGCAGGAGGCTGGACTAGATGACCTCCAAGGTCCCTTCCAACTTTATTATTATTATTATTATTATTATTATTAACCTCCAAGGTTCCTTCCAACATTATTATTATTAGTAGTAGTAGTAGCAGTAATAGTATAGTAGTAGTAGTAGTAGTAGTAGTAAGTAGAAGTAATAGTTACAAACGGCACTGAAAAAAGGGATTTATGAAAGCAGGACAAGAAGCAACAGATGGAAACTAATCAAGGAGAGAAGCAACCTGGAACTAAGGAGAAACTTCCTGAGCAGGGGGCTGGACTAGATGACCTCCAAGGTCTCTTCCAACATTATTATTAGTAGTAGTAGTAGCAGTAGTAGTAGTAGTAGTAAGTAGTAGTAATAGTTACAACGGCACTGAAAAAAGTGACTTATGACTGTGTTTCGTTTAACGACCGTGTGCCTGGCTGAGGGGAAAGGAAAGTCGTAAAAACTCGCTGAACAAATGGTCTCGCTTAGCAACGGAAATTGGCCGTCGTTAAAAGATTCCACCGCAGCCAAACCAGCTTCTCGGATGGCTCCCAAGAGAGGACGAAGGGCCTACCTTGGATTCGGCATCAGGTTCTGCAAAGAAGCGTCTCCTTCCATGCTGGCTTGCCTGGATGGTTTCTGCCAAGCTCCTCCGAGCGTCTTGATGCCGCGGGAAGCAACTGCTGAAAAGATCGGATCTTCCAGAGAGCTCAGCTTTCCCTGGCAAACTGGGGTCAGAGTCCTGCTGCCTGGGCCGCTGGGAACTTTTTTTTTTAATTTGTTGAACCGATTCCTGCTCTCTTCCGCTCTCTGTTCCTCCTGATGCCGTGCGCTGGAGTTCATTGACACCGATGCCAGTCCCCTCCGCCCGGGCAACTGCCGGGTTAGTGAACCAGGAACTGGCAGAGGTGCCACCTTAATGCTCCGAGAAAACGTTCAGTTTCCTGCAGGCAGGAAAGAATAGAATAGCATAGAATAGAACAGAGAAAAGGAATAGAATAATATTAGAATAGAATAGTAGAACAGAACAGAACAGAACAGAACAGAATAGAATAGAATAGAATAGAATAGAATAATATTTGAATAATAGAATAGAATAGAATAGAATAGAATAGAATAGAATAGAATATTAGAATAATAGAATAGAATAATATCTGAATAATAGAATAGAATAGAATAGAATAGAATAGAATAGAATAGAATATTAGAATAATAGAATAGAATCATATCTGAATAATAGAATAGAATAGAATAGAATAGAATAGAATAGAATAGAATAGAATAGAATAGAATAGAATATTAGAATAATAGAATAGAATCATATCTGAATAATAGAATAGAATAGAATAGAATAGAATAGAATAGAATATTAGAATAATAGAATAGAATCATATCTGAATAATAGAATAGAATAGAATAGAATAGAATAGAATAGAATAGAATAGAATAGAATAGAATAGAACAGAATAAAGCTGGAAGGGACCTTGGAGATCTTCTAGTCCAGCCTCTTGCTTAAGCCATCTTATATACCATCTCAGACAAGTGTCTGTCTAGCCTCTTCTTAGACATTTTTTATAGATAGTCCTCGGCTTACGACCCCAATGGAGCCCCAAAATCTCTGCGTCCGAGGGGAGACATTTGGTCAGTGGGTTTTTGCCCCGCTTTACGACTTTCCTCGCCACGTTTCTGAAGTGAACCTTTGCAGTTCTTAATCAGTTGAGGTGCTGGTGAAGGGAATCTGATTCCCCCCATTAGCCTCGCTCGTCGGAAAGTCACAAAAGGGAATCACATGACTCCAGGACACCACGGCCGTCGTACATGTGAATCCGTGGTCAAGCATCCCAATGTAAGTCATGTGCCCTTGGGGAGGCTGCAACGGTCGTAAGTGTGAAAAAATATTCCCAGGAGACTTCCTTCAGTGCCACTGTAACTTTGGTCTCTAAATGAGGTGTGGTAAGTCGAGGACGACCTGTGGTCCTCGACTTACGACAGCAGGGCCCATCGACTTTGCTTGTCAGAAGGTCGCAAAAGGAGATCACTTGATTCTGGGACGCTGCGACCGTCATAAATACCGTCATAAATACGACAAGCGTCTGAATTCGGATCGGGCAATGCTTCCACGGTCGTAAGTGTGAGAAACGGTCCTAAGTCATTTTTTTTTCAGTCCCGTATCTTTGAGCGGTCACTAAACGGATAGTTGTGAGTGGAGGACTGCCTCTAGTCCAGTGGTTCTCAACCTTTTTAATGCCGCGACCCCCAACCGGTCGTAAGTCGAGGACTACTCAACCGGTCGTAAGTCGAGGACTACTCAACTGGTGCAGCACCGTTTGCAGACTGGGACTTTTGGCGGGCTCAGCAGGGCAGAGACAGCCTGGACAATTCCTACTGGCTTTTGAAAACCAATAGAATTAGACTCTATTCAAGAGAGTCTATCCTATTGGCTTTCAAAAGCCAATGGAATAAAAGGGAGTAGCACAGCTAAGGAAAAGGGGGGGAAAAATGGCGGACTGCGTTGTTTGGCGACCCCCGTGAAATGGTCGTTCCACCCCAAATGGGGTCCCGACCCACAGGTTGAGAACCACTGCTCTAGTCTATAAAAAGTCTTGATTTTTCCTTCATAAATGCTTTTTATTTTATTTTATTTTTTGCTTCGCCCGAATGACTTGGAGATTCGTATTTTGGACGGGACAACGAAGCCCCTTTTGCAAAAGGGGGGGGAAAAGCCTGTCGTCAAATTCAGGAATCGCGTTCGCGGGCAACCGATCAAAGCCCCCCCCCAGCGCAGAAGATGACCTCTGGAGGTCCCACCAGCCTCTCCAACTGTCAGCCGGGAACATTCCACAGCAGAAGGGAGAGACCCCCGCCCCCTCCCCTCCCCGGCCATTGTCCCGGCCTCGCCACGACAACGGCCTCCAATCGGGGGGCGCCAGCAGCGCTCTGGGGTCTCCCCTCCAGACATGGCGTCCAGTAGGGATGGGTGCCACCCGCTCTTTTCGGGATTCTTCGCCTCCTTCTACTTCAGCAGCCTCCTGGTGCTCAGCTGCGTCTTCTTCACTTTCCCGTGAGTAAGGAGTAAGGATCCTCCCTCCAGCAGCCGATCCAGGAGAAGCTTTGTAACAGCTCAGGGTTCAAGTGAGGGGGTCCTCGGTGGGTTGTGTTAATGCAGGTGTTTCGTGACCCAGTGTAACAGAGAGGAGGGGGAGGAGGAGGAGGAGGAGGAGGAGGAGAACCGTGGGATCCTTGATGCTCTCTGAGCTGGGTGGTTTCCTTGCAGACGTTTCATTGCCCAGCTAGGTAACATCATCAGTGCTAGAAGAGAGTGATGTGGGAGGAGGAGGAGGAGGAGGAGGAGGGAAAGCCTTCCACCCTTCCGGGGTAGGTAAAATGAGGACCCAGATTGTTGGGGGCAATGTAAATATATATATACATTGCTTACTGGTGTACACCGCTTAGAGAGGGCTTGCACTTAAAGCGGTATATAAGTCTCATAAATAAATAAATAAATAAATAAATAAGAAAGAGAAAGAAAGAAAGAGAAAGAAAAAGAAAGAAAAGGAAAGAGAAGAAAGAAAGAGAGAGAAAGAAAGAGAGAGAGAGAGAGAGAGAGGGAGAGAGGGAGAGAGAGAGAGAAAGGATTGTGGGGTCCTGGGTACTCTCTGAGCTGGGTGGTTTTCTTGCAGACGTTTCGTGCCCAGCTAGGTAACATCATCAGTGCTAGAAGAGAGTGATGTGGGAGGAGGAGGAGGAGGAGGAGGAGGAGGAGGAGGAGGAGGAGGGAAAGAAAAAGAAAGAGAAAGAAAGAAGAAAGAAAGAAAGAAAGAAAGAAAGAAAGAAAGAAAGAAAGAAAGAAAGAAAGAAAGAAAGAAAGAGAAAAGAAAAGAAAAGATTGTGGGGTCCTGGGTGCTCTCTGAGCTGGGTGGCTTTCTTGCAGACGTTTCATGACCGAACTAGGGAACATCATCAGTGCTAGAAGGGAGGAGGAGGAGGAGGAGGAGGAGGAGGAGGAGGAGGAGGAGGAGGAGGAGGGGGAGGAAGAGAACCGTGGGATCCTTGGTGCTCTCTGAGCTGGGTGGTTTTCTTGCAGACGTTTCATTGCCCAACTAGGTAACATCATCAGTGCTAGAAGAGAGTGATGGAGGAGGAGGAGGAGGAGGACTGTGGGGTCCTTGCTGTTCTCTGAGCTGGGTGGTTTTCTTGCAGACGTTTCACAACCCAACTAGGGAACATGATCAGTGCTAGAAGGGAGCGGGGTTGCTGTCTACAAGCAAACTGCTTGTATATAAACAGAGAGCAAACACCGCTCATTTTTAGTACTGATGGAGGAATAGACAGAAGCAGAGGATGGTGGACGGATGGAGGGATGGATGGATGGAGGAAGGGAGGGAGTGGGGAGGGATGCATTAGATGAGAGAAAATAGATAAAAGGGAGGCAGAGAGAGAGGAGATGTGGATAAGAGATAGATGGACAGATCGAAAGAGGTAGATAGATAAGAAATGGATAGGTAGATGGATAAAGATAATGAGAGGGGGGGGGGAGGGAGGGAGAGAGAGATCTGAATAAGAGATAGAGATAGGCCAGGGGTCTTCCAACTTGGCTCTTTTATGACATGCTGGCTGAGGAATTCTGGGAGTTGAAGTCCAGAAGTCATAAAAGGGCCAAGTTTGAAGACCCCTGATATGGATGGTTAGATAGAAGTAGATAGAAAAGAAATAGGTAGATAGACAGACAGACAGACAGACAGATAGATAGAGATAGAAAGAGAGAGAGAGAGAGAGAGAGAGAGAGAGAGAGAAAGAAAGAAAGAAAGAAAGAAAGAAAGAAAGAAAGAAAGAGAAAGAAAGAAAGGAAGGAAGGAAGAAGAGAGAGATGGATAAAAGAGAGAGAGAGGGTTAATAGATAGATGGCGTGACAGCAGAGAGGATAGGTGGATGGATGGATGTGATGGCGCTCTCACCAAAGGCGAGGTGAGAGAATAAGTAGCTAAGATTAAGCACGCTGGCTGAGGAATTCTGGGAGTTGAAGTCCAGAAGTCATAAAAGGGCCAAGTTTGAAGACCCCTGATATGGATGGTTAGATAGAAGTAGATAGAAAAGAAATAGCTAGATAGCTAGATAGACAGACAGACAGACAGATAGACAGACAGATAGATAGAAATAAAAAGAAAAGAAAGAAAAAGGAAAGAGAGAGAGATAGAAAGAGAGAGAGAAAGAAAGAAAGAAAGAAAGAAAGAAAGAAAGAAAGAAAGAAAGAAAAAAAAGAAAGAAAGAAAGAAAGAAGAGATAGATGGATAAAAGAGAGAGAGAGGGTTAATAGATAGATAGAAGAGAGGATGGGTGGATGGATGGAGGTGATGGCGCTCTCACCAAAGGCGAGGTGAGAGAATAAGTAGCTAAGATTAAGCCCTACTCCCTTTGTAACTGAAAACGCTTCTTTCCCCACCTCTGATCAGGGCTGTCCAGGAAGGATATCTGGTATCCTCACTGCCCAAAGTGACACGGATTGAAACTCTAATTGCCCATGTGCAGAATTATAATCCATAAATAATTTCCAGGTTAATTTAAATTCGGCATCAGGGCTTTTTAAAAAAATTGAAATTATGTTCAATGTCGACGCACACCGTATCTTTCTCTTTATATGTGCTAAAGCAGCATTCCACAACTTTGGCAAAATGAAGAGGGGGGGGGACTTCAACTCCCAGAATTCCCCAGAAGCTGAGGGACTGGCTGGGGAATTCTGGGACTTGAAGTCCACCTTCTGGGAATCCTGGGACTTGAAGTCTACCTTCTGGGAATTCGGGAAGCTGAAATTCACCTGCTGGGAATTCTGAGACTTGAAGTCCACCTTCTGGGAATTCTGGAAGTTGAAGTCCACCTTCCGGGAATCCTGAGACTTGAGGTCCACCTGCTGGGAATTCTGGGACTTGAAGTCCACCTTCTGGGAATTCTGGAAGCTGAAGTCCACCTTCTGGGAATTCTGGGACTTGAGGTCCACCTTCTGGGAATTCTGAGACTTGAGGTCCACCTACTGGGAATTCTGGGACTTGAGGTTCACCTACTGGGAATTCTGGGACTTGGGCCACCTTCTGGGAATTCTGGGACTTGAAGTCCGCCTTCTGGGAATTCTGAGACTTGAGGTCCACCTTCTGGGAATTCTGGGAGCTGAAGTCCACCTGAAGAAGGTGGACTTCAGGTGAGCACCTTGAGCACAGGGTCACTGTGCGTAAGAGAAGTTCCCGCTGTTGTCAGAGTCCAGCGTGTGATAGACCCACAATCTTGTTTGCTGTCCGCAGCGGTTCCTGGCTGGGGCTGAACGTCTCCTGGGCTTTCCCCATCATTTGCGGCAACCTTCTCATCCCGACCATCCTGTACTTCTTCCTCACCAGTTTCACAGACACGGGGGTCCTCTACAAAGGTAAGCGAGGGGCTGAGTCCCTTCTCAAAAGGCGGTCGATGCAGGCGGTCCTCGACTTACGAACACAGAATTGCAGAAGAGCAATAGCCCTTAGACTTATGTACCGCTTCACAGGGCTTCGTAGTTTTACAGAGTCAGCCTATTGTGCCCCAAACAATCTGGGTCCTCATTTTACCGACCTCGGAAGGATGGAAGGTGGATCAAACTGCTGGCTGTGGGCAGTGAATTAGCCTGCAATACTGCATTGTGAAGGGAGGGAGGGAGGGAGGGAGGGAGGAAGGAGGGAGGGAGGAAGGGAGGAAGGAAGGAAGGAAGGAAGGAAGGAAGGAAGGAAGGAAGGAAGGAAGGAAGGAAGGAAGG
The DNA here is from genome assembly GCA_039797435.1 of Crotalus adamanteus. Lineage (NCBI taxonomy): Eukaryota > Metazoa > Chordata > Lepidosauria > Squamata > Viperidae > Crotalus > Crotalus adamanteus. The sequence goes on along the minus strand of CM077922.1, from coordinate 103,235,804 downwards.
AAGGAAGGAGAGGGAGGGAGGGAGGGAGGGAGAAAGGAAGGAAGGGGGAGGAAGGAAGGGAGGGAGGGAGGGAAGGAGGGAGAAAGGAAGGAAGGAAGGGAAAGGAAAGAAGGAGGGAGGGAGGGAAGAAGGAAGGAAGGAAAGAAGGAGGAAAGAAGGAAGGAAGGAGGGGGAAAGGAAGGAAGGGGGAAGGAAGGAAGGAGGGAGGGAAGGAAAGGGAAGAAGGGAGGGAGGGAGGAAGGAAGAGGAAAGGAAGGAAGGAAGGAGGGAGGGAGGGAGAAAGGAAGGGAGGGAGAGAGAGAGGAAAAAGGAAGGGGGAAGGAAGGGAGGGAGAGGGAGAAAGGAAGTGAGAAGGAAGGAAGGAGGGAAGGAATGAAGGAAGGAGGGAGGGAGGGAGAAAGGAAGGGAGAAAGGAAGGAAGGAAGGAGGGAGGGAGGGAGGGAGAAAGGAAGGGAGAAGGAGGGAAGGGAGGGAGGGAGGAAGGAATGACGGAAGGAGGGAGGGAGGGAGGGAGGGGGAAGGAAGGAAGGAAGGAAGGAAGGAGGGGAGGGAGGGAGGGAGGGAGGAATAGCAATAGCACTTAGACTTATATACCGCTGAAGAAATGAATGTAAGTCAAATACCACCCGTACAAGTGATGCCCTCCCTCTTTATATTGTCTCTTCACAACAACCCTGTGAGGTAGCCTGGACTGGGAAGAGAATGAGCTTGGCCCAAACTCATCTCACACGCTTCCAAGGCAAGGGGGCAGGACTTGAACCCAGCCCTCCCCAGAGGCAAGCCAGCAAATTCATCCCTGCACCCAGCCTGGCTAGGTGCTGGGAGTTAAAGCAGACATTCTTGTCATCAGCAGCCGCCACTTCCGCAGGAGAGGTTTTTTTCCCCTCCCTTTTTTGAAACCGCCCCGTGTTTTTTGCGTTTTGTGTCTGTCCGTGTGAACTCCTCGCAGAACACAAACACACCGTCCCCCGGGCGGTCGCACGAGGAAAGCCGTTTTTCACACCTGGTGGTCTCCTTTCCCTCCGTCCCAGGCATCAAAGAAGAGCTGGAGAACCAGGCCAACACCCTGGGCAGCCTCAACAAACGCTGGTGCAACAGATGCCAGTTGTACAGCTTGCCGCACACTTTCCATTGTCGCTGGTGCAACACTTGCGTGGAGGTAAGGTATGGCCGGCAGACACAAACACAATTTCCCCCCATGACGAGCAGCAAAATCAACATCTATGGGGCTGTGGTTACAGTCCTCAATTTACGACCGTTCATTTAGCGACAGAAGTTACGATGGCACTGGGAAAAGCGATTTGTGACCGTTTTTCACACTTACGACTGTTGTTACAGTGTCCCTCAAGTCGCATAATCAAAATTCGGACACTGGGCAACTGAGTCGTATTTATGACCACTGCAGTGATTCACTTAACAACGGAGGCCAGAAAAGTCACAAAATGGGGCAAACCTCAACAACTGTCTTGCTTGGTAAGTGTCTTGCTTGGGGTTCAACCGTCGTAAGTCGAGGACTACCTGTATTTTGGTGTTTCTGGCAAAACCAGCCCATAATAAAACGATTGGTTCACTTAGTGACTGCTGCTTTCATCTTGTGACCGCAACATTTGGCTAACTGCAAAAAAAGGTTAGAAAATCAGGTCGGTCGTGTGGATGAGCCACTTTACAACTGTCACAACCGAGAACCACAATGGGCAGGCTCTGTTATGGCTGTAAGTCAAGGACTCCCTCAAATGCATTTCCTGGTGGTCTCCAGTCCGAAGCTGCTAGCTAAGATCAAACATCTGCAGCGATCTCCTGCAGGTAGTGAACCAGCCAGCTTTTGTGCTTGAGATGGAACTAGAACTCACCGTCTCCTGGTGATTGACCCAAAGTCATCCAGATGGCGTTTATACCTAACGGGGGACTAGAACTCACCAATTCCTGGTGATTGGCCCAAAGTCACCCATCTGGCTTTCGTACCTAAGGTGGGACTAGAACTCACTGTCTCCTGGTGATTGACCCAAAGTCATTCAGATGGCTTTCATACCTGTTGGGACTAGAATTCACTGACTCCTAGTGATTGGCCCAAAGTCACCTAGCAGGCTTTCACACCTAAAACGGGACTAGAACTCACTGTCTCCTGGTGAATGGCCCAAAGTCATAGCTAAGGCAAGACTAGAACTCACCGTCTCCTGATGATTGGCCCAAAGTCACCCAGCCGGCTTTCATGCCTAAGGTGGGACTAGAACTCACCGCCTCCTGGTGATTGGCCCAAAGTCACCCAGATGGCTTTCATACCTAAAACGGGACTAGAACTCACCGTCTCCTGATGATTGGCCCAAAGTCACCCAGCCGGCTTTCATGCCTAAGGTGGGACTAGAATTCACTGACTCCTAGTGATTGGCCCAAAGTCACCTAGCAGGCTTTCATACCTAAAACGGGACTAGAACTCACTGTCTCCTGATGATTGACCCAAAATCATAGCTAAGGCGAGACTAGAACTCCCCGTCTCCTGGTGATTGGCCCAGAGTCATCCAACCAGCTTTCATGCCTAAGGCGGGACTAGAACTCCCCGTCTCCTGGTGATTGGCCCAAAGTCACCCAGCCAGCTTTCATGCCTAAGGCGGGACTAGAACTCACCGCCTCCTGGTGGTTGGCCCAAAGTCACTTATTGAGCTTTCATACCTAAGGCAGGACTAGAACTCACCACCTCCTGATGATTGGCCCAAAGTCACTCAGCTGGCTTTCATACTTAAGGTGGGACTAGAATTCATGACTCCTAGTGATTGGCCCAAAGTCATTTACTGGGCTTTCATACCTAAGGCAGGACTAGAATTCACCCACTTTCTAGCCTGCTGCCTTAACCAATAAATCAAACTGGCTCTTTGTCTGTTGTGTGAATGTGGCTAGAGAGGGCCCCGTGGCCCTCCTTCCTTTTTCCAATAAGACCCCAGGGTCAATTTTCTCCTCCCCTCCCATCTCTTTCCGGACTCCGGCGCAGGAATTTGACCATCACTGCATGTGGGTGAACAACTGTATCGGCTGCCACAACGTCCGTTTCTTCCTGCTCTTCGTCTTCTTCCTGACCAGCTACGACTTGGCGGTGCTCCTCGCTTGCTTCACCTACCTGGCGCTCAACAGCAAGCAGCCCTTTGGCGTGGAGAAGATCTGCACGTATCCTTGGCCCGGCATCCTTCCACCTTTTTTTTTTTTAAGCCTCTCTTGTCCCCCACGTTGGCCAGGGGGGGTGGAGGTCAAAAAAGTCAAGATGGCGGCCAGCTCTTGGAGAAGCTTTTTAACGTGTGGGTTGTAAAGAACAAACACAGGCGGAGCTTTAGATGGCATCCTTTCGAGGCGATAATCATGGCCTGTGGATCGACCTGCACAGCCAGCACAGCCTTGGGCCACGTTGGTTGAGGACAATGGGTATTGTTGTCCCGCACTAGCCAAAAGGCAGCTTGTTTGCTGCTGCCTTTCTACTTGCAGGCTCGCAAAAGTTTGGTGCCCCTTTCCAGAGTGGGGTGGGGGATACGCGTGTTTTCTTGCATTTAGGCAAGGAAAAGCAAACGCACAGGTGTAGTATAGGGGGGTACCTTGCTCAATAGTAGCAACTGTAAAAGGGATCTTGGAGTCCCAGTGGACAATCCCTTAAATAGGAGCCAGTTGCCCAAAAAGCCAACATAGTGTTAGGCTGCATTAACAGAGGGATTGAATCAAGATCAGGTGAAGTGTTAATACCACTTTACAAGGCCTTGGTAAGGCCACACTTGGAATCCTGCATCCAGCTTTGGTCACCACGATGTAAAAAAGATGCTGAGACTCTAGAAAGAGTACAGAGAAGAGCAACAAAGATGATCAGGGGACTGGAGGCTAAAACATATAAGGGACGGTTGCTGGAATTGGGTATCTAGTCTAATGAACAGAAGGACGAGGGGGGACGTGATAGCAGTCTTCCAGTATCTCAGGGGCTGCCCCAAAGAAGAGGGAGTCAAGCTGTTCGCCAAAGCAACTGAAGGCAGGACAAGAAGCAACGGATGGAAACTAATCAAGGAGAAAAGCAACCTGGAACTAAGGAGAAACTTCCTGACACTTAGAACCATTAACCAGTGAAACAACCTGCCTCCAGAAGCTGTGAATGCTCCAACACTGGAAGTGTTCAAGAAGAGACTGGACAGCCATTTGTCTGAAACGGTATAGGGTTTCCTGCCTGAACAGGGAGGTTGGACTAGATGACCTCCAAGGTCCCTTCCAACATTATTATTATTATTATTATTATTATTATTATTATTATTATTATTATTATTATTATTATTATTATTATTATTATTATCACTACTACTAGTACTACTACTATTACTACTACTACTACCTCTAAGGTCCCTTCCAACTCTCTCAAACATCAATGTCCAACTGGCTTAGGGTATTAAATATTAACAAGTCCAACCTCTACTCAAGGAGAGAAGCAAGCTAGAATTAAGGAGAAATTTCCTGACAATGAGGACAATTAACCAGCGGAACAACCTGCCTCCAGAAGCAGTGAATGCTCCAACACTGGAAGTTTTTCAGAAGAGACTGGACAGCCCTTTGTCTGCAATGGTCTAGGGTTTCCTGCCTGGGCGGGGAGGGGGTTAGACTAGATGACCTCCAAGATCCCTTCCAACTCTGATTCTGTTAAGAAGAACAGGCCGAAGTGTCTTCTCTGCAGGTAGATGCCATGGTGACCGTCCTGTCTCCCAGTTGACCTCTAGAGCTCTCATCTAGATTCGTGTTCCCCAAAGCCCGGGTTCAGGGACTGCATCCCCCCCCCACCCTAGGCGTTGCCCCCCCTCCTCAATGCTGCCCCTCTCTGTCCTTGCGTGCCCTCTCTTCTCCCACACCAGCCTTAACGTGATCATCTGAGCCAGGGTGCTCCTGACCATCCCCGCGGCCTGCTCCCTGGTGCCGCTGCTCCTCTTGCTGTCCCACCAAATTATCAGCGTTGTAGCTGCTCAGGACGTGGGCGCGTTCAAGGTGAGCCCCTTGGGGGAAGTGGGGGTGTGGGGGGGACAAATGGCAGGGAGTGGGGGTCCGGAGCTTAGACGGGAGTTTTTTTGTTGGGTGGGACAATCCAGACGTGGAGGGTCAATTAAACTGATTTATTGCTAAAAGCCCCCCCCGCCCCCGCCCCCCCCCACGCAGGGACCTTCTCAAAGAGGCACCTGTGCCTGCTCGTAGTTAGATAAGGGTCAGCTGCACTCAGGGGAGGATGGGCTTTGTGGCTACAGAGGGATTCTAGACAAGTTCCTCTTTTCACTCTAAGTATCTCTTTGTCTATCCACTTCTCTCTCTCTCTCTCTCTCTCTCTCTCTCTCTCTCTGCCTGTATCTGTGTATCCATCCAAATCTGTCTGTCTGCCTGCCTGCCTACTTATCTATCTATCTATCTATCTATCTATCTATCTATCTATCTATCTATCTATCTATCTATCTATCTATCTATCTATCTATCTTTCTATCTATCTATCTATCTATCTATCTATCTATCTATCTATCTATTTATCTATCTCTGCCTCTGTCTATCCTATATCTCTATCAATCTACTGGTCTGTCTGCCTATCCATCCATCCATGCATCCATGCATCCATCTCCATCTATGCCTGTCTGTCTGTCTGTCTCTGTCTGTCTGTCTGTCCATTCATCCATGCATCCATGCATCCTTCCATCCATCCATCCATCTCCATCTATGCCTGACTATCTCTGTCTCTATGTATCTGTCTGTGTGTCTACCTACCTACCTACCTAATCTATCTATCTATCTATCTATCTATCTATCTATCTATCTATCTATCTATCTATCTATCTATCTCTCTCTCTCTCTCTCTCTCTATCTATCTATCTATCTATCTATCTATCTATCTATCTATCTATCTATCTATCTATCTATCTATCTATTTGCCTCTTCTTCCAGACTCTGCCAATGCTCAGCAGGGACTCGCTCTGCCTGGGGCTTGACCTCCACACATTTTGGATTTTCCTGTGTTTTTCCCACCCGGGATTGGCACCCAGGGATTAATGCATCTTCCGATTCAATAAGCGAACGCTCGCCCCGTCCTTGGCTTTTTTTCGTAGGACCCGTTCGCTAGCCGTCCTTCCTCCTGGTGGAGCAATTTCTTTGCGCTGCGCAAGCTGCGTGACGTCAAGTAAGTAGCCGGAGGGGTCGGGAAGCGGGAAGCGGAGGATTTCGGAGAACGACAATCCTGCACCCTGAATTTTGAGCGGTTCATAAGCTGTGAAGGCTTTGACTCCAGTTTTAGAAAGAGGCGTGGGCAGCTCATGAAAGCAGTCGCATCGTTTCCCTGGGACCTTCCCAACGCTTTTAAAGTGTTGCTATTTTCGTGCCTTCCTATGCTCTGGGACATCTCTCTCTCTTTTTTTTTTTTTGGGAAACCATGCGCAGCCCAGGACAGGTAGTTCTCGACTTTACGCCCACAATTGGAGCCCCAAATTTTCATGGCTAAGCAAGGCAGGGTTTAGGCCTAAACTTTCTTGCTGTCGTTGTGAAGAGAGAGGGAAGGGCCCTGAGTCATCCAGCTGGTCATAGGACCAGAATTCCCCTTCTCCTGGTCTCTACCGCCAGTTCCAAGTTCTGCTCCGGCTCTGCTGTCCTCTGATCCCTTTCTCGCGTCGCCCTTCCATGTGCCTTTCACTGCCACATTCTCCCTTTGCTTCCTGCAGGCTGCACTCAGCCTGGCCGGGGGCCGCAAGGACCGGCTCGAAGGTAGCCAAGCCCTTCTCCACCCTCTGGATCGCCCACAGCGCCGCCCCCGCCTCCGGATCGCCCACCCACCTGCCGGACCCTTGCCCCGAGCCGAAGACTCTGAAGGTGTGGGGTCAGTTGCTCATAGCTGTGGGCAGACTCCTGCATCCTCGCGCAGACGATTGCCCAGAGAAAGCCGCAAAGGAGGTGAGAGGGTTGCGTGTGTGTGTGTGTGTGTGTGTGCACGTCTGCCTGTGTGGATGTTGCACCCCAGTGGGGACAGCCACCGAGGAAGTAAGTGGGCTATGTACATTTGTGTGCATGCGTGTCTGTATGTGTCTCTGTGTAGGAGTGTGTTGCACCAGGCAGGGAAAGCCACTAAGGTGGTGAGCCGGCTATGTGTGTGCGTGTGTCTCTGTATGCGGAACCTGTGCATGCATGTGTGTGCGTGCGTGTGTTGCACCTGGGCAGGAAGGTGGTGAGTGGGCTTGTTGTAGAACTAAGAGACCTGAGCCAGCTCTTTGAGGAAGGGAAGGTGTACTGCGCAGGTTCAGAGAGCTAAACAAAGCAAAGGGTCTGAACGCCGAAAGGGGCTCTGCAAAACATACTTGTACTCCTGAATAAGTGTACATTTCCTGATCACATAGTATTCCTTACATGGCTATTTTCTATACATCCTTTTCTCAGCATATTAGAGAATACCAGTCAGTTTTGACCAACCACGTGCTTCCGTAAAAACAAGATATGGCCCAGACAGAGCAAGGCTAAATTGGTTATCAGCTGCAAGACAGGAAACCTTCTATAGACCCAGCAGTTTTTAGAGTTTCAGTATTTTTCCACTTTAGGTGGTGTGTATGTGTGTGTGTGCGCGTGCACATGTGGACAGAAACAGCTACCAAGGAGGTGAGAGGGCTGCCTGTGCTTGTGTGTGTGTGTGTGTTGCACCCGGACGGGAAAAACCACCAAGGAGGCGAGTGGGCTGCATATATGTGTGTGTGCGTGTGTACACATGGGCATTGCACCTGGACAGAAATAGCCACCAAGGAGATGAGAAGGCTCCATACGTGTGTGTGTGTGTGTGTGTGTGTGTGTCCCCCTTTTCCCTCTTTTTGCTTTCTTTTTTTCCAAATCTATGGATTCCTTGCAACGTGAATTGTACCCCTAGTTAAAGAGGCGGTCCTCGACTTACGACGATGATTGAGAGCAACATTCTGGTTGCAAAGTGAGACACATTGTGGGTTTCGTCCCGCTTTATGGCCTTTCTCAGCACCGTTGTTAAGTGAATCACCGCAGTTTATTTCCCCCCCCCCAGATTGAGACTTAGCTCGTGACAATGAGTCTCAATCAGTGATACTTGGACCTGCTGTGTTCAGCTGATGGAACTCCCACAAAGCCATAACCTGGGCAGTTGCCTTTCGCTCAGCTAATACTGACATCTTCTTTGATAGGGTTATATTATTCCTTAATGAAATCAGACATTGAACAAGGCAACGCCCACTAATAAGCACAGCAATAAAAATAATAATATATTGAATGATAGTGCCAATAAAGTCCATTGGAAGCCAAGACCATAAGTTGCTCCACCAGCTTCCCAGAGAATCAATTTGTAAGTCTGAAGCCAGGTTGTGAAGGACATTGATTTGTTGGTGATTGATCTGTTAGGTTAAAACAACACATTCCCTCCAAAGGAGTCACAGCCTAAATGCTGGCGGAGCAAAAGATGGCTGCTCGCTTTTGCAAAATGGCTTTACGACGCTCAATAAGCTCCTGATTAATAGCAGACAATGCCGAAGAAGTAGCATTTATAGTTTTTGCCAAACTGCAAGCCATAGAATTTAGATTCACATGGGCTCGAACAGCAAGTGCAGGGACGCCTACCAACAAGACAGCCAGCGCATTATACTCAGCTTCATTTAAAAGGGTGCGAGACGAGTCGCATTCTTCATTCAAGATTTCTGCTCTCCTACGGCGTGTAGTATTAAAAACAGCAAAGACTGACCTACTTGATAGGAATCTGCTTAAACAACAGTAAGCTATACTTAGATTAGCAGGGATACAGTCCAGTGGTTCTCAACCTGTGGGTCGGGACCCCATTTGGGGTCGAACGACCATTTCACGGGGGTCGCCAAACAACGCCGTCCGCCATTTTTTTCCCCCTTTTCCTTAGCTGTGCTACTCCCTTTTATTCTATTGGCTTTTGAAAGCCAATAGAATAGACTCTCTTGAATAGAGTCTAATTCTATTGGCTTTCAAAAGCCAATAGGAATTGTCCAGGCTGTCTCTGCCCTGCTGAGCCCGCCAAAAGTCCCATTCTGCAAACAGTGATACACCAGTTGAGTAGTCCTCGACTTACGACCGGTGGAGTAGTCCTCGACTTACGACCGGTTGGGGGTCGCGGCATTAAAAAGGTTGAGAACCACTGATATAGTTAAAAGTTCCCCTTCCACATGTGAAGGACCACTCTTTTGGCAACCATATATTTGCATAACCGAAAGACGCAGACTGGAAAGATGTACAATTTAGCTTTCCTTGGCCCACTTTTATACAATGAGGTTGGGGCGTTGTAGTGGATTGCTCACAGCCTGTGATATGGACACACTGTATACCTTCTGGAACAGCTACAACTGGAGCGTGTAAAGCAAGAGCATCAAACGGCAAATGGTTGGAAATATGACCCCAACTATATAGAATTTCATAGCCTTTATTATCTTTTATCACATAGTGGCGTAAAGCAGTATAATTTCTTAACCCAGAGGCTAGAACACATACACGTATCAAGCAGGTAGAAAGCAGGTATTCCGTATGATATGCTTCAGAAAGGCAAAAGTCCGTTGTATTCGCTACCTTAGCCAATGGTACCCAGAGATTATATGGCAATCGTGACGCTAATGGATGGGGCACAACTTTGTCCGCGTTGGATCTCTTTCCATGGGTCGTGTCCTTTGTGGTTTCCGGATAGTGGTTCCAAACTCCACCGGATTCACACACAAGATACAAGTCCCTTTCCATCCGGGTTTTAACCCGAGACTAGAGTGACTTGTTCCCAACCCCAAAACAAAGGAAGCCCACCCTCCAAGGATGCTTCTTATAAGGAGCTTTAACACATATGCCCTTTCGAAGGACATAGCCCCCATATTGACAGGCGTCTGGATTAGTAGGCTGCTGGTAAGACATGCCTCTTTAGCAATTCTATCAAAAACCTGTGGGTACTGACAGGGATGAGGCAGGGAGCCATTCCAGCATCTCCGGACTAAAACCAAGAGGTGGGTTGCTATGACATTCACCTTTTCCAATAAAATAGGGAAACACAGACCTGAATTAATAACACAGACATGCTTACTCATTCCTAAAGAATTAAACAAAATACTAAAATCTTCATCCTTTCTTCTCCCGTGCGTAGAAAGCCAGCTTCCGGGGTGGCTTAGCAGGGGTCTTCGCTACTGTGTGTAGAAGAACCTGTTGCCGCTAAGGTTCTGGCAGAGTAGCCGTTGCTAAGTACAGGAATCACCTTTACTAACACAATATCTACTACACAAATAAAAACATACATGAGATACGTTTCAAAGTAAGCTTTGTAGGAACCACTGGATCTCTGGATACCTTTCATGAGGGGTCAGCTGCTGCTTTGACCCTTGTCCAATGGATCCAAGATTTGGATTCTGCAATTTTTTATAGCAAGAGGAGAGGACATTGTTACTTCATACGGCCCTTTCCACCGTCCTTCTAACCGTTCTCTCTTCCAATGCTTAACCCAGTGGTTCTCAACCTGTGGGTCGGGACCCCATTTGGGGTCGAACGACCATTTCCCGGGGGTCGCCAAACAACGCAGTCCACCATTTTTTCCCCCCTTTTCCTTAGCTGTGCTACTCCCTTTTATTCTATTGGCTTTTGAAAGCCAATAGAATAGACTCTCTTGAATAGAGTCTAATTCTATTGGCTTTCAAAAGCCAATAGGAATTGTCCAGGCTGTGTCTGCCCTGCTGAGCCCGCCAAAAGTCCCATTCTGCAAATGGTGCTGCACCAGTTGAGTAGTCCTTAACTTACGACTGGTTGAGTAGTCCTCGACTTACGACCGGTTGGGGGTCGTGGCATTAAAAAGGTTGAGAACCACTGGCTTAACCCATACCCTATCCCCTGGTTTAAAAGGATGACACCTTGTCACTAATTTAGGTGGTGTTCAATAACATAATTTCTAAGCTTTTCTACCTGTTTATTGAGTTCTTGTACCATCTCAAGAGCCCATACTCCCCCCTGATGGCCCAAAACAGGCCATCCAGCAAGATTTCTTTTCAATAAAGTAGGCGGTCGTCCAAACATCAACTCATACGGGGATAATTTATATGGCCGACGGGATGCACACCTCACAGCATGCAAAGCCACGGGCAAAGCATCAGGCCACTTCAAATGACCTCTCAGCACATATTTTAGTAATTTTCTCTTTCAAAGTACAATTCATGTGTTCAACATTAGCACCAGACTGGGAATGGAATGCACTATGAAATCTCCATTTGGACCAGTGTTTCTCAACCTTGACAATTTTAAGGCATGTGGACTTCAACTCCCAGAATTCCACAGCCAGCAATGCTGGCTGTGGAATTCTGGGAGTTGAAGTCCACATGCCTTAAAATTGTCAAGGTTGAGAAACACTGATTTTTGGACCCTACTGACTGGGCCACTGCTTGGTTAACTTGATGAACAAACTCTGGGCCATTGTCAGATGGACTTCCAAATGGAGGTATTAACGCCTTTAACAACAATCTAGCCACTTCCCTAGCTTGTTTAGTTCTTAGTGGGAAAGGCCTCTGGCCATCCAGTGTAACAGTCTACAAAGACTAACAAATACAATCCACGTCTAGGCATGTCTGTAAAATCAACCATCACAGAATCCATCGGAAAATATGAGGTAGGTATGGTCCCTGGTGGCAAAAGAGGCCCTCGTTTTGATTCTTACACCGGTTTGACACTGAGAAACAGTTTGGGCTGACATACCAGCTAATCCATTAATAAAATAGTCCCGTCCATGTCAGGGCTAATTTAACATCTTTGAAAGCTTTTCTTTGTTCTCCTTCCCAACGGAATCACCCCCTTTAGGAGCAGCATAAAAGAGGGGCTGCCAACAATGCATAATTTGGTATCCATATTCGACAAAAGCCAGGTTGATGTTTTATTCAAATCCTTTGTTGTCCTTCATCAAAGGAAACAGTAGCCCCTAATGCCCAGTAAAGATATTGGACATTCAGGAACATATAAAAAATTTGGGCTGAATCTTAGATCCTTTGAATATACATGTGACTGGCTTAAGGATTTGACGTCCTAAAACCTGTCCCGACATCCCCTTGAACTTGTATCAGATGGGGTCCCGGTGTGGCAATCTGACTGTTTACAACTGATCTCCCTGCTCCTATATCCACCAAAAATGTTGTCTGTTGACCCCCTATACCAGAGGTAGGCAACCTTGGCTCTTTTATGACTCGTGGACTTCAACTCCCAGAATTCCTGAGCCAGACAGCTGAGGGGAAAGGGAGAGGTTTCCAAGCTGAGCCAGGCTGGCTGAGGGATTCTGGGAGTTGAAGTCCACGAGTCATGAAGGGGCCACAGTTCCCCCATGCTGGCTCAGGAATTCTGGGAGTTGAAGTCCACAAGTCATGAGGGGACCATAGTTCCCCCATGCTGGCTCAGGAATTCTGGGAGTTGAAGTCTGCCAGTCATGAAGGGGCCATAGTTCCCCCATGCTGACTCAGGAATTCTGGGAGTTGAAGTCCACGAGTCATGAAGAGGCCATAGTTCCCCCATGCTGGCTCAGGAATTCTGGGAGTTGAAGTCTGCCAGTCATGAAGGGGCCATAGTTCCCCCATGCTGACTCAGGAATTCTGGGAGTTGAAGTCCACGAGTCATGAAGGGGCCATAGTTCCCCCATGCTGGCTCAGGAATTCTGGGAGTTGAAGTCTGCCAGTCCTGAAGGGGCCATAGTTCCCCCATGCTGGCTGAGGAATTCTGGGAGTTGAAGTCCACCAGTCATGAAGGGGCCAAGGTTGCCTATCCCCGCCCTAGACTTAGGCCACTTTATGACTCATGGACTTCAACTCCCAGAATTCCTGAGCCAGCCATGCTGAGGGGAAAGGGAGAGGTTTCCATGCTGAGCCATGCTGGCTGAGGAATTCTGGGAGTTGAAGTCCACGAGTCATGAAGGGGCCATAGTTCCCCCATGCTGGCTCAGGAATTCTGGGAGTTGAAGTCTACCAGTCATAAAAGAGCCAAGGTTGCCTAACCCTGGGCTAGACAGTCACTTGTCTGAGATGGTGTGGTATAGGCCAGGGGTAGGCAACCTTGGCCCTGTTATGACCCGTGGACTTCAACTCCCAGAATTCCTGAGCCAGCCATGCTGAGGGGAAAGGGAGAGGTTTCCATGCTGAGCCATGCTGGCTGAGGAATTCTGGGAGTTGAAGTCCACGAGTCATGAAGGGGCCATAGTTCCCCCATGCTGGCTCAGGAATTCTGGGAGTTGAAGTCTACCAGTCATAAAAGAGCCAAGGTTGCCTAACCCTGGGCTAGACAGTCACTTGTCTGAGATGGTGTGGTATAGGCCAGGGGTAGGCAACCTTGGCCCTGTTATGACCCGTGGACTTCAACTCCCAGAATTCCTGAGCCAGCCATGCTGAGGGGAAAGGGAGAGGTTTCCATGCTGAGCCATGCTGGCTCAGGAATTCTGGGAGTTGAAGTCCATGAGTCATGAAGGGGCGATAGTTCCCCCATGCTGGCTCAGGAGTTCTGGGAGTTGAAGTCCACGAGTCATAAAAGAGCCAAGGTGGCCTACCCCTGCCCTATACTCATAGTTACCAATGGCTCGGGGGGGGGGCCTCTTCCAAGCCTGGTCCCCGTCAATCTGTCCATCCTGTCCCTGCTAATCCAATCCCTTCTATCTCTCTATCTCTTTCCATATTTCCTCTGTCTCCTCGGTTCCCCCTCATTCCTCTTCCTCTAAATCTGGTTATTGCCCCTCTTCCAAAGCCACCACGTCCCATTCCTGACCTTCCCCTCCAGCTCCGTCCTCTCATTATTCTCTTGGGGCATTCCCTTTGCCAGTGACCTTCCTCCTTGCAATTAGCACATTGGTTTGGCCCAAGCACTGTTCCTCTTTGCAATGCTCCCGCCAACAATTCTGCCTTCTTATGCATTCTAGCATCCCTCTCCTTCTTCTCCACTTTATCCCTATTAGCAAACACTTCCCTCGCTACCTCCAATAATTCAGTCGTATTCTTCCCTAAGGCTCCTTCCAGCCTCTGCAGCTTTTTCCTTATATCATCATAGCTCTGCAGTATAAACCTTTCATTCAACATCCTCACATTATCAGCATGCCTGGGATCTATATGAGCGTAAAGCTCATACGCCTCGGTCAGTCTCCGAAGGAAACTTTCCGGACTCTCATCTGCTCTCTGGATCACTAAAGAGGGTTTGGACATGTTCACTGGGGGTTTCCCTGCTTTTCGGAGAGCTTCCACCACTAAATTCTGATATTCCTTCAACAATGTCCTATGTGCATCCTTCCTAACATTCCACTCCGGGTCTTTCTCCGGTGCTCGGGCAAGTAACTCAAGTTGGATATCCTGCACCGCAGGAAATCTCTCCCTCAGGCACTTCCTCACAGCAGCCCTCCACTTCTCCTTTTCCTCCGGTGTTAATAATGTATTCAACAACTGCTGTATATCCAGCCACGTCGGGTTGTGGGTTTGCATAATTGTCTGAAACAATTCCACCATCTCTATCGGTTTCACAGAGAGGGGACCATAACGCTGCTTCCAGTTGATCAGATCCGTCGTAGTGAAAGGAACATATTGAAACAGAGATTGGATTTGCGCTACTCCTTGCTGGTCTGTTACTTGCAGATCCATCTGCTTCAGAGATGCTACACATTTAGCATCCTCTGCCTGAGCTGTAGCTGATCTCGTCATTACTCCCACAGCCGTAGCTAAGCCAACTCCTTCCTGTTCGTCCTCACCCACCTCACCGCTCTCCTCTACGAGGAGTTTTTCCTCCTTTAAATCCCTTTCTTCCTTAGGAGCCAACGGCCCCCCTTTCCTTTGTTGCTGTCTCACTACGGGTTGAGCACCATCCGGCGCCACAGCTGCCGCCGCTGGCAATTGAGGCAGAGGGGGTGGGCTCGGCTCATAAGGAGGGGGTCTGAGGACTACCTTCTGTACCTCCACCATTATTTCCTTTTCAGCATCTGGCACCTCAGTCTCCACAACTTTTACGTCCTTAAAGCGTTTGGAAGCAACCTGTAGCTTTTTACCCTTAGGTGTAGCTACACACATCTCTGCTTGTAATAAATCCTCCGCCTTCTCTGCCACCGCATCCCCCCACTGATCTATGTATTGGAACTGATTGGGATATTTCTCTTCATTAGCCGCTATTAGGGAGGTTAGAGCATCGATGGTTTGATTTTTAAACGTTCCTTCCGGGGGCCATCCAACCTTCATATGAGGCCACTGTTGCTCACACAGAAAACTCAGCCTTTCCTTGGTTACTTTTGGATAGGGGACCTTATACTGGGTGTGATTAAAGTACACATCGAATCTTTTTAACATGCATTCCAGCGGTGTGCTAGGAACGCTGCTGCGCCCCCCCATCCTAACAACACAGCCACTGAGTTACAGGGTCGGACGTTCCAACAGTCACCTATAGGAACTACAGTGGCCTAACCACCCACACAGCCTAACCCGGACTACTTTAGGAACGACGACGTTCCGAGTCCAAGAGGGTGACAAAGCCTCCTCTTCTATCTTCAAGCGAGATAGGCACTTCACAATTTTAACACATACTCGCCTGCAGCGTCTTCACACTTGTCCTGGCCAGGCATGGGTTCAGACCTCCTTTCCTTCCCCCAAGGGGTCTTGGACGGGCTGTCAGCACCGTCGGCCCTGCAGAGGAGCCACAGCTGTCCCACAGTTGTCTCCTGGAGGAATACTCCCCCGTGGCGCCTGGAGAATGATTGAGGAGTGACTTCTCGCCAGGTCCGAGGGGTCAAGCCGCCCTCAGCGAAACATCGCCTGGCTCAAAAGCCCCTTGGTGGTCACCAGCAAACGGTTGTAGAACTAAGAGACCTGAGCCAGCTCTTTGGGGAAGGGAAGATTTACCGCGCAGGTTCAGAGAGCTAAACAAAGCCAAGGGTCTGAACGCCGAAAGGGGCCCTGCAAAACGTACTTATACTCCTGAACATGTATACATTTCCTGATCGCATAGCATTCCTTACATGGCTATTTTCTATACATCCTCGTCTCAGCGTATTAGAGAATACCAGACAGTTTTGACCAACCACGTGCTTCTGTAAAAACAGGATATGGCCCAGACAGAGCAAGGCTGAATTGGTTATCAGCTGCAAGACAGAAAACCTTCTATAGGCCCTGCAGTTTTTAGAGTGTCAGTATTTTTCCACTTTAGGCGGTGTGTATGTGTGTGTGTGCGCATGCACATGTGGACAGAAACAGCTACCAAGGAGATGAGAGGGCTGCCTGTGCTTGTGTGTGTGTGTGTGTGTGTGTGTTGCACCCAGATGGGAAAAACCACCAACGAGGCGAGTGGGCTACATATATGTTAAGGTGACCGAAGAATGGATATTTAAAGTATCTAGTTTTGCAGAAATGGCAAAAATTTCTGCTTATTTAAAGGATCATACACCAGAAAGATATATTACTGTATGGGGAAGGTGGATAGATTATATTCAGAAAAAGTATGGAATTAAAAAGTTTCATTTATTTTATGAATGAATATTAAATATTATAGAGAATTGTTTTATAGGTTATGGAGTTAAAGGTTAATTATGATATTTTTTTTCCTTCTCTTTTTTTTCTTTTTTCTTAATTATTATAATTTATTTATTTTTTTATTAACCCTGTATTCTGCTCTGGGAAGTGAAGGGAGGGGGGTTGGGGGTGGGAGGGAGGGTAAGGGTTTTTTTTTTCTACTTTAAAATTTTATTGTATTTTTAAAAAATAAAAAAATTTCAATCTAAAAAAAAACAGGTGACCAACTTTTTTACGATGAAAAGGAGGACACAAATAAATTGAAGAAAAAAATATCGTAAATAAAAGAAACATTTTATTCATTGCAACAATAATACAGACAACTTGCATGTGCAAAGTTTGCCAGCCGGGTGTTTTGGCGCGCTCAGCAGCAATTGCTATTGGCTTTCGAAAGCCAATAGTGGGAGTAGCACAGCTCATGCAAACGTTGAAAAAAAAAACCATCAAAAAAAGGTGCCGAAACGCCGTTCTGAGCGTTCTATGAGGGGGAAAAAACAGCCCTGCAGATTAGTCTTCAAATATCGAAAAGGAGGACATGAAGGAGGACACTTTTTGAGGGAGGACAGAACTTACAAAAGGAGGACTGTCCTCCATAAAGGAGGACGGTTGGTCACCTTATCTAGACTGGCCATACCCAAGGAGGCGAGTGGGCTGCATATGTGTGTGTGTGCCCATGTGTACACGTGGGCATTGCACCTGGACAGAAATAGCCACCAAGGAGATGAGAAGGCTCCATATGTGTGTGTGTGTGTGTGTGTGTGTGTGTGTATGTGTGTGTGTGTGTGTGTGTCCCTTTTCCTTTTTGCTTTCTTTTTTTCCAAATCTATGGATCCCTTGCAACGTGAATTGTACCCCTCTTTAAAGAGGCGGTCCTCGACTTACGACGGTGATTGAGCGCAACATTCTGGTTGCAAAGTGAGACACGTTGTAGGTTTCGCCCCACTTTATGGCCTTTCTCAGCACTGTTGTTAAGTGAATCACTGCAGTTATCAAGTTAGGGACACGGTCGTTAAGCGAATCCAGCGTTCCCCCTTGGCTTCGTTCGTCAGGGGGGGGTCGCAAAAGGGGATCACGGGACCCCCGGGGGGCACACTGCGACCGTCATAAATACGAGTCGGTGGCCCAGTGTCTGAATTTTGATCACGTGACCAATGGGGATGCTGCGAGGGTCGTGAGTGTGAAAAACAGCCGTCTCACTTTTTCCAGGGCCGTTGTGACTTTGAACGGTCGCTAAATGAACCGCCGTAAGTCGAGGATGGCCTGTCAATCAAATAACCAAACGGAGCCCCCCCAAAAGCCAGAACCAAAATCTTTTGATCTCGGTTTCTTTTTTGGTAATCGGAAGATTTGATTTAAATCAAATATTGAAGTTAATGCTAGTGCGTTTCTGGAGAAGAAAAGGAGATGCAGATAGACTTCTCCTAAACTGGGGGCTTTGGGGAGGGAGATCTGAAGGGATCCGGGGCGACATTTCTGACGTAATTTTTTTTTCTTTCTTTCTCCTGGCAGATGGACACCCACCACAGAAGTGTGGTGATCACAAGTGAGTTCCTACAAACGAGACTTCTAGGGCTGGGAGGAACTTTAGAGGTCCTCTAGTCCAGCCCCTGACCGAGGCAGGAGATCTGAGACAGGTAGTCCTCGACTTACGACAGTTCATTTAAGTGACCAAAGTTACAACCGTACTGGGGAAAAAGTGATTTTTGACCGTTTTTCAGACTTACGACCATTGTAGCAGCCTCCCCCAAGGGTTGCGTGATCAAAATTCGGACGCTTGGCCACCGACTCATGTTTGTGGCGGTCGCCGTGTCCGGGTGGTGGTGGGGGGTGGTGTCACGTGATCATCCCCTTTGGCGACCTTCCGACAAGTCAACGGGGAAGATGGGACTCACGCAAACAACCGTGCTTCTGACTGTTAAGGGATTCACTTAACAACTGTGGCCGGAACGGTCGTAAAACGGGGCGAACACTCACTCGCCTAAGCCACAGGAATTTAGGCTCAGTTCTGGTCGTACGTTGAGGACTACCTGCACTCATTTGCAAGGCTAAGGATCTCCCCCCCCTACACACACCAAAAAACTCTTCCCTTTCACCTATCAAAGGGCTGCTCCCCATTTATTTTGGGGTTCCCCCATCACCTTTCTGTAAATTATAACAATAATAAAGTTGGAAGGGACCTTGGAGGTCATCTAGTCCAACCCTCTGCTCAGGCAGGAAACCCTACACCATTTCAGAAAAAGGGCTGTCCAGTCTCTTCTTAAAAGCCTCCAGTGTTGGAGCATTCACCACTTCTGGAGGCAAGGAGTTCCACTGGTTAATTGTTCTCATTGTTCTAAGTCTCAAATGGAAATGGAGAAAGAGACCCCCCCAGAAGGATCTGGGACCCCCCCCCTTTATGCTCTTTGCTGCTTAAAGCCCCCCCCCCCGTCCAGCCTGGGCACAAAGCCAGAGGGTGGGGGGGACAGGAGGGGACCCCCGTTTTCGCCCAGCCCTGGTGTGACGGATGGTAACCCGCTTCCTCTCTTTTCTGCCAGTCCCGGATATCCTGAACTCCGGGGATAACCTGGATGCGGTGCAGGAGCCCCACTGGAAGGGCCAGATCCACGGCAGCAGGCGGGCCCCCTTCTCCCCCACCGCCATGCTGCTCTCCGTCTCCGACATCTGAGGACCCTCGCCAGGCGCCCACCCGCCTGGGGGGGTCCCGCCCTGAAGTTTTGTATTGGGAAGATTAAAGCGGCACTCGCTGCCTGGCTTCCTCTGCTCTCTCCATTGGCGGAGGGTATGTTTGTGTGTGTGTGTGTGTGTGTGTGTGTGTGTGTGAGCATGTGTGTATGCTAGCCTCTGCACACGTTTAAACTTGGCTGAAAGGGCATCTTTCCATAGGCCTCCTGAGTTTTGGCCTCAGGAGATGGCTGTATCCATCCCACACATCTATCAATTATTCTATCTGTCTGTCTGTCTGACTGACTCTCCTCCCCTTTCTATTTACCTACCTACGTACCTACATCTATCTATCTATCTATCTATATCTGTATCTATCTCTATCTATCTCTATATGATCTATCATCTATCATCTATTTACCTATCTACCTACCTACATCTATCTATCTATCTATCTATCTATCTATCTATCTATCTATCTATCTATCTATCTATCTATCTATCTATATCTGTATCTATCTCTATCTATCTCTATATGATCTATCATCTATCATCTATTTACCTATCTACCTACCTACATCTATCTATCTATCTATCTATCTATCTATCTATCTATCTATCTATCTATCTATCTATCTATATCTGTATCTATCTCTATCTATCTCTATATGATCTATCATCTATCATCTATTTACCTATCTACCTATATCTACCTACCTATCTACCTATCTATCTTTCTATTCTATCTCTATTTGTATCTATCTCTATCAGCCTATCATCCATCATCCACCATCCACCATCCATCATCTATATCTATCTACCTACCTATATCTACCTACCTACCTATCTACATACATACATATAGATATAGATATATAGATATAGATATCTTCTATAATTTACCATATCTATCTATCTATCTATCTATCTATCTATCTATCTATCTATCCATCCATCCATCCATCCATCCATCCATCCATCCATCCATCCATCCATCCATCTATCTATCTATCTATCTATCTATCTATCTATCTATCTATCTATCTATCTTCCTGTCTACCTATATCTACTTCTATCTATCTGTCTGTCTGTCTGTCTATCTATCTATCTATTTACCTATCTGTATCTATCTCTATCTCTCTGATCTATCATCCATCATCTATCATCTATTTACCTATCTACCTATCTATATCTACCTACCTATCTACCTACCTACCTACCTACCTATCTATCTATCTATCTATCTATCTATCTATCTATCTATCTATTCTATCTCTATTTGTATCTATCTCTATCCTATCATCCATCATCCACCATCCACCATCCATCATCTGTATCTATCTACCTATCTACCTATATCTACCTATCTATCTACCTACATACATACATATATAGATATATAGATATAGATATCTTCTATCATCTACCATATCTATCTATCTATCTATCCATCTATATCTACCTCTCTCTCTCTCTCTCTCTCTCTTAGCTCAACATGTATAAGTGGCAGGCCAGCAGACACTCGCACATATGCCCAACCACCCTCGTGCAGCCCCCCCCCTTAAGCGGCCCAGTGCCCCTCTCCCCCTGCCCCCCAGCTGGGCTGCCAAGCCTCACATTGGACCAGGCAGCTCCCGCAAGGGAGGGGACACGTGTGCAAATCAAGACTTGCGCAGAACCAGGCAAGCCACTAATTCTGAACCAATGGAACTTTCGGGTACTTTTCGCGGACAGCCCCATGCAGAGCGCGTTGCAGTAGTCAAGACGGGAGGTGGCTCAGGGTGTGGATAACAGCGACCTGGGCTGGTTTGTTCCTTTTTCTCCCACTCTGCAGCCAGTGCTATTTCTACGGTGAGGAAAAGGCAGAACGACCTGAAAAAAAATCAAATTCAGTTCCTAGTCATTTGGTGGTTATACCCGTGCAATTTTCTTGAGAAGAGTTTGGCAGCGTTTGGGCATATTTCTGATTTTTTCTTTTAAATCCTGAAAGTAGTCTACGGCCCCAAGATTGCCTACTGGCCTCTCGTTAAGCCGATCAAATCAGATTTTGCTTTTTGGAGATGAGCCAAAGTTCACTTCTGTTGTTTTTTTTTTAAAAAAAAAAAACAACAGTAAACATTTTAGTGCCATTCTTAGCTTGGCCAGCAGAGGGCAGTATCTGCTCATGGGTCTTTTTGTCTTCCTTACCTCTCTGGTTCTTCAGCCCTTCGTTCTTGTTGATACTCCAAGCCACTTGGAGTCGGAAGGGACCTTGGAGGTCTTCTAGTCCAGCCCCTGCTCAAGCAGAAACTCTGTACCGTTTCACACAAATGGTTGTCCAATATCTTCTTAATCCTGATTTTTTTTTTAATTACTTCAATAAAACTGCGCCCTAACTATGCAGCTGCATATTTGGTAGGTAACATCATGCAGACATTCTCTCTGAATCTAAGCTACCTAAAGGGTTGTAGAGAAGGGAAATGGAAGAGGGGGTCCTTGGTGGTCTCAGCTTGGTGGTTTTCTTGCAGACGTTTCATGACCCAACTAGGGAACATCGTCAGAACTCTGTGACAATCCTCATAGCACTGGTGATGTTATCAACTTGGGTCATGAAACGTCTGCAAGAAAACCACCAAGCTCAGAGAGCACTAAGGATCCCACAGTCCTCCTCCTCCTCTTCCTCCTCCCACATCACTCTCTTCCAGCACTGATGATATTACCTAGATGGGTCATGAAACGTCTGCAAGAAAACCATCAAGCTCAGAGAGCACCAAGGACTCCACAGTCCTCCTCCGCCTCCTCCTCCTCCTCCACCTCCTCCTCCTCCTCCTCCTCCCCACTTCACAAACCTCATTCCTTCTAGCACTGATGATGTTACCTAGTTGGGCAATGAAACGTTTGCAAGAAAACCACCAAACTCAGAGAGCACCAAGAACCCCACAGTCCTCCTCCGCCACCTCCACCACCACCTCCTCCTCCTCCTCACTTCACAAACCCCATTCTTTCTAGCACTGATGATGTTACCTAGTTGGGTCATGAAACGTCTGCAAGGAAACCACTCAGAGAGCACCAAGGACCCCACAGTCCTCCTCCTCCTCTTCCTCCTCCTCCTCCTCACTTTGCAAACCTCATCCCTTCTAGCACTGATGATGTTACCTAGCTGGGCAATGAAACGTCTGCAAGAAAACTACCAAGCTCAGAGAGCACCAAGGACCCACTCATTTCAACCCTGAGCTGCAAATATTCTCCTCTATCAGTAGTAAAGTAGATTACCCTGGATTCCTGAGCTCTGAGTGGGCCTGAAAGGCGGAAATTTTATTATTATTATTATTATTTTTATTATTATTATTATTATTTTAACCAAATCAGAATGGATGCAGATTCCAGCCGCTCCGCTTAAAAGAAGCCTCTTTTTAACCACAGGACCAGCCGCTTTGGAAACAGAGAGATTCTCTTCCCTAGAGACCTCTCTCGAACTCGCCTCTCTCCTTGCAAAATCTGGGAGGGGACTTAGGATCCTCTGGGCAGCTCCCACGCTAGCCGTGACCCTTCGTGACACCCGGGTCTGCTTCCCGTGACCCAGCCTGACGTTTCTAACTCGGCATGGGGGGGGCAATATTTCTCTCTTCCAGCCTCATCTCTTCCTTCGCTGTCCCAGACGAAGATGAGAAATTAAGAAAAGAGTTCAAATTTATGAAGGATTTTTGGACAGCTATAAGGGCAGGAGGGACTTAATTCAGCTTATTTTGGAGTCAGATTCTCATTCTGATGTAGGAAGAAGGAGATGCCGAAATCGCCATATTGGTGTAGAGTAGAAATATCCACCCTTGGCAAGTTTAAGACTTGCGGACTTCAACTCCCAGAATTCCCCAGCCAGCATGGGGGAACTATGGACTTCAACTCCCAGAATTCCTCAGCCAAGTGTGGGAGTTGAAGTCCACAAGTCATGCTGGCTCAGGAATTCTGGGAGTTGAAGTCCACGAGTCATAAAGGGGACTATAATTCCCCCATGCTGGCTCAGGAATTCTGGGAGTTGAAGTCCACGAGTCATGAAGGGGCCATAGTTTCCCCCATGCTGGCTCAGGAATTCTGGGAGTTGAAGTCCACGAGTCATGAAGGGGCCATAGTTTCCCCCATGCTGGCTGAGGAATTCTGGGAGTTAGTCTGCGAATCATGAAGGGGCCATAGTTCCTCCATGCTGGCTGGGGAATTCTGGGAGTCGAAGTCCGCCAGTCTTAAAAGTCGTCAAAGGTGGGTACCTGTAGAGTCTAAAGTAGCCCCCACCCCACTCAATTTTGCAGGCCTCCTCTAGTTCAGGAGAGCAAATTAATCCTTTTGTTGGCAGCTGATTTTATTCATTAGATTTTTTTTTGTTATCCCACCTCTATTACTTTTATAAGAAACTCAAGACGCTGAACATACTGAATTACTCCTCCCTCCTCCTATTTTCCACACAAAAACAACCCTGTGAGGTGGGCTGGGCTGATAGAGAAAGTGATTGGTCTCCTGGTGATTGGCCTAAAGTTGTGCAGTTGGTTTACATGCCTAAGGTGGGATTAGAATTCAGAGTCTCTTGGTGATTGGTCCAAAGTCACCCACCTGGCTTTTATGATTGAGGTGGGACTAGAACTCACCGTCTCCTGGTGATTGGCCCAAAGTCACCCAGATGGCTTTCATGCCTAAGGCGGGACTAGAACTCACCGACTCCTGGTGATTGGCCCAAAGTCACGCAATCAGCTTTCATGCCTAAGGTGGGACTAGAACTCACCGTCTCCTGGTGATTGGCCCAAAGTCACCCAGGTGACTTTCAGGCCTAAAGCGGGACTAGAACTCACAGTCTCCTGGTGATTGGCCCACAGTCACCCAGCCGGCTGTCATGCCTGAGGTCCGTGAAATATAATAACCCCCAAACCCCAATCCTTGTGACCATCCTGCCTGTTTTGTCCTTGGTTTTCTTTAGTCATCTTGAAGTCACCGTCAGAAGTTGGGTTTTCCAGGAACTTCGATTTAGACCAGCGGTTCTCAACCTGTGGGTCGGGACCCCATTTGGGGTCGAACGACCATTTCACGGGGGTCGCCAAACAACGCAGTCCGCCATTTTTCCCCCCCTTTTCCTTAGCTGTGCTGCTCCCTTTTATTCTATTGCAGTGATTCTCAACCTTTCTAATGCCGTGACCCCATAATACAGTTCCCCATGTTGTGGTGACCCCCAAGTGGGTGTGGCCACCAATAAGAGGGAGTAGGACAGCTAGGGAAAAGGGAAAAAAATGGCGGACCGCATGGTTTGGTGACCCCCATGAAATGGTCATTCGACCCCAAATGGGGTCCCGACCCACAGGTTGAGAACCACTGTTCTATTGGCTTTCGAAAGCCAATAGAATAGACTCTCTTGAATAGAGTCTAACTCTATTGGCTTTCAAAAGCCAATAAGAATTGTCCAGGCTGTCTCTGCCCTCTGAGCCCCCCAAAAGTCCCATTCTGCAAACGGTGCTGCAAGTTGTCTGCAGCGAAGGCGAGCTATCTGGAAACTTCCATCCCTCCCTGCTGAGCAACTACTAAAAATGGAAGGAAAAGAGGGCCAGGGGTGGGAGGTGGGAGGCTGGCGGGCGCAGGGAGGGTTGCTGGCACGCGTGGGGCCTGGCGGGTGCCTTACCTCCCTTGGGTTGGGCCAGCTGGTGGCCCAGCCGGTGGTCGGCCTGCTCCGTCTCTGCCGCTTGCCAGCTACACCTTGGCCGGCGCAGGGGGCGGCACCACGCATGCGTGGCGCTCCCGGGCAGGGAAAGTCCTCGACTTATGACCGGTTGGGTAGTCCTCGACTTACAACCGGTTGGGTAGTCCTCGACTTACGACCGGTTGGGGTCACGGCATTAAAAAGGTTGAGAACCGCTGTTCTAGACGTTTAATCCTTTTTTGCTTTTCATCGTTGACGCATTCAGAGCAGCTGTTCCTCCATTCCCTTTCATCTCCCAAAGAAATGAGCCCCTCTCTCCCTCTAAAACTGGAATTGAATCAGATCCAATTTGGGCAGCGCAGAAAAATTAAGGGGAGGGGGGTAAAAGATGGCTGGATTTGGCCAGAAAAAAGACTCCGCTTGAAATTGTTTTATTATTGACAGGCAGTCCTTGAGTTACGACCGTCCTTGAGCCTAATCATTCAGGCCACAAGCCGCCAGGAAAACGAGTCCCCACGTTGTTTTTGCAAGATTTGCTAAACAAATGCCACTGCCTAGCAGAATCGGATTTTTACCATCTTTCCTGCCACCGTTGTTAAGTGGATCACTGCAGTTGTTAAGTGAATAGCACGGTTGTTAAGTGAATCTGGCTTCCCCCATTGAATTTTTCTTGTCAGGAGCTCGCCAAAGGGGATGACGTGACCCCGGGGGACACTGCGACCGTCGTAAGTATGAGTCGGTTGCCAAGCGTCTGAATTTGGATCCCGTCACCATGGGGATGCCGCAACGGTCGTAAGTGTGAACAACGGTCCTAAGTCCCTTTTTCCAGGGCCGTTGTAACTTGGAACGGCCACTAAACAAACAATTGTAAGTCGAGGTCACTAACTGAAGATCTCCGGATGGGAGCCCAACCATGTGTTCACTGCATACACACACACACACAAACACAAACTTAAGAAAAGCTCCAGGTGCCGGAGGCTTTTAAGAAGAGATTGAACATCCATTTGTCTGACGGGAGACAGGTAGTCCTCAACTTACGACCGCAAGGGAGCCCAAAATTTCTGTGGCTAACTGAGACATTTTGTGAAGTGAGTTTTGCCCCATTTTACGACAGGTCTTGCCACAGATGTTTAAGTGAATCGCTGCAGTTAATAAATTAGGAACAGGGCTGTTAAGGGGGTCTGGCTTCGCCATTGACTTCGCTTATCAGAAGGTCGCAAAAGGGGGGGGTCACGTAACCTCCCCGGGGACACTGTGACCGTCATAAGTATGAACCAGTCGCCAAGTGTCTGAATTTTCATCACGTGAGACCAGGGGAAGGCTACAAAGGTGGCCAGTGACGTCATAACTTTGAATGGTGGCTAAATTTGAGTGGTTGCTAAATTTTGTTAAGTCGAGGACTACCTGTATACGGTCTCCTGCTCGAGCAGGGGGTTGAGCTAGATGACCTCTGAGGTCCATTCATTATGAATAACAGAGTTGGAAGGGACTTCGGAGATCTTCTAGACGGGTAGGCAACCTTGGCTCTTTTATGATTCGAGGACTTCAACTCCCAGAATTCCTGAGCCAGCATGGCTCAACTTGGAAACCTCTCCCTTTCCCCTCAGCATGGCTGGCTCAGGAATTCTGGGAGTTGAAGTCCAGGAGTCATGAGGGGGCCATAGTTCCCTCATGCTGGCTCAGGAATTCTGGGAGTTGAAGTCCACAAGTCATGAAGGGGCCAAGGTTGCCTACCCCTGGTCTAGGAGGCTCACCGTTTAAGACTTAGGACAGGGCTAGGCAACCTTGGCTCTTTTATGATTGAAGGACTTCAACTCCCAGAATTCCTGAGCCAGCAGGGCTCAGCTTGGAAACCTCTCCCTTTCCCCTCAGCATGGCTGGCTCAGGAATTCTGGGAGTTGAAGTCCAGAAGTCATGAAGGGGCCATAGTTCCCCATGCTGGCTGAGGAATTCTGGGAGTTGAAGTCCAGAAGTCATGAAGGGGCCATAGTTCCCCATGCTGGCTGAGGAATTCTGGGAGTTGAAGTCCACATAAAAGAGCCAAGGTTGCCTACCCTTGTATCTAGTCCACCCCCCCCACACACACACACACACTCTGCTCATGCAGGAGACCCTTGATCAGGGGTCTCCAAGCTTGGCGACTTTCAGACTTGTGGACTTCAACTCCCAGAATTCCCTACCTCCTATCGCTCAGCCATCTTCCCTGGTCTGGTTTGCACGTGCAAACTACCCTGACTGAGGTGTGGACGGGCACAGCATCCCAGGCACGGGTCCAAGGTTGCGCAATACTTTGGGCCACGCTGAAGGGGGAGGCTAGTCCATTCCAAGGAAGGAATGCAATCAGACCAGTTGTTTTGGGTGGAAAGTGAAAAAAAAAAGAGGCAAGAAAAACAGAATAAGGCAGACGGTTTTTGGCGGGCCTTTTCTGATGCCCACGCCAGGGAGTGGCGGTAACGGTGAGGAAGTGGTTGTAAAGACAGGGGGGGGGGTTTGGGTCCAGGCTGTGTGAAAGATTGCAAAGGGTTCAAACCGGAAGAGAGAGAGAGAGAGAGAGTGAGAGAGAGACTCGAGAAAGGGAACCAGATTGCTAAACTCTCTTTTTTTAATTTAGCGGGAAAAGCCACAGCGAGCTACAAATTGCAAACCGAGGCAGGAAGGAACTGAAACGGGTATGAAAATTGGTATATGGGTAGTCCTCGGTTTACGACACAATCAGTCAGTGGAACGGCTTGGCTTGGACAGTCATATGTCTGAGACGGTATAGGCCAGGGGTAGGCAACCTTGGCTCTTTTATGACTGGTGGACTCCAACTCCCAGAATTCCTGAGCCAGCCACGCTGAGGAGAAAGCGAGCAGTTTCCAAGCTGAGCCAGGCTGGCTCAGGAATTCTGGGAGTTGAAGTCCACGAGTCATAAAAGAGCCAAGGTTGCCTACTCCTGCCCTAGGCCTAGGCTGCTTTATGACTGGACTTCAACTCCCAGAATTCCTGAGCCAGCATGGCTCAGCTTGGAAACCTCTCCTTTTCCCCTCAGCACGGCTGGCTGGGGAATTCTGGGAGCTGAGGTCCACTTCTTTTGAAATTGTCAAGGATGACACTGAGGAATTCTGGGAGTTGAAGTCCACCTCTCTTTAAGTGGTCAAGGATGAGAGATACTTACTGAGGAATTCTGGGAGCTGAAGTCCACCTCTTTTGAAGTCGTCAAGGATGAGAGACACTTACTGAGGAATTCTGGGAGTTGAAGTCCATCTCTCTTGAAGTGGTCAAGGATGAGAGACGCTTACAGAAGAATTCTAGGAGTTGAAGTCCACCTCTCTTGAAGTGGTCAAGGATGAGAGACGCTTACAGAGGAATTCTGGGAGTTGAAGTCCACCTCTCTTGAAGTGGTCAAGGATGAGAGACGCTTACTGAGGAATTCTGGGAGCTGAAGTCCACTTTTCTTGAAGTGGTCAAGGATGAGAGACGCTTACAGAGGAATTCTGGGAGTTGAAGTCCACCTCTCTTGAAGTGGTCAAGGATGAGAGATACAGAGGAATTCTGGGAGCTGAAGTCCACCTCTTTTGAAGTCGTCAAGGATGAGAGACACTTACTGAGGAATTCTGGGAGTTGAAGTCCACCTCTCTTGAAGTGGTCGAGAGACGCTTACAGAGGAATTCTGGGAGTTGAAGTCCACCTCTCTTGAAGTGGTCAAGGATGAGAGACGCTTACTGAGGAATTCTGGGAGCTGAAGTCCACTTTTCTTGAAGTGGTCAAGGATGAGAGACGCTTACAGAGGAATTCTGGGAGTTGAAGTCCACCTCTCTTGAAGTGGTCAAGGATGAGAGATACAGAGGAATTCTGGGAGCTGAAGTCCACCTCTTTTGAAGTCGTCAAGGATGAGAGACACTTACTGAGGAATTCTGGGAGTTGAAGTCCACCTCTCTTGAAGTGGTCGAGAGACGCTTACAGAGGAATTCTGGGAGTTGAAGTCCACCTCTTTTGAAGTGGTCAAGGATGAGAGAGTAGGGGTCGTCCTCAATTTAAAACCATTGGTTTAGTGGCCCTCTGGAGTTACACCTCTGAGCAAAACTTAATTGTGTGAAGCAGGGGAGTCCATAACAACGTCCTAAGTGCAACTTCCCATCAACACGTCTTCGCATTTGAGAGCCACTCAAAGTTCTTCTGAACTTTGAACCCTTGGCTTTCCAGACGGTCGAAGGAGGCCCAGCCCTTCAGGATCTCAGCCCAGCGGAAAAACCTCCGTCCATCTTTCTCGTCTTGCAAAGCCGATGGGCCAGGCCAGGAACAACAGTCTTCCCCGGGGTCATAATATTTGCAATGGCCAAAGTGACAAAGACTTCCTTGTGCTGTCAAATAAAGCTCCTTTGGTTCGGGTCTTGGCCTCCCCACAGCAGAATTCCAGATGTTTCCAGTTTATGAAAATAGAGGCCGCCCTTTAGAGAAATATTTCCCAGCTGCAACTTGGTAACACGGGGCTCAAAGCTGGATGTTCCAATTCCTTTGCCTCCTTCCAGCCCCAGCTGCCTTCTAGACATGGCCACTGGAGGGCGCAGCAAAGCCCTAACTGTGTTGCACCGAGAACTAGGCCTAGGTTGGACTCCCTCCATTATAAAAATCAGCATCTGCTGATCATAGAATGGAATGGAATAGAACGGAATAGAACAGAATAGAATAGAATGGAAATACAGAATAGAATAGAATAGAGAATGAATAGAATAGAATAGAATAATAGAATATTTATTGAGAATAGAATAGAATAGAATAGAATAGAATAGAATAGAATAGAATAGAATAGAATAGAATAGAATAGAGAATGAATGGAATAGAATAGAATAGAATAGAATAGAATAGAATAGAATATAGAAAAGGAATAGAATATAGAATAGAATAGAATAAGAAAGGAACAGAACAGAATAGAATATAGAATATAGAATAGAATAGGATATAGAATAGGATAGGATAGAATCGAAATACAGAATAGAATAGAATAGAATACTTATTGAGAATAGAACAGAACAGAACAGAATAGAATAGAATAGAATAGAATAGAATAGAATAGAATAGAATAGAATAGAATAGAATAGAATAGAATAATAGAATATTTATTGGGAAGAGAAGAGAATATAGAAAAGGAATAGAATATAGAATAGAATAGAATAATAGAATTTTATTGAGAAGAGAATAGAATAGAATAGAATAGAATAGAATAGAATAGAATAGAATAGAATAGAATAGAATAGAATAGAATAGAATAGAATAATAGGAGCTGGAAGGGACCTTGGAGGTCTTTTAGTCTAACCCTGGTTTACATCTATGACAGTGGCAGTGTCCCAAAGTCATCCAGTCCCCTTTCGTGACCTTCTGACAAGTCAAGTCAATGGAGGAAGCAGGATTCACTTAACAACCGGGTTCCTAACTTAACAACCGCAGTGATTAACTTAACAAGCACAGCCAGAAAGCCTCGTAAAACGGGACAAAATTCACTCAACTAATGTTTCACCTAGCAGCAGAAATTTGGGGCTCAGTTGTGGTCATAAGTCAAGGACAACCTGCAGAAGAAGCCACAAGAAGGACAGGCCTCAACATCTGGCTCTGAGGGTTCAAAAAGTGCTGAAACTTCACTTTTTTTTCCACGCCGGATGTGGAGGCCCCAGGCTCTCATTACTCTGGCTTTAAATAAGCTTTAAATAAGCTTTCGTCTTCAGTTTAAATAAACGGTTGAAAAGGTTTCCTTTTAACAGATTTTTCTCTTCCCCTCCCAAAAATGTCCAGAGCGTCTCACGAATTCCTCTCTCTGATTCATGGGCTCCGGTTCCCCAACTCTTTGCTGACCAAGAGTTCCCAGTTCTGTATAGATAGTCCTCGAGTTACAACGGGTCCATTTAGTGACCGCTCTAGCTTACCATGGGCATTTTAAAAAAAAGCAACTTACAGCCGTTTTTTCACACTTACAACCACCGTCACAGCACCCCCCCAAAAGGGTCCCGTGATCAAAATTTGGGTGCTTGGCCACTGACTCGTATTTATGACGGTCACTGCGTCCTGCGGGGGGGGCACAGGATTCCCCTTTTGCGACCTTCTGACAAGCAAAGTCAATAGGGGGAAGCTGGATTCACTTAATGACCGTGTCACTTAACAACTGCAGCAGTCATAAAATGAGGCAAAATTCACGTCTTGCTTAATGAAGGAAATTTTGACCTCAATTGTTCGTCGTAAATTGAGGAATACCTGTATTTAGGGGAACCAGGGAAGCAGAGCTGAGTCGCTGGGCAAGGCACCTGCCAAAGGCTGGGCTGGACTGGAAGGGCTGGGTCCCCAGCCCCCTTCCTGAAGTGGGGGGGTCTTTAATCCTCTTTTATTCCAATTGGTTAATAAAAACAACCAGCTCCAG
Organism: Crotalus adamanteus; assembly: GCA_039797435.1. NCBI lineage: Eukaryota > Metazoa > Chordata > Lepidosauria > Squamata > Viperidae > Crotalus > Crotalus adamanteus. The sequence goes on along the minus strand of CM077922.1, from coordinate 103,204,588 downwards.
GGAACTCCTTTTAATGCATTTCCCTTTAAATATGTCTTTGTGTGTGTGTGTGTGTGTGTGTGTGTGTGTGTGTGTGTGTGTGTGTGCGCGCGCGCGCGCACACGTGCACAACTCATGGGCAATCCCTTTGCTGAGCAGCTACAGCGATACGTCCAGGAGGTTTTCCAGGAGAGGAACTTGGGTCTCCGAGGAGGTTGAAAAAGTCAAGATGGTGGCTGCAACCCTCCATTGGAAGCCCTGCCCTCCCCTGCCGAGAGGCGGAGCTTTACATGTTAGACATCCTTCTGCATGCTGGCTGGGGAATTCTGGGAGTTGAAGTCCACCCATCTTCAAGTGGCCCGGGTTGAGAAACGTCTATTTGTTTCATTCCATTCCACATTCTGTATTCTTTTCTCTTCTCTACTTTTCATTTCCATTTCCTTCCTCCTTCCCACCCTCCCTTCTTCCATTCCCTCCTTTTTCTCTTTTTCTCGCTCCCTCCTTCCTTCCTCCCTCCCTCCCTCCATTTTTCTTTTTCTCCTTTCTTCCCTTATTCCCCTCTTCTGTTCTCTTCCCTCCTTTCTTTTTCTTCCTTCCTTCCGCCCTCTCTCCCTCCCTCCCTTCCCTTCTTTTTTCTCCTTTCTTCCCTTATTCCCTTTCTCTTCTCTTCCCTTCCCTGCTTTCTTTTTCTTTTCCTTCCTCCCTCCCTCCCTCCCTTCCCTTCTTTTTCTTTTTCTCCTCCCTCCCTCCCTCCCTCCCTCCCTCCTTCCCTTCCTTCCTTTTTCATTCTCCTTTTCTCCTTCCTTCCTTTATTCCCTTCCCTTTTTCTTTTTCTTCCTTTCTTCCTTCCTTCCTCCCTCCTTTCCCTTCTTTTTCTCCTTCCTTCCTCCCTCCCTCCCTCCCTTCCTTCCTTTTTCTCCTTTTTCCTCCCTTCCTTTATTCCCCTCCTCTTCCCTTCCCGTCCTTTTTCTTTTTCTCCTTCCTTAATTCCTTCCTTCCTCCCTTCCCTCCTTTTTCTCCTTCCTTAATTCCTTCCTTCCTCCCTTCCCTCCTTTTTTCTCTCTTTCTCCTTCCTTCCCCTTCCCTCCTCTTTCTTTCTTTCTTTCCTTCCTTTCTTCCTCCCTCCCTCCCTCCCTTCCTTCCTTCCTTCCCTTCCCTTCCCTGCTGGCTGGAGAATTCTGGGAATTGAAGCCAATCTGTCTTAAAGTAGCCAAGGTTGGGAAAGCCTCCTTGAAACAAAGCAAGCCAACGAATCAGCAGGTGCTTTGAGTCCTTGCCTTAGAGCCCAGACTCAACCATCCTTCTCTCCTCTCCCTCTGCAAATTCTAGCATTGCAGGCATTGTGGCTTGCTTGCACAAGTTGTATGAACTTAGAACATTTGCCCCGTGTAAAAGCTTCCTACATCGTGCAAAGCCAGACTTGGGCAACGGGGTTCACTTAGTCGCCAGCTCTCCGTCTGTTTTGATGATTGCAGGCTCTGTCTATTTGCCTGTATCAGGCGGACCATCCTTTGGAATAAAGTAAATAATTATATTGGCTTTCCTTGCATGCTCCCTTCCACGCTCCGAAAGGAAGGAGGGCGGCTGGCTGGCTGCTTTGATGCAATCTTCGTTTTAATTACGCCACCCAAACTTCCCCACCAACACGAAAATACTGATTTATTTTTATTTTTAAAAGGAAATTTATCTCTCGCTTACAAACCTTTTACGGCTGGTCCTTCTCTGACAGCCAGAAGGGAGCCCGAAATTACTCTTGCCGAACCCATTTGACAAACTTCCTCGCCGCAGCGATTCACGTCGTTAAGTGAAACTGGCTTCCACATGGAGCTTGCTTGCCAGACGGTCGCAAAAGGGGGTCACATCACACACACACACACACACACACACACACACACACACACACACACCTGGGACACGGCAACCGTCATAAATATGAGTTAGTTGCCAGGTGGCTGAACTTTTGATCACGTGACCATGCATGAAAAGATGGTCCTAAGTCACGTTTTTCAGTGCCGCGGCAACTTCGGTCACTAAATGAATAGCCATAAGCTGAGGACTGCCCGTGGTTTATGCTTTTCCCAGCTTTCCGTCAATGCTTTGATTGTTTCTGTGTTTCGTGAGCGATGGACGGGAACCTGGTCTTTCATTCTGAATTTTAATCTTGCTCGTTGCAACAAGCAGGAATGCGGGTGTTTTTTTTCCACGTAGGAAAGATGGGAAATAGACGGGATGGGCGCTGTAGTCCTTGCAATTAAAGGCAGCCCATTAAGGCTTCTGACTCATCCCGCCCACGTCTTTCGCGGATACCCTCAACATGATTCTTCGGAGGCCGACCAGATGGGCGCCACAAGCGTGCAAGGTTGGATGCTGAAGGATACTAATGGAAGATCCAGGTGACGGATGGTCCTCTGTGGCTTTTTGCCTCCTTCTGGAAAGGAGATATATATAGATATATATATATTTACAAAAAAAGCTGCGTGGATAAAAGCTTTTGGCCTCTGCAGGGCAAAATTAGTCCTTTGGGGAAAGCTTGCACACACACAGCAGGAAGGAGAAAAGGAGGGGGGTGGTTCAAACAAATGTTGGAGGTTTTGAGTCCTGTCATGGAGAAGGCTGAGACACAGGCAAGATACTGGTCAGGCCACGGGGTCTGTTAAGTCCTTCGTTTAATGGCGAATGAAGATCACACATGGTTGAATCAACAGCTCTTTATTTCTCCTTCTGCTCACTCCAACAACAACTGTGAGTCACACAGGTCTCTCCTTTTTGTGTCCGGATCCCGGGGCAAAACGGTTACAGATTATGGTGCACTTTCGCACCTCGCGCATGCGCGTGAGGCTGGCGCCGCTCAGCCTGGTCCCGGGCAGCTTGCAGCAACCCCGGGACCATAACAATGTCCCGAGCCTGCTTTTGCAGGCTCCGGACACAACAGGGTCCCCTCGGGGTAGCCCTCCAGGGCTGGTGGAAGAGCGTGGGAAGGCCGTTCCATCCATCCATCCATTTTGTATTTATATACATGTTTACATATTTCTCAAATTTATATAACTGCCCATCTCCTTCCAAAGGGGACTCTGAACGATAAGAAGCTGGCTGGGTGAGTTTGGGCCAATCACCAGGAGACGGTGAGTTCTAGTCCTGCCTCAGGAATGGAAGCCAATTGGGTGACTTTGGGCCAATCACCAGGAGACGGTGAGTTCTAGTCCTGCCTCAGGAATGGAAGCCAACTTGGTGACTTTGGGCCAATCACCAGGAGACGGTGAGTTCTAGTCCTGCCTCAGGAATGGAAGCCAACTGAGTGACTTTGGGCCAATCACCGGGAGACGGTGAGTTCCAGTCTTGTCTTACGCATGTAGGCCAGCTGGATAAGTTGGGGCCAGTCATTCTCTCAGTCCAGCCCACCTCACAGGGTTGTCGTGGGGAAAATAGAAGAAGGAAGCAGGTCCAGGTCATCCTTGACTTACACCCATTTGTATACTGACTGCTCAAAGTTTTGATGCTGCTGAACAAAGCGACTTACATCCATGCCTCAGACTAACAACCATCCCAGACTCATCACGGTCCTGTGTTCAAAATCATCATCTCAGGCTGTGGTGATCCCTCTCTGCAACCTTTTCAGCCCAGTTCCCACAAGTCAACGGGCGAAGCAGGATTTGCGTAACAACCGCGTGACTCTCTTTAAGGACCCAAATAATGGTGGCAAATGTGTTCATAAAGCTGGGCGCCACTCACTTAGCCCCCATCTTGCTTGGCAATGGAAATTCTGGTGGCAATTGTGGTGGTACTTTGAGGCCTACTGGCTGGCTGGAGAATTCTGGGAGTTGTAGTCCACCTATCTTAAAGATGGAGGAGCACGGCACTAGATCATCGACTGTTATTTATTTGAATTTCTAAGCTGCCCAATTCCAATAGACCAGGGGTAGGCAACCTTGGCTCTTTTATGACTGGTGGACTTCAACTCCCAGAATTCCTGAGCCAGCCAGGCTGAGGGGAAAGGGAGAGGTTTCCAAGCTGAGCCATGCTGGGTCATGAAGGGGCCATAGTTCCCCCACACTGGCTGAGGAATTCTGGGAGTTGAAGTCCACAAGTCATGAGGGGGCTATGGTTCTCCCATACTGGCTGAGGAATTCTGGGAGTTGAAGTCCACACTTCTTCAAGCTGGCAAGATTGAGAAATAGTGGCCTAGGCCTTAGGCCAGGGGTAGGCAACCTTGGCTCTTTTATGACTGGTGGACTTCAACTCCCAGAATTCCTGAGCCAGCCACGCTGAGGGGAAAGGGAGGGGTTTCCAAGATGAGCCATGCTGGCTCAGGAATTCTGGGAGTTGAAGTCCACGAGCCATAAAAGAGCCAAGGTTGCCTGCCACAGACTCTTTCAGGGCTATGCTTAAAACACCGAGCAAATACATTCTGGCTTTCTGCTACCACCTTAACTGGCCATCTGCCTGCCATCTTGTGCCACCTGTTTCGCTTCAACCAGTTTTCCTGTCTCCCTTTAGATGCTTCCACCCATCATCCCCAGCGAAACCGCAAGGCATCGGATTGGCATCCACCTCCTCTCCAAGGGTTTTATTTATATTTCCAAAAATCAAAGGTCAGCTGCTATCTCCGGTGATATCAAGGATGGTGCCAGAGGCAAGTCTTCAACTAGATCTGGCTGGGATCCAGCAGGTCACTGCCCGGAGATCTATCAGCCAGTGGCGCCTTCAAAAAAGGAAAATATTTATTCACCCAGGCATGGCGACATGCAGCCACCTGCAAGAGACAGCGGAACCTCCTTACCTAAGAGGGCTCCAGCGGGCAAAAGAGGGTGTAGGGAATGGTCACCCCAAATTTTGGACTTTGAGAGAAGAAAAACCTCTGCTTGGGAGGATACACAGATAGTCCATTTGTGTAATGTCCTTTTGAAGTGACAATGCTGAGGCGCGTTTGAGCCAATCCGATTCTCTTCTCAGCCCAGTCTACCTCGCAAGGTTGTTCTGAAGAGAAAACAGCAGGAGGGAGGGCTACGCGCATCGCTCATATATGCAGTCCTCGATTTAAAAGACCACTTGGCTTTTTTATGACCTGTGGACTTCAACTCCCAGAATTCCTGAGCCAACCATGCTGAGGGGAAAGGGAGAGGTTTCCAAGCTGAGCTATGCTGGCTGAGGAATTCTGGGAGTTGAAGTCCACGAGTCATGAAGGGGCCATAGTTTCTCCATGCTGGCTCAGGAATTCTGGGAGTTGAAGTCCGCGAGTCATGAAGGAGCCATAGTTCCCCCATGATGGCTGAGGAATCCTGGGAGTTGACGTCCAGGAGTCATGAAGGGGCCATAGTTCCCCCACGCTGGCTGAGGAATCCTGGGAGTTGACGTCCAGGAGTCATGAAGGGGCCATAGTTCCCCCACGCTGGCTGAGGAATTCTGGGAGTTGAAGTCCATGAGTCATGGCCATAGTTCCCCCATGATGGCTGAGGAATTCTGGGAGTTGAAGTCCACTAGTCATGAAGGGGGCCATAGTTCCCCCATGCTGGCTGAGGAATTCTGGGAGTTGAAGTCCAGAAGTCATAAAGAGGCCATGGTTCCCCCATGCTGGCTCAGGAATTCTGGGAGTTGAAGTCCACGAGTCATGAAGGGGCCATAGTTCCCCCATACTGGCTGAGGAATTCTGGGAGTTGAAGTCCGCCAGTCATGAAGGGGCCATAGTTCCCCCATGCTGGCTGAGGAATTCTGGGAGCTGAAGTCCGCAAGTCATGAAGGGGCCATAGTTCCCCCATGCTGGCTCAGGAATTCTGGGAATTGAGTCATAAAGTCATAAAAGGGCCAAGTGTGATGACTCATGGCTTAGTGTTTAGTGTTCAAAGTTACAAGGGTGTAGAAAAAGTGAGTGATGACTGTTTTTCACCCTTACGACCGTTGCAGCATCCCTCAGGGTCACGTGATCAAAATTCAGACGCTTGGCAACCGGTTCATATTTATGACAGTTGCAGCGGCCTGGGGTCATGCCACCCACCCCCTTTGGTGACCTTCTGACAAGCAAAACCAACAGGGAAGTCTGACCCATTTAACAACTGCAGTGATTCCTTTAACAACTGTGGCAGGAAAGGTTGTAAAATGGGGCAAAATTCACATAACAAAGAAATTTTGGGTTCCGCCATGGTCATAAGCCGAGCTGTAACACTTCCGGCGAGGGTATTTTATCAGCTCAAAATCCAGATTCACCAGTTGTAAAACAGGCGCTTTGTAAAGTTGCCAGATCAGTGACCAAATCCAGCATAGTATTGTGCCCCAGGGCTCTGTTCTGGGCCCAGGGCTCTTCAACATCTTCATCAACGATTTGGACGAGGGGATAGATGGGAAACGCATCAAATTCGCAGACGACACCAAGCTGGCAGGAATAGCCAACACTCCAGAAGACAGGCTTAGGATACAGGAGGATCTGGACAGACTTGAACACTGGGCGCTATCTAACAAAATGAAATTCAAGGGTGAAAAAAGTAAGGTTCTCTATTTAGCCAAGAAAAACCAAATGTATAGGTATGGGATAGGGGGTACCTTGCTCAATAGTAGCAACTGTGAGAGGGACCTCGGAGTCCTAGTGGACAATCCCTTAAATAGGAGCCAGCCGTGTGCTGCAGCTGCCAAAAAGGCCAACACAGTGCTAGGCTGCATGAACAGAGGGAGAGAATCAAGATCACATGAAGTGCTAATACCACTTTACAAGGCCTTGGTAAGGCCACACTGGGAATACTGCATCCAGTTTTGGTCACCACGGTGTAAAAAAGATGTTGAGACTCTGGAAAGAGTGCAGAGAAGAGCAACAAAGAGGATCAGGGGACTGGAGGCTAAAACATATAAGGAACGGCTGCTGGAATTGGGAATGTCTAGTTTAATGAAGAGAAGGACCAGGGGGGACATGATAGCAGCCTTCCAATCTCTCAGGGGCTGCCCCAAAGAAGAGGGAGTCAAGTTATTCTCCAAAGCGCCTGAAGGCAGGACAAGAAGCAAAGGATGGAAACTCATCAAGGAGAGAAGCAACCTGGAACTAAGGAGAAACTTCCTGACAGTTAGAACAATTAACCAGTGGAACCACCTGCCTCCAGAAGCAGTGAATGCTCCAACACTGGAAGTTTTTAAGAAGAGACTGGACAGCCATTTGTCTGAAATGGTGTAGGGTTTCCTGCCTGAGCAGGGGGTTGGACTAGATGACCTCCAAGGTCTCTTCCAACATTATTATAATTATCGATCATCGCACAGTCAGCCAGATGTTCAGACTGGATTTGGCATTTTGTCTACCTATCGAGTCCTTACCCAGGACCTGGGATAGGCAGATGTGGATGTTTGACGGTATTACAGATATCGTCGCAGGATGGAAGCAGTTCCTAGTAAGGCCGCCTTTTGCAATTGACTAATAGCGAATTTGTCAATGTCAATGGTGTTCAAGTGGTGCTCCAGTTGTTTTGGGATTGCACCCAAGGAGCCTATGACTATTGGTACTACCCTTGCTTGCTTTTGCCACAGTCTTTCTATTTCTATTTGTAGGTCTTTGTATTTTGTTATCTTCTCCAGTTCTTTCTCTTCTATTCTGCTATCTCCAGGCACTGCCACGTCCACTATCCAAACTTTTTTGTCTTTCTTATCGACAATTGTTAAGTCTGGGGTGTTATGTTGCAGGTGCTTGTCTGTTTGAATTCTGAAGTCCCAGAGCAGTTTAATTTTATCATTTTCTATGACTTTCTCTATTTTATGATCCCACCAGTTTTTGCTTACAGGCAAATGATATTTTTTGCAGATCTTCCAATGCACCATTGTTGCTACTTTGTCATGCCGCTGCTTGTAATTAGTTTGTGCAATCTTCTTGCAATAGCTTACCAAGTGGTCCACTGTTTCTTCAGCTTCTTTGCATAGGCGGCACTTACTGTCTGTTGCTGTCTTCTCAATTTTGACTTTGTATGCATTTGTCCTTAAGGCTTGGTCTTGTGCAGCCAGAATTAGTCCCTCGGTCTCTTTCTTCAATTTTCCTGCTCTTAGCCATTGCCAGGTTTTATTGTTATCTGCTTTCCCAGCTATTTTTTTCATGTATTGGCCATGTAGTGCTTTGTCTTCCCATGCCTCTATTCTGTTCTTCATTTGGTCTTTCTTGTAGGCCAGTTTGGTCTCTCCAGTAGTCAGTAAGCCTTCCTGATATACTAATTTCAGTGCATCTTCATCATTGTTCTTCAGATATTCTTCCAAAGCCATTTTTTCTTCTTCAACCATCTGATGTACTTGTAGCATTCCACGCCCACCTATTTGCCTTGGTAGATAAAGTCTATCAATGTCACTGTGTGGATGAAGGGCATGATTCATTGTCATTATTTTTCTGGTCTGCCTATCCATTGCTTTTAGTTCTCCTTGAGTCCAGTCCACTATTCCAGCTGTGTACCTAATGACTGGGATTGCCCAGGTGTTGATTGCCTTTATGGTATTTCCTCCATTGAGTTTGGCCTTTAAGATCTTCTTCACTCTCTTGATGTATTCACTTCTAATCTTTTTCTTGACTTCAGTGTGCTTGTTGTTGTCAGCTTGAAGGATACCCAAGTATTTGTAGTACTCTTCCTCATCCAGACTCTTAATGTTATTTTCGTGGGGCATCTTGATTCCTTCAGTTTTCACTATTTTTCCTTGTTTGATAGTAAGTGTGGCACATTTGTCCAAGCCAAACTCCATTACAATATCTTGGCTATATATACGGACAGTGTTGAGCAGCGATTCTATTTCAGATGATGTTTTTCCATACAGCTTCAGGTCATCCATATAAAGGAGGTGGGATAGTCTGGCAGATGTTTTTGATGTTTGATATTATTATTATTATTATTATTATTATTATTATTATTATTATTATTATTATGGATCATCGCACAGTCAGCCAGATGTTCAGACTGGATTTGGCATTTTTGTCTACCCATCGAGTCCTTACCCAGGACCTGGGATAGGCAGATGTGGATGTTTGATGGTATTACAGATATCGTCGCAGGATGGAAGCAGTTCCTAGTAAGGTTGTTGTTGTTGCTGTTGTTGTTGTTGTTGTTGTTGTTATTGTTGTTACTGTTGTTGTTGTTGTCTGGTTCCAGAGATGAATGGGTCACACGCACAAACGATGCTGCCTGTTTTTGCTGTATAAAACCTCCAAAACATTCCACATCTGTGGCAATCGATCTCACCCATGAATTGCACCTTTCCTGACAATCGTTCCAATCCAAAAAGCCGCATTGGATTGATTAGGCATTAAAGCGAGACCGAACTTGTCCTGGTGAAGAGCAGCCTGCTGTAACCCCAGATCCAAGCACAGAGGCAGCTGCAAATGAACCAGGGTGCGGCTTTGTGCAAATGAGTGTGAAAATGTGCAAAGCGGGCAACAGACAGGTAAGGAGGCGAAGCCCTGAGGCAAGCTTGCAAACTCGGTTTGGTCGGTTCGTTAAGCTGGGAAAGTTTTCCTCCAGGTTGCAAAACGTCTGGCGAAGGATACACAAGCCGAGCCCCTCCTGTGCCTTGGAGGCAAAGTCCTCGGTTACCATTTTTGATGCTCTGCCTGGCACGTACTTCTCCAGCGTAGGAGCAGCCCTCCTCATTCGTTGATTCCTTTTCCACCGGAGGCAACGCAGGAAACATAAACAGACAGGGTGTTCTTGCAAAGGTGGCTTGCAGGATCGTCCTCTGTTCCAAAAACTAGAAAAGACATCTTGGTTTGCGAATCTCCAAGTGGGCCGAGCTGCTGCAGGGCTGATGAATGCATGGATGCAAGGGGGCATTCCTGCCTGAGCAGGGGGTTGGACTAGATGACCTCCAAGGTCCCTTCCAACTTGATGATGATGATGATGATGATGATGATGATGATGATTATTACTATGGATCATCGCATAGTCAGCCAGATGTTCAGACTGGATTTGGCATTTTGTCTACCCATCGAGTCCTTACCCAGGACCTGGGATAGGCAGATGTGGATGTTTGATGGTATTACAGATCTCGTCGCAGGATGGAAGCAGTTCCTAATAAGGCCGCCTTTTGCAATTGACTAATGGCGAATTTCTCAAGGAAGGAAGGAAGGGAGGGAGGGAGGGAGGGAGGGAGGAAGGGAGGAAGGAAAGAAGGAATAACAGTAACAAGGTTGGAAGTGACCTTGGAGGTCATCTAGCCCTACCCCCTGCTCAGGCAGGAAACAATATATATCATTTCAGACAAAGGGCTATCCAGTCTGTTGTTAAAAACTTCCAGTATTATAGAAGGGAGGGAGGGAGGAAGGAAGGAAGGAAGGAAGGAAGGAAGGAAGGAAGGAAGGAAGGAAGGAATAACAGAATAACAGAGTTGGAACGGACCTTGGAGGTCATCTAGCCCAACCCCCTGCTCAGGCAGGAAACCCTATACCATTTCAGACAAATGGCTTCTTAAAAACTTCCCGTATTGGAAGAGGGAGGGAGGGAGGGAGGGAGAGAGGGAAGGAAGGAAGAAAGGAAGGAAGGAAGGAATAACAGAATAACAGAGTTTGAAGGGATCTTGGAGGTCATCTAGCCCAACCCCCTGCTCAGGCAGGAAACCCTATATACCATTTCAGACAAATGGCTATCCAGACTCCCTCTTCTCCGGGCAAGGATGCAGGACCCCGATTACAGGATTCCCGGCACTGGCCAGCCCTGATAGAGTTGCATGTCTCTCCTCCTCTGAACCGACGCATTTTCCCTCTTCCTCTCCTACAAGCTCACTTAGCCGGTTGGGAGGGTGCGAACCGTGTTGTCTTTGCAAACTGGAGATAACATAGCCTTTGCCTTCTCTGTCCTCCCTGACTTTCTGGAACAGCCCCAAACCAGACAGGCTTCCCATTTGGATCAGGGGTCCCAGCTTACCTACAGCTAGTCCTCCATTTACAACCGTTTTCTCAGTGACCGTCCGAAGTTACAACAGCACTGAAAAAAGGGACTTTGGACTGGTTTTCAGGCTTATGACCATTGCAGTGTTCCCCAAGGGCAAGGGTAGGCAACCTTGGCTCTTTTATGACTCGTGGACTTCAACTCCCAGAATTCCTGAGCCAGCCATGCTGAGGGGAAAGGGAGAGGTTTCCAAGCTGAGCCATACTGGCTCAGGGATTCTGGGAGTTGAAGTCCACGAGTCATGAAGGGGCCATAGCTCCCCCATGCTGGCTCAGGAATTCTGGGGGTTGAAGTCCACAAGTCATGAAGGGACCACAGTTTTCCCCATGCTGGCTCAGGAATTCTGGGAGTTGAAGTCCTTGAGTCATGAAGGGGCCATAGTTCCCCCATGCTAGCTCAGGAATTCTGGGAGTTGAAGTCCATGAGCAATGAGGTTGCCATAGTTCCCCCATGCTGGCTGAGGAATTCTGGGAGTTGAAGTCCACGAGTCATAAAACAACCAAGGTTGCCTACCCCTGTTCTAGGTGATTCAATTAAGTGGACAGAAATGTTGGACTCAGTTGTGGACGTAAGCCGAGGACTACCTGTGCCACATCAGACAAATTCACTTAATGACTGCGGTAAGGAAGGTCTTAACAGGGGCAAAACTCACTTAACAACGGTCTCGCTTAGTGATGGAGATTGTGGCTTGATTCTGGTGGTAAGTCAAGGACTGCCTGTATAATTAATTGTTCTAATCAGTGGAACCACCTGCCTCCAGAAGCGGTGAATGCTCCAACACTGGAAGTTTTTAAGAAGAGACTGGACAGCCATTTATCCGAAATGGTATAGGGTTTCCTGCCTGAGCAGGAGGTTGGACTAGATGATCTCAAAGATCCCTTCCAACTTTATTATTATGGATCATCGCACAGTCAGCCAGATGTTCAGACTGGATTTGGCATTTTGTCTACCTATCGCGTCCTTACCCAGGACCTGGGATAGGCAGATGTGGATGTTTGATGGTATTACAGATATTGTCGCAGGATGGAAGCAGTTCCTAATAAGGCCACCTTTTGCAATTGACTAATAGCGAATTTGTCAATGCCAATTGTGTTCAAGTGGTGCTCCAGTTGTTTTGGGATTGCACCCAAGGAGCCTATGACTATTGGTACTACCCTTGCTTGCTTTTGCCACAATCTTTCTATTTCTATTTGTAGGTCTTTGTATTTTGTTATCTTCTCCAGTTTTTTCTCTTCTATTCTGCTGTCTCCAGGCACTGCCACGTCCACTATCCAGACTTTTTTGTCTTTCTTATCGACAATTGTTAAGTCTGGGGTGTTATGTTGCAGGTGCTTGTCTGTTTGAATTCTGAAGTCCCAGAGCAGTTTAATTTTATCATTTTCTATGACTTTCTCTATTTTACGATCCCACCAGTTTTTGCTTACAGGCAAATGATATTTTTTGCAGATCTTCCAATGCACCATTGTTGCTACTTTGTCATACCGCTGCTTGTAGTCAGTCTGTGCAATCTTCTTGCAGCAGCTTACCAAGTGGTCCACTGTTTCTTCAGCTTCTTTGCATAGGCGGCACTTACTGTCTGTTGCTGTCTTCTCAATTTTGACTTTATATGCATTTGTCCTTAAGGCTTGGTCTTGTGCAGCCAGAATTAGTCCCTCGGTCTTTTTCTTCAATTTTCCTGTCTTAGCCATTGCCAGGTCTTGTTATTATCTGCTTTCCCAGCTATTTTTTTCATGTATTGGCCATGTAGTGCTTTGTCTTCCCATGCCTCTATTCTGTTCTTCATTTGGTCTTTCTTGTAGGCCAGTTTATTTTTTTTTTTTTATTATTATTATTATTATTATTACATTAGTTGTTGGCTGAGAAATGCTGAAAATGAAAACAATGCATGCTGACTGGGGGATTTTGGGAACTGAAGTCCACATTTGTTGGCTGGGAAATGCTGAAAATTGAAAATAATGCATGCCGACTAGGGAATTCTGGGAATTGAAGTCTACGCATGATGGCTGAGGAATCCCGAGTGTGCAAAACCAAGCATTTTGAGTAGGGAATTCTTTGAATTGAAGTCCACACAAACCGGGTGAGGAATTCTGAGAACTGAAGTCTCCCCCCCCCCGGCATGCTGGCTGGGGAATTCTGGGAATTGAAGTCCACGCATCTCAAAATTGCCCAGCTGGGCAAACCCTGCCCTAAACTGCGATAATTGCTAACTTATCAGCGGTGAACCAGAGGTCTCCGTGGAGGGAGGAGAACTTTATCGGTGAGCCCCCCCCGCTGAAAATTCACTCCTCGCTTTGAGGAGATTCTGCCAGGGAAGATAAAGGATTTTCAGGCCCGGCCGTGGCCATTCTCGGTTTCATCTCCAAACGCTGCATGCTAATCCCAGCATAATTAAACTCCTAAACCTGGTTTGTGGGGGATCTTGGAGAAAACAAAATGTCGGATCAAGGAGAGAAAAGCTCGTGAGCCTTCAAAGAAGCGACTTAGGCTGATCCAAAACCTTCTGAAATTCTCCCCATTGTTTTCCTCCCCCCCCCCCAATTATAATCTCCAAAGGGGGAAAAGGGAACGGATGCCAAAGACGACCCCCCCCTTTGCTAAGGGAGGGGGGCAGGCAGGAAAGCAGCTGGCCAGGCAGGGTGTGTATGTGTGTGTGTGTGTGTGTGTGAGAGAGAGAGAGAGAGAGAGAATGCCAGGGAATGAAAACAGGAGATGCCACCCAGGTTGAGAAACCACAGCCTGAGTTTGCAAGTTGTGTTTGTTGTGTTCTCTCAGGCCCAGGACACAACAGTGTTGGACCACATGCGTGGCACATGGCCTGCGTTAAGCAGGGAAGGAAGAAGGCAAGCGGAATAAGCCAGGATTCAGAATTTAGATCTGTGGTTGGTTGAATCGTGGTTAGATGAACCATCTAGAACAGCCTAGAATGAAGGAGTAAAGGTAAAAGATGCTTTCCAGGTATACGACTGACAGGGACCTGCTAGGAGAATCGTAAGGCTGGAAGGGACCTTGGAGGTCATCTATCCAACCCCAGGCAGGAAACCCTATACTATTTCAGAGAAATGGCTGTCCAGTCTCTTCTTAAAAACCTCCAGTGTTGGAGCATTCACCACTTCTGGTGGCAAGTGGTTCCACTGGTTAATTGTTCTAACAGTCAGGAAGTTTCTCCTTAGTTCCTGGTTGCTTCTCTGCTTGATTAGTTTCCATCCATTGCTTCTTGTCCTGCCTCCAGGTGCTCTGGAGAACAGGTGGACCCCCTCCTCTTCGTTGTGGCAGCCCCTCAAATATTGAAAGACTGCTATCCTGTCACCCCTGGTCCCTCTTTTCACTAGACTAGACATACTCTGTTTCTGCAACTGTTAGCAGAATAACAGAATTGGAAGGGACCTTGGAGGTCATCTAGTCCAGCCCCCTGCTCAGGCAGGAAACCCTGTACCATTCCAGACAAATGGCTGTCCAGTCTCTTCTTAAAAACCTCCACTGATGGAGCATCCACAACTTCTGGAGGCAAGGAGTTCCACTGGCTAATTGTCCTCACTGTTGGAAATTTCCTCCTTAGTGGTTAAGTGGATCTGGCTTCCCCTTTGACTTTTGCTGGATAGAAGGTCGCAAAAGGGGGTCACGTGACAACCCCCCCCCGGGGTCACTGCAACCATCATAAATATGAGTTAGCGGCCAAGCGTCTGAATGTTGATCACGTGACCACGGAAAGGCTGCAACGCTCGTAAGTGAGAAAAAGGGTCCTAAATCACTTTTTTCAGGTTGTAAGTCGAGGACCACCAGTTTGGTCAATAAATGAATAAATAAATCAGCCTCTCCATAGCATGCTGGGTGCCAGCTTATCCCAAGCTGAAATTGCACAACCACGCCTGTAGAGAAAAAAGGGGGCTGACGGGAACACTCCGTGTCCGGGGCCCTTTCCTTAGAAAACGGGAGAATTTTTGGCAAGATCTGGGTGTTATTTTTTTATTTCTTCTTCTTCACTGGAAGAAGAGAGAGAGAGAGAGAGAGAGAGAGAGAAGTGGAGAAGGAAGGAGAGCAGGCAGCCACCCAATGCAATATTTCTTGTTCCTTGCATAATAGCTGGCTTTTTTTAAAGGTTATTTAAAAACTGGCGCAGCAAGATTTCGGTCCCAAGAGATCAATCTTAGATCAGGATTTCAAGTTTGCACCCGGTGGGCCGGAGGGTCAGCCCCTGCGTGTGCACACGCGCAACGTTCTCATGTGGGCTGGCTCGCACACACACGTGTCCTGATTTTATCGTGCGTTTGTTTGCATGCCGCCTAGAGCTCAAGGCGGCGAACACTCTCCTCCTCCTGTTTTCCTCACAACGACGACCCTGTGAGGTGGGCTGGGCTGAGAGAGAGGGACTGGCCCAAAGACACCCAGCTGGCTTTCATGGCTAAGGCGGGACTAGAACTCACCGTTTCCTGGGGATTGGCTCAAAGTCACTCAGCCGGCTTTCATGGCTAAGGTGGGACTAGAACTCCCTGTCTCCTGGTGATTGGCCCAAAGACACCCAGCTGGCTTTCATGGCTAAGGCGGGACTAGAACTCACTGCCTCCTGGTGATTGGCCCAAAGACACCCAGCTGGCTTTCATGGCTAAGGTGGGACTAGAACTCATCATCTCCTGGTGATTGGCCCATAGTCACCAGCCGGCTTTCATGGCTAAGGCGGGACTAGAACTCACTGTCTCCTGGTGATTGGCCCAAAGACACCCAGCTGGCTTTCATGGCTAAGGTGGGACTAGAACTCATCGTCTCCTGGTGATTGGCCCAGAGTCACCCAGCCGGCTTTCATGCCTAAGGCGGGACTAGAACTCACCGTCTTCTGGTGATTGGCCCAGAGTCACCCAGCTGGCTTTCGTGCCTAAGGCGGGACTAGAACTCACCATCCCCTGGTAATTGGCCCAAAGTCACGGAGCTAGCTGTCGCGCCTAAGGCAGAACTAGAACTCCCGGCTTCCCCGTTTCCAGCTGTTCAAGGAGAGAAGCAACCTGGAACTAAGGAGAAACTTCCTGACAGTTAGACCAATTAACCAGTGGAACAACCTGTCTCCAGAAGCGGTGAATGCTCCAACACGGGAAGTTTTTAAGAAGAGACTGGACAGCCATTTGTCTGAAATGATATAGGATTTCCTGCCTGAGCAGGGGGTTGGACTAGATGACCTCCAAGGTCCCTTCCAACTCTGTTACTCTGTTAAACTAAGCAAGGAATAGCAACAAATAACTCTTGCAGCTGTCTTGGCAAATACCACACATCAGAGTACGCCATACAATTATGAGCTTACCCCCAAATCTGCAAAACACCATTGCTGGGTGGCTCCACGAAAGCCCCAGATTAAGGCAAAATCTTTTTGTGGTGAAGCATTGAAATCATTCCATTTTTCACCAGCCTGGGCTTCTGAAGGAACATGTGTGGTATGGAATCCACTTCCAGCCTGGCAGAAAAGTGAGTGTTCCAGAAACCGAGTGGCCAACCCCGTGGGTGGATAAACATGTTCTGTTTGTTGGTGAGCAGCCATGGGTAATTCGGAAGAATTGCTTTTGATGGGCAAAAGTATTTCTTGCACACAAAGGCAGGGCAAAGGCATTCAGGGAGAGGAGAGGAGAGGAGAGGAGGGGAGAGGGAGGGAAGGAAGGAAGGAAGGAGAGGAAGGTCGAAAAAGAAATGAGAGGAAGGAATGAACAAAGGAAGAAAGAAAAAATGAGGAAGCAACGAAGGAAGGAGACGGAAGGAGATGAAGAAAAAAGGAGAAGGAGATGAGAAGAGGAAGGAGGAGTATGAGAGGAATAAAGGAGGGAAGGAAGAAAGGAAGGGAAAGAAGGAAGGAAGGAATGAGAGGAAGGAAGGAATGAACGAAGGAAAAAAGAAATGAGGAAGGAAGGAAGGAAGGAAGGAAGGAAGGAAGGAAGGAAGGAAGGAAGGAAGGAGACAGGAGGAGATGAGAAGAGGAAGCAGGAGTGGTAGAGGAATAAGGGAGGGAAGGAAGGAAGGAGAGGAAGAAAGGAATGAATGAAGGAAGGAATGATCGAAGGAAAAAAGAAATGAGAGGAAGGAAGGAGATGAATAAAGGAGAGGAGGAGATGAGAAGATGAAGGAGGAGTGGGAGAGCAATAAGGGAAGGAAGAAGGAAGGAAGGAAGGAAGGAAGGAAGGTCAGAAGAAAGGAAGGAAGACATGAGAGGAAGGAAGGAATGAAGGAAGGAAGAAAGAAAGGAAAGAAAGAAAAAGAAAAAGAAAGAAATGAAAGGAAGGAAGGAAGGAAGGAAGGAGAGGAGGAGATGAGGAACCAGGAGTGGGAGAGGAATAAGGGAGGGAAGGAAGGAAGGAATGAGAGGAAGGAAGGAATGAACGAAGGAAGGAGTGATCAAAGGAAGAAAGAAATGAGAGGAAGGAAGGAAGGAACGAAGGAAGGAGATGAATAAAGGAGACAGGAGGAGATGAGGAAGGAGGAGTGGGAGAGCAATAAGGGAAGGAAGGAAGGAAGGAGAGGAAGGTTGGAAGAAAGGAAGGAAAACATGAGCGGAAGGAAGGAAGAAAGGAAAGAAAAAGAAAGAAAGAAATGAGAGGAAGGAAGGAAATAGAAATGAGAAGAGAACTAGGAAGGAAACGGGAACGAGACGTGAATCGCCCGTTCTTATCGAACTAAATTCCTTTCCAGGCTGAACAGCTTTCTTCTCTGCCCCAGTTTATCACCTTTCACAAGGTCTCTCCAGCTGCCAGATGTGCTGACCGCCTCCAATGTGGCCTTGGCTGAGAGATACCCACTTATCCGGCCGTGAGCCAAGGCAGCAGCGTTGGTGATAAAACAGTCGCACATCTTCGAAGCCATTTGCTGAATTCCCTGGCAACCTTCATGAAAAGCAGCACCGAAGCACCCAAGCGGACTCAGAGATGGGATAGTTTCCTGTCCGTGGTGAAGGCTGAGTTCAGAAATGCATCAGAACCGCAAGGTCCCTCCAGAACAATCCAATTTCTTGTCCTTTTTATGGATCTTGCTTATTTGGTTTTCTGAGGTTCATTAGTTTCTTTTTACAAAGCACCTGAGGGCAGGGCAAGAAGCAACAATGGATGGGAACTCATCAAGGAGAGAAGCAACCTGGAACTAAGGAGAAACATCCTGACAGTGAGGACAATTAACCAGTGGAACTGCTTGCCACCAGAAGCTGTGAATGCTCCAACACTGGAAGTTTTTAAGAAGAGATTGGACAGCCACTTGTCTGAAATGGTATAAAGGGTCTCCTGCCTGAGCAGGGGGTTGGACTAGATGGCCTCCAAGGTCCCTTCCAACTCTGTTATTCTATCCTGTTGTGGTTCTTTGAGCTCACACCATAGGTGTGTCTTGAAAAGACTTCACCTTCCTTTCTGACTGCCTGCCCTTGGGGATGCCTCTCATGTGCCAGCAATTCCCAGAATTCCTTAGTGTGTTTCAACTCTGACAACTTTAAGAGGGGTGCCTTTAACTCCAAGAGTTCCTTACTCGGTGTCTTTCAATCTTGGCAACGCTAAGAGGGGTGGACTTCGGATCCCAGAATTCCCTAGTTATTGTCTCTCAATCTTGACACCATGAAGACAGGTGACTTCAACTCCCAGAATTCCCGAGTCAGTGTCTCTCAACCTTGACAAGTTGAAGATAGGTGGACTTCAACTCCCAGAATTCCCGAGTCAGTGTCTCTCAACCTTGACAACTTTCAGTCAGGTGGACTTCAACTCCCAGAATTCCCGAGTCAGTGTCTCTCAACCTTGACAACTTTCAGTCAGGTGGACTTCAACTCCCAGAATTTCTGAGTCAGTGTCTCTCAACCTTGACAACTTTAAGACAAGTGGACTTCAACTCCCAGAGTTCCTCAATCAGTCTCTCTCATCCTTGAAAACTTTAAGTCAGGTGGACTTCAACTCCCAGAATTCCCAAGTCAGTGTCTCTCAACCTTGACAAGTTGAAGATAGGTGGACTTCAACTCCCAGAATTCCTGAGTCAGTGTCTCTCATCCTTGACAACTTTAAGTCAGGTGGACTTCAACTCCCAGAATTCCTCAGTAAGTGTCTCTCATCCTTGACTTCAAGACAGGTGGACTTCAACTCCCAGAATTCCCAAGTCAGTGTCTCTCAACTTGACAACTTGAAGATAGGTGGACTTCAACTCCCAGAATTCCTGAGTCAGTGTCTCTCAACCTTGACAACTTTAAGACAAGTGGACTTCAACTCCCAGAGTTCCTCAATCAGTCTCTCTCATCCTTGAAAACTTCAAGACAAGTGGACTTCAACTCCCAGAATTCCCGAGTCAGTGTCTCTCATCCTTGACAACTTCAAGTCAGGTGGACTTCAACTCCCAGAATTCCCGAGTCAGTGTCTCTCAACCTTGACAACTTCAAGACAGGTGGACTTCAACTCCCAGAATTCCCGAGTCAGTGTCTCTCAACCTTGACAACTTCAAGACAGGTGGACTTCAACTCCCAGAGTTGGCTGGCTGGGGAATTCTGGGAGTTGAAGTCCACCTGTCTTGAAGTTGCCAAAGAGGTTGAGAAACACTACTCCAGAGTGTTGAACCAAGTCAGCTGCTGGGATTTATGCTTTAGCTTAAAAAGCTGTTGCTAAACCATAGTTTAGCATGATAGGCATCATGTTTATTAAGATGGTAACCATTTCACAAGAGTGAAGGCTTCTAAGCCGGCTTAATTTCACTTCTGTGACCATCTTCTTGACAGCTCTCTTCACCTTCCCCGGCTAAATGGTGGTGACAACCCAAAACATCTGGGAGACACCTGAGTGTAGAAGGTGGCATTGTGCTGTTGTGAGATCTGTTTTTTGCTTGCACAATACAGGTGGTCCTCTAGTTACAACAGTTCGTTTAATGACCGTTCGAAGTTACCATGGCACTGAAAAAAGAGATTTAGGATTATTTATCACACTTAGGACCTTTGTGACATCCCCACGTGATCAAAATTTAGATGCTTGGCAACTGATTCATATTTATGATGGTCCCTGTGCCCCGGGATCCAAGGTTCGACGCCCCTGTTATAAACCATGATTTGATCTTGGAGACGATTTGACCTTTGCTGAAATCTGCCAGGGCCACCTACGATAAGAGACAATTTTAACCTTTCATCCTTTTATTTCTCTCATTTCCACCATCAGCAAATACCAAGAGGACCGGAAAACCTGAAGAGGGATAATTTCGGGGTCATAAAAGCTGAAATGTTCTTCTGTTGCATATGGATTAAAGGCATAAGGGTTAACATTTTTAAGTATTCGTAAGCTTTTATATCCCAGGTTTATTTCCCCAGGAAAAAAAAATAGTCAGCCTAAACGTGTGGGTGGGAAGTTTAAATGCTGGACAGCTTAAATGCAACTTGCAAAGAGTGAGCTGGAAATTGGAGCAGAGCACGTGGTAGTTGCAAAGCGGATTAGGTCCTTCAGAGAACAATTCAAGTTCTCAAGAATCCAGCGTCTCTGCAGAAGAAATTAACTGGAGCAAAAGCAGGCCCCAATGAGCCCCATCTGTAAGTGCAGATAGTCCTCAACTTACGACAGGTCATTTAGTGACCGTTGAAAGTTACAACGGCACTGGAAAAAAAGAGTGACATGGTATGAAAAGGGAGTTATGACCGTTTTTCACACTGGCAACCGTTGCAGCATGGCTGCGTGATCAAAATCCAGATGATCGGTGACAGACTCTTATTTATGACGGTTGCAGTGTCCTGGGGTCATGCGATCCCGTTCCGACATGCAAAGTTAGTGGGGCAATCCAGATCCGCTGAACAGCCATCTCACGAAGGCAATGGTTCGCTTAACAAGTGTGGCGAGAAAGGTCGTAAAATGGGGCAAAACTCACTGAACAACCATCTCCCGTAGCGACAGAAATTTCAGATTCCATCGTGGTCATAACTTGAGGACTCCCTGACATTTCCTCAACCTTTTGTCTCCGCGGAATACAGCTATTCCTCCACTTACAACCACAACGGAGCCTAACATTTCAAGGCTAAGCCAGAAAGTTGTTAAGTGAGTTTTGCCCCGTTTTACCTTTTCTTGCCACATCTGTTAGGTGAATCACTGCATTTGTTAAGTTAGTAACAGGGGTTGTTAACTGAAGCTGGCTTCCCCATTGACTTTGCTTGCTCAAAGGTTGCAAAAGGAGACCATTCAAAGGTATAAAGGCGTTAAAAAAGGTGACTTACGACCATTTTTCATACTTATGACCGTTGCAGCATCCCCATGGTCACGTAATCAAAATCCGGACACTTGGCAACCGACTCGTATTTATGACGGTTGCAGCGTCTCCTGGGGTCATGTGATCCCCTTTTGCAAACCTTCTGACAAGTAGTAGTAAGCTTAGTAATGGAAACGTTGGTCTGAATTGGGTTATTAAGTCACGGACCACCTATATCCCAATGGCTGTTATACTGAAAAGTTTTTTAAAAAATTAAGGTGTGGGGAAGAGGGAGAAAAGAGAGAGAAAAAATAACAAAGCTACAGCTTAATCAGTGGAGCAATTAAGCAGGGATTTTCCTGGGCTTCTGATTAAGACTTTAACTGCTATTTACAGTTTCTTTGCAGTTAGCAGAAAACCACCTAGTTTTTTTATTATTATTATTGTGCAGGAAATTGGGTGGTCTCAGATGATCAGACTCACCTTTGTACGATCAGGAAAAGCCCCGGCAATTTTCTTGGCAATGAAAAAGGGGAAATTTTTCCCAATTTTTTTTCTTTTTTCTTTTAGTCTTAAGGATTCTCTTTTTCACCTGCGCATGGCTAATTGCACGTGCCAGATGAGGCCTTTTTCCCATACTATTATTGTGGTTATGACCGTCCTTCCTCTTTCACTTCTCTTAAACTGGGTTTCAATTAATAGCAACTTTCAGTTGCTCAGTTCCTGCTTGCTGAATAAATGTGCCTGAAAGAGTTTTAAAGGCCTGAGCCTGCTTAAGGAAGCCTAGGCCCGTGTTTCTCCACCTTGCCCACTGTAAGATGGACTTCAACTCCCAGAATTCCCCAGCCAGCTGTGCTGTAATTACATGAACGCTGACAAAAGCCAAGATTGTTTCACCCTGCATTCACACCATCCTGATGAAGACTTTTCCTTCAACAATTTTTCATCATGGTTCAGTCCAAGCCAGGAATAAACAACATGGCGACTGCTTTAGAAAGAAGGTTGCAGTTTATTGAAGAAGAGAAGCAGACAGAAAGATGGCTCTCCTCTTCAATAAACTTTCTAAAGCAGTCGCCATGTTGTTTATTCCCGGCTTGGACTGAACCATGTTGAAGACTTTTCCTTCAACAATCCGTTTATCCTAAGGAATTAATTTCTGGGGTTCCCCCAAGACGTCCTCAGTCAGAAACATCTAGGCTGAGTTTGTTTTTGCACCACATGCTGAATGAGGAAAAAATAATAATAATACTCGCCAAAAGCCCACTGAGCATGTGTTACGAATGCAGGGACTGAGTTTATGATTGACCTGGTTATACGTGCTGTCTGAACCCAAACAGAGATATGCAATATTTGGATCCAAGGCACCTTTGTCCATTTTTTTAATCCTAATATTGCACACCTCTCTGGCCAGCACGTATACGTCCATTTTCTTGTAAACAGCAGGCGCCAGAACTGTTTGTGACCCACAGGGTTTCTGAGTAAATTTTCAATGGAAGGGCTGGGTCCAAATATTTGGTTGCTTAGTGCAAACAAAGATTGGAAAAGCAAGCCCTGATGTGTAACCTTGTGGCGCCTTAATTGCGAGACCTTTGCGAGTCACCTTGCCAAGAGTTTGTTTGAAAGTGTGTTTGTGTGTGTTTTCCTCCCCCCAAAGTTGTTTCTCCTTGACCCTTTAAAGAGGGGGGGGGGATGATGTTCTGTTTCTCTGCTAATTGGGCCTTCAGGTTTTTGTGTTTAGAATAGGGGTATCCACCTTTGGCAATTTTAAGTTGTGGACTTCAACTCCCAGAATTCCCCAGCCAGCATGGCTGGCTGGGGAATTCTGGGAGTTGGAGTCCACACATCTTATAATTGACAGAAACTTTGTTGTACTTCCCATGGGGCTCCAGCTGGCTGGGAATTTTCCAACTTTTAATTTAATTGAGATTAAAAAGAAGGCAGCCATTAGAGACATCATGGGTCTTTTGCAATCGGGAATGTTTAATCACTGGCTCTTTAATGAACGGCAGCTCATTCCTCTGTTTGTGTGTCCCTCCCAGCTTTTAATTAGTTACTTTGTGCAGCTGCACGTTTGGTTTTTGCAGCTGGTGAGGCATTTCATGTCTGCTTCTATAAAACCCCTTTTTTTTCAGACTAAAAAAAATGGTGTATCGACATATTGAATGATCTCCCTCCCGCCTGGGAGTATTTCCCGCCTTTTTGCTTTGCTCCGCCCACTTCCCCAACCGTCAAAGGCCTCCTCCCGCCCTCTCCCGCCCTCTCCCGCCTCCTGATTGGCCGACTGGAATGCCAAACGAGACGAAGCCGTCCTTTTTCGTGAAGGAAGCCTTCTTGGGCCTGAGGTGATTTCTATCCCGCGTTTCTCGCCTCATCTGGTTCCCTCCCATCTCAGACACGCTGGAGCCGTGACCCACGTGTGCCCATGTGTCATTCTGACGTTATATTGCTGAACATGAGGTTTAGATCTAATCTTCTCTCGTAGCACCCCCTCCCATCGCCCACTCGTCAGCGAGACCGATAGGCCGGCAGGCTGCCAATCCTAATAGTCCCGCCCCCTCCATGGAACCCCCCCCCACCCCGGGGGTTTGGAGAAGAGGGCGCGGAGCCGCGAGCGGCGAAATGAGACGTCCTAATTACCCCCTCAAGGTGACCGATTGGCCGGCTGGATGCCAATCCTAGCAGTCCCGCCCTCCGCGTGGAAGCTGCCGGCGGGTGAGGAGGGTTGGAGAAGGGGGCGCGGAGGCTGCCGCCAACCAGCGACAGGCGTTTGGCGCGAGCGGCAAAGGCGGCGCTCTGATTGGCTGACGCTATCGCTTATATGTGCGCGCCGCGCCGAGGTTCGCGTGCAGTGCAGGGAGCACAGTGGAGGGTGTTCGTCTCGCTGCTACGGGTGAGGTTACGCAAGGGCGGGGCCTGCGGGTTAGGGCGGGGCCTGCTGGTGTCACGTAGGCCGCCGAGGGAGCGCGTTGTCCTTCGCGGGGAAGAACCGGCCGGGGAAGGTGAAACACCGCGCGCTGAGGAGGAGGAGGGGGGGGGGAAAGGCTTTTTGGCATGCGTGCACGTCTGAATGCAAGCATGCCTGCATTGCATGTCCCCTTTTTTGCTGCAAGGCGTGTAAAGGACCAGCCTGGATAGGGGGAGCGAAGGAAGCAAAGCAGCTGCAAAGCCCTGGAGCGGCCTTGCCCCATGTGCTCCTGGGGAGGCCATTTTGGACGCCGGGAGGGGGGGGGGTCGTCTCTTCAAGAAGAGCTCCTACCCCAAGACTGGCCAGAAAGGAGACAGGCCTGTCGTGGAGCGCTTGGCTGGCCGCCACGTGCCTTGGAGAGCACGTGGCCCAGCTGCGTCCTCACCTTGGAAGAGGGTGAGCCCGGGGGCACCCGGTTGCCGTTCCTCTCCCTTGCACGAGCGAGACCTCCCCCCCCCCAGGAAGCACCTAAATATATATGACAAGCGCCTAATTTATATTATAGGCTCAATTTATATGCTGTGCAACGTGTCTCTGGGCGGCTTGCAGTGGCATAAAGCAAGCTTGGCAATCTTTTAAGCCCTGGGGACTCCAACTCCCAGAATCCCCCAGGCTGGGGGAATTCTGGGAGTTGGAGTCCCCCAGGTTTTGAAAGTTGCCAAAATTGGACGCCCTTGGCATAAAGCATTAATATAACGGTGTAGAAGTGCCCAGAATGCTGCTTTGTGCCACCTAACCCTAGGAAAGTAACATTTTTTGGATCTATATCCTGGGTTGATTAAAGCTTGGGTTGGATTCAGGCGTGTTGTGGGAACCTGCCTTTGCTTTCCTTGCTGTGACATTGAGGCTCAAGCTCCTTCCTGAGCCACATGGTTGCTCCAATGGCTTGTGGTGCTTTTAAAAGTTAAATTTCCTCTCCTGCCATAGTGGCTCATAGCTTGCGGTGACCTCTGATGGATGATACAGAAATTAGACTCCCAATTTCTTGACAGCCTGTCTCTGGAGACCCGAGTGAATGGCTTGCTTTTAAACTTAGCTGGGGGTTGGGATGCTTGCTGGTGCTGGCTAGGTGGAGTTAAAATCCTGGAATTGCTTTTAATGGCTTAGAGGAGAGAAAGAAGCCTTTAGCTGTTAATTAGCACTAGGCTTTGGCGTTTGCTGCAACTTAATTGCAGTCATAGCTTATGGTTTTGCTGAATAGATTAACATTGTTGGGTTTTCCAGCCATGGTTTATATACTTGAAAAGAGTTTGAGAGCCACTTTCATTGTTCCCTCAGGCCAGGAACCAGGAAACTCTAAGTTCTAATCCTGCCTTAGGCATGAAAGCTGGTTAAGTGACTTTGGGGCCAGTCCCTTGGTCTCAACCTCTAACCTACCTTGCTGGCTTGTTGTGGGAAAAATGGGAGGGAGGCGCATTAGATAGGTTTTCAACCTTGAGTTATTTATATAAATAATGAAGGGGATGAAAAACTAAACCCCATCAAGTTAATTATAAAATGAACTAATTTATGTCAAGTTTACATTACATTATAAAAAAACTAATTTCAAAGAATGACAAAAGTCCAGTTGCCTCTTGAAAAAGCATCTTTGGGATAATTTTAAAAATCTAACCCTAAGGAAACTACATCTTTGGTATTCTGTGCCCCCCCCCTTTAATGTTAGAATGTTTTTAAAGATCAGTTTGTTTCTAATCAGAATGAAAGACTTTTTGTCTTGGTTTATAATATTTTAGGAACTGTTTCTTGCTATGTGCCTATGTATATTTCCTTGTAAAAGAAAACAATTTAAGACTTTTTTTAAAGCTATGAATGACTCCCCCTAAGGTGTTCTTCCTAAGGGATTTGCTTGAGGGGGGTTTGCCCAAACTCTTAATAATTATGGCTAAAAATATAGCAAACTGTAAATAGCAAATTTTAGTTTTATTCCTTTCCTTATTCTTTCCATCATGTTGCTTGCCTTTTCCAGTGACTGCTTCCTGAGTCAGCACTTGAGTTGTCCACTATAACCTTAATTTTCCTTTTTAATCATTGCTAAGACTAGTTCCACACATGGGAGAAGCTGTTTTTCCTTATATGCACCTGATAACACTTGAATGGAAAATAGAATTCAGTGTCAATTCTGGAGTTGAAGACGGGCGTTGTAGGGCGGACTCTAATTTAACAAACATAACAAATAGATCTGCACATGAGACTTGTTAGTTTATGTCTCCCCTTTAGGAAATTTATCTTTACCTATAAAGATATCTTTACCTGTTACCAACTGGTAACATTACTTTAAAACATGGAGGAAGTAAATTGCTTTAGAACCTATGGAGGAAGTAGCATAAATGCTACATATGTGGTATACACACACACACATACCCCAGATATGTTTAAAAATGCTATTGAGTATGCTTTCTTGGGTCCTAACACAATAGTAAAGTTTTATCGACAGAATTTTGTGCTTTTTATTTTAACAGTTTTATAAGTATGCCACAAATGCAATCAGATAGACTTTTTTGTATTTTGTTAAACTTGTATTAAAACAAAGGACAATTTGGGCAGGTTAGTACAGTATTAGAAAGCCCTGCATGGGTAAAATGCATTTGCTTTTAAAGATGTGTAAATGATTTTGTTAGACGATATCGTGTTTGAATTTAGAAAATTTGAATGGAAGCTCAGCTGAACCTGTTCATCTGCCCTTTCTGTCAGGCTTTTAGACAGCTGCTCTCAAATGTCAGATCATAATTTGGGTGCTTGTATAGAGCAGATAAAGGCATCAATGTGTGTGGGAAAGACCTTTGGTTGGGCTTAAAAGATATTGAAAACTTTTTTAATATTTTGAGGTGCGTAGGATTCTCTCTTTCTCCTGTGTTCTTTTTCCTTTCCTGAAATGACTTTATCTACATGCTTACCCAACTGAAGATTAACTTCTAATTGTTGCAACAGTCCTTTAAACTGGATAGATTAAGCCAGCTTCAGTAATTCTTTTACAAATGTGAAGTATTTGAATAGTGCAGCTGCACATCTTACGATGTTCAAGTGGTAACCATTTCCTTTCTGCATAGGTGACTTGTATACAAAAAAAAAAAAATCCCAGCCATTATCAAAGATAATTTTTCACAGACTGGTCAGTGATCCACAAACACTTTTTTTCCTTATTTGTTTAAATGCAAATATAGTTCCTTATTTTCGCTAATAATCGAGGGGAAATAGAAAGAGCCACTTTGCTGCTTCCTCAGAAAGCAGTAATTTTACGTTTCTTTCTTGTTCAGATAATTAAGGAAGACCCCCACAAGCGTGAAGCTTTTTGATGCATTCCAGTAAGTAAAGATAAATCAGAAGAGCTTGTTAACGACAAAAGAGCCTCTTCCATTTTTATTTATTCAGCTTTTATGCTGTGAAGTACTAGGCGGCCTCTCTGTTAACATTTGCTTCCTATCTTCTCCCGAAAGGCGGGGTCTGATTTGCCGCCTATCTCCTGCAGAGCAGCCCAAGTTATCCACCAAACATCCAGTTTTCCTTGAAGCGGTTAATCTGTTCTAGCCAGAACATGTGCAGGCACCCAAGAGCACGCCAAGGATTAAGATTTGCCTTGCAACTTCTTGTTCAACTGCACAAAATACTCTTCATTACGTCGATTCTAAATATGCAACTGCAGTGTTTTCACTTAACAACTGTGGCCAAAGGAAAAGTTACAGAACGGGGCAGAACTCGCTTAAAAATTAGCTTAGCAATAGAAAGGTTGGGCTGGACTGTGGTTATAAAGATTACCTGTATATTGCTGTCTAATGAGCGTTAAGGAAAGGGAAGCAAAGGGACATAAATTGTCGGTGTTTGCCTAAGGCACACTGTGAGATGATATAATTGCAATTTAATAATATAATAAAGTTGGAAGGGACCTTGGTGGTCAGCTAGTCCAACCCCCTGCTCAGGCAGGAAACCCTACACCATTTCGGACAAATGGCTGTCCAGTCTCTTCTTAAAAACGTCCAGTGTTGGAATATTCACCATTTCTGGCAGCAGGTGGTTCCACTGGTTAATTGTTCTAACTGTCAGGAAGGTTCTCCTTAGTTCTAGGTTGCTTCTCTCCTTGATGAGTTTCCACCCGTTGCTTCTTGTCCTGCCTTCAGGCGCTTTGGAGAATAGCTTGACTCCCTCTTCTTTGGGGCAGCCCCTGAGATACTGGAAGGCTGCTATCATGTCCCCCCTCGTCCTTCTCTTCATTAAACTAGACATATCCAATTCCAGCAACCGTTCCTTATATGTTTTAGCCTCCAGTCCCCTGATCTTCTTCGTTGCTCTTCTCTGCACTCTTTCCAGAGTGTCAACATCTGTTTTACATCGTGGTGACCAAAACTGGATGCTGTATTCCAGGTGTGGCCTTACCAATGCCTTGTAAATTGGTATTAACACTTCAAAGTGATCCTGATTCTATGGTTTAAATTTAAAAGCAATTTGTTTTCTGAGCCATCCTGATAGTTCTCAGCTGGCTGGATGCCTTGAAATGCTGCGTCTGAGATGGGAAATGGGCGTGCATGCGTGTTTGTTCTCAACTGCTCTGTTTCTAGTGCTAATCCTGCTTTTGTCTAGATCTTTTAATCCCAAGCCTACATTTCTGTTGATTTTTTGATATATTTCCTGTTTGTGGGAAATACGTCTCTGTACGTTTGGACTCACAGCTGCTCGGCTTTCTAAGTTTCTGTACAAATTACAATGGAAAATGCAATTTAGAGCTATTTAATAAATGTAGATTTTTGCTGACGGCCACCTCCACTATAAGGTGGTCCTCAACTTACGACCATAATTGAGCCCAAAGTACCTGTTAACTGACATGTTTGCTAAGTGAGTTTTTTTCCCCATTTTACAGCCTTTTTTTGCCACAGTTGTTAACTGAATCACTGCAGTCATTAAGCTAGTACAGGGGTCTTCAAACCTGGCCCTTTTCTGACTTCCGGACTTCAACTCCCAGAATTCCTTAGCCAGCATGGGGGAACTATGGACCCCTTGATGACTCATGGACTTCAACTCCCAGAATTCCTCAGCCAGCATGGGGGAACTATGGCCCTTCATGACTTGCGGACTTCAACTCCCAGAATTCCTGAGCCAGCATGGGGGAACTATGGCCCCTTCATGACTCGTGGACTTCAACTCCCAGAATTCCTCAGCCAGCATGCCTGATTGTGGAATTCTGGGAGTTGAAGTCCATTAGTCATGAAAGGGCCAAGTTTGAAGACCCCTGAGCTAGTAGAATGGCTGTAAAGTGAATCCAGCTTTCCCCATTGACTTTACTGGTCAGAAGATCACAAAAGGAATCACGTGACCCCGGGATACTGCGACCGTCAAATACGAGTCCGTTGCCAACCGGCTGAATTTTGATCACGTGACCATGGGGATGTCGCAACGGTCGTTAAGTATGAAAAACGGTCGTAAGACACTTTGCACAAGCTTGAAGGGTCACCAAACGTACATTGTAAATTGAGGACTACGTGTGCCTAAGGCACTCAAAGCCTCATGCTTAGACTTCTCAGTCCTTCCAAAAAAAGCCCCTTTGTTGGCATTCCTGTTCTGGAATACAAGAACATGTCTGCCCCCTTAAAAGTTTTGATTAATTTCTCTGGGTCGGGTCTTGTGTTCTGCCTCTCACCTCGAGAAGGGTGGTGCTGGCTGCAAGAGCGTTCTGCTTTCTGGCAATTATTGTTAGCAGGATGTCAGTAAGCCTAGCTACGACACTGAACACGATAATTCCAGCTAAGGCCTGGAAACCGCATTATTCATCGATAATGCAGTAACTGCAAAGAGCAGCTGGGTGTGGTTGCCGCATCTCTGTGGAGAATAGATGCCGTGTTCTAATACCATTAAACAAAATAACAGCGTTGGAAGGGACCTTGGAGGTCTTCTAGTCCAGTGGTCCCCAACCCCCGGTCTGTGGACCGGTACAGAGCTGTGGCCTGCCAGTAACCGGTCCGCACAAAAAAGCAAAGCCGCATCCACGAGACGCAGGCAGCACACAAAACCACGCACCCTCCAGGCCACGGAAAAAGCTCTCTCCACGGAACCGGTCCCTGGTGCCCAAAAGGTTGGGGACCTAGTCCAACTCCCCTGCTCAGGCAGGAGACCCTATACCAGGGGTCCCCAACCTTTTGGACACCAGGGACCGGTTCCATGGAGGAATGTTTTTTTCCACGGACCGGACAGTGCGTGGGTTTATGTGCTGCCTGCATCCCGTGGATAGGGCTTAGCTTGTTTGTGTGGACCGGTTGCTGGCATGCCATGGACCGGGCATTGGGGACCCCTACTCTATACCATTCCAGACAAATAGTTTCCAATCTCTTCTTAAAAACCTCCAGTGATGGAGCACCCACAACTTCTAGAGGCAGGTTGTTCCACTGGTGAATTGTTCTCACTGTCAGGAAATTCCTCCTTAGTTCTAGGTTGCTTCTCTCTTTGATCAGTTTCCATCCGTTGCTTCTTGTCCTGTCTTCTTCAGGTGCTTTGGAGAATAGGTGGACCCCCTCTTTTTTTGTGGCAGCCCCTCAAATATTGTCCTGTCAACTTTAGTCCTTTTCATTAGACACACCCAAATTCCTGCAAACTTGCTTTATATGCCTTCGCCTTCATGTAATCTAGTGTACAAGTTGTGCATCAAACTTTCATTCATTGTAATCTAATGTACAGGTATGCAGTACAGCTTGTACCCTGTTCGCAACCATCACATAAACGCGCATTGTTACACAAATTGTAATAATTTCTAGAAGGCCTGGCAGCTGTACCCATTGTAAATTTGTTTTCATGCCAATGAAACGTTGCTAAGTTAACTGTGTTTTCTGACTTCTAGGTTCCGGTTAAGTAGCTGGAGGAATCTGGAATTATGAATCACGCCAGGAAAACAATATTTAACGTGGTAAGGAGGTTGTATTTATTAGAATGAATATGCCTGAGTAAGATTAGAATGAAACTGTCTGTTGTTAATGCGGTTTAGCCCCATCTGTCCTCTGTTTTCAACCCATTGCTGTAGAGCAGGGGTCTTCAAACTTGGCCCTTTTATGACTTGTGGGCTTCAATTCCCAGAATTCCTCAGCCAGCATGGGGGAACTATGGCCCCTTTATGACTTCTGGATTTCAACTCCCAGAATTCCTCAGCCAGCATGGGGGAACTACGGCCCCTTCATGACTCACGGACTTCAACTCCCAGAATTCCTGAGCCAGCGTGGGGGAACTGTGGCCCCTTCATGACTCGTGGACTTCAACTCCCAGAATTCCTCAGCCAGCATGGGGGAACTACGGCCCCTTCATGACTCACGGACTTCAACTCCCAGAATTCCTGAGCCAGCGTGGAGGAACTATGGCCCCTTTATGACTTCTGGATTTCAACTCCCAGAATTCCTCAGCCAGCATGGGGGAACTATGGCCCCTTCATGACTCGCGGACTTCAACTCCCAGAATTCCTGAGCCAGCGTGGGGGAAACTATGGCTGAGGAATTCTGGGAGTTGAAGTCCACAAGTCATAAAAGGGCCAAGTTTGAAGACTCCTGCTGTAGACAGTCCTTGGTTAGCCACCACTTGTTCAGTGGCTGTTTAAAGCAGGGCTCCCCAATCCCCGGTCCGTGGACCAGTATCGGGCCGCACAAACAAGCAAAGCCCCATCAGCGGGATGCAGGCACCATACAAAACCACGCCCCCTCCGGTCCATGGAAAAACCTCTCTTCATGTAACCGGTCCCTGGTGCCCGAAAGGCTGGGGGCACCTCTGGTTTAAAGTACAATAGTGATTATAATTGGTCCTCCAAGTTCTGACCGTCTCAACGTTTCCACAGTCACATGATCGCAATCTGGGCACTTGGCAACTGGCTGGCACTTACGACGGTGGGAACGTACATGGTCGTGTGTTTTTAATTGGAAGCCTTCCCTGCTGACCCGCAAGCAAAGTCGGTGGGGAGGCGGCAGGTTGTTGGAGAAGCCCACCCCATGCACTTTTCTCCAGCCCCCCTGCGCCCAAGGAGCTGCCTGCATACCCTCCCCAAACCTCGCTGTGCTCATATAATAATAATAATATAATTATAATAATAACAGTAAAGTTGGAAGGGACCTTGGAGGTCGTCTAGTCCAACCCCCTGCTCAGGCAGGAAACCTTATACCATTTCAGACAAATGGCTGTCCAGTCTCTTTTTGAAAACCTCCAGTGTTGGAGCATTCACAACTTCTGGAGGCAGATTGTTCTACTGGTTAATTGTCCTCACTGTCAGGAAGTTTCTCCTTAGTTCTAGGTTGCTTCTCTCCTTGATTGGTTTCCATCCGTTGCTTCTTGTCCTGCCTTCAGGCGCTTTGGAGAATAGCTTGACTCCCTCTTCTTTGGGGCAGCCCCTGAGATATTGGAAGGCTGCTATCCTGTCCCCCCTCGTCCTTCATTAAACTAGACATACCCAATTCCAGCCGCCATTCCTTATATGCTTTAGCCTCCAGTCCCCTGATCCTCTTTGTTGCTCTTCTCTGCACTCTTTCCAGAGTCTCAACATCTTTTACATCGTGGGGACCAAAACTGGATGCAGTATTCCCAGTGTGGCCTTACCAAGGCCTTGTAAAGTGGTATTAACTCTTCACGTGCTCTTGATTCTATCCCTCTGTTAATGCAGCCTAGCACTGTGTTGGCCTTTTTGGCAGCTGCAGCACATGGCTGGCTCATATTTAGGTGATT
Source organism: Crotalus adamanteus (assembly GCA_039797435.1). NCBI lineage: Eukaryota > Metazoa > Chordata > Lepidosauria > Squamata > Viperidae > Crotalus > Crotalus adamanteus. The sequence continues at coordinate 103,171,945 of CM077922.1, read as the reverse complement.
GTCCACTAGGACTCTGAGGTCCCTCTCACAGTTGCTACTATTGAGCAAGGTACCCCCTATATTGTACCTGTGCATTTGTTTTTTCTTGCCTAAATGTAGAACCTTGCTTTTTTCACAATTGAATTTCATTTGGTTAGATAGTGTTATTTAACAAACTGAGTTGGGAGGGACCTCGGAGGTCTTCTAGTCCACTCCCTGCTCGCGCAAGAGACCCTACACCATTTCAGACAGATTGTGGACCAGTCCCTTCTTAAAAGCCTCCAGTGTTTAGAAGCAGAGGTCCCCAACCTTTTGGGCACCAGGGACCTCTGGTGCCGTGCAGAAAGGTTTTCCCGTGGACCAGAGGGGGGCGTGGTTTGGTGTGCTGCCTGCATCCCGCAGATGGGGCTTTGCTTATTTGTGCGGACGGTTGTTGGCGTGCTGCGGGGGTTGGGGACCCCCTGGTTCAGAGCAGCCACAACATCTGGAGGCAAGTCGTTCCACTGATTGATTGATCTCACTGTCAGAACACCCATGCACCCTCTCTCATCTGGCATTAGCGCTCCAAACCCAACTGTACTCGGGGTGCCCCTTCTCCGCCCCCTGTGCACCCCCCGAGCCCTCTCCCACCCAGCAGTAGCCACTTACCTGCCTGCTGGCCTACCCACCCAGTTAACCAGTGGAACAACCTGCCTCCAGAAGTTGTGAATGCTCCAACCCTAGAACTTTTTAAGAAGAGACTGGACAGCCATTTATCTGGAATGCTACAGGGTTTCCTGCCTGAGCAGGGGGTTGGACTAAATGACCTCCAAGGTCCCTTCCGACTCTATTATTCTCCCTCCCTCCAATACTGGAAGTTTTTAAGAAGAGACTGGACAGCCCTTTGTCTGAAATGGTATAGGATTTCCTCCCTGAGCAGGGGGTTGGACTAGATGACCTCCAAGGTCCCTTCCGACTCTGTTATTCTTCCTTCCTTCCCTCCCCCCCTCCCTCTCTTCCTTCCTTCTCCAATACTGGAAGTTTTTAAGAAGAGACTGGACAGCCCTTTGTCTGAAATGGGATAGGGTTTCCTGCCTGAGCAGAGGGCTAGACTGGATGACCTACAAGGTCCCTTCCAACTTTATTATTATGATTATTACTATTACCTGCAAGGCCTTTTCACTGGCTTCCCCACTGACTTTGGTTGTTGGAAGCCGGCTGGAAGTTACAAGGAGGTGCCTGCTGAATGATCCACGATGCCCGCTTAACAACAGCAACGACATGGTATTACACATTTTTGCCCACGGAGGAAATCCCACGCCCACTTGGCTGTTGTAACCCAAGGACCATGTGCAAATCAAGAGGTTCCTTCATTTGCAGGTGGCCCCACTTCGTTTTACCGTTTGCTTCAAATTGCTGGATCTGTATTGGCTAACCTGCAAACTCGGTCTGCCGGTTTTTTAAACTCCCACAGGAAGCTAGCTGAGAGCATGTCAGACCACAGTGTAGTTAGCGAGCCCTTGACAAGCCCTCCAGGCAGCCAACGCAAGAATGAGGCAACCTCTGGCTTTAACGCCAGCTTGATTCCAGGGCTGTTGAAATGTGTGAAGAAAGAATTTCCGCCCCTCTGCCTCCAGCACGACAGAAAGATAAAATAAGGAGAGACCGTGGTTTGTTCTAGTGGTGAAAGTACCAGGCTTAAAACTAGGAAACACCGAGTTCTGGTCCTCTCTTAGCCATGAAAGCCGGCTAGGTGACTTTGGGCCAATCACCAGGAGACAGTGAGTTCTAGTCCCACCTTAGCCATGAAAGCTGGCTGGGTGACTGTGGGCCAATCACCAGGAGACAGTGAGTTCTAGTCCCACCTTAGACATGAGAGCCGGCTGGGTGATTATGGGCCAATCACCAGGAGGCGGAGAGTTCTAGTCCCACCTTAGCCATGAAAGCTGGCTAGGTTACTGTGGGCCAATCGCCAGGAGATGGGAAGTTCTAGTCCCACCTTAGCCATGAAAGCTGGCTAAGTGACTGTGGGCCAATCGCCAGGAGACGGGGAATCCTAGTCCCACCTTAGCCATGAAAGCTGGCTGGGTGAGTTTGGGCCAATCACCAGGAAATGGGCAGTTCTAGTCCCACCTTAGCCATGAAAGCTGGTTGGTTGACTTTGGGCCAATCACCAGGAGGTGGGGAGTTCTAGTCCCACCTTAGCCATGAAAGCTGGCTGGGTGACTGTGGGCCAATCACCAGGAGACGTTGAGTTCTATTCCCGCAAAAGCCAGCTGGATGACTTTGGGCTAATCAAGAAACTGAACAAGACCAGAACATCTGGCTTTAAAAACAACAACAACATACAAATTACACAATTTATGTATACAATTTTAAGATTTAAATCTTGAGGGAAGAGATGATTATTCATTAGCATCCTAAATGCTGAAAGAGGGAGCCAGGTGCACCTCTCTGCCTAGGGAGTGTACGCCCCAGTGTGTCAAACCTCTGACAACGGGGCGCATCTTCAGAAGGGTCTCTCTCGATCTGAACAACGGGGGGGGGGGGGGAATTTGAGCAACCGTCTTGCTTAGCAGTGCAAATTCTGGATCCCGTTGTTGGCCGTAAGTCAAGGCCTTCCTGCTTAGCTAGGCTGGTGCCCTTTTGTGCAAGGAAGGGCGACCTTTTCCTCATTCTCCTGCCATGGCATCTCCTGTTGTCTAGTTCGGGGCAGAGCCCCTCTCGTACACCCGCTTCAGCCTGGCCCGGCAGCCGGACGGGGACAGCAGCCACGTGGAGATGAAGCTCTCCGCCGAGGAAGAGGAAGGCGGGGAAAACGGCGTGATCGACCACCTCCCCCCCAGGATCGGCAAAGCCCGAAGCCACCGGCACCTGTGCTGCGCCTGTGGAGGGGCGGCCCTGCTCTTCCTGATAGGTGAGGGGGAACAGGGGTAGGGCTGGGGGCTGAGGAACTCTAATGGAGACCACCAAGCTCAGAGAGCACCAAGGACCTCATAGTCTTCCTTCCCTTCCTCCTCCTCCTAGCACTGATGATGCTATCTAGTTGGGCCATGAAAGGTCTGCAAGAAAGCCAAGCTCAGAGAAAGCACCAAGGGCCCCCCAGCTACCAATGCACCCCCCCCTAAGAGCAAATGAACCTTTGTCCATAAAACACCTTCCTTTTTCATATACAGATGGTCTTCACTTAACAACCACTTGCTCGGGGACCGTTCCAACTTACAATATTCGTCTGAATACTCTGATAACCCCCCCCCCCCCAAGTCCTCCTACTTATAAGGGTGGTAGTTGTGGGATCAGCAACTGGATTGCCCTTACCAGGGTTATAAAGTTTTGCCAGCACATGATCGTAATTTATGACCTTATTTGTTGTGTCCTGGAGGCTGCAAATGGCAATCCATCGATGTCACACTTAACGATGTTGCGGGGGGGGGTCAGTTGGGGGGGTTTTCACGATTCACAGTAATGAGGGCTTTTGGAAGCGCCCCAATTTCCGTGGCTAAATGGCACAGTCATGTGACATTGCACTTAGGGGTGGAAATTCTGGTTCCAGTGAGCTGTCAACGCTGCTTAACACTGGATGTTCTTGCTTTGACAACCTATGGAGATGCAGCCTTTTTCTCTCTTACGCTTTACTCTTAGAGTTAGATGATACTGGGGGAGGGGAGAGGAGGAATGGGATGGGAGTTAGTTAGACATAGCAATATTGTAATAGGGTGTGAATTCAGGGCTTTTGAAATAAGAGATGGTAAGAAATGCCGGGGTTGAAGTAAAGGAGGGAAAGCCTGCATTTCAAGCTAATTGGAGAATGCGATTTATGACTGTAAATTAGAGCAGGGCTTTTCAACCAGTGGTACGGGTCCCACCTGTGGTCCATTGGCACCTGGCAGGTGGTACGTGACCCTCCTAGAAAAGGGGTAGCAGGGGAGAGGAATGAGCTGAACTGGTGGCAGCACCGCACAAACCTGAGCGAGAGACGGCTGGAGCTGCAGGGCTGTCAGGGCTCAGCGGAAGCGCCAGGATCAGTGCCGCTTTCCAGCTGATCGGCGCTTCGGGGCTGTCAGGGCTCAGCGGAAGCGCCAGGATCAGCGCCAGGCTCCAGCTGGAGCTCGGCGCTGATCCTGGTGCTTCTGCTGAGCCCTGAAGAAGCGCCAATCAGCTGGAATGTTGCAGCCTCTCCAGGGTCTTATGATTTACATTCAGATGCTTGGCCACTGATTCATATTTATGACGGTCACAGTGTCCCAGGGTCATGTGAAGCGACCAAAACCTGCTGCAACCACCCAGCAGACGGGGGGGGGGGGAATAAAAACCAAACACCCCCCCACCCCACCCGCTCTGCCAATCCTCGACAGAAATGCTCACAACAATGAAAACCTCGGACAGGAGGAAGAGCACCGCTGGGTGGGCAGGCAGGTGTCTTGCTCGGCTGTGGCTTGGGGGGCCCTTTTTTCAGGGCCATTGTAACTTTGAAGAGTCACTAAGCGAACTGTTGTAAGTCGAGGACTACCTGTAGTTTATCACTTTTCTCCTTTTTTGGGGAGGGGGTCATCAAGTTTTTGACACCTTGCTAGGTGACTGATGGTCCTCAGATGTTGCCATATCCTAAAAGTGGTTCAATGGGTGAAAAGGTGGAAAAGCCCTGAATTAGAGGAGGGAATTGTGCGTTGATACTATGTGGTCAGGGGAGGGGAATCCAGTTTTTGGCTTTTATGTAGGTGCTGTGCCACTCGAAGAAAGATTCTTTAAGGTAAACAATGCCTCGAAGTTCTTTGAAGAGTTTCATCAGTCGGAGCCATGTCATGAGCCTTGCTAAGTAAGGGCTATCTGGTAAACGTTTTAAAATAATAATCGTGGAGTCCTCAATAGAATGGTGCTGTTATTGGGTGGGTTATTGTTACAGAAATGGCTCTTTTTTACCGTTTTCACACTAAGGAAAAAAGTGGAGAGCATAATTCTATTAAGTAACTGAACCGCACTGAAAGAAGTTGGAAGTCACTGCTTTTTATTTCTTTTTTCCCCTTACATTATCCTTTTTCTCCTATTGGCCATTGTCTTTATTTTCATTTGGATTTTTAAAAAAACCTTTCAACAATGTCTACAGCAGTGGTTCTCAACCTGTGGGTCGGGACCCCATTTGGGGTCGAACGACCATTTCACGGGGGTCGCCAAACAACGCAGTCCGCCATTTTTTCCCCCTTTTCCTTAGCTGTGCTACTCCCTTTTATTCTATTGGCTTTTGAAAGCCAATAGAATAGACTCTCTTGAATAGAGTCTAATTCTATTGGCTTTCCAAAGCCAATAGGAATTGTCCAGGCTGTCTCTGCCCCGCTGAGCCCGCCAAAAGTCCCATTCTGCAAACGGTGCTGCACCAGTTGAGTAGTCCTCGACTTACGACTGGTTGAGTAGTCCTCGACTTACGACCGGTTGGGGGGTCGCAGCATTAAAAAGGTTGAGAACCACTGATCTAGAGTTTCTCAATCCTGCAGGTCGTCGTCGTCGCAAAGGTGCTTTTTTTTCCCAAAAGGCAATTGGACTTCCTTGGAGTTTTTTTTAATTATTATTATTATTTTCTCTCCTTAAAAATCGTCGGCTTCTCGTCCAAAAAGCTTCTTCGCTTCTAACTTCGGAGGAAGTTTCTTGGATAAGAAGCAAAACGGTTTCTAAGACCAAAGCCAAAGAAATCCAGCTGCCTTTTAGGAAAGGCACCTTTGTGTGGGAATGGCGCTGTTCTTGTCAGCGCTGCGTCTTCCGGCAGGAAATCATGACGTCTTCCAACTGCTCTCCTTCGGCAGGGTTTTTGTTTGGCTACATAAGTTTCCGTGCCCGGATGCCACAAGTGGCGACGTGTAGCAACGGGGCCGGGTCCTCGAGCGACGGAATCCTCTATTCGTCTGAATACTCTGAAACCAGCAACAACGCCCCATCCGATCAAGTGCTGTACTGGGGTGACTTGAAGAAGTTATTGGCCGGTCGGCTCACCAAGGCAAAATTCCAAGACAAGATCCGGTAAGGATTTCCACAAAGCCCCTCGAAAAGTTTTTCTGATGAAGAAGAAGGTTTCAGCGTGTGGACACCTGTGGGTCTGGCTACGTGGGAGGCAGGAAGGGATCTTGAAGGTCTTGTAGTCCAACCCCCTTGCTCAAGCAGGAAACCCTATAGCATTTCAGACAAATGGCTGTCTCGTCTCTTCTTAAAAGCCTCCAGTGATGGAGCACCCACAAGTTCTGAAGTTCAGTGATTCATTGTTCTCCCTGTCAGGAAGTTTCTCCTTAGTTCCAGGTCGCTTCTCTCCTTGATGAGTTTCCATCCGTTGCTTCTTGTCCTGCCTTCAGGCGCTTTGGAGAATAGCTTGACTCCCTCTTCTTTGGGGCAGCCCCTGAGATACTGGAATGTTATCATGCCACCCCTCATCCTTCTCTTCGTTAAACTAGACATACCCAGTTCCAGAATGAAACAGGGAAAGATAGCTGCAGCTAGGTAGCAAACCCTATAGCATTTCAGACAAATGGCTGTCCAGTCTCTTCTTAAAAACTTCCAGTGTTGGAGCATTCACCGCTTCTGGAGGCAGGTAGTTCCACTGATTAATTGTTCTCACTGTCAGGAAGTTTCTCCTTAGTTCCAGGTTGCTTCTCTCCTTGATGAGTTTCCATCTGTTGCTTCTTGTCCTGCCTTCAGGTGCTTTGGAGAATAGCTTGACTCCCTCTTCTTTGGGGCAGCCCCTGAGATAACTGGAAGGCTGCTGTCATGCTCCCCCTCGTCCTTCTCTTCCTAATCTAAACTTCCCCAATTCCAGAACGAGACGGGGAAAGATGGCTGCAGCTAAGCCAGGGGTAGGCAACCTTGGCTCTTTTATGACTCGTGGACTTCAACTCCCAGAATTCCTGGGCCCGCCATGCTGAGGGGAAAGAGAGAGGTTTCCAAACTGAGCCATGCTGGCTGAGGAATTCTGGGAGTTGAAGTCCACGAGTCATGAAGGGGCCATAGCTCCCCCATGCTGGCTCAGGAATTCTGGGGGTTGAAGTCCATGAGTCATAAAAGAGCCAAGGTTGCCTACCTATGAGCTAGGCCAGTGTTTCCCAAACTTGACAATTTTAAGGCATGCGGACTTCAACTCCCAGAATTCCACAGCCAGCAATGCTGGCTGTGGAATTCTGGGAGTTGAAGTCCGCATGCCTTAAAATTGTCAAGTTTGGGAAACACTGAGCTAGGCTCATTGTAAAGATGATAGCGGTGACCAAAAATGGATGCAATATTCCAAGTGTGGAATGTTACCAAGGCGTTCTAAAGGGGGTATTAACAGTTTGTGTGAAGTTGTGGGTCTGACAGAACTCCTGACTTCCGGTTGATTTGCGTATCTTTCAGGTCGATGTCCTCCGGCAGTCACGAAGCTGGCAGTATACGGGATGAGGTTCTGGCCAATGACATCCACGAACAGTTTGAGTTATACAAGTTGGACAAAGTCTGGGATGATGAGCATTATGTGCGTCTCCAAGCCAGGTAGGGAGGGTTTGATTCAAGATTTTCCGGGGGGGGGGGGGGGAGTCTTCCTTTCAACTGAGCACTTCGCAAAGGTTGCCATTTGGATTCCCGATCTAATGAGCAAGTCTCCTGAAAAATAAATCACCTTAGGAAAGAGAGCCAGTTTGGTCTAGAGCAGACATGTCAAACTCGCGACGTCATGTGACGGTTTGACCGTTGCCAGCAATGGGGCGGGCGCGACTTCCGGATGACATGTCCAGCCCGTGGGCCGGGAGTTTGACACCCCTGGTCTAGAGGTTAAGAGACCAGGCTTGAAAGCAAGAAATTGTGAGTTCAACTACCAATTTAGGCATGACAGCTGGCTGGGTGACTTTGGGCCAATCACCAGGAGACGGGGAGTTCTAGTCCCGCCTTAGGCGTGACAGCTGGCTGGGTGACTTTGGGCCAATCACTAGGAGACGGGAAGTTCTAGTCCCGCCTTAGGTGTGACAGCTGGCTGGGTGACTTTGGGCCAATCACCAGGAGACGGGGAGTTCTAGTCCCGCCTTAGGCGTGACAGCTGGCTGGGTGACTTTGGGCCAATCACTAGGAGACGGGAAGTTCTAGTCCCGCCTTAGGTGTGACAGCTGGCTGGGTGACTTTGGGCCAATCACCAGGAGACAGGGAATTCTAGTCCCGCCTTAGGCATGAAAGCTGGCTGGGTGACTTTGGGCCACTCACCAGGAGACGGGGAGTTCTAGTCCCGCCTTAGGCATGACAGCTGGCTGGGTGACTTTGGGCCAATCACCAGGAGACGGGGAATTCTAGTCCTGCCTTAGGCGTGAAAGCTGGCTGGGTGACTTTGGGCCAATCACCAGGAGACGGGGAGTTCTAGTCCCGCCTTAGGCATGACAGCTGGCTGGGTGACTTTGGGCCAATCATCAGAAGACAGTGAATGCTAGTCCCGCTTTAGGCATGAAAGCCACTGGGTGACTTTGGGCCAATCACCAGGAGACGGGGAGTTCCAATCCCGCCTTAGGCGTGAAAGCCAGCCAAATGACTTTGGGGCAGTTTGTGTCTCAGCCCAACCCACCTCACAGGGTGGTGGTCATGGAGGAAATAGGAGGAGGAAGTTAGGTTGGATATGTTTGCTTCCTTGAGTGATTTGTAAAAAGTACTAAAGGCAGGAGAATAAATAAAGGGGCACGTGCTTCCTCTGCGTTCCTGTTTAGGGGTGCACCAGCCTTCTTCGGCGGCATAGGAAATTGCATGGTGTCTGGAGAATTACTGGGAGCTGGTCCAGGTGTCACAGTTACATGATCACAATTGCTGACATCCTTGCCAGCTTCCCATAGTCAAAGTCATTGCGGAAGTTGGCACGGGTGGTCTTCACTTAGTGACCCACATGGTCCTTGCTTAATGACGGCAGTTGGGATTGGTGTCGGCAAGCAATCCGGTCATCCGGCATTGCTCTTTACGACCAGGTTTGCTACAGTGAGGGTATTTCTAATTTCTAATATTTTTTTCTGTTTGCATAGCTTTTTAATTGGTGGAAGCCACCCAGAGTTAACATACCGTACTTTCCGGTGTATGACGACTTTCGCAAGCGTTAAAATCGGCGCCGAAGTCGGGGGTCGTCTTATACGCCAAGTCGTCTTATGTGCTGGAAATAATGGTAGTTTCCGGCATATAAGACGACTTTCTAGGCATGCGACTCGGCGCTGAAGACGGGGGTCGTCTTATACGCCGGGTCGCCTTATACGGTGGAATATACGGTATTTTACATAGACAGCCTCGTTGATTGAAATAAATATTTTAAAATGCAATATTTTGAAGCCACGTTACTGTTTTTTGTTGTTGTTTGTTTGTTTGTTTAGTTCTTCAAACGTCGTTTCTTTGGACGATGCTAGAAACACAATCCTGGACGCCTCCAGTGCTTTTGTAGCCTACAGTAAAAACGGGGAGGTTTCGGTAAGTCTCTCCTACGAGGCTCGGCATTTTTCCCAGCTTGGTACCGTCAAAGAAGATGAGAAAAAGTTTCACACGTGTGCACACCGGCCAGCCATTTGCTGCAGCCCGCTGGCCAAGAGCCCACGGCCCGATCCCGGACTGCGGACCATAGTTTGGGGAGGGGGGGGACCCCTGTCTTAGACTGCTTGACGGTGCTCTGTTGGCTAACCAAGCTTCTTCTCCGTTCTAGGGCAAGCCGGTTTTTGCCAATTATGGCCTTAAGGAAGATTTCAAAGCCCTCCTAGACAAAGGTATCGTCGTGAATGGCATGGTGGTCGTTGTGAGAGCTGGCAGCATCACTTTTGCCGAGAAGGTAAAAATGGTTTACCAGGTTTAGAAACAATCGACCTCCTTCACAGAGTGATTCTGGGCGGTGTACAGATAAGACCTAAAAACCGTGTACTTAAAACACAAAGCGGATTAAAGCATGGATGAAATGCTTTAAATTTCCTGGTTCCGACAGATGAAACTCTTCGAAAGAACTTTGAGGCATTGTTTACCTTAAAGAATCTCTTATTCAGGTAGCATAATATCGGCACTTACATAATGGAAGCCAAAAACTGAATTCCCCTCCCCTGGGCACATAGTATCCAAAGCACAATTCCCTCCTCCAATTAACCGTCATAAATCACATTCCCCAATTAGCTTGAAGCGCAGCTTGGCCAATTCCTTATCAGCTCTGGTTACAATAACCTTGATTCTCACACTAGGTTTAGTGTTGTTATGTCTTCTGGTTACAATAACCTTGATTCTCACGCTAGGTTTAGTGTTGTTATGACTAGCTGGACTCTCTCATTCACACACACCCCTTTCCCAGCATCATCTAACTCTAAAAGCGAAAGAGAAAAAGATGGCTACATTTCCATCTGTCCTCAATGCAAGAACATCCAATGTTAGCAGCGTTGACGTTAAAATTCAGAATTAAAAGGCGGGGGAGTCTTCTTCAAGGCTGCCTGCACCTAGGAGGGCCCCAAGCGAGTCGCCAGAGTTGGTACGCTATGAACAGCGGAAAACGTGACACTCTTTCTCCAAAACATGAACAGAGTGTAAAAGTTAAGAAAAAAACCAGCTGAATAGCAAATTGGGTGACGTTTCCAATAGTTGGCATTCTCCGTTGCCCAATCAGGTTACCTTAAAACAGTGGTTCTCAACCTTTGTAATGCCGTGACCCCAACCGGTCGTAAGTCGAGGACTTTCCCTGCCTGGGAGCGCCGCACATGTGTGGTGCCGCCCCCTGCGCCAGCCGTAGCTGGCAAGTGGCAGAGATGGCGCAGGCCGGCCACCGGCTGGACCACCAGCTGGCACGCGCGCCAGCAACCCTCCCTGCACCCGCCGGCCTCCCACCTCCCACCCCTGGCCCTCTTTTCCTTACATTTTTAGTAGTTGCTCAGCAGGGAGGGGTGGAAGCTTCCAGACAGCTCGCCTTCGCTGCAGACAACTTGCAGCACCGTTTGCAGACTGGGACTTTTGGCAGGCTCAGCAGGGCAGAGACAGCCTGGACAATTCCTATTGGCTTTTGAAAGCCAATAGAATTAGACTCTATTCAAGAGAATCTATTCTATTGGCTTTTGAAAGCCAATAGAATAAAAGGGAGTAGCACAGCTAAGGAAAAGGGGGGAAAAAATGGCGGACTGCGTTGTTTGGCGACCCCAAATGGGGTCCCGACCCACAGGTTGAGAACCACTGCCTTAAAACGATGTGAAGGAGAAAAATTCTAGAAGACACATTTTGTGAGGCTTACTATGCCTTTCTCGGTTAACAATACGTCCTATTGTCAACGACCCACGAAATTTTAAAAAAAACAAAAACGGGAAAACCCCTGAAGTAAATAAATGCCATAAAATAAGAGCTAGCAAAATAAATGGCAGAATATAATATTCGCTTCTGTCGTCCTTCATTAATACAGGACTCAGGGGTCCCGTGCTTGATTGTTTCCTTGCCTGTGTTTCATTACTGTGTGCCACCACTTGGCTGCTTTTCCACCTCCTAGTAAAAACACCTCCTATCTCCTCCTAGGTTGCCAACGCCGAGGCACGGGGCGCCGTAGGCGTGTTAATCTACCCGGATCCTTTGGACTACAAGAACCTTGGAGAAACGGTGGCCCTGTTTGGACATGTGAGTTTTGAACCCTTCTCTTGTCAGTCAACTTTTCTAAAGCATCCTTAAAAGCAGGGTTCTTCAACCTTGGCCACTTTTAAGAGCTGTGGACTTCAACTTCAACATGGCTGGCTGGGGAATTCTGGGAGTTCAAAGTCCACAGCTTTTAAACGTGGCCAAGGTTGGATACCCCTGCTTTAAAGGATGTTTGGGAGGGGTGGGTCTGTTGAGTAAAGCAGTAGTAGGGGGAAAGGTGGGGTTGCATTTTCTGCTTGAGGGCTCAGTTTCTTGGTGGCTCCCCTGTTATCTGGCCAGCAGCTGCCTATCTATCGGGCTGTTCCAGCTGCTGCTTGTCCCTGCTGGTTTGTTTGTTTGTTTGTTTGTTTAGAGCAGTGTTTCTCAATCTTGGCAACTTGAAGAGGGGGGGGGACGTCATCTCCCAGAATTCCCCAGCCAGCATGGCCGCCCACTCCCTTTCAGTGATTCTAGGTGGCTTACAAAAACTGATGATGTATGCGTTCAGCCTCCTTCCTTCCTTCCTTCCTTCCTTCCTTCCTCCCTCCCTCCCTCCCTCCCTCCCTCCCTCCCTTCCTTCCTTCCCTTCTTCTCTTTACCTTTCTTCCTTCTCTTTTCCTTCCTTCTCTTTACCTTCCTTCCTTTCTTGCTCTTTCCTTCCTTCCTTCTCTTTTCCTTCCTTCCTTGCCCCTCCCTCCCTTTTTTCCTTCTCTTTACCTACCTTCCTTCTTTCCCTTTACCTTCCTTCCTTGCCCCTCCCTCCCTCCCTTCCTTCCTTCCTTCCTTCTTTCCTTCTCTTTACCTTCTCTTTTCCTTCCTTCCTTCCTTTCTTCCTTCCTTCCTCCCTCCCTCCCTCACCTGGAGCACACCCACACTGTCAGATGTTGATGATGGTGATGTTATCCCTTCAGTCGTATCAAGCTCTTGGTGATTCTCTGGCCCAGCTGCTCTCTCCACCTCTTTCAATCTTGCACTGCTTCTTTGAGTTGTTCAATGCTCCGGTGGGTGTCAGCTTGGATAGTATCCAGCCCCTGTTGTTCTTTGGTGGCCTGGATTCCTTTTACTGCTCGCTCTTCCAAACATAATTGCTTTCTCCAGCAAAAGCAATTATCTCCCCCCCCCCCCAATGACACAGCCAAAATAAGGAAGTTTTGCCTCCCAGCGACACATCTAGTGTAATGCACTCCAGAGACTTGCTTGTTGGTCACTTTCAGTGTCCAAGCACCACAAAAAATTAAAAAAAAAAAACCCAATATACAAAGAGTCAAAACAATAACTCCACCCCACCCCAAGGTTGTCTCAGAATTAGCATTTCTGCCTCTTTTCCGCCCTCCTGTTTGAGAATCACATCCTTCAGAGTGGAAGTCTCAGGGCTGTGATGGTCTTAATATAACAAAAGTCTTTTTTTTGGCTCAAGAAGGAGGGAGGGAAGCTGTGCAGACAGTCCTTGACTTAGGACCATGACTGACCCCAGGTTTCTGCTGCTAAGTGAGACAGTTGTAAATGTGAGTTTTGCCCCATTGGATGATCTTCCTTGCCACACTGCAGTTAAGTTAGTAACACAACAGCAAAATCTGCTTTTCCCCATTGACTTGTCTGAAGGTTTCAAAAGACGATCAAGTGACCCCAGGAATGTGCTAAATACAGTAGTGGCCAAAATTGTGGAAACCTTTTGGGAAAAGTGTATTTTTCAGGTCTGGTGGCTAATAACACCGCCTTTTTTTTTTTTTGCGAGCAGTACCATAAAATTCTATTTCAGTGGAAAGATAATTTAATCAGGAACGTAATGCATCAAAGCTTGTTCAATTCTCTGTACTGTAAGTTATGGCCAAATAACCAGAAAAAGGAAGCACAACTTGCTTAGGTTGATCTCAGCGAGCTTTCCTTCATCTGATTGTAGCCAATGAGCACGAGTGTTTAGAGAGCCAATCAGGTGTCATCTTGTTTTGGCCATGAGCCAATCAGATCACAGTAGGATCCGGTTAGGGATGTCATGTATTGAAGCTGAGAGGAGGACATTGATCAGTGTGTTAACGTGATCGCTATCAAGCTGGTTGTCAACGCTGCAAATGTTGTATATTCTTGCTTTTGACGATATGCAGAATTGTCTGGTAAATATGGGGTTAATAAAGAGCAGAAGGGGCATTGTGGGTAAAGCCCAGGAAAGAAAAAGGAAGAAAACATTTGACCTTCACACTAATTGGATAATGTGAGATATGACAGCTAATTTAGGGAGGGAACATGCTGATAATTTAACTCAGTGTTTCTCAACCTTGACAATTTTAAGGCATGTGGACTTCAACTCCCAGAATTCCACAGCCAGCATTGCTGGCTGTGGAATTCTGGGAGTTGAAGTCCACATGCCTTAAAATTGTCAAGGTTGAGAAACACTGAGTTAATTGCTCAGGGGAAGAGAACTTAGATCCTAGCATCCCTCCGTTGTGCCTGTGCCGACATTTTGTAACAATAAAAGACTTTTAGGAAAATAAATGCCTGGCAGTTCTTTGAAATGTTTCATTAGCCGGAACCATAACACTGATTGGGTTTTTTTTTTTTTGTTGTTGTTGTTCTTTCATTCAGTGAGCTTGTAAAACGTCATAAAATTAAAGTCATGGCGCAAAGAGCTGACTGGTCGCCCAGAAAGTGATGTAAAATAGCATTATTAAGTGAAAAATTATAAAGAAATTGGAAGAAAAATGGGTGGAAACGTAACCAACCAGAGGTGGCGTTTCTACTGTATGCTTTTCCCAAAAGCTTTCCACAATTTTGGCCACTACTGTATGAGTCAGCTGCCAAGTGTCTGAATTTTGATCATATAAGCGTGGGGGTGTCGCAACGGCCGTAAGTGTGAAAAAATCGTGTCCCTTTTTCCAGTGCCTCTGTAATTTTGAACGGTCAGTAAACAAATCCTCTAGGCCAGAACTGAGCAAAGGAGACTTTAGAGACGGTGGTGTAAGCTCCATGAAGGACGTGGAAGGAAACTCCCAATTTATCTCTTCTCCTTTTTTGGTAATTCCCGGGATTTCTTGTCTTTCAGGCTCACCTGGGTACCGGGGACCCATACACCCCTGGATTTCCTTCCTTCAACCATACTCAGTTCCCCCCCGTTCAGTCTTCGGCTCTGCCCGGCATCCCCGTCGCGAGTATTTCACGCTCAGGCGCACAAAAATTAATCAGGTAACTGGCCACCAGTTGGCAAACCTCTTGTAAGTAGATTTGGGTGTCGCTGGCACCACGCTCCGTTGTTTCAACCATTGCTTCTTCCTCTCTGCACGAGAACCAGAAAATTCAGGTCAGGAAGAAATTCCATCTGTTGGCAACAAAATCATTTCTGTTTTCCAGAAGGCCAAAAATAAAAGATTAAAAATGTAATGTAAATGAATGTAAATCACACAGCAGTTAAAAAACTTAGGACAGGGGTCTTCAAACTTGGCCCTTTTATGACTTGTGGACTTCAGCTCCCAGAATTCCTCAGCCAGCATGGGGGAACTCTGGCCCCGTCATGACTGGTGGACTTCAACTCCCAGAATTCGTCAGCCGGCGTGGGGGAACTATAGCCCCTTCATGACTGGTGGACTTCCACTCCCAGAATTCCTGAGTCAGTGTGGGGGAACTATGGCCCCTTCATGACTGGTGGACTTCAACTCCCAGAATTCCTGAGCCAGCATGGGGGAACTATGGCCCCTTCAGGACTTGCAGACTTCAACTCCCAGAATTCCTCAGCGTGCCTTGCTGAGGAATTCTGGGAGTTGACGTCCACCAGTCATAAAAGGGCCAAGTTTGAAGACCCCTGACCTAGGACCACAATTCAGCTCAAAATTTCTGTTGCCGAGTAGAGAGAGACATTAAGTGAATTTTGCCCCATTTTTATGACTTTTCTCGCCACCATTGTTAAGCAAATCTCCACAGTTGTGAAGTTAGTAACCCAGTTGTTAAGTGAATCTGGCTCCCCCCCCCCGACTTTGCTTGTCAAAAGGTTGCAAAAAGGGGATCGTGTGACACACCCCCCCCCCGGGGGACACTGCCACCATCTTAAATACGGGTCAATTCCCAGGCGTCTGAATTTTGATCACGTCACCCTGAGGACACTGTGAATGGTCGTCAGCATGAAAAATGCTCCTATGTCACTTTTCCCAACCCCTGAATGGTTACTAAACGAATGGTTACACCTGCATCCTGTTCCTCGAAATAAGAAATAGGAGCTTGGTGGTTTTGAATACGCCTGAAGGTGTCGCAGGATGTTGTCGAGTAACGAGTTCCCGTTCTGCTTTCAGTGTCCTGGATGGGTCGGACTGTCCAACCCCATGGCAAAACACAATCTTTCGCAAGTGTGCAACCTCTCCGTCGGGAACGAACGTGCGCCTCAGAATCAACAACCTCCTGGTTGAGAAAAAAATCCTGAACATTTTTGGCGTCATTAAAGGTTTTGTGGAACCAGGTAAGCCTCGTGATGTTTGAAAGAAAGTTGAATTTGAACTCTGCATCCTGAGCATGTTATCCGGTCCTTTGTGGGGTTTTTTAAGTAAAGATTTTATTAATTTTCTGTTACATACATATATTAATTTTTCAACCAACGTGCTGTTTGGGTTTAAAAACATTTAATACATATTCAGTTCCTAATCCTTCATTCTTTCCTCTAGCCCAGTGGTTCTCAACCTTTTTAATGCCGCGACCCCCAACCGGTCGTAAGTCGAGGACTACTCAACCGGTCGTAAGTCGAGGACTACTCAACTGGTGCAGCTCTGTTTGCAGAATGGGACTTTTGGCGGGCTCTGCAGGGCAGAGACAGCCTGGACAATTCTTATTGGCTCTTGAAAGCCAATAGAATTAGAGTCTATTCAAGAGAGTCTATTCTATTGGCTTTCAAAAGCCAATAGAATAAAAGGGAGTAGCACAGCTAGGGAAAAGGGGAAAAAAATGGCGGACTGCGTTGTTTGGCGACCCCCGTGAAATGGCCGTTCGACCCCAAATGGGGTCCCGACCCACAGGTTGAGAACCACTGCTCTAGCCATTGATAAAATAAATTCCCAAGTTTGGTAATATTCTGTTCCTTCTTTATCTTTCAGTCTCATAGTTAATCTGTCCATCTCTGCACATTCCAATATTTTTCTGATCAATTCTTTCTCCGGTGGTAATCCTTCATTTTTTTCCAGTATTGTGCAAAGATGATTCTTGCTGCTGTTGTGACGCGTAAAATCAAATATAGGCTTGGTTTGTTAATCTTTTCTGGCATTGTACCTAATAAGAAAAGTTCAGGTTTAAAATCAACATGTTCTCCCAACATTTTTTCTAACCAAGCACGTATCTTTTTCCAGCAAACCTTGGCTTTGCTACATGTCCAGCAAACATGACAATAAGTGCCCGACTTCTACTTACATTTTCAGCATCTGTTTGACATATTTTTAAACATTTTTGCTAACCTTGCTGGTGGTGGCAAGTGCCCTCTGTAAAACATATTTTTTCTTTATACGATGTTGACGTCAATTTATAATTTCTCTCCCATAACTTTTTGCCACTTTTCTAGTTCTGTGTTGTAGGCAAAGTTTTTCGCCCATCTTATCATTGTTTCTGTAACTCGTTCGCTTTCCATTGCCAGAATCAACCAAAAAAAATTATACATTTTCTTAATTTCTCATCTGAAGTTAACAAGATCTTATCTATCCAGTCCTTTGAGGGGGTCACTGAAGCCACAGGGCAGGAAGACCCCCCCCCCAAATCAAAGCATCCCCCCCAAATTGGCTTTTCAGCCTCTCCAGGAACATCACAGGCAGTCCTCAATTTACGACCACCCTGAAGCCCCAGATTTCTGTCGCTAAGCAAGGCACTTAAGGGCCTTTGCCCCATTTTACAACCTCCCTCGCTTCGATTGTTAAGCGAGCCGCCGAAGGCCAGCGAATCCTGCGGTCGTTCAGCGAATCCAGTTTACCCGTTGACTTTGCTGGTCAAAAAGTGTCTCGCTTAACGATGGAAATTTTGGCCTCCGTTGTCGTAAGTCGAGGACTACCTGTCAGTGACGGAGTCAGGCTGTATCCTGGGCCCAGTACCCCTTTCAGAGCTTTCCACTGCCCTATTGACCCTCATCCTGCCCCTTTCTGGCCGTCCCAGCCCTCCCTGCCTCATTGCCCATTTTTGGCCTCGGTTAAAGCCGCTTTCTCCTGCAGATCGCTATGTCGTGATCGGAGCTCAGCGCGATGCCTGGAAAACCGGAACGGTGAAAGCCGCAGTCGGGACAGCCCTGTTGCTGGAGCTGGCCCACACCCTCTCCGAGATGGTCAAAACCGGTGAGGCTTTGGAGGGAAATGGACCAAGGGTGGGCGGGGGGGGGGGGAGAGAAAAAGTCTGTGGTTGTTTGGGCATGATGGAACCAAATAGAATCGCTGATTTCTCTCTCTCTCTCTCTCTCTTTCTCTTCCTTTCTCTCTTTCCGCTCTCTCCTCTTTTCCCTTCTCTCTTTCTTCTCTCCATTTCCTTCTCTCTCCCTCTTTCCTCTCTCCCTCTCCTCTCTCTCTCTTTCCTTCTCTCTCTCTTTCCTTCTCTCCCTCTCTCTCCTCCCTTTCCTCTTCAATCTCTCTCCTCCTTTCTCTTTCCTTCTCTCTTCTCTCCCTTTCCTTCTCTCTCCCTCTCCTCTCTCTCTCTTTCCTTCTCTCTCCTCTCTCCTCTCTTTCCTTCTCTCTCTCTCTCTCTCTCCCCCTTCTCTTTCTTTCCTTCTCCCTCTCTCTCCTCCCTTTCCTCTTCTCTCTCTCTCTCCTCCTTTCTCTCTTTCCTTCTCTCTCCCTCTTTCCTCTCTCCCTCTCCTCTCTCTCTCTTTCCTTCTCTCTCCTCTCTCCTCTCTTTCCTTCTCTCTCTCTTCTCTCTCTCTCTCTCCCTTCTCTTTCTCTCTTTCCTTCTCCCTCTCTCTCCTCCCTTTCCTCTTCTCTCTCTCTCGCTTGCTCTCGCTTTTCAGATGGCTACAAACCTCACAGGAGTGTCATCTTTGCCAGTTGGAGTGCCGGCGAATTCGGAGCTGTCGGTGCCACGGAGTGGCTGGAGGTAAGAGCTGGATTTTTTTTTAAAAAAAAAAAAATTAGAAACCTTTCCGTGCTACAGAGCTGCTTTTTGTGAGGTTTTTGCCCTCGCCAAAGTCAGAACATGCTTCCAGGTTGAAAGGATTAGCCCAGGGGTAGGCCCCCTGGGCTCTTTTATGACTAGTGGACTTCAACTCCCAGAATTCCTGAGCCAGCATGGGGGAAACTATGGCCCTTTCATGACTCGTGGACTTCAGCTCCCAGAATTCCTGAGCCAGCATGGGGGAACTATGGCCCCTTCATGACTCGTGGACTTCAACTCCCAGAATTCCTGAGCCAGCATGGCTCAACTTGGAAACCTCTCCCTTTCCCCTCAGCATGGCTGGCTCAGGAATTCTGGGAGTTGGAGTCCATGAGTTATAAAAGAGCCAAGGTTGCCTATCCCTGGATTAGACAGTGACATCCCTGGATGCCCAGTTGGGGGGGGGCTCCTTTCCTGCCCCCCATAGGAGCTGGGGTAAAGGACGAGAGCTCAGCCCTGCCCCATGGCAGCGCTGGGGTTTCGAACGCAGCTCTTGCCCAGCCGTTTCAACCACTCAAAGCCACCATCCCCCTTTCCTGTGAGAGGAGCGGCTGTATAAACTGGGTCAATAAATAAAGGAATCTTAGCTTGTCGAAAGAGTTTGCAAATCGCACTTTTTTCTTTTCTCTCTACACCCTCTCAGGGCTACGCCGCTTCGCTGCACCTGAAGGCGTTTGCTTACATCAATCTGGACGCAGCCGTTTCAGGTACGTGTCTGGGCTAGTCGGTAAAGGTTTGAATTGGGAGTGAGCCAAGGTGCCAGCAACGTCTCGGCTCTTCCAATCGGCTCTGAAATCGGGCGGCCTTTGTCGTATTGCCGTCTCGGTAGCTCAGAGGCTCCGGAGCTGAAGCCTCTCTTTCCATCCCGCAGGGTCCAGGGCGTTCCGCTTCTCTTCCAGCCCCTTGTTGAAAAAGCTCCTGGAGGAAGCCGTCACAGAGGTGAGTAGGGCTGGCCTCTTTGGAGCTCTTCTGGGGAAATAACGGTAAGTGAGCCAGGCAGCTGTGGGTGCCTCTCATCGCCCCGCAGGAACGAAAGGAAGGTCTGCTGATCCCTTGGTCTGTATTGGATTGGCTCATTTTTATCCTGCCTTTACTGATTTTAATGTAAAAAAGTTCAAGGCAGCAAATATGTCTAATCCTCCTTCCTGTTTTACCGTAACTGTCTTGTCGAGTGGGTGGGTGGGCCTGAGAGAGAGGGACTGGCCTAAGGTCACCCAGCCGGCTTTTATACCTAACGTGGGACTAGAACTCACCGTCTCCTGGTGATTGACCTAAAGTCACCCAGTTGGCTTTTATACCTAACGTGGGACTAGAACTCACCTTCTCTTGATGATTGGCCCAGAGTCACCCAGTTGGCTTTTATACCTAACGTGGGACTAGAACTCACCGTCTCCTGGTGACTGGCCCCAAGTCACCCAGTTGGCTTTTATACCTAACGTGGGACTAGAACTCACCGTCTCCTGGTGACTGGCCCAAAGTCACCCAGTTGGCTTTTATACCTAACGTGGGACTAGAACTCACCGTCTCCTGATGATTGGCCCAAAGTCACCCAGTTGGCTTTTATACCTAATGTGGGACTAGAACTCACCGTCTCCTGATGATTGGCCTAAAGTCACCCAGTTGGCTTTCATGCCTAAGGAGGGACTAGAACCCAATCATCTCCTGGTGATTGGCGAACAGGCACCCAGCAAACCTTTGAGGCTGAGGCAGGTCTAGAATTCACTGTCTCCTGGTGATTGGTCTATATTCAGCCAGCTGCCTTTCAGGCCTAAGGCAGGACTAGAACTCACAAGTCTCCTGGTTTCTAGCCTGGTGTCTTCAATAGTAGACCAGACTGGTTCTTGTAATGGGTGGGTGGGTGGGATGGATGGATAATTAGATAGATAATTAAAGATAGATGGTAAATAGAAATGGATAGATAGACAGATAGGGATGGATAGATAGGTAGATAGATAGACAGAGATGGATGGGTGGGTGGGTGAATGGATAGATAGGTAGATAGACATGGATGGGTGGATGGATGGATGGATGGATGGATAGATAGATAGATAGATAGATAGATAGATAGATAGATAGATCATTAGATAGATCATTAGATAAATGATATAGACATAAATGGTAGATAGGGATGGATGGATGGATGGATAGATAGATAGATAGGGATATAGAGATAGAGATATAGAGATAGATAGATAGATAGATAGATAGATAGATAGATAGATAGATAGATAGATAGATAGATAGATAGATAGATAGATAGATAGATAGATAGGTGATAGATAATTAGATAGATCATTAGATAAATGATATAGACATAAATGGTAGATAGAGATGATAGATAGGGATGGATGGATGGATAGATAGGGATAGATAGATAGATAGATAGATAGATAGATAGATAGATAGATAGATAGATAGATGATAGATATTACACACAGAGAGACTTCACCTTCCCTAAGCTGTGCTGTTGAACACCTGTTGCTTTCTGATTTAAGATCTGCAGCAGCAGCAGAAATTTTCAGGCAAGGGAGCAGGATTTGAAATTGAGCCACAGACCTTTAAGTCTTCAGGGAAAGGGGGGGAGGCTGTGGATTATCCCTGTTATGGAAAAAGTCTGATGCGGTTCTCTTTCTGTCCCCCCCCCCTTTTTTTTTTTTTTTTTAGGCCACCTTTTTGCCGCTCAATCTCCGTGCCGGTTTTGCAGGCCAAGAGTAAGTAAAGCTTTGTCTCTCCCCGATCTCCTTGTGGCCCTGTTAGGACTACTGCCTTGCCGCTCACCGTTCCGAGAAGCAGCTAAAAACTGTCATTGATAGTCAGATTTTATAAAATCTAAGTATTTCTCCCCCCCCCCCACGCACACACAAAAGAAGTCTCCGAGCTTTCTGGCCTTGCCTGCTACATTTGCGAGGCTTCGCCATCGCCCCTTCTCCTGCGTCATCCCCTCTGTCCAAACGCAAGGCGCACATCCTAAAGGTGCGTCTCCCTTAAACCAGAGTCTGTGCTGAGCTCCTCCTAGCTACTACTCAACATTCAGACCACTTTGAAAATAAATATCAATGCTGCTGCCCTCCCGTGGCTAGATCACCTAGAGCAGTGGTGCCGAACCTATGGCACGGGTGCCAGAGGCGGCACTCAGAGCCCTCTCTGTGGGCATGCGCACCGTTGCCCCAATCCTAGGCCTTCAGCTGGGTTTTATAAAACCTTTTTGCTTTAGGCCTCCGCTACCATGTGCAAAAAAAAAAAAAAAAAAAGTCAATTTCAACTTCTCGCAGGAAAAAAAAAGTTCTTGCAAAGTTGGAATTGATTAATTGAACTTTTTAGTCCCACCCAGTCTGCTGTTATCACTGCAGCCATGCCCACCCAATGGGCCATACCCACCCAATTGGCCACACGCACCCGGCACTCGACGATGCATAAGTGGGTTTTGGGTTACAGTTTGGGCACTCGGTCTCTAAAAGGTTCGCCATCACTGACCTAGAGACTGGTATTTGAACGCTGATCTTCTTCACATGTATCTTTTATTGGGTTCTACTAATTTAGATTAAATGTTAATCTATCTTGCTGGTCCACGTGTGACGTGCTGTGCGCTAAATAAATGAATAACATTTAAATTTGGCAGGTTGCGGGAGAGCTGCTTCTATAGCCTCTTCCCACGTGAAGTGGCCTCCGTTACAAGGCCTACTCTGCAGGGAGAGCCTTTTCAGGCGAAAAATAAGCACCCTGCCCCACACGTCACAGCGAGTCTTAATTCTGCTGTGCCTTTTTTTTCCGAAAAGTGAATTTGAAGGAGCATCGAAGGAGAAAACAAGCATGTTTTCCTTCTCCGTATAAATAAATAATATGGAGAAAACTTAGTTTTGTGCAATCCTGGCCCTAAGCTTGTTTTCAGATTGCTAGGATGTGCTGGAATGCAGCATAGATCAGTGGTTCTCAACCTTTTTAATGCCGCGACCCCCAACCGGTCGTAATTAGAGGACTACTCAACCGGTCGTAAGTCGAGGACTACTCAACTGGTGCAGCACCGTTTGCAGAAGGGGACTTTTGGCGGGCTCAGCAGGGCAGAGACAGCCTGGACAATTCCTATTGGCTTTTGAAAGCCAATAGAATGAGACTCTATTCAAGAGAGTCTATTCTATTGGCTTTCAAAAGCCAATAGAATAAAAGGGAGTAGCCCAGCTAAGGAAAAGGGGGGAAAAATGGCGGACTGCGTTGTTTGGCGACCCCTGTGAAATGGTCGTTCGACCCCAAATGAGGTCCCAACCCACAGGTTGAGAACCACTGGCATAGTCAAAAACTTCAATCTAAAACTTCTTCACCCAGCCCCAAAAAACCACGATATTGTTGCTTCCTTGTAACTTGGTTATTGGTGTATATTGGTGGAGTTCTGATGCCGTAGTTTACTGATTAGATTTCTCCCCCCCCCCCCGCCACGTTTATTACTTTATAAGTTACTCAAGAGTGAGAGCAGACATCATGCTCATTCCTCCTGTTTTCCCCACAACAACCCTGTGAGGTGGGTTGGGCTGAGAGAGGGATTGGTCACCCAGCCACTTTCATATCTGAGGAACTAGAACTCACCGCCTCCTGGTGATTGGCCTTAAGTCACTTAATAGCTTTCATGCCTAAGGCGGGACTAGAACTCACCGTCTCCTGATGATTGGCCCAAAGCCACCCAGCTCGCTTTCATGCCTAAGGCGGGACTAGAACTCACCGTCTCCTGGTGATTGGCCCAGAGTCACCCA
Organism: Crotalus adamanteus; assembly: GCA_039797435.1. Classification (NCBI taxonomy): domain Eukaryota; kingdom Metazoa; phylum Chordata; class Lepidosauria; order Squamata; family Viperidae; genus Crotalus; species Crotalus adamanteus. The sequence goes on along the minus strand of CM077922.1, from coordinate 103,148,576 downwards.
GCCGGCTTTCATGCCTAAGGCGGGACTAGAACTCACCGCCTCCTGGTGATTGGCCCAAAGTCACTCCGCTGGCTTTTCTGTCTAAAGCAGGTCTAGAGTTCTCTGTTTCCTGGTTTCTAGCTGAATGCTTTCACCATTAGGCCATCCTGGCTCTCTGAAAAGTTATAAGGCCGTGGCTGAAAAGTGTTTCTCTTTCTCCCCCCCTCCTCTTTCTTCTCTCCCCCCCCCCAAATCCAGAGTTCCATTTCGGGTAGATGACGCAGCCAGAGCGTTCATCGCATGTTCAGGGATCCCAGCCATCTCCTTCAGCATCAACAACGTGAGTTCTGAACTTGCCCTTCAGCTGCAGTAGCTTTCCCACTGCCTCTGTTGACGTTGGGAGTGTGCAAACTGCCTTCAGAACTTGGTGTGTGTGTGTGTGTGTGTGTGTGTGTGTGTGTGTCTTGCTGGGTCAGTGTGTTGGGCTTCAGAGCATTTGCTCTCTGCCCATCGAGCAAGCGCTTTGATGAAGAGTCTAAGGCCGGGGTGTCCAAACGTGGCCACTTTAAGCCTTGTTGACTTGGCTGGAGGGAGACTTCTGGGAGTGGAAGTCCACAAGTCTTTAAGTGGCCACGTTTGGAGACCCCCTATTCCAGTGGTTCTCAACCTTTCTAATGCCGCGACCCCATAATATAGTTCCTCATGTTGTGGTGACCCCCAACCATTTATACATCACCGGGTGCCAGGGGCGTGGCCAAAGAAAAGGGGAAAAAATGGCGGACAGCCTTGTTTGGTGACCCCCGTGAAATGGTCGTTCAACCCCAAATGGGGTCCCGACCCACAGGTTGAGAACCACTGCCCTAATCTAAGGGGATAGTCAAAGCCAGTGATGACAAACAAAACAAGTGTCAAAAATTTAGAAAAGAGAAACCGTGGCTTACACACCGGATGTCCTTGACTAGCAACCATTTGTTTAGTAGCCGTTGGAAGTTACAACGGCATTCGTCTCCCAGCTACCCGCGACATGAGTGTTGTCAGAGCGTGCACAGTCCTATTGCGCTGAGATAACCCAGTAGTAAACACAGTAAACAGTGGTCTACATTAAATGGTGGTTTATCTTATACTATCTACAATAGCATGCACCGGGAACAATATACATACATGTGTTAATACAGCAGGATCCAACACACAGCAGTTATGCAGCAGGAAACGGAAGAGAGAGCACACACATGCGGAGCTGTCCCTTTTATACAAAGCTCTTAAAGAGACACAGGCCCAGTTGGCTCTTAAAGGGACACAGACCCTGCTGAGTTATTCCCAGTCATTATAATACATCTTACATTAGGCAGTTAGCTTCTAAATCATTACTTTTGATTCCAAGGTTGCCTGGAGGCTCAACCGTCTGTGGTGCTGTATATTGGTACCCTTCTCTGAGAGTTTGCAAAAAAAAAAACACCCCGAAAAAACCCAAATACCCATCCTCCTGAAACAGCTGTTGCATGATGGGAAGGCACATTCTTTGTCTAGTATTGTAAATGAATTTATTTGGAAGCCTACAATCTTTTTCTCTGCTGGGAATCTTTCAGAGGGTGGGACATAATTTTGCCAGAGGTTTTGAACATATTTGTGTTCAACTATGGAAAACATGTTGAGATGGAAAAGATGCTGAGACTCTAGAAAGAGTGCAGAGAAGAGAAGCAAAGATGATTAGGGGACTGGAGGCTAAAACATATAAGGAACGGTTGCTGGAATTGGGTATGTCTAGTTTAACGAAGAGAAGGACGAGGGGGGACATGATAGCAGCCTTCCAGTATCTCAGGGGTTGCCCCAAAGAAGAGGGAGTCAAGCTATTCTCCAAAGTGCCTGAAGGCTAGATAGAAACTAATCAAGGAGAGAAGCAACCTAAAACTAAGGAGGAACTTCCTGACAGCGAGAACAATTAACCAGTGGAACCACCTGCCTCCAGAAGCGGTGAATGCTCCAACACTGGAAGTTTTTAAGAAGAGACTGGACAGACATTTGTTTGAAATGGTATAGCGTTTCCTGCCTGAGCAGGGGGTTGGACTAGATGACCTCCAAGGTCCCTTCCAACTTATTATTATTATTATTATTATTATTATTATTATTATTATTATTATTATTATTATTATTATTATTATTATTGATCATCGCACAGTCAGCCAGATGTTCAGACTGGATTTGGCATTTTGTCTACCTATCGAGTCCTTACCTAGGACCTGGGATAGGCAGATGTGGATGTTTGATGGTATTACAGATATCGTCGCAGGATGGAAGCTGTTCCTAGTAAGGCCGCCTTTTGCAATTGACTAATAGCGAATTTGTCAGTGCCAATTGTGTTCAAGTGGTGCTCCAGTTGTTTTGGGATTGCACCCAAGGAGCCTATGACTATTGGTACTATCCTTGCTTGCTTTTGCCACAGTCTTTCTATTTCTATTTGTAGGTCTTTGTATTTTGTTATCTTCTCCAGTTCTTTCTCGTCTATTTTGCTGTCTCCAGGCACTGCCACGTCCACTATCCAGATTTTTTTGTCATTACTACTACTACTACTACTACTACTATTATTATTATTATTATTATTATTATTATTATTATTATTATTATTATTATTATTATTATTATATTATGCTTGCTTCTAAGTACCAGCGAAGCAGCTAGAAAACAGGATGCTTCCTTATAAGGCTCAGCTCACAAACTCCTCTATTTTTCTCTCTTCACAATCCGTTGCTACTCGGATTGGAGGCAAAAACCAGGGCGCAGAAAAAGACACCACTCTGCGAGGCACGACTCACTGTTTTTTGTTTGTTTGTTTCTCCTTCGTAGGGCCTGGGCACCTATCCCTACCCCTACTTTGGCACAGCCGAAGACAGTCCAGACAACCTGCTCTCGGCCTTCGGCAACAGCGCCGATCTGATGGAAAACGCCGTCCGCCTGGCTGCTGAAATTGCCGGCCGGTTGGCCCTCCGCTTGACCCACGACCGGGAACTCTATCTGGACTACAAGAGCTACGACAGCTGGCTGCACAATTTTGTGGCCAAACTGCTCCCTTACCAGAAGGAAATGAAGGTAAAGGACGGGAGACGGTTCGTTACAGCAGTTGGTCCCCAACCTCTGGGCTGCGGCCTCTTGACCGGCGGGCCGCAGAAACAGCTGGCCGGTGCCCGTGCACGCTCCCTGCCACCCACGCTGGTGTTCGTGACCCCGGGCACGAATGAGACCGCTAGTGCCGCGCCAATATAGACGGCCCTGTTTGTGTTCGCACGTGTGCGCGCACCAATTTGGAAGCTGCTCTCCTTCCCTCCAGGCCGCGAGCCCGGAACAGTTGAAAACCTCTGCGCTATAGGACCGATGCGGGGGGTAGCAGTGGTGGTAGAACAGAAGATACAGCAAGAGGGCAGGACCCCCGTCTCTAGAAAGGTTAAAAAAAAAAAATGAAGGGGAAGTGTGTTGGACTCTCAGCTTCTTTTTTTTTTTTGTAAAAATTTTTTTTTTTATTTTCAATTTTACATTACATTTATAAAGAGTACTTCAGGTAAAGAATAAAATAAAAGTTTATACACACAACGTTCGGTATTGCTCACCCATTTCCCCCCAAACCGCATCCACCCTCTAACCTCTTCTCTCACTTCCCTCTTTCCCTCTTCTTCCTCACTCTCCCCCTCTCCTCCACCTTCCTACTTACTTCTCCCCTTCCTCCTATCTTCTCACTCCAAATTAAAACATCAATATTATATACAATAAAACTATTTCTACTTATCTGAGCTATTTAACCTTCTTCAACCCATCCTCCCCCCTGGCCCCCCCCCCACTTCCCAGAGCCAAGTACAGGGTTATACAAACATATTAAACATAATTATACAATAACCAAAATCATACTAACCCTTAACTCCCTTCAAACTTTAACATCATAATTTTATAAACAATTCCATTACTCATAAAATAAGTGACCCTTTGTAGTTCCATATTCCTTCTGAACATATTCTATCCATCTTCTCCATACAATAACATCTCTCTCTTGTGAATGGTCCTTTAAATAAGGTTAAAAAAATAAATAAAGGGGAAGTGTGTTGGACTCTCCGCTTCTTAGCCGAGGGAGTCGGCCAATGTCCAAAGAAATTTTCTGTGGTCGCGTGGCAACGCTGGCTCCTCGAACGCGCTTCCCTTCCCACCGAAGTGGTACCTATTTATCTACTCGCATTTGCGCGTTTGTCAACTGCCAGGTGGGCAGATGCTGAGGCAAGGAACCGGGAGCTCACCTTGCCGCGCGGCGCTCAGGTCTCAAATCCAGCCTGTCAGCTGTTCACTTGGACAACATCTTTTAACCCAGTGGTTCTCCACCTGTGGGTCGGGACCCCATTTGGGGTCGAACGACCATTTCACGGGGGTCGCCAAACAACACAGTCCACCATTTTTTTCCCTTTTTCCTTAGCTGTGCTACTCCCTTTTATTCTGTTGGCTTTTGAAAGCCAATAGAATAGACTCTCTTGAATAGAGTCTAATTCTATTGGCTTTCCAAAGACAATAGGAATTGTCCAGGCTGTCTCTGCCCTGCTGAGCCTGCCAAAAGTCCCAGTCTGCAAACGGTGATGCACCAGTTGAGTAGTCCTCGACTTACGACCGGTTGAGTAGTCCTCGACTTACGACCGGTTGGGGATCGCGGCATTAAAAAGGTTGAGAACCACTGTTTTAACCGCTGAGCCATCCCACCTGCCTATAGAAAGAGGGGGGGGGGTGTTTATTTGCTGAATTTATATGACGCCCGTTTCATCGTCCAAGTAACTCTTAGGCAGCTTAGAAGGCCAAAAGCAAGTACAAAGTGTATTAAAATGAAACAGGCTGGATCAGTGAAAAACCAAGATGCATTCTTCTGGAAATGCTCGGGTATCAAAAAAAAAAAAAAAAAAAGAATGTTTATCTCATGTGCTTGGCTGCTCTCTGATCTGGGTGGTTTTCTTGCAGATGTTTCATGACCCAAGTAGGCAACATCATCAGTGCTAGGAGGACAGGGGGGGGGTGTCTTTCATGCTATCTGAGTTGGGTGGTGCTCTTGCAGACATTTCATGACCCAAGTAGGGAACAACGTCAGTGCTAGGAGGGGAGGGGGTTTTGAAGAGTGGAGGAGGAGGACTGGGGGGTGCTTGGTGCTCTCTGAGCTTGGTGGTTTGCTTGTGGACCTTTCATGGCCCAACTAGGGAACATCATCAGTGCTGGAAGGGAGGGGGGTTTGCAGAGAGGAGGAGGAGCAGAAACAGGAGGAGGAGGAGGAGGACTGTGGGGTCCTGGGTGCTCTCTGAGCTGGGTGGTTTTCTTGCAGATGTTTCATGACCAAACTAGGGAACATCATCAGTGCTAGAAAGGGGGGGGGTTGCCCTGATGATATAACCTAGTTGGGTAATAAAATGTCTGCAGGAAACCACTAAGCCCAAGAAGAGCATCAAGGAACTCCAAAATACCCTGCGGTCCTGGGTATCTTAGCCAGGAGGGTGGAGGTTCGTTTTCCGAGCTGGAGGATTGGTTTCTGAACATTTCGTTATCAGGCTGGGTAACTGTTGGGGCTACACTAGAAAGATTGCCAAGTTTACGTTACCAGACATTTGGGCAGGATTGAAAGAGTAGAGTAGAACATAAAAAATGAATAGAATAGAGAATGGAAAAGAATATAGACTATGGAATAGAAATAGAATAAGGATAAAAGAGAACAGCAGAATAGAATAGAACAGAATAGAATAGAATAGAGGAATAGAATAGAATACAAAATGGAATAGAATCGAATATAGAATAGAACTATGAATAGAATAGAATGGAAAATGAATAGACTAGAATATGAAATAGAATAGAATAGAATAACCTTGGCTCTTTTATGACTCATGGACTTCAACTCCAGAATTCTGGGAGTTGAAGTTCATGAGTCATAAAAGAGCCGAGGTTGCCTACCCCTGGACTAGACTATGGAATAGAATTAGAATTAGAATAGAATAGAATAGAATAGAGGAATAGAATACAAAACGGAATAGAATCGAATATAGAATAGAACTATGAATAGAATAGAATGGAAAATGAACAGACTAGACTAGACTATGGAATGGAATAGAATATAGAATAGAATAGAGAATGAAGAGAAAGGAATAGAATAGAATAGAATAGAATAGAGAATGAAGAGAAAGGAATGGAATAGAATAGAACAGAACAGAAAATAGAATAGAATAGAGCTGGAAGGGACCTTGGAGGTCTTCTAGTCCAGCCCTCTACTCGAGCAGGAGAACGATACCATTTCAGACAAGTGACTGTCCAGCCTCTAGCAAGAGTTTGTGTCTGAAATGCCAACAATCCTGGTTTCCCGCCCCATGGTTAATGCCTGACGAAGCCTCAGGTAAATTGCCGTGCAGCTCCGTTGTGTGTCCTGGTTGCTAACCTAGCGGTCTTGTTTGTCTTCTGCTGCAGAAACTGGGTTTGGACATTCAGTGGCTCTTTCAGGCCCGTGGGGATTTTACCCGCGCCACAACTGCTCTGACCCAGGATGTGAAAAACACAGACCTCGACGACCGGGACGCGTCCCGTCTCCTGAATGACCGGCTTATGAAAGTGAGCTTTTTTACAGTTTTTCTTTTTCTCTCTTGTTAACGACGGTTCTGCCTGAACGAGCCGGCTAAGCTTATGCTTTGCTATTGATGTTGGTTGCCTTAAGTATTCAGAAGAATGGAATAGAGCTGGAAGAGGCCTGGCAATATATATGCATCAAAGAATAATAATGGAGCTGGAAGGGATCTTGGAGGTCTTCTAGTCCAACCCCCGGCTCAGGCAGGAGACCCTATACCATTTCAGACAAGTGGCTGTCCAGTCTCTTCTTAAAAACTTCCAGCGTTGGAGCATTCACCGCTTCTGGAGGGAAGGAGTTCCACTGGTTAATTGTTCTCACTGTCAGGAAGTTTCTCCTTAGTTCCAGGTTGCTTCTCTCCTTGATGAGTTTCCATCTGTTGCTTCTTGTCCTGCCTTCAGGCGCTTTGGAGAATAGCTTGACTCCCTCTTCTTTGGGGCAGCCCCTGAGATATTGGAACACTGCTGTCATGTCAACTTCAGTCCTTTTCATTAGACGTACCCAGTCCCTCCAAACTTCCTTTATATGCCTTATACATTAAAGAATAATAACGGAGCTGGAAGGGACCTTGGAGGTCTTCTAGTCCAACCCCTGCTCAAGCAGGAGACCCCATGCCATTTCAGACAAGTGACAGTCCAGTCTCTTCTTAAAAAGCCTCCAGTAATAGAGCATCCATAATTTCTGAAGGCAACTTCTGTTGCACTGACTAATTGTTCTCCCTGTCAGGAAATTTCTCCTTAGTTCCAGCTTGCTTCTCTCCTTGATAGATAGATACCACCTGCCAGGGGCCAATGTACCACAGATGGTACCCGTACCACTGGTTGAAAAGCCCTGGTATAGGGTTTCCTGCCTGAGCAGGGGGTTGGATTAGATGACCTCCAAGATCCCTTCTAACTTTTATTATTATTATTATGGATCATCGCACAGTCAGCCAGATGTTCAGACTGAATTTGGCATTTTGTCTATCTATCGAGTCCTTACCCAGTACCTGGGATAGGCAGATGTGGATGTTTGATGGTATTACAGATATCGTCGCAGGATGGAAGCAGTTCCTGGTAAGGCCGCCTTTTGCAATTGACTAATAACAAATTTGTCAATGCCAATGGTGTTCAAGTGGTGCTCCAGTTGTTTTGGGATTGCACCCAGGAAACCTATGACTATTGGTACTACCCTTGCTTGCTTTTGCCACAGTCTTTCTATTTCTATTTGTAGGTCTTTGTATTTTGTTATCTTCTCCAGTTCTTTCTCGTCTATTCTGCTGTCTCCAGGCACTGCCACGTCCACTATCCAGACTTTTTTGTCTTTCTCATCGACAATTGTTAAGTCTGGGGTGTTATGTTGCAGGTGCTCGTCTGTTTGAATTCTGAAGTCCCAGAGCAGTTTAATTTTATCATTTTCTATGACTTTCTCTATTTTATGATCCCACCAGTTTTTGCTTACAGGCAAATGATATTTTTTGCAGATCTTCCAATGCACCATTGTTGCTACTTTGTCATGCCGCTGCTTGTAATCAGTTTGTGCAATCTTCTTGCAACAGCTTACCAAGTGGTCCACTGTTTCTTCAGCTTCTTTGCATAGGCGGCACTTACTGTCTGTTGCTATCTTCTCAATTTTGACGTTGTATGCATTTGTCCTTAAGGCTTGGTCTTGTGCAGCCAGAATTAGTCCCTCGGTCTCTTTCTTCAATTTTCCTGCTCTTAGCCATTGCCAGGTCTTGTTATTATCTGCTTTCCCAGCTATTTTTTTCATGTATTGGCCATGTAGTACTGCTGCTCTTACTATTATTATTATTATTATTATTATTATTATTATTATTATTATTATTATTATTATTATTATTATTATTATGTCCCGCCAGTCCTTCTTTTCACTAGACTAGCCAAACCCAAATCCTGCAACCGTCCTCCATACGTTTTGATCTCCAGGGCTTCAATCATCTTAGTTGCTCTTCTCTGCACTTTCCCCAATGTCTTCTTTGTTGTTTAGAACAGGGGTCCCCAACACCTGCTCCATGGACCGGTATCGGGCCGCGGCATGCCAGCAACCAGTCCACACAAACAAGCAAAGCCCCACTGTGAGATTCAGGCAGCACACAAAACCACGCACGCGTCAGTCCACGGAAAAACCTCTCTCCACGGAACCGGTCCCCGGTGCCCAAAAGATTGGGGGACCTCTGGTTTAGAAGCATTGCCGGGCTGTGGAATTCTGTCCGTTGAAGCCCAGACCTCTTTAAAATGGCCCAAATACTTGCTTTCCTTTTGCAGGTGGAGTACCAGTTCCTCTCCCCTTACGTCTCCCCCAAGGATTCCCCTTTCCGTCACATCTTCCTGGGCTCCGGGTCCCACACCGTCCAGGCCCTGCTAGAAAACGTCGGCTTCCTCAAGACCAACGCGAGCGCTTTCGACGAAGACCTCTTCCGGAACCAACTTGCCTTCTTGACGTGGACCATCCAGGGAGCAGCGAACGCCCTCTCGGGCGACGTTTGGGACATCGACAACGACTTCTGAAGACCTTGATCCCCACCTCCCAAAGACTGCCCACCGATCTCTCCCCTCCTCACCCTCTTTCGCCCAACCCGTTGCACCCTTAACACCTCCCCTTTAGCTTTTCAGCAGATTGTTTTAGAGGCCACCCCCCCCCTCCCCAATAAGATAAGATGAGGCGTTCAAAAGCATCTCGGGAGGAGAGATTTTAAGGCGCAAATCAGTGCCCCTGTCCAGCGTGCAATCCGCCGGATTTCTGGGTGGTGGTGTTTTGTTTTGTTTTAGAATAAGTGAACCATCCGCGTCGGGCTGGACAGAGGCGCGCGGAAGCCGTCCCCGTTCCAGTTGGCGTTCAAACTCCCATGAAGCAAAAGGCCTAAATTGGTAGCACTCGACTGCTTGGGAAAAAAAACGGAGAGCCGAGTTCGAATCTCCCACCTGAAAAGCCTTTTTCCATCATCAGCTCTGGGACGTGGAGCCTTCTGCCTTCTGTGTCCAGTTCCCCTCCGGCTGCTTAACTTGGGGGGGGGGGGGGAATGAGGCCGACCAGGATGGGTCCCGGCGGCACGATTTAGGAATTAGCAACGGGAAGCCCTTTTTGGGGGGGGGGAGAGCCGCGTTGTGTCTGTCTTCTTGCTTTGTGGCCCGCCGGGAAAAACACCCACAGAGTCTTTCCGTGTCGGTCGCACTGGGAGGGTCAAGTTCAGCCGGACTCGGCCCTTGAAGATATTTATTAGTTATTTATTTATCAGTGACAGTGTTCACTATAAATGCTATTTGTGTTCTACCGAATATAATTATCGGAAGCAGTGACTTCCATAATTATGACAGTTATACTGTCGTTTTTTTGATACAGTTAATAAAAAGCAGCATCTGCTAACCGTGAGGAAACTGGAGATTGGGGCCCTCGGGCCCCCTATGGCCGGCCTGCAGGATCGGCGGTCGAAACATCTGGAAATAATCATCATAATAATAATAAAAAAAAGTTTTAGAAAAGGGGGAACCGGATTTCCCTCCGCTGCAGCGTGGCAGAAGCTCACCTGCGTGGAGAGGGTCTGCAGCCGTTGCCTCTTTCTGGCACCCAGGAAGGGGTAGGAAGAACACCCCTGCACCCTCCAGATGTCACAATTGGAGCAGCTGTGCCACAGCTTTACATTCTGGCCACCGGCATGTGCCCGTTTGGACACCCACGTTGGTGTCGATCCCTCTGAATTGTTGCTCAGCTCTGTACAAGAGGCAGTTGGGATCTTGCGCACTAGGTTACTGCCGGTCCAGAAGTGGCCAGCAACTGCAGACCCCCCTTCCCTTCCCCACCTGGGCTTCAACTCAGCCCCCCACCCTTTCCCGCCAAGGGCTTGTCACCAACTGCAGAAAACCCTCCAGTCCTGCAAGGGAGGGGGGGTGAACGACGACCCCAATCTCCAGTCCCGCAAAGTTATTGTTGAGTCCCATTATCGGGGGCAGGGTCTCCCATAATGTCCAAGAACAAGGTAGCTTTTGCCTACCAGAGTGTTATATCGGAGGCAGTGACCTCCATTGCACTACGGGTGTGTATAATTATCGGGGACAGTGTTCCCCATAATTTGTTTTTTTTAAATCCCCACGCTCGTCGCCAGCAGAGCGTGGTCGTTAGTATCTAACAATGAATTAATCGAACCTGGTACACTTGTCTCTTGTCTGTCTCCGGGCTGGCTGGGAGGGAGGACCTGTTTTGGGGGGGGGGGGTTGATCATAGCTGAGCCTGGCTTAGCCAGGTTTCTCCTGCTCACCCCCCCCCCAGCGCCCGGCAGATGCCCACAGCTCAGTTGCTCTGGCTTAGCCCCTCCTTTGCCCTGAAATGGCCACTTCTCTCTTGACCAGGAATCCTGGCTTGTTTTCCAAACAGCTGGAAGGCCTGCCAAACAAAGCTAGACCCTCTTCTAGCTTTGCTGCGGGCTCAAAAAAAGCCCACCGGTGCATTTCTTAAGGGCACGGAGAAGCCTGGGGCTTTTTCCAAATCTTCATAAATGTCTTTTTTTCTCCTCTCTTTCCTTTGTTTGATAAGCTTCTAGTGATTTCAGCAAGTGGTCTGGGTGAATGTATGTATGGGAATCGTTTGTGATTAGAGGAATGTTCTGAGCAAGTTGGGAATTGGCCAGGAAGAACTTGGAAAGCCAGTGAGAGGTGCCGTGTGGTTGTTTTTCCCACCTCTTGTAGCCTAAACCTCTGATCAAAATAACCCGTGACTTTGAAGTGACATTTACTTGCCCTGGCTTCCCCAAAATTATCGCTGCTTTTGTTTTCTGCTGCTTGCGGGGAGGGCAAAACAACACAATCGCATATATACACCGAAGACTGACTTGAGGGGGAAAATTCCAGCCGTGCTTAACTCTAAATATCTTGGGATTTTTGGCCAGCCGGAAAGATGACGGTGGCCCCCCGCTTTTAATCCGTCTCTGGGTGTCAGTCATTCGGTTCAAATCAAAGGCTGTTTCCTTTCAGAGCTTCTCGTTTGCCTGGAAAAAAAAAAGTTGGCTTGGTAAGCTTCCCGTGCGAGGTTTCCTTCTCTGCATTTCATAAAGCATGGCGTCTCCTTTGTGTGTTGTTTCCATAGCACTGCATGCATCCTGGGTGCGTAAAAAAAGCACTCGATGTAGTTGTGAAAAATGACAGGTGTCGTCGTTCGTCCTGATCGGCTGCAACTTTCTCTAGCGTTAGAGACCGCTGTCTTGATGGCAATCACTGTTTGAAAAAGTGCAAAGTCCTTCATTAAAAAGAAAAAGAACCACAACTGGCAGTTTGGAGAATGTGATTTATTGTGGGATGTTTGCTATGGGGTGGTGGGACGGTGGGAGGGTGACGTATCTTTGCAATAAAGGTGGTCCTTGACCGACGACGGTAGTTGAGCCCAAAATTGAGGTTGCTCAGTTGAAACATTTGATAAGTGAGTTTCACCCCACTTGGTGGCTTTTCTTGCCACTGTTGTTAATCGCAATTGTTCAGTTAAGAACACGGCCGTTAAGTGAATCTGGCTTCCCCATTGACTGCTTTTCAGGGGGTCACACAAACCCAGGACACTGCACCTGTCATAAATATGAGTCCGGTTGCCAAGTGTCTTTGAATTTGGATCGCGTGGCCCTGGGGATGCTGCAACGGCCGTGTAAAAAAAAACACAGTAATTTTCTGTGCCGTTGTAACTTTGAACGGTCACTAAATGGACTGTTGTAAGTCGAGGACAAGCTGTCGTGCTTTGCAACCCAGGAAGCAGAACACTTTTGCTGAACCATCCAAGCCTATGGAGGAAAAAAAACATGGGTGGGGGAGAATGAGAAGGATGTCGTGGGAGGGGAGGGTCTCTCCAAGCCTTGAAGAGAGCCGAGGGTGCAAATTATTTTTATTCCATCGTCTGGTTTGCCCCCAGGAGAGAGCATAGGCCAAGCACATCGGTGGATCCCAAATCTCTTGGATTTGGCCAGGCTTTCTTTAGCATATAGCAGGGCTTTTCAACCTTTTCACCCATTGTACCCCTTTTAGGATATGGCAACATCCGAGGACCACCAGTCGCCTAGCAAGGTGTCAAAAACTTGATGACCAAAAAAGAAGGAAAAAAGTAATGAAGTACAGGTAGTCCTCGACTTACAACAGTTTGCTTAGTGCCTGTTTGAAGTTACAATGGCACTGAAAAAAGTGCCCCCCAAGCCACAGCCGAGCAAAACGCCTGCCCGCCCGGTGACGCTCTTCCTCCTGTCCGAGGTTTTCACTGTTGTGAGCATTTCTGTTGAGGATTGGCAGCAGGGGTGGGGTGGGGGTTGTTTGGTTTTTATTCCCCCATCTGCTGGATGGTTGCAGTAGGTTTTGGTCACTTCATAAGACCCTCGGACACTGTGACCATCATGAATCAGTTGCCAAGCATCTGAATGTAAATCACAAGACCCTGGAGATGCTGCAACATTCCAGCTGATCGGCGCTTTTTCGGGGCTCAGCAGAAGCGTCAGGATCAGTGCTGAGTTCCAGCTGGGGCCTGGCGCTGATCCTGGCGCTTCCACTGAGCCCTGACAGCCCTGCAGCTCCAGCCGTCTCTCGCTCAGGCTTGTGCGGTGCTGCCATCGGTTCAGCTCATTCCCCTCCCCCGCTACCCCTTTTCTAGGATGGCCGCGTATCACCTGCCAGGTGCCAATGGATCACAGGTGGGACCCGTACCATTGGTTGAAAAGCCCGGGCATATGGCATCTCATACATGGACTTGCAATATATACATTAAAGAATAATAACAAAGCTGGAAGGCACCATGGAGATCTTCTCTAGTCCAACCCCCTGCTCAAGCAGGAGACCTTAGACCAGCGGTTCTCAACCTGACAGTGAGGACAATTAACCAGTGGAACAGCTTGCCACCAGAAATCGTGGGCGCTCCATCCCTGGAGGTTTTTAAGAAGAGGCTAGACAGTCACTTGTCTGAGATGGTGTAGGTTCTCCTGCTTGAGCAGGGGGCTGGACTAGAAGACCTCCAAGGTCCCTTCCAGCTCTATTCTGGTTGGTTGGTTGGTTGGTTGGTTGGCTGGCTGGTTGGTTGAAATGATCTACTTCAGTGGTTCTCAACCTGTGGGTCGGGACCCCATTTGGGGTCGAATGACCATTTCATGGGGGTCACCAAACAACGCAGTCCGCCATTTTTTCCCCCCTTTTCCTTAGCTGTGCTACTCCCTTGAATAGAATTAGATTCTATTTAAGAGAGTCTAATTCTATTGGCTTCCAAAAGCCAATAGGAATTGTCCAGGCTGTCTCTGCCCTGCTGAACCCGCCAAAAGCCCCATTCTGCAAACGGTGCTGTGAGTTGTCTGCAGCGAAGGCGAGCTGTCTGGAAGCGTCCACCTCTCCCTGCTGAGCAACTACTAAAAATGTAAGGAAAAGAGGGTGGGAGGTGGGAGGCCGGTGGGCGCAGGGAGGGTTGCTGGCGCGCGGGGGGCCCGGCGGGTGCCTTACCTCCCTTGGGCTGGGCCAGCTGGTGGCCCAGCCGGTGGTCGGCCTGCGCCGTCTCTGCCGCTTGCCAGCTATGCCTCGGCCAGTGCAGGGGGCGGCACCACGCATGCGCGGCGCTCCCGGGCAGAGGAAAGTCCTCGACTTACAACCGGTTGAGTAGTCCTCGACTTACGACCGGTTGGGGGTCGCGGCATTAAAAAGGTTGAGAACCACTGCCTTAGACCATCTCAGACAAGTGACTATCTAGTCCTGCCTTAGGCATCAAAGATTGCTGAGTGACCTTGAGCCAATCACTCTTCTCAGCCCTGCCTACCTCACAGGGTGGTTGTGGGGAAAATAGTATTAGGAAGGAGTATTAGCCGCCTTCAGTTACTTATAAAAAAAGAAAGGTAGGGTGTCAAATATACCAAGATGGATATACATATACTCATACACGGATATCCTTGGTTAGTGTTAACGCTGCCCAAAGCCATTTGCTGGCTTTTGATCTCTCCATGCCTGAACAAAGCCATTGTGGGACAGTTTGATTTCCAAAATATAATCTCCCAATCTTGCCATTTTCGGGGACCCTGGGCTTCTCCCTCTCTGCTAGCCCCTGTCCTGGCTGTAAGATCGCTTTCCTCTTAAGATGAATGATTTGGAGAAAATAAGCATTTTGAAGATAAAAACAGGACTGGCCCAAAGGTGCTTTTTCAGGAGGCAACTGCTGGAAACGTGCGCACACACACAGACACACACGCAAAGAGACATGATAGTAGTATTCTAATATCTGAGGGGCTGCCACAAAGAAGAGGGGGTCAGCTTGTTCACCAAGGAACCAGAGGGCAAGACAAGAAACAATGGTTGGAAACTAATCCGAGAGAGAAGCAACCTGGAATTGAGAAGTTTCCTTACAGTGAGGACAATTAACCAGTGGAACAGCTTGCTACCGGAAATCGTGGGCGCTCCATCACTGGAGGTTTTTAAGAAGAGGCTAGATAGTCATTTGTCTGAGATGATGTAGGTTCTCCTGCTTGAGCTGGACTAGAAGACCTCCAAGGTCCGCTCCAGATTCTATTCTTATTCCATTCCATTCCATTCTATTCTATTCTATTCCTTTTCTCTATTCTATTCTATTCTATTCTATTCCTTTTCTCTATTCTATTCTATTCTATTCTATTCTTTTCCTGTCCTGTCCTGTTCTGTTCTTTCTGTTCTGTTCTGTTCTATTTTCTGTAATTCTATTCTATTCCATTCCATTTCATTCTATTCTATTCCTTTCTTATTCTGTTCTGTTCTATTCTATTCTGTAATTCTATTCTATTCTGCCCATATTTATCTATTCTATTCTATTCTATTCTATTCTATTCTATTCTATTCTATTCTATTCTATTCTATTCTATTCTATTCCATTCCATTCCATTCCATTCCATTCCATTCTATTCCTTTCTTATTCTATTCTATTCTATTCTATTCTATTCTATTCTATTCTATTCTATTCTATTCTATTCTATTCCTTTTCTCCTATTCTATTCTATTCTATTCTATTCTATTCTATTCTATTCTATTCTATTCTATTCTATTCTATTCTAGTGTTCCTGTGAACATAGGAGCAAGTCTACCAGCTAAATGGCTACAGGCTGGACAGCCAAAAGAGCAACTATCTCTTGTTGATGCCTGGAGGGAAAGCCAAGAGACTCCGTGTTTGCACGGAAGAAAGAGAATACACAACACGAGATTTCTGAACATCTGTACCCCTTCTGGCACATCAGCATCACCCCGGCATCTGCCTGGCAGGCAAGACGCCGGGAACGCTGTGCCGGAGGAGAGAGGCAGAGACCTGTTGCTGTCTCATTGCACACGGAGAGCGGCACAAGCTGCACGTACGAGCTGTGAGCCCTCTTGACTTCCCAGCGGCTTCGGCAGATGGCAAAGCGCGCCGTCGCCTTCCTTCTGAAGAGAACGGAACAATCGCTTTATTTTAGTCGCTTTAAATGTACACTAATCAGCATGCATTAAAGTGAGGTTTCGTGGCCTGCCGCTCTCAAAGGGTAACCGCCTCCAAGACAGACTGCATGAACATGACCAAAAATAAATAATCGAAATGAATTATGCATATACCCCACATACACGCACATACGTGGCCCAGAGAAACGACACGGTCCAGCTCGGATGGGTACACATACGTGGCGAGAAAAATGAATCTTGCAAGTTTGGCATAGGGTAGACAGCTGTTACAGAATCTGATAGTCCTGCTGGAAATATAAAACGAACAGAAATAAAATAGGAAATATAAAAAGCCCAGAAATGGTTTTCGGTCGATAAAACCAGCCACGCACCTGTGTGGTTGAAAGAGGCTGTCTGGGGAGAGTGCCAAATCTGGACAGCCTTGCTTGAGCAGCAAGGGGTTAAAATGTAAGGGTGCCGTCTGCTGCCATCTAGTGAACATCCAGGATTTGGCACCCCCCCCCAATAATTTGGCGTGGAGTTTGCATTGAGGACGCTTGCAAGCTGGATCAGACTGGGAGGTGACTCCAAGTGGATTTATTCAGGAATATTTCCAGGGTGGTGGTTTTTCGGAAAAGTCACCTGGAAAATGGGTTGATCAGAAAAGAGAGTTTTGTTTGCTTTCATTTATAGTCTGCTTTTATTGTCTTTATAAATAAACCTCCGTTTGGTTATCTGTGACAGACACTCGCAGATACAGAACTTTTATTATACACAGGAGAAAACTACAACATGACATGACTTTTTGACATAATCGCCACTCAAATTGAGGCCCTTGTCATAACATCTTAAAAGGTTTGAAATAATAATAATAATAATAATAGTAAGGCCACTTTTTGCAATTGATTAATGGCATTGACATTGACAAATTCGCCATTAGTCAATTGCAAAAGGCGGCCTTAGTAGGAACGGCTTCCATCCTGCGATGATATCTGTAATACCATCAAACATCCACATCTGCCTATCCCAGGTCCTTGGGAAGGACTCGATAAATGCCAAATCCATTCTGAACATCTGGCTGACTGTGCAATGATCCATAATAATAATAATAATAATAATAACAATAATAACAACAACAACAACACTTGAACACCGTTGGCACTGACAAATTTGCCATAATTGCAAAAGGCGGCCTTACTAGGAACCACTTCCATCCTGCAACGATATCTGTAATACCATCAAACATCCACATCTGTCTATCCCAGGTCCTGGGTAAGGACTCGATAGGTAGACAAAATGCCAAATCCAGTCTGAACATCTGGCTGACTGTGCGGTGATCCATAATAATAATCATAATAATAATAGTTGGAAGGGACCTTGGAAGTCATCTAGTCCAACCCCCTGCTCAGGCAGGAAACTCTATACTGTTTCAGACAAATGGCTGTCCAGTCTCTTCTTGAAAACCTCCAGTGTTGGAGCATTCACCGCTTCTGGAGGCAGGTTGTTTTACTGGTTAATTGTTCTCACTGTCAGGAAGTTTCTCCTTAGTTCCAGGTTGCTTCTCTCCTTGATGAGTTTCCATCCATTGCTTCTTGTCCTGCCTTCAGGTGCTTTGGAGAATAGCTTGACTCCCTCTTCTTTGGGGCAGTCCCTGAGATACTGGAATACTGCAATACTGTCACCCCTCATCCTTCTCTTCGTTAAACTGGACATGCCCAATTCCAGCAACTGTTCCTTATATGCCTTAGTAGTCATTGCTCAGTGCCAAATCTGGGCTATGGGGGTGTGTGTGATCAAAAACATCCCAACGGAACTGCTTCAAAGGTTCTGGTGTGCATCTAGCAGCGTGCAGGCTAGCATTGTCGTGAACCGAACACCACACCGGAAGTCAGCACGCTCCGACACTTGTTATGGATGGCTCATATGAGTTTTCGTAACGTTTCACAGCAGACGTCTGAATGGATGGTTGAACCGCGCTCCGTGAACTTTACCAGCCGTTACTCCTTTGGCATCTTCACATTGGGCGGGATTTTCTACGGCACCCCTTCCAGGGCGGTGTGGGTTCACAATTCTGGCCTGCACACCGCTAGACGCACCCAGGAACCTTTGAAGCAGTTCCGTTGGGATGTTTTCGATCCCTCCCCCCTCCCATAGCCCAGATTTAGCGCCAAGCGACGATGACTAAGGAATTTCAAACCTTTGCGAGACGTTACGACAAAGGCCTCGATTTGAATGGCGCTTATGTCGAAAAGTCGTGTGGTGGTTTCCTCATGTGCATAATAAAAGTTCTGTATCTGCGAGTATTTGTCATGGATAACTAAAGGGAGGTTTATTTCTGACTTGTCCTCGTAGTTCAAGGCAGGGAACATGTACAATACTCCTTCCCCTTTTATTTTCCCCACAACAACCCTGTGAGGTGGGCTGGCTGGGAGAGAGGGACAGGTCCAAATGCTTTTGTGCCTAAGGCTGGACTGGAACTCACCGTCTCCTGTTGATTGGCCCAAAGTCACCCAACCGGCTTTCATGCCTAAGGCGGGACTAGAACTCAACGTCTCCTGGTGATTGGCCCAGAGTCACCCAGCCGGCTTTCATGCCTAAGGCGCGACTAGAACTCACCGTCTCCTGGTGATTGGCCCAAAGTCACCCGGCCAGCTTTCCTGCCTAAGGCGGGACTATAACTCCCTGTCTCCTGGGGATTGGCCCAAAGTCACCCAGTTGACTTCCATGCCTAAGGTAGGTCAGGTCAGAATAGAGCTGGAAGGGACCTTGGAGGTCTTCTAGTCCAGCCCCCTGCTCAAACAGGAGAACCTATACTGCCACAGATAGGTGACTGTCCAGTCTCTTCTTAAAAACCTTCAGTGATGGAGCGCCCACGATTTCTGGTGGCAAGCTGTTCCGCTGGTTAATTGTCCTCACTGTCAGGAAGTTTCTCCTTTGTTCTGTCCTGCGATAAACATATGGATGCTTGGCAACCGGTTCCTATTTATGACGGTGGCAGTATCCCGGGATCACGTGATCCCCTTTTGGGTCCTTCCAGAAAGTAAAGTCCATGGGGAAGCCAGATTTAACAACCACATTACTAACCTAACTACTGGAGTGATTTACTTAACAGCTATGGGAAAAAAGGGTCGTAACACGGGGCAAAATTCACTTAAGGACCATTTCACTTAGCAACAAATTTGGGGCGCAATACAAACAGAATGACTGTTTGCACCCTCTTTGGCCTGCAGAGGGCGCCAGAGGTCTCTTTGTGGCCCTGTTTTTAAACTTGCAATACTTTAAAACAGGGCTTTTCAACCTTTTCGCCCATTGTACCCCTTTTAGGATATGGCAACATCCGAGGACCACCAGTTGCCTAGCAAGGTGTCAAAAACTTGATGACCCCCCCCCCAAAAGGAAAAAAGTGATGAAGTACAGGTAGTCCTCGACTTACAACAGTTCGCTTAGTGACTGTTCGAAGTTACAATGGCACTGAAAAAAGTGCCCCCCAAGCCACAGCCGAGCAAAACACCTGCCTGCCTGCCCGGCTGTGCTCTTCCTCCTGTCCGAGGTTTTCATTGTTGTGAGCATTTCTGTTGAGGATTGGCAGCGGAGGTGGGGTGGGGGGTGTTTGGTTTTTATTCCCCCCCATCTGCTGGGTAGTTGCAGCAGGTTTTGGTCACTTCCCATGACCCTGGGACACTGTGACCGTCATAAATATGAATCAGTTGCCAAGCATCTGAATGTAAATCACAAGACCCTGGAGAGGCTGCAACATTCCAGCTGATCAGCGTTTCTTCTACGCTCAGCGGGAGCACCAGGATCAGTGCTGCTTTCCAGCTGATTGGGGCTTCTGCGGTCAGCAGAAGCACCAGGATCAGCTCCGAGCTCTAGCTGGAGCCTGGCGCTGATCCTGGCGCTTCCGCTGAGCCCTGACAGCCCCGAAGAAGCGCCGATCAGCTGGAAAGCGGCACTGATCCTAGCGCTTCCGCTGAGCCCGGACACCCCTGCAGCTCCAGCCGTCTCTCGCTCAGGCTTGTGCGGTGCTGCCACTGGTTCAGCTCATTCCCCTCCCCCGCTACCCCTTTTCTAGGATGGTCGCGTACCACCTGCCAGGTGCCAATGGACCACAGGTGGTACCTGTACCACTGGTTGAAAAGCCCTGCTTTAAAACACCTTTTAACTGCAGTGCCCTGTTCTGTACTTCCTTTAAGCAATGAAAAAAAATAAACACTGAGTAGGTGGCTAGCTCTTTGGATCACCGCCCTGCTTATTGCACAATGGACCTTTTTGAAAGAAAAAAAAAAAATAACCCAGTTGGTCACCTGGAAATGTGGATTGCAACCTTTTCATAGTGCAAAGCTATTACGCCGCAGCCAAATTGCCTCCCCTGTTTAAAGTTTCCTTCCTGGTTTAGAATAGAATAATAGGGCTGGAAGGGACTCTGGAGATCATCTAATCCAATCCCCTGCTCAAGGCAGGAGACCTTATAACCATCCTGGTCAAATGGCTGTTCTTGAAAACCTCCCATGATGGAGATAGTGGATAGGTTGCAGCATAGAAGTCTGATTTTTAGCTGCAATTGTACCCATTCACCCTATTTTATTTATTTAAAAGTTTTGCACAGCTGTGCCTGTTTATTGGCCTGGTGTTTAATGCAGCCATGAAAGAGACTTGGGGGGGCGCTTTTCAACATGTGCAGAGTATTTATTACCATCTCTGATCAGCCCTATCATAAAGATGTACCTGCTTTGTTCATTGCTGGGTAGGATTATTGCTGGTTAGTGTGAGGATGGGAGACCACCAGGAAATGACATGGCTATAGGCTAGACTGAGAACTTGAAATAAATAATAGAGGATGAATCATCCACGCCCGCCCCAAATATGGCTTTGCTTATAAAGCCAGACAGAAGAGTTGAATGTCAAAATTGGACATTGTCCAGGAAGGGTTGGTTAAGTTTTGTCTAGTGCAGTGGTTCTCAACCTTTTTAATGCCGTGACCCCCAACCGGTCGTAAGTTGAGGACTACTCAACCGGTCGTAAGTCGAGGACTACTCAACTGGTGCAGCACCGTTTGCAGACTGGGACTTTTGGCGGGCTCAGCAGGGCAGAGACAGCCTGGACAATTCCTATTGGCTTTGGAAAGCTAATAGAATTAGACTCTATTCAAGATAGTCTCTTCTATTGGCTTTCGAAAGCCAATAGAATAAAAGAGGGTAGCACAGCTAAGGAAAAGGGGGAAAAAATGGCGGACTGCGTTGTTTGGCGACCCCCGTGAAATGGTCGTTCGACCCCAAATGGGGTCCCGACCCACAGGTTGAGAACCACTGGTCTAGCGGCTAAGGCACCAGGACTGAAACCAGGAGACGGTGAGTTCTAGTCCCGCCTTAGGCATGAAAGCCGGCTGGGTGACTTTGGGCCAATCACCAGGAGACGGCGAGTTCTAGTCCCGCCTTAGGCATGAAAGCCGGCTGGGTGACTTTGGGCCAATCACCAGGAGACGGCGAGTTCTAGTCCCGCCTTAGGCATGAAAGCCGCCTGGGTGACTTTGGGCCAATCACCAGGAGACGGCGAGTTCTAGTCCCGCCTTAGGCATGAAAGCCGCCTGGGTGACTTTGGGCCAATCACCAGGAGACGGCGAGTTCTAGTCCCGCCTTAGGCATGACAATCAACGGTCTAAGGCAACAGCATCGCATTCAGTTACTAAGGGCTCAGGTTGCGTCCCTGGGTGAGCCATTCCAGCTTTGCTTTTCACTTGCCAGCTGAAAATTATTCCCGTTCGCCGGAATGGAGCAAATAAAGTCAATTTAATTTTAAACATTACTTTTTCTACCTTGTTTTACTTATCGGTTATATGATATTTGCACATCGGCCCGGAGTCCCTTTTTTATTTTTATTTTTTTGAGGGAGACAGGCATTTGAGGAAGTTGAAATATAAATAAATAAATCAAAATATAAAATTGGGAAAAAAATTTATTTCGGAGGAAAAAGTGAAACTTTCTCTTGCTTCGGAGGATCTGCAAAATGTTTCTGGACATTTTGTTCCCTTTGGGGCGGAGGTCTTCAAACTTGGCCCTTTGATGACTTGTGGACTTCAACTCCCAGAATTCCTCAGCCAGCGTGCACGCTGGCTGAGGAATTCTGGGAGTTGAAGTCCACAAGTCATCAAAGGGCCAAGTTTGAAGACCTCTGCCTTGGGGGAGTCCACCTGGCCAAGCACAGTTTCATGCAGCAAGTTGGATGGAAGTTGGCTAGGAGCAGCTGGTTCAGTGGATTTGAATGTGGACTCAAGAGTCTAGTCCTCATAAGTACAAATATTCAAATATCGAAAGAGGATGGGACTGAATTGCACCATCGGATCCTAGAGCTGGAGGGGGTTCTTGAGGACATAAAATCATGCCTCCCCACCCCCGTTTTACATAGGAATCCCCAGACAAAATGCTCTTTTGCCCTTGTTTGCAGTTTTCCCACAAAGGAGACCCTCGCATTCTTTTAAAATTTTACTCAAATTATTTCTGAATTTTATTATTCCATTCCTTCCCACCCCCAGCCTGCTTTAGAAAGACAAAAAGCCTCGGTTGTTGAGGCTGATGTTATAATAAATACATACTGTAGAAAATAATAATAATGATAATGATGATGATGATGATAATAATAATAATAATAATAATAATAATAAAAAGTTGGAAGGGACCTTGAAGGCCATCTAGTCCAACCCCCTGCTCAGGCCGGAAACCCTATACCATTTCAGACAAGTGGCTGTCCAGTCTCTTCTTAAAAACTTCCAGTGTTGGAACATTCACCGCTTCTGGAGGCAAGGAGTTCCACTGGTTAATTGTTGAGCATCATCCAGAAGTTATGGATTAGTTCCCATCATCCTCATCCTCATCCATGCTGTGATCTAGTGAGATCCAGACCTGGTTTGCTTGGGAAGGAGCTAGAAACAGGGGTCTTCAATCTTGGCCACTTTTAAGACTTGTGGGCTTCAACTCCCAGAATTCCTCAGCCAAAAGCCATGCTCGCTGGAGAATTCTGGGAGTTGAAGTCCACTCAAATTGGCAAGGTTGAGGAACACTGGGCTAGTGACCGGATCATAATGCATTTCAGATCTTCAGGAAGGCAGATCCAAGGAACCATGAGCCTCAGACCATTTCAAATCTTGTTTTCTTTCTTCCCTTCCTTCTTTCTCTTTCTTTCTTTGCTTTCTCTCCCTTTCTTATCTTTCTTTCTCTCCCTTTTTTCTTTCCCTCTTTTACTTTTTATTCTTTTCCTTCCTTCCTCCAATATTCCTTCCTTCCTTCCTTCCTTCCTTCTCCCATCACCAAATTTCTCCTTGCCAGCGGGAGCAACGAGAAACAGCTGGCGTTTCTGCCCCTACAGTCACGGGTTTGCTGTCTTTGGCATTTATCCCGAAGTTGGCCAAAAAAAGGCAGCTGTCGTCTGAGAAAGCAGAACGAGATTCTTCTTGCATAAGTCCAATTTCTGTTATTTTATCCCTGTCTGTTCTTTTCCATCCTGCCGCCCGCTGGGAGGCGCTGGGACTAACAGCTACAGCCGTCATCTCGAGAGACGTCTGGGCTCCAAACGCTCTGCCAAATTCAGCAGCCAGACCGACCTTCCTCATACCGGCAAGGGCTGCGTTCACACGACCTGCAAACCCGGGTCAGGTCGCGAGTTCATACGTGCATTCCCAGCTTAGCGATTTTTTTTTTTTTTTAAATTATTTAGCATGTTGCATGATCCCGGCCTCTTGTAATTTAGCCGTTGGGCTGGCAGGTTGTGTAACCATCCCCTCCCCCGGTTGCCTAACACCCGAAAACGATTCGTCATTACGCAAAATCCCAGTTTTTCTTTCGGTTTCCGAAGCAGCAGCCGGGCAATTCCGCATCTCGTCCCGCCGACTCGTCTGGAAGGCTCCACGGGCGCCAGCTTGCAAGAGCGCAGAGGGAGGGGCGCGCGGTGACCTTCCCGAGCAGCAGCAGCCGCCGTATCCCCGAGGACGCCGCCGTAACCCGGGGACAGGGCAGACCCTCCCCAAGCTCCAAACTTTTCTGCTCAGCCGGCCCTAGCAGGTTGCAGACCCCCCCCACTTCCCCCCCCAAGAGCGCCACCGGTGCGCCCCCCCCCCATCCGGAAGGTGTCCGCGCAGTTTTGGCAGCCCTCCCCACTGCGCCACAGCCTCCCCCCTCTCCCCCCCCCGCAGGCTCTCCTCGGCTGCCTCCAGTCCAGCCGGCATCTGCTCCGCCTCCCAGTTGCGCCCGGAAGGATGCAGGGATGCAGGAACGGCTGGACCACTCGACCCGGCGCATCCTCCTCGTCCTGCTCTCGCTCGGGGGAGCAACTTGCCCGGCGGCCCGTCGCGGGGGCGCGCGTGGCTGCCTCCCGGAGCTGCGTCGTCATCGCGGCCCGCTTACATAACCCGGGCGGAGAAGTGACGAGCGGGGCGCTTTTTGTTTTGGCCGCAGCCTCCGTCCAGCATCGCCGACGCTCTCCGGCTCCGGAGGGGCTGCTGGGCGGTGCAACCTCCGCGCGTGGCGGGGGGGGGGAGGCTCCGGAGAGCAGAGACCACCCCCAGCCCACCCACCCCGGCCGCTTGGAGGGACGACACCGCCGCCTGCCCTTTCCACGACCCCACCGACGGCGCGCCAGGACCATCCACATCGTCCCTGCGGCATCCGCGTGGGCAGGAGCCCCCCCCCCCGGCGAGGCGCCTCCGGCAGGCGGGGTTCGCAGAGGCTTCGAGGAGGGGGCGTGGGGGCAAGTTCAAGGGGCGCCCCGTCGAGCTTTCCCCCTCCAAGAGCGGGAAGGTTCCCCCCCCCCGCGAGGCGTCTCCGGCAGGCGGGGTTCGCAGAGGCTTCGAGGAGGAGGCGTGGGGGCAAGTTCAAGGGACGCCCCGTCGAGCTTTCCCCTTCCCAGAGCGGGCAGGAGCCCCCCCCCCCGCGAGGCGACTCCAGCTTGCGGGGGTCGCAGAAGTTTCGAAGGGGGCGTGGGGCCAAGGGGCGCCGCGTCGAGCTTTCCCCCTCCCAGAGCGGGCAGGAGCCCCCCCCCGCGAGGCGACTCCAGCCGGCGGAGGTCGCAGAAGTTTCAAGGGGCGCCCCGTCGATCTTTCCCCGAACGGGCAGGAGCCCCCCTCGGAGAAGCGCCTCCGGCAGGCGGGGGTCGCAGAGGCTTCGAGGAGGGGGCGTGGGGCCAAGGGGCGCCCCGTCGAGCTTTCCCCCTCCCAGAGCGGGCAGGAGCCCCCCCCCGCGAGGCGACTCCGGCCGGCGGGGGTGGCAGAGGCTTCCGGAGTGGGGGGGGCGCGTGGGGGGCAAGTTCAAGGGACGCCCCGTCGAGCTTTCCAGCAGGCAGCAGAGCCGGCCAAGCCGTCGGCGGAGCTGAGCCATCCGGCCGCGCTGGGCCCAAGAGGCGCTGGGGCTGAGCCGCGGCGTCCAGGAGGCGGGCGGCTTGGCGGGCGCCGTCCAGGAGCAGGCCTGGGGCGTCTGGGTGCAGGAGGAGGCCCTGCGGCCCGCCCAGGGGGGCGAGGAGGACGGGGAGAGCCAGGCGCCGTCGGGCGGGCGGGGGCGGCCTCGGGCGCGGGCCGTCGGGCTGCCGTGGGCCGTCGGCGGCTGGGTGCTCTGGGCCGGCGAGCGGGAGGGCGCGGGGGCCCAGGAACAGGCGGGTCGCCAAGGGGAGCAGCGCTGCGGGGTCCAGGAGGAGCAGCCTCGGCCGGCCGGCGCGGAGTCGCCGCCCCGTCGGGCGGGAAGGCAGCCTGGCCCGGCCTTGGGGTCGGTGGGCAGCGTGGCGCAGGCGGCCCGGCCGGTGGGCCAGCAGGAGGTGGGTCTCCGCGCCCAGCACCAGCCGCAGGGCGAGCCCGAGGGCCGGGACACGCCGTCGGGGCGGTGGGGGGCGCCGCGTTGGGCAGGCTGCCAGGCGGCGTACCACTCGGCCGGGCAGGAGGGCGGCGAGCGGCGGGGCGTGCAGGAGCAAGGGGAGCGCGCCCGCGGGGTGCAAGCCGGGCGGGACCCCCGGTGACGCCGTCGGGGCTCCGCATGGCGACCCTGGACGCCGACAGACCGGCCGGCCCCGCCGCCTGAAACGGAGAGCCGCCCTTTGCAGCCACCAAGTCCGGAGGTAAGACCCGTGCAAACTGCCCTCTCTTCCCGACCGTCGGGGGACGGAGGCTGGCAACTCTGCCAGCCTAGACGCCGCTCTCTGCGGGTTGCGACCCCGTTGTCAACACCTCCCCCCCCCCATCTGCTTCCCGGGCCGGTTGCGGCTTGCAAAGCTACCTCGTCGGGGGGAGGAGGGGGCGTTTCTGTCCGGCTTGCAAGGCCTCCCCCCCCCCGTCTAAAAAAAATAAAAATCCAGCCGGTTCCTGCAGCGCGAAGCCCCTGCCGGGCCCTGGGCCTTGGCCAACTTCGCGCAACGACGGGTTTTCTGGTGGCATCAGGAAGCTTGACCGGTTGGACTGCCTGCCTGCCTGCAGTGGTCCTTTAAACCTCCCGCTTCCTCGCGTGCGGTATAGCCTGCAGCTTATTCGTGGAGGCTCCATCTGTGGAGTTTTTTAGGAAAAAACTAGAGTCCGTCACTTGTCTGAAATGGTATAGGGGGTATTGGTTGAGCGGGGGGCTAGACTAGAAGACCTCTGAGGTCCCTTCCAGCTTCTATTCTATTCTAATATTTATTCTATTATTTCTGTTCTATAATTATTCTATTCTATTCTAATATTTATTCTATTATTTCTGTTCTATAATTATTCTATTCTATTCTAATATTTATTCTATTATTTCTGTTCTATAATTATTCTATTCTATTCTATAATATTTATTACATTTCTATTCTATTCGTCCCGCCTCGGCTTTTTGTCTTCCCCGTGCAGGACTGGGCACCAGGCGTAACTCACAGCCCCGAAGTACGCAACCCCGGCGTCTCTTTGCCCATTGCCGGATTTGCACCCGTCGCCCGCGGTCGCCCGCTTGCAAAGGCTTAAACCTCGCGGCGCCACTCACGGCGGCTCTTTCCCGGACGTTGATTTGCACCCGTCGCCCGCGGGCTCCCGCTTGCAAAAGGCTCAACCTCGCGATTTGCTCGACCTGCTCAAGCCGGTGCAATTGCGAGACCCGCGCAACTTTTCTGCCCGGAAGCGTCGT
This sequence comes from Crotalus adamanteus, assembly GCA_039797435.1. Lineage (NCBI taxonomy): Eukaryota > Metazoa > Chordata > Lepidosauria > Squamata > Viperidae > Crotalus > Crotalus adamanteus. The sequence goes on along the minus strand of CM077922.1, from coordinate 103,121,511 downwards.
CGCGGTGCCTCGTGGCCGCCAGGGGGCGCCTCTTCCCGGCCGGTGCTCAGCGCTCAGACGTGTGACTCTTGCAAGGGACGACTGTTCGCGTGTCTGGAAAGAGCTTAGGATCGCGGGCTCTAGCGCTGGGGCCGGGTGAGGACGCAGCCCCAGGTGCAGACTGGCCGGGTGTGTGTGTGTGTGTGTCTCCGGGTCGATGCCCGCTTCTCTGGAAGATCGCCCGGAACGTCGGGACGGAGGCATCGAGCAGGTAAGAGACGCGCGGTGGAAGGAAACCTTGTTGCAAAACCTTGGCCCGTTTCATCTCGGTCTGTTGGGAACCTGGATGGATGGACCCCCTTCCTCGAGTTTATTTGGGGTCCCTGGCTTCTGTGTTGGTGGACTTTGTGTGTGTGTGTGTGTGTGTGTTTGTGTAGCATTTCCAGGAATTGCAACCGCGCCACCTTGTTTGGAAACGAAAGAAAATATATCAGTTCTGCAGAAAAGGGAAGTTTTGAATAAGGGGTTTAAGGTGGTGGAATTGTGTTTGTGTGCCTGTGTGTGTGTGCGCGCGCTACATTTCCAGTAGCTGCAACCGCACCGCCTCTTCGGAAAACGAAAGAAAAAACGGGTTGCCCAGAAAAGAGATGCTTTGCATAACGGAACAGGGTTGAGTTGCAAAGCGCGGGGGTCCTGCAAGAAATTATAGGCTAAAAGGATGCAGTTTAATGTTGATTAGTTAAAAGGGGGGGTGGGATTAGTTGTCCTGGTTCCCCCAACAGTTTCCTGGGTTTTTTTTTTTCCCCTCCCAGTTGATCCCTTCTCCAGGAGCAGATGTTAGTAAGAGAAAGAAGATTATTTAGATTAATTTATATTTCACAGTTCTGTACTCCCATCTATCTCAAAGGGGATTGCAAGAAATTGGGTGGGGGGGAGAGGAAGGGGGGGTGTGATGTAATTCTGCAACAAGAAAAGCCAGGTCAGGGAACACCAACCCACTTAACCTGGTTCTGCTTTCCCAAATGAAAATAGCATGGTGTTGGTCCTCATTGTCACAAAGGAGATTTTCCTTAGCAAAGCACAGAAGCAGCATCTGGAAGGTGGTGGTTGGGGTTTTTTTGTGTTTTTTTTTGTAAACTATATAGGATTTGGGCTATTCCCCCCTTCCCAAATAAAATTTATAATATCAGAATTAGATTACTTGCTGTGATTACCATGTACATTTTTTAGATACAATACAACTAAGGAGAAACTTCCTGACAGAACAATTAACCAGTGGAACAACCTGCCTCCAGAAGCGGTGAATGCTCCAACACTGGAGGTTTTCAAGAAGAGACTGGACAGCCATTTGTCTGAAATGGTGTAGGGTTTCCTGCCTGAGCAGGGGGTTGGACTAGATGACCTCCAAGGTTCCTTCCAACTTTATTATTATTATTAATTATTATTATTATTTAAGGAAAGTTCCTGGCAATCTCCTTTTGGAACAATAAATGGGGAGCTCAAGTCAGCAAGCCAATCTGCAAGTCTCATTGAGATGTATCTGCTTCAGTGTCAATCTGTTCTGTATCATATTTTGGTTTATTTTTAAGTGGCAAGAAAAAAAGCCCGAAGCATCAGGGAACAATTGGTCCCCAAGAATAGAAAGGAATAGGGTAGAAAGGAATCTAGACCAGTGGTTCTCAATCTGTGGGTCGGGACCCCATTTGGGGTCGAACGACCATTTCACGGGGGTCGCCAAACAATGCAGTCCGCCATTTTCTTCCCCTTTTCCTTAGCTGTGCTACTCCCTTTTATTCTATTGGCTTTTGAAAGCCAATAGAATAGACTCTCTTGAATAGAGTCTAATTCTATTGGCTTTCAAAAGCCAATAGGAATTGTCCAGGCTGTCTCTGCCCTGCTGAGCCCGCCAAAAGCCCCATTCTGCAAACGGTGCTGCACCAGTTGAGTAGTCCTCAACTTACGACCGGTTGAGTAGTCCTCGACTTATGGCCGGTTGGGGGGGTCACGGTATTAAAAAGGTTGAGAACCACTGATCTAGGAGGCCATCTAGTCTAACCCCATATCCATGTACTGAAAAAAAAAATAGCAGTCCATTTTTTCTTGAAAAACTACCAAGTTCTCCACCATGTCAATTAAACCCAACGTTTCTGTTGCTGGGCAAGACAGTGGCGTGAGGTTTGCCCCATTTTACGACTTTCCTTCCCACGGTGGTTATGTGAATTACTGTGGTTGTTAAGGCAGTCACACGGTTGTTAAGTGAATCCAACTTTGCTGTGGACTTGAAGGTGATTTGAGTGCATTACCCCTGGGCGCTGCGACCCATCATAAATCCGAGGCGGTTGACGAGTGTCTGAATTTTGATCAGGTGACTGGGGGGGAATGCTGCAATGGTCGTAAGTGTGAAAAAAATGGTTATAACTCCCCTTTTCCCCGGGTGCTGTTGGAACTTTGAACAATTGCCTAGAACTAAGGAGAAACTTCCTGACAGTGAGAACAATTAACCAGTGGAACAACCTGCCTCCAGAAGCGGTGAATGCGCCAACACTGGAAATGTTTAAGAAGAGACTGGACAGCCATTTGTCCGAAATGGTGTAGGGTTTCCTGCCTGAGCAGGGGGTTGGACTAGATGACCTCCAAGGTACCTTCCAACTTTACTACTATTACTATTACTAAGTTTTAGGACTACTTAAGTCATTCATTTAGTGGTTGTTCAAAAATGCCAACAGTAACTTTGGACACAATGAGTAAACCTGGGTTAATTCAGTGGCTGGGGCTAAGGATGTTGTAGGAATGGAATGGAATGGAATAGAATATTACGGAATAGAATAGAATATTACAGAAAAATAGACTAGAACATTACAGAAAATAGAATAGAAACTAGGATAGGATAGAATAGAATAGAATAGAGGAATGGAATAGAATAGAGAATGGAATGGAATAGAATAGAATATTACAGAAAACAGAATAGAATATTACGGAATAGAATAGAATATTACAGAAAAGAATAGAATATTACAGAAAAGAATAGAATATTACAGAATAGAATATTACAGAAAAATAGAATAGAACATTACAGAAAATAGAATAGAAACTGGGATAGAATAGAATAGAATAGAGGAATGGAATGGAACGGAATAGAATAGAATGTTACAGAACAGAATAGAATATTACAGAATAGAATAGAATATTACAGAAGAGAATAGAATATTGCAGAAAATAGAATAGAAACTAGGATAGAATAGAATATTAAAGAATAGAATAGAATAGAACAGAACATAGCTGGAAGGGATCTTGGAGGTCTTCTAGTCCAGCCCCCGGTTCAAGAATGTGGCAGAGAGAAGGGATGCTTAAGGAATACCCTGATTGAATATTGGCAGGGCCAGATCAGATGGTAGCCTTCTTTTCCACTCTTTCTCTCCTCTTCCCCCCCCCCCCCGCCTTTAAGGAAAGGAATGGTTTGTTATCAGCCGAGACACAATGGCTGAACTTACCAGGGGCTCTGCTAATCTGGCTGGCTGGTGATAACCAGGTCCAGGCAAGAAGAGCGATGATTAATTATCCAAGGCAGAAATCGTGGACGCTCCATCCCTGGAGATTTTTAAGAAGAGACTGGACAGTCACTTGTCTGAGATGGTATAGGTTCTCCTGGTGGGGCAGGGGGCTGGACTAGAAGACCTCCAAGGTCCCTTCCAACTCTGTTGTTCTGTAATTAACCAGTGGAACCACTTGCCTCTAGAAGCGTTGAATGCTCCATCACTGGAGGCTTTTAAGAAGAGATTGGACAGCCACTTGTCTGAAATGGTTTAGGGTCTCCTGCCTGAGCAGGGGGCTGGACTAGAAGACCTCCAAGGTCCCTTCCAGCTCTATCATTCTGTAACTAACGGGGGGGGGGGAAGCAGAGAGGCTGCTGGCTCTGCAAAATGGGGCGACCGATTTCCCTAAAAGAATTCATGCCAGGCTGGAATTCGTCTTGCTTGGCATTAGCAACCAGACATAACAATCCAGTTTTTCACAGGTTGGCACAAGGTTTGGTTTGCTGGCTGGCGCATCGGGCTGAGTCATCCACCGGGCGCTGCAGGATGCAGTCCTCAAAATGTACTAACTAAAATTAGAAATTAAAACACACACACACACACACACACACACACACACACACACACACCCATCACACCGGTAAGTCCTCAACCTAACAACCGTGCGTTTAATGACCCTTGGAAGTTACAAGAGCACTGAAAAAAAGGGACTTGCGACCGGTTTTCACACTTACGACCGTTCTTCACACTTAACGACCGTTGCAGCATCCCCTCATGGTCATGGGATCAAAATTCGGAGGCTTGGCAACCGACTCATATTTATGATGGTCGCGGGGTCCTGGGGTCAGGCGAGATCCCCTTTTGCGAACTTCTGACAAGCAAAGTCAGTGCACTTAACAGCCATGTCAATAACTGAATCCCCTGCAGTGATTCGCTTAACGACGGTAGCAAGAAAAGTGGTAAAATGGGGCAGAACACTTGCTTAACGAAGGTCTCGCTTCGCAACGAAGTTCGGGGGCTCCTGTGGGGTCGTAAGTCAAGGACTATAGCTGTGCCCATTGTCATAATGTGGGTGAACTAGCAGGAAAGCCATGGTCTCGGGACTGCAATGCCCATGCTCCCCGGCGCAAAGCATTTCCCAAGGATTGTGGCTGCTTTGGAGCATCTCCAGATTGCCCTAGACCAGGGTTAGGCAACCTCGGCTCTTTTATGATTCGTGGACTTCAACTCCCAGAATTCCTGAGCCAGCCATTCTGAGGGGAAAGGGAGAGGTTTCTAAGCTGAGCCATGCTGGCTCAGGAATTCTGGGAGTTGAAGTCCTCAAGTCATGAAGGGGCAATAGTTCCCCCATGCTGGCTGAGGAACTCTGGGAGTTGAAGTCCACCAGTCACGAAGGGGCCATATTTTCCCCATGCTGGCTCAGGAATTCTGGGAGTTGAAGTCCACCAGTCATGAAGGGGCCATAGTTTCCCCATGCTGGCTCAGGAATTCTGGGAGTTGAAGTCCACGAGTCATGAAGGGGCCTTAGTTCCCCCATGCTGGCTGAGGAATTCTGGGAGTTGAAGTCCACCAGTCGTGAGGGGGCCATAGTTCCCCCATGCTGGCTCAGGAATTCTGGGAGTTGAAGTCTGCGAGTCATGAAGGGGCCATAGTTCCCCCATGCTGGCTCAGGAATTCTGGGAGTTGAAGTCCAGTCATGAGGGGGCCATTGTTCCCCCATGCTGGCTCAGGAATTCTGGGAGTTGAAGTCCACCAGTCATAAAAGAGCCAAGGTTGCCTACCCCTGCCCTATTTGGAGTGACCACAGATAGAATCTTTTCTCAGGAATCCTAAAATATGCTCAAATACAGGAAGGCAAGCTATCTCAAATGGCTGGGGTTCTCCTTAAGTCGGGATGGGGATACAAGCACACCCTGTGCTAAACTCAGTGTTATCCTTGTTTTAGTTGCTGGATAGCTGGGAGAAAACTAAGTCAGTTGCCAGAGGATATTTTATAGTACAACTAAGCCAGAACATGGCTTAATTTTCTCCCCCAGTGTTGACTGAGTTGTGTGAATGCAGCCCCCAAGAAAGACAGGAGTTTGTCGACTGTATTGGGGTAACTCAGTATACAACCAAGCCAGATCATGGCTTAATTTCCTCCCCCAGTGTTGATCGAGTTGTGTGAGTGCAGCCCCAGAGAAAGAGAGGAGTTTGTTGAGTGTATTGGGGTAACTCCAAGCCAGAACATGGCTTAATTTTCTCCCCCAGTGTTGACTGAATTGTGTGAATGCAGCCCCCAAGAAAGACAGGAGTTTGTCGAGTGTATTGGGGTAACTCAGTGTACAACCAAGCCAGAACATGGCTTAATTTTCTCACCCAGTGTTGACCGAGTTGTGGGAATGCAGCCCCAGAGAAAGACAGGTGTTTGTCTAGTGTATGTGTGTTTTTGTGTCTGTCTTTGTGTCTGTGTGTGCTGAGTGGGTGGAGGGGAGCAAGCAGGAGGGTGTTTGCAGCTGGTGTTATCAGCCTTGATGTCCTTTCCCACACAATGCATCTTTTTTTTCCTTTCAAGGACAGGATATCCGAAAAAGTTTCCAGCCGTTCAAGGAACGGCTGGGAAGGACGATGAAGCGATAGGCCCGGTGGGAAGCTGGTCCTCCCCCTGGTCCAGCCTGGCTGTGCACACTCGTTTGCCTGGGCCGGGATCTCTCTCCCCCCTTGCAGATGTCCAAAGCCATCAGCTTGGCTGCATTCACACAACCTGGTTGCACAAAGAACCTGGCTGATGCAAAATCAAGAAAGGGTTGAGTGGCTCATCCTGGTTTGGTGTCTTCACTTTCCCTAATTTGAATCGGGGGGGGGGGGGTTTCCAAAAATGGGCATGCGGACTATTGCTTTGAAGGGTGCACTTGGACCCCGCCAGATTGAGGGCGCCCCTCCCTTTTTCCTGCCTGAGCAGGGGGTTGGACTAGAAGACCTCCAAGGTCCCTACCGACTCTGTTATTCTTTAACAACGACAGCAGGTTTTGCCGTGGATGTGACAGGCCCCCCCCCCCAGCCCAAGGAGAACATGGCAGGTGTGAAGGAGGATCAGGGGGTCGAAGTAAGTCGGTCTACCTGCTTTCCATTTGGGCATAATCCCCCCTTGCTATGTCTGCAACTGGTCACTTGGGCTTTTTCTGAAGGGGGCCTGGCAAGTTTGAGAGCTAGTTTGGTATAGTGGTAAAGGTGCTGGCTTAGAAACCTGGAGGGTGTGAGTTCTAGTCCCGCACTAGGCATGAAAACCATCTGGGCGATTTTGTGCTAGTCACCAGGAAACGGTGAATTCTAGTCTTGTTTTAGGCACAAAACCTGGGTTTTTTGACCAGTCACTAGGAGACAGTGAATTCTAGTCCCTCTTTAGCCAGCTGGGTGACTTTGGGCCAACCACTAGGAGACAGTGAATTCTAGTCCCGTCTTAGGCAGGAAAGCCAACTGGGTGACTTTGGGCCAATCACCAGGAGATGGTGAATTCTAGTCCTGCCTTACACATGAAAGCCAGCTGGGTGATTTTGGGCCGACCACCAGGAGACGGTGAGTTCTAGTTCTTAGGCATTGAGTGGATGATTTTGGCTGAACTCTTCTCTCCCCCCCCCCCCTCTGTCTGAGTCCACTCCACCTCACATGGTTGTTGTGGGGAAACAGGAGACAGTTTGCTGCCTTCACTTACTTATAACTGAATCAGGTGGAATAAAAATCAATCAATCAAAACCTGTCTGGCCTGCTTTCAAGAGAGCAATAAAGGCAGGTGTGCAGCCTATGGAAGCCGAGTGGCTGATCTCCTGCAGCCCAAAATTCCTGTTGATAACGGGACTGTTGCTAAGTGAATTCTGCCCCATTTTATGACCTTTCTTGCCACTGTTGTTAAGTAAATCACTGCAGTGGTGAAGTCACCCGGTCGTTAAGTGAATCTGGCTTCCCCCTTTGACTTTGCTTGTCAGAAGGTCACCAAAAGGGGATCACACAATCCCGGGACACTGCGACCGTCGTAAATACGAGCCGGTCGCCAATTTTGACCGTTCTGACTAGGGATGCTGCAGACAGTCGTTAAGTGTGACAGACAGTCAGAAGCCAACTTTTTCTGTGTCCTTGTAACTTTGAACGGTCACTAAATGGTTGTTAAATGGAAGATGATCTGTAATGGCTTCGGGCCTACATGAGGAGGACGGCACGAATCTTAATTTGTCCGTTGCGTAACCGAAAACAAGACCCTGGCGTCCATCTTGACGGTTGGCCACATCCTTTTTGTGTGTATCTTTGCCGCACCACACACGTGGGCTGCTACCTCATGATCCGTTTCCTCTTTTCGCTGTTCCTCTCCATCTTCCTGTTCGGACCCGGTTTGTGGCCGTTTCTGCCTTCGACTCGGACTTATGTCTCTTTCCTCCCATCCTCTGAGGGAACCTTCGATCTGGATTGAAGGGAGATGGGGGAGACTGGATTCTCACGGCCCCTCATGCTGGGTATCCCAGGGACCTCAGATGAGACTCATGAACCTTGTGATCCCTGCCCAGGTGTCCTGGCGGGTAAGGCTGGTGCCCTGAGCGCACCCCGGTTCTTGTGGGGACCCCCTTTGTCCCATCGTCCCTTCCCCTCGCTTCTGCTTCTCTGCTAAGCTTCCAGTTCAGCTGGGCCATGGTTCTGTAAATTTAATTTTTGTTTTAATTTTTTTAGTTTCGTTTCCTCCTGTTCCTTCTCCCACTTTCGGCCCCCCTCCCGCTTGTCAAATGCTGATTACAGGTGAGTCCTCAACTTAAAACAAGAGTTCAATCAGGGACCCTTCAAAGTTACAACAGCACTGAAACGAGGGACTTATGTCCATTTTTCGCACTTAACGACGGTTGCAACATCCCTATAGTCATGTGATCAAAATTCAGACACGTGGCAATTGACTCATATTTAGGACGGTCGCAGTGTCCTGGGGTCACGTGATCCCTTTTTGCAATTTTCTGACAAGCAAAGTCAATGGAATAGAGAAAGAATGGAATGGAATAGAATACACTATAGAATAGAACATAGAAATGGAATGGAATGGAATAGAATAGAATAAGAAATAGAATAGAATAGAATAGAATAAGAAATAAAATAGAATAAGAAATAGAATGGAATAGAATAAAGAAAGAATAGAATAGAACGGAATGGAATAGAATAGAGAAAGAATAGAATAGAATAGAATAAGAAATAAAATAGAATAAGAAATAGAATGGAATAGAATAAAGAAAAAATAGAAGAGAGAAAGAATAGAATGGAATAGAATAGAATAAGAAATAGAATGGAATAGAATAAAGAAAATAGAATGGAATAGAATAGAGAAAGAATAGAATAAGAAATAGAATAGAATGGAATAGAAGAAATAGAGAATAGAGAAAGAATAGACTATTACAGAATAGGAAAGAGTTGGAAGGGACCTTGGAGGTCATCAAGTCCAACCCCCTGCTCAGGCGGAAAACGCTATATCATTTCAGACAAATGGCTGTCCATTTTAAAAACTTCCAGTGTTAGAGAACTCACAACTTCCACTGGTTAATTGTTCTTATGGGAAGCAGGATTCACTTAACAACTGCCTTACTAACGTAATGACTGCAGTGATTCACTTAACAACTTCGGCAAGAAAGGTCCATAAAATGGGGCAAAACTCACTTAGCAACTGTCTCACTTAGCAACAGTTTTTCTCATCCAAACAGAAGTCTCTCCTTCCTGCATTTTCCCAGCGGCATTTTTTTTCCAGCGGACTTCCAAACTGTCTTGGCACACACACGGATGCACAACAGTCTCGGCGGGACGTGTCCTTGCAGCCACATCCCGTTGCGCGCGGAGCGCCGCTGCAGCATTGGCACGTGGCGCGTGTGGTGAGCCCAGATCTTTCTGTTCTCTCCCCACAGGTTTTTGAAGGATCCCTCTGTGGACCGAGTGGGCTAAGACCTCAGTGGCCGTGATCTGAACCTGGGGGATGTTTTCGCTGATTTCTTGGGGGGGGGGTCTTATATTCCACCCTTCCCCAAATAATTCCAGAGAATGAAACCAGTGGGAATTGAACCACGTGGAAAAAAGCGGCTTGGAGGAGAGAACATGATCCACAGTGCACGGATTCAGGTACGGAAACGCTTCCTCTCTGCATCGGTCTTCTTGTTTTGATCTCCAGATGTTTTGCAGCTGTTGGCTTCCTGGGTAGTGCTCGACTTCACCACCACCACAGTTGAGCCCCACGTGTCCGTCGCTAAGCGAGGCAGTGGTTAAATGAGTTTCGCCCCATTTAAGGACTTTTCCTTGACACCGTCGTTAAGTGAATTGCAGCAGTGGTCAAACTAGTCCCACGGTCTTTAAGCGAATCGGGCTTCCCCTGGACTGTGCTTTGTCAGAAGGTCACGAAAGGGGGTCCCGTGCCCCCCCTGGGATGCTGCGACCATCGTAAATACGAGCCCGTTGCCAAGTGTCCACATTCTGATCACGTGACCACGGGGATGCAATGGTCGTAAGTGAAAACTGGTCATAAGTCACTTGTATCAGCTGACGGTCATTAAATGAACTATAGAGGGGTAGGCAACCTTGGCTCTTTTATGACTCGTGGACTTCAACTCTCAGAATTCCTGAGCCAGCATGGGGAAACTATGGCCCCTTCATGACTTGTGGACTACAACTCCCAGAATTCCTCAGCCTGCATGAGGGAAACTATGGCCCGTTCATAACTTGCAGACTTCAACTTCCAAAATTCCTCAGCCAGCGTGGGGGAACTATGGCCCCCTCATGACTCATGGACTTCAACTCCCAGAATTCCTCAGTAAGCATGAGGGATCTATGGCCCCTTCATGACTCGTGGACTTCAACTCCCAGAATTCCTCAGCCAGCGTGGGGGAACTATGGCCCCTTCATGACTCCTGGACTTCAACTCCCAGAATTCCTGAGCCAGCATGGCTCAGCTTGGTAACCTCCCTTTTCCCTCAGCATGGCTGTCTGAGGAATTCTGGGAGTTAAAGTCCACGAGTCATAGAAGAGCCAAGGTTGCCTACAGCTGGTTGGGACTATCTGTAATGTAGAATACTTGGGCGGAAACCCACAAATGAATGTCAGTTGTTAACTTGGTGGAGTGTTGTCCAACCTGGCAGGGTGAGCGTTGAAGAAACAGATTTTCTTCCAAGATCTAAAGTCGGTGATCAGCTGTCAGGATCCGTTTCCACACCCCAGTCTGGGCAGAGCTGTGAAAAAGGAGAAGCTGATTGATCAGCAGAAGAGCAACTAAGATGACCAAAAGCCTGGAGACTAAAACTTATGAAGAATGATTGCAGGATTTGGGTATGGCCAGTCTAGAGAAAAGAAGGACAGGGGGGGGAACATGATAGCAGTTTTCCAATATTTGAGGGGCTGCCCCAAAGAAGAGGGGGGTCAAGCTATTCTCCAAAGCACCAGAAGGCAGGACAAGAAGCAATGGGTGGAAACTAACCAAGGAGAGAAGCAACCTGGAACTAAGGAGAAACAACCAGTGGAACTACTTGCCACCAGAAGTTGTGGGTGCTTCATCGCTGGAAGCTTTGAAGAAGAGACTGGACAGCCACTTGTCTGGAATGGTCTAGGCCGGGGTCTCCTGCTTGAGCAGGGGGCTGGACTAGAAGACCCCCAGGGTCCCTTCCAGCTCTATTGTGATCGATCGATCGATCCCAGCCGCATTTGGGCGACTGGATCCCCGCTTGGAATGTGACGCCGCCGTTATTTATTAATGAGATTTGTCTACTTCTGCCTGAAACCAAATCCGGTTCAAGGCCGTTTACCCATTAAAAGTAATGCACAATCAATGCGGCAATTAATCGAAATAGCCTCCCCGGCTTCGTTTGCAGTTCATTGAAACATTAAAAGCCAACAAAACAAGGATTTATTGGCGGCTGGAGGCGCTGCTGAATTTCAGAGCAGAGACTTCTTGCTTGCTTCTGGTGGCACAACATTACCCGGGACCCTGGAGGTCTTCTAGTCCAACCCCCTGCTCAGGCAGGAGAAGTCGGGGGCTTCTCCGACTGTTGTGTATATAGGCAGGCTTCGTCTTAATGGCTTGTAAATGCAGTTGGCTTGTGGGAAACTGGCTGGGAAGCTTGGGAGTAGCGATCCTGTGTGACCCCAGCACAGTGCAACTGAGGCCGTCCTCGCACTTACGACCGTCGTAGCATCCTTAATAGTCGCGTGATCAAACTGCAGGCACCTCGGTCAACCAGAATGTAGTTAACGACAGTTGCACTTTCCCAGGGCCGAGTAATCACCATTTGTGACCGATCCAGTTGGATTCCGACAAGCAAAAGTCAATGGGTGGGGGGGGGGAAGCTGGGTTCGCTTAACGACCGTGTGATTCACTTAACAACTGCAGGTTCACTTAGCAGCCAGGGCAAAAAAAAATGTCATAAAATCGGGGGCAACTCATTGAACACCTGCCTTGCTTATTATCAATGGACATTCTGTTTCCAACTTGTGGTCGTAAATTGAGGACTAGCTGCATAGACATGGACGAGCCAGAGGACCAGGGGTCCACATGGGACCTTCCAGTGTTGTACAGGGGTTGCAGCTTCCCTCCTGGCCAATGGAGGCCTTTCACAGCAGAGTGACGAACCAAGGGGTTGCAGACTGCAATTCCTGCATTATTTGGGGTGGGTTGGATTAGTTGATCTCTAAGGTGCCCTGCGACTCTTAAATTCTGCCGTACGGTATTCTGTCAGACGATTACAGCTAGTCCTTGGCTTACAGCCACAATGGAACCTCAGCGTTTCTGTCGCGAAGCGAGACAAGGGTTAACATGAGTTTTGTCCCGTTTTACGACCTTTCCCGCCACCGTTGTTAAATGAATCGCTCTAGTTAGTAACAAGGTTGTTCAGTGAACAATGGCTTCCCCATTGACTTTGCTGGTCAGGAGGTCGCAAAAGGGGATCCCATGATCCCCGGGGGGGGGGAACACTGCGACCGTCGTAAATACGAGTCAGTTGACCAGTGTCTGAATTTTGATCACGTGACCGCGGGGAATGCTGCAACGGTCGTAAGTGAGAAACGGTCGTAAGTGTGAAAAATGGATGACTTGGGGCCAGCTCCCCGACCCCTCCCTTTCTCTCAGCACCACCCACCTCACAAGGTGGTGGTTCTAGGGAAGATAGGAGGAGGTAGGCGTGTGTTTGCCTCCTTGAGTTCTTTGCACAAACAATATAAAGGCAGGACATAAACGAGCATAGCTAGCTCCATACAGGTAGTCCTCAACTTACAACAGTTCATTTAGTGACCGTTCAAGCACTAGCTGGCCAGGCCTCAGTATGATCCCAACATCCTACTAGAGCAGAGGGCTGGACTAGAAGACCTCCAAGGTCCCGTCCAGTTTCTATTCTATTCTATTCCTATTCTATTCTATATTCCAATATCTATTCTATTTTCTATTCTCTATTCTATTCTATTCTATTCTATATTCCAATATTTATTCTATTTTCTTTTCTTTTTTTTCTTTTCTATTCTATTCTATTCTATTCTATTCTATTCTATTCTATTCTATTCTATTCTATTCTAATCCTTTCTCTTCTCTTCTATTTTCCAATATCTATTCTATATTCTATTCTCTACTCTCTTCTATTCTATATTCCAATATCTATTCTATTCTATATTCTATTTTATATCCTATCCTATATTCTATTCTATTCTATTCTATATTCCAATATTTTTCTAGTCTATATTCTATTCTATTCTATTCCATTCCATTCCATTCCATTCCATTCCATTCTATTCCTTGTAAGGTAGGACAATATCCACACTAGCACACTGCCCATAAAAACGCGAGTGCCGAGGGCAAAAAGATCACCTGCAAGACACACAGTGGTTCCTTTCACACAATACCGCCAGTCCCCGACTTACAACAGTTAGTGACCGTTCAAAGTTATAGCGGCACTCAAAAAGCGACTTACGACCGGTTTTCATACATAGCACCGTTGCTGCATCCCCACGGCCCCGTGATCAAAACTTGCCAAGATACTTGACAATTTCGTTTACCTTTACGATGGTCGCAGTGTCTCGAGGCCCCAGGAATTCCCTTTTGTGACCTTCCGACAAGCCAAAGTCCGTGGGGCAAGCCGGATTCACTTAAAAGAACGTCGCTAAACGAACTAAGTTAACTGTGACTAAATGAACAACCGCAGCGGTTCGCTTTAACCACTGCGGCAGGGAAGATCGTCAAGCGGAACCAAACCCACTTAACAAATGTTCCACTTACAGCAGTGGTTCTCAACCTTTCTAATGCCGTGACCCCATAATACAGTTCCCCTTGTTGTGGTGACCCCCAAGTGGGTGTGGCCACCAATAAGAGGGAGTAGGACAGCTAGGGAAAAGGGGAAAAAATGGCGGACAGCGTGGTTTGGCGACCCCCGTGAAATGGTCATTTGACCCCAAATAGGGTCCCGACCCACAGGTTGAGAATCACTGACTTACAAAGTTGTGGTCATAACTCGAGAATCCTGCATGAACCAGAACAGCAAGCAAGAATAGCAAAGCCTAAATTAGCCAGGTTCAGGTCAAGCTATTCTCCAAAGCGCCTGAAGGCAGGACAAGAAGCAACGGGTGGAAACTCATCAAGGAGAGAAACAACCTAGAACTAAGGACAAACTTCCTGACAGTGAGAACAATTAACCAGTGGAACAACCTGCCTCCAGAAGTTGTGAATGCTCCAACACTGGAAGTTTTTAAGAAGAGACTGGACAGCCATTTGTCTGAAATGGTGTAGGGTTTCCTGCCTGAGCAGGGGGTTGGACTAGATGACCTCCAAGGTCCCTTCCAACTTTTATTATTATCATCATCATGGGCAGCCCAGTTGCTCCTGGATTGTGCAGCTGTAATTGTGCGTTTTTTTTTCCGTCTCTACCCGCGAATGGGCTACCTCGCTTGTTATTGGGAGGCAACAGGTGAGACCGAAGGGGAGGGGCCTTCAGGAGACCCCACCCCCAAGCTGGCAGCTCCCCATCTCCTTTTCCCCAGGGAAATCCAGCCTTCACCCACCCCATCCGCTGACGTTGCTGGTTTCGGGATTTGTCGGATCCGATGCAAATCCGAGTCGGGCCTTTTTGCAACTTTCCTCAACGATAGACTTCGCCCCGTGCAACGCCCGGCTTTCGGATGCCCTCCAGGCCTGCCGGGTGTGTGTGTGTGTGTGTGTGCAGTTCCAGCGTGTGTGCGTTTGTGTGTGTCTGTGTGGGCCACCCGCCCACCCACCCATCCACGGAGTGGCAGCGCTGACGAGGCTGCAAGGCCGAAACACCCCCCCCCCGCCCCGTGTTGCTAAGCAACGAGTGGTCACCTTCCTCCTCGCATGCATGCCAGGATGGGTGAAGTCATGGTCATGTGACCGGCTGGCCAATTGGGAGCGAGGCAGCCTGGATGGGCGAGCGAGGAGAGAGAGAGAGAGAGAGAGGAACTTCTGGACAGATGTGCAGGACGGGCAACCGGCCACCTGTGCCGTAATCCTAGCCCTTCCGGACGGGATGCAAATGGTGAGTTACAGCAAGGAGGCGGGAGATTCCCCCCCCCCCAACAAGGCTGCCTTTCTCCCCTGCGCCAGGCGCGGGAGTTGCAAACCAGTTGTACCGGCTGAGTGCCAGCCTTGTTTTCCCAACCCTCTGGGACGGCCCAGGATCTTGGCAGCTTCCTCCCGGAGCCAGACAGAGGGAAAAGCAGAAAAGTCCCGGTGAAAAGAACGGGCGGGCGGCGGTGCACCATGGGTCCCTGTCCGCAAGGGATCCGTGCAGCGCCTAAGGAGCTCCAGAGCTAGAAGATCAGGGAGTCCAGCTGGCGGGGTCAAGTAGCGGAGTTACTTGGGGAGCTGGGACAGAAACACACACAGACACAACAGAGAGATACACACATACGTGAAGATCAGGTGTGTGTATTTTTGCACAAGTTTGTTCGGAGAAGTTGGTGATTGCAAAGTGTCACAAGCCCCGCTGTGTCAGAAGCTTCGGTTGTGGGTCTCCGGTTCACACCCCAGTGTCGCCCGCGTTGCGGGGTTCCCCCTGCAAAAGATGCCTCTTAGCTTGGCGCAAAGGACCAGGGTTGTGCCATCGTATGTGTGACATCCCGCGTGCTCCCTGCCTTGGGGAAGGTTTTCGCTATCGGACCTCAGGTTTAACGTCAGGAAATTGCAGGCTGCAGCGTTAATGCAGCCGTGTTGCATCCTAATGGATTATCGGGGTGTTGTGCAAATGTAGAAATGGGGCGTAATCCTCGACTTAGGACCGAAATGGAGTCCCAAATTTCCATCGCTAAGCGAGACATCTACTAAAGTGAGCTTTGCCCCGTTTTATACAACCTGTCTCGCCTCGGTGGTTAAATGAATCACTGGAGTTGTTCAATTAATAACACGGTTGTTAAGTGAATCCGGCTTCCCCATCGACTTTTGCTTGTCGGGAGGTCACAAGGGGATCCCGTGATCCCAGGAGACACTGCGACCGTCGTAAATGTGAGTCAGTTGAGCGTCTGAATTTGGATCACATGATCTTGGGGCTGCTTCAAAGGTCATAGCTGGAAAACGGTCATAAGTCGCATTTTTCAGTGCTGTTGTGACTTTGGTCACTAAAGGAACTGTTGTAAGTTGGGGACTAGCTGTATTGTGTGAAAGGAACCACTGTGTGTCTTGGAGGTGATCTTTTTGCCCTCAGCACCCACATTTTTTATGTGCGGCGTGGTGGCGTGGATATCGTCCTACTTTGCAAGGATGTTGTGATCATGACTAAGGCCTGGCCAGCTAGTGCTTGAATCTTAAACCGAGCTTGCCCTTAAGAGTCACCTAAAGACTTCACATAATAATAATAGTAGTAATAGTAGTAGTAGTAGTAGTGGTAGTAGTAGTAGTAGTAGTAGTAATAAAAGTTGGAAGGGACCTAGGAGGTCATCTAGTGAAATCTCCTGCTCAGGCAGGAAACCTATACATGATCCAGAAAGTAACCGTCTGAATGCTGGCTAGTTTAAACCAGGTAGTCCTCACATTATGACCACAATTCTGAGCCAGCAAGGTGGTCGTTAAATGAGTTTCATGCCACAATTTTATGACCTTTTTTGTCATGGTTATTAAATGAATCACTGCAGTGGTTAAGTGGGTCACACGTCGTTAAGCTAATTGTTTTTCCCCGTTGACTTTGTTGGGTGCCAGCTGGGAAATGGTGATCACGTGACCCTGGGGTATTACAACAGTCGTAAGTACAAGCCCGTGGCCTAGCACCCCAATTTTGATCACGTGACTGGAGGAGTTGCTGCAACGGTCGTAAGTGTGAGGACCATCCTTAAGTCAATTCTTTTAGGGCCGTTACTTCGAAGGACCGCTAAACAAATCGGTTATAAGTGGGTCTCCCGTGGGCTACGTGTTGGCTTTTGAATGTAATTTTGAGATGCTGGTTTTTAACGTTTGAAGGTGTTGTGTGTGTTCTCCTCTCGAACTGGTTTTGAGGTGCCTGACTCAGTTTCCTGAGAGAACCTGTTAGTGGCTCCCCACAAATTGATGGGGTGGAGAGCTATGGGTGGGGGTTCTCTGCTGGGACGCCAGTAGCCTCCTCCTAGATCAGGGATCTCCAAACTGGATGGGGAATTCTGGGAGTTGAAGTCCACACATCCATGTTTGGAGCACCCTGCCCTAGATATTGGAACATGGTCTTTGTGCTTTCTGTATAGCTATTAAAAACTGAACCGTTTCGAAAAGAGCTGGAGAAACAGACTGTTGCCAGTGATGTATTTTAACTGTGTTTTTCCCCCCAAGTTGCATGGTTTAAAAAAAGTAATTCTTTTTCTATTTGTCTTTTTAAGATTCGTAAACTGTCCAAAATCACCATTTTCAGGGAGATGGGTGGCCTATTGGATGGATGGATAAATGGATGAATAACTGGATGAATGAATGATGGATAAATGGATGGATGGATGGATAAAGGGATAAATGGATGAATGATGGATGAATAAATGGGTGGATGGATAAATGGATGGATGATTATTGGATGGATAAATGGATGGATAAATGAATGGGTGATGGATGGACAGATGGATAGATGGATAAATGATGGATGGATAAATGGATGAATGATGGATGGATAAATGGATGAATGATGGATGGATGGATAAATGGATGAACGATGGATAAATGTATGGATAGATGGATAAATAAATGATGGATAAATGGATGGATGATGGATGAATAAATGCGTGGATGGATAAATAAATGGATAAACAGATGAATGATTATTGGATAGATGAATAATGGATGATAAATGAATGGATGGATTTGTGTGTTAACAAATAATGCTCAATTTATGAGCACACTTGGGCTCCAAATTTTATCCACTGAGCAAGGCAGTTGTTAGTTATACCCCATTTTACAACCTTTGTTTTCGCCACAGTCATGCGGTCATTAAGTGAATCCAGCTTTCCCCCATTGACTTTGCTTGCCACTAAGAGCGATCACGTGCTGCAACCGTCATAAATAGGTGGCAGTTGCCAGGTATCCAGATTTTGATCACATGACCCTGGGAATGCCACGGTTGTTAAGTGTGAAAAACGGTTGTAAGGCCCTTTTTTTCAGTGCTGCTGTCACTTCAGACGGTCACTAAACGAACGGTTGTAAGTCGAGGACAACCTGTATAAGACGTAGTCAGATTTGCTTTTTATTTCATTTTCCGGACGTTTTAAATGTATTTTTATGGACGTTTCGTAAACACCAAGAACTGTTTGGAACGTGGTGGGTGAATAGATAAATAAATAAAACGAATAAATAATAATCATAATAATAATTAAAAAAAGAGGAGAATGTTTGTGACGCTTGAGGCTATCAGCCAGTAAAATAAAAGTTAGGACCACAATATGTGACAGTTCCTCAGTCTGGATTGCTCTCTGCCCCAAATGATTTACACTTGAGCAAGCGGGCTGGACTAGATGACCTCAGGGTTCCCGCCCCATTCCAGAATGATGTCAAACATGCCACAATAGGTTGCAAGACTTGACTTGCCGTCTGATGGCTCACACAGCTGAGGTCACCTGCCTTGTGAGGATCCTTCACGGCAAACGCTGGTGCCTCATCGTCCGCTTCCGATCACATGCGCAATGACAACACACCTGAGGGTTTCGCAAAATGTGTGTGAAGGAGGAGGCGCTGGTTTCTCCCGTCTCTCTGTGTGAAGATGCTGAGCCTTTAATTGTGGCATTTCAAGCGGCTGAAATCCTTCCGTTGCTGAGTTCCCCTTCCTTCCAAGGTAGGAAACCCGGACCTGTCAAACGGTTGTGTGAACAGCATCACAACTCTAAGCAGGGCTGAGAGATGCAGGTTTTCGTTGTACAGGTGTAACTGGGCGGTTTGGGGAAGGCAGAACCCCCCCCCCTTGCTTATGGGGGACAGGAGTCTTTAAAAGAAAAGCAGGCGATCCTGTACAGGTGGTCCTCGACTTACGACTGTTCTGTTTAGTGACTGTTTGAAGTTACCACGTCACCACAACTCTTAGCAGAGCTGCGAGACCCAGGTTTTCGTTATGCAGGTGTATTTGGGCGGTTTGGGGAAGGCAGAACCTCCTTGCTTCTGGGGGACAGGAGTCTTTAAAAGAAAAGCAGGCGCCCCGTACAGGTAGTCCTCGACTTACGACTGTTCTGTTTAGTGACCGTTTGAAGTTACAACGCCAGACTGACAAGACTGACCTAGGATCGTTTTTCACACTGACGACCCTGGCACCCTCCCCACACGGTCAAGAGATCAAAGTTCGGACACCCTTGGCAACAGACTTGTACTTATGACGGTCGCAGTTTCCTGGAATCCTGGGGTCCCCCTTTTGCGGCCTTCTGACAAGCCAAGTCAACGGGGAAGCCAGATTCACTTAACAACCGTGTTGCTAACTTAACTGCAATGATTGACTGGGACAAGAAAGGTCGTAAAGTGGGGGGAAACTCCTGACAAGTGTCTCACTTAGTGACGGAAATTTTGGGGCTCAGTCAATCGTGCTCATAAAACCTCTGACAAGCAAAGTCAATGGGGCAAGCCAGGTTCACTGAACAACTTCACAACTGCAGTGATTCACTTAACAACGGGGGCAGGAAAGGTCGCAAAGTGGGACACAAGTGAAACATCTGTCTTCGCTCAGCAACGGAAACGTTGGGCTCCCTTGTAGTCGTAAGCCGAGGACTACCTCTAACCCTGGGCTTTTTAAGGGCGGCCTGTTTCCCCCGCTGAGGTGATTTTTTGAGGCGTGTTAATTTCGTGTTTAGGCGCAGGAATTGGCCACGTCTGAAGCGTTTGAAGTTGTGTAACAATTGTATTGAGGTTGCTTTGACTGCTGGTTGGCGATGAGGGGAAGATTGTGTTATTCTTATAAAGCAGGGGGTCTTCAAACTTGGCCCTTTTGTGACTTGTGGACTTCAACTCCCAGAATCCCTCAGCCAGCCTCCATTTTGTTTGTTAGATTTAAGACGGGGGTCTTCAAACTTGGCCCTTTTGTGACTTGTGGACTTCAACTCCCAGAATCCCTCAGCCAGCCTCCATTTTGTTCGTTAGATTTAAGACGGGGGTCTTCAAACTTGGCCATTTTGTGACTTGTGGACTTCAAGTCCCAGAATTCCTCAGCCAGAAAAAATGCATCCACAGCCACAATTATTATTATGGCTTTGTGGCCTTTTTAATCCACCTATGGAGTCCTCCCCAAGGAGCTGGGATGGGCAGATATGTGGATATTGGATGCCGAGAAAGGTCTCCATGGCAGGATGGAAGCTGTTCCAAGTCAAGCTGCCTTTTGCAATTGACCCAATATGGATTTATGTCAATGCTGATGGTTATTGTTATTACTATGGCCAGATGTTTAGACTGGATTTGGCATCTTGGTCCACCTATTGAGTCCTTCCCAAGACCTTGGATGGATGTTGTTGTCTGATAGTGTTGATGGACGCTGGGATGGATGGATGGATGGATGGATGGATGGATGGAAGCTGGGATGGATGGATGGATGGATGGAAGCTGGGATGTATGGAAGCTCGGACGGACGGATGGATGGATGGAAGGAAGCTGGGATGGATGAATGGATGGATGGAAGCTGGGATGGATGGATGGATGGATGGATGGAAGCTGGGATGGATGGATGGATGGAAGCTGGGATGGATGGATGGATGGAAGCTGTCCCAAGTCAAGCTGCCTTTTGCAATTGACTGGTGGAAATTTTGTCAATGCCGATGGTTGTTGTTATGGTTCATCACATAGCCAGATATTTAGACTGGATTTGGAATTTTTGTCCACCTATTGAGTCCTTCCCAAAGACCTGAGATAGGCAGATGTTGATATTTGGATGGTGTTAAAGGTCTCCCTCCTCTTTTCTTTCTTTCTTTCTTTCTTTCTTTCTTTCTTTCTTTCTTTCTTTCTTTCTTTCTTTCTTTCTTTCTTTCTTTCTTTCTTTCTTTCTTTCTTTCTCAAACAGTAATAAACCCTCTGCAAGTTTCCCACCTTTTAAAAATCTCTGAGAAAGTTGCTTATGCCTTATCTTCCTTTGAGGCTTAGCAGGCTTCCCTGGGGAAGGGAGAAATTACACAAACGCACACAAACACACACGGCACAAATGGGCTTCCTGCCAGCAGCGGCATTTTTCCTGACTTTCCCAGCATGTGTTTGTTTCTCTGGGTTTCGGGAGACAGCGGCTGGCGGCTCACCCGTCCCTCCTCCCGTCCCTCCTCCGTCACTTCCGCCTGCCACAGCCTACATGTGTTTCCTGGATTCTTGTTGTACCACACACAGCCGTGACATCATTGCGTGGGCCAAGCATTTTGCACATGTGTGGGCAGAGAAGGAGGCTGTGGGCTCTTTTCGCTTCTGTGGGGTGCAGAGAGGTGGAAAAGATGGCCTGGATCCGGATTTGGAAAGTGGGAAGGAGAAGGAGCTAAAGAGGAACATGGGATATGTAGAATCCTAGGGCTGGAAGGGCCCTTGGAGGTCCTCTAGTCCAACCTCTTGCCCAAGGCAGGAGATCCTATAGACCTATATCATTCGGGACAAATGGAATAGAGTCTGTGCCCATTCACACGTGCACGGAAGGTGATTTGCAAGGATGAGCAGTTGGATCAGGATTAGATTGTGGCTTTCTTTCTTTCTTTCTTTCTTTCTTTCTTTCTTTCTTTCTTTCTTCTTCCTCCCCTCCCCTCCCTTATTTTTTCCTCCCTCTTCTTTCTTTCCTCCCCCTCCTTTCCTTCCTATCCTCCCTTTTTCTTTCCTCCCTCCCTCCCTTCCTCTATCCTTTCTTTCTTCCTCCCCTCCCTTCCCTTCTTTTTTCCTCCCTCTTTCTTTCTTTCCTCCCCTCATTCTTTCTTTCCTTCCTTCCTTTCCTCCCTTTTTGTTTCCTCCCTCCATTCCTCTATTTTTTCTTTTTTCCTCCCTACCTCTTACTTTCTGCTCTTTCTTCCCTCCCCTCCCTTCTTTTTTTTCCTCCCTCTTCTTTCTTTCCTCCCCCTCCTTCAATCTTTCCTCCCTCTTTCTTTCCTTCCTGCCCCTTCCTTCCTTCCTTTCTTTCTTTCTTTCTTTCTTTCTTTCTTTCTTTCTTTCTTTCTTTCTTTCTCTTCCCTCCCTCCCTTTTACAGATAAGGTAAGGTGGCCAGCATAAATAACCAACCCACCTCCTTCACTTCTCCTTTCCTCAACTTACCAGCACCCTGTGAGGTGGGTTGGGCTAAGAGAGAGGGAGGGACTGGCCCAAAGTCAGCCAGCTGGCTTTCATGGCTAAGGCAGGAATTGAACTCAGGTCTCCCTCTGGCTTTCTAACCGGTGCCTCAGCCACTAGAGTCTAACTGACTTAACAAGGGACAACAAGCTCATTCTCAAATCCAGGGGTCTTCAAACTTGGCCTCTTTATGACTTCTGGACTTCAACTCCCAGAATTCCTGAGCCAGCGTGGAGGAACTAGGGCCCCTTCATGACTGGTGGACTTCAGCTCCCAGAATTCCTCAGCCAGCATGGGGGAACTATGGCTCCTTCATGACTGGTGGACTTCAACTCCCAGAATTCCTCAGCCAGTGTGCCTGGCTGAGGAATTCTGGGAATTGAAGTCCACAAGTCATCAAAGGGCCAAGTTTGAAGACCCCTTGCTCACATCATTCAACAACCCCAATTAGTCAACTTTCGAGTTGGCCGATTCTCACAACCCTCAGGACAGCTTCACCCGATGGGTTTGTTTTATTTATTTAGGAGACTGTTTTGATCCCGTCTTTTATCATTTTGATAAATAAATCAAGGAGGCAAACATAACGCTCCTTCCTTCCTCCTCTTTTTCCCCAGAACAACAACCCTGTCAGGTAGGTTGGGTCGACTTGAATTCAGGTCTCTCTGCTCCTAATCCAGCCCCTTTACCCTCAGTTTGTGCCGTCGCTCCATTTTAACCTTTCTCTTCGGCTTCTGAAGACTTGGTCAGTTTGTGGGGAGGCTGGAGCAGTTTGAGAGTGTTGCAGCATTTGGATTTATTATTGCAGAAGGAAAAAAAAATGGTTTTAAAATCTGTGTGATTCAGGGGAGGGAGGAAGGAAGGAAGGAGATGGTAAGGTAAGAAGGAAGGGAGAGAGGCTGGGTGGGAGCAGGAAAGGAAGGAGGAGGGAGGGAGGGCGAGTGGATGGGAGGAAGGAAAGGAAGGGGGGAGAGGGAGGAATGAGAAGGAGGGAGGAAGGAAGTAAGGAAGGAAGGGAAGAGATGGAAAGCGAGGGAGGGAGGGCGAGTGGATGGGAGGAAGGAAAGGAAGGGGGGAGAGGGAGGAATGAGAAGGAGGGAGGAAGGAAGTAAGGAAGGAAGGGAAGAGATGGAAAGCGAGGGAGGGAGGGCGAGTGGATGGGAGGAAGGAAAGGAAGGGGAGGGAGGGAGGAATGAGAAGGAGGGAGGAAGGAAGGAAGGAAGGGAAGAGATGAAAGCAAGGGAGGGAGGGCGAGAGGATGGAAGGAAGGAAAGGGAGGGAGGGAGGAATGAGAAGGAGGGAGGAAGGAAGAGATGGAAAGCGAGGGAGGGAGGAATGAGAAGGAGGGAGGAAGGAAGGAAGGGAAGAGATGGAAAGCAAGGGAGGGAGGGCGAGGATGGGAAGGAAGGGGGAGGGAGGAATGAGAAGGAGGGAAGAGATGGAAAGCAAGGGAGGGAGGGCGAGTGGATAGGAGCAAGGAAGGAAGGAAAGAAGAATGAGAAGGAGGGAGGAAGGAAGAGAAGATGGAAAGCAAAGGAGGGAGGGCGAGAGGATGGGAGGGAAAGGAAGGGGGAGGAAGAAAGGAATGAGAAGGAGGAAGGAAGGAAGGGAAGAGATGGAAAGCAAGGGAGGGAGGGCGAGGATGGGAGGAAGGAAAGGAACGGGAGGGAGAAAGGAATGAGAAGGAGGGAGGGAAGAGATGGAAAGCAAGGGAGGAAGGACGAGTGGATGGGAGGAAGGAAGGAAAGGAAGGGGAGGAATGAGAGGGAGGAAGGAAGGGAAGAGATGGAAAGCAAGAGGGTGGCCAAGGATGGGAGCAAGGAAGGAAGGAAAAGAAGGGAGGGAGGGAAGGGAAGGGATGGGGAGGGAGGGCGGGGTGGATGGGAGCAAGGAAGGAAAAGGGGAGGGAGGAATGGGAAGGAAGAAGGAAGGAAAGAAATAGAAAGCAAGGGAGGGTGGTGGGTAGGAGCAAGAAAGGAAGTAAAAGGGAGGAACAGGATGGAGGAAAGAAAGAAAAAGGTAGAGAAAGAAAGAAAAAAAGATCAAGTAACCTTACCTTCTGTATGTACCCAAATCAATAGATAGTTTATTTTGTGAATGGTTTGAAGAGATGCTTCCAGATTCCTCCTCTGTTTTTTTCCACTGGAACTGGCGTGAAAAGCAAGGAAAACTCGGCAGGAGAAGGGCGGAAAGAGCAGCCCGCCTGCAGATCAAGTTCATACCCTGCGCAGTGGCGCCTTCTCCTCTTCTGCCCCACGGTGCCCCCCCCTCGCCGCCTCCTCCCCTGCTTCTGCCATTGGGGGATTGCGTAATGCTCCCCTCCCTCCTGACCCTTTCTGGGAGGGGGCTTCCTTCCCCCCCCCCCCAGCTCCTTTTGCATCAGCTCAGCCTGGGAGCATCGCAGCGGCATCCGTGGGAGAAGCCCGCCTCCCATCGCTATGGCGACCGGATGCAGGCTGGCCGGGGGACCAGCCCGATGCCTGAAACTGAAAGGATGGAGAAGGAGAAGGCAGGAATGGCTGACTCACCCTGATGCCTAGGCCGGGGTGGTGATGGTAGGGGGGGCGAGGGCTCCGGAGCTCCGTGCCCTTCCCTCGCCCGTTTCTGAAACCGGGGATCGTCCGCTGGCAGGAATTGGGGTTCCGGCTTCAGCCGGTTGTCCTGCTGGGCAGAATGGGGGACAAGGCGGATTACCAGCGGCTGGCCAGCGGGGAAGAGGAGGAGGTGGAAGGGCTCGGGCAGACGGCTTCGGCCAGCTTGGCAAGCTCCCTCCTTCCGGGGCCCAGACCCGACATGTTAGCAGTGCCAGGGCAGAGGGTCAGTATGAGATGGAATGCAATCTCTCTCTCTCTCTCTCTCTCTCTCTCTCTCTCTCTCTCTTTTCTTTCTTTCTCCCTCTCCCTCGCTTTCAGCTCTATCATCTCTGCCCATCCGTCTTATCTATTCTATCTACCTATTTATCAATCTGCCGTCTGTTTATCATCTAGAGCCATCTAGCTGTGTAGCCAATCATTATCTCTGTCTATCTCTATCCTCCGTTATCATCTGTCTACTATATTGAATTGTCTAGCTATCATCTCTAGTCCATATCTAGCTATCAGCTGTCTCTTTACCTCTGTCTATCACCTACCTACATCTGTCTGTCTCTTGTCCGTCTATCTAGCCATCCATCATCTATCCATCATATCTCCCTCTTTACTGACCTACCTACCTATCATCTATATCGTTCTGTAACTATCATCTATAGCAGCGGTTCTCAACCTATGGGTCGCGACCCCATTTGGGGTCGAACGACCATTTTACGGGGGTCGCCAAACGCGATCCGCCATTTCCCCCCCTCGGGGCGCCGCCGCGCATGCATGCCCCTCAGGGGCAGCGCCGCACATGCGCGCTGCGCATGGGGGCGGCACCGCGCGTGCACGCCGCGTCCGTGTGACCAGGGGTCGCCGTATAAAAAGGTTGAGAACCACTGATCTATAGCTATCCATCTATTCTATTATGTTCTATGTTCTATTCTATATATCTGTCTGTCATTATGTATTTATCATGTATCTATCATGTTCCTATCGTCTGTCTGTAGCTGTCTGTTTATATTTATCATGTATTTATCATGGATAAATCTATATCATCTGTAGCTATCTTGTATCTCTCTGTCTATCATTATGTATTTATCATGTGTCTGTTATGGACATCGTCTGTGTATCTGTCTGTATCCATCTATATCTATCTATCTCTGTCTATCTTTATCATGGGTATCATCTATAACTATCTATCAATTTTGTATCTACCTATGTCTATCATTATGTATTTATCATGTATCTATCATATCCCTATCGTCTGTCTGTCTCTGTGTCTGTCTGTCTATCTTTATCATGTATTTATCATGGATAAATCTATATCATCTATAGCTATCTTGTATCTAGCTATGTCTATCATTAGGTATTTATCATGTATCTATCATGTACCTACCGTCTCTCTCTCTCTCTCTATTGATCGATCAATCAATCGATCTCATGTATCTAGAATTCGAAGACCATGCATCTCACTCAGAGCAATGAATTTGGAGGGGTTTTGTGGCTTCCTCATCTCTAACAGGTCCCATTGCCTTTTTTTTTTTTTTTGGGAAAGAACGCTGTGTTTTGTGCCAGCGGACCCTTGCAGCTGCAGGGGTCTTGTCAGCCCCCCCCCCCACGCAGACAGCAAGGAGACCTTGCTGGAAGGCTCTGGAGTTCAAAACTGTTTCCCTTCTTTCTTGCATGATTTAAGGAAGGAAGGAAGGAACCTGCCCAGGCCGCCTTTCCCAATGTGGCCTTCCGCCCGTGCTGAACTTCTCTGGGCTGGAGTAATAGTAGTAAAGTTGGAAGGGACCTTGGAGGTCATCTAGTCCAACCCCCTGCTCAGGCAGGAAACCCTACACCATTTCAGACAAATGGCTGTCCAGTCTCTTCTTCAAAACTTCCAGTGTTGGAGCATTTACTGCTTCTGGAGGTAAATGCTCCAACACTGGAAGTTTTTAAGAAGAGACTGGACAGCCATTTGTCCGAAATGGTGTAGAGATGATGGGAACTGGGTTGCTGAACACCCAACAGACCATGTTTCCACTACCGCTATTGTTTTCCAGAATCTCTCTGCAAAGCTTTTAGCTTTATTCTCCCCCCCCCCCCCCGGTTCCCCCCCGATTATTTATTTATTAAACTTTAGGGCACACATCTCCCCTACAAGGTTGACCTGTATTTTGGTTTTTTAATACTGGTTTTCAAAAGCAAGGCTGCTTTTTTACGTTGTCGGCATAACCAGGTTAGGTTGGAGACTTGGCTGCGTTCACACAAAATGACGAGCTGAGTCAAAGTTAACCTTGGTTAGATTTTTCCTGGTTTGGATGGTTGTTTGCACTGATGGGTGAGTTGGTGGTTTGTCGTAGTGTCTGAAACCAGTTTGCAGAGGAATAAAGGGTGGTGTTTTTTTTTTTTTTTTAAATAGCACTACCAAAAATAAGCCGAAGCAATAAGATCATGATTGGCCACTAAAAGTAATTTTTAAAAAAGTATTTCTAAAGTAAGGAGAAATTTCCTGACAATGAGAACAATGAAATGGAACAACCTCTCTCCAGAAGTTGTGAATGCTCCAACACTGGAAGTTTTTAAGAAGAGACTATCTGAAATGGTATAGGGTTTCCTGCCTGAGCAGGGGGTTGGACTAGATGACCTCCAAGATCCCTTCCAATTCTGTTATTCAGTTTTGTTCTGTTCCTATTCTGTTCTATTCTTTCTCTATTCTAATTCTATTCTGTCTGAAATGGTATAGGGTTTCCTGCCTGAGCAGGGGGTTGGACTAGATGACCTCCAGGGTCCCTTCCACCACCACCATCATCATTATTAATAAATAATTCCAAAATAACAACCGATACGAGAAAATTCCCACATCCCTAAACGGCTTTTGTGCCATACGAACCTTATTCCCTTTTTTTTTTTTGACAAAATGACTAAATGACAGATCAGTTCTAAACGATTCGTTTAGCGACCGTTCAAAGATACGTCACTGGAATAAAAGGGACTTACCTCCGTTTTTCATACTTAACCACCATCGTCGCATCCCTACAATCAGGTGAACAAAATTCAGACACCTAGCAACTGGTTCCTATTTAGGACGGTCGCAGTGTCCCGTGTGTGCATGCCCGTGTGTCACGTGATCCCCTTTTGCGACCTTGCAACAAGCAACGTTAATGGGGGCAGCCAGATTCACTTAACAACCGTGTTGCCAGCTTAACAACTGCAGGGATTCCCTTAGCAACCGTGCCATGAAGAGTCATAAAACGGGGCAAAACCCGCTTAGCAACCGCCTCGCTTAACAACAGAAATTTTGGGGGCTCAGTTGCGGTCGTAAGGCGAGGACTACCTATATTTTCCCATTTCTTGGGCAGGAGCTCAAAGAGTATACCGAGCCCATCATCCCACCCAAGACTACAGAGGGATTTGACTACTACAATCCCCATCATTCCCAGCAGGTACCGCCAAAGTCTGGAGCAGAGCATCCTCCCCCCCACAGCCTCTGATCGTGGCCTTTACGGGGGGGGGAGCTTGTATCCAGGGCAGCCATTGTGAGGTGGGACACTCCCAGCTCACTTAGTGACGTGAACCAGAATCTCCGGAAGGGCAGGTTAATCTGGATTCTGGTCTTTTCCAAAAGTGTACACAAGCTCCAAATGGGCGTGAACACGACGGTCCAGATTCCTCTTTGGGGGACGCGGGGAGGGGGCGGGCAAGGCAAATGGGGAGGGGGAGGATGTGAAGTTCAGAAAGAAGAAGGCTGGAGAAAAGCTACAACCGAGTTTGTCTATCTGCTTTTTTTTGTCCCCCCCCCCCTTCGTTCTTCTTAGCCTGCCTCTCTTAAGGGGGTCTCCGGAATCAGAAGGTCTGAATTTGGGTGGGTGGGTGGGTGGCAGATGGATTTGGGGTGAAGGGCAGAAATTCCTCCCTCACCCCGGCTTTCAATATTTGGGGAGCATCACGAGCTGAGCCACTGGGTGAACCTGGAGAACTTGACTTTCGATCCCAGGCAGAGAGATGGGAGATGGTGTCCCGGGTGGGGGGGTGGGGGGCTTTTGCTGGAAAAATTTTTTGGGGGGGGCTTCGGGAGGATGGAGGATGGGCTGGGTCTCTCTGGTGGCTGTGCTTATTCGTGGGAATTGATGTCGATCTTGTTTGTGTTACAATCCTGTTAAAATAGGGTTTGCCAACACAGCGGGGGAATTCTGGGAGTTGAAGTCCGCGCCTCTGAAAATCGCTAAGGTTGGCAAATACTTATCTTCCATGTTGGCATGGAAGCTGGGATGGATGGATGGATGGATGAAAGCTGGGATGGATGGATAGATATGTATGTATGGATAGATAGATGTAGATATGGATGGATAGACAGATGTAGATATGGATGGATAGGTAGATATGGATGGATAGATATGGACGGATGATGGATAGATAGATAGAGATGGATGGATAGATAGATATGGACGGATGGATAGATAGATAGACAGAGTGAGGTAGATATGGATAGATAGATATGGATGGATGGATGGATGTAGATATGTATAGATCAGTGGTTCTCAACCTTTTTAATGCCGCGACCCCCAACCGGTCGTAAGTCGAGGACTACTCAACCGGTCGTAAGTCGAGGACTACTCAACTGGTGCAGCACCGTTTGCAGAATGGGACTTTTGGCGGGCTCAGCAGGGCAGAGACAGCCTGGACAATTCCTATTGGCTTTGGAAAGCCAATAGAATTAGACTCTATTCAAGAGAGTCTCTTCTATTGGCTTTCAAAAGCCAATAGAATAAAAGGGAGGAGCACAGCTAAGGAAAAGGGGGAAAAAAATGGCGGACTGCGTTGTTTGGCGACCCCCGTGAAATGGTCGTTCGACCCCAAATGGGGTCCCGACCCTCAGGTGGAGAACCACTGGTATAGATAGATATGTAAAAGATAGATATGGATGGATGGATGGATAGAGAGACAGGAAGGAAGGAAGGGAAAGAAAGAAAGGAAGGGAAGGAAGGAAGGAAGGATTGTGCTTTCCCTGACTGGTGAGAACCGGAGACAACATCTGGGCAGCCTTGTGGTAAACAGCAGCTAGAGGCGATTTCTGCAGACGGCTGGACCCGAGGGCCCTCAAGCTGCATTGACAGAAAATTAGGACATCCCTAAAGAGCAGCTCTTGAGCAAAAGCGACAACTTGCTTTTCCTGCCTTGCCCCTCAAACAGTTTTTTGGGGGGGGGGGTCAGCTCTGCTGCAAGGGAGAACACCTGGAGCCGTGCGTGCAATAATTAAGAGGGAAGCCAGGTGCCGTCAATTCCTGGCAGGTGCAAAGGAAATTCACTTTTGGCCAGTCTGCCCTATTACCAGGTATACAGGTAGCTCTCCACCTACCACCACAATAGAACCCCAAATTTCCATTAAGAGTGGAGCAGTGTAGCATAGAATGGAACAGAATAGAAAAAGGAATAGGACAGAAATAGAATAGAATAGAATAGAATAGAATAGAATAGAATTACAGAATAGAATTACAGAATAGAATAGAATTACAGAATAGAATAAAATAGAATAGGGAATGGAATAGGATAGGATAGGATAGGAATGGGATAGGATAGGCTTTCCTGCCTGAGCAGGGGGTAGGATTAAATGACCTCCAAGGCCCCTTCCAACATTATTATTATTATTATTATTGTTATTATTATTATTATTATTATTATTATTATTATTGATCATCGCACAGTCAGCCAGATGTTCAGACTGGATTTGGCATTTTGTCTACCTATCGAGTCCATACCCAGGACCTGGGATAGGCAGATGTGGATGTTTGATGGTATTACAGATATTGTCGCAAGATGGAATTATTATTATTATTATTATTATTATTATTATTGATCATCGCACAGTCAGCCAGATGTTCAGACTGGATTTGGCATTTTTGTCTACCTATCGAGTCCTTCCCAAGGACCTGGGATAGGCAGATGTGGATGTTTGATGGGATATTACAGATATCATCGCAGGATAGAAGCAGTTCCTAGTAAGGCCGCCTTTTGCAATTGACTAATAGCGAATTTGTCAATGCCAATGGTGTTCAAGTGGTGCTCCAGTTGTTTTGGGATTGCACCCAAGGCGCCTATGACTATTGGTACTATCCTTGCTTGCTTTTGCCACAGTCTTTCTATTTCTATTTGTAGGTCTTTGTATTTTGTTATTTTCTCCAGTTCTTTCTCGTCTATTCTGCTGTCTCCACGTCTACTATCCGGACTTTTTACCTTGATAGCCCCCGATTGGCCTTCTCCGTCCCCCTCCTCGTGCCTTCCCCGTATCCCTTTGCAGAAGTGCTGATCTTCGATCCAGCCAGCTGTTCTCCCTGGGGTCCGTCTGGAAGACTGAAAGCACAGTGTGCAGCTGCCAGGACAGTTTGGAGGCTTCGTGGACAAACCCATCACTCGGCCTCCTTCCCCAGCTGTGTTGACAAGAGAGAGAGAGCCAAGAACTAGGAGGTGCTTTACCCCGTGCTGCTAGTCCTCAGCGTGCTTTTGCAGCGGGACAGGACCCTTCCCACACAGTTCCCAGGAGCTGGGCCAAAGAGATTGGCTTAAAACCAACGTTTAGCCAATCGGCGGCCTTCACTTTTCCCTGCCGTTTCTCTCTGTCCAGGAGAGAGATTTGGACTAACGACAACAAGAACAACAATAAAATTTGGAAGGGACCTTGGAGGTCATCTAGTCCAACCCCCTAACCACAGTAGAGTTGTTCGTAGATGCTTCGTTTGCCATCAGAACTGCTGCAGGATTTGGAAATGTTTAATGGAAAGAAGGATTAAGGGTGACATGATAGCGGCCTTCCAATATTTGGGGGGGGGGCTGCCACAAAGAAGATGGGGGAGTCAACTTGTTCTCCAAAGCGCCTGAAGGCAGAACAAGAAGCAACGGATGGAAGCTGATGAAGGAGAGAAGCAACATGAAATTAAGGAGAAATTTCCTCACTGTGAAAACAATTAGCCAGGGGAACAACCTGCCTCCAGAAGCGCTGAATGCTCCAACACTGGAAGCTTTTAAGAAGAGACTGGACAGCCATTTGTCTGAAAGGGTTTCCTGCCTGAGCAGGGGGTTGGACTAGATGACCTCCAAGGTCCCTTCCAGCTCTCTTCGGATTCTGATTTGAATGCACAAAAGCCAGGACTGGGTGGGATTTGCAAAGTCAATTTGGAACAAGAACGTAAGAATCCTAACGCTGGAAGGGACCTCGGTGGTCTTCCAGCCCAACCCAGCAGCCTTACAACCAACCATCCTGGCCAATTTTTTTTTTTTTCCAGCCTCTTCCATTTTCTTCAATTGGACTAGAAACGCTTCCTGTTTTTGCCAGCCTGTGTCCTCCATCCCGGGAATCTTGGCAGCGGAGACCTGTGTTTTTGTGTTTCTGTCTCATCCCCGGGGCGAAAGCGTGTGGCGTGGCTCCTTCCAGTCCCCTTCGGCCAGCATCGCTCCGCCTTGCCTGTGTGTGTGTGTGTTTGTGTGTCCCAATCCTCTGTCTGGTTTGGCTGCCCAGGAAAGCAGCTCAATCCCAAACTGCTTCGGCTTTTCAGGAATCTGGAGGGTGGAAAGCCGCCGGGAAGCCTTTTTGCAAAATCCCTGCCGGAGCCTCACAGGAAATCGTCTGTCCGGCCCGCTGTTAAATGTGACCTCCCTGGCAGCCACCCCAACCGAGCATTCCCGGCGAATACCATGGGGTCTGTGTTGCAGGCTGGCCGATGGGCCGGAGCAGAGGGAGGGGGGGGGGTGTGGGAACCTCCCCAAGGACTGACCGGAGGGGAGGAGAGGATGAACAAACACGCCTGCTGGCACGCCAAAGTCTCGGCCTTGAAGCACAACAAGTTCATTTTTTATTTTATTTTTTTTTGTGTGTGCAAGGAGAATCGTCTTCAGCCACTTTGCACGAACCCTCTGCTCGGCTGAGCCGGGGTAAAAAAATCTGGATTATTTACACTCTCTCTCTCTCTCCCTCTCCCCCCCCCCATTATTCACACATACACACACACACTCTCCCCCCCATTATTCACACACACACACACAAACCCTCTCTCTCTCCCTGGATTACTCTCTCTCTCTTCCCCCCCATTATTCACACACACACACAAACTCTCCCTCTCTCTCTCCCTGGATTACTCTCTCTCTCTCTCTTCCCCCCCATTATTCACACACACACACACACACTCCCTCTCTCTCTCCCTGGATTATTCTCTTTCTTTCCCCCCCCCCTCTCTCACACACACACCAAGTCCTGTGGAGGAGGTTTTGTCTGGGGCAAGCAGGAAGAAAGTGGCTGGAGGATTCGGAGGTTTTTGAAGCTCTCTCGGAGAAGAAGCAACAACGGATGGAAGCTGACCCAAGAGAGAAGCAACCTGGAATTCAGGAGAAGCTTCCTAACAGCGAGGACAATTAATCAGTGGAACAGCTTGCCACCAGAAGTTGTGGGGTGCTTCGTCACTGGAGGATTTTAAAGAAGAGATGGGACAGCCACCTGTCTGAAATTGTAAAGGGTCTCCTGCTTGAACGGGGGGGGGGTGTTGGACTAGAAGACCTCCAAGGTCCCTCAGGGGCCGCCACAAAGAAGGGGGGGGGTCCACCTCTTCTCCAAAGCGCCTGAAGGCAGGACAAGAAGCAACAGATGGAAACTCATCAAGGAGAGAAGCAACCTGGAACTAAGGAGACATCTAACAGTGAGGAGAATTAACAACCAGTGGAACATCTCCAGAAGTTGTGGGTGCTCCATCACTGAAGGTTTTTAAGAAGAGATCGGACAGCTGTTTGTCTGGAAAGGTATGGAGTCTCCTGCTTGAGCAGGGGGCTGGACTAGAAGACCTCCGAGGTCCCCTTCCAGCTCTATTCTGATCGACTGAGAAGGATGGCGCAACGGATAGTTTGCTGGTGGATCCAGGTTTCCATCCCTGCAGCCTTTCCCCCCCCTAGGATGGAAAATGGGGTCCTTGCAAGGGAATTTTGAGAGCCCATGTGCCTAGATAGGTTCTGCTTGCTTCAGTCCTGGATCATTTTGGGAGATTGATTGAATCTTTTATAACCGGACTAGTTCAAGGATTTGGCTTCTTCGTCCCTCGTTGCGGCACTTAAAATTCCAGAACTGAGACGGACAAAGTCTGGTTGGGTAGCAAAGACCAACATCTCCAAAGCACCAGAAGCCAGGACGAAAAACGACGGACGGAAACTCCTCAAGGGGGGAAGCAACCTAGAAACGAAGGAGGACAAAAATTCCCGACAGTGAGAACAATTCACCAGTGGAACTACCTGCCTCCAGAATTCGTGGGTGCTCCAACAGTGGAGGTTTTCCAGAAGGGACTGGACAACCGTCTGTCCGAAATGGTATATAGGGTCTCTTGCCCGAGCAGGGGGTTGGACTAGAAGACCTCGTGAGGTCCCTTCCGACTTGGTTACTGTGTCATCCGCCCAGCCAGGATGCAGCGTTTCAAGGCTTGGCATCGCTCCCTCCCTTTTCTTTCCCGTTTCCGGCTTTACAAGGTAAGGAAGCCCCAGATATCGGCAGCGCCCCCAAATTTCTCTTTGGCGCAGTTTTCTCCTCTTGTCGGCAGGGTGTCTTTGGTTCCAGCATGCAGCTTGGCTTGCTTGCTAGAATCACCTCCTGTTGTCCTCTCTCTGGGGAGCAATCTGCAGCACGCACACACACACCTTGTGCTGGTTGGGCGCAATACAACAAACTGGGATTCAGTCAAATTTTGACCGTGGGGATGCTGCAACGGTTGTAAGTGCGAGGACTGATTGTAAGTGATTTTTTTTAGTGCGGAACGGTCGTTAATTCAAGCAGTTGTAATTCAAGACCTACTTGTAGATCAGAATTTGTACGGAAAGTCTAGATTCGGAGGCCTGTCCGTCATAAACCCGAGGATTGATTGTAAGTTACTTTTTTTAGTGCCAAACTGTCAGTAACCAAGTGGTTGTAAGTTGAGGCCTATTTGTAGATCAGAATTTTGTACGGAAAGTCTAGATTTGAAGGCCTGTCTGTCATAAACCCGAGGACTGATTGCAAATCACTTTTTTTTAGTGCCAAACTGTCAGTATAACCAAGTGGTTGTAAGTTGAGGCCTATTTGTAGATCAGAATTTTGCACGGAAAGTCTAGATTTGAAGGCCTGTCCGTCATAAACCCGAGGACTGATTGTAAGTTACTTTTTTTAGTGCCAAACTGTCAGTAACCAAGTGGTTGTAAGTTGAGGCCTATTTGTAGATCAGAATTTTGCACGGAAAGTCTAGATTTGAAGGCCTGTCCGTTATAAACCCGAGGACTGATTATAGGTCACTTTTTTTAGTGGCAATCTGACAGCAACCAAGTGGTTATGGAAAGTCTAGATTCAGAGGCCTGTCCGTCATAAACCTGAGGACTGATTGTAAGTCGCTTTTTTAAAGTGTCAGATGGTTGCTAATTCAAGCGGTTGTAAGTTGAGGCCTACTTGTAGATCAGAAAGAATAGGTTCAGAAGCCTGTCCGTCATAAACCTGAGGACTAATTGTAAGTCACTTTTTTCATTGCCACACAGTGACTTAACCAAGCAGTTATAAGTCGAGGCCTACCTGTAGCTCAGACATTTCACGGAAAGAGTCGGTTCGGAGGCCTGTCCGTCATAAACCCGAGGACTGCTTGTAAGTCACTTTTTTTAAGTGCCAAACTCTCAGTAACCAAGCGGTTGTAAGTTGAGGCCTACTTATAGTTCAGATTTTTTATGGAAAGTCTAGTTTCAGCAGCCTGTCCGTCATAAACCTGAGGACTGATTGTAAGTCACTTTTCTTAAGTGCCAATTTTTAAAGTACAACTTCAAGCAGTTGTAAGTTGAGGCCTACTTGTAGATCAGAAAGTCTAGGTTTGGAGGCCTGCCGTCATAAACCTGAGGACTGATTGTAA
Source organism: Crotalus adamanteus (assembly GCA_039797435.1). Lineage (NCBI taxonomy): Eukaryota > Metazoa > Chordata > Lepidosauria > Squamata > Viperidae > Crotalus > Crotalus adamanteus. Next base: position 103,085,881 of record CM077922.1, on the reverse strand, counting down.
GGCCCTTTTTTCAGTGCCATACAGTGATTAACCAAGCGGTTATAAGTTGAGGCATTGTAGCTCAGACATTTCACGGAAAAAGTCGGTTCGGAGGCCTGCCTGTCATAAACCTGAGGACTGCTTGTAAGTCACTTTTTTTAAGTGCCAAACTCTCAGTAACCAAGCGGTTGTAAGTTGAGGCCTACTTATAGTTCAGAATTTGTACGGAAAGTCTAGATTCGGAGGCCTGTCCATCATAAACCCGAGGACTGCTTGTAAGTCGCTTTTTTAAAGTGCCAGTTGGTTGCTAATTCAAGTGGTTGTAAGTTGAGGCCTACTTGTAGATCAGAAAGTCTAGGTTTGGAGGCCTGTCCGTCATAAACCCGAGGACTGCTTGTAAGTCTCTTTCGGTCGGTCTACTTGTAGCTGAGGAAAGAGCAGGGTTGAAGGCCTGTCCGTCAAATATCCGCCAGCTTAGCTCCGCTCAACCTTCTGCAAACAGATGTTCCCCAAATATGTGGGAACTGCAATGTGCAGAATTCCCAAATTGCGGAACGCCGGGCAATGCTGGCCGTTGATGGACGCTGGGTGAGAAAGGCCGAGTTGCGTAAGCTGCTTTCTTCCGGGCTCCTGTTGTACACTTTCTCAGTGTTGCAATGGAAATAAGAGTGACCTGACCCAGTTCATCTCAAAACAACACCGGAGTTACTCATTCCTCATTTCCTCTCCAGACTCCTTAAGGTCGTCTCTCGCCAAGGAATTCTTGGCAAAAAATACTGTTTTTAATGGGTGCAACATCTGGGTTGCAATTCCTCCAGTGGGACCATGGGGAGCGGCAGAGAGCAATTCCTGGGTTCTCTGATGCAGACTTCGGACAGGTGTCCGGATTCGGACATGCAGGTCAGAAAAACCTGTTTTGGCTACGCTGGGCAGGCTTTGGAGCAGGCTTGGCGAGGGTTTTTGTTGTCCTTTTGGAAGTGGAAAAATCCTACTCTTTCAAGAAGCAGAGTGGAAAAAGACAGGAAGGAGAGAAAGAAGAATCGGTCAAAAACAAAGGTGGAGTTGATTTAGATCAAGTCGATTTCAATCACGATTTCAATCACTAGTAAAAAGGCTTGATTTAAATCAGCCCGATTTAAATCTTGATTTTTAAAGAGCAGCTGTCATCTCTGTCCTGGTGACAGTCCCATTAGAATAATAATAATAATAGTAAAGTTGGAAGGGACCTTGGAGGTCATCTAGTCCAACCCCCTGCTCAGGCAGGAAACCCTACACCATTTCGGACAAATGGCTGTCCAGTCTCTTCTTAAAAACTTCCCGTGTTGGAGCATTTACTGCTTCTGGAGGCAGGCTGTTCCACTGATTAATTGTTCTCACTGTCAGGAAGTTTCTCCTTAGTTCTAAGTTGCTTCTCTCCTTGATGAGTTTCCACCCGTTGCTTCTTGTCCTGCCTTCAGGCGCTTTGGAAAATAGCTTGACTCCCTCTTCTAAGGCAGCCCCTGAGATATTGGAATACTGCTATCATGTCCCCCCTCGTCCTTCGTTAAACTAGACATCCCCAATTCCAGCCACCGTTCCTTGTATATTTTAACCTCCAGTCCCCTGATCATCTTTGTTGCTCTTCTCTGCACTCTTTCTAGAGTCTCAACATCTTTTTTACATCGTGGTGACCAAAACTGGGTGCCGTATTCCAAGTGTGGCCTTACCAAGGCCTTGTAAAGTGGTATTAAACTTCACGTGATCTTGATTCTATCCCTCTGTTAATGCAGCCCAGCACCGTGTTGGCCTTTTTGGCAGCTGCAGCCCACGGCTGCTCCCTTTACATTCCCTTTAATGGGATGGCTGGTGATGTGGTAGTGACACCACAAGGTGAGGGACGTGACGGGCAGCAGGTGAGTGGATGCCCGCTAACAGGCGCTGCCAGGATGGATGTGAAATGACAGGTGCTTTTTAAATGTAAGGACTCGGTCTTGCTGGTGCTTAGAATCTTTAATATTATTATTTGCAAACAAAAGGAAGGTTTCCTGTTTAGAAGAATAAGCTGTCGGGTTAGTAAAACAGCGGATATCAGAACCGATTTTAGGTTAATCACGCATAGTTGGAGAACTGCTCCAATTCTTTTATTTAATTAAAACACTTGGGGCCGGGTTCAGATGCCTTTCCCTTCAAACAATCCTACAGTTTGTAGTGTACATAGGTTTGCAAAACAATGGGATAAAGGAATGTTTCTGAACTTGGTTTTATGGTTTATCTCATGGTTACTTAACTGTGAAATTGTGTGAATGCATCAATGCAGTGCAAGTTATCTGAAGTTATCCCTCCTTCCTTTCCCCACTCTTGCTTCTTCCTTCCTTCCCTCTCTCCTTCCTTCCTTCCCTCCCCCACTCTTGCTTTCTCCCTCCCTCCCTCCCTCCCTCCCTCCTTTCTTCCTTCCTTCCTTCCTTCCTTCCTTCCTTCCTTCCTTCCTTCCTTTCCTCCCTTCTGACTCCTTCCATCCCTCCCTCTTTCCTTTCTTTCCCCATTCTTCCTTCTTCCTTCCGCCACTTTTGCTTTCTCACTCCTTCCTTCCCTCCCTCCCTCTTTCCTTTCTTTCCCCATTCTTCCTTTCTCCTTCCTTCCCTCCCCCAGTCTTGCTTTCTCACTCCTTCCTTCCCTCCCTCCCTTTCCTTTCTTTCCCCATTCTTCCTTTCTCCTTCCTTCCTTCTCTTCCCCACTCTTGCTTTCTCCCTCCCTCCCTCTTTCTTTTCCTTCCCCATCCTTCCTTCCTTTCCTCCTCCACTGTTGCTTTCTCACTCTTTCCTTTCCTTCCCTCCCTCCCTCTTTCCTTTCTTTCCCCATTCTTCCTTCCTTCCCCCCCCTGTTGCTTTCTCACTCCTTCCTTCCTTCCCTCCCTCCCTCTTTCCTTTCTTTCCCCATTCTTCCTTTCTTCCTTCCCTCCCTTCCTTGCCCCACTCTTGCTTTCTTACTCTTTTCTTCCCTCCCTCCCTCCTTCCTTTCTTTCCCCACTCTTCCTTCCTGCCTTCCTTCCTTCCTTCCCATCCTCCACTCTTGCTTTCTCCTTTCCTTCCTCTTTTCTCTCTCTCTCTGTCTACCTCCCTCTTATTTCTATTTTTTTTCTCTCTTTTCACATCTCACTCTTTCTCCTACCCAGCTACCAGCGGTGCCTGTCATGCTGGATTAGCTTAATGCTTGCAGGCTTCGTCTTGCACCTGGCTGGTGCCACTTTTGTGATTCCTCCAGTGCTGTTGGCACAACTGCCTTTTCCGCACCCCAGAAAAATGGAGGAATTCAGTGCCCTGGGCAATGCCTGGCGTGGGCAGGCAGCCCCTGTGTCAGTGATCCGGGGGAACCATTGTTGTCTTTTGCAAGGCCTCTGGGTTGAAGGGACCCGGGGCGGATTTGTCCCACGGCCAAGGATGAACAGCTGCTGTCCTTGGAAAGGAGACAATCAGGCTTCCAGAAAGGGCAGATGTTCAACTGGGAGAGCGGTTGAATGGCCTTCAGATAGCGATAGCACACCTGCAGTTGCAGGCCAGCTGTGAAGGAGGCATGTCCGAAGGACAGAAGCCAAAACACATTACAGATGCATAAATCATGCAAAGGAACTTGCTGATGGAAAGCTTGTAAGCCAAGGGATGGAGAGGCTAACCCCGGGAGGTCTTCAAACTTGGCCCTTTTATCATTGGCGTGCCTGGCTGAGGAATTATGGGAGTGGAAGTCCGCAAGTCACAAAAGGGCCAAGTTTGAAGACCCCTGGGCTAACCTGAAGAGCTAGCTTTCTAGGTGCGGGGCTGCCCCTTAAACATAGGTAGCTCAGCCCTTTGCAGGCGAATTGGAAAGAAAATCAGTCTTGAGTTTGCATGTTTATTTAAGAAATGTATATGGCTGCCTGTCTAGCGGGGGGGGGGGAATTCTGGGTGGCAGGCAACCACAATATCTGTCTGTCTGTCTGTCTCTGTCATCTGTCATCTATATCTAGCTATTATCTTTCTATCTAACTACTGTATATCTCTATATCTATCTATCTCTATCTATATCTCTATCTCTATATATCTCTCTATATCTATCTATATCTATGTATTTATCTATATCATCTGTCATCTATATCTAGCTATTATCTTTCTTATATCTATCTATCTCTATCTCTATCTATCTATCTATCTATCTATATCTCTCTATCTATCCTGTCATCTATATCTAGCTATTATCTTTTTCTATCTATCTATCTCTATCATCTGTCATCTATATCTAGCTATTATCATCTTTATCTAACTCTATCTATCTATATCTATCTCATCTATCTATTTATATCTATATATCTATCTCTATCTCTATCTGTATCATCTGTCATCTATATCTAGCTATTATCATCTTTCTATCTATCTAACTATATCTATCTATCATCTGTCATCTATATCTAGCTATTATCATCTTTCTATCTATCTAACTATATCTATCTATCATCTGTCATCTATATCTAGCTATTATCTTTCTATCTAACTATCTATATCTCTATCTCTGTCTCTATCTATATATCTCTATCTCTGTCATTTATATCTAGCTATTATCATCTTTCTATCTTTCTATCTATCTATCTAACTATCTATCTATCTATCTATCTATCTATCTATCTATCTATCTAATTAAAAAGAAACATGTTGAGGCTTTTATAATAAATCCCCGATCCATATACAGATATAATCCTTGAATGATCCCACTGATCCTTTTTTCCCAGCTTATACAGGTAGCCCTCGACTTAACAAGGATGGGAGGGAGTGAGGAAAGAAGGGGGAGTGAGGGAGGGAGGTGCAGTGGCTGGAAACTCGTCAGAGGGAGATCCAGCCTAGAACTGAGGAGAAATTTCCTGACAGTAAGAACAATTAACCAGTGAAACTGCTTGCCACCAGAAGTTGTGGGTGCTCCATCACTGGAGGTTTTTAAGAAGAGACTGGGCAGCCACTTGTCTGGAATGGTATAGGGTCTCCCGTTTGAGCAGGGGGTTGGACTGGAAGACCTCCGAGGTCCCTCCCAGCACTGTGATTCTGTTAATCTAATTGTAGTTTCTACCCAGTTGTAAAAAAGCTGGCATTGCAAAATTCTCCAGGATTGCTGTTTGTGCACAGCTGTTTCTCTCTTTCCTCTTCCATCCTCTCTTCCTCCTCCTCCTCCTCAATTCTTCCCGATTCCCCCCTCCCCCTGCATTTTTTTTTTCAACTGCTCCATCCCACCTCCTTCAGACCAGTTCCCAGGACCCCAGGGTTGTCGTTTCCTGCACAATCGCACCTTCCCTTTTGTGCCGAAGCGGTTGTGATGCAAAATCCAGATTTTGCTTGGCGGGGAGTTTTTCCTCCCAGCAACCGACCGTGAGATGGATGTGGAATAAAAGTTGGGACCCCCAAACAGAAGCCCTGTTTGTCTCCCACACGTGCCCCTTTGGGTGGGTGGGGGGAAAGAATGCACACCCACATTGATGGAGAGGGAGGAGGCTGGGGAGGAAGGTGCCAGCTGCTGCTCTGTCTCATGCCAGACCCGGCATTGTGACATGCAGACACACACGCACACCAAGCAAAGTGGGAGGCAGGCCATGGGGTCCTGGGAAATAGGGAGCAGGCTTCCTCTCCATACAGAAGCATTGGAGTGGTTTCAGATTTGAATAGAACAGAGCTGGAAGGGACCTGGGAGGTCTTCTAGCCCAGCCCCTGCTCAGGCAGGAGACCCTATACCAGGGGTCTTCAAACTTGGCCCTTTTATGACTTGTGGACTTCAACTCCCAGAATTCCTCAGACAGCTTTGGGGCTGTAGTTCCCCCACGCTGGCTGAGGAATTCTGGGAGTTGAAGTCCGCGAGTCACGAAGGGGCCATAGTTTCCCTCATGCTGGCTGAGGAATTCTGGGAGTTGAAGTCCACGAGTCACGAAGGGGCCATAGTTTCCCTCATGCTGGCTCAGGAATTCTGGGAGTTGAAGTCCACCAGTCATGAAGGGGCCATAGTTCCCCCATGCTGGCTGAGGAATTCTGGGAGTTGAAGTCCATGAGTCATGAGGGGGCCATAGTTTCCCCATGCTGGGTGAAGAATACTTGGAGTTGAAGTCCACAAGTCACGAAGGAGCCATAGTTTCCCTCATGCTGGCTGAGGAATTCTGGGAGATGGTCTGCTGCCCTATACCATCTCGGACAAGTGACTGTCGTTACTTATTTTAGTTATATTACTGATTTCTTATTTGAATCCTGCCTTTATTACTTTCGCCCAAAAACACAAGCTGTCAAACATATATGACACACTTCGTGTGTGTGTGTGCGCGTGTGTGAGTGAGTGACTTTGAGCCAGTCCCCCCACCCATCACTCAGACAGCAGGACCGGAACTCGGAATCCCAAAGTCACCCAGCCATCTTTCATGCTTAAGACGAGACTAGAATAAACCTTATTTGCAGTGGCATTGCAACTCTTTTCCTTCACTGATGTTGTATAGCAGCTTACTCCTACTGGATTTCCCAGAATCCTCCGGCTTTGCATGCCAGGGGCTTCTGGGAGTCGAAGTCCAGCACTTTGGGGGAGGACAAGGCGAGGGAAAGCTGGTGAGAAAACCTGGGGGGGTTTCACCATGGAAGATGGGGGTCCTCTGGAATAGGGGTGGCCAACCTTAGCAACTTGAAGACCTGTGGGCTTATGCTGGCTGGGGAATTCTGGGAGTTGAAGTCCACAAGTCATCTGTAGGGGATCCACCAACAAGGCTGAGCAGCTGTGTAATAATGAAACTTCCTCCAGAAGAGTTCTAGAACCTCTAAGATGGTCTAGAGATGGTCATATAATTAGTCTGCCTTGTGCTTTGGCTTCTGGAGGCTAAAGCATACAAGGAACGGCTGCTGGAATTGGGTATGTCTAGTTTAACGAAGAGAAGGACGAGGGGGGACAGGATAACAGTGTTCCAGTATCTCAGGGGCTGCCCCAAAGAAGAGGGAGTCAAGCTATTCTCCAAAGCCCCTGAAGGCAGGACAAGAAGCAACGGATGGAAACTTTTATCAAAGAGATAAGTAAACTAAAAATAAGGAAAAACTTCCTGACAGTGAGAACAAATAACCAGTGGAACAGCTTGCCACCAGAGGTTGTGGGTGCTCCATCACTGGAGGTTTTCAAGAAGAGACTGGACAGCCATTTGTGTGAAATGGTAGAGCAGGGGGCTGGACTAGAAGACCTCCAAGGTCCCTTCCAACTCTGCTGTTCTGTTCTATTCTATTCTATTATATTATATTCTATATCCTTTTTCTCAATAAATATTCTGTTCTGTTCTTTTCTGTTTTCTATTCTATTCTATATCTTTTCTTCTTTTCTCTTCCCTTCCATTCCATAGTTTCTATTCTATTCTGTTCTGTTCTTTCTCCTATTCTATTCCATTCCATTCTATTCTATTCTACTCCATTCCATATATTCTATTCTGTTCTGTTCTGTTCTATTCCTTTATTCTATTTATTCTATTCCCCCTTCTCTCCTCTTCTCCTCTCCCCTCACCCCCTTCCCTTCTCTGCCTCTACGGGCAACGTCTACCTCCTCCAGATGCTCTAAGTAAGGACCTGGCCTTCCTTGCGGGGCACGTCCTCTTTCAGACCCAGCTCCGTGGTCTTGCTCAGTGGCTGCCCATCCTGACGTGGCTCTTCCTTTGCAGAAGCTGAGCTGTGGCATGCAGGCTGATGAAGGCACCGACTGGTTACTCGAACTCCTGACCGAAGTCCAGCTTCAACAGTACTTCCTCCGCATCCGCGATGACCTCAACGTCACTCGCCTGTCGCACTTCGAGTATGTCAAGAATGAGGACCTGGAGAAAATCGGAATGGGGCGACCGGGTAAGTGGGTCTTTCGGCCCGAACCCACCTCTCCGGACCTGGCAGTTTTGCAAAACTTAGGCGGAAAATTAACAAGAGTTTTGTAAATGTGCAACTGTAATTTCAGAGGCCGGAATTTCTTTCGCGAAGCGAGATGGACGTTAAGTGAATTTTGCCTCACTTTACGACCGTTGTTAAGTGAATCGCTGGGGTTGTCCAGTTAGCAACACGGGTGTGAAGTGAATCGGGCTTCCCTGTTGACTTGGCTTGTCAGAAGGTCGCAAAAGGGGACGACATGGTCCTGGGACCTTGCGGCCGTCGTAAATACGAGTCAGTTGCCAAGCGTCTGAATTTTGATCACGTTGGGGATGACGCAACGGTCCTAAGTGTGAAAAACGGTCATAAATCACTGTTTTCAGCGCCGTTGTAACTTCGAATGGTCGCTAAATGAATCGTTGTAAGACGAGGACTATCTTGTCATGCAGAAGACCACAGTGGAGCCCCCGAATTCCGCTGCTAAGCAGGACAGTTAAATGAGTTGTGCCCCGTTTTACAACTGCTAAGTAAATGGGTTGCAGTCGTTAAATGAAGCGTTTGGGCGTTAAGCGGATCTGGCTTCCTCCATTGAATTTGTTTCTCAGAATCTGGCTGGGAAAGGTCACCAAACGGGGATCCCGTGATCCCAGGACGTCATAAGTACATGCCAGTTGCTAAGCACTTGAATTTGATCAGGTGATCATGGGGATGCTGCGACGGTCGTAAGTGTGAAAAACCACCTCTACTCAAGCTTGCTAGTCGGTCACTTCGCCTTCTTTGTGCTGGGCGGGGCTCCTCTGGGCGGTGTTGGCCTGATGTACCTGCTGCCGGCAGCAGTGGCGCGAATGCCAACATAGAGGGTTCTGAGTGCCCCCTCTGGCACGCGTGCCGTAGGTTCAGCACCACTGGTATAGGGTTTCCTGCCTGAGCAGGGGGTTGGACTAGAAGACCTCTCAGGTCCCTTCCAACTATTCTATTCCATTCCATTTCATATATTCCATTCCATCTATTCTATTCTATTCTATTCTATTCTGTTCATATATTCTATTCTATTCTATTCTATTCTATTCCTTTTCTCTATTCTATTCTATTCTATTCATATTTTCTATTCTATTCTATTCCTATTCTATTCCTTCTCTCTATTCTATTCTATTCATATTTTCTATTCTATTCTATTCCTTTTCTCTATTTTATTCTATTCTATTCCTTTTCTCTATTCTATTCTATTCATATTTTCTATTCTGTTCTGTTCTATTCTATTCCTTTTCTCTATTCTATTCTATTCATATTTTCTATTCTATTCTATTCCTTTTCTCTATTCTATTCTATTCTATTCTATTCCTTTTCTCTATTCTATTCATATTTTCTATTCTATTCTATTCATATTTTCTATTCTGTTCTGTTCTATTCTATTCTATTCCTTTTCTCTATTCTATTCTATTCCAGGGCTTTCCAACCTGTTCACCCATTGTGCCACTTTTAGGATATGGCAATATCCGAGTACCAGCAGTCACCTAGCAAGGTGTCAAAAACGTGATGACCCAAAAAAAAAAAAAGGAAAAAAGTGATAAAGTACAAGTAGTCCTCGACTTACAACAGTTTGCTTAGTGACTGTTCGAAGTGACAATGGCACTGAAAAAAGTGCCCCCCCAAGCCACAGCTGAGCAACACACCTATCTGCCCGCCCGCCCGCGCTCTTCCTCCTGTCTGAGGTTTTCATTGTTGTGAGCATTTCTGTTGAGGATTGGCAGCGGGGGTGGGGTGGGGGATGTTTGGTTTTTATTCCCCCCACCCCATCTGCTGGATGGTTGCAGCAGGTTTTGGTCACTTCCCATGACCCTGGGACACTGTGACCGTCATAAATATGAATCAGTTGCCAAGCATCTGAATGTAAATCACAAGACCCTGGAGAGGCTGCAACGTTCAGCTGATCGGCGCTTCTTCTGGGCTCAGCAGAAGTGCCAGGATCAGTGCTGCTTTCCAGCTGATGGGTGCTTTGGGGCTCAGCAGAAGCACCAGGGTCAGCGCTGAGCTCCAGCTGGAGCCTGGTGCTGATCCTGATGCTTCCACTGAGCCCTGACAGCCCTGAAGAAGCGCTGATCAGCTGGAAAGCAGCACTGATCCTGGCGCTTCCGCTCAGCCCTGCAGCTCCAGCCGTCTCTCGCTCAGGCTTGTGCGGTGCTGCCACTGGTTCAGCTCATTCCCCTCCCCCGCTACCCCTTTTCTAGGATGGCCGTGTCCCACCTGCCAGGTGCCAATGGACCACAAGTGCTACCCGTACCATTGGTTGAAAAGCCTTGTTCTATCCTATCCTATCCTATATTCTATTCTATTCTATTCTATTCTATTTGTAATTCTATTCTAATTCTGTTTGTAATTCTGCTCTATTCTATATTTTATTCTATTCTATATTCTATTCTATATTCTATTTGAAATTCTATTCTATTCTATTTTCTATTGTATTTCTATTCTATTCTTCAATATTTAGATGACCTCCAAGGTCCCTTCCAACAACAACATCATCATCATCATCATCATCATCATCATCATCATCATTATTATTATTATTATTATTATTATTATTATTATTTAGAAGAGTAATCACAGTGCCAACCTTCTGCGATGTTGGTGGAATTCCCTATCCCCCAAAAAAGTCTTCCAACGTGGAGCAAATGCTTAGAATGAAACATCTGGAGAGGACTTGATTTTTTTTTTTTCTCCTGGTTTTGTGACCCCTTGTTGTTGGTCTCTGTAGGGCAGAGACGCCTCTGGGAGGCGGTGAAGAGGAGGAAGGCTGTGTGCAAACGGAAATCCTGGATGAGCAAGGTGAGAGAGGGGCTCTCCTGAGGACTAGAAAGCTGCAGAATCTTTAAAAAGAAAAGTAGAAAGGTTGATAGAACCGTCTTGATGATCGGGTCTTTGGGCAGGATGCAGGAGTCACAATAATGTAGGAGAAAGGAACTAGGGACCTTGACTATCTTTGAAAAAGGATAATCGGATCAGATCGTGATTTGGTTAGTACCGGGATGGCTCACCACCAGGAAATCCCAGGACCGCTAAGTAACTTGGGAAAGTTGAAATTTACACTCTTAAGAAAAGACAATGGCAAACAACATTGGTTGCTAAGAAAAGAGAATCAGTTAATAAAAATAACTTTTTAGAGAAAAGTACCAGAGTTACACCTATGGTGTTATTACACTACTAAGTGAGTACATAAGGGTGTGAGGTTGAGTACATGTGTGCATCTACATTAAATCTGATACCAGCCAGTGATAGATAAGGCGCAACGGGAGGTTAGGGTAAGCACTTTGGAAGAAATATAGGAAAAGAAAAATTAAACGGAGAAAATCAAAAACAATCAAAAAACATTCAGAAAATAGGGCCAAAGCCCTATTTTAGTGAACCTTGAAGCCAGGAGATGGTGAGTTCTAGTCCTGCCTTAGGCACAAAAGCGAACTGGGTGTTTTGGGGCCAATCCCCAGGAGACTCTGAGTTCGAGTCCTACCTTAGCTATGAAAGCTGGCTTGGGTAACTTTGGGCCAATCACCAGGAGACTCGTGAGTTCGAGTCCTGCTTTAGCCATAAAAGCTGTGTGGGTAACTTTGGGCCAATCTCCCACAGGCTCTGAGTTCGAGTCCCACCTTAACCATGAAAGCCAGCTGGGTGACTTGGGGCCAGTTGCCCTTTCTTAACTGAACCCACCTCACAGGGATGTTGTAGAGGGGAAAAGCAGGAGGGGGGGAGAGAGATTTGAGTTACACGTAATGTAAGGTGGGATAAAAATACGTGGTTCTCGTCCGTAACTCGTCCTGGGCTTGGGCCCCTCGGGGTCCCCCACAGGTGTTCAGCGGGAAGCGGCCGGACTCGGAGATGCCCCCGCTGCCCGCGGGTCTCGTGCCCAAGCAGCCCAGCCCGTTGGCCCTGGAGGAGGCCCAGCAGCAGGCCTTGACCTGCCTGATCAGCGAGAAGGACCTGGTGCTGCTGGAGAAGTTGGGCGACGGCTCTTTCGGGGTGGTGCGCCGCGGGGAGTGGTGCGCCCCGTCGGGCAAGGTGGTAAGCGAGGATGGTGGGAGGCCTGGGTGCTTGCAGCCAGTAGCTGGACTTTATTTAAGAGAAGACTCACTCTTGGGAATTAAGATCAGTCCAGGAATGGGTTACACATATATACAGTATATGTGTGTGGGACACACACACACACAAATATATATACACACAAATATATAAATACATACACACACATATGTATACACGCACCAGTAAATTAACGTGCATATATGCATGTTAATTTACTGGTGTGTGTATACATGTGTGTATGTGGATATTATACATACACATCTGTAAATTTTTTAGATTGTGCCGACAAAGAGTTAAAGGGAGACTAGTATAGCTATTTTGAGCTATTTAGCTCTCATCAGCTAGCCATACCCTTGCTGAGATTTGAACCCGGGCGGCTTGCATGTATTAACCTCTAGGCCACAGGTTCTCCTCACTTCTGTCAGCTGTGTATGTGTATACACACACACACACGCATATATATAGTAAAAACAAATACCAGTAAAAGTGTGTGTGTGTGTTTTATCTTTTATAATTGTAAGCCCAAAGTTACTCTGTAGTAAGATGGGCAGCCAATAAATGTTTTAAATAAATAATAAATACTTACTCCTGGGAATAAGATCAGTCCAGGAATGGGTTGTTTGTGTGTGTGTGTGTGTGAGTGAGTGTATGTGTGTGTGTGAGAGAGAGAGACAGACAGACATACACACAAATATATAAATACACACACACACACACACGTTAATTTACTGGTATTTACACTCTTTGTGTATACATATGTGTATGTGGATGTATACATACACATCTGTAAATTTTTTAGATTGTGCCGACAAAGAGTTAAAGGGAGACTAGTATAGCTATTTTGAGCTATTTAGCTCTCATCAGCTAGCCATACCCTTGCTGAGATTCAAACCCGGGCGGCTTGCATGTATTAACCTCTAGGCCACAGGTTCTCCTCACTTCTGTCAGCTGTATATGTGTACACACACACACACAAACACACACACACATATATATAGTAAAAACAAATACCAGTAGCCCTTTGCTCTGATGATGTTAACAGGTTGTTAACGAAAGCTCAGCAATTAATTAAAAAAAGCCTATCTTACATCCCAGAGCTCTTTATTTTTATCCGATTGACTTTAAATACACATGTATGTATACGTGTATATGTATACACACAAATATATAAACACACACACAAATATACACACATTAATTTACTGGTGTTTACATTGTATACATATATGTGTGTGCACGTATATACATACACATATATGTCTTTTAAAATACTAAAAATGCAAATCCTGAGCATATCTCAGGGGCTGCCATAAAGAAGAGGGAATTAAGCTATTTTCCAAAGCACCTGAAGGCAGGACAAGAAGCAATGGGTGGAAACTAATCAAGGAGAGAAGCAACCTGGAACTAAGGAGAAACTTCCTGACAGTGAGAACAATTAATCAGTGGAACAGCTTGCCTCCAGAAGCAGTAAATGCTCCAACACTGGAAGTTTTTAAAAAGAGACTGGGCAGCCATTTGTCCGAAATGGTGTAGGGTTTCCTGCCCGAGCAGGGGGTTGGACTAGATGACCTCCAAGGTCCCTTCCAACTTTACTACTACTACTACTATTATTATTATTATTATTATTATTATTATTATTATGCTAACAAATAAAAGAAAAAACGAACACCAGGATATAATAAACCAGCCTGCTTAATATAAACAAGCCTGAGGTTAAGAAGAGTCACTAAGCTTTCGTCTGGCCAAAAAACTGCCGGCGTCATCACAGTTAGAATAGCAGGAGATTGGGAACACAATCGGCCCGTTGATTGTGTTAATCTTTATCGCACCGAGTTGTTCCGCATCAGGCAAACTGTCTTTGACTCCACTGGTTGTTTTACGATCCTCAAGTGCTCTTTTTGAGCATGTGCAAGCACTTGGAGAGCGGCTGTCCATCCATTCCCTGTGCCCAGTCCCCCTCTCTCCCAGGGCCATTATCCTCCCCCCACCCCCAAGGCCGTATATGGGTATATACACATACAAATATATAAATACGCATACACATTAATTTACTGGCATTTACACTCATTGTCTATACCAGCGGTTCTCAACCTGTGGGTCGGGACCCCATTTGGGGTTGAACGACCATTTCACGGGGGTCGCCAAACAACACAGTCCGCCATTTTTTCCCCCCTTTTCCTTAGCTGTGCTCCTCCCTTTTATTCTATTGGCTTTTGAAAGCCAATAGAAGAGACTCTCTTGAATAGAGTCTAATTCTATTGGCTTTCAAAAGCCAATAGGGATTGTCTAGGCTGAGCCTGCCGAAAGTCCCATTCTGCAAATGGTGCTGCACCAGTTGAGTAGTCCTTGACTTGTGACCGGTTGAGTAGTCCTCGATTTATGACCGGTTGGGGGGTCGCGGCATTAAAAAGGTTGAGAACCACTGGTCTATACATATGCGCGCGTGTGTGTGTGGATATATACATACACATGTATGTTAAATTTGGATTGCTAACATACACATATACATACAAATATATAAACACACATGTACACACACGCACACACATATACTAAAAACGTAAATAAATACCAGTAAAAGTTTGTGTCTCTGTGTGTGTGTGTGTGTTTTATAATTGTAAGCCGCCCAGAGTTACTCTGTAGTAAGATGGGCAGCCAAAACATTTTATAAATAAACAATAAATAAACAGAAGGAAGTGTAGGAAAAGGGAGCAGTGGTCTGAATGAAAATAATAATATTGCAAGTAGTTCCCGAGTTATGACCCAAACGGAGCTCCAGATTTCTGTCACTAAGTGAGACAGTTGTTAAGTGAGTTCCCCCTCCCATTTTACAGACTTTCTTGTCACAGTTGCTAAGTGAATCCTTGGCAATTGTGAGATTAGTAACCCAGTCATTAAGGGAATCTGGCTTCCTCATTGACTTTGTTTGTCAGAAGGTCACAAAAAAGGGATCACATAATCCCAGGACGTGGCCGCCATCATAAATAAAGCCTCAGTGTGTGAAACAGGAGTGGGCAACTATGCCCCTTTTATGACCTGTGGACTGCAACTCCCAGAATTCCTGAGCCAGCCTCGCTGGCTCAGGAATTCTGGGAGTTGAAGTCCACAGGCCGTAAAAGGGCCGTAGTTGCCCACACTGACACAAAATCTACTCCGGTTAATCTTGAAAAGGCCTGGAATGAATTCTAGATCCTGTGCGAGATTGACCGCCCTTTTTCCTCTTTACCTTCGTCCCTCTGCAGCTGAACGTGGCGGTCAAGTGTCTCAAGACGGATGTCCTGAACCAGCCGGAAGCCCTGGACGACTTCATCCGGGAGGTCAACGCCATGCATTCCCTGGACCACGTCAACCTCATCCGCCTCTACGGGGTGGTGCTCTCCAATCCCATGAAGATGGTGAGGAGGGCCGGGCAGGGCTCCGGAAAAGTGGGGAAGGCACCCTCCTGTGAGCGTTCTCCCCTTGTAAGGAAGGGGGCAGGGGTGAACATGTCAGAAATGGTGTAGAGAATCCTGCTTGGGCAAGGGGTTGGACTAGATGACCCACAAGGTCCCTTCCAACTCTTATTCTATTCTATTCTATTCTATTCTATTCTATTCTATTCTATCCTATTCCAGTATTTTCTACTATTCTATTCTATTCTATTCTATTCTATTCTATTCTATTCTATTCTATTCCAGTAATCTTCTATATTCTATTCTATTCTATTTCAGTAATTTTCTATATTCTATTCTATTCTATTCTATTCCAGTAATCTTCTATATTCTATTCTATTCTATTCCAGTAATTTTCTATATTCTATTCTATTCTATTCTATTCTATTCTATTCTATTCTATTCTATTCTATTCTATTCTATTCCAGTAATTTTCTATATTCTTTCTGTTCTAGTCTAGTCTAATCTAGTCTGTTCCAGTAATTTTCTACTATTCTATTCTATTCTATTCCAGTAATTTTCTATATCCTATCCTATCCTATTCTATTCCAGTAATTTTCTATATTCTATTTCTATTCTATTCTATTCTATTCATGTAATATAATTTTCTATATTCTATTCTATTCATGACCATCTCTAGCTGCCTTTGCAGGGACATCAGCAGGCAGGATAATGAGGGAGGTAGTCCTCAAGTTACGGTCACAATTAAGCTCAAAATTTATGTTGACAAGTGAAACAATTTTTAAAAAAATATTTAATTGGTTTTTAATAATAGCAGTCTCCAGTGCCTGGTATACAGCATGTTGTCTTGGTTTATATATTTGAGGGGGGGAGGCCATAATTAATTAACAGTCAATAATGATTAAATTTGATAATTCCATAATTAGTATATTAATTAGTATCTTAATTAATTAAACTGGAGGTTTTGAAGAGATTGAACAGCCATTTGTCCGAAATGGTATAGGGTTTCCTGCCTGAGCAGGGGGTTGGACTAGATGACCACCAAGGTCCCTTCCAACTTTATTATTATCATCATCATCATCATTATCAAATCCAGTATCGATTGGGACATGCTGTGTGAATGTATTCATTTTTAATTGTTATACTTGTTGTTTTAATTTTGTACGCCGCCCTGAGTCTCTAGGGATTGGGCGGCAAATAAATAAATAAATAAATAAATAAATATTACACCTTCTAATACATCCTCTCTTTTTCCAGTAATAAACATTTTCCCACTATAAGCAAATACAATTCTTCTTCTTCTTCTTCTGGGCCGTGTCACCCCTTTTCCGCTCAGGTGACCGAACTGGCCCCACTGGGCTCGCTGCTGGACCGCCTTCGCAAGAACCAGGGGCACTTCCTGATCGCCACCCTCTGCCAGTACGCCATCCAGATTGCCCGCGGGATGGCCTACCTGGAGTCCAAGCGCTTCATCCACCGAGATCTGGCCGCCCGGAACATCCTGCTGGCTGCGAATGACCTGGTCAAGATCGGCGACTTCGGGCTGATGCGGGCCCTGCCCAAGAACAACGACCATTACATCATGCAGGAGCACCGCAAGGTCCCCTTCGCGTGGTGAGGGTCTCTTTCCCTCCCTCCTTGCAGAAGACCCTGGGCTGCGTTCCCACGGCGTGCTGAAACGGGGTTATGGTGGGGTCCTGGGGTGCTCTCCGAGCTTGCTTGTTTTCTTGCGGACGTTTCGTGACCCAGCTAGGTAGCATCATCAGTGCTGGAAGGTTGAGGGGTTTGTGGAATGGAGGAGGAAGAAGAAGAAGAGAAGGGTTATGGGGTCCTGGGTGCTCTCTGAACGTGGCGGTTTTCTTGCAGATGTCTCGTCACCCAGCTAGGTAGCGTGATCAGTGCTGGAAGGGAGTGGGGTTTGCAGAGAGGAGGAGGAAAAGGAAAAGAAAAAGACTAGGACGGTGGGGTCCTTGGTGCTCTCTCTGAGCTTGATCCTTTTTTAGTATACGTTTCATGACCCAACTAGGGAACGTCATCAGTGCTAGAAGGGAGGGGGGGGCTTGCAGAGAGGACGACGATTGTGGGTGTTCTCTGAACTAGGTGGTTTTCTTGCAGACGTTTCATTACCCAACTACGCAACATTATCAGTGCTAGTCTGATGATGTTACACTAGTTTCTAGTGTGGCATTGCATGATGTTATCTAGTTTGATAATGAAACATCCACAAGGAAACTACCAAACTCAGAGATCACCAAAGACTCCACAGTCGTCGTCATCCACCACCACCATCTCCTCCTCCTCCCCGCAAATCTCTCTCCTTTCTAGCACTGATAATGTTACATGGAATGGAAGGGAAGGGAAGAGAAGAGAATAAGAAGAGAAGAGTAGAGTAGAGTAGAATAGAGTAGCAATAGAATAGAATAGAATAGAATAGAATAGAATAGAATAGAATAGAATAGAATAGAATAGAATAGAAAATAGGGAAGAGAAGAGAATAAGAAGAGAAGAGTAGAATAAGTAGAGTAGAGTAGAGTAGAAAGAGAATAGAATAGAATTAGAATAGAATAGAATAGAATAGAATAGAGCTGGAAGGTACCTTGGAGGTCGTCTAGTCCAGCCCCCTGCTCAAGCAGGAGAACCTATACCATCTCAGACAAATGGCTATCCAGTCTCTTCTTTAAAAACTCCAGTGATGGAGCACCCACGATTTCTGGTGGCAAGCTGTTCCACTGGTTAATTGTCCTCACTGTCAGGAAGTTTCTCCTTAATTCCAGGTTGCTTCTAGTTTGGTAATGAAACATCTGCAAGAAAACCATCAAGCTCAGAGAGCGCTAGCATCCCATAATCCTCCTCCTCCTCCTCCTCCTCTCCACAAACAACCAAGCTCAAAGAGCAGAAAGGACCCCACAGTTAAATATTAGCTAAGCTAAAATATTAACTTCTGTCGGAACCTTTTACCTTAATTAACCCACTTTCTCGGTGCACAAATGCCCTGGAATAGCAGCATCTGCAGGGAGAATCAGGGCTGAGAGAGGGACTAGCCCAAGGTCACCCAGCTGGATTTCATGTCTAAGGCAAGACTAGAACTCCCTGCCTCCTGGTGATTGGCTCAAAGACTCCCAGCTGTTTTTTGTGGCTAAAGTGGAACTAGAACTCCCCGTCTCCTGGTGATTGGCCCAGAGTCACCCTGTTGGCTTTCATGCCTAAAGCGAGACTAGAATTCACCGTCTCCTGGTGATTGGCCCAAAGTCACCCAGCCAGCTTTCATACCTAAAGCGAGACTAGAATTCACCGTCTCCTGGCTTCTAGCCTGGTGCTTAACCACTAGACTCTGAGCGTGCATCCCTTGCTCCTCAACTAACCAGGTTAAGGATTCAAGACGCACTGCGCAATCACAGCTTGATGGGAATCAGAAGGACTCCTCTCTTTTTCGACTCTAGGAGAAGATTTGGGAGGGGGGGAGAGATCGGTGGGTCTCAAAGAAGCCATGTCCTCTCAAGAGCGTGACCAGATCTCTGTCTGCTTTCTCTCCCCCACCTGGGCTGCCTCCCCTCCCCATCGTGGATCAGGTGTGCCCCGGAGAGTCTGAAGACCCGCACTTTTTCCCACGCCAGCGACACCTGGATGTTTGGCGTCACGCTCTGGGAGATGTTTACTTACGGACAGGAGCCGTGGGTCGGCCTGAACGGCAGCCAGGTAGGACAGGAGAAAAAATATCAGGGAATCTGGAGGGAGTCCATGACTTGGGGCCCCCACGAACCCCCAAAGTTTCCGCTGCTGCTAAGTGGGATCCTTGGTGTGAGTTTGGCCCCATTGTGTAATCTTCCTTGCCGCCGTTGTTAGTAACTAAGCAGGACAAGAAGCAACGGGTGGAAACTGATCAAGGAGAGAAGCAACCTGGAACTAAGGAGAAACTTCTTAACAGTGAGGACAATTAACTAGGGGAACTCTTTGCCACCAGAAGTTGTGGGATGCTCCAACACTGGAGGTTTTTAAGAAGAGACTGGACAGCCATTTGTCCGAAATGGTCTAGGGTTTCCTGCCTAAGTGAGGGGTTGGACTAGATGACCTCCAAGGTCCCTTCCAACATTATTATTATTATTATTATTATTATTATTATTATTATTATATTAAATAAGACAGTCATTAAGTGAATCTGTTGACTTTGTCAGATTACTGTCGTTAAGCGAGACGTTTGCAAAGCGAGTTTTTGCCCCGTTTCGTGACCTTCCTTGGCACGCTCGTTAAATGAATCCGTGCAGTTGTTAAATTAGCAAGATAGTTGTTAAGTGGCTTCCCCATTGACTTCGCTTGTCGGAAAGTCGCAAAACGGGATCACGTCTCACACACACACACACACACACACACACACACACACACACACACACGGACCGTTATAAATAGGAACTGGTTGCCAAGCATCTGGATTTTGATCACATGACCACAAGGACGCTGCAAACAGTGATAAGTCGCTTTGATTCGTGCCGTTGTAACTTTGAGCAGTCACTAAACCGTTGTAAGTCGAGGACGTCTATTGTCTTTTTAATAATAATAATAATAAAGTTGGAAGGGACCTTGGAGGTCATCTAGTCCAACCCCCTGCTCAGGCAGGAAACCCTATACCATTTCAGACAATAAAATAGAATAGAATAGAATAGAATAGAATAGAATAGAATAGAATAGAATAGAATAGAATAGAGCTGGAAGGGACCTTGGAGGTCATCTAGTCCAACTCCCTGCTCAGGCAGGAAACCCTATACTATTTCAGACAATAGAATAGAATAGAATAGAATAGAATAGAATAGAATAGAATAGAACTGGAAGGGATCTTGGAGGTCATCTAGTCCAACCCCCTGCTCAGGCAGGAAATCCTGCACCATTTCAGACAAATGGCTCTCCAGGACTTCCCGTAACGCTCACAGGCGGGATCTGGCAGTTTTCCAAATAAAACCTCCTGGCTGGTTTGCCTTAAATCCCGCTTTTCTCCTGGCAGATTCTGCACAAGATCGATAAGGAAGGCGAACAACTGGGCCGGCCGGAAGATTGTCCCCAGGATATTTACAACGTCATGTTGCAGTGCTGGGCCCACAAACCGGAAGACCGTCCCACCTTCGTGGCTCTGCGGGATTTCCTCTTGGAGGTAACGAACAAGCCCTGGTCTCGGTCACCCACACCTTGGCCATCTCCCGTGTTGACTACCGCAATGCGATCTCCTTCAATGCTTGAACTCAGGTAGTCCTTGACTTACAACCACAATTGAGCCGCTGGGGACACTGCGACCGTCGTAAATACGAGTCAGTTGCCCAGCGTCCAAATTTTGACCACGTGAGCACGGGGATGCTGTGACGGTCGTTAAGTGTGGAAAACCGGTCGTAAGTCGCTTATTTCAGTGCTATTGTAACTTTGCACAGTCACTAAATCAGGGGGTAGGCAACCTTGGCTCTTTTATGCCTCGTAGACTTTAACTCCCAGAATTCCTGAGCCAGCCACACTGAGGGGAAAGGGAGAGGTTTCCAAGTTGAGCCATGCTGGCTTAGGAATTCTGGGAGTTGAAGTCCACGAGTCATGAAGGGGCCATAGATCCCCCATGCTGGCTGAGGAATTCTGGGAGTTGAAGTCCAGAAGTCATCAAGGGGGTCATAATTCCCCCACGCTGGCTGAGGAATTCTGGGAATTGAAGTCCACCCATCTTCGAATGGCCAAGATTGAGAAATACAGGCCTAGGACTGAGGTAGGCAAACGTGGCTCTTTTATGACTCGTGGACTTCAACTCCCAGAATTCCTCAGCCAGCGTGGGGGAATTATGACCCCCTTGATGACTTCTGGACTTCAACTCCCAGAATTCCTCAGCCAGCATGGGGAAACTATGGCCCCTTCATGACTGGTGGACTACAACTCCCAGAATTCCTCAACCTGCATGAGGGAACTATGGCCCCCTCATGACTGGTGGACTTCAACTCCCAGAATTCCTCAGCCAGCACGGCTCAGCTTGGAAACCTCCCTTTCCCCTCAGCATGGCTGGCTCAGGAATTCTGGGAGTTGAAGTCCACCAGTCATAAAAGAGCCAAGGTGGCCTACCTCTGCACTAAATGAACTGTCGTTAATTGAGGACTCACAGATGTCCCCTATAAACCCTTCACCTTCCTTTTCTCAGGCTCAACCCACGGACATGCGGGCCTTGCAGGATTTTGAAGAAGCCGACAAACTTCTAATCCAGATGAACGATATAATCACGGTCATCGAGGGCAGGTATTCTTTACCTTATATATCATTTTATTTTATTTTTTTTGTTGTTAATTGCCAAGTCGTGTCCGACCCATTGCGACCCCATGGACAACGTTCCTCCAGGTCTTCCTGTCCTCTACCATCTTCTGGAGTCCATTTAAGTTCACACCTACTGCTTCAGGGACTCCATCCAGCCATCTCATTCTCTGTCATCCTGTTCTTCTATTGCCCTCAACCTTTCCCAGCATCAGGCTCTTCTCCAGTGAGTCCTTCCTTCTTCTCATTAGGTGGCCAAAGTACTTGAGTTTCAACTTCAGGATCTGGCCTTCTCAAGAGCAGTCGGGGTTGATCTCCTCTAGGACCGACCGGTTAAATCACCTTGCAGTCCAGGGGACTCGCAGGCGTCTTCTCCAGCACCAGAGTTCAAAGGCCTCCATTCTTTGGCCTTTCTCAGTCTTTCTTACGGTCCAACTTTCACAGCCCTACATTGCAACTGGGAAAACCATGGCCTTAAGTATACGCACTTTTGTTGGCAGGGTGATGTCTCTGCTTTTTAGTATGCGGTCTAGATTTGCCATAGCTTTCCTCCCCAGGAGCAAGCGTCTCCTAATTTCTTGGCTGCAGTCCCCACCTGAGGTGATCTTGGAGCCCAGAAAAATAAAATCTGTCACTACCTCCATTTCTTCCCCATCTATTTGCCAGGAATTGAGAGGGCTGGATGCCATGATTTTGGTTTTCTTAATGTTGAGTTTCAAGCCTACTTTTGCGCTCTCCTTCTTAACCCGCATCAAGAGGCTCTTTAGTTCCTCTTCACTTTCTGCCCTTAGAGTGGTATCATCTGCATATCTTAGGTTGTTGATATTTCTCCCGGCAATCTTAATTCCAACTTTTATCATTTTATTTTAGTTTTTTTTTAAATCCTGCCTTCATTATTCTTCTACATAAAACTCAAAGGCGGCAGGCGCACTGTGTCCTGCTTCCTCCTCCTCTTTTACGAGAACAACAGCCCTGTGAGGTGGGATGGACTGAGAGAGATAGAACTGGCCTAAAGTTACCCGGCCGCTTTCCTGCCTAAGGCGGGGCTAGAACTCACCGTCTCCTGGTGATTGGCCCAAAGGCACCCAGCTGGCTTTAAATCCTAAAAACAGGACTAGAACTCACAATCACCTAGTGATTGGCCCAAAGTCACCTAATCAGCTTTTGTACTTAAAGTGGGACTAGAACTCACCGTCTCCTGGTGTTTGGCCCAAAGGCACCCAGTTGGCTTTCAATCCTAAAGTGGGACTAGAACTCACAATCCCCTAGTGATTGGCCCAAAGTCACCAAACCAGCTTTCATACTTAGGCGGAACTCAACTCGCTTTTTCCTGGTGATTGGTCCAAAGTCACCCAGTCAGCTTTTATACCTAAAGTGGGACTAGAACTCATCGTCTCCAGGCGATTGGCCCAGAGTCACCCAGCGGCTGGTTTTCATATCCAAGCGTGTACTAGAACTCACAATCTTCAGAAGGTCGCAAAATGGATCCTATGACCTGAGGACAGTGCAATCGTCATAAATATGAGTCTGTTGTGCCAGGCATCTGAATTTTAATCACGTGACTTTGGGGATGCTGCAAGGGTCATAACATTTGGAGTGCCATTGTAACTTTGAACGGTCAGTAAACAGACTGTTGTAAGTCGAGGACTGCCAGTACATTCAAGACAGTAAAAATGCTGTGTTCAAATAACGTTTACCCGTATCGTGGCATTCATTCACTTGCGGGTCCTAGGAGAGCAGAAAGGGCATTTAAAGCAGACCGTTTGCTTATGGCTAGGTGGCAGCAATTCACCTGCTCAGAAGCCAGAAATTAATAGAATAGAAATAGAAAGGAACAGAACAGAATAGAATATAAAATAGAATGTAGAGTAGAACAGAACAGAACAGATGTAGAATAGAATAGAATAGAATAGAATAGAATAGAATAGAATAGAATAGAATAGAATAGAAAATATGAAGTGGAGTGGAATGGAATAGAGTAGAATAGAATAGAAACTAGAATAGAAAATAGAACAGAATAGATGGAATGGAGAATAGGATAGAATAAAACAGAACAAATATAGAATAGAATAGAAAATAGAACAGAACAGAAGAACAGAACAGATGGAATAGAATAGAAAAGAAAAGAAAATATGAAGTGGAATGGAATAGAGTAGAATAGAAAATAGAATAGAAAATAGAACAGAATAGATGGAATGGTGAATAGGATAGAATAAAACAGAACAGATATAGAATAGAATAGAAAATAGAACAGAACAGAACAGATGAAATAGAATTAGATTAGAATAGAATAGAATAGAATAGAATAGAATAGAATAGAATAGAATAGAATAGCAGAGTTGGAAGGGACCTTAGAGGTCTTCTAGTCCAACCCTCTGCTCAGGCAGGAAACCCTGTGCCATTTCAGACAAATGGCTGTCTAGTCTCTTCTTAAAAACTTCCAGTGATGCAGCACCCACAACATATAGAGGCTAGTTGTTCCCCTGGTTAATTGTTCTCACTATCAGGAAGTTTCTCCTTATTTCTAGGTTGCTTCCCTCCTTGATTAGTTTTCCATCCGTTGCTTCTCGTCCTGCCTTCAGGTGCTTTGGAAAATAAGTGGATCCCCCTCTTCTTTGTGGCAACCCCCTGAGATATTGGAACACTGCTAATTCCTCAAAGCCCGGCTTAGTGAGTTGTGTGAAGGCCTCCAAGTGCCTTTGGCGAGCCCAGCTCGAGCGTGTTCTGGGATCTCAGCCAGCCTTTGAGAAAGAAGGAAACAAAGCTGACGGGAAGAAAGTTAGTTTTGGAAAAGGCTGGCTTGTAGCCTGAAGGGCTGAGTGGAAACTCTGCCCACAGCCACGTCCCTCATGTCGTCCTCCGTGGCCTTCCCCTGCGGAATCCGAGGTGGAGATTTGACGTCGTCGTCGTGACTCACCCCCCTTAACTCTGGAGAGATGCCAGCTGTTGGCTTCGCACGCTGAAAGTCTCCCTGTGCTTCCTGGGTGGAGAGGCTCACTTGGGTTAAGCCGCCTCAATTGGCCAGGGCTTTGAAAGTTAAACTCATAGGATTAGAAGGGACTGTGGAGATCTTCTCATCCAGGGGTTCCCAACCTCTGGGCTGTGGACCAGTACCGGTCCACAGCCCGTCGGGAACTGGGCTGCACGAGCAGCGGGTGAGTGAGCAAGGATCTAGATTGCACGTGAAACCATTCTCCCCACCCCACCCCGGTCCGTGGAAAAATGGTCTCCCACAAAACCGGTCCCCGGTCAAAGAAAGGATGAGGACCGCTGTTGTAGTCCAACATCATGCCTTGTGCGGAAATCTTCCGAAACGTTTTGGGCAAAAAGCCTGTCCCGTCTTTCCTTGAAAACCTCCAGGGCAGGTAGTCCTCAAATTACGACTCCAATTGAGCCCAAACTTTATGTTGCTAAGACGTGACGCGTTTGTTAAGCTGGGGGGTGGGGGTTGGTCACGCCCCCCGTTTAACTTTTCCGGCCACGGTGGTTAAGTTGCATTGGTTTAGTTAGGGATGGGGTCGTTCGGCAAATCCGGGTTCCCCGTTGCCTTGGCTTGTCAGAAGGGGGACCGCGTGACCCCCCCGCAGGAGACTGAAACCGTCGTAAATGTGAATCCGTTGCCAAGCGGCTGAATTTTTGATCACGAGAACCCTGGGGATGCTGCAATGGTCGTTCAGTGGGGAAAAAACGGTCCTAAGTCACATTTTTCGGTGCCGTCGTAACTTTGAACTGGTCACTAAACGAGCGGTTATAAATCAAGGACTATCTGTAATGGAGCACATACCACTTCAGAAATGTGGCTTGTTCCACTGCTTAATCATTCTCACAGCCAGGTCTTTGCACGCTGCATGCTGAGTGACACAGCCAACGTACAAAGCGGGGGGGGGGGGACTCCATTGACCCCCTCAGGGCCCAGGGCTGACCTTTCTGCAGGGGCAAAGTAGTGGGGGCCCTCTGTTTCTTTCCCGGGGCCCAGAAAAGCCTAGCCCACAGGCCCAGCTGGCTTAGCCTGCAATTTATTCTTATTTATCTATTTCCCACCTTTATTGTCTTTATAAATAACTCAAGACAATGGACATATCCGACACAACATCCTCCTGCTTTTTCCCACAACAACAATCCTGTGAGGAGGGTTGGGCTGAGACAGAGGGACTGGCCCAAAGTCACCTAGCTGGCTTTTGTGCCTAAGGCGGGACTAGAACTCCCTGTCTCTTGGGGATTGGCCCAAAGTCACCCAGCCCTCTTTTATGCCTAAGGCGGGACTAGAACTCACCGTCTCCTGGTGATTGGCCCAAAGTCACCCAGCTGGCTTTCATAGCTAAGGTGGAACTAGAATTCACCGTCTCCTGGTAATTGGCCAAAGTCACCCAGCTGGCTTTCATACCTAAGGCAGGACTAAAACTCCCAGTCTCCTGGTGATTGGCCCAAAGTCACCCAGCCCTCTTTCATACCTAAGGCGGGACTAGAACTCACCGTCTCCTGGGGATTGGCCCAAAGTCACCCAGCCGGCTTTCATAGCTAAGGCGGGACTAGAACTCCCAGTCTCCTGGTGATTGGCCCAAAGTCACCCAGCCCTCTTTCAGGCCTAAGGCGGGACTAGAACTCACCGTCTCCAGGTAATTGCTCTGCTGGCTGGGGAATTCTGGGAGTTGAAGTCCCCATGTCTTAAAGGGCCAAGTTTGAGAAACACTTGTGAATTTACCTTATGTGTTCAGCGGGGCTAACCTCAAGTCTGAACCTTCTTGGGATCCTCCTGAACCCATGCAAAAGCTTACAACTCTAGACTCTAGAAAGAGTACAGAGAAGAGCAACCAAGATGATTAGGGGACTGGAGGCTAAAACATAAAAGGAATGGTTGCTGGAATAGGGTATGTCTACTTTAACGAAGAGAACGACAAGGGGGGACATGATAGCAGAGTTCCAATATCTCAGGGGCTGCCCCAAAGAAGAGGGAGTCAATCTATTTTCCAAAGCGCCTGAAGGCAGGACAAGAAGCCAATGGGTGGAAACTAATCAAGGAGAGAAGCAACCTAGAACTAAGGAGAAACTTCCTGACAGTGAGAACAATTAACCAGTGGAACAACCTGCCTCCAGAAGCAGTAAATGCTCTAATACTGGAAGTTTTTAAGAAGAGACTGGACAGCCGTTTGTCCGAAATGGTGTATGGGTTTCCTGCCTGAGCAGGGGGTTGGACTAGATGACCTCCAAGGTCCCTTCCAACTTTACTACTACTATTATTATTATTATTAAACTCCTTTGCCCAGCCCCACACTGCAGGGAGAGCGTCAAGCTGGGGGAAATTGGGTATGTCTAATTTAATCAAAAGAAGGACGGGTGTGTGTGACATGATAGCAACCTTCCAATATTTGAGGGGCTGCCACAAAGAAAAACGGGGCATCCACCTATTCTGCAAAGCACCTGAAGGTAGGACAAGAAAGAACGGCTGGAAACGCATCAAGGAGAGAAGCAATCTGGAATTCAGGAGAAACTTCCTTGACAGTAGGAACGATTAACCAGTGGAACAGCTTGCCACCAGGAAGTTGTGGGACGCTCCATCACTGGAAGTCTTCATGAAGAGACTGGACAGCCATTTATTTGTCTGAAACGCTTGAGCAGGGCGTTGGAGGAGAAGACCTGCACGGTCATTTCCAACTCTGTTATTCGGAACTGTTGGAAAAATTGGAAAAAGCAGGCTGAACCAGACCTAGGCTGGGGAAGTGGAGGGGGGGGGAAGGACCGTAGCTGGCTGCCCCCTCCCTCCCTTTCACCCTTCCGGTTGTTAGTCACCTCTTGGGCAAGATTGTGTGTCTTGAGGGCTTGGCTCCTGCCAGCCCATCCGTGTGAGTGTTGCGTCCTTAATTGTAGGGAGGCGGTGTGTAACCGGAGCCAGCAAAAGGCTGGGGTGTAGTTAAAGATGCCGATCCTGACGGTGTCCGCCCGCCCCCACCCAGATTACATCACGACATGCCTGGCTGTGCAGAGTGATGCACCCGCACATAAACCGCCGGCCTTTCCCAGCATCGAGAGAGGCAAGCTGAGATGGCAAGCTGAGATTGCAAGCCAGCTTATAACCTGGCTGCTCGGAGGAGGATCAGCGGGGATGACTTTCCCAGGACAGGTGACCCCCCGTGGACAATTTGGGTTTGGGTGGAGTGAGCTGGCGGGAGAAGAAAAAGAAGGGAGATAACTTCTGAGCAGGGGGTTGGACTAGAAGATCTCCAGCGTCCCTTCCAATCCTATTGTGCTATGTTTCCCTCTTCCCTCTATTTTTTTTCTTCTCTTCTGTATTTGCACGAGACAGTTTTGTTGGAAAGGATGAGTTTACACAAGATCCCAAATTGTATGGATTATTTGGAAAGGCTCTGCTATTAGGCTGTTGTCTGAATGCACTCGCTGGGGATTGGTGTGACCTGCACATACGTGTTGTGGGAACTGAGCCGGGTGGATTAGCTTCTGGGTCCAGGGGGATGTGCAAGCACAGGAATGACACGGTTCGGAGATGGGGTGGCTTTTTCTGGGAGGGATGTGAAATTTTGAGCTTGTTTTGGAAAAAAAGAAATATTATTTCATTTATTAACTGTTAACTTTGAGGGCTGCTTTTGTCGGATGCCCTTCTGAGTGGCGTGCAACATGCAGGTTATCCTCGACTTAACGACCACATTGAGGCCAACCTTTTTCCGTCGCTAAGCGAGACAGTTTTGAACGTGACTTTTGCTCCATTTCACGACCTGTCCTGCCAGCGTTGTTCAGTGAATCACTGCTGTTGTCGTTAGGAACACGGTTGTTAAGTGGATCTGGCTTCCCCCATTGACTTTGCTTGTCAGAAGGGGAATCACGTGACACCCCCTTCGTATTTACGACATTGTGACCGTCGTAAATACGCGCCAGTTGTCAAGGGTCTGAATTTTGATCTGGGGATGCTGCAACGGTCGTAAGTGTGAAAAATGGTCATAAGTCACTTCTTTTAGGAGGTAACTTGGAACAGTCACTAAACAAACGGTTGTTAAGTCAAGGACTATCTGCAAAAAACTCTTCGACACTTTCCTGGATATTTACATTTAGCAAATTCTAGCCAAATGTACCTCTGGTTGTTTCAAACCTTCCTTTTCCAAGCTGGTGCCCACCAGACACATAATGATGATGGTGGTGGTGGTGGTGGTGGTGGTGGTGGTGGAAGGGACCTTGGAGGTCTTCTAGTACAGAGATCACCAGTCTTTCTTGTTTAGCAGATCGGAGGGAAAGAGAGGAAGAAGTATTTTACACGCCCGTGTGCAGGGCTGCAAGCACACGCGTGATGCAAACGGTGGGGCTAGCACTTGCATGATACTGGTTAACCCTGCCTTGTTCTTGCATGGCACAGTGCCCCGTTTTTGCACCCAGGACACGGGGTGTCCCATTTTTGCGCTCCGAGGCACGGCAGCGCCTCGTTTTTGCGCCCCAAGGCCCGGCCTCCTTTTTTCGCGCCCTGTGTTATTTAACAGCTGCGGTGATTCGCTTAACAAGAGTGGCAAGGAAGGTCATAAAATGGGTCAACAGTCGTTTAAGAGCTGTCTTGCTTAGCCACGGGAATTTTGGGCTGGATTGTGGTCGTTAGTCAAGAACTCCCTGTAATGTCTTCCCTCAATCTGTCTCCGTTTTTCATCAGCCTTCTCTCTTTGGGCTTGTAACCTGGCCGGGCTTAATGGCCTTGCTGCCTTTCTTGGTCCTCCCTGATTTCCATCATCCCGTGCCTCCCAGAGGCTGCTGGGTGCAAATCCCAACTATGCAAATCAGAGAGCCGGAAGGGACCCTGGAGGTCATCTAGTCCAGCCCCCCCCCCCCGGCTCAAGCAGGAGACCCTGTGCCATTTCAGACAAGTGGCTGTCCAGTCTCTTCTTGAAAACCTCCAGTGTTGGAGCTGGCTGGGTGGGGAAGCTGGGTGTTGTAGTCCAAGCTGCTCAAAGGAGCAAAAGCTTGTGGTTCTTACTTCTCTCCAACCACACGTGATTTTGACCAAGAAAAGGATTTCACATTTCTCTCTCTCTCTCTCTCTCTTTTTTCTCTTTCTCTCTCTTTCTCTTTTTCTTTCTCTCTCACGCACACACACACACACGCACACACACAATCTAATTTCTATCTAATCTATCACATCTATCTACCTACCTCTAGATATCTACCTATCTACATTTATCTGTTTATCTGTCTGTCACTCCATCCAGAGAGAGAGAGAGAGACTGACTCTCCCTTCTAGCACTGATGATGTTACCTAGTGGGGTAATGAAATGTTTCCAAGAAAACATCCAGGTTCAGAGAGCACCAAGGATCCCACAGTTCTCCTCCTCCTCCTCCTCCTCCTCTTCCTCCCCCTCCCCCCTCCCTCCTCCCATCTTCACAGCCACTCCCTTCCAGCACTGGTGTTGCTACCTAGTTGGGTCATGAAACGTCTGCAAGAAAACCACCCAGCTCAGAGAGCACCAAGGACCCCACAGTTCTCTTCCTCCTCCCATCTGCATAGTCATTCCCTTCTAGCACTGTTGATGTTATCTAGTTGGGTCATGAAACATCTGCAAGAAACCCACCCAGTTCTGGGAGCACCAAGGACACCATAGTCATTGTCCTCCCCCTCCTTCTCCCCTCTTCCATCACTGATGACGACATCTAGTCTGGTAATGAAACCCTTGCAGGCGTTCATCCCGAACCTGAGTCTTGGCTGATAATTTACTTCCTCGAACGGAGCTGTTTGTCACGAAATGCCTCTTCCGTGTGGGACTTGCAGGACTTAAGTCCCTAGGACAGGGGTAGGCACTAACCTTGGCTCTTTTATGACTGGTGAACTTCAACTCCCAGAATTCCTGAGCCAGCCATGCTGAGGGGAAAGGGAGAAGTTTCCAAGCTGAGCCATGCCGGCTCAGGAATTCTGGGAGTTGAAGTCCGCGAGTCATGAAGGGGCCATAGTTCCCTCACGCTGGCTCAGGAATTCTGGGAGTTGAAGTCCACGAGTCATAAAAGAGCCAAGGTTGCCTACCCCTGGTCTAGGCCCCTTCATGACTTGTGGACTTCAACTCCCAGAATTCCTCAGCCAGCATGGCTCCGCTTGGAAACCTCTCTTTCCCCTCAGCATGGCTGGCTCAGGAATTCTGGGAGTTGAAGTCCACGAGTCATGAAGGGGCCATAGTTCCTCCATGTTGGCTCAGGAATTCTGGAAGTTGAAGTCTACGAGTCATGAAGGGGGCCATAGTTCCCCCATGCTGGCTGAGGAATTCTGGGAGTTGAAGTCCACAAGTCATGAAGGGGCCAAAGTTTCCCTCATGCTGGTTCAGGAATTCTGGGAGTTGTTCCAGAAGTCATGAAGGGGCCATAGTTCCCCCATGCTGGCTCAGGAATTCTGGAAGTTGAAGTCTACGAGTCATGAAGGGGGCCATAGTTCCCCCATGCTGGCTGAGGAATTCTGGGAGTTGAAGTCCACAAGTCATGAAGGGGCCAAAGTTTCCCTCATGCTGGTTCAGGAATTCTGGGAGTTGTTCCAGAAGTCATGAAGGGGCCATAGTTCCCCCATGCTGGCTCAGGAATTCTGGGAGTTGAAGTCCACACATCTTACAGTTCCCCAGGTTGGGAAACAGTGAATTAAATGGATAAATGTGGGCATCGAGGCAGAGAGCAGAGGAACAGAGGCAAAGTTTCACACTCGTGGGCAGGCCGGAACTCTGGGGCACTGGGGGATACTAGAAACCGTCTTCAGGAGCCCCACTGAAACCGACAAAAAAGCAGATTCTTCTCCCTGCGATGATCGAAGCTGCTGATCTTTTTCTTTTTTGCAAACCCTTGACTGTTGAGGGAAGAGGTGGTGGACAGCTGGACTTTCCTGCCCCACCAACTCTGGTTCCTCCTGGGGGAGGCTGTCTCCTGAAGTTACCTGTGACTCACTCTTCATGGGCCGGCCGGCGGGCTCTGCCCATGTTTCCTGTTTACCTTCCTGGCAGGCCGTGCCAAGCCATTACTCAGCGTGGGCAGAGAAATGGAGAGGAAAGGGAATTGTGCACGCTAGAGCTAAGACAATCCCAGGATTAGGCTTTGGACTTGGGCAAACCATGGTTTATTCGAAAGAGACTCTCCTTTTTTTTTTTTTTCCAAATGGCAAACCAGCTGGCTGGGTTTGCAGAAACCGGCCTGGCAAAAACATAGTAGTAGTAGTAATGGGAAGGACCTTGGAGGTCATCTAGTCCAACCCCCTGCTCAGGCAGGAAACCCTATACCATTTCAGGCAAATGGTCATCCAGTCTCTTCTTAAAAACTTCCAGTGTTGGCGCATTCACCGCTTCTGGAGGCAGGTGGTTCCACTGGTTAATTGTTCTCACTGTCAGGAAGCTTTTCCTTCGTTCTAGGTTGCTTCTCTCCTTGATTAGTTTCCATCCGTTGCTTCTTGTCCTTCCCTCTGGTGCTTTGGAGAATTGCTTGACTCCCTCTTCTTTGGGGCAGCCCCTGAGATACTGGAACACTGCTATCCTGTCCCCCCTTCTCTTCCTTAAACTAGACATCCCCAATTCCAGCAACCGTTCCTGATACGTTTTAGCCTCCAGTCCCCTGATCCTCTTTGTTGCCCTTCTCTGCACTCTTTCCAGAGTCTCAGCATCTTTTTTACACCGTGGTGACCAAAACTGGATGCCGTATTCCAAGTGTGGCCTTACTAAGGCCTTGTAAAGTGGTATTAACACTTCACGTGATCTTGATTCTATCCTCTGTTAATTCAGCCTAGCACTATGTTGGCCTTTTTGGCAGCTGCAGCACACGGCTGGCTCCTATTGAAGTGATTTTCAATAGGACTCCGAGGTCCCTCTCACAGTTACTACTATTGAGCAAGGTACCCCCCTATACTATACCTGTACCTTTGATTTTTCTTGCCACTGAATTTCATTTTGTTAGATAGCGCCCAGTTTTCAAGTCTGTCCAGATCCTCCTGTATTTCACCAGTCTGAGCTGGTCAGCTGGTGCTTTTTTTCCCCTAGTCCTCAACTTACAACCGTTTGTGTGGCGAGGATTCAAAGTTAACGACGGCACTGGGGAAAAAAAAAAGATTTGTGACCGCTGCAGCCATCC
Organism: Crotalus adamanteus; assembly: GCA_039797435.1. Classification (NCBI taxonomy): domain Eukaryota; kingdom Metazoa; phylum Chordata; class Lepidosauria; order Squamata; family Viperidae; genus Crotalus; species Crotalus adamanteus. Next base: position 103,053,249 of record CM077922.1, on the reverse strand, counting down.
CTGTGTTCACATCAAAATTTGAATGCTTGGCAACTGGCTCATATTTATGACGGTTGCAGTATCCCCCGGGGTCACGTGATCCCCTTTTGCAACCTTCTGACAATCAAAGCCAACGGGGGGAAGCCAGATTAAGTTAACCAAGTTACCAGTTTAACAACTCCCAGAATTCCTGAGCCACCATGGGGGAACTATGGCCCCTTCATGACTCGTGGACTTCAACTCCCAGAATTCCTGAGCCAGCATGGCTCAGCTTGGAAACCTCTCCCTTTCCCCTCAGCATGGCTGCCTTAGGCCTAGACCAGGGGTAGGCAACCTTGGCTCTTTTATGACTCGTGGACTTCAACTCCCAGAATTCCTGAGCCAGCATGGGGGAACTATGGCCCCTTCATGACTCGTGGACTTCAACTCCTAGAAATCCTGAGCCATCATGGGGGAAACTATGGCCCCTTCATGATTCTTGGACTTTAACTCCCAGAATTCCTCAGCCAGCATGGGGGAACTATGGCCCCCTTCATGACTTACGGACTTCAACTCTCAGAATTCCTGAGCCAGCATGGCTCAGCTTGGAAACCTCTCCCTTTGCCCTCAGCATGGCAGGCTCAGGAATTCTGGGAGTTGAAGTTCACGAATCATAAAAGAACCAACGTTGCCTACCTCTGGTGTAGCGTCTCCTGCTTGAACCAGGGTTGGACTAGATGACCTCAAAGGTCCCTTCATACTTGGTTATTCTAATTCTAATGAAAAACAATTGCCGAGGACTTACTCGATTGAGGTGGCCGTGTTGTCGGAAAGCAGTCTTTTAAGATTAGGTGTTGTCGTTTCACAAAGAAGCTGGTGTGATTGTGAGTTATGTTTGTATGTGTGCTAGATCCTGCAATGTGTCTGAAAGAACTACAATTTGCGTTGAGATCCGGGAACGTGGAAACCTTCCCCCGATGTCCAGGTCTTTTCAGTTGCTTTCTTTGAAAGGGATTCCTTTCCTCTCTGTATGCATGTCGGTAGTCCTCTTTGGGTCTCAACATTTTTATTAGTTGATGTAAAATACAAAAATACGAAAGAGAATAAGGGGGCAGGAGAAGGGGAAGAGAGAAATGTCTTTCCGCTAACTCAGCTGGGTCTTCTCTCCTAGGGCGGAGAACTACTGGTGGCGCGGGCAGAATAAGCGGACGCTGAAGGTGGGCCAATTCCCACGCAACACGGTGACCTCTGTGGCGGGGCTGTCCGCCCACGACATCAGCCAGCCACTCAAGAACAGCTTCATCCACACGGGCCATGGCGACACCAATCCACAGCAGAGCTGGGGCTTCCCCGATAAGATTGATGAGTAAGTAAGACGGAGGACGAGCGTGGTTTTAGTAGTTTATGTCTTTTGCTCACCACGATGTAAAAAAGATGCTGAGACTCTGGAAAGAGTGCAGAGAAGAGCAACAAAGAGGATCAGGGGACTGGAGGCTAAAACATACAATGAACGGTTGCTGGAATTGGGTAGGTCTAGTTTAATGAAGAGAAGGACGAGGGGGGACAGGATAGCAGCCTTCCAGTATCTCAGGGGCTGCTCCAAAGAAGAGGGAGTCAAGCTCTTCTCCAAAGCGCCTGAAGGCAGGACAAGAAGCAACGGGTGGAAACTCATCAAGGAGAGAAGCAACCTGGAATTAAGGAGAAACTTCCTGACAGTGAGGATAATTAACCAGTGGAACAGCCTGCCTCCAGAAGCGGTGAATGCTCCAACACTGGAAGTTTTTAAGAAGAGACTGGACAGCCGTTTGTCTGAAATGGTGTAGGGTTTCCTGCCTGAGCAAGGGGTTGTATTAGAAGACAAGAAACAATGGTTGGAAACTGACCAAAGAGAGAAGCAACCTGGAATTAAGGAGAAAGTTCCTGACAGTGAGGACAATTAATCAGTGGAACAGCTTGCCACCAGAAATCATAGGCGCTCCATCCCTGGAGGTTTTTAAGAAGAGGCTAGACAGTCACTTGTCTGAGATGGTGTAGGTTCTCCTGCTTGAGCAGGGGGCTGGACTAGAAGACCTCCAAGGTCCCTTCCAGCTCTATTCTGATTGGTTGGTTGGTTGGTTGGTTGGTTGATTGAAATGATCTAGTTCAGTGGTTCTCAACCTGTGGGTCGGGACCCCATTTGGGGTCGAACGACCATTTCACGGGGTCGCCAAACAACGCAGTCCGCCATTTTTCCCCCCTTTTCCTTAGCTGTGCTACTCCCTTTTATTCTATTGGCTTTTGGAAGCCAATAGAAGAGACTCTCTTGAATAGAATCTAATTCTATTGGCTTTCCAAAGCCAATAGGAATTGTCCAGGCTGTCTCTTCCCTGCTGAGCCCACCAAAAGTCCCAGTCTGCAAACGGTGCTGCACCAGTTGAGTAGTCCTCGACTTACGACCGGCTGAGTAGTCCTCGACTTACGACCGGTTGGGGTCGCGGCATTAAAAAGGTTGAGAACCACTGGTCTAGTTTCTCCTGCTTGAGCAGGGGGCTGGACTAGAAGACCTCCATGGTCCCTTCCAGCTCTACTCCATTCTATTCTTGTATCTGACCTCCAAGGTCCCTTATTCCATTCTCTTCCTCCTTGCCTTAGTCTGGGTCGTCCCTGCTGGGGGTGCAACCCTGGTTCCAGAACGGAGATGGCATGACTTCTATCTGCAATCAGCATCAGAACCAAGCTAGCTGATTTCAGGCTGAGTGGCGCAAGAATTGTCCAGCAAGGAGTAGCTATGTCTGCCTCTCGGTTGCCGTGGGGGGAGAGAAGACAAGGCCAAATTATTCTCAGTTTAATCAAGAGAAGAGAATCTTTGTAGATGATGAACGATGGGGCACTTGGTGGCCTTTGAGCGTGGCAGTTTTCTAGCAGACGTTTCACGACCCAACTAGGGAACATCATCCATACTAGGAGGGAGGGAGGGCTTCCAGAGAGGAGGAGGAGGAGCTGTAGGGTCCTTGGTGCTCTCAGAGCTGGGTGCTCTTTTTTTTTTTGGCAGACGTTTCACGACCCAATTAGGTAATACAATCAGTGCTAGAAGGGAATGGCGTTTGCTATCTGTTTGTATACAGTTCCTACCAGCCCTGATGATGTTACCTAGCTGAGTCATGAAACGTCTGCAAGAAAACAAGCACGCTCAGAGAGTACCAAGGACCCCACAGTCTCCCCCCCTCCTCCTCCTTCTTCTTCTTCTCCTCCTCCTCTTCCTCTCCTCCTCCTCCTCATAAACCCCACTCCCTTCTATCCCTGATGATGTTTCTTAGTTGGGTCATGAAACGTCTGCAAGAAAACAAGCATGCTCAGAGAGCACCAAGGACCCCACAGTCTCCCTCCTCCTCCTCTCCTCCTCCTCCTCTCCACAAACCCCACTCCCTTCTATCCCTGATGATGTTACCTAGTTGGGTCATGAAACGTCTGCAAGAAAACAAGCACGCTCAGAGAGCACCAAGGACCCCACAGTCTCCCTCCTCCTCCTCCTCCTCTTCTTCTTCTTTTCCTCCTCCTCTTCCTCTCCTCCTCCTCCTCTCCACAAACCCCACTCCCTTCTATCCCTGATGATGTTATCTAGCTGGGTAATGAAACGTCTGCAAGAAAACAAGCAAGCTCAGAGAGCACCAAGGACCCCACAGTCAATTTAATTCCTTTTCATTTAAATTCCTTCCTTTATATCAGTGGTTCTCAACCTATGGGTCGCGACCCCATTTGGGGTCGATCGACCATTTTTCGGGGGTCGCCAAAGAAGGCGATCCGCCATTTTCTCCCCTCAGGGGGCGGCGCCGCACATGCGCGCCACGCATGGGGGCGGCGCCACGCATGGGGCGGCGCATGGGGCGGCGCATGCACGGGCCCGCCCCCCCATGCATGCGCAGAACGTTTGTGTGACGGGGATCGCCGTCACACAAACGTTGAGAACCACTGCTTTATATATTTATCTTTTTTATCATTTTTGTAAGCCACCCAGAGTCACTTCAACGGCGAGAGGGGGCATCATAGAGACAATCCTTCGGCTTATGACAGCAATTAGGATCAGCACTGATTCTGTTGCTTAGTGAGTCACACTCCATTTGACCACCATTTTTGCACGATCGTTAAGCAGTTGTTTAGTGAATCCTGCAATTGGGCTTCCCCCATCGACCTTGGTTGTCGGAAGCCGGTTGAGAAAGTCTCAGATAGCAGATCACGTGATCCCAGGATGCCGCCACTGTCCCAAATAACATGCCGTTTGCCGAGCGCCTGAATTTTGATCACAGGACCGTGGGGATGCCGCGGTGGTCGTACGTGCGAGGACTGTCCACATAAGATTTTTTTTTCAGTGCTGTTGTCACTTTGAATTGTCACTAAATGAATGGTTGTAAGGCCAGCCCTACCTGTGTAAATTTAATAGTTAAAACAGAGAAGCATATTTCGATCCCTTAAACATGAGCCAGCCGTGTGCAGCAGCAGCCAAAAGAGCTAATACAATCCTGGGTTGTATAAATGGAGGCATAGAAGAATCAAGATCAGATGAAGTGTTAGTACCCCTTTATAAGTAAGGCCACACCTGGGATCCTGCAGCCAATTTTGGTCACCATATCACAAAAAAAGATGTTGAGAGTTTGGAAAAAACTCAGAGAAGAGCAACTAAGATGATCCAAGGCCTGGAGGCTAAAACATAGGAAGAACGGCTGCGAGATTTGGATGTGGCCAGTCTAGAGAAAAGAAGAAATAGGGGAGACATGATAGCAGCATTGCAGTATTTGAGGGGCTGCCCCAAAGAAGAGGGAGTCAAGCTATTCTCCAAAGCACCTGAAGGCAGGAGAAGAAGCGATGGATGGAAACTAACCAATGAGAGAAGCAACCTAGAACTGAAGAGAAACTTCCTGACATTGAGGACAATTAACCAGTGGAACAGCTTGCCACCAGAAGTTGTGGGTGCTTCATCACTGGAGGTTTTCAAGAAGAAACTGGACAGTCACTTCTCTGAAATGGTCTAAGGTCTCCTGTTTGAGCAGGGGATTGGACTTGAACAGGGGTAGGCAACCTTGGCTCTTTTATGACTCGTGGACTTCAACTCCCAGAATTCCTGAGCCAGCCATGATGAGGGGAAAGGGAGAGGTTTCCAAGCTGAGCCAGGCTGGTTCAGGAATTCTGGGAGTTGAAGTCCACGAGTCATGAAGGGACCATAGCTCCCTCATGCTGGCTCAGGAATTCTGGGGGTTGAAGTCCATGAGTCATAAAAGAGCCAAGGTTGCCTACCCATGAGCTAGGCCAGTGTTTCCCAAACTTGACAATTTTAAGGCATGTGGACTTCAACTCCCAGAATTCCACAGCCAGCCATGCTGAGGGGAAAGGGAGAGTTTCCAAGCTGAGCCATGCTGGTTGAGGACTTCTGGGAGTTGAAGTCCACGAGTCATAAAAGAGCCAAGGTTGCCTACCCCTGCCCTAGTCCTAGGCCACCTTACGACTTTTGGACTTCAACTCCCAGAATTCCGGAGCCAGCCACGTTGAGGGGAAAGGGAGCGGTTTCCAAGTTGAGCCATGCTGGCTGAGGAATTCTGGGAGTTGAAGTCCATGAGTCACGAGGGGGCCATAGTTCCCCCATGCTGGCTCAGGAATTCTGGGAGTTGAAGTCTGCCAGTCATGAAGGGGCCATAGTTCCCCCATGCTGGCTGAGGAATTCTGGGAGTTGAAGTCCACCAGTCATAAAAGAGCCAAGGTTGCCTACCCCTGCCCTAGGCCTAGGCCGCTTTATGACTCGTGGACTTCAACTCCCAGAATTCCTGAGCCAGCCACGCTGAGGGGAAAGGGAGCGGTTTCCAAGCTGTGCCATGCTGGCTCAGGAATTCTGGGAGTTGAAGTCCACGAGTCATAAAAGAGCCAAGGTTGCCTATCCCTGAATTAGAAGGCCTCCATGGTCCTTTCCAGCTTTATCCTGATTGAGTATGGTCAACATGAGCAAGACCACTTCGCACTAGGCCACTGGATATGCCCAGTCGCCCAAATGCCCCACCTATTCATATATTCATATTCATATTAGTAAAGTTGGAAGGGACCTTGGAGGTCATCTAGTCCAACCCCCTGCTCAGGCAGGAAACCCTACACCATTTCAGACAAATGTCTGTCCACTCTCCTCTTAAAAACTTCCAGTGTTGGAGCATTCACCGCTTCTGGAGGCAGGTGGTTCCACTGGTTAATTGTTCTCACTGTCAGGAAGTTTCTCCTTAGTTCTAGGTTGCTTCTCTCCTTGATGAGTTTCCATCCGTTGCTGCTTGTCCGGCCTTCAGGCGCTTTGCAAAATAGCTTAATTCCCTCTTCTTTATGGCAACATTGGCTGCATTCGCACGAAGGAACGTGACCCATTTTTCCGAAGGTGTATCCCCAGGGAACTGTGAAGCCTGAATGTGCACACAAACCCCAGAGCCCAAGGAAGAACAAACCGAGATTAAAGCGAAGCCAAGCTTAGCACGTCGTAGCCTGTCGAACTGCCCAGACTTTTAACTGACCTGGGTTAAAAGGTGTTTGTGTGAACGCAGACAGCGAGGAACGAAGCCGGGAGAACTTCTTTGCCGTTGAGGGGGAAAAAAGCAACATAACAGCACCTAATCAAAGCTCCTTTTTCTGAAAAATAAAAAGGGACTTTTTGTGTGCAAAAAAAAAAGAAGAAAGAAAAAAAAGCAAGAGCTGAGGGTGAACAGACTTTTATTTTTCTATTCCTGAAAAGGACCTTTAAGACGCCTTTCTCCCACCTTTGCTTGACTTCCTTTCTTAAACAGTCAGCGACTCAGTCCTACGCCCACGTCGCTGGATGAGGTGTAGTTTGCCCTGGAAACGGGTGCGAAACTTGCAGCATGGGCAGGACGCGTCATTCCCCCCATATCCTGTGTAGGAAGGGTGGCTTCCTTCCTCGGTCTCTGCTGTCACAAACCTTGCCTTTCACAGTGGGTTTGATTGCCAAAAACGTAAGATCCGTCGGACACACAGCTTCGGGCTGTGTGTGTCGTGGGTGTGGGTGTGTGGTTTTTGGCCCTGGAGTTGCGCACCTCCTCCAAGCCGGCTCGGTTGCGCAACTCCGGCTCTTGGCCTCTTGACGTGATCACCTGGGGTGGGTGTGTTGAGGTTGGTTGGCTGCCAACCAGTTGTGTGTGTTTGTACGCGGGTTCTGGCCCTCGCTGAAGCATTCAGATGACCTGTTAAGCTGGTTTATCGCAAACAGCCTCGGTTGACCCACAACCGACACAAAAGAGTTTTCTGGGCCGCAACTCAGGAGTGGCTGGCGTGTGCTGTTTCCAGGATGTTTCTCGACCTGATTCAGTGTGAACAATTAGGGTGTGTGGATGGGTGTTTTGTTGTGGTTTAGCATATTGTGCAAACACATCGGGCGCGTTTTATGGCGTGGGGTATTGTGTTGTGCAAAGCCAGAAGATGGGTTGGTTTTGGTCATTGGTGAGCCATGCGAGGTGAATCTGGAACTAAGGAGAAACCTCCTAGTAACAGTGAGGACAATTAGCGAGTGGAACTCCTTGCCACCAGAAGTTGTGGGTGCTTCATTACTGGAGGTTTTAATGAAAAAACTAGACAGTCACTTGTCTGCTCTTGCTCAAGCAGGGGGTTGGACTAGAAATAGAAATAGAATTAAAATTAGGAAATTAGAATAGAATAGAATATATGGAATGAAACGGAATGGAATGGAATAGAATAGAATAGAATAGAATAGAATAGAATAGAATAGAATAGAATAAGGGAATGGAATGGAATAGAGGATAGGAAATAGAATGGAATGGAATGGAATAGGATAAGGGAATGGAATGGAATAGAATAGAGTATAATGGAATAGAATAGAATATAGAATAGAATAGAAAATATGGAATAGAATGGAATGGAATAGAATAGAATAGAAAATATGGAATAGAATAGAAAATATGGAATGGAATAGAATAGAATTGAAAACATGGAATGGAATGGAATGGAACAGAACAATAGAAAATATGGAATGGAATAGAATAGAGAAAAGGAATAGAATAGAATAGAATAGAATAGAATAGAATAGAATAGAATAGAGAAAAGGAATAGAATAGAATGGGGAATGGAATAGAACAGAATAGGGTAGAATAGAACAGAGAATAGAATAGAGTAGAGTAGAGTAGAATAAAGAGAGAGAGTAGAATAAAGAGATAGAATAGCAAATAGCTTGTTTCAACTTTTTCCCTCTTTCTTTTCCCATTCTCCTTTTCTGCAGCTTGTACCTGGGAAATCCCATGGACCCCCCGGATGTCCTAGGATTGGATTTGAACCCTGCCAGGCCTACTCAGCTCCCAGGAAGGATAAAAAGTAAGAAATTTCATCTAACGTGTTCACTGCGTGTGTTGCAGAACTGCGAGACCCAGAATGCCTTTCGTCTGGAGTTCTCACACTGGTGCATGCTGAGAACGGTAGTTTTCAAAGCCAAACAATAGTTAATACCCAGTGCAAAAGAATCTCTGTAGCGCAGGGTTGAACTGAGGGGTCCTTGGTGCTCTCTGAGCTTGGTGGTTTTCTTGCAGACGTTTCATAACCCAACTAGGTAACATCATCAGTTACAGAAATGGGTTTTTGCTCTTTGTTTAGAAACAGTATAACTCCTCCCCCTCTTAGCATTGATGATATTATCTAGTTGGGTCATGCAAGAAAACCACCAAACTCAGAGAGTACCAAGGACTTCACAGTCCTTTTTCTCCTCCTCCTCCTCCTCCTCCTCCTCCTCCTCCTCCTCCCTCTGCAACCCCTCCTTCCTTCTAGCACTGATGACGTTACTAGTTGGAGAATGAAATGTCTTCCAGGAAACCTCAAGAGAGCATCAGACACTTTGAGACAGGGTTAAAAAAAGATGGGAGACTGCAACCGCAGTGTTTCCTGGGCTGCTGCCCTCCCATCTGAATGGATGGGAACCATGGACGCTGTAGTCCCTGCCAGTTGGAGACGGCTGTTTTCTCTGCTCTTTCCTTTTCAGGGCGTTTTCCTATCCCCTCGCACTCGCGTCCGCTTCCCTTGTTCCTCCTGCTTTCAGGGTCCCTCTTCCCCAGCCCAGTTTCAAAAGAATCTCGTACGCAGCCCTCAACGTACGACCACAATTTCCGTCGCGAGTCCCTGCAGTCATAAATTGATTCAAGCCCAATTTGGCAGCCATTTTTTAACGCCTCTCTCTCATCCCAAAGCAAGCCCAGTGGCTGTAAGCGGGAAGCCACATCGTAAATGTGAGCCGGTGGCCAAGCATCCCAACGGCGATCACGTGATCCCCTGGGTGGGGCGGTGGTCGTAAGCACGAGGAACGTCATAAGCGTGAGGACCAGATTCCCCCCCCCACAATGTTTGAAAACTCCGATTGGCTGCTAAATGAATGCATGGCCATAACTCGAGGACCACCTGTAATTCCAAACTTCGAACTTGTCTTTATAGTCTGTTATGAGCTGCCTGGGAAGTGTTCTTGAGATGAGGTGCCCCAGGGCTCTGTTCTGGGCCCAGGGCTCTTCAACATCTTCATCAACGATTTGCATGAGGGCATAGATGGGGAACTCATCAAATTTGCAGATGACACCAAGCTGGCAGGAATAGCCAACACTCCAGAAGACAGGCTTAGGATACAGACAGACTTGAACACTGGGCGCTATCTAACAAAACAAAATTTAAGGGTGAAAAAAGTAAGGTTCTACATTTAGGCAAGAAAAACCAAATGTGTAGGTATAGTGTAGGGCAGGGGTAGGCAACCTTGGCTCTTTGATGACTGGTGGACTTCAACTCCCAGAATTCCTGAGCCAACATGGGGGAACTATGGTCCCTTCATGACTCGTGGACTTCAACTCCCAGAATTCCTGAACCAGCATGGCTCAGCTTGGAAACCTCTCCCTTTCCCCTCAGCATGGCTGGCTCAGGAATTCTGGGAGTTTAAGTCCACGAGTCATAAAAGAGCCAAGGTTGCCTACCTCTGGTATAGGGGGTACCTTGCTCAATAGTAGCAACTGTGAAAAGGATCTCGAAGTCCTAGTGGACGATCCCTTAAATAGGAGCCAGCAGTGTGCTGCAGCTGCCAAAAAGGCCAACACAGTGCTGGGCTGCATTAACAGAGGGAGAAAATCAAGATCAGGTGAAGTGTTAATACCACTTTACAAGGCCTTGGTAAGGCCACACTTGGAATACGGCATCCAGTTTTGGTCACCACGATGTAAAAAAGACGTTGAGACTCTGGAAAGAGTGCAGAGAAGAGCAACAAAGATGATGAGGGGACTGGAGGCTAACACATATAAGGAATGGTTGCTGGAATTGGGAATGTCTAGTTTAATGAAGAGAAGGATGAGGGGGGACAGGATAGCAGTGCTCCAGTATCTCTGGGTGCCCCAAAGAAGAGGGGGACAAGCTATTCCCCAAAGCCCCTGAAGGCAGGACAAGAAGCAACGGATGGAAACTCATCAAGGAGAGAAGCAACCTAGAACTAAGGAGAAACTTCCTGACAGTGAGAACAATTAACCAGTGGAACAATCTGCCTCCAGAAGCGGTGAATGCGCCAACACTGGAAGGTTTTAAGAAGAGACTGGACAGCCATTTGTCTGAAATAGTATAGGGTTTCCTGCCTGAACGGGGTTGGACTAGAAGACCTCCAAGGTCCCATCCAACTTTAATATTATTATCATTATTATTATTATTTATGGGCGTAGATAAAAGTCAAATAAATAAGAACTCAGTGACATAATGTCCATGAGATTGTTATTTGTCAATGCAAAAAAGGGAAAAATATCAAGTAGGGAATAAAATGCCATCTTCTCATTTGAGTACAGGCAAGTCCTCGACTTAGAACAGTTCGTTTAGTGACCGTTCGAAATTACGACGGCGCTGAAAAAAAGGGACTTAGGACCGTTTTCCCTCACTTAACAACTCTTGCGGTATTCCCCACGGTCACGTGATCCAAATTCGGCCGCTAAAGACAACTGACTCGTATTTACGATGGTTTCCGTGTCCTGGGGGGGGGGTGTCAGGCGATTCCCCTTTTGTGACCTTCCTCACCAGCGAAGCCAGCGGGGGAAGCCGGATTCGCTTAGCAACCGTCCTACTGATTTAGCAAACTGCAGTGATTCACTTAAGGACAGAAAGGCTGGATAGGTCGCAAAACGTGGCAGAGCTCACTGAGCGGTTGTCTCGGTTAGCAGCAGAAACTGCGGTTGTAAGCGGAGGACCCCCTGTAACGTCGTCCCACAATCCGTCTCCATTTAGGATTGGCCTGCTCCCTTTGGGCTTGTAACCTAGCCCAGGCTGAGTGGCCTCGCTGCCTTTCTTGGTCCTCCCTGAAGCCAAGGGGGTGCATCGATTCCCATCATCCACTGCCTCCTAGAGGCTGCAATCGGGGGGGGGGACGACATCTTGAATTTTAACCTTCTCTTCCGAGTGTTTGTTCCGTATCCTGCAGAAATGAAGTGGCTCCTTTAAGGAAAATTATTCTGCCCTCTTAACTGCTTAGAGCAGTGGTTCTCAACCTTTTTAATGCCGCGACACCCTCCCCCAACCGGTCGTAAGTTGAGGACTACTCAACTGGTCGTAAGTCGAGGACCACTCAACTGGTACAGCCCCGTTTGCAGAAGGGGACTTTTGACGGGCTCAGCAGGGCAAAGACAGCCTGGACAATTCCTATTGGCTTTTGAAAGCCAATAGAATTAGAGTCTATTCAAGAGAGTCTATTCTATTGGCTTTCAAAAGCCAATAGAATAAAAGGGAGGAGCACAGCTAAGGAAAAGGGGGGAAAAAATGGCGGACTGCGTTGTTTGGCGACCCCCGTGAAATGGTCGTTCAACCCCAAATGGGGTCCCGACCCACAGGTTGAGAACCACTGCCTTAGGGGGTGAGACTCCCCCCACCTACCCCAAGGGGTTCTTCCTGGCCCTGTTGATTGGCTGCTTTCACACCCTCTATTCTGCCCTCTCTCTGCCCCTCCCACCTCGCTTGAAGCCACAAACGAAGGCTCTGCTCTCCTTTTTTCCCTTTCGCTGCAGTCTCTCTCTCTCTCTCTTTCTCTCTCTCCCTGCAGGAGAGCCGCCACCTCGGCCGCCCCAGCCCTCGATCCTTCTCAAGCGTAAGTGGGGTCACCTTCCCAGCTGTTGTGCCTCTTGCGGTTGTTTTTTTTTTTTCCTTCTTCTTCTCTTTGTTCCTTTCTGGACAGGGATGGTCGGCCCTTCGAGGTAGACCATAGTAGGAAAACGAAGTCGTGCATGCTGAGGCGACGACGGAATTTTGCAAGTCGGAAGGCGCTTCCTTCCTCCCTTCATCTGTATAAGAAATGGGGAGGGGCTTATTTGAAAGATTAGGGGGTACTTTCGACTGGCCCTAGAGATCAGGAGAACGTCTGCCTTAGGCATGAAAGCCGGCTGGGTGACTTTGGGCCAATCACCAGGAGACGGTGAGTTCTAGTCCCGCCTTAGGCATGAAAGCCGGCTGGGTGACTTTGGGCCAATCACCAGGAGACGGTGAGTTCTAGTCCCGCCTTAGGCATGAAAGCCGGCTGGGTGACTTTGGGCCAATCCCCAGGAGACGGGGAGTTCTAGTCCCGCCTTAGACACAAACCCAGCTGGGTGACTTTGGGTCAGTCCCTCTGTCTCAGGCCAACCCACCTCACACAGGGTTGTCGTGGGGAAAAGAGGAGGAGGAAGGAATATTAGGTGCGTCCAGCAAGGAGAGAAGAAGGAAGGAAGGAAGGAAGGGGAGAAGGAAGAAGGAAGGAAGAGAAAAGAAAGGAAGGCAGGAAGGAAAGAGAGAAAAGAAGGAAGGAGAGGAAGGAAGGGAGAAGAAGAGAGAAGAGGAATGAAGGAGAAAGGAAGGAGAGAAGAAGGAAGGGAGAAGAGGAAGGAAGGAGAGAAAGGAAGGGAGAAGGAAGGAAGGAAGGAGAAAGAAAGGAAGGAGAAAGGAAGGGAGAAGAGGAAGGAAGGCAGGAAGGAGAGAAAAAAAGGAAGGGAGAAGAGGAAGGAAGGAAGAATAAAAGGAGAGGAAGGAAGGAGAAAGGAAGAAGGAAGGGAGAAGAAAGAAGGGAAGAGAAAGAAAGACAGCTTGCCCTTTTTCTCTTTCAGAGCCCTTGTACGATCCGGTGACCGAGGAGGACAACCCCCTGGCCATCAGTCTCAAGCAGCTTCGCCTGAAGAAGACATCCGGCCCGGGGCCCAAGGCCGGCCTCCTGCTTGCCAAGCCCTCCGCCTGCGTCCCGGGCACCCAGGTGGGCGAGAGGCTCCTCCTGCCCCGCTCCAAAGGGGGGGGTGGCGGGGGCGGCCTCCCCGCTCACGAGGTCATCCTCATAGACTTTGGCGACGAGCCCCCCAGCCCGACCCCGGCCGGGGACTTCTGCGCCCCGTCCTTGGCCCGCCTAGCCATGGAGGCCTTCTCCTTGTTGGACAAGACCCCTCCCCAGAGCCCCTCGCAGGCCCTGCCCCGCCCCTTGCACCCCACGCCCGTCGTGGACTGGGACGCCCGGCCCCTCCCTCCGCCCCCTGCCTACGACGACGTGGCCCAGGACGAAGAGGACTTGGAGGTCTACGCCATCAACAGCGCCGACGGGCTGCGGGGACGGCCGCGGGGCAGGAGCTGGGCGAAAGGGGAGGTCGACGGCGGCTCGGCCCCCGAGGGAGACCCTCGTCCCGCTCTCCCCTTGGAGGACAACCTCTTCTTGCCCGCCAAGGAGAGCAAGCAGCCCAGCCCGGCCCAGACGACGGAGATCTTCCAGGAACTGCAGCAGGAATGCATGAAGCACCTCAAGGTGCCCCTGGGAGGACCCTACGTGGCCGGCGTCCCGCGTCCGGGCGAGGACAAGCCGCAGGTCCCTCCTCGGGTGCCCCTCCTGCCCCTCCCTTTCCGGCGGAACGAGCCCGGACGCTGGTCTGGAGACCCGTCGCCAGCTTCCGGAGGGGAGGAGGAGCAGCGCCCGCCCCAGATCCCACCCCGAGATCGGTTGTCCCAGCCGGGATCCCGGACTCCCAGCCCCAGGTCCCTCCACGGCGGGTCCCCCCAACCGAGAACCAACCTCTGCTCCCCGCTTTCTCTGGGGTCCTTCCTGTCCACCTCGCCCGCAAAGCCGCCCATGCCCACCACCCAGAGCTTCGCCTTGGACCCCAAGTACGCCACCCCCAAAGTCATCCAGGCCCAGGGGAAGGAGTGCGCCAAGGGGCCCTGCATCTTGCCCATCGTCAAGGACGGGCGGAAAGTCAGCAGCACCCACTACTACCTCCTCCCGGAGCGCCCGCCTTACCTGGACAAGTACGAGAAGTTTTTCAAGGAGGCCAAGAGCCCGGAGGAAGGCGGGGGGCCGAGCCGAGTGGTCACCACGGCCACGGTGCGGCCCATGATCCAGCAGCAGCAACCGCCGCCGCTGGACTACAAAGCCAACTTCTCGGCCAACAACAGCAATAGCAGCGTCAAGGCCACCTGTGGCCTCCAGAAGATCATCTACGAGGGTTCTGAAGGCCCTCGGAGTTCGGAGAAGATACGGCAGGTGAGTGGTCCTCTGGGGCGGGACCGCCTCGCTGGAGCTGGAGGAGCAGGTGGACCTGTTGGGGGGGGGGTTCCTGGGGGCTCCCTGAGCTGGGTGGTTTTTCTCGGCAGACGTTTCACGACCCAACTAGGGAACATCATTAGGGCTAGAAGGGAGGAGGTTTACAAAGTGGGAAGGAGGAGGAGGACTGGGGGGTCCTTGGTGCTCTCTGAGCTGGGTGGTTTTCTTGCAGACGTTTCATGACCCAACTAGGCAACGTCATCAGTGCCAGAAGGGAGGGTAGTTTGCGGAGAGGAGGAGGAGGAGAAAGAAGGAAGGAAAGAAAGAAGGAAAGGAAGGACGGAGGGACGGACTGTGGGGTCCTTGGTGCTCTCTGAGCTGGGTGGTTTTCTTGCAGATGTTTTACGACCCAACTAGGGAACATCATCAGGGCTAGAAGGGAGTGAGATTGGAGGGGGGGAGGAGGAAAAGAAGAGAAAGAGAAAGAGGAGGACAACTATGGGGTCCTTGTTGCTCTCTTGAACTGGGTTCCAAGCTCAAGAGAGCAGTGAAGATTCCTCATTTCAACTCTTGAGTTACAAATCGACGCCTCGATTGGAGCGACCCCTGACCTCCCGTCACTCGGGAGTCCCTGGCGGCCTCCCCTCCAGAGAGGTCCCCAGGGGGTCCTTGCCCAGGTCACAAATCGGTGTGAAGCCCACCGATCCACCATGACCATGGTGTTCCCACAAGACTTAACTGGGCCTGCAGTCAACTAGCTCATCAGGATGGATTTGATCTCCCTTAGGGTTTGAAGGCTGCACCTCTGCCTTAATTGTCTTATGCTCCCTTCCCTTCCCTCCTTCCTTTCTTCCTCCTTCCTTCCCTTCCTCCTTCCTCCCTCCGTTCCTTTCTTCCTCCCTCCTTCCTTCTTCCTCCCTCTATTCCTCCCCCTCTTCCTCCTTCCTTTCGTCCCTCCCTCTGTTCCTCCCTCCCTCCTTCTGTCCCTTCCTACCTTCCTCCCTCCCTCCTTCCATCCCTTCCTTCTCCCTTCCTCCATTCCTTCCGCCCTCTCTTCCTCCTTCCTCCCTTCTCCCTCTCTCCCTCCGTTCCTTTCTTCCTTCTCTCCCTTCCTCCTTCCTCCCTCCCTTCCTTCCTTCTCCCTTCCTCCATTCCTTTCTTCCTTCCTCCTTCCTTCTCCCTCCCTTCTTCCCTCCTCCCTCCCTCTCTTCCTTCCTTTTTTTTTCTTCCTTTCGTCCCTCCCTCCTTCCTTCCATCCCTTCCTCCCTTCTCCCTCCGTCCCTTCCTCCGTTCCTTCCTCCCTCCCTTCCTCTCTTGCTCCTTCCATCCCTTCCTACCTTCCTTCTCCCTCCTTCTCTTCCTCCTCCCTCCCTCCTTCCTTTTTTCTTTCTTCCTTTCGTCCCTCCTTCCTTCCTTCTTCGCTCCCTCCCTCCCTCTCCCTCCTTCCGTCCCTTCCTCCCTTTTTTCTTTCCTCCTTCTGTCCCTCCCTCTCTTTTTTCTGTAGTGGCAGAGTGGCTAAAAATGCAGTATTGCAAGCAAACTCTGCCCACTGCCAGGGGTTCAATCCTGACCGGCTGAAGGTGGCCTCAGCCTTCCATCCTTCGCAGATCCATAAAACGAGGACCCAGATTGTTTTTTTTGGGGGGGGGAGGGAGCAATACGCTGACTCTAAACTGCTTAGGGAATGATGTAAAGCACCATGAAGCGGTGTATAAGTCTGCGTGCTGTTGCTGCACAGATGTTGCCCAGCTGCACCATCTTGATCCCCTTCACAGGTCCAGGAGACGGTGCACGGGGTCACCACTGAGGAGTGTCAAGCCGCCCTGCAGAATCACAGCTGGAGCGTGCAGAAGGCTGTCCAGTACCTGAAGGTAGAAACATCTGCATGGAGCATTTCTCCTCCTGGCGCAAGGAACAGGAGGGGGATTTTTTGAGTCTGTGTGTGTGTGTAGCCCTAGCCCAGAATAAATCAAATGGAAACCAAAAGCAACCCATGAGGAAGATTCCTTTTGATCATGAAGTTACAGACCAGCCTTCCCAATCCTGTGGGGGTCCTTGGTGCTGTCTGACCATGGTTTTCCTGCAGACATTTCATCACCAAATTAGGTAACATTTTCAGTGCTAGAAGAATAGAGTAGGGTACAGTAGGGAAGGGAATGGAATATAGAATAGAATAGAATAGAATAGAATAGAATAGAATAGAATAGAATAGAATAGAATAGAATAGAATAGAATAATAATTAGAATAAATAGAGAAAGGGAATAGAATACAATAGAATAGAATAGAATAGAATAATAATTAGAATAGAATAGAGAAAAGTAACAACAGAAAACAGAACAGAAGAATAGAATAGAACAATACAGAATAGAATAGAATAATAATTAGAATAGAATAGAGAAAAAGAATAGAATAGAGAAAAATAGAATAGAATAAAATAATAATTAGAATAAATAGAGAAAAAGAATAGAATAATAATAGAATAGAAAATAGAATAAAATAGAATAGAATAATAATTAGAATAGAAAAGGAATAGAATAGAATAGAATAAATAAAATAATAATTAGAATAGAATAGAGAAAAGGAACAGAACAGAAAACAGAACAGAAGAATAGAATAGAATAGAACAGAATATAGAATAGAATAGAATAGAATAGAGAAAAAGAATAGAATAGAGAAAAATAGAATAGAATAAAATAATAATTAGAATAAATAGAGAAAAAGAATAGAATAGAATAATAGAATAGAATAGAAAACAACAGAATAAAATAGAATAGAATAATAATTAGAATAGAATAGAGAAAAGGAATAGAATAGAATAATTAGAATAGAATAGAATAGAATAGAGAAAAGGAACAGAACAGAAAACAACAGAAGAATAGAATAGAATAGAATAGAATAGAATAGAATAGAATAGAATAGAATAGAATAGAATAGAATAGAATAGAAAGGGACCTTGGAGGTCTTCTAGTCCAGCCCCCTGCTCAAGTAGGAGAACCTACACCGTCTCAGACAAGTGACTGTCTAGCCTCTTCTTAAAAATCTCCAGTGATGGAGCGCCCACGATTTCTGGTGGCAAGCTGTTCCACTGGTTGATTGTCCTCATGGTCAGAAGGAGGAGGAGCAGGAGAACTGGGGGCTGTTTTCATGTCCCCCCTGGTCCTCCTTTTCCCTAGACTGGCTGTACCCAAATCCTTAATGTTCTTGTTTCCAGGCCTTTAATCCTCTGAGTTGCTCTCCTCTGCACTTTTTCCAAAGTCCCAACATCTTTTTTTTTTTTTTTTTGTAACGTGTGGTGACCACCTTGACTGTAGTTTTTGTAATGTGACGCTCTCTCCCGCCTGCCCCTCGTCTGCAGGTTGAGCAGCTCTTCTGCCTGGGACTGAAGACACGGCTGGAATGTCACAAAGTTCTGGAGATGTTCAACTGGAACTTGGAGCAGGCCAGTTCTCACCTGCTGGACCCCTATAACGCCGGCCAACTCAAGTAAGACGAACCATGTGGCACAGCTGGCCATGTTCTCTTCTGGAAGGGAAGCTTTTTCTCCTTGCCAGGTTGCCAATGCTGTTGTCTACGACAGATGTGAGCCTACAGCAGGGGTCTTCAAACTTGGCCCTTTTATGATTTGTGGACTTCAACTCCCAGAATTCCTCAGCCAGGCACGCTGGCTGAGGAGTTCTGGGAGTTGAAGTCCACGAGTCATGAAGGGGCCATAGTTCCCCCATGCTGGCTGAGGAATTCTGGGAGTTGAAGTCCACAAGTCATGAAGGGTCCATAGTTCCCCCACGCTGGCTCAGGAATTCTGGGAGTTGAAGTCCGCCAGTCATGAAGGGGCCATAGTTCCCCCACGCTGGCTCAGGAATTCTGGGAGTTGAAGTCCGTGAGTCACGAAGGGGCCATATTTCCCCCATGCTGGCTCAGGAATTCTGGGAGTTGAAGTCCGCCAGTCATGAAGGGGCCACTATTCCCCCACGCTGGGTGAGGAATTCTGGGAGTTGAAGTCTATAAGTCATAAACAGACCACAATTCCCCCATGCTGGCTAAGGAATTCTGGGAGTTGAAGTCCACCAGTCATGAAGGGGCCAAGTTTGAAGACCCCTGGCCTACATGTGAACCTACAACTCTTGTTTTTTTTTTTCCAGGCGGTCTCACATCCGGGTACAGGTAGTCCTCGACTTAACAACGGTCCATTTAGTGATCGAAGTTACAACAGCATAGGAAAAAGGGACTTAATGACCATTGTTCATGTTTAATGACCGTTGTAGCCTCCCCGTGGTCACGGGATCAAAATTCAGACGTTTGGCCACTGGTTCATATTTATGACAGTCGCAGGGTCCCCCCGGGGGTCATGTGACCCCCCCTTTTGCGACCTTCGGACAAGCTATGCTAACGGAGAAGCCGTGTTTACCAGCTTAGCAACGACAGAGATTCACTTAACGGCTGTAGCAAGTAAGGTCGTAAAAGGAAGCAAAACTCACTTCGCAACTGTCTCGCTTAGCAACGGAAAGTTTGGGGCTCGGCTGTGGCCGTAAGCCGCGGAGTACCTGTACTTTAGTGGCTTCATTCAGTATTTTGGATGAATCTGGCTTAATTGGCTTGTAGATCCATGCAGTGCGTGAACTCGGAAAAGAGACAAACTTGACAAGCAAGTAGAGAGTGCTGTGTGAATGCCTCTTCTCAGAGGTTCTCTTCTCAGTTCTTTTCCACTGATTTTTTTTCTCCCCTGCAGATATATTTCTTACTGCTTGCTCCTGGGGGAGAGAGAGAGAGATGGAAGGAGGGAGAAAGGGGGTTGGATGGAAGGGAAGGGAAGGAAGAAGGGAATGAGGAAACGAGGAAGGAAGGAAAGGAGAATGGAATGAGGAAACAAAGGAGAAAGGGAGGGAGGGAGGAAGGATGGAAGGAGAAGGAAGTGAAAGGAATGGAGGGATGAAGGTAGGATGGAAGGAAGAGAGGGAAGGAAGGAAGGAAGAAGGGAATGAGGAAGCAAGGAAGGAGGGAGAAAGGGAGGGTGGAAGGGAGGGATGATGGATGGAGGGAAGGAAGGAAGAAGGGAATGAGGAAACAAGGAAGGGAGAAAGGGAGGGAAGAAAAAGGAAGTGAAAGGAACGGAGGGATGAAGATAGGATTGGAAGAGGGAGGAGGATAGATGGAGGAAGGAAGGAGAAAGGAATGAAAGGAAGGGAGGGAGGATGGATGGAGGGTAGGAAGGAAGGAGAAGGGAATAAAGCAAGGGAGGAGGGAAGGAAGAAGGGAACGAAAGGAAGGGAGGGATGAAGATAGGATGAAAGGAAGGAAGAGGGAGGGAGGATGGAAAAAAGGAAGGAGAAAGGAAAGAAAAAGTCTCACTTTATTTTCTTTGCTTGCTTCTCATCCTTCCAGACGGTGAACAATACTCATCTTCCCAAGCAATGGACCCTGGAGGGTTGGGGGGAGAATGTCCAGAATCGGTGACCGTCTTCCATCCTTATTGGACCAAGCGTCGCTTTTGAGGCGGTGGGTGATGGATCCCGGAGAAGAAGAAGGCGGCCCTGCAGCTAGGACTGCCCTGGACAGCCGGCAGGGTCCCACCGCCTCCCTCTCAGCCGGTGACTGTATCCCCCCTCCCTCCCTCCCTCTCTTGGCGGAGGCAGGCCGAGTTGCTGGCGTTCTCCCTGCTTCGGCTCCTATTCTCGCTGCTGGATTGCTTTTGTAAAAGAGAAGTGTTCGCGTTAATATATATATATATATAAATACTCTGTTCTATTTTGGAGAAAAAGGATGACGTTTCCACTTGCACGTTCGTCTCCGGGGACGGGGGGGGGGGACGTTGAATCTTTGGGAAGAGGGCCAAAGGGGCTAGCAAGCCCCTGAAAGGGGGGGGGGGGAGAGAGAACCAGTGACATGACATGATGTAACGGTATGTGGGGGAAAGACCTTGGGAGACGGAGGAAAGGAAGCTGTGTAGAGAACAGGCAGATAAGAGACAGCTGAGGGTTATATACACTTAACATACTGCTTGACGGGGCTTCAGTTTGCAGCCCTCTCTGAGCAGTTTACAGAGTCATCCCGTTGCCGCCCCCCCCCCCTCCCGCGACAATCTGGGTCCTCATTTTACCGACCTGGGGAGGACGGAAGGCTGAGTCAACCTTGAGCCGGTCAGGATCGAACTGCTGGCAGTGGGCAGAGTTAGCTTGCCGTGTTGCATTCTATCCTGTGCACCACCACGGAAGGAAGGAAGGAAGGAAGGAAGGAAGGGGAGAGAGGAGAGAAGAAAGAAGAAAGAAAGAAAGAAAGAAGAGAAGAGGAAAGAAAGAAGAAAGAGAAGGAAAGAAAGAAAGAAAGAGAAAGAAAGAAAGAAAGCAATAGCACTTATATGCTGCTTCACAATTCTCTCTGAGCGGTTTACAGAATTTGCATCTTGGACCCCAACAATCTGAGTCCTCATTTTACCAACCTCGGAAGGACGGAAGGCTGAGTCAACCTTCAGCCGGTCAGGATCGAACCTGCTGGCAGTGAGCAGAGTTAGCTTGCAATGCTGCATTCTATCGTGGTGCACCACCACGGAAGGGTGGGGAGGGAGGGAGGGAAGGAAGGAAGGAGGAGAGAAAGAAAGAAAAAGAGGAAAGAAAGAAGGAAGGAGAAAGAAAAAGAAAGCAATAGCACTTATTTGCTGCTTCACAATTCTCTCTGAGCAGTTTACAGAATTTGCATCTTGACCCCAACAATCTGGATCCTCATTTTACCAACCTTGGAAGGCTGAGTCCAAACTCCAGCCGGTCAGGATGGAACTCCTGGCTGCGGGCAGAATTTAGCCTGCAATTCTGCATTCTAACCACCGCGCCACCAGGACTCCTGGGGTAAACCAACAGGGTGAACCTGGATAGGTAACTAAGATAGAGTTGCCATTATTGAGACTCGGTGGGATCCGACTCCTGGATGGAATGTGCTGATGGAAGGAGGCAAGCTATTCCAAAGAAACTGGACATAACGAAAGAGGAGGCGAAGTTGCATGATATAGAAAAGCTCACTACAGCTCTACAGTCCCCAAAGACGGCTCCTGTTCAGGAGAGGCCCACTGGACTTCCTTGTTTTTCCTCTGAAGATGTTTCGCGCCTCGCCCAAGAAGCTTCTTCAGCTCTGACTGGATGGTGGGAAATGGAAGGATTTATACTCCTTGCAGACAGAGCTGGTCCTTTGCATCCTTTAGAGCAGGGGGTCCTCAACCTTGGCCACTTTAAGACTTGTGGACTTCAACTCCCAGAATTCCTCAGCCAGCAAAGGAATTCTGGGAGTTGAAAGTCCACAAGTCTTAAAAGTGGCCACGGTTGAGGACCCCTGCTTTAGAGAGTCATTGAGGCTACTTGGAGGTTTAACCTGTGTCCTCAGGGTCACCTTTTCTGGGAACTGCTGAAAGTGTTGTCAACTGGAGATGGGTGGTGTGGTACCCCTCCCCTCCTGTTCTTTTGGGGATCAGCAGAAGAAAAAAAGACATTAATCGATCACTGTGTTCTCAATAAGGCCTTGCAGGCTCAGGAACGGGAGCAAACGAGCTTAATCAGTCGCCTGGATAGAACATCGGAGTTTTAACCCCCAAATTATCTTTCAACAGCCACTCACCTAGGATCTTAACACGGGGGGGGGGGCACCTTGTGGTCATCTAGTCCAACCCCCTTACTCAGGGCGGGTATCTGAATTCAAGCCCCTGAGGCTTGAACCTGGGGCTTGCTTGGTCCTTTGCCTTCTTTTTTTAAGAGGGTCCTTGAGGCCACCTGGATGCTTACCTGTGTTCTCAGGGTCACCTGGGTGGTGCAAAATGGGTGTGGGGCCTTCTGGGAACTGCTGAAAGTGTTATCGACTGGAGATGGGCACAAAGTCCAGAAGCGGTTTCCAAACAGCAACAAAAATACTTACATTCTTTTCTTTTTATCAAAACAGTCAATGTAGCCCTCTTTGCTAATTCCATCAGCTTTTGTAGCCGTTCGTCCATCGTGGGAATCGAAACGTCCTTCCGTTTTTGTGCATCGAGAGTCTTGTTGCCATCACCCTATATAACAGTGTTTCTCAACCTTGACAATTTTAAGCCATGTGGACGTCAACTCCCAGAATTCCACAGCCAGCATCGCTGGCTGTGGAATTCTGGGAGTTGACGTCCACATGGCTTAAAATTGTCAAGGTTGAGAAACACTGCTATATAAAATGAATTCCAAAAACATCTTCCAAGTCTTTTTCCATTAGACCCAAAATGAAAGCTTCTGGTTTCATCTTTATATTCACTTTATAAGAATTCTCTGCATTAAAATAGGAATCCTACTCAATAATAATAATTAATTAATAATAATAAAGTTGGAAGGGACCTTGGAGGTCATGTAGTCCCACCCCCTGCTCAGGCAGGAAACCCTATACCATTTTGGACAAATGGCTGTCCAGTCTCTTCTTAAAAACCTCCAGTGTTGGCGCATTCACTGCTTCTGGAGGCAGGTGATTCCACTGGTTAATTGTTCTCACTGTCAGAAAGTTTCTCCTTAGTTCTAGGTTGCTTCTCGGTCAGTTTCCATCCCTTGCTTCTTGTCCTTTGTGTGCTTTGGAGAACAGCTTGACTCCCTCTTCTTTGAGGCAGCCCCTGAGATATTGGAAGACTGCTATCATGTCCCCCCTCGTCCTTCTCTTCATTAGACTGGACATACCCAATTCCAGCAGCCGTTCCTTGTATGTTTTAGCCTCCAGTCCCCTCATCATCTTTGTTGCTCTTCTCTGCCCTCTTTCTAGAGTCTCAGCATCTTTTTTACATCGTGGTGACCAAAACTGGATGCAGCATTCCCAGTGTGGCCTTACCAAGGCCTTGTAAAGTGATATTAACCCTTCACGTGATCTTGATTCTCTCCCTCTGTTAATGCAGCCTTGCACTGTGTTGGCTCTTTTGGCAGCTGCAGCCCACGGCTGGCTCCTATCCACTATTTCTTTCCTTCATCACATGTCCACCATAAGGGATAAAGAAGTCCCTTCTTTCTCTTTCAGTTGCTGGCCTTTTGTTGAGTCAACAGGTGGGGCCACTGTGACATCACCAACTGTCCTGGAGGCTAGAACCTGGCCCACCTGTGTGGCCTTGTGGACTCCAGAATCTTGGGTTTGAGCCAGGAGAAGCCAGTGGTCTCTTTGGATGGGAGATTATTTCTAGAGTAAGGAGTCTTCAGGCCTTGCTTGTTTTAACTGCTGGTCAAGTTGAGCTTTGCAAGGACAGAGCTTGAAAGCGTGAAGGCATTCCAGCTTTCCAACCTTGCTGTGGAGAAAGCCTTCTCCCAAGTTGGTTGAGCAGGTAAGACGCTCTTCATGATCCTTGCTGCTCTCTTGAGGTTTCATGACCCAACTCTCAGAATAATAAGAATTTGGAAGGGACCTTGGAGGTCTTCCAGTCCAGCCCTCTGCTCAGGCAGGAGACGCTACATCCTTGGAGACAAATGGCTGTCCAATCTCTTCTTAAAAACTATGTACTAGGACAGGGGTCTTCAAACTGGGCCCCTTCATGACTCGGGGACTTCAACTCCCAGAATTCCTCAGCCAACATGGGGAAACTAAGGCCCCTTCATGACTGGTGGACTTCAACTCCCAGAATTCCCCAGCCAGCGTAGGGGAACTATGGCCCCTTCATGACTCGTGCACCTCAACTCCCAGAATTCCTCAGCCAGCATAGGAGAACTAGGGCCCCTTCATGACTGGTGGACTTCAACTCCCAGAATTCCTGAGCCAGGGTGGGGGAACTATGGCCCCTTCATGACTTGAGGACTTCAACTCCCAGAATTCCTCAGCCAGCATGGGGGAACTAGGGCCCCTTCATGACTTGTGGACTTCAACTCCCAGAATTCCTGAGCCAGGGTGGGGGAACTATGGCCCCTTCATGACTTGTGGACTTCAACTCCCAGAATTCCTGAGCCAGCGTGGGGGGAACTATGGCCTCTTCATGACTCGTGGACTTCAACTCCCAGAATTCCTCAGCCAGCGTGGGAGAACTATGGCCCCTTCATGACTTGTGGACTTCAACTCTCACAATTCCTCAGCCAGCATGGGGGAACTATGGCCCCTTCATGGCTTGTGGACTTCAACTCCCAGAATTCCTCAGCCAGCGTGCCTGGCTGAGGAATTCTGGGAGTTGAAGTCCACAAGTCATAAAAGGGCCAAGCCTGAAGACCCTTGTACTAAAAGGAGGAGGAGGAGGGATGAGGTCCCTGGCTGGTGGTTTTCTTGCAGACGTTTCATGACTCAACTAGGTAAGATCACCAGTGCTAAAGCTCTAAAAGGATGTCCTTTGTCGCTTGAGAAGAAAAGGGAAGATAAAGCCATATTTGGAAGGGGAATTCTGGGAGTTGAAGTCCACAGGCCTTCAAGTGGGCTGATTGGTGAATGATGGTTCTTGAAACTGAGTTTGTTAAGCAGGTGGGGTGAACAACTGAATTTTCTTTCCCCCCCGCCACCCCCAGAAACAGCCCCTGGCACGTTAGAAGCCCCCGGATGCTCGAACAATCTTCGTCTTCCAGCAAATTCAAGATGTCCAACATAGGAAACGAGAGCAGCGTAAGCTGCTACCCCAGGCATGCTGGTAAATGGGGGGTCTTTGAGGGTGGGGTCAGGGGGGAGGACATAGCATTCCACAGAAAGGAAATCTTTTGGGGGGGGACTGTGGTTTCCATTAGCCCCAATAAATCTTAACCCCCGCGCATTACTAGCAGTGTTTCTCAACCTTGACAATTTTAAGGCATGTGGACTTCAACTCCCAGAATTCCACAGCCAGCATTGCTGGCTGTGGAATTCTGGGAGTTGAAGTCCACATGCCTTAAAATTGTCAAGGTTGAGAAACACTGCGAGTCCAGAGGGTGACGCTTATGCAAAACCCATTGGAAATGATCCACGCGCTGTCACTTTAATGATTTTGTCAGATCTTCATCCAAGATGTTTAGAATGGAGTTTCTCAACTTGGGATGGGTGGACTTCGACTCCCAGAATTCCCCAGCCAACAGGGCTTGGATGGAGAATTCTGGGAGTCGAAGTCCACTCGTCTTAAAGGGGAAAGATGTAGAAACAATGGTTGAACTGAAGCTGGAAATCAGAGAATGGTTTGTCTGGAAACACACACCCCCAGACCCCCAACGCGCGCACACACACACACACCCCACACACAAAACACATAGATGTGATGAGCACCACTCACAGATAGTTTAGTGAAATCCTGCACTGGCCAACATTTTATAATGATGATGATGATGGAAGGGACCTTGGAGATCATCTAGTCAACCCCCTGCTCAGGCATCAAACCCTATCTAGTTGATAGAAGAGAATATTGGTAGCTCAGGGTTGAACTGTGGAGTCCTTGGTGCTCTCTGAGCTGGGTGGTTTTCTTGCAGACGTTTCATGACCCAAACCAGACATCATTATCAGTGCTAGAAGGGAGGGGGGGTTGTGGAGAGAAGGAGGAGGAGGAGGAGGAGGAGGAGGAGGAGGAGGAGGAGGAGGAGGAAGTGGGGTCCTTGGTACACTCTGAACTTGGTGGTTTTCTTGCAGACTTTTCATTATCCAACTAGGTAACATCATCAGTGCTAGAAGGGAATGGGGTTTGCAGGAAGGAGGAGGAGGAGGAGGAGGAGGAGGAGGAGGAGGAGGAGGAGGAGGAGAAAAAGGACTGTGGAGTCCTTGGTACTTTCTGAGCTTGGTGATTTTCTGGCAAACATTTCATGACCCAACTAGGTAACATCATCAGTGCAGGAAGGGTTTCTGGAGAGGAGGAGGAGGAGGAGGAGGAGGAGGAGGACAACGACAACGACTGAGGGGTCCTTGGTGCTCTCTGAGCTTGGCTGTTTCTTTGCAGACATGACATGACCCAACCACCTAACATCATCAATCCTAGACGGGAGATGGGTTTCTAGCATGGATGATGTTACCTAGTTGGGTCATGAAACGTCTGCAAGAAAACCACCAAGCTCAGAGAGCACCAAGGACCCCTCAAATCTAGTTTGCACTCAGGAGTCCTTCAGTCCTATCCAGACAGGTCAAAGATTAAATCTGAAATTTGCTGCTAACATAGTATGGACCTCATCCTGCAGAAGAACATCAGCACTACCAATGGTGGATCTCAAGAGCTTTCATTTTTCCTGAATGGAGATGTAGTTCTGTCACTAGAGATATTGGGGGTCTTCAATCGGGGACCACCCAAAGGTTTTCCATTACCGTGTGCCACCAAGTTTTTGTTTTCATTGATGTGGCGGAGAGGTGTCACCAAGGTTGAGTCAACGCACTGCCAAAACCTCTGTTCTAGATTCACCAAGTTCCACTTCTTCGCAAGGAAGTTTTAGTTCTGTGGATTCGGAGATCCACATAAAAGAGGCCGTGGGCCGTATCCGTACTTTCCTCCATGAAAAATATCAGGTATAACTTTCTCTTCTTCTCCCTGGACTGTTTCAAGGAAGCTCTTAGGGGGCTGGACTAGAAGACCTCCAAGTTCCCGTCCAGCTCTATTCTATTCTATTCTGTTCTGTTCTATTCTATTCTATTCTATTCTATTCTATTCTATTCTATTCTATATTCTATTCTATTCAATTCTATATTCTATTCTATATTCTATTCTATTCTATATTCTATTCTATTCAATATTCTATTCTATATTTTATTCTATATTCTTTTCTATTCTATTCCTTTCTTATTCTATTCTATTCTATTCTATTCTATTCTATTCTATTCTATTCTATTCAATATTCTATTTGATATTCTATATTCTATTCTATTCAATATTCTATTCTATATTCTATTCTATTTTATTCTATATTCTATTCTATTTTATTCTATATTTTATTCTATATTCTATTCTATATTCTATTCTATTCAATATTCTATATTTTATTCTATATTCTGTTCTATTCTATTCCTTTCTTATTCTATTCTATTCTATTCTATTCCTTTTCTCTATTCTATTCTCAGGCTCTTTAAATCACAATCTTGTCAACCTTAAGATGCTTGGACTTTAACTCCCAGAATTCCCTGGTCAGCCTTGCTAACTGAGGAATTCTGGGGGTTGAAGTCCACGCATCTTAAGGTTGAGAAGCACTTACAAAGTTCGACTTGCAGAGTTCATTTAGTAACTATTCGAATTTACAACAGCACTGAAAAAAGGGGCTTAGGACCATTTTTCACATGTACGGCCGTTTCAGGGTCGCATGATCAAAATTTGGACGCTGGGCAATTGCTTCCTATTTATGACGGTCGCAGCGTCCAGGGGGGGTGTTGCGTGTTCCCCCTTTTGCAGCCTTGCGACAAGCACAGTCAGCAGGGCAAGCCAGATTGGCTTGACTGTGTGACTCACAATGGATTCCCTTCACGACTGTGGCAAAATGGGGCAAAATTCACTTAACGACCGTCTCACTTAGCGACAGAAATTTTGGGCTCCACCAAGTCCCCTTTCCCCTGCTCCCATCAACACCCCTTCTGTTTTTCTTGCGGGACCCAAAAAGTATGTTTTGAACTTTATTTGAGGGGGTGTGGGGGGGGGGGGCGGTGTTCCTTAGGACGTGCCGGAGAAGTCCAAGTTCCTGGAATGTGTCGACCTGGTTACCGCCAATATGGAGACCGGGAAAGATGGCTTCCGGGAGGAGTACTACAACCCCATGTTGCTGAGGGACATCCTGAGGGTGAGTGACTTTGTCGCCCGCACAAAGACTGGAGGAAGGAAAATATTTTGGGAAAGAACCCTGGGAGGGGGGGACCCTCCCACAGCCCCCCGCAGTCTGAACAGGCTTGTCCGGCTGTGCGAGGAAAAATGGTTGTGGGAACGCAACGAAACATCCAGGACAATTAGAGCAACGTTGGGCAGCCGGTCCCCCTCAGGATTCATACCTGCTTTGCGTTCCAATGAATGTCCTTCCTTCCTTGCTCCCTTTCTTTCTTTCCTCTCATTTCCTTCCTTCCTTCCTTCTTTCCTTTCTTCCTCCCTCTTTTCCTTCTTATCTTCCTGATTTCCTTCTTATCTTCCTTCTTTCTTCCTTCTTATCTTCCTTCCTTTTTTCATTCTTATCTTCCTTCCATTCCTCCCTTCCTTTTCATTCTCATCCTTCCTTCCTTTTTTCATTCTTACTTTCCTTCCTTTTTTCCTTTTTTCATTCTTATCTTCCTTCCATTCCTCCCTTCCTTTTCATTCTCATCCTTCCTTCCTTTTTTCATTCTTACTTTCCTTCCTTTTTTCCTTTTTTCATTCTTATCTTCCTTCCTTTTTTCATTCTTATCTTCCTTCCATTCCTCCCTGCCTTTTCATTCTTATCCTTCCTCCCTCTCTCCCTTGCTTTTTCCTTCCTTCCTTCCTGCCTGCCTTCCTTCCTTCCTTCCTTCCTTCATTCCTTCATTCCTATCTTCCTTCTTTCCTTATCTTCCTTCCTTCTTCTTTTCCTTCCATTCCTCCCTGCCTTTTCATTCTCATCTTCCTCTCTCCCTTCCTCCCTTCTTCCTTCCTTCTTTCCTTCCTTCCTTCCTTCCTTCCTTCATTCATTCTCTCCTTATCTTCCTTCCTTATCTTCCTTCCTTTTTTCCTTATCTTCCTTCCTTTCCTTCCTTTTCATTCTCATCTTCCTCCCTCCCTCCCTCCTTCCTCCCCCCTCCCTCCCTCCCTCCCTCCCATAGTTCCTTTCCCCAGGAATGACTTCCGCAAAGGCTGAAGAACGAGAACAAACCCTGTCCAGGATTGCTAAGATCATCAGCTGCATCAACAGACACTGCCTGGATAGAGAAGTAATAATAATAATAATAATAATAATAATAATAATAATAATAATAATAATAATAATAATAATAAAGTTGGGAGGGACCTTGGAGGTCATCTAGTCCAACCCCCTGCTCAGGCAGGAAACCCTATACCATTTCAGACAAAGGGCTGTCCAGTTTCTTCTTAAATAATAAGAATAAGAATAAGAATAATAAGAATAATAAAGTTGGGAGGGACCTTGGAGGTCTAGTCCAACCCCCTGCTCAGGCAGGAAACCCTATACCATTTCGGACAAATGGCTGTCCAGTTTCTTCTTTAATAATAATAATAATAATAATAATAATAATAATAATAATAATAATAATAATAATAATAATAATAATAATAATAATAAAGTTGGAAGGGGCCTAGGAGGTCATCTAGTCCAACCCCCTGCTCAGGCAGGAAACCCTATACCATTTTGGACAAAGGGCTGTCCAGTCTCTTCTTGAAAACCTCCAGGGTTGGAGCGTGAATGGCTTCTTCCAAACCCTTGCTCAATGTCAGAATCCAGGTTTCAGCATTGGGGGCGGGGGGAAGCAAAGGGGCGCCACTAGACTTCAACTCCCAGAATTCCCCAGCCAGACAAAATTTTAAAAACCCAGAAAAACGTCTTTGCGTAAAGACTGCTTTTTCCCGTCTACAAGGCTAAAGAACGGCGACGCATCTCCCACAAAGGGGCATCCGCTATAATTGTGTTTATTAAATACACAAATGAAATAACACACACACACTGTTCTATTCCCACCTTCCCCCACCGCTCCAGGGCTTGAAGGCCATCAAGCTGGGGAAGGTGGCCGGGGGGCTGATCCTGTCTTGCAGCGACCCCAACGAGAGGGTCTCCTGCTGGGCAGCCGATGGACTCCACCGCCTCTACGCCCTGATGGTGCACCAAAAAGGTAAGGGAAGCATGGGATCTGGGGTAGGTGGGCAACTATCGTCCGGTGCGTCTATTAAAAAAAAAAAAAAACACCTTTTTGTACAGCAATCCTATTTTCTGGGGGTGGGAAATAAAGGACAGACCTGGGAGAAGGGGCGCCTCCGAAAGGGGTTTCCAAGAATAAAGAAAAAAAAATTAATTGTTCCTCTTTATCGCTTTGTTCTTAGAAATGTACCAGTAAAAGAGAATATTCGTAGCTAGGGGGGCCCTTGGCGTTCGGTCAGCTTGGCGGTTTTCTTGCAAGCGTTTCATTACCCGACGAGGCATCATCCCTGCAAACGCTGCTCCTTCCTACCGCTTGATGCCGTTCCCTAGTTGGGTCATGAAACGCCTGCAAGAAAACCACCCAGCTCAGGGCGCAACGAGGACCCCACCATCAATTTAATTCCTTTTAATGTAAATTTCTTTTTATATATATATTTATCTTTTTAATCATTTTGTAAGCCACCCAGTCACTTCAACAGTGAGAGGGGCGTCATACAGATAATCCTCGGCTTATGACAACAAAGACAACCCCAGAGTTCTCCTCCTCCTCCTCCTCCTCCTCCTCCTCCTCCTCCCACACCATCAACACTGAGGATGCTACCTAGTTTGGTAAAAAAATGTCTGCAAGAAAACCACCAAGTTTAAAGAGCACCAAGGATCCCACATTGCTTCTTCTTCTTTTTCTTCTCCTCCTCCTCCTCCTCCTCCTCCTCCTTTGAGTACTGATGATGTTACCTAGTTGGGTAACATCATATGCAAGAAAATAACCTCAGAGTGCACAAAGGACCCCACAGTGCTTCCCTTCCTCTTCCTCCTCCTCCTCCTCCTCCCCCCCCCCAATTTTGATCTCTGGGATCATGGGATGCTGCACTGTGAAAAGCAACCAGCTCCCTTTTTCCAGTTCCGTTATAACTTTCAAACCGTCCCTAAACTCATTGTTGTAAGTCGAGGGCTATCTGTCCCTTTCGGGAGAGGAGCTCTGTCGCAACTTTGAAAGGTTGCTAGGTGGCCCGTCGTAAGTCGAGGACTGCCGGTATGCGGAAAGCAAGAACGACCCCCTGCTCCCTAATTGTTTGTGCCTTTCCTGAGGTCTGACGAAGGCGGAAGATAATCAGGAATATTTAGACCTTCTGCGGGAATGGGAAGAAGAGAAGATTTTCTGGCTGGCCTGGTTTTCGGATGTCAGCATGGCGGCTACGGTAATTTCCTGTTCCCTCCGAAGTTTCCGGGGTGATAACCCGGAGGAGTGGGGGGGGAGGAGGTGATGGTTTCGTGGGAAGGGGCAGGTGCGTGTGTGTGCACAAGCACCCGTCGCTCGCATGAGTGAGGCCGAAAGCACCCATGACACTCATGTAATTGGGGTCCCGAGCGCTCATGACCCTCACAGGAGTGGGGCCCTGAACACCCATGGTGCTCGCGCGAGGGGGACCCCAAGCACCTGCAAAACCTGTGCAATTGGGGCCCCCAGTACCCACGACCGTCGCATGCGTGGGGCCCTGAATGCGCGTGACGCTTGCACGAGTGGGATCCCAAGCACCTGCGACACTCACACAATTGGGGTCCTGAGCGCTCACGACCCTCACAGGAGTGGGACCCTGAACACCCATGGTGCTCGCGCGAGGGGGACCCCAAGCACCTGCAAAACTTGTGCAATTGGGGCCCCCATTACCCACAACCCTCGCATGCGTGAGGTCCTGAATGCGCATGACGCTTGCACGAGTGGGATCCCAAGCAACTGCGACACTCACACAATTGGGGCCCCGAGCACCCACGATCCTCACATAAGTGGGGCCCTGAACGCCCATGACGCTCGTGCGAGGGGGACTTCAAGCACCTGCGACACTTGTGCAATTGGGGTCCTGAGCACCCATGACCCTTGCAAGAGTGGGGCCCTGAACACCCATGATGTTCGCCGCGATGGGGACCCCAAGCACCTGTGACACTTGTGCAACTGGGGCAGCGAGCACTCATGCCCCTCGCATAAGTGGGCCCTGAACACCCATGATGCTTGTGCGAGGGGGACCCCAAGCACCTGCAACACTTGTGCAATTGGGGCCCTGAGCACCCACAATCCTTGCATAAGTGGGGCCTGAACGCCTGTGATGCTCGCGCGAGGGGGACCCCAAGCACCTGTGACACGCAATTGGAGCCCCAAGTGTCCGCGACATTCATGCGAGTGCGGCCCCACACCAGCCAACGACTCGCA
The DNA here is from genome assembly GCA_039797435.1 of Crotalus adamanteus. NCBI lineage: Eukaryota > Metazoa > Chordata > Lepidosauria > Squamata > Viperidae > Crotalus > Crotalus adamanteus. Next base: position 103,020,907 of record CM077922.1, on the reverse strand, counting down.
TGGCCCAGTTGGGAATCGGTCATGGACCGGTAATGAGCTACATCCCACAGGTTGGGGACACCTGCTGAACGCTTCTGGTTGCCCAGAGAACTGATTTCCCCGCTGCATTTTGTGCGTAACCTTTGTCCTGTTTCCAGATATTCAAAAAATACCTGCGTGCAGACGATCAAATGGCGTTAATTCTGACTGCCCTCCGAGGCACGAGGGACGACAGTATCCACAGCACCAAAGCTGCCGTCCGCATGCTGAAAGCCATGCTGAGGGAGCCCAGATCCAATTTTGTGAAGGTAAAGGGTTGCTTGTCAAACCGGTCCTCGCCCTTACGACCGCCAAAGGTCACGTGATCAAAATTCGGGCACTTTGGCCACCGGGATCACCCGATCGGCATTTGCCACCTTCCCAGCCGGCTTCGGATGAGCGGAATAAACGAAAGAAGCTGGATTTGCTTAACGACCACAGGATTCGCTTAATGACTGCAGTGATTTGCTTAATGACCCAAGGGGAAAAATAGGTCGTAAAATAGGTTAGTAAGCTTTGCTTGCTAACAGAAAATTCTGGTCCCAATTGACGTCGCCCATCCACACGAGCTTAGCCAATCTCTGTCTGGGATCTGTACTTTGGGACTGTTTAAGGCCTCAATTTACGACCATTCGTTTAGTGACCGTTTGAAATTACGTCACTGAAAAAAGGGACTTACAACTGTTTTTCACACTTAACGACCGTTGCAGCATGCCCACGGTCACGTGATCAAAACTCGGACGCTCAGCCACTGCCTCGTATTTATGACGGTCGCAGCGTCCCCCGGGGTCCTCTGATCCCCTTTTGCGAACTTCTGCCAAACAAAGTCAATGAGGGAAGAAGCCAGATTCACTTAACAACGGGTTACTAATTTACCATCTGCGGCGATTCACTTAACAACGGTGGCAAAAAAAGTCGTAAAATGGGGCAAGAGAAATGTTGGAAGCGGTCATGGTCGTAGGTTGAGGACTACCTGTCTTACGCAGAGACACCACCAAGGGGATATCCTCTTTTCCCAGGTGCCAAAGACGGTCAGATTAATGCATTCCTCCTTGGAACAAATCACGGATCCTTTGGCCCGCCACGAATTCTTCCGGCTTCTCCGGCTGATCGGCAGCAGCCATCCCGAAGAAGTTGTGAGAACCCTCCTCAGTTGCTCCCTGCAGTGTGACTGGTAAGTCCAAAGGCAGTGCCTGATGGGTCTTGGCTGGGAGCCCATCCCTTGACCCCTGGAGATTCACCTTCCCACTAGGTCATATTCCTCCGATGGCTTGTCGAGGTTAAAGATTTAAGGCAGTGTTTCTCCACCTTGGCCGCTTGAAGATGGACGGATTTCAGCTCCAAGATTTCCTCATCCAGCCTGATGCCAATTTGAAGATGGACGGATTTCAGCTCCAAGAATTCCTCATCCAGCCTGGCAGCCACTTGAAGATGGATGGACTTCAACTCCCAGAATTCCTCAGCCAGCATGATGCCAACTTGAAGATGGATGGACTTCAACTCCCAGAATTCCTCATTCAGCATGATGCCAACTTGAAGATGGATGGACCAACTCCCAGAATTCCTCAGCCAGCATAGTGCCAATTTGAAGATGGACGGATTTCAGCTTCAAGAATTCCTCATCCAGCCTGCCAGCCACTTGAAGATGGATGCACTTCAACTCCCAGAATTCCTCATCCAGCATGACGTCAGTTTGAAGATGGATGCACTTCTACTCCCAGAATTCCTCAGCCAGCCTCCCAGCCACTTGAAGATGGATGGACCAACTCCCAGAATTCCTCAGCCAGCATGGTGCCAACTTGAGGATGGATGGATTTCAGCTCTCAGAATTGTGGGAATTGAAGTCCACTCAACTTCAAGTAGCCAAGGTGGAGAAACATTGATGTTGACAAAAGAGTCCTGTTTGTGGGTTTTTGTGGGGGGTGGGGAATGGGGGTTTTTTTTTTTTATATATGTAATGTTTAGTTTCCTTTTTGTATATGTTGTCTTTTGTTTTGTATTGTTTTTGTTTTTTTGTAAAATTTATAAAACTTTTAATAAAAAAAAAAAAAAAAGAGTCCTGTTTGGCCACCATGAACTAAAACCTCATCATGAATGCAGACCCCCCCCCAACAGATTTGCAACCAGCCCCACCGTCTGACAGCCCCCTTTTCTCCACTTGCAGCAGTGCCTCGGCTATGTGGCATGCCCTGGTGTCCTTCTCCAGCAGCGCCTGCAAGATCCTCAGCGTCCTGCAGGATATTGTCCAACAGCAGCCCTTCCGCCTGGACTGTCCTGGGACGAAGCCCGCCGTCACTCCGTTGGCTGTAGGGATCAAATCTGGCCAGGCTGGGGGTGTGGAGGGCTCCTTTTTGGTCTGGAAGATTGCCTTCAGAAGTTGTGGGAACTTCGTCACTGGAAGCCATCTGTCAGAAATGGTGTAGTAGTGTCTCCTGCTTGGGTGGGGGGTTGGACTAGATGACCTCCAAGGTCCCTTTCAACTCTGTTTATTCTATTCTGTTTTGTTCCCTTCTGTTCTCCTCTTCCTCCTGCTCCTCTTCCTCCTTCGGCTTCTTCTCCTCCTGCTTCCCCTCCTCCTCCTGATTCTTCTTCTCCTCCTTCTCCTGCTTCTTTTTCTGTTCTTCCTGCTGCTTCTCCTCCTGCTTCCCTCTCCTGCTTCTGCTTCTTCTCCTCTTTCTTCTTCCTCCTCCTCTTCCTCCTCCTCCTCCTCCTCTTCTTCTTCTTCTCCTCCTCCTCCTCCTCCTCTTCTTCTTCTTCTTCTCCTCCTCCTCCTGCTTTTCCTCCTCCTGCTTCCCCTCTTCTTCTGCTTCTGCTTCTTCTCCTCTTTCCTCTTCCTCCTCCTTCTCTTTCTTCTTCCTCCTCCTCTTCCTCCTCCTCCTCCTCCTCCTCCTCTTCTTCTTCTTCTTCTCCTCCTCCTCCTCCTCCTCTTCTTCTTCTTCTCCTCCTCCTCCTCCTCCTCCTGCTTTTCCTCCTCCTGCTTCCCCTCTTCTTCTGCTTCTGCTTCTTCTCCTCTTTCCTCTTCCTCCTCCTTCTCTTTCTTCTTCCTCCTCTTCTTCCTCCTCCTCTTCTTCTTCTTCTTTTTCTTCTTCTCCTTCTTCTCCTCCTGCTTCTCTCCTCCTCCTCCTGCTTCTTTCTCCTGCTTCTCCTCCTCCTGCTTCCCTTCTCCTCCTCCTACTTCTTCTCTCCTCCTCCTCCTCCTCCTCCTCCCATCTGGTTCTTTGGGGTCTTCTTCCCTGTGTGCTACACCTGTTGAGATGCCGCCTGGGTTTCCCTCCACCTCAGCTTCCCTTCTCTTCCTTTCAGGCCACGGCTGCTCTTAAGGAGATCTTGAGGCGCCCCCCTCCAGCCTGCAAAGACGCCCTGAAATCTATGTACCCCACGCTCTGCATCGCCCTGCTCTGCCAGATCTCCTACACGGTGCAGATCAAACCTCAGGAGATCGACCTGTACTGGAGGACCTCCATGCAGGAGAAAACCCCCACCCCTCCTGTCCCTTTGAGGTCTCTTTTGTTCTGCTCCCTTCTTCCTGTGTGTATGTGTGTGTGTGTGTGTGTGTGTGTGTGTGAATTTGCAGAGGATGGGGGACCCTGGCATAAGCAAAGCATATTGTATATATATATCCCCATGTCGGAATCCCTCTTTCCAACAGGATGGCAGGCCCCAAAGAATGGTTATTGAAGCATGTATAGGTTAGGACAAATAGTAATACATTTCTTTGGGGATCTGACACGCTGACCGGTGTTCCTCTACTTGTAGGGCAGCTCTAACCACCTTACAGACCCTCATCCGACGTGTGAGCAGTGGGGACCAAGCCCTGATCATGAATAAGCGGAGAGGATCCGAGCTACTGTGCCATCTGGCCACCCAACAGAAGGGACTGACGGTCTTTGCCAAGTAAGCCTTCAACTTTTGATTCCTAATGAGAATGAGGAAGAAGTCCTAGTGGACAGTCCTTTAAATAGGAGCTAGCCATGGGCGGCAGCTGCCAAAGACGCCAACACAGTGCTGGGCTGCATTAACAGAGGGATAGAATCAAGATCACGTAAAGTATTAATACTACTTTACAAGGCCTTGGTAAGGCCACACTTGGAATACGGCATCCAGTTTTGGTCACCACGATGTAAAACAGATGTTGAGACTCTAGAAAGAGTACAGAGAAGAGCAACAAAGAGGATTAGGGGACTGGAGGCTAAAACGTAAAAGGAACGATTGCTGGAATTGGGTATGTCTAGTTTAATGAAGAGAAGGACGAGGGGGGACAGGATAGCAGCCTTCCAGTATCTCAGGGGCTGCCCCAAAGAAGAGGGAGTCAAGCTGTTCTCCAAAGCGCCTGAAGGCAGGACAAGAAGCAACGGATAGAAACTAATCAAGGAGAGAAGCAACCTGGAACTAAGGAGAAACTTCCTGACAGTGAGAACAATTAACCAGTGGAACCACCTGCCTCCAGAAGCGGTGAATGCCCCAACACTGGAAGTTTTTAAGAAGAGACTGGACAGCCATTTGTCTGAAATGGTATAGGGTTTCCTGCCTGAGCAGGGGGTTGGACTAGATGCTAGTTGACCTCCAAGGTCCCTTCCAACTTTATTATTATTATTATTGATCATCGCACAGTCAGCCAGATGTTCAGACTGGATTTGGCATTTTGTCTACCTATCGAGTCCTTACCCAGGACCTGGGATAGGCAGATGTGAATGTTTGATGGTATTACAGATATTATTATTATTATTATTATTATTATTATTAACCGTCGTAAATATGAATCAGTTGCCAAGCGTCTGAATTTTGATCACATGAACACGGGGATGCCGCAATGTTTGTGGGTGTGAAAAAATAGTCCTCAGTCACTTGTCTTCAGTGCCGTCGTAACTCCGAACGGTCACTACATGGACGGTGGTAAGTCGGGCACTACCTGTGGTGATGTGGTAGGATTGAAGTTCTAGGACTGAAGTTCTGAGCTGTGTGATGCCCAGCCCGTGTTCCCCCCCCGGATGCTTCACTTCCTTGTAGCCCATGTTTCTCTCTCTCTACCACAGAGCGCTCGTACGCAACGAGGGGTGTGAACACATGCTGCCCTACATCATGACGATTTTGGACAGCAAGGAAGACACCGTGCATACAATCGTGATGACATTTTTGGTGGAGGTAAGGTTTAAGTTTGGCTGGAGGAGGAGAAGCTTAATTCTGGCTGAATGTCGGTCCTGCCTCAGCTTGAATCTTTAACCAAGAACGGTCCTTGACTCCATTTGTTGAGAAAGAAAAGTCAAGTGAAAGACAGGAATGCAAAGGCAGAACTGAGCTGTCCCAAAGCTGCTTTTTCAGGGGGCAACTGGACTTTCTTGTTTTTCCTTTGAAGACGTTTCGCTTCTCATCCCAGAAGCTTCTTCACTTCTGATTAGATCAGTGGTTCTCAACCTTTTTAATGCCGCGACCCCACAACCGGTCGTAAGTCGAGGACTACTCAACCGGTTGTAAGTCGAGGACTACTCAACTGGTGCAGCACCGTTGGCAGAATGGGACTTTTGGCGGGCTCAGCAAGGCAGAGACAGCCTGGACAATTCCTATTGGCTTTTGAAAGCCAATAGAATTAGACTCTATTCAAGAGAGTCTATTCTATTGGCTTTCAAAAGCCAACAGAATAAAAGGGAGTAGCACAGCTAAGGAAAAGGGGGGGGGGGGAATGGCGGACTGCGTTGTTTGGCGACCCCTGTGAAATGGTTGTTCAACCCCAAATGGGGTCCCAACCCACAGGTTGAGAACCACTGATACAGAATAAAATATAGAATAGAATAGAATATAGAATAATGGTTGTTCGACCCCAAATTTGCCTTCTTTTAGAGCAGGGGGCGTCAAACTCAATTTCATCAAGGTTGCCCTCGGGGGGGCCGGGTGGGTGTGGCCAGGGTGGTACGGCCTACTGGGTGGGCGTGGGTGGAGTGGGTGTGGCCTACTGGGTGGGTGTGGCCAGCTCTACATCATTCGCGTCAAGGGTGCCTGTGGGGGGCCTGGGCAGGAGTGGGACAGATCTGAGGGTCTCTGGCAGAAAGGGGTGAGACTGGGGCAGAGCCCATCAAGCCGGATATGTGAAGTAAGAGGGCCATTTGCTGGCCACTTCCAGGCGATGGTGCATTTCTTCATTCCTCACGAAGGGTGACACCTCCCCAGCGTGCACTCAGGGGATGGGGGCCAACGCGGCAGGGGCTGGTTCCTCGCTGTTTCCAGACGGACTTGTGGAGCTAAGACTGGATGTGTTTCAGCATAGATGGCCACCACAAAATTGTACACTGGCTCCTGGCCGGCCTGGGCCAGAGCCAAGGCAGCGGGGGCCATTCCCTCACTGTTTTCAGCATGGCTTTGCGGGCCACATGAAAACTACTTTGCGGGCCGCATCCGGCCCCCGGGCCTTGTGTTTGACATGTCTGGTATAGGGTCTCCTGCTTAAGCAGGGGGTTGGACTAGAAGATCTCCAAGGTCCCTTCCAGCTCTATTCTATTCTATTCTATTCTATTCTATTCTATTCTATTCTATTCTATTCTATTCTATTCTATTCTATTCTATTCTATTCTATTCTATTCCATATTTTCTATTCTCTTCTATTCTATTTCTGTTCTATTCCATTCCATATTTTCTATTCTATTCTATTCTATTCTATTCTATTCTATTCTATTCTATTCTATTCTATTCTATTCTATTCTATTCTATTTCTGTTCTATTCCATTCCATATTTTCTATTCTATTCTATTCTATTCTATTCTATTCTATTCTATTCTATTCTATTCTATTCTATTCTATTCTATTCTATTCCATTCCATATTTTCTATTCTATTCTATTCTATTCTATTCTATTCTATTCTATTCTATTCTATTCTATTCTATTCTATTCTATTCTATTCTATTCTATTCCTTTTCTCTATTCTATTCTGTTATTTTGTTAAAGCTTTAGAAAGGGCATCACCGGGTTTTGATCCCGCGTCCTTGCCTTCTAAACCTTGGAAAAACGGGCTGGGTCAGCTTTGCTTTTCCTATGTCAGCTTCTTCAGCAGAAGACCTTTGATGCGACTCTTGAAGAAGTTCTCATCCAGTATCTCCGGAAGCAGCTGAACGCAAGCCAATTCCAGCTCCGATCTCTGGCCCTAGATGGCCTGCTCTCCCTCAGCACTCATCCAGAGAAGGTGTGGTAGAATGCCGTCTGGATTCCCAGGAGGGAGGGGCAGCATTCCAGAGGACAAGAGGCAGCGCAGTCTAGATAACGTATGAGAATGAGGCTGAGGACGGCTCCTCCCTAACAGTTCCCAGAATCTATGTTTAATGGTGCAAGTTTCTGCATGCCCCAGGGACACTGCAACCATCATAAATATGAGTCAGTTACCAAGTATCTGAATTTTAATCATATGACCCGGGAGACGTTGTAATGGTTGTAACTGTGAAAAACAGCCCTTCGTCGCTTTTTTCAGTGCCGTTGTAACTCTGAACAAACTGAATGAACGGCTATAAGTCAAGGACTACCTCTAGTTAATTCCAAAATCGTACAGGGCTAGTCGAGGTTCCAAATCCGCTCGATAACTTTCTTAAATCAAAATCTTATTTTGGCCTCTTGCTGTTTATTTCAAATTCTTTCCAGTTCTTAAGCTTGTAATGAATTATTCTTTTATTCAAAGTTGAAGGTGAACTCACCCGAGGGAGGTTTTTCAAACTTGTTGTTCTGAAGGTCTCTAATAGCTTCCAAAAGGGCTAATAGGCCATTTTGGAAAGTAATTAGAATGTGAGGCTTGCAAACTTTGAAAGACTTCGCCACGTTTGTGAACCAGAGGGCTGATCCCGTCATCTTTCAGTGCTCCGATCTGTGGAAAATACTGTCCCATCATCAGTTCATGAGGAATAGCTGTCCGGAGCATTTGTGGGCAATCTCCCGTTCTCTCCTTATCCAGAGAGGTTCTAAGGCAGTGGTTCTCAACCTGTGGGTCGGGACCCCATTTGGGGTCGAACGACCATTTCACGGGGGTTGCCAAACAATGCAGTCCGCCATTTTTTTTCCCTTTTCCTTAGCTGTGCTACTCCCTTTTATTCTATCGGCTTTTGAAAGCCAATAGAATAGACTCTCTTGAATAGCGTCTTACTTCTATTCGCTTTCAAAAGCCAATAGGAATTGTCCAGGCTGTCTCTGCCCTGCTGAGCCCGCCAAAAGTCCCATTCTGCAAACGGTGCTGCACCAGTTGAGTAATCCTCGACTTACGAGCCGGTTGAGTAGTCCTCGACTTACGACCGGTTGGGGGTCGCGGCATTAAAAAGGTTGAGAACCACTGTTCTAAGGAGTCAATCTTTTCCTGCTTCCTTGATCTATGCTCCAATCTTTTTCAAAGCCCACTTCAATCCACTCTCCCTTCCCCAAAAGTTTCCTATATTTTTTGTAAGGGTCGGTAGCTGCAGGTACTTCACATACAAAATTTGATGGACGTGAAACTTGCACGCCCCTCAAATATTGAGGGGCTCAATACAGATCGTCGTCAACGTACTACCACAGTTGAGCTCAAAATTTATGTTGCTAAGCGATAAAGTAAATTAGGGGGGAGTCCATCTGAACCCTGGTGTCTGTCTTGACCCGTCTCGTTAGCTGGCAGATTCCTGACTCAGCCATTTTCCGTCCTCCAGGTGATAAAACTGGTGCCCACCTTGCCAGACATCTTGGCCAGGTTAAAAGATGTGAATCGAAAAATCAACGTAAAGGCTCTCAAACTTCTTCCAGGCCTCCTGAAGAACTTAAGCAATGAGGAAGCGTACTTTGTCACTCTGGACGTGGCTATTAGAATCCTCCCTCTTTTCGATGACGTAAGTTGGACCAACGAGCTGAACATCTCCTCCTCTCAAAGGGTGCAGGATTTGGGGCTAAAGGGAAAAATGGACTTCCTTTGGGTGGTCCAGATTCCTGTTTTTTTCCCAATATAATCCTTGGATGCGGGAACTTCAAAATATCTCCTTAGAATAGAATAGAATAGAATAGAATAGAATAGAATAGAATAGATGAATAGAATAGAATAGAATAGAATAGAATAGAATAGAATAGAATAGAATAGAATAAAGGAATAGAATAGAATAGAGAAAAGGAATAGAATAGAATAGAGAAAAGGAATAGAATAGAATAGAATAGAAAAGGAAAAGGAATAGAATAGAATAGAATAGAATAGAATAGAATAGAATAGAATAGAATAGAATAGAATAGAATAGAATAGAATAGAATAGAATAGAATAGAGAAAAGGAATAGAATAGAATGGAATGGAATGGAATAGAATAGAATAGAATAGAATAGAATAGAATAGAATAGAATAGAATAGGAAATAAGAAATAGGAAATAGGAAATAGGAAATAGAATAGAATAGAATAGAATAGAATAGAGCTGGAAGGGACCCTGGAGGTCTTCTAGTCCAGCCCCCCGCTCAAGCAGGAGAACCTATACCATCTCAGACAAGTGACTGTCTAGCTAGCCTCTTCTTAAAAACCTCCCATAAGCCTTATACGGACCACTTGGTGGATTCACAAAACGTGTTTACCCAGGTCCAGCAGAGACCAAGAAAGCACATCCACACCACATACCAGGCAGTCCTTGACTTACGAACACAATGGTGCCCAAAATTTCCGTTGCTAAGTGAGACAGTTGTTAAGTGAGTTTGATGACTCATTTTACGACCTTTCCTGCCACATTTCTGAAGTGATTCGCTACGGCTGATAAGTTAGTAACTCGGCCGTTAAGTGGCTTCCCCACAGACTTTTATTTTTATTTATTTATTTTAGCACATCTATCTTGCCGCCTGCTCGCACGTGGCGACTCCAGGCAGCTTACACAGATATAAAGACACCATATAAAAGAAGTAAAAAAAATCAGAAAAAGTATAACAAAATAATCTAATTTTTGAATAAATATATATGTATATTAAATAATAATAGGATATAATCAAATAATAAAACCCCCCACTCTCTTTCATTTTGCTTGTGAAAAGGTCGCCAAAAGGGGATCACGTGCCCCCACGGGACGCTGCCACCGTCATAAATATGAACCCGTTGCTAAGCGGATGAATTGGATCCTGTGATCGTGGTGATGCAAAGGTCGTAACTTTGAGAAGCGGTCGTAAGTCACCTTTTTCAGTGCCGTCGTAACTTCGAACGGTCACTAAACAAATTGTCATAAGTCAAGGATTACCTGTGCTGTCATTAGTGTCCTTGGTTAGTTGGTGCGTGCCTTTTGGGGGTTGTGATACAAAGCCAGTGTTGGCTTGTGGTTCCGTATATTGTGTAAACCCAGGTTAATTCAGGACAGGCAGAAAACAAAACCCAAGTTGTTAAGTGAATCGCTGCAGTTTTTAAGTTAGCAATAAGGTCGTTAAGTGGAATCTGGATACCCCCATGGACTTAACTTGCCAAAAGGGCAGCTACAATTAAATAAATCAGGTCAAAGCTTTGGCATAACCCCCCCTTGCTATAATTTGTAAAAGTACAAGATGTTTTTAAAAATGACCTTTGCAATGGTTGATTTACTCCCTGGAGTGGTTAAAGTTTAACAGAGAGAAATTAGCTATGGTTTCAGTGGGGGGGGGGGGATAAAACCCTGAAACGTTATTTATGGACCTCAGCAATCCTGCCAAATTTTAGATCAAAGGTCTTGCAGACCTTGGCACTTCGAACAACATGGCGACTTTCTGAATTAGAGTCCTGGTTCCAACAGATGAAACTCTTCAGAAGAAATTCGAGGCATTGTTTACCTTAAAGAATCTTTATTTTGAGTAGCATAACATCGGCACTTACATAATTGAAGCCAAAAACTGAATTCCCCTCCCCTGGGCGCATAGTATCCAAACACAATTCCCTCCTCCAATTAACCGTCATAAATCACATTCCCCAATTAGCTTGAAATGCAAGCTTCTTCTCCAGTTCTCCAGCCCTGCCAATTCCTTATCAGCTTTGGTTGCAGTAACCTTGATTCTCACACTAGGTTTAGTGTTGTTATGTCTAGCTGGACTCTCTCATTCACATCCCCTCCTTTCCCAGCATCATCTAACTCTAAAAGCAAAAGGTAAAAGATGGCTCCATTTCCATCTGTTGTCAATGCAAAAACATCCGATGTTAGCAGTGTTGACACCTGGACTTACGACCCACCCGATTAGTGACCGTTTGAAATTGGGCTGCTAAACAAAGGGATTTAACGACCGATTTTCACACTTACAACTGTTTTTCACACTTAAGGCTGTTTTTTACACCTACGGCCGTTTTTCACCCTTACGACCGTTGCAACATCCCTGCAGTCATGCAATCAAAACTCAGACACTTGGGAATTGACTCGTATTTGTAATGGTGGCACAGCGTTCTTTTGCAACCTTTTGACAAGCAAAATCCATGCGGGAAGCCAGATTCCACTTAACGACCTTATTGCTGACTTAACAACTGCAGTGACTCACTTAACAACTTGGGTTTTGTGTTCTGCCTGTTCTGAATTAAGCTTCCCTCTGGTTTACGCAATATACGGAACCACAAACTAATGCTGGCTTTGTATCCTACCCCCCCCCCAACAAGGCACACAAAACTCAACAAGCGCCTTGTCACTTGATACAGGTGGGCCGCTACTTGTGGTCGTAAGTCGAGGATCTCGTGTAACACGGTTTTCCTCCTCCATATCTCGGAGGGAGAGGTTGATTGGCATTTGACTTTTACGCTAGGTTTGTAGATATCTTCAGTTTCCAATAGTTTTCCGCTTGCAGGAACGCCCGAGTGGTTGTAAGATTAAGACAGGAAGTCCTCGATTTACAACAGTTCATTTAGGGACTGTTCGAAGTTACCACTTCACTGAAAAAAGGGACTTTTTTCACACTTACGACCGGTTGCAGCCTCCCCCTGGTCACGTGATCAGAATTCAGATGCTTGGCAACTGACTCGAGTTTGTGACGGTCACAGCATCCTGGGGTCACGTGACCCCTTCTGACAATAGGAGAGCCAGATTCATTTAACAGCTGCGTTACTAATTGAACAACCGCCCGTGCTTCACTTAAGAACCCTGGCAAGGAAGGCTGCAAAAGGGGGGCAAAACTCACTTAATGACCGTCTCGTTTGGCAACGGGAATTGTGGTCGTACGTCGAGGACCGCCTGGCTGACCTCTCTGCTTCGACAGGCTTCCAACAAAGTGAGGCTAGCCACAGTGTCCACCTTCTCCACCCTCTTTGACCTGGTCAAGAGGAGAAGCAAGGATCAGATGAGGGACGTTGCCATCCAGAGCTTGTGCCGCTGATGGTCCACCTGCAGGACGAAAGCCTCCTGGTCTCCCCAGTAGGACCAGGGGAACGCAAACCGGGTTTTAAGAAACAGACCTTCTTTGCTGGTTTCCTTGGCTGCACCCGTCTTTTCATCTCGTAGCATCTTGTAGCAATTAGCAAACCTACCCAGTGCTGAGGTCCAACTTAGGACCGCAATTGAGACTGGAATTTTGGGTTGTCAAGGATCTCATAGCCATCTTTGTCGTCGTCGTCCTCCTCCTCCTCCTCCTCCTCCTCCTCCTCTGTCATCGTCCTCCTCCTCCTCCTCCTTCTCCTCTTCCTCCTCCTCCTCCTCTTCTTCTTCTTCTTCTTCTTCTTCTTTTCCTCCTCCTTCTCCTCTTCCTCCTCCTCCTCCTCTTCTCTCTCCTCCTCCTCCTTCTCCTTCTCCTCTTCCTCCTCCTCCTCTTCTTCTTCTTCTTCTTCTTCTTCTTCTTCTTCTTTTCCTCCTCCTTCTCCTCCTCCTCTCCTCCTCCTCCTCTGTCATCGTCCTCCTCCTCCCTTCTCCTTCTCCTCTTCCACCTCCTCCTCCTCTTCTTCTTCTTCTTCTTCTTCTTCTTTTCCTCCTCCTCCCTCTTCTCCTCCTCCTCCTCCTTCTCCTTCTCCTCTTCCTCCTCCACCTCCTCTTCTTCTTCTTCTTCTTCTTCTTCTTTTCCTCCTCCTTCTCCTCTTCCCTCCTCCTCCTCCTCTTCTCCTCCTCCTCCTCCTTCTCCTTCTCCTCTTCCTCCTCCTCCTCCTCTTCTTCTTCTTCTTCTTCTTCTTCTTCTTCTCCTCCTCCTCCTCCTCCTCCTCCTTCTCCTTCTTCTCTTCTTCTTCTTCTTCTTCTTCTTCTTTTCTCCTCCTCCTCCTCCTTCTTCTTCTCCTCCTCCTTTCCTCCTCTATGCAAACCCCACTCTACTTCTAGCATTGATGATGTTACACAGAGGGGTCATGAAATGTCTGCAAGAAAAGCACCAAGGACCCAACATTACTCCTCCTCCTCCTCCTCTTCTTCTTTTCCCCTTCCTCCTCCTTCTCCTCCTTCTCCTCCTTCTCCTCCTCCTCCTCCTCCTCTTCTTCTTCTCTTCTTCTTCTTCTTTTCCTCCTCCTTCTCCTCTTCCTCCTCCTCCTCCTCTTCTCCTCCTCCTCCTCCTTCTCCTTCTCCTCTTCCTCCTCCTCCTCCTCTTCTTCTTCTTCTTCTTCTTCTTCTTTTTCCTCCTCCTTCTCCTCTTCCTCCTCCTCCTCCTCTTCTCCTCCTCCTCCTCCTTCTCCTTCTCCTCTTCCTCCTCCTCCTCCTCTTCTTCTTCTTCTTCTTCTTCTTCTTCTTCTCCTCCTCCTCTCCTCCTCCTCCTTCTCCTTCTTCTCTTCTTCTCTTCTTCTTCTTCTTCTTTTCTCCTCCTCCTCCTCCTTCTTCTTCTCCTCCTCCTTTTCCTCCTCTATGCAAACCCCACTCTACTTCTAGCATTGATGATGTTACACAGAGGGGTCATGAAATGTCTGCAAGAAAAGCACCAAGGACCCAACATTACTCCTCCTCCTCTCTCTTCTTCTTTTCCTCCTCCTTCTCCTCCTTCTCCCTCCTTCTCCTCCTCCTCCTCCTCCTCCTCTTCTTCTTCTTCTTCTTCTTCTTCTTCTTCTTCTTCTTCTCCTCCTCCTCCTCCTCCTCCTTCTCCTCTTCCTCCTCCTCCTCCTCTCTCCTCCTCCTCCTCCTCCTCTTCCTCCTTCTCCTTCTCCTCTTCCTCAGGGGTCCCCAACCTCCAGTCCATAGACCGGTACCCCAGGCCGCAGCATGCCATCAACTGGTCCACAGAAACAAGCAAAGCCCCATCCACAGGATGCAATCAGCACACAAAACCACGCACTTTCTGATCCGTCGAAAATTTTTTTCTCCACGGGATCAGTTCCTGGTACACAAAAGGTTGGGGACCTCTGGACTAGATGACCTTCAAGGTCCCTTCCAACTCTTGTTATTCTGATTCCGACTTGCCCAATCTATTCACGAACAAAACGCCTCCCGCCACAGAAGGGTGGAGTTGATGGGATTAAGGATTTACATTCCCCCACCCACCCAAATTCTAAGGACGGGACATGACCTTTAGGACATAATAGGATTTCCCCTGCACCACTAGAACAGCAAAAAAAAAAAACAAAAAAACCCACAAGACTTACTACATTGCACAACCCTCTAGAGCATCTCAATCAGAACCTTAGAAAGATCCATCCACTCTCCACTCCATTTTGTTGGCGGTCTGTTGCTGGTTCTGCTCCTCAATAAACAGAAACCTCCTTTCCTAAGCAGCCTCCATTTTATTTTTCTCCCGGCTTGGAACTGGACCTGATTTTTATGCCAACACCCAAACTCAGACTGTGATTCCTTCCTTCTACAGGCGTGCTGGGTGGCGCTAAGGAGAATCGATAGGTTTTTGAAGTCTTTCCTTCAGTTTTCCATCACTGAAAGTGACCCCTGGAATTATTGCACGTGGTTGGTAAGTAAATCTGCTTAGCAGCTGTAGCTAGGCAGAAGCCGGGCCCCAAGAACCGACGACGACATAGGGAGTTACTTCAGAGTACAGGTAGTCCTCGACTTAACGGCCGCAATAGACTCAGAATTTCCACTGATAAATAAGATAGTTGTTAAGTGAGGCATGCTCCCATTTTACGACCTTTTGGCCCTGGCTGTTCATCGAATCACTGAAGTTGCTAAGGGAATCATGCAGTGGTTAAGCAAATCTGGCGTTCCCCAGTGATTGTGTTTGTGTTAAACTCCCTAAGAAGGTTGCAGAACTTGAAGACATGTCGGTTGCCAAGCACACAATGTTTGATCACATGACTGCAGGGAATGCTGCAACAGTCATAAGTGTGAAAATTGGTCATAAATCCTTTGAACTCCTATGAACCCCTCATGATCCAAATCCACTGGCTGAGGAATTCTGGAAGTCCACAAGCAGAGGTCTTCAAATTTGGCCCCTTCATGATTCGTGGACTTCAACTCCCAGAATTCCTCAGCCAGCGCCCCTGCTTTAAATGGTCATTAAAGAAACAGAACTGTAAGGGACCTTGGAGGTCTTCTAGTCCAACCCCCTGCTCAAGCAGGAGAACCTATGCTGTTTTATATAAGTGACTGTCCAGTCTCTTCTTAAAAACCTCCAGTGATGAAGTACCCACGATTTCTGGTGGCATGCTGTTCCACTGGTTGATTGTCCTCACTGTCATGAAGTTTCTCCTTAATTCCAGGTTGCTTCTCACTTCATTTAGTTTATATACCCACTCTACTTACATATAAATATTAATCACTGTCCATTCCTAATATCTATGTTTGTATGTATGTATGCATATATACAACATATGTATATGTGTGTTATGTATGGGTATGGGTAGATATATACTTTCTTTCAAGAGCAGGCAACAGAATTTCATTTCAAGCAGGTTCTCCTGCTTGAGCAGGGGGCTGGACTAGAAGACCTCCAAGGTCCCTTCCAGCTCTATTCTATTCTATTCTATTCTATTCTATTCTATTCTATTCTATTCTATTCTATTCTATTCTATTCTATTCTATTTTCTATTATTTTCTGTTATTTTCTATTTTCTATTCTATTCTATTTTCTATTCTATTTTTTATTATTTTCTATTATTTTCTATTGTCTATTTTCTATTCTATTCTATTCTATTCTATTTTCTATTATTTTCTATTTACTATTTTCTATTTTCTATTCTATTCTATTTTCTATTATTTTCTATTTTCTATTATTTTCTATTTTCTATTCTATTCTATTCTATTCTATTCTATTCTATTCTATTCTATTCTATTCTATTCTATTCTATTCTGTTGTGGGCCACTGTACTCATAGTAAAAAAAATGACAATAAAGGTCATTATCAAACTGAATAACTGAATGACAGAATAACAGAACAGTAGAGTTGGAAGGGACCTTGGAGGTCATCTAGTCCAACCCTTTGCTCCAGCAGGAAACCCTATACCATTTCGAACAAATGCTTGTCCAATCTCTTCTTAAAAACCTCCAGTGTTGAAATCCCATCGCTCACAACCTCTTCTCCTTTTGAATTGGCTTGCTAGTTGAGACGGTACCGGGATGAAGGAGAAAGCATCTTCATGGACCAAGCGTTTGCTTTCCTGGATAACCCCCGGCCGTCCCTGCAGGAGGCCGCCATCAAAGTCTTAGGTAAGCACGAGGGTTATTGGGAGGACCCCCATCCACCAGCGCTGTACCCCAAAAGAAAATTAACAATCAGGAGCATTGTGAGTGGAGGCCCGACAGAGAGACAGGGAGAGCCTTCCCTTGTTTGATTTGAGCAAGGTAGGTATTGGTCTCCATCCTCGGGGCAGCCATTTTGTGAGAGTGCCCATTGGTGCTGAAGGGTTGCTGACCCTAGTTTAATCTAACCTGGAAGAAACCCAGCAATTTTTTTTTTTATTTTCTGAACTGTTTAAAGAAGCGCTTGCTAATTCGCCAATGTTACGTGTGGACTTCAACTCCCAGAAATCCCTCAGGTAGATGCTGGCTGAGGAACTCTGGGAGTTGAAGTCCACACATTCTGACTGAAGAATTCTGGGAGTTGAAGTCCACACATTCTGACTGAGGAACTCTGGGAGTTGAAATCCACACCTGCTGGCTAAGGAATTCTGGGAGTTGAAGTCCACACCTGCTGGCTAAAGAGTTCTGGGAGTTGTCCACACATTCTGACTGAGGAACTCTGGGAGTTGAAGTCCACACATTCTGACTGAGGAACTTTGGGAGTTGAAGTCCATACCTGCTGGCTAAGGAATTCTGGGAGTTGAAGTCCACGCATTCTGACTGAGGAATTCTGGGAATTGAAGTGCACACTGCTGGCTAAGGAATTCTGGGAATTGGTCCACACATTCTGACTGAAGAATTCTGGGAGTTGAAGTCCACACAGTCTGAGTGAGGAATTCTGGGAATTGGTCCACACATTCTGACTGAGGAATTCTGGGAGTTGAAACCCACACATTCTGACTGTGGGAGTTGAAGTCCTCACATGCTGACTGAGGAACTCTGGGAGTTAAAGTCCACACGTCGTAAAGTTGCTTAGGGTGGAGCAATGTGGGTCTAATGTCTCCCTTAGTTTCATAAACTTGGGTTGGCATTCACACAGTGACAGGTCTTCGTGGCCAGCAATGTCCTGGGTGTTTCTTTTCCAGAAATCATTGCCCAGGAGACAAACCACAAATCAACGGTCAACGCCATCACTACAGGTGAGTAAAAAGGTAACAGGGACGAGGTTGTCCACTGCTGCTTTGTGGGATTATTGTTTTGGGGTTTTTTTCCTGACTCCTTTCTGAAGATGAGCGGGTGGGAGGCCAAGAGGGGACTTTATGGCTGACCTGTCACTTTGGATGACGTCCTGGGAATTCCTGATTAGCCTTTGGAAATCAGCTGAAGTCAGTTAGGTGACAGCATCTTTCGAGGTGTTGGTGAATAGCGGTAGTATTTAAATGCGTCTTCTTCATGGATATTAATGATACACCTTTTCCTCTTCTTCCTCTTTCTCTTCTTCTTTTTCTTCTCTTTCTCCTCCTTCTCTTTCTCCTTCTTTCCCCTTCTCTTTCTCTTTGCTCTTCTTCTCTTCCCCTCCTCCTTCCCTTCTCTTTCCCCTTCTCCTCCTCCCTCCTCTCCTTCTCTCCCTTTCTCCTCCTCTTCCTACTCTTTCTCCTCCTCCTCCTTCCCTTCTCTTTCCCCTTCTCCTCCCTCCTTCTTCTCCTTTCCCCTTCTCCTTCTCCTTCTCTTTGCTCTTCTTCTCTTCCTTCTCCTCCTTCCCTTCTCTTTCCCCTTCTCCTCCTCCCTCCTTCTCCTTTCCCCTTCTCCTTCTCCTTCTCTTCACTCTTCTTCCTCTTCTTCCCTTCTCTTTCCCCTCCTCCTTCTCCTTCTTTCCCCTTCTCCTTCTTTCTTCTTCTCTTCCTCCTCCTTCCCTTCTTTCCCTTTCCTCTGCTCCTCCTCTTTCTCCTCCTTCTCCTTTCCCCTTCTCCTTCTCCTCTTTGCTCTTCTTCTCTTCCTCCTCCTCCTTCCCTTTTCTTTCCCCTTCTCCTCCCTCCTTCTCCTTCTTTCCCTTTCCCCTCCTCCTCCTCCTCTTTCTCCTCCTTCTCCTTCTCTTTCCTTCTCCTCCCTCCTTCTCCTTCTTTCCCCTCCTCCTCTTTCTCCTCCTTCTCCTTCTTTCCCCTTCTCCTTCTCCTTCTTTCCCCTTCCCCTTCTCTTTCTTCTTCTCCTCTTCCTCCTCCTTCTCCTTCTTTCCCCTTCTCCTTCTCTTTCCCCTTCTCTTCCTCCTCCTCCTCCCCTTCTCTCTCCCCTTCTCCTCCTCCCTCCTTCTTTCCCCTTCCCCTTCTCTTTCCCCTTCTCTTTCTCCTCCTCCTCCCCTTCTCTCTCCCCTTCTCCTCCTCCCTCCTTCTTTCCCCTTCCCCTTCTCTTTTCCCTTCTCTTCCTCCTCCTCCTCCCCTTCTCTCTCCCCTTCTCCTCCTCCCTCCTTCTTTCCCCTTCCCCTTCTCTTTTCCCTTCTCCTCCTTCCCTTTCTTCCCCCCTCTTTCCTCCTCCTCCTCCTCCTCCTTTCTCCCCCCACCATTTCCCCTCCTTCTCCTCGTCCCTCTCTTTCCTCCCCCTCCTAGTGCTGAATCTCCTGACCCTGGAAAAAAAGCCTTCCAACGTTTTCTTGGTGGCTTCCGAGATCATGGAGAATGCCACTTTTCACGAATCTCCCTCCGACACCCTCCTGGAGAGGTGGTTTCACCGAATAACCATAATCTGCAGAAGATGAACATCTTGTCTCAGGGAAAGAGAGGACAGGTAACATGCCCTTCCCCAAAATTAAGGGAAAGGACACCCAGAGGACACTCGAACTCTTCAGAGACTTGTATTTCGAGACCCAAATTCACAGGTATTCCCTTTAAATACCTGAGAATTCTTTTTACACCCATCCAATGCAACTTAAGATGCTTACTGGACCACTGTGCAGCTGCCAAAAAAGCCAACACAGTGCTGGGCTGCATCAACAGAGGGAGAGAATCAAGATCCCATGAAGTCTTAATACCACTTTACAAGGCCTTGGTAAGGCCACACTTGGAATACGGCATCCAGTTTTGGTCACCACGATGTAAAACAGATGTTGAGACTCTAGAAAGAGTCCAGAGAAGAGCAACAAAGATGATCAGGGGACTGGAGGCTAAAACATATAAGGAACGGTTGCTAGAATTGGGTATGTCTAGTTTAACAAAGAGAAGGACAAGGGGGGACATGATAGCAGTCTTCCAGTATCTCAGGGGCTGCCCCAAAGAAGAGGGAGTCAAGCTATTCTCCAAGGCGCCTGAAGGCCGGACAAGAAGCAACAGACGAAAACTCATCAAGGAGAGAAGCAACCTGGAACGAAGGAGAAACTTCCTGACAGTCAGAACAATTAACCAGTGGAACAACCTGCCTCCAGAAGCAGTGAACGCTCCAACACTGGAGGTTTTTAAGAAGAGACTGCACAGGCATTTATCTGAAATGGTATAGGGTTTCCTGCCTGAGCAGGGTGTTGGACTAGATGACCTCCAAGGTCCCTTCCAACTTTATTATTATTATTATTATTATTATTATTATTATTATTATTATTATTATTATTATTATTATTATTGATCATCGCACAGTCAGCCAGATGTTCAGACTGGATTTGGCATTTTGTCTACCTATCGAGTCCTTACCCAGGACCTGGGATAGGCAGATGTGGATGTTTGATGATATTACAGGTATCGTCGCAGGATGGAAGCAGTTCCTAATAAGGCCGCCTTTTGCAATTGACTAATAGCGAATTTGTCAATGCCAGTGATGTTCAAATGGTGCTCCAGTTGTTTTGGGATTGCACCCAAGGAGCCTATGACTATTGGTACTACCCTTGCTTGCTTTTGCCACAGTCTTTCTATGATCTTCTCCACTTCTTTCTCGTCTATTCTGCTGACTCCAGGAACTGCCACGTCCACTATCCAGACTTTTTTGTCCTTCTTATCGACATTATTATGATCATGATTATTATATAACAGGCTTCCTATTGCTGACTGATATATCTCCTGATCACAGGTACCGTGTGCAAGGGCTGGCTGGCTGGAATCTGGGTCCATAACCTATTAGAGTTTTCAGCTTACCCACCGCGAAACAAGCCCCAAAATTAAGCACAAAAATTCCTTATGTGGTAACATTACAGAATAGAATAACAGAGGCGTTGGAAAGGACCTTGGAGATCTTCTAGTCCATCCCCCTGCTCAGGCAGGAAACCCTATATGCCATTCTAGACAAATGGCTCTCCAGTCTCTTCTTGAAAACCTCCGGTGATGGAGCACCCACAACTTCTGGTGGCAAGCTGTTCCACTGGTTAATTGTTCTCACTGTCAGGAAGTTTCTCCTTGATTCTAGGTCGGCTCTTGGTTGGATGGATCAGCCCCAAAAATCACTGGAGGTTTTCAAGAAGAGACTGGACAACCATTTGTTTAGAATGATATTGGGTCTCTTGCCCGAGGCCCCTTCCAACTGTTATACAATATCCAGTCCAAGGATATGTCCTTCAAAGTCGCTTCTTTTCCACCTCTAAATCGAAATAGCTGGCTTCACCCATCTGGCAGATGTTTCTATTTTTCCACCACCCAAGTGTCTTCTGCTGTCCTTCATCAAGGGTCTCTTTCAGTCTTTCTTAGGCTGAAACCAGAATAACAGAGTTGGAAGGGATCTTGTAAGGTCATCTAGTCCAGCCCCCCCACCCAAGAAGGAGACCCTACACCATTTCTGACAGATGGCAGTCCATTCTTTTTTTTTTTTTTTTTTATTGAAAATTTTTAAATTTTTACAAAAACAAATCCCCTTCCCATACCCCCCCCAACCCTACCTCACCCCCCTCCTCCCCAACCTCCCAACCCCTCCCCTGGACTTCCCAGAGCTAAGTACAGGCTTAATTAAGAAAAAAAACTTAAAACACTTTTAAAACTTAAACAAATTTGAATACAATCATCATTCTATATAAACTCCCTCCAAAAACACAAATTTAAACATTACTTTCTTTGAATATCTATGCCTATAATATAAAATCTAATTTCTCCCTCTTTCTTTATCCTAATACAAAAAAATAAACATATAAACCTTTGTTATACCATTAAAACTAAATACTCTTAGAAAACTTAAAATAAATACATATTTCCTTCAATCTTCATAATCTTCTCACCTATCCCAAAAAAAAAAAAAAAAAAAAACTTAAAAATCCTAAACAAATCTAGACACATTTAGTTAAGCAAATTATTTTCTCTTAAAAATATTAATAATAATATTTAAAAACTTAAAACACTTTTGAATCCTAAACAAATCTAAATACAATCATCTTTAAACATTACTTTCTTTCCTAAACAAATCTAGACATTTAATTAAACAAATTATTTTCTCTTAGAAATATTAATGATAATATTTAAAAACCAAATTTAAACATTACTTGAAACTTAAACAAGTTATACTCCCTTCGAAACACAAATTTATTAGAATCCCCTCACTGAAATAAACAAATTGTAATCCCTTCAAGACACAAGTTTAAACAATATTATCATTAAAGGTTTAAAACTTAAAGCTGAAATATATTATTATCCCAAAACACAAGTTTAGACATTACATAAGACATTTTCCAAAAACGATATAAGTTTTACCTCTCCCACAATCTCAATAGTAAACTTCTTATCTAAAGTTCTCATTCAATGTCCATAATTTTCTGTCCAATAACCAGTTACACCCACTATAAACACGAACTTCTTATCTAAAATTTTCATTCAATATCCATAATCTTCTGTCTAATAGCCAGTTGCATCTACTATAAGCACAATCCATATCAGTCTCTCTTGCCCGCAAGCATCGCAAAGAATGCGTGGAATTCTGCCCTTGAAGATCGCTCCAAAGAGTTTGTAAATCCTGGTTGACCCACAAGCTCAGGAATCAGTACCTGTGAAACTTCCTCAACCTCCTTCTTCTGTTGGTCTCTCTCTTTACATTTATATGTTACTTTTTCTTTACATTTGTATGTTGCACAAGTCTCAGGGACCGATACCTGTAAAACTTCCTCAGTGAATTCCTTCAAAATTCCTTCAAAAATCATAACTCCCTCCAAAGAAGGTCATTATAATAAAAAGAAAAAAGGGGAAAAAAAAGGAAGAGAAAAAGAGTTTAAAAAAAAGCTTTACTCCTTCTTAAAAATTGCAAAAAATTAAACAGAAAAAAGTCCTTCAAAAAAGGGTCATTACAATAAAAAGGAAAAAAAAAAATAAAATAAAATAATTAAATAGAAAAAGTCCGTTCCCAAAAGAATACTTAGAGATACCAAAAAACAACCATTCCAATCATAAGAAAATAAAAAGGGAAAGGGAAAGAAAAGAAAGAGAAACACCAAAAAACCTGCCGGTCAGCATTCTAACCTCAAAAAAAAAAAAACACCGAGAGATTTGCCGATCGCCATTTTACTTTCCCTTTCAACAAAGAAAAAAAAAAATAAAAAGAGAGAATAAAAATAGAAGCAAGTCTTAAAACTTAAAATCCAAATAAATCAAAGAAAGCAAAAACTAAATCCTCTACTCAGCTCTGTCCGTTTATAAAAAAACTCACCAGTTCTCTTTAAGCACGGAGGTGTTTGCAGCGGCTCGTTTTGTCCCTGAGGACAAAAACGGCTGGGAAGCGGAGACAAGTCTGAACTCCGTGGGAGCACTCCTTTCACCCCCCCAAAAAAACTTGGGGGGTGCAAAAGAGGCTCTACCACTATTCAGACACTCTCTACCCCCCCCCCTTTGCCCGGGAGGGGGATTTTGAACCGCTGAACAGCTGATGTCTGCTGTTCATAGCGGTTCTTACACTTACCCAGGAGAGACGGCTACAAAGTAGCCGCCATCACGCGCGCAAAATCCACCGGAAGTCCAGATGGCAGTCCATTCTTGAAAGCTTCCAGCGATGAAGCTCCCACAGCTTCTGAAGGTGACTTCTATTCCACTGATTGATTTGTTCTCGCTGTCCGGAAATTTCTCCTTATTTCTAGGTTGCTTCTCTCCTTGATCAGTTTCCATCCGTTGCTTCTCGTCCTGCCTTCAGGCGCCTTGGAGAATAGCTTGACTCCCTCTTCTTTGGGGCAGCCCCTGAGAGATTGGAACACTGCTATCATGTCCCCCCTCGTCCTTCTCTTCATTAAACTAGACATACCCAATTCCAGCAACCGTTCCTTGTATGTTTTAGCCTCCAGTCCCCTGATCATCTTTATGGCTGTTCTCTGCACTTTTTCTAGAGTCTCGACATCTTTTTTATAGTGTGGAGAACAAACCTGGTTGCAGTGTTCTAGGTGTGGTCTTACTAAGGCTTTATAAAGTGGTTTTACTACTTTGTATTCTGTCTTACGCAGGAAAGGCTGCTAGATTCTGCTTGAGATCGACAGATAACTCAGTGGAATAAGTCAAACAAAGATTACTTTTATTCCAGGTGTCCTCAAAACATTAACTCACGGTTATTTAGAAGTTCTTCCAGAATGTAGGTAGTGATATGGACTCATTTCACAGGTAAATGAACAATGGGTTTTTCCCTCTTCTGCGTATCCTTACATGTTGTTGGAAATCTCAGCCCAGCCACAACTCATGCCAGCAAGTTGAAAAAACCTTGACACGTAACAGGACGTGTGTTCATAAACACAAGCTCCTCCCACTGACTAGATAAACTATAGCAGTGGTGGCGAACCTATGGCACGGGTGCCAGAGGTGGCACTCTGAGCCTTCTCTGTGGGCATGCGTGCCATCGCCCCAGTCCTAGGCCTTCAACTGGGTTTTATAAAACCTTTTCACTTTAGGCCTCCGCTGCCATGTGCAAAAAAAAAAAAAGGTTCAATCAATCAGTCAATTTCAACTTCTCGCGGGGAAAAAAAAGATCTTGGAAAGTTGGAACTGATTGATTGAACTTTTTAGTCCCACCCACTGCAGCCACGCCCAGCCAATGGGCCACGCCCAGCCAATGGGCCACACCCACCCTGCACTCGACGATGCCTAAGTGGGTTTTGGGTTGCAGATTGGGCACTCAGTCTCTAAAAGGTTCACCATCACTGAACTATAGGATTAACTGACTTTAACTATATTGCCCATAAGCCATCTCTTAAGGGAACAGCGTTTAATCCTTTAAATGCTAAACTTTCTAACATACAGTTCCTAAGCTAACTGGCTGGTCCAGCACACCTTGTGTGAATCCCTCTGTTAATGCAACTTAGGCTTGCATTGGCTTTTTTGGCTGCTGTTGGCTCATGTTTGATTGATTGTCCACTAAGACTCCAAGATCCCTCTCAGTTACTCCTATTAAGCCTGGTGTCAACGCTGCTAACATCAGATGTTTTTGCTTTGACAACAGATGGAGATGCAACCATTTTCTTCTTACAGTTTTACTCTTAGAGTTAGAGTTAGGTGAGGCTGGGGGGGGGGGGAGGAATGTGCATGAGAGTTTAGCTAGACATAACATTACTGGACCTAGTGTGAGAACCAAGGTTATTGAAATAAGAGATGATAAGAATTGGCGGGCTGGAGAACTGGAGGGGAAGCCTGCATTTCAAACTAATTGGAGAATGTGATTTATGACTGTGAATTGGAGGAGGGAATGGTGCTTTGATACTATGTGCTCAGGGGAGGGGAATCCAGTTTTTGGCTTCAATTATGTGTGGCCTTTTGGTTTTTCTTGCCTAAGTGGAAGACTTTACTTTTCTCTACATTGAATTACTGATCCTTTTCGATCCCATAAACCAGAGGTGCCCAACCTTTTGAGCACCAGAGACCGGTTCCATGAAGAGAGGTTTTTCCGCGACCGGAGGGTGCGTGGTTTTGTGTGCTGCCTGAATCCCGTGGATGGGGCTTTGCTTATTTGTGCATGCCATGGCCCGGGGTTGGGCCACAGAACCGGGGTTGGGGACCCCTGCCCTAAACATCTCCAGTTTGGAGAAGCAAGACTTGATTCCTTGTTTTTCTCTCCAGTTGACCTTGAATCATGAATTCCACCAATGGCTGGATATTTTGAACCAAAGAAAAATTTCTCAGTGTGTTTCAAGTTGGTGGCCTCCATCTCTCCATTGTCCCGATCAGCAGAATCAAAGACACAGGTTGGAGAAGACAGTCAATAAGGATCTATACCAGTTGGATTCCTGTCGAGAATTTGGTCTCCTTCTCCTTCCACCCCCTCTATTCCTTAAAGCCCTTCAGCTTTGCTTTTCTCCTGGATGTCCCAGTGAGAGAATTTCAGAGTGAAACTGGCCCAGTCTGAAGGATTGGGGTTCAATTTATTCTCCGTTTCTCCCTATATTTTTATTACAATTGGCATCTTGGTAATTCTCCAAATCAGAGGAGCAGAAAAACACCTTGCCATTTGGATCCGAGAGGGGAATCATCGCATTTACTTTTTGTAGCCCAATTTTCCCATCCTGCCTTCCCGAGTAGGAAGCCTATGGAATAACATGTCTCACGAAATAAAATCAGATTACAGTTGAAATGCACATTTTCCTCTTTCTGGCAATGTATGGCCATGTCGCTTGAGCTAGCCTAGTGGTGGACATTAAAAAAAAATATAGGTGGCTTCTCTGATTATTTTTTTCCCCCCAAGAATGATCATTTACCAGGAGAACAAAATAAAGATCCTTATTTGATTTTTTTGTTTGTTTGTTTGTTTGTATCCTGCCTTTGTGATTTTTGCCAAGAAGTCAAGGTGTCTTTAACGGATCACCCATTTGAATGGACCAAAACTCAGTGCCGAAAGAACATATGTAACGTCTGAGCATTTGTCACGTGACAAATTACAATTTTGGGCCATTTCTAATTGCAACGTAATTTGTAATGTATGCTTATAGCATACTGTTCGAGCAGGGGGTTGGACTAGAAGACCTCCAAGGCCCCTTTCCAGTTCTATTCTATTCCGAATTCTGAATTAAACTCAGATTATGTGGCTTTATAGCCGAAGCAAAATTCCTTAGCCTTCAGAACGGATAGCCATGGTGATCAACAGATCCACAATGCCGCAATCAAGCTGCACTTCCTGGCTTGATTTTGTAATTTGCCACATTTAGGGGGCCTTTATCGTCGTTTGTTTGGCTTCTGCATCATTTAGGGATCAAACAGAGCATTGAAAGAATTATATTTCCCTGTTTGGGGGATCCCATCAGCGTTTGCAGCAGAACAAGTGAGATAAATACAGTTAGAGAGAGGACAGAATTTAGTTGGAGGTGTTTTATTTAGCAAAGTCAACTAAGCTTGTCCAGAAGTGTTTGACGACTGACATCCAGTTTGGTTCCAGCATTAAAAAGGAGCGAAACGCAGAGAAAAGGCTGTGTGTGAATATTCTGGTGCGGAAATCCAGGATCTATGGCCAGTAAACGGGTGGAAGAAGATGAGGATCAACCTGCAAGGAAGGAAAAAGGCAACATCGGGAATAAAAGCAATAAAAGGAGATTAATGGGTTAACTGGGAAACTTTTGTTTGTCTGTTTGTTATCCCGCCTTTTATGATGTTTACAAACAACAAACAAGGCAGCGAACATATGCAACCCACCTTCCTCCTCCTGTTTTCCCTACAATGACCCTGTGAGGTGGGTTAGGATGTGAGAGAGAGGGGGGGGGATTGGCCACCAAAGTCAGCCAGCTAGCTTTCATGCCTAAGGCAGGACTAGAACTCACTGTCTCCTGGCTACTGGCCCAAGGTCACCCAGCCGGGTTTTGTAACTGAGAAGGGACTAGAATTCCCCATCTCCTGGTGATTGGCTCAAAGTCACCCAGCTGGATTTCATGGCTAAGGTGGAACTAGAACTCCCCATCTCCTAGTAATTGATGCAAAGTCACCTAGCCAGCTTTCATGGCTAAGGTGGAACTAGAACTCCCCATCTCCTGGTGATTGGCCCAAAGGCACCCAACTAGCTTTCATGGCTAAGGTGGAACTAGAACTCCCCATCTCCTGGTAATTGACCCAAAGGCACCCAACTAGCTTTCATGGCTAAGGCGGAACTAGAACTCCCCATCTCCTGGTGATTGGCCCAAAGTCACCCAGCCAGCTTTCATGGCTAAGGCGGAACTAGAACTCCCCATCTCCTGGTAATTGACCCAAAGGCACTCAACTAGCTTTCATGGCTAAGGCGGAACTAGAACTCCCCA
The DNA here is from genome assembly GCA_039797435.1 of Crotalus adamanteus. Lineage (NCBI taxonomy): Eukaryota > Metazoa > Chordata > Lepidosauria > Squamata > Viperidae > Crotalus > Crotalus adamanteus. Next base: position 102,993,457 of record CM077922.1, on the reverse strand, counting down.
TCTCCTGGTAATTGACGCAAAGTCATCTAGCCGGCTTTCATGGCTAAGGTAGAACTAGAACTCTCCATCTCCTGGTGATTGGCCCAAAGTCACCCAGCTGGCTTTCATGGCTAAGGTGGAACTAGAACTCCCCATCTCCTGGTAATTGACCCAAAGACACCCAAGTAGCTTTCATGGCTAAGGCGGAACTAGAACTCCCCATCTCCTGGTGATTGGCCCAAAGTCACCCAGCCAGCTTTCATGGCTAAGGCGGAACTAGAACTCACTGTTTCCTGCTTTCTAGCCTGATGCCTTAATAAAACCGATTGGTTCTATTTTGTTTCTCTTAGAGCAGTGGTCCCCAACCTTTCCATCTTGGATGGCCAGCCCGGCAAGGGGTGTGTGTGAGCATGTGAGTGGCAGGTGCCTGTGCGCCTTGCGCAAGTGGAGCTTCTACAACCCTGTCTTACAGAAAGGTTTGCAATGTGGTGGATCAAAAGTTGAGCTGGCTTTTAAATGGAAGGCAGAGCCCAGGACCCCAAACTAGATCACGCCGGGCAGCAGAATGAAACGGGAAACAGGAGAAAGGAGAATTCCTTGATTAATTGGAGTAGCATGCATTTATCCTGGTTGCGGTGTTCCTGTGTGTGTGTGTGTGTGTGTGTGTGTGTGTGTGTCACGCGATCCCCTTTTGCGATCTCCTGACAAGCAAAGTCAATGGGGAAGCTCGTGCAGAAAAGCCATCCAGGTGAAAAAGGGGTGGAGCTTGGATTATGCAGCCAGGGGCGGCCATCTTGACTTTTTTGACCTGCCTGGCCCTAGGGATGCCCCCTGCTTCTACTGCCATGAAAAGGCTCTTCCTCTGCTTGCCACCAGTCACTACTCACCCTGGATTGGTGGCTTGTATCCTTGGCAACCGATCCTGGGTCTCTTTTGATCGTACTTGTCACACAAGAGGGGATTTCCGGCCTGGTTACAGCACCAGTCATGCAATTTCAATTCTTCGTCTGGACACATCGATCCCATGAGAAAATAAGAACAAGCCAGGATAAGTTGGTTTGTTTTGGGGGTTTTGTAAATTAGCCCAGTACAGGTAGTTTTCAACTTACACCGGTTCATTTAGTGTCTGTTCCAAGTTAACAACAGCACTGGAAAAAATGACTTTTCACCATTTTTCTCATTTACGACCGTTGCAGTCCTGTGATCTAAATTCAGTTGCTTGGCAACTGACTCGTATTTATGATGGTCGCACTGTCCCCGGGGGGTCACGTGATCCCCTTTTGCGACCATTTGACAAGCCAAGTCAACGGGGAAAAGCCAGATTCGCTTTATAATCGTGTTACTTACTTAACAACGGCAGCAATTCACTTAACAACAGTGGCGAGAAAGGTCGTAAAACGGGGCAAAGCTCACTTAAGCCACGGGAAATTTGGGCTCAGTTATCCTAAGGCGAGGACTACAAGATTCACAAATCATTTTCAATCATCCTGATCGTTTTTCTTCTGCCTAACAGTCTCTTGCAGGACCAGATACAAATCCTAGATCTGGACTAGATACAACGCCCACAATTCCTCGGCCAGAATATGTGGATTTGAACTCCCAGAATTCCTCACTCAGAATGTGAGAACTTCAACTCCCACAATTCCTCAGCCAGAATGTGTGGACTTTAACTCCCACAATTCCTCAGCCAGAATGTGTGGATTTGAACTCCCAGAATTCCTCAGCCAGAATGTGTGGACTTCAACTCCCACAATTCCTCAGTCAGAACGTGTGGACTTCAACTCCCAGAGTTCCTCAGTCAGAACGTGTGGATGTCAACTCCCAGAATTCCTTACCCAGCATTTGTGGACTTCAACTCCCAGAGTTCCTCAGAACGTGTGGACTTCAACTCCCATAATTCCTCAGCCATCATGTGTGGACTTCAACTCCCATAATTCCTCAGCCAGCATCTACCTGGAGGAATTCTGGGAATTGAAGTACACACGTCTGAAGAGTTCCCAAGGTGGAGAAATATTGTTTTAGAATGACCTATTCAGGACCCAGGTTACGGGTGTTGTATGAACGCCACCTTTGATCCCGTTCCCTCACTTATTTCAGCCATTTTCCCTTTTCTCCACCATTTTAATCTCAGGAGGAGGGTTAGAAAACCCCCACCCCGCACCCTCGTTGCTGCTCACCGTTGTTGGGGGAATTTTTCCTTGAGTATTTCCAGATTCTCTCTTGCCGGCCTTCTTGGAGCTGGTCCTTTTTGTTGTAGAGACACCGGATGCCGGCCCTGTAACTGTTCGGACGGGACGAATACAGCAGGATTAAGCCGGAGTTCTGCCCACCTGCAAAGATGGAAGGGGGTCATTCCAAGCGCTCAGCTCTCCAGCCGTGGCTGCAATTCCTCAGAGGAAAAGCGGACCAGTTGTCTAAACCTGCTCTCTCCTGTGAGGTGAGCGTTCCTACACAATGTGGGGATTGCATCAAGGCTGCTCCAAAATTCAAAGGGTTGGTCATCCTCGCCCCGTTGAAATCCTACATTTTGTAAACAGAGAGCAAAGGCCTTTGCTTTCTAGCCCTAGTGGTGTTACCTAGTTGGGTGGTGAAATGTCTGTAAGGAAAAAAGCCAGCTCAGAGAGCACCAAGGACAGTGCAACCGCCCTCCTTGTCTTCCCTCCTCCTCCTTTCCCCCCTCCTCCTCCTCTTCCTCTTCCTCCGCAAATCCTCTCCTTTCTAACACTGATGACGTTACCTAGTTGGGTAATGAAATGTCTGCAGAAGACAACGAAGCTCAGAGAACACTAAGGACTCCAAGCCCTTTTCCTTCTCCCCTCCCTCCTCCTCCCCTCTCCTCCTCCTCCTCCTCCTCCTCTCTGCAATCCCCACTCCCTTCTAACACTGATGATGTTCCCTAGCTGGGTTATGAAACATCTGCAAGAAAACCACCCAGCTCAGAGAGCACCAAGGACCCCATAATCCTTTCTTTTTCTTTCTTCTTTCTTTCTTTCTTTCTTTCTTTCTTTCTTTCTTTCTTTCTTTCTTTCTTTCTTCCTTCCTTCCTTCCTTCCTTTCTTTCTTTCTTTCTCTTTCTTTCTTTCTTTCTTTCTTTCTCTATCTCTCTCTCTCTTTCTTTCTTTTTCTTTCTCTTCTCCTCCTCCTCCTCCTCAAACCCCCCTCCGTTCAAGCACTGATGATGTTGCCTAGTTGGGTCATGAAATGTCTGCAAGAAAACCACCCAGCTCAGAAAGCACCAAGGATCCGACAATTCTTTTTCTTTCTTTCTTTCTTTCTTTCTTTCTTTCTTTCTTTCTTTCTTTCTTTCTTTCTTTCTTTCTTTCTCTTTCTTTTTCTCTTCTCCTCTTCCTCCTCTTCTCCACAAACCCCCCTCCCTTCTAGCAATGATGATGTTCCCTAGCTGGGTCACGAAACATCTGCAAGAAAACCACCCAGCTCAGAAAGCACCAAGGACCCCATAATCCTAAAAAGCCCTGGGGAGGTCCATCATAACTTCAAATGGTGACTCAGGGACTGGTCATAAATTGAGAAATACCTGTAACGGACTAAATTGAAAGGTGGGTTTCGTTTTAAATTGTAAACAGCCTTTTTTTTTTTTTTGTCTACTAGATTATTTATCCGTTTTTTTTCTCCTTCTGTTTTTTTTTAACTTTGTAGGCTAGCCCTCTTCTGGGTTTATTTGCATTTCCCAAAAACAAAAAAGTGTTGTTTTGCTCTTTTAATTTGCTGAGCCAGTTTTTTCCCATGCTGTTCAATTTAATTTATGTTTTATGATTTCCATTTGTTTTTTTTTTCAATGTTTTCTTTTACAGATTGGTTTGTAATTCTAATTCTAATGAAAAACGAAGAAATAAAAAAAGACAATGAAAGAATAGTGTGAGACATTGTACATATCATACAATGTCTCACACTGTTCTTTCATTATCTTTTTTTTATTTCTTCATTTTTCATTAGAATTCGAATAGGAGAAATTTCAGGGGAGAAAACAGTTCAATCTATGGGGAAAAAAATAACTTACCCAAAATTTCAGAAAACTTTAAAACTAGGTTAAATGAAAGGTGGCTTCCGGTTCATCCAGAGGATGTAAACTGACTTAAATGCAACTATCTGAGCGTTAGCATTTTCTCTGTGGGTCTAGCCGTTGCAAAGACACTGGAGCCCATCCCATTAACACAGTGGTTCTCAACCTTTTTAATGCCGTGACCCCGACTAGTCGTAAGTCGAGGACTACTCAACCGGTCGTAAGTCGAGGACTACTCAACTGGTGCAGCACCGTTTGCAGAATGGGACTTTTGGAGGGCTCAGCAGGGCAGAGACAGCCTGGACAATTCCTATTGGCTTTTGAAAGCCAATAGAATTAGATTCTGTTCAAGAGAGTCTATTTTATTGGCTTTCAAAAGCCAATAGAATAAAAGGGAGTAGCACAGCTAAGGAAAAGGGGGAAAAAATGGCGGACTGCGTTGTTTGGCGACCCCCGGGAAATGGTCGTTCAACCCCAAATGGGGTCCCGACCCACAGGTTGAGAACCACTGCATTAACACAAAGCACCTTTTTGGCTGGTTGTGTAGCGGCTGTCCGACATCCCTTGTTGCAGAGAACAAGGGCAAGGGGGCAGGTTCCTGTTCCAAGCCGACGGGAATCTCTCGTGACTCAGCCAGTCCAGACACTTCTGCCTGTAATTCACACGGATGCGGCTGTCCAGTTTATATACCCACAAACCACGCACATCTGGAAGGAAACGCAGAGAGAAAGCAGCAATGAGTTAGTATTTATCTCGGCTTAGTTTCGTTCCGCCTTGCCCAGCTTGTTATCTTTCCGATGCATTGGGATCCCTGGATCCATCCTCCCCAGCCAGTGTACATGCTGACGTGAAGTTCCTGACAGCTAGAACAATTAACCAGTGGAACAACCTGCCTCCAGAAGCTGTGAACGCTCCATCACTGGAGGCTTTTAAGAAGGGACTGGTCAGCCATTTGTCTGAAATGGTATAAGGTTTCCTACCTGAGCAGGGGGTTGGACTAGATGACCTCCAAGGTCCCTTCCAACTCTGTTATTCTATTCTATTCTATTCTATTCTATTCTATTCTATTCTATTCTATTCTATTCTATTCTATTCCTGAAATGGTATAGGGTTTCCTGCCTGAGCAGGGGGTTGGACTAGATGACCTCCAAGGTCCCTTCCAACTCTGTTATTCTATTCTATTCTATTCTATTCTATTCTATTCTATTCTATTCCTGAAATGGTATAGGGTTTTCTGCCTGAGCAGGGGGTTGGACTAGATGACCTCCAAGGTCCCTTCCATCATCATCATCATCATCATCATTATTATACGAATCTAACAAATACAGGAATGTGTAGATGGGGGTAACTGGAAGGTGTCAAAATAAAGTGTTTTTAAATTTCCTAAGGTTCTCCTCTTTGCTACAGTGATTCTGATCGAAAGGATTAAAAAAAAACCCTCTTTTTAAATAATAGGAGAATTATAAAACCATCCGTTCATCCCTCCAGTTCCCTGTCCTGGTCAGATCCCACTTAGTGTCCCTGTGTCCACTTCTGGGCCCAAGAGATAAAGGACAGGTAGTCCTCGACTTATAACCGTTCATTTAGGACCTTTCAAAGTAGCATCTTATGATTGTTTTTCACAGTTACGACCATTGCAGCATTCCTCCCCCCCCCCGGTCATGTGATCAAAATTCAAATGATGGGCAACTGACTCACATTTATGATGGTTACTAAAGTAACAACGGGAGTGATTCTCTTAAGAACAGTGGCAAGTAAGAAAGCCATGGGGCAAAACTCCCCCAACACACGTCTCACTTAGCAACGTAAATCTGGGGCCAGTCATGAGCTCGTATGTTGAGGTCTAGCTCAATAAAATAAAAATAAAATATAAAATAACCAATAGCACTTATATACCGCTTCCCGGGGCTTTACGGAGTCCGCCTATTGTCCTCCAACAATCTGAGTCCTCGTTTTACCGCCTTGGGAAGGACGATAGGCTGAGTCAAGCTTGAACCCCGTTAATATTCAAACTCCTGTGGTCTGATCCTGACCTAGGGCTTTATTTGACCGATATATTTATATCGACCGATCCTGTTCAGTGGCTTTTCTCCATTGACTTTGCTCGTCAGAAGACCGCAAAAGGGGATCACGTGAACGCGGGGGGGGGGAACACTGCGACCGTCATAAATATGAGTCAGTTGCCAAGCGTCTGAATTTTGATCACGTGACCATGGGGAGTGCTGGTCGTAAGGGTGAAACACGGTCGTAAGTCCCTTTTTCTCGGCGCCGTTGTAACTTGGAACGGACACTAAATGAACTGTCGTAAGTGGAGGACTGCCTGTGTCGGATTTGTGTGCTGCCCATCTCGTCTAGAGCCTTCAAGGTCTCCATCATCCTTGCCGGGGTAGAAATTAAGACATATACGCACAAACGCGAGATCTTGGGCAAGGCGTTTTGGCCCTACCTGTATTGTAACCTTGGAAGCGATCTGGCCGGTATTTCTCAGCTGCTGTTGCCATCATCAAATGATCATTTTTGAAATAGCCATCGCCGCTGAGTAGAGGGAAGGAAAAGAGAAGACATTATTCTTATTTTTTTTTCCCAAAAAAAAGGCATCCCATCCACCCTCCTGCAGGCAGAAAATCTTCCAAGACATCTACCCAGGTTGATATCAGAGGGAAAGGTCTGAGTTGGGAGGAGGGGTTAAGGGAGGAATAAGTCGGGAATCCTTACGTAGACACCAGAGGGCAAGATCTGACACACACACACACACACAAACACACCCAGAGACAGACAGACACAGACACACACACACACGCCTCTGATTGTCTTTGAGCCTTATCTGGTCTTTCCTAGGCAAAACCTGGCTTGTTTTCCTTCCAGACATTTCATGACCCAACTAGATAACATCGTCAGTACTACAAGGGAGAGGAGGAGGAGGAGGAGGAGGAGGAGGAGGAGGAGGAGGAGGAGGAGGAGGAGGAGGAGAACTGTGGGGTCCTTGGTGCTCTCTGAGCTTGTTTGTTTTCTTCCAGACATTTCATGACCCAACTAGGCAACATCATCAGTACTATAGGAGAGAAGAGGAGCAAGAGGAGGAGGAGAAGGAGAAGAAGGAGAAGGAGGAGGAGGAGGAGGAGGAGGAGGAGGAGAAGGAGAAGGAGAAGAAAGAGGAGAAGGAAAAGGAGAAGAAGGAGAAGGAGGAGGAGAAGAAGCAGAAGGAGAAGGAGAAGGAGGAGAAGAAGGAGGAGGAGAAGGAGAAGAAGGAGAAGGAGAAGGAGGAGCAGGAGGAGAAGGAGAAGAAGAAGTGGAGGAGGAGGAGGAGGAGAAGGAGAAGGAGAAGGAGAAGGAAAAGGAGGAGGAGGAGGAGAAGGAGAAGGAGAAGGAGAAAGAGAAAGAGAAGGAGAAGAAGGAGAAGGAGGATTGTGGTGTCCTTGGTGCTCTTTGAGCTTGCTTTTTTTTCTTGCAGACATTTCATGACCCAAACTGATGATTACCTGATCATCAGTGCTAGAAGGTTGAATGCTAACCTCCCTCCCTCCCTCCCTCCCTCCTCCTCCTCCTCCTCCTCCTCCTCTTCCTCCTCTCCACAAACCACCCTCCCTTCTAGCCCTGCTGATGTTGCCTAGTTGGGTCATGAAGAAGAAAACCACCCCAACTCAGAGAGCACCAAAGACCCCACAGTCGCCCTCCTCCTCCTCCGTCCCTTCCTCCCTCCCATCTTCACAGCGACTCCCTTCCAGCACTGATGTTGCTACCTAGTTGGGTCATGAGACGTCTGCAAGAAAACCACCCAGCTCAGAGAGCACCAAGGACCCCATAGTCTTTCTTCTCCTCCTTCCTCTCCTTTCTAGCTCTGATGATGTTACCTAGTTGGGTCATGAGACGTCTGCAAGAAAACCGCCCAGCTCAGAGCGCCCCCAAGACCCCTCGCTTCAACCTGGAGCTCCAAATATTCTCCTTTACCGGTGAAGACATTGCTAGTGTTACCTGGTGTACCCGATCAGCACGTTGCGGGCTGGGAGCTTTGCGTAGTCCCACTGCATCCCTCCGTCCTGGTAGAGGAACAGGGCGTAGGTTCGGTAACCATCTGTGGTGAGAATAGCTTGGTAGGTGTTCGTCTGGAAGGAATCGTATCTGCATCAGAGACGGGATGGGCTTTTCTCCACCTCCACCTGCCCCTTTACGACTACGACACCTTTCATTCTGTTTACTTATCTATGACACAGGTAGCCCTCGACTTACAGTTTAGGGCTTGTTCAAAATCACCGCTGAAAAAAGCCACGACTTGTGACCGTATTTCACACTTACAACCATTGCAGCATTCCCCGTGGTCAAAATTCGGATGCTTGGCCATTGGGTCGTATTTATGATGGTCACGGCGTCGCGGGGGGGGGGTCACGTGTCCCGCTTTTGCGACCATCTGACGAGCAAGGTCAGATGGGGAAGCTGGATCCATTTAACAACCCTGTTAGTTAACTTAAGAACCTGCAGGGAATCGCTTCACAATCATGGCAAGCAAGGTCATAAAATGGGACAAAGCTCCCTTAACGACCTTCTCGCTTAGCGATATAAATTTTGGGCTTAGCTGTGGCCGTAAATCAAGGACTTACCTGTATTCAATTTATATGCCGGCCGTCTTGTAGTTATGTAACTACGGCTTACGACATAATTAAAACATTATGATAAAAGATGAAAACTCATTTCAGCAGGATAATTTTAATAATAATAATAATAATTGCAAAAAATATCATTTGCCTGTAAGCAAAAACTGGTGGGATCATAAAATAGAGAAAGTCATAGAAAATGATAAAATTAAACTGCTCTGGGACTTCAGAATTCAAACAGACAAGCACCTGCAACATAACACCCCAGACTTAACAATTGTCGATAAGAAAGACAAAAAAGTCTGGATAGTGGACGTGGCAGTGCCTGGAGATAGCAGAATAGAAGAGAAAGAACTGGAGAAGATAACAAAATACAAAGACCTACAAATAGAAATAGAAAGACTGTGGCAAAAGCAAGCAAGGGTAGTACCAATAGTAATAGGCTCCTTAGGTGCAATCCCAAAACAACTGGAGCACCACTTGAACACAATTGGCATTGACAAATTCGCTATTAGTCAATTGCAAAAGGCGGCCTTATTAGGAACTGCTTCCATCCTGCGACGATATCTGTAATACCATCAAACATCCACATGTGCCTATCCCAGGTCCTGGGTAAGGACTCGATAGGTAGACAAAATGCCAAATTCAGTCTGAACATCTGGCTGACTGTGCGATGATCGATAATAATAATAATAATAATAATAATAATAATAATAATAATAATAATAATAATAATAATAAAGTTGGAAGGGACCTTGGAGGTCATCTAGTCCAACCCCCTGCTCAGGCAGGAAACCCTACACCATTTCGGACAAATGGCTGTCCAGTCTCTTCTTAAAAACTTCCAGTGTTGGAGCATTCACCGCTTCTGGAGGCAGGTTGTTCCACTGGTTAATTGTCCTCATTGTCAGGAAGTTTCTCCTTAGTTCTAGGTTACTTCTCTCCTTGATTAATTTCCATCCATTGTTTCTTGTCCTGCCTTCAGGCACTTTGGAGAATAGCTTGACTCCCTCTTTTTTGGGGCAGCCCCTGAGATATTGGAAGATTGCTATCATGTCCCCCCTCGTCCTTCTCTTCATTAAACTAGACATACCCAATTCCAGCAGCCGTTCCTTGTATGTTTTAGCCTCCAGTCCCCTGATCATCTTTGTTGCTCTTCTCTGCACTCTTTCTAGAGTCTCAACATCTTTTTTACATCGTGGTGACCAAAACTGGATGCAGTATCCCAAGTGTGGCCTTACCAAGGCCTTGAAAAGTGATATTAACACTTCACGTGATCTTGATTCTATCCCTCTGTTAATGCAGCCTAACACTGGGTTGGCCTTTTTGGCAGCTGCAGCACACGGCTGGCTCCTATTTAAGGGATCGTCCACTAGGACTCTGAGATCCTTCTCACAGTTGCTACTGTTGAGCAAGGTACCCCCTATACTTCCATCTTTCAGCCTGTTTCCAGCAAAACATTCCCACTGTGGACAATGGGTTGGCAATTTGTTTAATGACCACCGCAAAAATGTCACGCAGTGACCCACTTAATGACTTATGACTGTAGTTCTCAGCTCAGGGATGATTGTAAATGGAGGATTTTCTCTAATGCAAATAAGAAAAGGTATATATTTCTCTTTAATCTAGGAAGGTAAATTCCAAATAATCTCACTTCTGATATTTGTGCACCAGGGCACCGATGCTGGTGTCTCCTGGGGGTCTGCACAGGAAATATTCAACTTATGACCACAATTGAGATGGGCCCAGTTTTACAACCTTTTTTTTCTACTACACTAAGCGAATCACACGGTTGTTAAATGTTAACCTTCCTCCGTGGATTTTGTTTGTCGGAATCCGACTGGGAAGGTTGCAAAGAGGGATCACATCACGCACACACACACACACACACACACACACACACACACATACACACAGGATGCTGCAACCATTGTAAATCCATGCTGGTTGTCAAGCACCCAAGTTTTGAACTGCGTGACTACGAGGATCCTATGACGGTCATAAGAGTGAGGACCGGTTGTAAGTACCTTTTTTTGGCACCGTCGTAACTTTGGATGGACGCTAAGCAAATGGCTGTAAGTCAAGGACTACTCAAGAGAGTTTTAATTGGACAGAAGTTAAGCTTAGGTGACCAGGAAATAGGCCTTTTATCATCAAATAAAAGATGACCACTGGGCGCATAATTTTCATCCTGCGCCACAAACACCCCACCACTTTACAAGGCCTTGGTAAGGCCACACTTGGAATGCTGCATCCAGTTTTGGTCACCACGATGTAAAAAAGATGTTGAGACTCTAGAAAGAGTGCAGAGAAGAGCAACAAAGATGATCAGGGGACTGGAGGCTAAAACATACAAGGAACGGCTGCTGGAATTGGGTATGTCTAGTTTAACGAAGAGAAGGACTAGGGGGGGACATGATGGCAGTCTTCCAGTGTCTCAGGGGCTGCCCCAAAGAAGAGGGAGTCAAGCTATTCTCCAAAGTGCCTGAAGGCAAGACAAGAAGCAACAGATGGAAACTCATCAAGGAGAGAAGCAATCTAAAACTAAGGAAAAACTTCCTGGCAGTGAGAACAATTAACCAGTGGAACCACCTGCCTCCAGAAGTGCTAAATGCTCCAACACTGGAAGTTTTTAAGAAGAGACTGGACAGCCATTTGTCTGAAATGGCATAGGACAGTGGTGGCGAACCTATGGCACGGGTGCCAGAGGCGGCACTCAGAGCCCTCTCTGTGGGCACGCGCGCAGTCGCCCCAGTCCTAGGCCTTTAGCTGGGTTTTATAAAACCTTTTTGCTTTAAGCCTCCGCTGCCATGTGCAAAAAAAAAAAAAAAGAGGTTCAATCAATCAATTTCAACTTTTCAGAGAAAAAAAGATCTTGCAAAGTTGGAATTGATTAATTGAACTTTTTAGTCCCACCCAGTCTGCCGTTACCACCACAGCCATGCCCAGCCAATGGGCCACGCCCAGCCAATGGGCCACACCCAGCCAATGGGCCACACCCAGCCAACGGGCCACACCCACCTGGCACCCAACAATACATAACGCAAAGTTGGAATTGATTGATTGAACTTTTTAGTCCCACCCAGTCTGCTTTTACCACTGCAGCCACGCCCACCCAATGGACCACGCCCACCCAATGGGCCACATCCACCCAACAGGCCACACCCACCCAATGGGCCACACCCACCCGGCACCCGACAATACATAAGTGGGCTTTGGGTTGCAGTTTGGGCACTCGGGTCTCTAAAAGGTTTGCCATCACTGGTATAGGGTTTCTTACCTGAGCAGGGGGTTGGACTAGATGACCGCCGAGGTCCCTTCCAACATTATTATTATTATTATTATTATTATTATTATTATTATTGTTATTGTTATTGTTATAACTTCATGGAAGGAAAAATATTGTGGTGCTTCTGAAATAGACTCACCTTGCCGCTCTGCTTCTGCCCGGGATAAGGCTGGACTTTGTCCCAGGTGACCTTGAGCAACCACCGAGCTTTATAGGAAGACCTGACGTATCGGCGAATCTTTGCTTCCACGTCTTGGACAAGCGGGTGCCTGGCAGAATTCCCGCAAGGATATTCCTGCGCACAACAGGACAGCAGGTTGCAAGTGGGGAACCAAAGGAACATGTAGGCCAGTGGCGCAGAAGACCAACAGAGACCTCCCGAACGGTGAGCTCCGTGGTGCTCTCTGAGCTTGGTTGATTTTTTTGTAGATGTTTCATGATGGGACTAGGTGACATCATCGGGGCTAGATGGGAGGGGGAGGGGGGAGGGGAGAGGGGAGGTGGAGGAGGAGGAGGAGGAGGAGGAGGAGGAGGAGGGGGAGGGGGAGAGGAGGAGGAGGAGGAGGAGGAATAGGGCTTGGGGCTTAGGGCTTCTCTGAGCTTAGTTGTCTTCTGCAGATGTTTCATGACCCAACTAGGTAACATCATCAATGCCAGAAGGGGGGAGGAGGAGGAGGAGGAGGAGGAGGAGGAGGAAGTAGGTGACTAGATGACATCATCAGGGCTAGATTGGAGGGGGAGGGAGAAAGGGAGGGGAAAGGAGGAGGAGAAGGAATAGGGCTTGGGGTCCTTAGTGTTCTCTGAGCTTAGTTGTCTTCTGCAGATGTTTCATGCCACAACCTGGTAACATCATCAATGCTAGAAGGGAGGAGGAGGAGGAGGAGGAGGAGGAGGAGGAGGAGGAGGAGGAGGAGGAGGAGGAGGAGGAGGAGGAGGAGGAGAACTGTTGAGTTCTTGGCACTTTTTGAGCTTGCTTGTTTTCCCGCAGACATTTCTTTATCGGACTATGTAACATCATCAGTGCTGCAAAGCTGAGTGCTAACTCTACTCCCTTCTAGCACTGATGATGTTACCTAGTTGGGCAATGAAACGTCTGCAGGAAAACAACCAAGCTCAGAGAGCACCAAGGACCCTAGTCTTTTCCCTTTTTTCCTCCTCCTCCTCCTCCTCCTCCTCCTCCTCCCCACTCCGCAAACTTCATTCCTTCTAGCACTGATGATGCTCCCTAGTTGGGTAATGAAACATCTGCAAGAAAACAAGCAAGCTCAGAGAGCACAAAAGACCCCACACTTCTCCTCCTCGCCACAAACCCTTCTAGCACTGATGATGTTACTTAGTTGGGTAATGAAACGTCTGCAAGAAAACCACCAAGTTCAGAGAGCACCAAGGACTCTACAGTCCTCCTCCTCCTCCTCCTCCTTCTCCTCCTCCTCCACAGACCCCATTCCCTGGCTGGGGAATTCTGGGAGTTGACGTCCACCTCTCTTAAAGGTGCCAACCTTGATAACTCATGGATCCACTTGACTAATGTTGCTTCTTAGATACCCATAAGGCTCTCAACCTTGACAATTTTAAGGCATGTGGACTTCAACTCTCAGAATTCCACAGCCAGCATTAGGTAAAACAATTGAAACTTACCTGGTAGAAGATGACGCCAGACCCTTTGGAGAAATCGGCGTTGTCCCAAAACACAGCTACCATTGGCACTTTCTCACGACCATTAAAACCACCAGGAGGTGGATTGGGATAGCTGGAAATATCTTTGTCAGAGGCTGGGAAGATGATCTGCCCATTATCCGTGAACTAAAGGAAGGCACAAAAAAGATGGTAGTCAACCCGACAAGAGATTTTGCTTTTCAAAATAAAGGCTAACCAGAATATTATGTCTTGGTATGAAAAGGGAAATAAGAATATGTTAAGAACTTTGAATAAGGGATTTGTTTTGGTTGCCCAAATGCAACTTGTTTTGAAATTAGAAACAATTGGGACACTTTGAAAAATGGATGGCAAATTAAAATTATATATATAAAATCGGGCTGAGGAATTCTGGGCGTTGAAGTCCACAAGTCATAAAAGGGCCAAGTTTGAAGACCCCTGTCTTAAATCTAACAAACAAAATGGAGGCTGGCTGAGGAATTCTGGGGGTTGAAGTCCACACGTCATAAAAGGGCCAAGTCTGAAGACCCTGGTCTAAGTTCTATTGCTATTGCTATCTGATCGTTGCGTTCACAGCTATTCTGCCCTTCTAGTCCAGGGCTTTTCAACCAGTGGTATGGGTACCACCTGTGATACATTGGCACCTGGCAGGTGATACGCGAGCATCCTAGAAAAGGGGTAGCGGGGGAGGGGAATGAGCTGAACCGATGGCAGCACCGCGCAAGCCTGAGCGAGAGATGGCTGGAGCTGCAGGGCTGTCAGGGCTCAGCGGAAGCGCCAGGATCAGTGCCGCTTTCCAGCTGATCGCCGCTTTTTCGGGGCTGTCAGGGCTCAGCGGAAGCACCAGGATCCGTGATAGGCGCCAGCTGGAAAGCAGCCCTGATCCTGGCACTTCCGCTGAGCCCCGAAGAAGCGCCGATCAGCTGGAATGTTGCAGCCTCTCCAGGGTCTTGCGATTTACATTCAGATGCTTGGCAACTGATTCATATTTATGATGGTCACAGTGTCCGAGGGTCATGGGAAGTGACCAAAACCGGCTGCAACAACCAGCAGATGGGGGAATAAAAACCAAACACCCCCCCCACCCTCCACCCCCCGCTGCCAATCCTCAACAAAAATGCTCACAACAATGAAAACCTTGGACAGGAGGAAGAGTGTGGCCGGGCGGGCAGGCAGGTGTCTTGCTCGGCTGTGGCTTGGGGGGCACTTTTTTCAGTGCCATTGTAACTTCTAAGAGTCGCTAAGCGAACTGTTGTAAGTCGAGGACTACCTGTACTTTATCACTTTTTTCCTTTTTTTTTTTTTTGGTCATCACATTTTTGACAGCTTGCTAGGCGACTGGTGGTCCTCGGATGTTGCCGTATCCAAAAAGGGGTACAATGGGTGAAAAGGTTGAAAAGCCCTGTTCTAGGCCATTTCCACCACGCTCTACATCTTAGCCACGTGCTGTTGGAGGCTCCGTATCTGATGCATATTTTATCCCTTGCTCCTCCAAAAGACCTCACAACCGTGACCGTGTCACCTGCTTAGTCCTCACAATTCCTCTTTGCAAACCGAATAAGGGAAGCATGATAGAATAACAGAGTGGTGGGGCAGGTAGGAGAAGGAGAGGCAGAGCCTGGGGTCAGAGTCAAGAGAGGACTCAGCCTAGCATCATTACGTTCTTGAATTCCATTGACTCTTCTCTAGCGCCAATTTAGTCCTGACCATTAGTCGACCAGATTCTTGTGTGTAGGTATGACAACAAATCAGCTTAACTGGAACTTAACGTGTGATCCTGATTCCTCATGCCTGACACACACACACACACACACACACACCATACAGAACACATACAGAACACTGACACTGACACACACACCCTAAACTCCTCTGAAGATGTTACCTGCCAACCTCAGAGAACGCACCTTCACCCTTATACACACCCCAGTTCATCTCCAATTCCCGATTACTCACATAAAGAGAGTTGTGTAGCGTGTTTCCAAGTGGGATCCCGATCTCGGGCTTGAAAAGAGGCGAGTTAAAGTCCACTTTCCTTTCAACATACCGCTTGTCGTTGACGCCGTCTCCGTACGGATAGAGGGAGACCACTGCATCGGAACAACACAAGGATAAAAGTTGAAGTCACTCTGATGATAATGATTTTTATTCAGCCGTTTTGGACTTTCAGCCGGGTGAATCACGGTTTAAATGGAAACAAGGAATGTGGAGAACACGGATGGATATTAAGGTGTGGAAGCCTGTCACAATTATAATCATAGTCACGTTCACTCCCATTTAACCATTTTTTGTGTCCACCGTTTTTGGAGACAAGGACAGTAATATTGAACGGTCACTAAATGAATGGTTATAAATTGAGAACTACCTGTTATTGCTGCTAAAATGTGACTGGACTAGAAGATCTCCAAGGTCCCTTCCAGCTTTATTTTACCCTATCCTGTCCTAGCCTATCCTATCTTATCCTATCCTATCCTATCTTATCCTATCCTATCCTATCCTATCCTATTCATTCTCTATTCTATTCTATTCTCAATAAATATTCTATTCTATTCTGTTCTATTCTATTTTGTTCTGTTCTGTTCTATTCTATTCTCAAAAAATATTCTATTCTATTCTATTCTATTCTATTCTATTCTCCATTGCATCTACTCTATACTTTATTCTATTCTATTCAATTCTAATATTATTCTATTCTATTCTATTCTCAATAAATATTCTATTCTATTCTATTCATTCTCTATTCTATTCTATTCTATTATTTCTATTCTATTCTAGTTCTGTTCTGTTCTGTTCTGTTCTAGATTGCAGTCGCCATCTTGACTTTTTTGACTCCCTCCCCCCACATAGATGCCTTCACTGGATGCATAACCTTGTATCCCAGGGGTGGACCCAAGTATGGACCCTTTTAAGACCTGTGGACTTCAACTCCCAGAATTCCTGAGCCAGCCACGCAGACTCTGAGTCACGCTGGCTCAGGAATTCTGGGAGTTGAAGTCCACCGGCCGTACAGGGGCCCTAATTGCTCACCCCTGCTGTTATCCTGGAAGACGGTCCGTCTACCAGTGTGTGTGGGGGGAAATGTGTTTTTTCACCAACCCACCTGATGGTGCACCAGTAATGATGGCAGAATTTTTATCCGGTCTGGTTTTGGATTTCTTCAAATTGGACTTCTTCCTTGCAGATTTGCTGGTGGATTCTGTGGATTTTAGTAGGCCCACTCCTGATAAGGCAAGACGGACGCCCGGTTCACGCTCGTCCGGTTGGGTTTTGCTTAAGTCAAGAGCCACCTTACCTTTAATTAAAGTCTGGTGCTCTTCGGAAGAGCTAGGGCCACTTGGAGAGTCCCCATCCTTCTCCTCTGAAGCAGAAGAGCTGTCTGAAGATGCAGGATTCCGCTGCCCAGGAAGGGAGTGTTCAGAGTTTGCTAGGACACCAGAGTTGAAGGACAGAAGAGGAGCATCTCCTCTGAGCTGAAGACCTGATTTTCCAGAAGGTAACTGTGATATCTCCACTGGGGCTTCAGTCTTGAAGGACAGGACAGGAGCATCTCCTTTGAGTTGAAGACCTGACTTTCCAGAAGGTAACTGTGATGTCTCCACTGGGGCCTCAGTCTTGAAGGACAGGACAGGAGCATCTCCTTTGAGTTGAAGACCTGATTTTCCAGAAGGTAACTGTGATGTCTCCACTGGGGCTTCAGTCTTGAAGGACAGGACAGGAGCATCTCCTTTGAGTTGAAGACCTGATTTTCCAGAAGGTAACTGTGATGTCTCCACTGGGGCTTCAGTCTTGAAGGACAGGACAGGAGCATCTCCTTTGAGTTGAAGACCTGATTTTTCAGAAGGTAACTGTGATGTCTCTACTGGGGCTTCAGTCTTGAAGGACAGGACAGGAGCATCTCCTTTGAGTTGAAGACCTGATTTTTCAGAAGGTAACTGTGATGTCTCTACTGGGGCTTCAGTCTTGAAGGACAGGACAGGAGCATCTCCTTTGAGTTGAAGACCTGATTTTTCAGAAGGTAACTGTGATGTCTCCACTGGAGCTTCAGTCTTGAAGGACAGGACAGGAGCATCTCCTTTGAGTTGAAGTCCTGGTTTTCCAGAAGCCAACTTTGATGTCTTTGCTGGGATTTCGGGCTTGGAGGAGAGAAGAGGGACACCTGCTTTGTCTTGAGGTCCTGGTTTCTCAGAAGCCAACTCTGAAGTCTTTGCTAGGACTTCAAGCTTGGAAGATAGGAGAGGGGCGTCTACTTTGCCTTGAAGTCCTGGTTTTCCAGAAGCCAACTTCGATGTCTTTGCTGGGATTTCGGGCTTGGAGGAGAGGAGAGAGACACCTGCTTTGTCTTGAGGTCCTGGTTTCTCAGAAGCCAACTCTGAAGTCTTTGCTGGGACTTCAAGCTTGGAGGACAGGAGAGGGGCGTCTACTTTGCCTTGAAGTCCTGGTTTTCCTAAAATCAACTTTGATATCTTTGCTGGGCCTCCTTTTGTGTCCAAAAGAGAAGGTTGCACCTCACCTGCCGAAAGAGCTGTGGATATCTCCTGGAGAATGGGCAAGATTGACTGGACAACTTTCCCGGTTCCTTCTGGAGTTGAGGGAGATGAACCTTTCTCAACCACCTTTCCTACCTTCAGGGCACCTAGACCAGAGGTTATTAAGACCAGGCTCTTTTTGGGAGGCAACGAAGCCAATGGAGACGCCACTCCTGATGGTTGACCTGCTGCGGGTTTGGTTCCTTCAGCAGAAGATGGGTAGACAGACTCACTGACAGTGTCCGACCCTTCAGAGGTCCACCCTGAGACTTCTGGGAGAACAACTCCCTCTGCTTTTTCCTTTGAGGTTGGGCCGTCTGAGGCACCAAAAGTATTGCCATTAGAAATATGTCCAGCCAAAGACACCGCACTGCCAATATTTGCCTGGATATCTGAAGAGGGCTGAGAAGAATCGGGAGCACCGAAATTCTGGCTCGTTCCTTGGTTGGCCAAATTCCCATCAACAGATACTGAGGTGGAAATCAAAGTTTCATCTGAAGGTTTAGCAATCGTGGCTCCGTCAGCAGAAAATTGTCCGCCTACTGCATCCGAATTTTGTCCAGGTGGCTCTGCTATATTGTTTTGATTCAGACCCGTTCCTGTGGAAGAAGTGGGTCCTTGGGCATCCGCTGTTCCTACGTTGGCAGCACCCTTCCCTCCATCTGTGGAGAGGGGTGGTTCTCCATTAACCAGGTTTTCGGAAACCTTTTCGCTGACAGATGCCCCAGCTGATTGTGGTTCAGTGGACGATGGAGCCAAGGATAGTTGTTTCTCACTTACAACTGAATTGTCTTCAGAGGGCTCAGCCCCTTCGGTTGCTACGCTATCTGGAGATGTTTGAGATGATTCTGATTCAGATCCTGCATTATTTGATGACCCTGAGTCGGCTATCTCCTCTCCTGGGAATAAGGAGGGTTCTCCATTCTCAAGTCCTCCAAGAATGTTATCGTTGGCAGATGTTTCTGGAAATTGCAATTCCGTGGTTGGTGGAACCAAAGAAGCGTTGTCTACACTGGCAATGGAGTGGCTTTCTGTTGGTTCTGCTCCCTCAGAAGCAAGAGAGCCCTCTGGTGATGTTCCATCTGCTGATAGCTGAGATCCTACGTCAATTGTGGACTTTCTGCTGGCAGTTCCCACCTCTTCGACGGACAATGAATCTCCTAGTGATTCTGCAGTGGATTGAGACAAAGATCCCTTTTCCCCACTGGAAGATGCTTTTGATATCTCTGCACCATCAGGAGATGGAGTCCCTGCTGCTGAGTCTCCATCTGGAGGCAGTTGGGAGTCTGCGTTCGTGGCTGTGTTGTTAGTTTCAGCTTCTTCACTGGAAGAAGAGATGGCTGGTGATTCTACAGCAGAGGCAGTCAAAGACCCTTCCTTCTCAGTCACACCTGAAACCTGTGGTGTTTCTGCCTCTTCAGAAGCTGCAGATCCTCCACCTGATCCAACGTCATTTGGAGATGACTGAGGTTCTGCATTAGTTGCTGGTTTTGACTTGGCTGTTTCCGTCCCATCTCCATTGCTAGGTTTTCCAGAGACCTCTTGACCTTCTAGTGCTGTTGATGACTCTGTAGCTGGTGAACCTAAAGAAGTGTCTTCCTCATTTGCAGAAGGAGAACTTTCCAATTGTTCCACGCTGTTGGACATACCAGATAGTTCAGTGGCTCCACCAGCCACAGGTGACGGAGCTTCTGAATTATTTGTTGACCCTGAGCTAGTGGTTTCCAACTCTTCAGCAGGGAGAGAAGATCCCCCATGTCCTGTTTCTCCAGAACTGTCCTCACTAACTGATATTCCTGGAGATTGTGATGTGGTGGCTGATGAGGTCAAAGACACTTTCTCCCCATTATTGGAAGTATCGTCTGCAGCTTCTACGCTCTCAGAATCTTGAACCTCGGTTGTTGATGCACCATCTAGAGATGGTTGAGAGTCTGGGTGGGTCCCGGATTCTGAGTTGGCAATTTCCACTTCTTCAGTAGAAGTAGAAGTTGAATGTGACCCTGCAGCTGATGGGATCAAAGATCCTTCCTTCCCATTTACACCTGAGGGATCTTCTGATATCTCAGAAGGTAACTGAGATCCTGCATTCTTTGCTAGCTCCACCGTGGTTGTTTCAGTCCCATTATTATTCAGGGAGAATTCTCCACCACTACGTCCTCCAGTATCTTCTTCACTGGTAGATGTTTTAGACTGTGATCCTCTATCCAATGGATCTTGAGAAAATGTCTCACTGTTCGTATTGGTGATGTCTTCTGAATCTTCTGCTCCATCAGAAGGAGCTACACTTTCTGGAAGCAACTGAGAGGCCTTGTCAATTGCGGGCGGTGAATTCGCAGTTCCTGCCACTTCAACCTGGAGGGCAGGACTTCCTTTGGTGAGTGCTCCAGAAAACCCACCATTTTCTGAGGTTGTATATTCTTGGGACTCTGTGGAGGATGAAGCCAAAGGTGATTCCTTCTCGCTAGCTGCAGATGTTTGTAGTTGTTCTGTCTCTTTGGAAAGTTCAGGGGATGCTTCAGCATCTGGAGATGGTTGAGAACCCACCGCTGGCGGCTCAGAGGCAGAATTTTCCATTCCTTCAGTGGAAGAAGCCGATTGTGGCATTACAGAAGATACCGCTTCTGTTTCCAGTGGAGCGTCTTTTCTTGAGACTGAGGCTGAAACAAAGGTCTCTACATTTGCGTTTGGAAGGGCTGGTGGGGGCTCTTCATTTGTCACCACGGTCTCTCCATCTTCTAGAGGCGCCAGAGCTAAAATTCCTCCAATGGGTGAAGTTACTAATTGTCCCACAGGAAAGTCACTTCCAGGCTGACCATCGTCGCTCACTGTAATGGCTGATGAAGCTGACCCTGCGCCATCTTCCCCATCTCTACTTTCATCTACAGCTTCCCGGCTTGGAGAAGACTCAAGAGTTTTGGATGATATACCTGGGGAGGGTTCTCCATCTTCATGCTCCAAATTGGAAAGTATACCCTCAGTAGATGCAGAAGAGGACGTTTCTCCTGAAGGTTCTTGAGTTTTGGTTGATGTCTCAGTGTCTACAAGGGGAGAAATTGTTCCAGATTTTACAGCTGGTTCACCTCCAGAGCTTAGTGCGCTGGTTTCCAGTGCATCTTCAGAATCTAGATATTGCTCATAAGGTGGGGTATTGGCTGTGTCCTGGGTATTGTCACTATCTAGAAGTGGTTCCTCATTAACTCCTTGCTCTGGGGTAGATCCAGTTCTCTTTTCTTCAGGAGATAAAATTGGCTCATTGCTTAAGTCTCCAGAAATGTTTGGTTCCTTAGTAGCTTCTACAAGTGCTGACTGAGGGTTTAGGGTGGACGGAGCAGAAGAGGTTTCCTCTCTGTTGATGGAAACAGGATCTTCTGGATCCCCTGAGTGTGTTTCCATGTCATCTTCCTTTGCTAGTTGGGAAAAATTTGGCAATGGGGTTCCAGAAATTGAAGAGAGCTCTGTATCAGAAGGTGAAAGATTTGACCCGCTCTGACTTTCATTGTTGGCTTGTGTGTCTACCTCATCTGAAGCAAGACTTGGGATGGTTTCACTGTTTTCAGAAGAAGAAGAACTAATATTTCCAGCTGATCCACTGGCCGAGACCTCGCTTCCTTCTGTATCTGAAGATGGTTCATTGGTAGATCCAGAAGATGAAGCTTCTGCAGGTGGTCCTTGAGCCTCAGCAGCTCCTTCATCGTCCACCGCAGGAGGAGGAGGAGGAGAATCTTCTACATCCCCTGAATCTGTTTCTATCTCGTTCCCTTTTGGTAGTTGAGAAGATGGTTGGGAACCAGGTAACAAATTGGGTGGAAGTTCTGTGGTGTCTGGTTCTGAAATGAGGGATCCAGAAAGGGCTTCATCAGGAGATGTTGAAGGATAGGTAGGTTCTCCTTCTGAGGAAGAACTGGAACCAGATGTTAGTGCATTCTCTACAAGTGACTGACTTGGAGACAATTGATCATCCAAGGCCCCTGATCTTCCCACAGGCAGTGGGGTTCCAGAAATTGAAGAGAATCCTGTATCAGGGGGTAACAGATCTGACCCACTATGATCTTCATTGTTGGCTTGTGCGTCTACCTCACCTGAAGCAACACTTGGGATGGTTTCATTGTTTTCAGAAGAAGAAGAACTAATATTTCCAGGTGATCCGCTGGGCGAGACCTCGCTTCCTTCTGTCTCAGAAGATAGTTTGTTAGCAGATGCAGGAACTGAAGCTTCTGTAGGTGGCCCTTGAATTTCTGCAGGTGCTTCTTGAGCCTTGTCAGCTCCGTCGTTGTCCGCCCGTGGAGGAGAAGTCACCATCCTATCAAACAAAGTCTCTGATTCATTTTCAGAATCTGAAGAGATGGGATTTATTTCATCCTCAGGAACACTATTTGAGATGGCAGTTGCCTCATTATCTTCCAACTCTGAATTAGCTGGTTCCACTCCAGGATTCAAGGAGGAAGCTGTGCCATTGAGGAGATCTTCAGATCTTTCTCCATCTGGTATCGCGGGTCCTTGGGCAGACTCTTGACCTGGAAGTGGTGACACAAAAGGTGTCCCTTCATTGCTCTTTGGGTTTCCTGAGTCTTCTTCTCCTTCTCCTTTCACTGTGGAGGTTGTCCCTATCTCCCCATCTTTAGGCAACTGAGAAGATATCCCTGGAGTTACAGAAAGTCCCATCAAAGGAATATCTGCTGCGTCCAATTGTGAAGTCCTAAAGAGGGTGTCACGGGGAAGCCCTGAGTCAGATGGAGCATCAGTTGTTCTATCTGAAGGAGAGGAATTTGATGCTTCAGCATCTATAAGGTCTTCTGGTTCTCCACTGGACACGTTGACAGGGCTTTCATGATTAAGCTCCGGGCCTGATGAAGATGGAATTGGAGCTGCGTCACCTCTTCCTTCCACACTAGCAGAAGAGGGTTGAAGGGAGTCTACGGCAAAGTCACTGGTCTCTGGAGATCCAAAGATTGCATGGGTGAGGGATGGCCAAATGGAAGGGAACACTGTTGAAAATATTGACTGTGGTGTCTCAGGGCTATCTTCTGAAGACGGTGAAAGGAGGCTTCCAGCATCCTCTCTTGTTTCAGACAGGTCTTCTGGGGCGCTAGGGAAAATTGTGGAATTTGAGGATGGGTCTTCTAATGTCCCATTCTCATTTGTGGATGGTTCTGGGGTGTCTTCCTCTGCCTCCAAAGGAGCAGCTTCAGTTTCTTCCCATGAAGTTGAGGTGGGCTTCAATTCGTCATCCAGATTTGGTTCTCCAGGAAGGTTCTCCCACAGGTTCTCTCCTTCCGGAGACCTTTCGCTGGAAATTTCAATCTGGGCCGCTTCTCTAGAGGGAGATGCTAATAGGTCTTCCACCTGGGTTGCAAGCACAGCCACAGGAGCATCTGTTACACCAGAGTATCTCTCTGTGATTAGCTCGGTGGCTTGATGGCCTTCATCCAAAACTGGAGCAGGTGTTTCCTTTGATGCTTCCTGGGATTCAGCAAGAGGGTCTCCTTCGAGAGTCACTTTTTCCAAAGTTGGCTCCGAAGAGTTGACTTGACTCAAGACCCTCTTGTCAACAGAAGGGACTTCTGAGGTCTCCTTGAGACCTTCTGGGATTTTGAAGATCTTGGGTGTGGTGATAAGGGGACCAGAACCACCTTCGCCGGAGGCCAACCTAGACTTCAGAAGTTCTCCAGGACTTGACGTCTCCCCTTCTGCAACAGCATCAGAGGTCTCCCCATTCGTCTCGGAAGGGAAGGTGGTTTCATCTGGAAAGTCAAAATCTTCCTCGGTGGTTGTGGGCAGAGTCGGCTCAAAATACTCGGTGAACGCCACTGTGGCCGGAAAATTTGGGGTGCTGTAGTCATCTTGAATGACCGGCTGTTCGGTGGTCACTGGGAGCGCCGCCCCTGTTGCGATCCCTGTGAAGGGTTGATAAAAAATAAAACGAGGGTCACGCTTTGGCAACAAACACAAGCTTCCTGCCGATTTAAAGAGATTGAAATAAAAGCGATTCATGCACAGAAGTACAAGGAGACAGGATCCCCATCTCTACAGAGGCTTTGAAGAAGACGCTGGACCGTCATCTCAGAAATAGTAATAGTAATAGTAGTAAAGTTGGAAGGGACCTTGGAGGTCATCTAGTCCAACCCCCTGCTCAGGCAGGAAACCCTACACCATTTCGGACAAATGGCTGTCCAGTCTCTTCTTAAAAACTTCCAGTGCTGGAGCATTTACTGCTTCTGGAGGCAGGCTGTTCCACTGATTAATTGTTCTCACTGTCAGGAAGTTTCTCCTTAGTTCTAGGTTGCTTCTCTCCTTGATTAGTTTCCACCCGTTGCTTCTTGTCCTGCCTTCAGGGGCTTTGGAAAATAGCTTAATTCCCTCTTCTTTATGGCAGCCCCTGAGATATTGGAATACTGCTATCATGTCCCCCCTTGTCCTTCTCTTCGTTAAACTAGACATACCCAATTCTCGCAACCGTTCCTTATATGTTTTAGCCTCCAGTCCCCTAATCATCTTTGTTGCTCTTCTCTGCACTCTTTCTAGAGTCTCAACATCTTTTTTACATCGTGGTGACCAAAACTGGATGCAGTATTCCAAGTGTGGCCTTACCAAGGCATTGAAGAGTGGTATTAATACTTCACGTGATCTTGATTCTATCCCTCTGTTAATGCAGCCTAGCACTGTGTTGGCCTTTTTGGCAGCTGCCGCACACTGCTGGCTCATATTTAAGTGATTGTCTACTAGGACTCCGAGGTCCCTCTCACAGCAGCCTTCCAGTATCTCAGGAGCTGCCCCAAAGAAGAGGGAGTCAAGCCCTTCTCCAAAGCCCCTGAAGGGAGGACAAGAAGCAACGGATGGAAACTGAGCAAGGAGAGAAGCAACCTGGAACTAAGGAGAAACTTCCTGACAGTGAGAACAATTAACCAGTGGAACCACCTGCCTCCAGAAGCGGTGAATGCTCCAACATTGGAAGTTTTTAAGAAGAGATTGGACGGCTGTTTGTCTGAAATGGTATAGGGTTTCCTGCCTGAGCAGGGGGTTGGACTAGATGACCTCCAAGGTCCCTTCCAACTTTATTATTATTATTATGGATCATCGCACAGTCAGCCAGATGTTCAGACTGGATTTGGCATTTTGTCTACCTATCGAGTCCTTACCCAGGACCTGGGATAGACAGATGTGGATGTTTGATGGTATTACAGATATTGTCGCAGGATGGAAGCAGTTCCTAATAAGGCCGCCTTTTGCAATTGACTAATAGCGAATTTGTCAATGCCAATGGTGTTCAAGTGGTGCTCCAGTTGTTTTGGGATTGCACCCAAGGAGCCTATGACTATTGGTACTACCCTTGCTTGCTTTTGCCACAGTCTTTCTATTTCTATTTGTAGGTCTTTGTGTTTTGTTATCTTCTCCAGTTCTTTCTCTTCTATTCTGCTATCTCCAGGCACTGCCACGTCCACTATCCAGACTTTTTTGTATAATAATAATAATAATAATTATCATCATCATCATCATCATCATCACCATCATTATATGGCTTAATCAGTTCACCTGCATGCCACAAGGAGTTGGATTCTAGGCACTTCTTGACTTATGACAGTTCCAAATTCGAAATTACCACAGTGTTGAACAAAGGGACTTGTTCATGGCCACATGGGCTCTTGGCAACCTGTTCACACTTACGACGGAGTGCCAAAGCTTTTGAGATCATGTGATGGAAACACACTCACAGCCCTGCTCAACAGCCATACGCAAATGGCTTTCAACCCAACCTTGAGACACAACTGGTTCGTGGGAATAGGCAGAATCAGAATCAGAACAGAGCCGGAAGGGACCTTGGAGGTCATCTAGTCCAACCCCCTGCTCAAGCAGGAGACCCTGTACCATTCTAGACAGCACCTCCAGTGTTGGAGCACCCACAACCTCTTGTGGCAAGATGTTCCACTGGTTAATTGTCCTCACTGTTAGGAAGTTTCTCCTTAGTTCCAGGTTGCTTCTCTCCTTGATGAGTTTCCATCCGTGGCTTCTTGTCCTGCCTTCAGGCGCTTTGGAGAATAGCTTGACTCCCTCTTCTTTGGGGCAGCCCCTGAGATACTGGAAGACTGCTATCCTGTCCCCCTGTTCCTTCTCTTCGTTAAACTAGACAGACCCAATTCCAGCAACCGTTCCTTGTATGTTTTAGCCTCCAGTCCCCTAATCATCTTTGTTGCTCTTCTCTGTACTCTTTCTAGAGTCTCAGCGTCTTTTTTACATCGTGGTGACCAAAACTGGACACCATCTTCCAGATGTGGCCTCCCCAGTGAACATAAAGAGGTAAAGATTGTCCTTGACTTACAAGCATTCATTGAATGAGATTTTGGAGTTACAACAGCACTGAAAAAAGGGACTTACGACCGTGTTTCGTACTTACGACCGTTGCAGCATCCCTGTGGCCATGTGATCAAAGTTCAGACGCTGGGCCACTGACTTGTATTTGTGACGGTTGCGGCGTCCTCCGGGGATCGTGCGATCCCCTTTGGCGACCTTCTGACAAGCCAAGTCCACGGGGGAAGTCAGATTCACTTAACAACCCTGGGGCTGACTTAACAGCCGCCGCGATTTGCTTAACGACGGTGGCAAGACAGGTCATAAAACGGGCCAAAACACCCTTAACAACTGTCTCCCTTAGCGTATGTCGAGGACTTCCTGGAATTGGACTTCAAACGATCTGGGAAACAATGCCTAATTATTAACAGCTCGGCTCCTTCTTCACTCTCTCCCTTAAGGGATCTTTTAGATAAGATTCCTGATTTTTGTCCAATTTGCTCAGATGCCCTTTTCGGTCTCCAGGTATGGCAGCTGCCCGCCTGGTCTCCCACCGACAGGGTGGGTGGGCGATGCTAGGCACAAACGCGGTCATGCATTTCCCATCAATAAATCTCCTTTCGAGATAAAACCTCCTTCGCTAATCATTGTCCAGACTCCAAGTCGGATTCTCGCTCCCAGAAACATCCACGCACATACCTGGCGCTCCCGTCAGTGCTACGCTGAGGAGGTAATGCTGGAGTAGCGTGGGGACCCAAGCCAGGGAGAGCTTTTGAAGATTACAAGCAACTTTTTCAAGCGCCCCCGGAAGCTTAATGGATGCCAGGACGGAACCCATAATTGGAATTTGGATAAATAACTCAGCACTCCTTTTTCTTGCTATTTTTCCCCACAACGCCAACCCTGTGAGGTGGGTTAGGCAGAGAGAGAGAGAGAGAGGGAGGGAGGGAGGGAGGGAGGGGGGAGAGAGAGAGAGAGAGAGAGAGAGAGAGAGGGAGGGAGAAAGAGAGAGAGAGCAAGCGAGCAATATAAGGAGAAGGAGAAGGAAAAATAGAAGAAGAAGAGAGATATTGCCCCAAATCACCCAATCAACCAAGGCAGAACTAGAACTCACCGCCTCCTGGTTTCTATCCTGGTTCCTTAATTCCCCATCTCCTGATAATTGGCCCAAAGTCACCCAGCAGCTTTGACACCTAAGGCGGGACTAGATCTCCCCGTCTCCTAGTGACTGGACCAAAGTCACTCAGCTGGCTTTCATGCCTAAGGCGGGACTATAACTCACAATCTCCTGGTGATTGGCCCAGAGTCACTCAGCTGGCTTTCATGGTTAATGTGGGACTATAACTCACAGTCTCCCGGTGATTGGTCCAGAGTCACTCAGCTGGCTTTCATGCCTAAGGCGAGACTAGAACTCACAGTCTCCTGGTGATTGGCCCAGAGTCACCCAGCCAGCTTTTATGCCTAAGGCGGGATTAGAACTCACCGTCTCCTGGTGATTGGCCCAAAGTCACTCAGCTGGCTTTTCATGCCTAAGGTGGGACTAGAATTCCCAGCCTTCTAGTGATTGACCCAAAGTCACTCAGTCGGCTTTCATGGTTAATGCGGGACTAGAACTCACAGTCTCCTGGTGATTGGCCCAGAGTCATTCAGCTAGCTTTCATGCCTAAGGTGGGACTAGAATTCCCAGCCTCCTAGTGATTGACCCAAAATCACTCAGTTGGCTTTCATACCTAAGGCGGGACTAGAACTCACCATCTCCTGGTTTCTATCCTGGTGCCTTAACTCGCCATCTCCTGATAATTGGCCCAAAGTCACCCAGGCAGCTTTTATGCCTAGTGCAGGACTAGAACTCACCATCACCTGGGGATTGGGTCAAAGTCACCCAGGTAGCTTTTATGTGTAATGCGGAACTAAAACTCATGGTGTCCTGGGTTCTAGACTACTGCCTTCACCGCTAGACCAAACTGGCTCATCATCTACTTCCTCTGCCCATACACAGAGTGCTGCATTTCGTATCACTTGTAGTTTCCAAGAGGTTTTCAAGGGCAGCTCCACGTGAAGCACATTAATAGTAGTCCAGTCGGGTCCGGATGCATTGTAGTTGACGAGGCCAACTGCAATGCTCTGCTATTTATAAAAACATTCTTCAGTTTCTACAAGTGGCACCTGGGTCTCTCTAGAGGTCAGGTTACACATTTCTACATATCTACATTTTTACAGTACAGAAAAGTCCTCGTTTTATGACCGCAACTGACCCAAAATTTCTGCCGGTAAATGACACATTTGTTAAGTGAGTTTCGCCACATTTTATGACTTTCCTTGCCACAGTGGTTAAGTTAAGTTAGTAACACGGTTGTTAAATGAATCCAGCTTCCCCCGTTGACTTTGCTTGTCAGAAAAATTGCAAAAAGGGATCACGTGACCCCAGGACACTGCGACCGTCGTAAGTACGAGTCAGTGGCCAAGTATCCGAATTTTGATCTACCACGGTCGTAAGTGTGAAAAACGGTGAAAATGCCTTTTTTCAATGCTGTTATAACTTCAAACAGCCACTAAACGAAGCAACTCACCCTAACATTCACATATAAAGGTTTGCAGGAGACCTTAAGCTACAAAAAAGTTTAACCAACATTACTACTAACCAAGCTTAGCACACAGTACAAGGGAAGGCACTGGGTCTTCACTTAACCTGGTTTAATCATGTTGTGTGAAACGAGCTCTTAGGCCAGTTGCAGGAAACTGTGGTTTTTCCTGCCTCTTTTACCAAAACTGTTTGTAATTGTCAAGTACCACAACACATAAACCAATTTA
Organism: Crotalus adamanteus; assembly: GCA_039797435.1. Taxonomy (NCBI): domain Eukaryota; kingdom Metazoa; phylum Chordata; class Lepidosauria; order Squamata; family Viperidae; genus Crotalus; species Crotalus adamanteus. The sequence goes on along the minus strand of CM077922.1, from coordinate 102,964,303 downwards.
CAAGGCTAACTTCACTTGGCGTTTTCCTAATGAATGTAGTCTGGTGTTAAAATTTGTCTATAACCGCTCCAGTATATATTTTGGGTTATTCGAACCAACTTAAGAATTAAGGAGAAATTTCCTGATATAAGAACAATTAATCAGTGGGACATGTTGCCTTCAGAAGTGCTCCATCACTGGAGATTCTCAAGAAGAGATTGGACAACCATATAATAATAATAATAATAATAATAATAATAATAATAATAATAATCCTTATTAGGAACTGCTTCCATCCTGAGAAGATATCTGTAATACCATCAAACATCCACATCTGCCTATCCCAGGTCCTGGGTAAGGACTCGATAGGTAGGCAAAATGCCAAATCCGGTCTGAACATCTGGCTGACTGTGCGATGATCGATAATAATAATAATAATAATGAGAAAGTACTGGAGAAGATAACAAAATACAAAGACCTACAAATAGAAATAGAAAGACTGTGGCAAAAGCAAGCAAGGGTAGTACCAATAGTCATAGATTCCTTGGGTGCAATCCCAAAGCAACTGGAGCACCACTTGAACACCTTCATCGGCATTGACAAATTCGCCATTAGTCAATTGCAAAAGGCGGCCTTACTAGGAACTGCTTCCATCCTGCGACGAGATCTGTAATACCATCAAACATCCACATCTGCCTATCCCAGGTCCTTGGGAAGGACTCGATAGATAGACAAAATGCCAAATCCAGTCTGAACATCTGGCTGACTGTGCGATGATCCATAATAATAATAATAATAATAATAATGTTGGAAGGGACCTTGGAGGTCATCTAGTCCAACCCCCTGCTCAGGCAGGAAAGCCTATACCATTTCAGACAAATGGCTGTCCAATCTCTTCTTAAAAATTTCCAGTGTTGGAGCATTCACAAGTTCTGTAGGCAAGGAGTTCCACTGGTTAATTGTTCTAACTGTCAGGAAATTTCTCCTTAGTTCTAGGTTGCTTCTCTCCTTGATGAGTTTCCAACCATTGCTTCTTGTCCTGCCTTCAGGCGCTTTGGAGAAGAGCTTGACTCCCTCTTCTTTGGGGCAGCCCCTGAGATACTGGAAGGCTGCTATCATGTCCCCCCCTCGTCCTTCTCTTCCTTAAACTAGACATACCCAATTCCAGCAACCGTTCCTTATATGTTTTAGCCTCCAGTCCCCTAATCATCTTTGTTGCTCTTCTCTGCACTCTTTCTAGAGTCTCAACATCTTTTTTACACCGTGGTGACCAAAACTGGATGCAGGATTCCAAGTGCTATAGGTTCTCCTGCTTGAGCAAGGAATTGGACCACAAGACCTAAACAGTAACTGTGAGAGAGATCTCGGAGTCCTAGTGGACGATCCCTTAAACATGAGCCAGCCGTGCGCGGCAGCAGCCAAAAGAGTTAATACAATCCTGGGTTGTATAAACGGAGGCATAGAATCAAAATCACGTGAAATATTAATACCGCTTTATAAAGCCCTAGTAAGGCCACACCTGGAATACAGCATCCAGTTTTTGGTCACCCCATTACAAAAAAGATGTTGAGCCTTTGGGGAAAAGTGTAGAGAAGCGCAACTAAGATGATTAAAGGTCCTGGAGACTAAAACATGCGAAGAACGGCTGCGGGATTTGGGTATGGCCAGTCTAGAGAAAAGGAGAAATAGGGGTGACATGACAGCAGTCTTCCAGTATTTGAGGAGCTGATAAAAAGAGGAGGGGGTCAACCTATTCTCCAAAGCACCAGAGGGCAGGACAAGAAACAATGGTTGGAAACTGATCAAGGAGAGAAGCAACCTGGAATTAAGGAGAAACTTCATGACAGTGAGGACAATTAACCAATGGAACAGCTTGCCAACAAAAATTGTGGATGCTCCATCACTGGAGGTTTTTAAGAAGAGGCTAGACAGTCACTTGTCTGAGATGGTGTTGGTTCTCCTGCTTGAGCAAGGGGCTGGATTAGAAGACCTCCAAGATCCCTTCCAGCTCTATTCTATTCTATTCTGTTCTGTTCTGTTCTGTTCTGTTCTGTTCTATTCTATTCTGTTCTATTCTATTCTATTCTCCAAAGCACCAGAAGGCAGGACGAGAAACAACGGTTGGAAACTAATTGAGGAGAGAAGCAACCTGGAATTAAGGAGAAATTTCCTGACAGCAAGGACAATTAACCAGCCCAACAGCTTCCCACCAGAAGTTGTGGGTGCTCCATCACTGGAGGTTTTTAAGAAGAGACTGGACAGTCACTTGTCTGTGATGGTATAGGTTCTTCTGCTTGAGCAGGGGGCTGGACTAGAAGACCTCCAAGGTCCCTTCCAGGTCTATTCTATTCTATTCTATTCTATTCTATTCTATTCTATTCTATTCTATTCTATTCTATTCTATTCTATTCCATTCTATTCCATTCCATTCCATTCCATTCCATTCCATTCCATTCCATTCTATTCTATTCTATTCTATTCTATTCTATTCTATTCTATTCTGTTCTGTTCTGTTCTATTCTCCAAAGCGCCTGAAGACAGGACGAGAAACAACGGTTGGCAACTAATCAAGGAGAGAAGCAACCTGGAACTAAGGAGAAACTTCCTGACAGCGAGGACAATTAACCAGTGGAACAGCTTCCCAGCAGAAGTTATGGGAATGCCAACCTTAGAGGTTTTTAAGAAGAGACTGGACAGCCATTTATCTGGAATTGCATGGGATCTCCTGCTTGAGCACGGGGGTTGGACTAGATGACCTCCAGGGATACTTCCAACCCTGTTACAGTATTCTGTTGTTCTGACTGGCAAAGTTCTCCTCCTTTACTGTCCATTCTCCAACCCTTCCCTCCATCCTTCCCTTCTCCTCCCCCCTCCGTTTGCATCTTTGATTAAATCCCCGGGGCTGAATATGCCCACCTCCTTCTTCCACCTGTGCAGAAGCCAACTCACCGCACAGAAGCCATGCCCAGAATCCGAACAGGGGCCCCTGCAGCACCTCCTTTGGGCTTCCCATGGACCAACCGGTTGACTTTGCTGGAGAAGACAGGGTGGCTGAAGTCCTCCAACAGGACCAAGTAGAATTTTCTATGGGACTTGTGGGTCCTTATAAGAGGTGGCAAGGGGGCTGTGCCCATAGCCACGCCCCCTTTCGTCCAATTCTCTGGTTACAGCCGGAGGGCCGGGAAGAACTAAGGTGAAACAGAGGTGGCTTCCATCTCACAGAATAATTGAATAAGGGAATTGGAAGGGACCTTGGAGGTCTTCTAGTCCAGCCCCCTGCTCAAGCAGGAAATTGTATACAGCTAGTCGTTATTATTATTATTATTATTATTATTATTATTATTATTATTATTATTATTATTGATCATCACACAGTCAGCCAGATATTCAGACTGGATTTGGCATTATTATTATGGATCATCGCACAGTCAGCCAGATGTTCAGACTGGATTTGGCATTTTGTCTACCTATCGAGTCCTTACCCAGGACCTGGGATAGGCAGATGTGGATGTTTGATGGTATTACAGATATCGTCGCAGGATGGAAGCAGTTCCTAGTAAGGCCGCCTTTTGCAATTGACTAATAGCCAATTTGTCAATGCCAATGGTGTTCAAGTGGTGCTCCAGTTGTTTTGGGATTGCACCCAAGGAGCCTATTACTATTGGTACTACCCTTGCTTGCTTTTGCCACAGTCTTTCTATTTCTGTTTGTAGGTCTTTGTATTTTGTTATCTTCTCCAGTTCTTTCTCATCTATTCTGCTGTCTCCAGGCACTGCCACATCCACTATCCAGACTTTTTTGTCTTTCTTATCAACAATTGTTAAGTTTGGGGTGTTATGTCGCAGGTGCTTGTCTGTTTGAATTCTGAAGTCCCAGAGCAGTTTAATTTTATCATTTTCTATGACTTTCTCTATTTTATGATCCCACCAGTTTTTGCTTACAGGCAAATGATATTTTTTGCAGATCTTCCAATGCACCATTGTTGCTACTTTGTCATGCCGCTGCTTGTAGTCAGTCTGTGCGATCTTCTTGCAACAGCTTACCAGGTGGTCCACTGTTTCTTCAGCTTCTTTACATAGGCGGCACTTACTGTCTGTTGCTGTCTTCTCAATTTTGACTTTATATGCATTTGTCCTTAAGGCTTGGTCTTGTGCAGCCAGAATTAGTCCCTCGGTCTCTTTCTTCAATTTTCCTGCTCTTAGCCATTGCCAGGTCTTGTTATTATCTGCTTTCCCAGCTATTTTTTTCATGTATTGGCCATGTAGTGCTTTGTCTTCCCATGCCTCTATTCTCTTCTTCATTTGGTCTTTCTTGTAGGCCAGTTTGGTCTCTCCAGTATTATTATTATTATTATTATTATTATTATTATTATTATTATTATTATTATTATTATTATTATTATTATGGATCATCGCACAGTCAGCCAGATGTTCAGACTGGATTTGGCATTTTGTCTACCTATCGAGTCCTTACCCAGGACCTGGGATAGGCAGATGTGGATGTTTGATGGTATTACAGGTATCGTCGCAGGATGGAAGCAGTTCCTAGTAAGGCCGCCTTTTGCAATTGACTAATAGCCAATTTGTCAATGCCAATGGTGTTCAAGTGCTGCTCCAGTTGTTTTGGGATTGCACCCAAGGAGCCTATTACTATTGGTACTACCCTTGCTTGCTTTTGCCCCAGTCTTTCTATTTCTATTTGTAGGTCTTTGTATTTTGTTATCTTCTCCAGTTCTTTCTCTTCTATTCTGCTATCTCCAGGCATTGCCACGTCCACTATCCAGACTTTTTTGTCTTTCTTATCGACAATTGTTAAGTCTGGGGTGTTATGTTGCAGGTGCTTGTCTGTTTGAGTTCTGAAGTCCCAGAGCAGTTTAATTTTATCATTTTCTATGACTTTCTCTATTTTATGATCCCACCAGTTTTTGCTTACAGGCAAATGATATTTTTTGCAGATCTTCCAATGCACCATTGTTGCTACTTTGTCAAGCCGCTGCTTGTAATCAGTCTGTGCAATTATTATTATTATTATTATTATTATTATTATTATTATTATTACATTGCTGACATTAAGATATATTATGTTCCTTGCATTCCCACAGTCTACTAAATCATCTTGCACTACTGTTACACAGTCTACAATAAAATTATACGGTGGTAGTCCCCGACGTACAACTGTTCATTTAGTGACCGTCCAAAGTTGCAACGGCACTGAACAAAAGTGACTTAGGACCATGTTTCACACTTACGACCATTGCAGCCTCCCAGGGTCAACGTGGTTTACTTTTGGATGCTGGACAACCGGTTCATATTTATGACGGTCGGCAGTGTCGCGTTGATCCCCTTCTGCAACCTTCTGACAATGGGAGAGCCGGATTCACTGAACAACCGTGTTACTAACTTAACCACAGCAGCGATTCGCTTAACAACGGTGGCAAGAAAGGTTGCAAAATGGGGCAAGACTCACTTAACCAATTTCTCAGCCGCATGAATTCTGTGATCGTAAGTCGAGGAACCACCTGTATTAGAGGAATAACAATAAGAAGAGAAATAGGAAGATGTTGCTGCAAATGTTGTCAATGCAGCTGGAAGACCACCAGCCTTGGAAAAAGGTCTTCAGGATTCTAAATGTTGAAAGAAAAATCTTCATCAGGGTCCAATCCAAGCCGGGAATAAACAAAATGGAGACTGCTTTAGAAAGAAAGTTGCGGCTTATCGAAGAGCAGAGCCAGACAGAAATGTGGCTCTGAGAAGAACTGACCACATGTAGCTGGGAGTGGTGGGTTTTTATCCCTTCTTGGGCTTTTGTTTGGAGTTGTTCCTGTGGCGTGAACTTTGACCTGAGTCTGAGTGGGTCTTTCTGGTAATCTGGTGGTGGTGGGTTAATCCTCTTATGTCCCAAAAGGTCATATCCTGCTTCCCTGGGGCTGTGGCTGACGACTATGTCCTGTGTTGGATTTTTGGGATGTGAGGGATTGTTGATTCTAGGGATCTTTGACTTTCTAATCCCATCAGCTCCAAGCTTCCTGGCTCCAATCTTTCTGACAGGATTATCACATCTGCATTTCTGCAGACCTGGTTTCTGTTTGGGGAGAGAGACTTGGGGCTTTTAAGAAAAACTGGGCATGCTTTTCTACCTTTTTAAGGTTCTTTGAGGAAATATAATATTCTGACCTTTTCGTATTTCCTTCTCTGGGGTGGGGAGGGCTGACTTCCCACATATAAATCAGAATCAGAATAGAACTGGAAGGGATCTTGGAGGTCTTCTAGTCCAACCCCCTGCTCAGGCAGGAAACCCTATACCATTTCAGACAAATGGCTGTCCAGTCTCTTCTTAAAAACCTCCAGTGATGGAGCACCTACAACTTCTAGTGGCAAGCTGTTCCACTGGTTACTTGTCCTCACGGTTAGGAAGTTTCTCCTTAATTCCAGGTTGCTTCTCTCCTTGATTAGTTTCCATCCGTTGCTTCTTGTCCTGCCTTTGGGTGCTTTGGAAAATAAGTTGACCCCCCCCTCTCTTCTATGGGGCACCCCCTCAAATACTGAAACACTTCTATCATGTCCCCCCTACTCTTTCTTTTCTCTAGAGTAGCCAAACCCAAATCCTGCAACTGTTTTTCGTCTCCAGGCCTTTAATCGCCTTAGTTGCTCTTCTTTGCACTTTTTCCAAAGGCAGAAGAGATGTGGACTTCAACTCCCAGAGTTCCTCCCCCAGCCAATGGCAATCACATGACCCTGAGATGGCTAGATTGAGGAATTCTGGGAGTTGAAGTCCACAGTATTTCAGGTTTGGAGACCCCCAAAGGAGCAAGTGTTTTACAACGGTTGCAGCATCCCGAAGTCACATGTTTACCGTTTGCGATCCTCCTAGCCAAGGGGTAGGCAACCTTGGTTCTTTTATGACTCGTGGACTTCAACTCCCAGAATTCCTGAGCCAGCCAAGCTGAGGGGAAAGGGAGAGGTTTCCAAGCTGAGCCATGCTGGCTGAGGAATTCTGGGAGTTGAAGTCCACGAGTCATGAAGGAGCCATAGTTCCCCCATGCTGGCTCAGGAATTCTGGGAGTTGAAGTCCACGAGTCATGAAGGAGCCATAGTTCCCCCACGCTGGCTGAGGAATTCTGGGAGTTGAAGTACACGAGTCATGAAGGGGCCATAGTTCCCCCACGCTGGCTGAGGAATTCTGGGAGTTGAAGTCCACGAGTCATGAAGGGGCCATAGTTCCCCCATGCTGGCTGAGGAATTCTGGGAGTTGAAGTCCACCAGTCATAAAAGAGCCAAGGTTGCCTACCCCTGTCCTAACCGGCTTCCACTAAGCAAAGTCATTGGGGGGGGGGAAGCTGGGTTTGTTTCACGACCCCGTGATTCACTTAACAACTGCAATAATCGCTGCATGAAAAAGGTCGTAAAATCGCCCTCGATTTCACATATCCTCCATCTTGTTCAGCAATGGAAATTCTGATGCCCATCGTGGTCATAAGTTGAGAACTACTTGTTCCCGGAGTCTACTCACGGCATTCCTTTACGAGAAGTCACCTGGCCTGCCTAGGCGAGCCACCCACTCACCCATCCTAGCAATTGAGTCTCCAGTTATGGTTGACGGTCCTGGGGGGCATAAATATGTTAATGGCGCTGCGGTCCATTAAATCTGCTGATGAGGTCACAGACCATGAACCGCTAAGGGCTCTCTTGATCACCTGCCACTCATTCTTGGCCCGGTGAGTCAAAAAAAAGGGCATTAGGTCGCCAGCCCATGAAAAAAGAGCCTGGATGATAACCTCTGCGCCTTGGGGACGGAGGTGATCAACGTCATCCTGTCCCACCGCTATCAGAAGGATCTCAGAAGGTCTTAAAAAATAAGAAAAGCAATGATGGGGTCTTCTCTCACACACACACACGCACACCCCCACGCGAATTCCAGAGTTATTCTTCATCAGAACTCATAAAGTTATGAGTTTGTTCATTTGGAGCATGGAATTTTCCAGAATTGGCCTTGGCGGGGGAGTGGATTGAACATAAAAATTGTCCCTTTTAAATTTATGGCGGGGACACGTAGTCCTTGACTTACAACTATTTGTTTAGTGGCCCTTCAAAGTCATCACGGCGCTGAAAAAAGGGAGTTATGACTGTTTTTCACACTTGTGAATGTCAACCTCCTCTTCCAGTTCCTCACAATCCTACTCCCTTCTAGCACTGATGATGTTCCCTAGTTGGGTCATGAAACGTCTGCAAGAAAAAAAACCCTGCTCAGAGAGCACGAAAGACTCCCCCACACTCCTCCTGCTCCCCTTCACCCTTCTTCCTCCTCCTCCCCCCCCCTCCTTCTAACAGTGATGATGATGATAAAAAAGTTGGAAGGGACCTTGGAGGTCATCTAGTCCAACCCCCTGCTCAGGCAGGAAACCCTATACCATTTCAGACAAATGGCTGTCCAGTCTCCTCTTAAAGACTTCCAGTGTTGGAGCATTCACAGCTTCTGGAGGCAGGTGGTTCCACTGGTTAATTGTTCTCACTGTCAGGAAGTTTCTCCTTAGTTCTAGGTTGCTTCTCTCCTTGATGAGTTTCCATCCGTTGCTTTTTGATGATGTTACCTTGTTGGGTCATGAAACATTTGCAAGAAGCGAGAGCATGAAATACCCCCACACTCCTTCTCCTCCCCTTCACTCTTCCTCCTCCTCCTCCCCCTCCCCTCCTCTTCCTCACAATCCTACTCCCTTCTAGCACTGATGATGTTCCTTAGTTGGGTCATGAAATGTCTGCAAGAAAATAACCAAGCTCAGAGAGCACCAAGGACCCCACAGTCTTCCTCCTCCTCCTCCTCCTCCCCCCCTCCTCCTCCTCCTCCCTCCCTCACTCACTCCCATTCTAGCATTGACGATTCCCCTTACTGGCTGGGGAATTTTGGGCGTTGAAGTCCACCTCTCTTGGTTGAAAAAGATTGAAACCCTCTGCTCAAAATGGAATGTATTTTGGAATTTTTAAAAAAATAAGCACATTCTAAAAAGAAAAAAAAAGTTGAAGATTGCCCCATTATCGTTTTGGGAAAAGTAATTGCTAAGATGTAGAAGTCCAAATTTTTTCAGAATAGAATAGAGCTGGAAGGGACCTTGGTTCTAGTCCAGCCCCCTGATCAAGCAGAAGGACCTACACAACATCTCAGACAGGTGATTGTCTAGTCTCTTCTTAAAAACCTCCAGCAATGGAGCGCCCCTGACTTCTGGTGGCAAGCTGTTCCCCTGGTTGATTGTCCTCACTGTCAGGAAGTTTCTCCTTAATTCCAGGTTGCTTCTCTCCTTGATCAGTTTCCAACCATTGTTTCTTGTCCTTCCTTCAGGTGTTTTGGAGAAGAGCTTGACCTCCTCTTCTTTGGGGCAGCCCCTCAAATACTGGAACATTGTTATCATGTCTCCCCTATTTCTTCTTTTCTTTAGACCAGCCAAATCCAAATCCTGCAGCCGTCCTTCGTATGTTTTGGTCTCCAGGCCTTGGATCATCTTAGTGGCTCTTCTCTGATTTTTTTTCCAGACTCTCAACATCTTTTTTGGTGATATGTTTTTTTTTTTGTGATATGATATTAGCTATGGATCAGTCAGAATAATCCATGGTTCTGTCATGGAAATCTTTGCTCCTCCTTACCAAATCTTTGACAGAAAGAGGCTTCAACTGAGAATCATTTGCCTAGATGTCTTCTTGATGTAGTTTTATTTTACGCACGTATTAAAGTTATTTGCTGCCTATCTCGTGACAAGGCATCATTGTCAACATATTGGAAGGAGAATCAGAAAACCTTCTACGTTCTCCAAGGTGAACTTTTGCCAAAGGGTTGACCTTCGGGCATTTGTTTTCCTGATTTGGCCAAGCTGATTTGAGAGTTAATAGGTGATCTTAATAGTCATGTTACATAACCTGGTTTGGGAGGGGAACTTTTATTTCCAGCCTTTCAAACACTTTCCAAATTAATGATCTGAATCTTCTGCGTTGCGTCACAGCGTGGGCCAAACCGATGAACCGGTCAACCATTCAGCTGGACACTAATCGCCCGAGGTGTTGAAATATTTTTGATTTGGGGGGGGGGAATGACTGTTGCAAAAAGGGAGCCAGGGTCTTTTATGTACTGCTTCCCCCACCCCGGGGCAGATGTCAAAGAACCCAGCCTTTATACATTATTGCTTTCCTTCAAATGATGCTTGTGGTTATTTCCAAGTTTGTTTGTGGATTCTCGGGGATCGATTCTGTACAACTCAGGGCCCACCATTCATTCAATAATTCTCCTTTTTTTGTTTTTTGTTTTGTCTCCCAAACCAGAGTCAGGTCTGCTTAGTTAACAAGCTGAAAAAACCCCAGCCCTTTCGAGGAATTAAGAGAATAAAAGAATAGAATAACAGATATAACAGAGTGGGAAGGGACCTTGGAGGTCATCTAGTCCAACCCCCTGCTCAGGCAGGAAACTCTATACTATTTCAGACAAATGGCTGTCCAATCCCTTCTTAAAAACTTCCAATGCTGGAGCATCCACCGCTTCTGGAGGCAAGTTGTTCCACTGGTTAATTGTTCTAACTGTCAGGAAGTTTCTCCTTAGTTCCAGGTTGCTTCTCTCCTTGATCAGTTTCCACCCGTTGCTTCTTGTCCAGCCTTCAGGCGCTTCGGAGAATAGCTTGACTCCCTCTTCTTTGGGGCAGCCCCTGAGATATTGGAACATTGGCTATCATGTCCCCCCTCGTCCTTCTTTTCATTGAACTAGACATACCCAGCCACTGTTCCTTGTATGTTTTAGTCTCCAGACCCGCTGATCCTCTTTGTTGCTCTTCTCTGCACTCTTTCTAGAGTCTCAACATCTTTTTTACATCGTGGTGACCAAAACAGGATGCAGGATTCCAGCTGTGGCCTTACCAAGGCCTTGTAAAGTGGTATTAACACTTCACGTGATCTTGATGCAGCCCAACACTGTATTGGCCTTTTTGGCAGCTGCAGCCCACGGCTGGCTCCTATTTAGGTGATCGTCCACTAGGACTCTGAGATCCCTCTCACAGTTACTACTATTGAGCAAGGTACCCCCTATCCCATACCTATACATTTGGTTTTTCTTGCCTAAATAGAGAACCTTACTTTTTTCCCCACTGAATTTCATTTTGTTAGATAGCGCCCAGTGTTCAAGTCTGTCCAGATCCTCCTGTATCTTAAGCCTGTCTTCTAGTTTAGTTGCTGGAGTATAAAACAGCACCTGCCTTTTTTTTTTTTTTTTGCCTTGTTTTCCGAGTTTTGTTTTTTTTTTGCAATCAGAGCTATAGTTGCTAGCCAGTTACGTAAGCTCAACACAGGGGTGTAACTACAATTGCATTATTTCCAACCATTTTAAGGCAAAAAAAAAAAAAAAGCCACACACCGCAACCACACTCCCTGTTGAGCGAGTTACAACATTCGTCTATTTATTTGTTCAACATATTAAGCTGTAATCTTACCAGGCCGGTTCCATATTCTGTCCAGGAAGCTAACCTCACTTAGCAAGTCACACAGAAACTGTCCAGACAGTTGGGTGTTGTGTGAACACAGCCACGCTGTTGATTTTGTACATTTCACACTGCGGGGGGAATTTGACGCGGAGTTTTCACAGAATTTGAAGGGGGCGTTTATGGGGTCTTGGCATCGGCTGGCATGGAAAATGAAATAAAAGAAAATCTGCAATCCATTATGATGTCTGTTATTACGGTGCGCCGATCCAGAAGAGGCATACATTTGCAAGCTTTCTGATCGTTTTCTTTTCAAACTTCTGTGCTAGCCCATCCAGGTCAGGTGGAAGTTGCCAACAGGAAATTTTGCTTGCAGTTCATGATCAAGCTGGAAGGAAGAAGGGAAGAAAGACCATCATTTTTTTGTATGTGAGCTTGTATGAATAGAATAAAATATGATAGAAAATAGAATAGAATAAAATAGAGTAGAGTAGAGTAGAAAGACAATAGAATAGAATAGAATAGAATAGAATAGAATAGAATAGAATAGAATAGAATAGAATAGAATAGAATAGAATAGAATAGAATAGAATAGAATGGAGTAGAGTAGAAAGACAATACAATGGAAGATATAATAGAACAGAACAGAACAGAGTAGAATAGAAAGACAATAGAATGGAATATAGAAATAATAATAGAATAGAATAGAATAGAATAGAATAGAATAGAATAGAATAGAATAGAATAGAATAGAATAGGAATAGGAATAGGAATGAATAGAAAGGAATGGAATGGAGTGGAGTGGAGTGGAACGGAACAGAATAGAATAGCGCTGGAAGGGACCTTAGAGGTCTTCTAGTCCAGCCCCTTGCTCAAGGAGGAAAACCTATACCATTTCAGACAAGTGACTGTCCAGCTTCTTACAGCAGTACTGAGAAAAGTAACTTATGACCAGTTTTCACACTTACGACGGTTGCCGCATCCCTGTGGTCACGGGATCAAAATTCGGATGCTTGGCAACCGACTCATATTTACGACGGACATAGTGTCCCCCCCGGGGTCACATGATCCCCTTTGGCGACCTTCTGACAAGCAAAGTCAATGGGGGGAGGTCGGATTCACTTAACAACCGTGTTACCAACTTAACTGCAGCGATTCACTTAACAACTGTGGCAGGAAAGGTCATAAAATGGAGCAAAACTCACTGAACCACAGTCGGGCTTATCGGCATAAATTTTGGGCTCAACTGTGGTCGTACGTCGAGGACTCTCTGTACTGTTCCTCACTGATAGACAGAATCTTGCCAAAGGAAAGCAGACAACTTGCATCATTAAACACAGATTCTGGGAACTGTTAGCGAGGCGCCGTCCTCAGCCTCATTCTCATACATTATCTATTCCAGTGGTTCTAACCTTTTTGAACAAATTGCCCCCTTGAGCCAATGAGGAAGTTGTCATCGCCCCCCTCCCTCAACATAATCTCTCAATCACAACATAGGAAATAATTCTTTAATTTATGCAAACACTTTTTTTTGTTTTCTTTAAAATTGTCATCAGGACATATCGATGCAAATAATTTATTTCCAGTCTTTTTCCCATATCTCCCATATTCTGGCCAATGGTGCGCCACTGTATGGGTAGAGGCTGCTGCGCAACGCGCATGAAGATAAGCGATGCGTCTTCAGATATGTATGGCGTTCTGTACTGAAGCTAGCTGGAGGAACATTTGAAAACACAATTCGATTCACTAAGAGCGAGCGATCTGATGTTTTTGTACGACAGATATACAGCCATTCACTGTACGAAAAAGTCTCAAAAGTGTCCCCAAAACTTCTCGCTCCATCGCCCCCATATCGCCCCTTTTTCGTTCCTTCGCCCCGCGTCGCCCCTTTTCGTTCCATCGCCCCCCTGAAAAATGAAATTGCCCCCTGGGGGACAATATCGCCCAGGTTAAGAACCACTGATCTAGACTGCGCTATCTTTTGGAAGTCTGGGAATCCCTTCTGGGAATCGAGACCGCATTCTACCACACCTGCCACTTAACAAATGCCTTTATAGGGAAGGTTTTGCTCGGAAAAGCGGGACATAAATTCCAGAAAAGGCGATTACGCTTTTGGGCAACGTCTTATTATAGCAATAGCAATAGTTACTTGGACTTTATATACCGCTTCTGTTGGGGAGGAAACCAATCCTCCCCCAGCCCCTTCCCGATGTTTTGTAAAGCCTTACCCACTTTAGCATCGCCCGACGGACGGACAGATCCGCGATGTTTAAAGGAGTGCTGAATCTCACCGACAGGATGAAACTGTTCCTGGCTGCAGGGATCAAACACAGATTAAAAATAATAATAATACAGGTAGTCCTTGACTTATAACGATCTGCTTAGTGACCGTTCAAAGTTACAACATGAAAAAAGGGACTGACAACTGTTTTTCGCACTTGCGACGGTTGTGACACCCCCCCTGGTCACGTGATCAACATTCGAACGCTTGGCGACAGACTCTTATTTGTGACGGTCACAGTGTCCCGGGGTCATGTGATCACTTTTTACGATCTTCAGATAAGCAAACTCAACGGGGAAGCCAGTTTCACTTAACCACCGGGTTGCTAATTTAACCTCTGCAGTGATTCACTTAACAAACCTGGCAGGAAAGTTTATAAAATGGGGCAAAACTCACTTAACAACTGTCTGGTTTATCGACATAAATTTTGGGGTCCATTGTGGTCGTAAATCAAGGACTATCTGTATTGTTCCTCACTTAGGGACAGAATCTTGCCAAAGTAAACAACTTGCACCATTAAATATAGATTCTGGGAACTGTTAGAGAGGAACCATCTTCAACCTTGGCTCTTTTATGACTTGTGGACTTCAACTCCCAGAATTCCTCAGCCAGCATGGGGGAACTATGGCCCCTTCATGACTTATGGACTTCAACTCCCAGAATTCCTGAGCCAGCATGGGGGAGCTATGGCCCCTTTATGACTCGCAGACTTCAACTCCCAGAATTCCTGAGCCAGCATGGGGGAACTATGGGCCCTTCATGACTCGCGGACTTCAACTCCCAGAATTCCTCAGCCATATGGGGGAACTATGGCCCCTTCATGACTCATGGACTTCAACTCCCAGAATTCCTGAGCCAGCATGGGGGAGCTATGGCCCCTTCATGACTCATGGACTTCAACTCCCAGAATTCCTCAGCCAGCATGGGGGAACTATGGCCCCTTCATGACTCGCGGACTTCAACTCCCAGAATTCCTCAGCCAGCATGGGGGAACTATGGCCCCTTCATGACTCATGGACTTCAACTCCCAGAATTCCTGAGCCAGCATGGCTCAGCTTGGAAACCTCTCCCTTTCCCCTCAGCTTGGCTGGATCAGGAATTCTGGGAGTTGAAGTCCATGAGTCATAAAAGAACTAAGGTTGCTTACCCCTGTCATATACAAACTATCTAGATTGCGCTGTCCCTTGTCCTCTGGAATGCTGCCCCTCCTTCCTGGGAATCCAGACCACATTCCACCACACTTTCTCCGGATGAGTGCTGAGGGAGAGCAGGCCATCAATGGGGAAACCAGATTCACTTTACAACCATGTTACTAACTTAACAGCAGCAGCGATTCACTTAACAGCCACAGCGATTCAGTTAATAACGGCAGCGAGAAAGGTTGTAAAATGGGTCAAAACTGACTTCAAGACTGTCTTACTTAGCAATACAAAATTTTGGTCTCAACAACTACCGGTACGCTCCTTAATTCTACATCTTGTTCCAATCCCTTTATACAGATCGTTCGGGAGGATTCGGCACCTGACCGTTCTCTTACACACACCTAAATATATCCAGCCTGAGATAACACAGGCCCAGGTTGAAGATTGCAATTCAGATCTCAATCTGTACCTGAATTGAACCAGCAGCTGAAGGAAAATTTTGAAAAATGAGGATTTTTTTAGGATCCTCGTACCTCTTTTGAATTAAGAAGAATTCAACCGTTCAGACCGGGGGGGATGCTTACCTGCAGTTTGAGGGAGTCTAGGCAAAGCTGAGGGAGTGATCTCAGCCTCAGAGCTCATGGTAACTGCTGAAGAGCCGGTTGTGTTTCCAAGCCCAGAAATGCCACTCGTAGGTGTGGAGGTCCTAAGAAGGGGAAACAACAGAGAGGTTGTAATTGTCTCAGTTGTGAGAGGAAGAGAACGGGCGTGTTTCTCACTCGTGGTTTCTGCTGGTGAGATAGCGGAGATGGTAGTCAGTGGTCCTTCAGATGTCATCTTGTCTCGGGGGGTTGGAGAACGAGAGCTGGAAGTCATCTCCTGTGTCGTGGACCTGATGCCAAGCATGGTTGACTCTGCTGGATGAGTGGTCCCTTCTTCGGAAGCACCCCCAAAAGAAGTGCTGGCGATGGAGGTCATTGCAAGAGAGGAAGAAGCCACAGTGACATCCGGGGGACCAGCAGATGTGGACCCTTCAGGTGAGGAAGAGGAGAGCAGCGTTGTGACTCCTCCAAGGAGACTTGTTTCTCTAAGGGTGCGCCGTGGACTGGTTGTTTTAGAGAGAAGAGGCACGGAAGAGGGGAGGAACTTGGTGGTCTCCACTGCTGGTGTGGTAGTTTCCATGCCACCAGTGGTGTCAGACACGGATGTGAAAAGGCGTGGCACTGACGTGGGCACACGTGTTGGAGGAAAAGTTGTAAGCTCGGTTGTGGTTTCTCCTGAAAGGAAAGGAGACAAGTTTGTTTTGTGAGGATCACCTCTTGCATTACACTTGATCAACTCTGCTTTGGCCAACAAAGACTAGGGGGTAACATGATACCAGTGTTCCACTATCAAAGGGGCTGCCACAAAGAAGGGGTGGTGGTGTTAACATATTCTCCAAAGCACCTGAAGGCAGGACAAGAAGTAAAGGATGGAAACTAACCAAGAAGAGAAGCAACCTAGAACTAAGGAGAAACTTCCTCCCAGTGAGGACAATCAAACAGTGGAACAACCTGCCTCCAGAAGCTGTGGGTGCTCCATCACTGGAGGCTTTCAAAAAGAGACTGGACAACCATTGGTCTATAATGGTATAGGGTCTCCTACTTGAAGGAAGACCACTAAAGTTCCTGCCAACTCTGTCCTTCTGGATCACAAAGATAGATAAAGCAGGAAGAGGTTTCTAAAGACCCCCCCACTTAAGCCAACCAAGTTTCATTTTGAGCTTTTGCACCAGCTGTGCATGGAAATACTTTCCTAGTCTTAGGATGGCCAAGTTTTGAGGGGGATGCTTACCTGCAGTTTGAGGGAGACTCGGGAAAGCTGAGGGAGATGTGGTGATGGAAGGAACAACAGTCATGGTGGTTGCAGGACCTTCACTTGAGGGAGTTGTTGAGGACGGAGTAGATAGTCCCACTCTGGACCTTCTTGGGTTAGAAGACAGAAGACCAGTAGATGTAGCTTTTGGGGTGCTTCTGTCTTGAGTAACAGAAGAGTAGGTTGAGGAGAGAGAGCTAGTGATCTCAGCCTCAGAAGTCATGGTAACTTCCGAAGAGCCGGTTGTGTCTCCAACTCCAGAAGTGGCACTCAGAAGTGTGGAGGTCGCTAATGATGAAGTAGGAAGGGGAACCGACAAGGTTTTTGTTGTCTCGGTTGTGAGAGAAGGAGAACTTGAGTGTTTCTCACTCGTGGAGTCTGCTTGTGAAGTGGTGGAGATGATGGTGGATACGGCTTCAGATGTCATCTTGTCTTGGAGAGTTGGAGAACAAGGGATGGAGATGGTGTCCTCTGTGGTGGAGCTGATGATGAGCACGGTTGACTCTGCTGGCTGAGTGGTCACTTCTTTGGAAGGACCCCCAAAAGCAGTGCCGGAGATGGAGGTCATTGCAAGGGATGAAGAAGACGCAGTGACATCCGGGGTACCAGCAGATGTGGACCCTTCAGATGAGGAAGAGGAGAGCAGCGTTGTGGCTCCTCCAGGGAGATTTGTTTCTCCAAAGGTGCTCCACGGACTGGTCGTGTCAGAGAGAAGAGCCACGGAAGAGAGGAGGAACTCTGTGGTCTTCAGTGCTGGTGTGGTAGTTTTCATGACACCAGTGGTGTCAGACACGGATGTGAAATGATGTGGCTGTGATGTGGACATACTAGGAAGAGAAGTGGTGACCTCAGTTGTGGCTTCTGCTGAAAAGAAAGGAGACAGGTTACTTTTGTGCTGACCAACTCTTGTGTTGACCAACGCTCAATCAACCCTGCATTTGTGATATGGTAGCAGTCTTCCAATATTTGAGGGGCTGCCCCAAAGAAGAGGGAGTCAAGCTATTCTCCAAAGCACCCGAAGGCAGGACAAGAAGCAACGGATGGAAACGAATCAAGGAGAGAAGCAACCTGGAATTAAGGAGGAATTTCCTAATAGTGAGGACAATTCACCAGTGGAACCACTTGCCTCCAGAAGTTGCGGGTGCTCCAACACTGGAGGCATTCAAAAAGAGAGTGGACAACCCATTTCTCTGAAATGGTGTAGAGCAGTGTTTCTCAACCTTGACCATTTTAAGGCATGTGGACTTCAACTCCCAGAATTCCACAGCCAGCATTGCTGGCTGTGGAATTCTGGGAGTTGAAGTCCACATGCCTTAAAATGGTCAAGGTTGAGAAACACTGGTGTAGAGTCTCCTGCTTGAGTAGGGGGCTGGACTAGAAGACCTCCAAGGTCCCTACAAAATCTGAGCTTTGGCAGCCAGCTCCACTTCGCCAACTCCCAGCGTAGGGCCACCACCAGGTCTATGCGTTGGTGGGCCTGGGACAACTCGCTGTGGGCAACTCGCCATGTCCGACTTGCTGTGGAACAACTAGCCCTGGGACAAGACTTATACTAATATAGAAGAATGGGTGGAATACAATTATTAAAGCAAGGATGCCAAACGAAATGGGAATGACAACAATTAAAATATTTTTTTTAAAGTATTTTAAATAATTGAATTGAATTGTTGAACTGTCCCGCTGCGAGTTGGTGGTGGTGAGTTGCCCCATTCTGTTACTTTCAACAAACCCAACGCTCACCCCAAAGCCGTCTTCCTGGAGCTACGTTTCAAGGAAGTCCCCCCAAAGATGAGATGAACGTTGGACGTCTACAGAAGAGGTTGGAAAGTTGTAATCTATTCAGAAAGCAGCTGGGCACCATCAAACTCTTCCCTTAGATGAGGAGACACCCACACAGGTGGACCTTTCTGCTCTGAAAGTCCTCCCTTCATCATTGCCAGATGTGCTCCTCAAAGGTGAGGGATCATCATGGGTGAGACACCCATGGACCTTTGGGATGATGGCCAGGCGTAGGTGACAAGGATCGCTGAAGCAGGAAAGGATCTCCAAAGATCCTCCTCTTAAGCTGACCGAGTTTCATTCTGAGCATCTGCAGCCAGCTGCGCATGGAAATGCTTTCCCAGAATTGTGGTCAACCATTCAGACAGGAGGATGCTTACCTGCAGTTGGAGGGAGATTCGGGAAAGCTGAGGGAGATATGGTGGTGGAAGGAACAACAGTCGTTTTGATTGTAGGACCTTCACTTGAGGGAGTTGTGGAGGACGGAGTAGGTAGTCCCAGGCTGAATCTTCCTGGTCTAGAAGACAGAAGACCAGTAGATGTAGCTTTTGGGGTGCTTCTGTCTTGAGTAACTGAAGAGTAGGTTGAGGAGAGAGAGCTAGTGATCTCAGCCTCAGAAGTCATGGTAACTTCTAAAGAGCCGGTTGTGTCTCCAACTCCAGGAGTGGCACTCGGACATGTGGAGGTCGCTAATGATGAAGGGAGAAGGGGAACCGACGAGGGGGAGAATTTCATTGTCTCGGTTGTGGTAGGAGGAGAACTTGCGTGTTTCTCACTCGTGGTTTCTGCTGGTGAGGTGGTGGAGATGGCGGTCAGTGGGCCTTCAGTTGTCATCTTGTCTTGGGGAGTTGGAGAACGAGGCATGGAGAAGGTGTCCTCTGTGGTGGAGCTAACGTCGAGCATGGTTGACTCTGCTGGTTGAGTGGTCCCTTCTTCAGAAGGACCCCCAAGAGAAGTACTGGAAATGGAGATCATTGCAAGGGATGAAGGAGATGCAGTGACATCCGGGGGACCAGCAGATGTGGACCCTGAAGGTGAGGAAGAGGAGAGCAGCGTTGTGGCTTCTCCAGGCAGACTTATTTCTCCAAAGGTGCTCCACAGACTGGTCGCGTCAGAGGGAAGAGCCACGGAAGAGGGGAGGAACTCTGTGATCTTCAGTGCTGGTGTGGTAGTTTCCATGACACCAGTGGTGTCAGGCAGGGGTGTGAAATGACGTGGCTCTGACATGGACATACTTGTTGGAGGAGAAGTTGTGACCTGGGTTGTGGTTTCTCCTGAAAAGAAAGGAGACAGGTCACTTTTGGGTTGACTAACTCTCATGTTGAGCAACTCTTGTATTGACCAACAATTAATCAATGGAAGGGCTTGCCTCCAGAGGTTGTGGCTGCTCCATCACTGGAGGCTTTTAAGAAAAGATTGGACAGCCTTTTGTCCAGAATGATAGGATTCAGGGGTGGGCAACCTTGGCTCTTTTATGACTTGTGGACTTCAACTCCCAGAATTTCTGAGTTAGCATGGTTGGTTCAGGAATTCTGGGTATTGAAGTCCACAAGTCATAAAAGAGCCAAGGTTGCCTACCCTTGACATAGGTGATCCTGCTTGAGCAAGGGGCTGGACTAGAAGACCTTCAAGGTCCCTTCCAACTCTTAATCTGTTATTGTTATATTAGCCAACCCTTTACAGCTGTGACAACAGGTGTGGGTTTGTGCATGAACATTTCTCCTGCTCTAGCACAGAGGTCTTCAGACTTGGCCCTTTTATGACTTGTGGACTTCAACTCCCAGAATTCCTCAGCCGGCATGGGGGAAACTATAGCCCCTTCGTGACTTGCGGACTTCAACTCCCAGAATTCCTCAGCCGGCATGGGGGAAACTATGGCCCCTTTATGACTTGCGGACTTCAACTCCCAGAATTCCTCAGCCAGCATGGGGGAAACTATGGCCCCTTCATGACTTGCGGACTTCAACTCCCAAAATTCCTTAGCCAGCCTCCATTTTGTTTGTTAGATTTAAGACAGGGGTCTTCAAACTTGGCCTTTTTATGACTTGTAGACTTCAACTCCCAGAATCCCTCAGCCAGCCACCATTTTGTTTGTTAGATTTAAGACAGGGGTCTTCAAACTTGGCCCTTTTATGACTGGTGGACTTCACGTGCCTGGCTGAGGAATTCTGGGAGTTGAAGTCCACCAGTCATAAAAGGGCCAAGTTTGAAGACCCCTGCTCTAGCATCACCACCACCGTCCGCTAGTGGTTGTAAATTGAGGACTATCTGTACTTTTATGCTTGAGTTGCAGTCTACACAAAGGCCGTCTTATAGATGAGGTCAAGCTGAAAAAACAAGTTGATAAGTTGACGGATTCCGTAGCGCATCACATCCACCCATTGCAGCTGTCTGTTTTGTTTTTATATTTCATACTAATTTAAAATGCAAGGCAACTTCCAACTTTCCTAAATATAGATGCAATTATATAATCAGGGAATTAATGAATTGAACAGTTTGCCTCCCGACGTTGGAGGCACTCCAAGTTTGCAGGTTTTCAAGGAGAGACTGGACAGCCCCTTGTCTGAAATGGCATAGGGTCTCCTGCCTGAGCAGGGGGTTGGACTAGATCAGTGGTTCTCAACCTTTTTAATGCCGCGACCCCCCAACCGGTCGTAAGTTGAGGACTATTCAACCGGTCGTAAGTCGAGGACTACTCAACTGGTGCAGCACCGTTTGCAGAATGGGACTTTTGGCAGGCTCAGCAGGGCAGAGACAGCCCGGACAATTCCTATTGGCTTTTGAAAGCCAGTAGAATTAGACTTGATTCAAGAGAGTCTATTCTATTGGCTTTCAAAAGCCAATAGAATAAAAGGGAGGAGCACAGCTAAGGAAAAGGGGAAAAAAATGGCAGACTGCGTTGTTTGGCGACCCCCGTGAAATGGTCATTCGACCCCAAATGGGGTCCCGACCCACAGGAAGATAACCTCCAGGTTAGCTTCCCACCATATGACAGAATGATGGAAGCTTCTAGCTTCTTACAACTAAAGAAAGCAGAACCCTTATCTAATTTTAAAACTAACAATGTTGACGGTATTTCTACCCTCTTAAACAATTCGATCGGTCATGGATTCCAAAGGAATTAGCCACGGTGATCAAACAGAATTGTAAAAATAATCTCTAGTTTAAAAACCTAAACGAGGCTTTAGAATAATCATAATGTTCCATTTCAAAATCTCCATCCATTCGTTTTTTAAAATCTGCTTTTTTTCTTACTCATTTTTACATTCCTCCATTCTATTGATCCATCATAGAAAAATTCTAATTTCAAAGGCACATCCGTCTTTACCTCTCTTTCCCTCCATCCTCTTTTCCCTCTTTCTCTCCCTCTCCCTCCTTTTCCTTCCTTCCTTCCTTTCCTTCCTTTCTGTCTCCCTCCATTCCTTTTCCTTCCTTTCTTTTCCTTCCTTCCTTCCTTCCTTCCTTCCTTCCTCCCTTTTCTTTTTCTTTTCCTTTCCTTCCTTCCTCCCTGCCTCCCTTTCTTTATCCTTCCTTCCTTTCTCTCTGTCTCCCTCCCTCCCTCCTTTTCTTTCTTTCTCTTTCCTCCCTCCCTTCGTCTTTCTTTATCCTTCCTTCCTTCCTCTCCCTCCCTTCCTTTCTTTTCCTTCCTTCCTTTCCTTCCTCTTTTTCTTTCTTTCTTTTTTTTCTTCCTCCCTTTCTTTTCATTCTTTCTTTCTTTCCTTTCTTCCTCCCTCCGTCTTTATCCTTCCTTCCTCTCTCCCTCTCTTCCTTTCTTTTCCTTCCTTCCTTTCCTTCCTTTTCTTTCTTTCTTTTTTCCTTCCTCCCTTTCTTTTCTCTTTCTTTCCTTCCTCCCTCCCTCCGTCTTTCTTTATCCTTCCTTCCTCTCTCCCTCCCTTCCTTTCTTTTCCTTCCTTCCTTCCTTTCCTTCCTCCTTTTCTTTCTTTCTTTTTTCCTTCCTCCCTTTCTTTCTCTTTCCTTCCTTCCTCCCTCCATCATTTTTTATCCTTTCTTCCTTCCTCTCTCCCTTCCTTCCTTCCTTCCTTTCCTTCCTCCTTTTCTTTTTCTTTTTTCCTTTCTTTTCTTTCTTTCTTTCTCTTTCCTTCCTTCCTCCCTCTGTCTTTCTTTTCCTTCCTTCCTTTTTTCCTTCCTTCCTCCTTTTCTTTCTTTCTTTTTTCCTTCCTCCCTTTCTTTCTCTTTCCTTCCTTCCTCCCTCCATCATTTTTTATCCTTCCTTCCTTCCTCTCTCCCTCCCTTCCTTCCTTTCCTTCCTCCTTTTCTTTTTTCCTTTCTTTTCTTTCTTTCTTTCCTTCCTCCCTCCCTGTCTTTCTTTTCCTTTCTTCCTTTTTTCCTTCCTTCCTCCTTTTCTTTCTTTCTTTCTTTCCTTCTTTCTTTTTCTTTCTTTCCTTCCTTCCTTCCTCCCTCCCTCTTTCTTTCTTTCTTTCTTTCTTTCTTTCTTTTCCTTTCTTTCTTTTTCTGGCACTTACCAGTAATCTTGGCAAATTCCAGTAAGAGTAAAAGTGGCACCACTGGAAAATACCCAAGAGCCATTTCAGGCAGATTTTTAAGGCTGTTCTGCTGTCCACCCGGATCTCAACAGCCCGAGGCCAGCATGACAGTAAAATAAAGTAGCCAATTAAAGATCTCTTAAATCTGAAATGGATTATTTTTTTCAGAGAGGTTTCCTGGTTGATCCAATTGACAAGGCAGGGAGGAGCTTTCTGGACTAGTCTGTATTCTTCGCTGGGTCGCTCTTGAGGTTTATCTTTTGTTTCTGCCCAAAATGTGACTAGGTTTAATCCGTGATAGCTCAGGCGTGGTTTCTTTAAAAGCCAGGATTGTTCTCATTTTACATAACTTTGGGGGGAAGGGAGGGGCCCAGACCCCTGGGAAACGCAGGGGACATCATCTTAAAACTTTTGTGGTTTTGTTGTGTAATAGAGTAGAGTAGAGTAGAGTAGAGTAGAGTAGAGTAGAGTAGAGTAGAATAGAATAGAATAGAATAGAATAGAATAGAATAGAATAGAACAGAACAGAACAGAACAGACAGAACAGAACAGAACAGAATAGAATAGAATAGAATAGAATAGAATAGAATAGAATAGAATAGGAGTAGAGTAGAGTAGAGTAGAATAGGAGTAGAGTAGAGTAAGTAGAGTAGAATAGTAGAGTAGAGTAGAGTAGAGTAGAATAGGAGTGGAGTAGAGTAGAGTAGAGTAGAGTAGAGTAGAGTAGAGTAGAGTAGAGTAGAATAGAATAGGAGTAGAGCAGAATAGAATAGAGTAGAGTAGAATAGAATAGAATAGAATAGAATAGAATAGAATAGAATAGAATAGAATAGAAGTAGAGTAGAGTAGAGTAGAATAGAATAGAGTAGAGCAGAGTAGAGTAGAATAGAATAGAATAGGAGTAGAGTAGAGTATATAGAATAGAATAGAATAGAATAGAATAGAATAGAATAGAATAGAATAGAATAGAATAGAATAGAATAGAATAGGAGTAGAGTATAGAGTAGAATAGAATAGAGTAGAGTAGAATAGAGTAGAATCTGGAAGGGACTTTGGAGGTCTTCTAGTCCAGCCCTCTGCTCGGGCAGGAGAACCTATTTATGACTGTCACAGGATTCTCATAATTCTTCTCAGCAGAGGAGGGGCTCTTTTTGGCTGGAGGTGTTCTATGGCAAGGATGGTAGTATAGTGGTAGGTAGAATCCTGTTCTGGGAACGGGGTTGGACTAGATGACGTCTAAAGCGGCTTTCGATCTTTCCATTCCAAGATTGTATTATTTTTGGCTGTTCAGTTAGTAAGAGGATCAAGGCAGGGCTTTCCCCTCCTGAGTTCATTTTTAGAGTCTCATTTCCTTCTGATACCTTCCACGTTCGGGAACAAAAGCTCCATTGATGTTTCCTCATTCCATCCATTTTTTTTTTCCTTTTCTGCCACTTTGCTTTTCAATCCCTGATCTCACCCACGACAAATAGAGATTTAGAAAAAATAACAACTATTTCTTCTTTTCTCTGGAACAAGCCAGTTTGGTGACACACTAGCTGCAGTTGCGAGCCTTCTGGGCGTGTGTGTGTGTGTGTGAGTGACAATATTGCTGGAGGTGAATTCTGCATTCACGGGAGGCCCAAGTGAAAGCAAGGTGGACAGGACAGGTATCCAAGACCAGCCCTCTACTGTAGGGGTCCCCAATCCCTGGGCCGTGAACTTGTACTGGGCCGCGGCCTGCCAGCAACCAGGCCACACCAACAAGCAAAGCCCCCTCCGCGGGATGCAGGCAGCACACACAAAACCACTCAATCTCCAGTCCACGGAAAAAACCTCTCTCCAAGGAACTAGTCCTGGTGCTCAAATGGTTGGGGACTTCTGCTCTACTGCAAATGGAGCTACAGTAGTCCTTGACTTATATTAATACCACTCTACAATGCCTTGGTAAGGCCACACTTGGAATACCGCATCCAGTTGTGGTCCCCACGATGTAAAAAAGATGTTGAGACTCTAGAAAGAGTGCAGAGAAGAGCAACAAAGATGATTAGGGGACTGGAGGTTAAAACATATAAGGAACGGTGGCTGGAATTGGGTATGTCTAGTTTAACGAAGAGAAGGATGAGGGGGGACAGGATAGCAGCCTTCCAGTATCTCAAGGGCTGCCACAAAGAAGAGGGAGTCAAGCTCTTCTCAAAACACCTGAAGGCAGGACCAGAAGCAACGGATGGAAACTCACCAAGGAGAGAAGCAACCTAGAACTAAGGAGAAACTTTCTGACAGAACCATTAACCAGTGGAACTACCTGCCTCCAGAAGTGGTGAATGCTCCAACACTGGAAGTTTTAAGAAGAGACTGGATAGCCGTTTGTCTGAAATGGTATAGCAGGGGGTTGGACTAGATGATCTCCAAGGTCCCTTCCAACATTATTATTATTATTATTATTATTATTATTATTATTATTATTATTATTATCTTTTATTCATTAAACATGAACGTCAGTCAACTGAACATTCAAATGGGCTGGTGCTGATGGTTGACATGGGTTGCTACGAGCATTCTAGGTGTCAGCCAAGTATCTTCTTAAAATATAAGAGTAGCACAGTTTTTTGTAATATTGCTGGAGATAACAATAATAATAATAATAATAACAGACAATAATAATAATAATAATAAAAACAGACAATAATAATAATAATAATAAAAAACAGACAAGCACCTGCAACACATCCACATCTGCCTATCCCAGGTCCTGAGTAAGGACTCGATAGGTAGACAAAATGCCAAATCCAGTCTGAACATCTGGCTGACTGTGCGATGATTCATAATAATAGTAGTAGTAGTAGTAATAATAATAATAATAATAATAATAATAATAATAATAATAATAATAATAATAAATGCATATAAAGTCAAAATTGAGAAGACAGCAACAGACAGTAAGTGCCGCCTATGCAAAGAAGCTGAAGAAACAGTGGACCACTTGGTAAGCTGTTGCAAGAAGATTGCACAGACTGACTACAAGCAGCGGCATGACAAAGTAGCAACAATGGTGCATTGGAAGATCTGCAAAAAATATCATTTGCCTGTAAGCAAAAACTGGTGGGATCATAAAATAGAGAAAGTCATAGAAAATGATAAAATTAAACTGCTCTGGGACTTCAGAATTCAAACAGACAAGCACCTGCGACATAACACCCCAGACTTAACAATTGTTGATAAGAAAGACAAAAAAGTCTGGATAGTGGATGTGGCAGTGCCTGGAGAAAGTCATAGACTTCCAGTGGATCTGCGCGGGCGATGGCGGCTACTTTGTAGCCCTCCTGGGTAAGTGTAATGAATCGCTATGAACAGCGGACATCAGCTGTTCAGCGGTTCAAAATCCCCCTCCCGGGCAAAGGGGGGGGGAAGAGGGTTGTCTGAATAGTGGTAGAACCACTTACGCACCCCCAATATTTTTTGGGGGGGTGTGAAAGGAGTGCTCCCACGGAGTTCAGACTGTCTCCGCTTCCCAGCTGCTTTTGTCCCTAGGGACAAAACAAGCCGTTGCAACCACCTCCGCGTTTAAAGAGATCTGGTGAGTTTTTTTAGAAGCGGACAGAGTTGACTATAGGATTTAATTTTTGCTTTTTTTGACTTTATATGGATTTTTTTTAAAGATTTATTTTTACGTTTTTTTAAAGATTTATTTTTTAGTTTATATTCCCTCTTTTTATTTTTTTACTTTTTGGTACTTTTAAAAAATGAAATGGATTTTTTCTATTTAATTATTATTATTTTTTTTCTTCTCCTCCTTTTTCTTTTTCTTTTTTGAACTCCTTTTTTTTATTTTATCATAATGATCCCCTCTTGAAGGATTTTTTTTTTTTAATTTATGGAGCTAATTTCTTATTTTTCTTGCTTAATTCTTGCAATTTTTAAGAAGGAGTAAAGTTTTTTTTTAAGATGGCTCCAAAGCGTCCAGTAATCTCTACAGCTTCCAAGGTGGCTTCTTCTTCGGTGTTATCATCAGGGCAACAATCTAAATTAATAGTTTCACCTTCTTCCTTGCCACAGTCAACAATGGTGAAGGACTTGCAAGATATGATGGGAGATGTTATACTTCAAATTAGGGGAGAAATGAAAGAGATTTTAGAGGAAAATAATAAGACTTTGAAGCAAGAGATAATTTTGACTTTAAAAGGAGTTGCCTCTGTTCTTGAAAAGTTGAATTTTCGCGTAGAAGAGGTAGTAGAAAAATTGGAATTGATGGAGGAAAAATTTGAAAGTATGGAAAAAGAGATGAAAAACTTTCAAGATGAGATTCTTATGCTTCAATATAAACAAATGGAATATGCCTTAAGAATCAGAGGTTTACATGAGTCTGTGCAAGGAGATTTGAGAGAGATGGTGGCAAAGGACTTTGCTGTGATTCTGAATAGAGAAGAAGAGGAAATACTTAGTGGAATTGATCAGACATTTAGAGTTAACTCTGTGGTGGCAGAGCAAAAGAATTTGCCAAGAGATGTGGTAATTTACTTTGGGAAAAGATCCCTGCGCAATGAAATTATACAAGCCTTTTATAAGAAGAGGTTTCAAATTGCTTCACAAGATGTTATAATTTTAAAGGAGATCCCACCAAAAATTTTAAGAAGAAGAAAGGAGTTTGCTTTTTTAGTAGACGAACTTAAAAAGAGACAAATTTTGTTTAGATGGGATGTTCCGACTGGAATGGCGGTGAGCTACCTGGGGATACGTTATAGTCTTAATACTGTTTCTAAAGCAAAAGATTTTTATACTTCGGTCCTGGGGGTATGCTCATCGTCACCTACCATGCTTAAAGCTTTGGAAGAAAAAAAGGCAGAATTGCAGTTTGAGGGGCCCCAACAAGTAGAGATGGAGGAGCAGAAGACAACTTGTGCAACATAATTGTAAAGAAAAGGATCAACAGAAGAAGTTTAAGGAAGTTCCACAAGTATTGGTTCCTGAATCTGAGGGAGAAGTAGGATTTATAAATTCTTTGTAGCAACCTTTAATGCCAGAATTGCAGTCTGAAGAGTCTATATTAATTAAAAATGGGAGGCCTCAACAAGTAGAGATGGACAAGCAGAAGATAACCTATGCAATATATAACTGTAAAGAAAAGGATCAACAGAAGAAGCTCAAGGAAGACCCACAAGAGATGAAAGACCAGAAGACAACTTGTCCAACATATAAACGTAAAGAAAAGGAGGTTGAGGAAGCTTCACAGGTATTGGTTCCTGAGACTTGTGTAACGTATAAATGTAAAGAAAAAGTAACATATAAACGTAAAGAGAAAGACCAACAAAAGAAGGAGGTTGAGGAAGCTTCACAGGTATTGGTTCCTGAGTTTGTGGGAGAACCAGGACTTACAAATTTTTTGGAGCGATCTTCAAGGGCAGATTTTAACGCATTTCTTTCGATGCTTATGGGCAAGAGAGACTGATAAGGATTGTGTTTATAGTGGACGTAACCAGTTATTGGACAGAAGATTATGGAGACTGAATGAAAATTTTAGATAAGAAGTTTAAGTTTAAGTAATAGGTTTGGAGTATATTATAATATTATATTATAATGTCTTCAATGTTTGGGGTTTTTTTTAATTATTATTATTATTTTTAAGATGCAATTTGTTATTGGTAAAGATGTATATTACAATGTGTTTAAGATAGTATTTGTTATTGGTAAAGATTTAAATGTGTATAAGGGGATCTTAATGTTTTAAGTTTTAAGTAATGTTCAAATTTGTGTCTTGGAGGGAGTTTATAAAGAATGATGGAATATAAGTATGACATGAAAAGGTTTAGAGTATATTATAACGTGTTTAATGATTGGATTTTTTAAATTATTATTATTTTTAAGAAGATAATTTGTTTAAAGTTTAAGTTTAAGTATTTAGCTTAAGTATTCAAAGAGTGTTTTGTTTCAATGGTATAATGAAGGTTTATATGTTTATTTTTTTGTTTTATGATAAAGAAAGAGGGAGAGATTAGATTTATATTGTACGTATAGATGTTTAAAGAAAGTAATGTTTAAATTTGTGTCTTGGAGGGAGTTTATACAGAATGATGAATAATATTATAAGTATGATGTTAGAAAATGTTTAGAGTATATTATAATGTGTTTAAGGATTGTAATTATTATTTTTTTAGAGAAGATAACCTATTTAATTTAAGGTATTTAGATTTGTTTAGGATTTATATGTGTTTTAAGTTTTTCTTTTCTTTTTTTGAAAAATTTTAACTAAGCCTGTACTCAACTCTGGGAAGGTTGGGGGAGGGTTTGGGAGGTTTGGGGAGGGGGGGGAGGGTATGGGAGGGTGGGGGGGTTTCGGGGAGGGGATTTGCTTTGTAAAATTTAAAAAATTTTCAATAAAAAAAAATAGAGAAAGTCATAGAAAATGATAAAATTAAACTGCTCTGGGACTTCAAAATTCAAACAGACAAGCACCTGCAACATAACACCCCAGACTCAACAATTGTCGATAAGAACGACAAAAAAGTCTGGATAGTGGACGTGGCAGTGCCTGGAGATAGCAGAATAGACGAGAAAGAACTGGAGAAGATAACAAAATACAAAGACCTACAAATAGAAATAGAAAGACTGTGGCAAAAGCAAGCAAGGGTAGTACCAATAGCGATAGGCTCCTTGGGTGCAATCCCAAAACAACTGGAGCACCACTTGAACACCTTCATCGGCATTGACAAATTCGCTATTAGTCAATTGCAAAAGGCGGCCTTACTAGGAACTGCTTCCATCCTGCGACGATATCTGTAATACCATCAAACATCCACATCTGCCTATCCCAGGTCCTGGGTAAGGACTCGATAGGTAGACAAAATGCCAAATCCAGTCTGAACATTTGGCTGACTATGGGATGATCCATAATAATAATAAAAAAGTTGGAAGGGACCTTGGAGGTCATCTAGACCAACCTCTGCTCAGGCAGGAAACCCTATACCATTTCGGACAAATGGCTGTCCAGTCTCTTCTTAAAAACTTCCAGTGTTGGAGCATTCAGAGCTTCTGGAGGCAGGTTGTTCCACTGGTTAATTGTTCTAACTGTCAGGAAGTTTCTCCTTAGTTCCAGGTTGCTTCTCTCCTTGATTAATTTCCATCCAAAGTTGCTTCTTGTCCTGCCTTCAGGGGCTTTGGAGAAGAGGCAGGAAGAGAGAGGGAGGGAGAGAGAGAGGGAGGGGGAGAGGGAGGGAGGGAGGGAGGGAAGGAGGGAGGGAGGAAGAGAGAGGGAGGGAGGAAGAGAGAGGGAGGGAGAGAGGGAGGGAGGGGAGGGTGGGAGGAAGAAAGAGGGAGGGAGGGAGGAAGAGAGGGAGGGAGAGGGAGGGGGAGGAAGAGGGAGGGAGGGAGGAAGAGAGAGGGAGGGAGGAAGAGAGAGGGAGGGAGAGAGGGAGGGAGGGGAGAGAGGGAGGGAGGGGAGGGTGGGAGGAAGAGAGAGGGAGGGAGGAAGAGAGGGAGGGAGAGGGAGGGGGAGGGAGAGAGGGAGGGAGGGAGAGAGGAAGAGGGAGGGAGGGAGGAACGGGGGGGGGGGAGAGAGAGAGAGAGCTCAAGTTTCGCTCAGACTTCTGGTGATTACAAAGACCTGCCCCGAAATGGTTGGAAACTGGTCAAGGAGAGAAGCAACCTGGAATTAAGGAGAAACTTCCTAACATTCAAGGACAATTCATCAGTGGAACAGCTTGCCACCAGAAGTTGTGGGTGCTCCATTACTGGAGGTTTTTAAGAAGAGACTGGACCGTTGCTTGTCTGAGGTGTTAAATAGGATCTCCTGCTTGAGCAGGGGGCTGGACTAGAAGACCTCCCAGGTCCCTCCCAGCTCTATTTCTGATTCTAAAAAAAATCCGTCTGGCAAAACAACACGGATCGTCGGCTTCCAGCTCCAGCCACAGCCCTCGGGATTTCCTGGTGGTCTCCCGCCCCTGCAGCCTAGCTAGAACGGAAGGCCGGGCCTAAAGGGATCACCGGATCGCGCTGCGCGATCTTAACCGAAATCAAGCGGCGAAAGCATCTCCCGCCACGTGCCGGCCGAGCGCAACAAGTGACGTCAGAGATTCGAACGCGAGCAGCGAAGTCTCAACGTTCCATCCTCGCCAGAGTTCATTCACAAAAAAACGCCCTCAGCGGGGCGGGGCGGGGCGGGGGCGGGGCGGGGCGGCTCCGCCTCTTTCCCCGCCCAGGGGCCGGCTGGTGTTGTGTAAGCAGATCCAGCGACCGACCGGCTGGCTGGCTGAAGATCTAGTGTGGATCTCCGGGTGAGTGATCTGGTGCTTTCCCCGCTTGCTGGGCTCCGCTTCGCTGCCTCGTCCGCTGAGTGCCAATGAAGTCCACCCTTGGCCTGCTTTGCAAGGTTGTTGTAGGACAGAAGCTGGACCTCTCTCTTCCCCGCCCTGCGGTGGCGGGGATTGGGTTTTTTTGGACGGTCAGGGGACGATGGGCTGTGTAGTTCTTTTCCTTCTGTATAGCGGTTTCAATCATCGAGGTTGGAAGGCAGTGTTTCTGAAAGTTGGCAACCTTAAGACTCGTGGACTACGACTCCCAGAATTCCTCAGCCAGCATAGCTGGCTGAGGAATTCTGGGAGTCGTAGTCAACCTGTCTTAAAATGGCCAACTTTGAAAAAAACGCTGCTCTAGGGCAAATTCCTGAGGTTTTTGAAGGCCCGCCCCTGTTGGTGCTGCAAATTGCGAAGCTCGACTTGCCCAACATGGTGGCTGCCACACCCATCATCCCCCGCAGCAGCATGATAGTCTAGCTCAGTGGTTCTCAACCTTTTTAATGCCGTGACCCCCAACCGGTCGTAAGTCGAGGACTACTCAACCGGTCGTAAGTCAAGGACTACTCAACTGGTGCAGCACCGTTTGCAGAATAGGACTTTTGGCGGGCTCAGCAGGGCAGAGACAGCCTGGACAATTCCTATTGGCTTTGGAAAGCCAATAGAATTAGACTCTATTCAAGAGAGTCTATTCTATTGGCTTTCAAAAGCCAATAGAATAAAAGGGAGTAGCACAGCTAAGGAAAAGGGGGAAAAAAATGGCGGACTGCGTTGTTTGGCAACCCCCGTGAAATGGTCGTTCGACCCCAAATGGGGTCCCGACCCACAGGTTGAGAACCACTGCTTTAGGCCTTGCTCCCCGTAGGGATCCCGTTGGATTTTGGTCTGATCTAGACACGTGTTTTTTTTCGTGCGTCTCAGAACTCAAAAACTCAGAATTACAGAATTGGATGGGACCTTGGAGGTCATTTAGTCCAACCCCCTGCTCAGGCAGAAAACCCTATATCATTTCAGACAAATGGCTGTCCAGTCTCGTCTTAAAAACTTCCAGTGTTGGAGCATTTACTACTTCTGGAGGCAAGGAGTTCCACTGGTTAATTGTTCTAACTGTCAGGAAGTTTCTCCTTAGTTCTAGGTTGCTTCTCTCCTTGATTGATTTCCATCCGTTGCTTCTCCATCAAGGGGTCCCCAGCTGCTTACATTTCATCCTTTTTTTTTTTTTTTTTTTTTGCAAAGACCGGTTCTTGAACTCGTGGCCATGTCGCCGAAGAGAAGGAAGCTCGGGCCAGTCACGTCCTCGCCCGACAGCTTGGAAGAAGGCAGAAAACCGGACTCTGCTGACACGGAGGCCTTGTCCGGAACGAAGAAGTTTAAATCCCAGGAAGATCCTCGCACCCAGAGCTTGGCCAAGACAGTGAAGGAAACCCGCATGAGCGCAGGGCTTTCCGTCGCAGAGTTCCCGTACAACAAGAAACGGGTCCGGTTGATCTCTCCAGCTCCCGACCTGAAGGAGGGGGCTCAGGGGATCTTGTACTGGATGTCTCGCGAGCAGAGGGTTCAAGGTGAGATTGCAGATCCCACTTGGCGAAAACTGCAGGGTGATTGGTCCTGCTCCTGACTGCAGGGCAGGTTGAGGTTGGGTTCGCACAACCGGGTCAACCTCTTTCCTCAGTTAAACTCCCTTGTTGGGGTTTGGAGAAGAGATTCAACCCTCAAGAGATGTCAGCTGAATTGATGCCCTGTATCACTGTTTATCACCTTAGCAACTTGAAGACAGGGGGACTTCAACTCCCAGAATCCCCCATCCAGCAACACTGGCTAGGGTATTATGGGAGCTGAAGTCCACCCTTCTTAAAGTTGCTGAGCTTAACCCAGACAGAGACAAAGTTAAAACTAAGTTCGTAGAATTACATTTGCTCCACTCTTAGGCAATGTTATAATAATAATAATAATAATAATAATAATAATAATAATAATAATAATAATAATAATAATAATAATTGGCATTGACAAATTCACTATTAGTCAATTGCAAAAGGCGGCCTTACTAGGAACTGCTTCCATCCTGCGACGATATCTGTAATACCATCAAACATCCACATCTGCCTATCCCAGGTCCTGGGTAAGGTCTCAATAGGTAGACAAAATGCCAAATCCAGTCTGAACATCTGGCTGACTGTGCAATGATCCATAATAATAATAATGTAATAGTAAAGTTGGAAGGGACCTTGGAGGTCATCTAGTCCAACCCCCTGATCAGGCAGGAAACCCGATACCATTTCAGACAAATGGCTGTCCAGTCTCTTCTTAAAAACTTCCAGTGTTGCAGCATTCACTGCTTCTGGAGGCCGGTCGTTCCACTGGTTAATCTTGTCTCTGATTCTAACTGAACCTACAACCGGAGATTTCCTGGTGGTCTCCCATCCAAGGACTAACCGGGCCTGATCTGCTGAGACTGCCATCCATATTCTTGTCTTGATGCGTGCTCTTGGAGCTGAGACACGCACACAAGAATGCTTTCCTCGCACGAGGGCAGTGGCCATTTTGACTTTTTTTTAACCCTTTCCGGCAGACATGTCTACTCTTTTGCTGGCGTCTCGCAACTATGACGGTTCTCACTTGTGCCCCTTTCTTGCAGATAATTGGGCCTTCCTTTACGCCCAGCGCCTGGCCTTAAAACAGCGTCTTCCGCTGCACGTCTGCTTCTGCCTGGTGCCCAAGTTCCTGGATGCCACCATCCGCCATTTTGGATTTTTGCTCAAAGGCTTGGAGGAAGTCGCTGAGGTATTGGCGCCGTGGGGAGGGGCATTGCGGGCATGGGGAGGGGAAGACACTTAGTTGCATTCCCCCCCTCTGTGGATTCAAAGCAAGAAAGCAAGAGAATGGCATAGTTTTTGATTTATGACTGCGACTGCGCCCAAATTTCTGTTGCTAAGTGAGACACTTGTTGAATGAGTTTTGCCCCATTTTACGAGCTTGCTTGCCACAGTTGTTAAATAATAATAATAATAATAATAATAATAATAATAATAATAATACCTTGACGTGGTTGTGGGGCTTGTGTACTCTGAGGAAGATGAGAGCTATGCCAGAGGTTCAACCATACTGGACAGGTCTCATCAGAGGAGTCAGACAAAGAGTGTCTCTCCCATAAAAAATATGGTGAGACGTAAATTTCAGAATGCCATACCGGCTCGGACGTCGCCCGGGTTAACAAGGTCCGCACTAGATATTGGAGTTCCTGGATATCTGGTGAAAAATGGGTTACAGGACTCAGGACTGTTGGCTGAGCAACCAGGGCCAGCAGCTGCAGAACTACTGGAAGAAAAGGTGTTTACCCGTCGCAGATACACAGTGATGGAAAACAAAGAAATAATGATCTGTTACTACAGATCAAGTCCAACAAGACGAGGATATCTAAAACGAATGCACCAATTCTGGAAAGAACAACATCCAGAATCAGAAATAACAGAACAGAGACTAGCAGATCAACGCCGATTTATAACACGAAATAAAGTATTTACAGAAACAGAATTGGACGAACTGCAAAGGTTTACCCAGGGCAAAGAAATCAAAGCCTTACAAGAAGTAATTCAGAATGTAGAGGCAAACCAGGGGGAGTTGGCAGTGAAAGAATCCAGTAGAGATATACAACTGTTCTCATTTGGAAACCAGGCACCTCTTCCTCAGGAAGAACAAAACCCTCTAATTAAAGAAATAAAAGAATTGAAACAAAGAATAATTGAGCATCTAGAACAGCACAAAAACAACAGAATAAGGCTGCCTGCATTGAAGCTTGTTCCAAAGAAACAGCTAGCACAAGCATTAAAAGATGCAAATACTGCAATAGCAAGTATAAGCACCAATTCACTGCAAGAAACAAACCAACTAATGTACAGCACAGCTGCAGTTATAACAGAATACCTGGGATGTAAAATCAACAAAAAAGAAAAACAAACAAACAGTGCACCACAAAAATGGAAGGTTAGACTAGAAAATAAGATCAGCAAGTTAAGATCACATGCAAGCAAGCTAGAACAGATGAAAGAAAAGAAGCTGAAGAACAAGAAGACCAAAGAATACCTAATCAAGAAATACCACTTAGAAACAAGGAAGATCAAGGAAGCACTGGAAATAATAAAGCAACAAATAACAGCTATAGCCAGGAAAATCAGTAGATATGAAGCTCGAATTGCAAACTATAGGCAGAACCTCCAATTTCAATCCAATCAGAAACGTTTCTACCAATCCATCAATGGAGAAACTGCAAGGAATCAGTCAGTACCTGACAAGGAAGAAACAGTGCAATTCTGGAAGCAGATATGGGATAACCCAAAGAAATACAACAAGGATGCAGCTTGGTTAAAAGAGGTGGATACAAATAAAACAGAAGTTGAAATGAAAGAACTAGTAATAACAACAAAAATGGTAGAAAAAAGAGCAAAGAAAATCAAAAATTGGTCAGCACCAGGTGAAGATGAACTGCATGGGTTTTGGTTGAAACATCTAACTGTTATACACCCACTCATTGCCAAGCAATTCAACAATATACTACAAGGAGGAGAAATTGAAAAGTGGCTAACAACTGGGAAAACCTACCTAATAATGAAAAATCCAACAAAAGGGGCAACACCAGGTAACTACAGGCCAATTACCTGCTTACCAACAACATTCAAATTACTAACTGGTGTGGTAGCTGATGCAGTACAACAGCATCTAGTTGAAAACAATCTCTTTCCACCTGAGCAGAAAGGAAACCGCCCCAATAGCAGAGGAACAAAAGATCAACTCCTAATAGACAAAATGATCTTGGAAAACTGCAAGAGAAGGAAGACCAACCTGAATGTGGCATGGATTGACTACAAAAAGGCATTTGACTCTCTGCCACATGATTGGATAATCAAGTGCCTAGAAATAACAGGAGTAAGTAGAAACATCAGAAAATTTGTGCAAAAATCGATGGCCCAATGGAAGACACAGTTGCAGATCAATGGTGAAAAGCTGGGAGAGGTTAATATCAAGAGAGGAATATTTCAAGGAGATTCATTATCACCATTACTATTTGTTATTGCACTGTTTCCTCTGTCAACAATACTGAATAACTCAGGACATGGTTATCAAACATCAAAAACATCTGCTAGACTATCCCACCTCCTTTACATGGATGATCTGAAGCTGTATGGAAAAACATCATCTGAAATAGAATCGCTGCTCAACACTGTCCGTATATATAGCCAAGATATTGTAATGGAGTTTGGCTTGGACAAATGTGCCACACTTACTATCAAACAAGGAAAAATAGTGGAAACTGAAGGAATCAAGATGCCCCACGAAAATAACATTAAGAGTCTGGATGAGGAAGAATACTACAAATACTTGGGTATCCTTCAAGCTGACAACATCAAGCACACTGAAGTGAAGAAAAAGATTAGAGGTGAATACATCAAGAGAGTGAAGAAGATCTTAAAATCCAAACTCAATGGAGGAAATACCATAAAGGCAATCAACACCTGGGCAATCCCAGTCATTAGGTACACAGCTGGAATAGTGGACTGGACTCAAGCAGAACTAAAAGCAATGGATAGGCAGACCAGAAAAATAATGACAATGAATCACGCCCTTCATCCACGCAGTGACATTGATAGACTTTATCTACCAAGGCAAATAGGTGGGCGTGGAATGCTACAAGTACATCAGATGGTTGAAGAAGAAAAAATGGCTTTGGAAGAATATCTGAAGAACAATGATGAAGATGCACTGAAAATAGTATATCAGGAAGGCTTACTGACTACTGGAGAGACCAAACTGGCCTACAAGAAAGACCAAATGAAGAACAGAATAGAGGCATGGGAAGACAAAGCACTACATGGCCAATACATTAAAAAAATAGCTGGGAAAGCAGATAATAATAAAACCTGGCAATGGCTAAGAGCAGGAAAATTGAAGAAAGAGACCGAGGGACTAATTCTGGCTGCACAAGACCAAGCCTTAAGGACAAATGCATACAAAGTCAAAATTGAGAAGACAGCAACAGACAGTAAGTGCCGCCTATGCAAAGAAGCTGAAGAAACAGTGGACCACTTGGTAAGCTGTTGCAAGAAGATTGCACAGACTGATTACAAGCAGCGGCATGACAAAGTAGCAACAATGGTGCATTGGAAGATCTGCAAAAAATATCATTTGCCTGTAAGCAAAAACTGGTGGGATCATAAAATAGAGAAAGTCATAGAAAATGATAAAATTAAACTGCTCTGGGACTTCAGAATTCAAACAGACAAGCACCTGCAACATAACACCCCAGACTTAACAATTGTCGATAAGAAAGACAAAAAAGTCTGGATAGTGGACGTGGCAGTGCCTGGAGATAGCAGAATAGAAGAGAAAGAACTGGAGAAGATAACAAAATACAAAGACCTACAAATAGAAATAGAAAGACTGTGGCAAAAGCAAACAAGGGTAGTACCAATAGTAATAGGCTCCTTAGGTGCAATCCCAAAACAACTGGAGCACCACTTGAACACCATTGGCATTGACAAATTCGCTATTAGTCAATTGCAAAAGGCGGCCTTATTAGGAACTGCTTCCATCCTGCGACGATACCTGTAATACCATCAAACATCTACATCTGCCTATCCCAGGTCCTGGGTAAGGACTCGATAGGTAGACAAAATGCCAAATCCAGTCTGAACATCTGGCTGACTGTGCGATGATTAATAATAATAATAATATACCTGTAATACCATCAAACATCCACATCTGCCTATCCCAGGTCCTGGGTAAGGACTCGATAGGTAGACAAAATGCCAAATCCAGTCTGAACATCTGGCTGACTGTGCGATGATCAATAATAATAATAATAATAATAATAATAATAATAATAATAATAATAATGTTGGAAGGGAGCTTGGAGGTCATCTAGTCCAACCCCCTGCTCAGGCAGGAAACCCTACATACCATAGTGAATCACTATGACAGTTCATGGGCTGCCCCCATTGACTCTGCTGGTTAGAAGATCTCAAAGGAGGATCACATGACCCTGGGACACTGCAACTGTCATAAGTACATGCTAGTTGCCAAGCCTCCGAATTTTAAACACGTGACCGTGGGATGCTGCCACGGTTGTAAGTGTGAAAAAGGGCCATACGTCAGGTTGTCCCTTTGAACGGTTACTAAACGAAACGTTGTAAGTTGAGCACTACCTGTACAAATGGTGTTTCTTAATCTTGGCAACATGAAAGATGGGTGGACTTCAACTCCCAGAATTCCCCAGCCGGGGTTGCCATGCAAGCAATCCTTGCCTTATGAGCACAACTGAGCGCAAAATTTCCACGCTGGCTGAGGAATTCTGGGAGTTGAAATCCGCAAGTCATGAAGGGGCCATAGTTCCCCCATGCTGGCTGAGGAATTCTGGGAGTTGAAGTCCACGAGTCATGAAGGGGCCATAGTTCCCCCATGCTGGCTGAGGAATTCTGGGAGTTGAAGTCCACGAGTCATGAAGGGGCCATAGTTCCCCCATGCTGGCTGAGGAATTCTGGGAGTTGAAGTCCACGAGTCATGAAGGGGCCATAGTTCCCCCATGCTGGCTGAGGAATTCTGGGAGTTGAAGTCCACGAGTCATGAAGGGGCCATAGTTCCCCCATGCTGGCTGAGGAATTCTGGGAGTTGAAGTCCGTGAGTCATGAAGGGGCCATAGTTCCCCCATGCTGGCTCAGGGATTCTGGGAGTTGAAGTCCACGAGTCATGAAGGGGCCCTAGTTCCCTCGTGCTGGCTGAGGAATTCTGGGAGTTGAAGTCCACGAGTCATGAGGGGGCCATAGTTCCCCCATGCTGGCTGAGGAATTCTGGGAGTTGAAGTCCACGAGTCATGAGGGGGCCATAGTTCCCCCGTGGTGGCTGAGGAATTCTGGGAGTTAAAGTCCATGAGTCATAAAAGGACCAAGTTTGAAGACCCCTGCGTTAAGCGAATCACTTAGTTATAAAGAGAATCTCGC
The DNA here is from genome assembly GCA_039797435.1 of Crotalus adamanteus. Lineage (NCBI taxonomy): Eukaryota > Metazoa > Chordata > Lepidosauria > Squamata > Viperidae > Crotalus > Crotalus adamanteus. Next base: position 102,925,065 of record CM077922.1, on the reverse strand, counting down.
TTCCCTCATTGACCTTGCTTGTCAGTAGCCAGGTGGGAAGGTCACATGACCCTGGGACACTGCAACCATCATAAGTACTTGCCAGTTTCTGAGCCTCTGAATTTTGGTCACGTGACCACGTTGATGCTGCAATGATCACAAATATGAAAAACCAGTCCTAAGTGCCGTGGTCGCTAAACGAATAGCTGGAAATTGAGATCACGAGACCACAGGGACTGGGTGTCGGTCATAAGGGCGAGTATTTTTACAAGGCCGTCGTAACTTTGAACCATTACGATGCTCAAACGAACAGTCATAAGTCGGCCATTACCTCTACTTTACCCATTACCTGCTCTTGCCCAACCAGAAGCTCTCCTCGTTGTGTTGTGTTGATGGTCAACACTTTGCTGTGTGTTTGTTTTTTTTCCCAACTTTTCAGGAGTGCCGGATGCTCGACATCCCTTTCCACTTGCTGACCGGTTTTGCCAAAGACAGGGTGCCCCACTTTGTGACCCAGCACGGCATCGGCGGGGTGGTGACGGATTTCTCCCCACTCCGCGTTCCCCTGCAGTGGGTTCGAGATGTCCAGGAACAGCTTCCAAGCGATGTGCCCCTCGCTCAGGTGCCAGGTTGGGGCTGGAATCACCACGGGGTAGAGGAGAGACCAGTTTTGGGGGGGGGGGGTCTGAATCAAATCTGACCCCAAATTTAAAAGTCCAGGGAGAGTCCTCCAGGTCATGGTTGTCCCACAGGTGCTTTTGATAATAATAATAATAATAATAATAATAACAACAACGATGACGATGATGATGATGATGATCATGTTGGAAGGGACCTTGGAGGTCATCAAGTCCAACCCCCTGATTTTGCTTGAAGATGTTTCACTTCTCCAAGAAGCTTCCTCAATTCTGACTGAATGGTGGAGGATGGAAAGATTTATACTCCTTGCAGACAGCTGGTCGTTTGCCTTCTTTTATATATTGATTTATTTGTGTAAAATTTCTATTAATATTATTATTATTATCTCTAGGGCAGCGTTTCCTAACCTGGGGGGAGGACATATTATTATTTTGTTGCTTTGCAGATATGCTGAAAACCTCTGCGCCGTAGACAAATTCCTTGTTTGTATAATCACACTTGATCAAATAAAATATTCAATTCAATTCAATAATTCAATTCAATTCAGTGGTATAGGCCAAGGGTAGGCAACCTTGCCCCCTTCATGACTCGTGACTTCAACTCCCAGAATTCCTGAGCCAGCATAGCTCAGCTTGGAAACCTCTCCCTTTCCCCTCAGCGTGGCTGGCACAGGAATTCTGGGAGTTGAAGTCCACCAGTCATGAAGAGGCCATAGTTCCCCCATGCTGGCTCAGGAATTCTGGGAGTTGAAGTCCCCAAGTCATGAGGGGGCCATAGTTCCCCCATGCTGGCTCAGGAATTCTGGGAGTTGAAGTCCAGAAGTCATGAAGGGGCCATAGTTCCCCCATGCTGGCTCAGGAATTCTGGGAGTTGAAGTCCAGAAGTCATGAAGGGGCCATAGTTCCCCCATGCTGGCTCAGGAATTCTGGGAGTTGAAGTCCGCAAGTCACGAAGGGGCCAAGGTTGCCTACCCCTGGTATAGGTTCTCCTGCTTGAGCCGGGGGTTGGACTAGAAGACCTCCAAGATCCCTTCCAGCTCTTTTCTATTCAATGATATACCTGTCAGAGGTATTCAATCGAGGGGGTTAAAAATATGGCAGGTTGGTCCAATGGGATCCCTTCTGCCCAACTGGATTTTTCCCGGTTTGGCGGAGAACATAAATCTAGCAAAAAAAAAAAAAAAAAGCAGACGCTTCTAATTTCCAACTCACTGTAGAACAGTGGTTCTCAACCTGTGGGTCGGGACCCCATTTGGGGTCAAACGACCATTTCACGGGGGTCACCAAACCATGCAGTCCGCCATTTTTTTCCCTTTTCCCTAGCTGTCCTACTCCCTCTTATTGGTGGCCACACCCACTTGGGGGTCACCACAACATGGGGAACTGTTTTATGGGGTCACGGCATTAGAAAGGTTGAGAACCACTGCTATAGAAGAAACCAAGGTTTTCCTACAATTTTCTTACGCCCTCGGCTTTTGATTGTCAACGCCCTTCTCGCTTTTTTCGTCCCCAGGTGGACGCCCACAATATTGTCCCGTGCTGGGTTGCCTCGGACAAGCAGGAATACGGGGCAAGGACGATTCGCCGGAAGATCCAGGACCGACTGGCTGAGTTCCTGACCGAATTTCCGCCTCTAGTCAAGCACCCTTTCCGTGCTGGGCTTCAGGCAGAGGTGAGGGCGTGGTTGTGGGGCTGGATCCTAACCTGGGGGGACTTGAAGAGGGGCGGACTTCAACTCCCAGAATTCCTCAGCCAGCAAAGCTGGCTGAGGAATTCTGGGAGTTGAAGTCCGCCCCTCTCCAAGTCCCCAAAGTTCCATTGCATTGTACAATAGGTTGGCTTCTAAAATAACCCTCCAGTGGAGTGACACTACAACTCCCATCGTCCTCCGCTTGCGCCCTGATAAGCTAGTCATGACTTCTAGCAATTGAGATCTCGTCCGGGTGAGATTCCTACAAACCTAGAAACATGGGAAATGGATGGTAGACAAAGGCCCAAAGTGGCCCATTGAGTCTGCCCTTGGAGTTTATTTGTTATTTGTTTTCTTGGTAATCTATTTGTTTGTTTGTTTATTATTTTGGAAGGGAGGGAGGAAGGAAGGAAGGAACAAAGAAAGGAGGAAAGGAAGGAGAAGGAGGGAGGGAGGGAGGAAGGAGAAGGAGGGAGGAAGGAAGGGAGGGAGGGACAGAAGGAAGGAAAAGAAAGAAAGAAAGAAAGAAAGAAAGAAAGAAAGAAAGAAAGAAAGAAAGAAAGAAAGAAAGAAAGAAAGAAAGAAAGAAAGAAAGAAAGAAAGAAAGAAAGAAAGAAAGACAAAGAAAGGAGGGAGGGAGGGAGGGAGGAACAAAGAAAGGAAGAGAGGAAGGAGAAGAAGAGAGGAAGGAAGGAAGGAAGGAAGGAAGGAGAAGGAGGGAGGGAGGGCGTGAGAGAGAGAAGGAAGGAAGAAAAAGAAAGAAAGGGAGGGATGGAGGGAGGAAGGGAGGAAGGAAGGAGAGGGAGGGAGGAAGGAGAGGGAGGGATAGAGAGAGGAAGGAAGGGAGGGAGGTAGGGAGAGAGGAAGAAAGGGAGGGAGGGAGGGAGGAAGGAAGGAGAGGGAGGGAGGGAGGAAGGAGAGGGAGAGAGGAGAGGAAGGAAGGAAGGAAGGAAGGAAGGAAGGAAGGAAGGAAGGAAGGAAAAGATGGGGAAGGAGAGGAAGGAGATGTGAAGGAGCAGGAGCGGCACAATCTGGGGATGGAGTCAAAAGAGGAATCAGCGTAGAATCCCTACATAGTCACAAGCAAATTAAGTCCCACCTCTTTTGAGTTCCATTGACCCTTATCTAACACACCAAGCAGGCACCAACCCTTGGTTGTGAAGATTCCCGCGCAGAGGCTTTTAGCAATAAATCACTTTAATTGAACTTTCCCGTGTGGACCTGGCCTTTAGAGCCCAACAGGAGCACCAGAGGCTGCCCAAATGTCCTGCTTTCCGCGATCTCTTTCCTTGCTGCCAACCGGCATCTTTCCTCTGCCTGAAATCCCGCAGCCCATCAACTGGGAGGCCTGCTACGCCAGCCTGCAGGTGGATCGCTCCGTCAAGGAGGTGGAGTGGGCCAGGCCGGGATCCGCCTCCGGGTTGAAGGTCCTCGAAGGGTTTATAAAAGACAGGCTGAAGTTCTTCGCCTCCGACCGGAACAATCCCAACCGGATGGCCCTGAGCAACCTTTCGCCCTGGTTCCACTTTGGTAAGTGGGCAGGTGTAGTTAGAACAATTCACCAGTGGAACTACTTGCCACCGGAAGTTGTGCCTTAGCTCCGTCACTGGAGGTTTTGGAGAAGTGACGCTTGTCTGAAGTGGTACAGGCAGTCCTCGGCTTACGACGGTTCGTTTAGGGACCCTCCCAAGTTAAAGTTGTGGCTTATCACCGTTTTTCACAGCATCCTCAGGATCAGACGCTTGGCCACGGACTCCTATTTATGACGGTTGCAGCGTCCTGGGGATCCTGTGATCCCCTTTTGCGACCTCCTGACAAACCAAGTCAAGGGGGAAACCTGATTCGTTTCACAACCGGGTTACTAACTTGTCAATTCGCTTAACAACGTGGGCAAGAAAGGTCATAAAAGGGGGCAAAACTCACTTGACAAATGTCTCACAGAAATTTCGGCCGCAATTGTGGTCGTAAGTGGAGGACTGCCTGTATACGGGGAGAGGAATTGGAGCCTTTGGGAAGCCCGGCAGGCGCATCGGTTGGGAGGCTAGGCGGAGGGGACAGAATTTGAACCCAGAACTGGAAGACTTCCCCAATCTGATGTTCTATAAATGTATTTTAGATGGCGATTCCGAGAATTCACCAGCCGGCGAAAATGGGTTGGGCAGCGTGGTTGAGCACACTGTAGGAATGGGGTAGTCCTTGATTTACGACCACTTAGTTAGTGACTGAGATTGCAATGACAATTATTGACAATGATCGTGACTTACGACTGGTCCTTGCGCTTACAAATTTAAGAATAAATAAAAGCCCGGAGGCTGGTAACCCTACTCCAGGGTCTTCAAACTTGGCTCTTTTATGACTCATGGACTTCAACTCCCAGAATTCCTGAGCCAGCCACGCTGAGGGGGAAGGGAGAGGTTCCCAAGCTGAGCCATGCTGGCTCAGGAATTCTGGGAGTTGAAGTCCACCAGTCATGAAGGGGCCATAGTTCCCCCATGCTGGCTCAGGAATTCTGGGAGTTGAAGTCCATGAGTCATGAATGGGGTCATAGGTCCCCCATGCTGGCTGAGGAATTCTGGGAGTTGAAGTCCGCGAGTCATGAAGGGGCCATAGTTCCCCCACGCTGCCTCAGGAATTCTGGGAGTTGAAGTCCACGAGTCATGAAGGGGCCATAGTTCCCCCATGCTGGCTCAGGAATTCTGGGAGTTGAAGTCTGCAAGTCATGAAGGGGCCATAGTTCCCCCATGCTGGCTGAGGAATTCTGGGAGTTGAAGTCCACGAGCCAAGAAGGGGCCATAGTTCCCCCATGCTGGCTCAGGAATTCTGGGAGTTGAAGTCCACCAGTCATGAAGGGGCCATAGTTCCCCCATGCTGGCTCAGGAATTCTGGGAGTTGAAGTCCACGAGTCATGAAGGGGCCATAGTTTCCCCATGCTGGCTGAGGAATTCTGGGAGTTGAAGTCTACGAGCCAATAAGGGGCCATAGTTCCCCCACACTGGCTGAGGAATTCTGGGATTTGAAGTCCACGAGTCATGAAGGAGCCATAGTTCCCTCATGCTGACTGAGGAATTCTGGGAGTTGAAGTCCGCAAGTCAAGAAGGGGCCATAGTTCCCCCATGCTGGCTCAGGAATTCTGGGAGTTGAAGTCCAGAAGTCATGAAAGAGCCAAGATGGCCTACCCCTGCCCTAGTTGGTAGATGGCTGATCTCTGATATGTCCCTCATAGGTCAAGTTGCCGTGCAACGAGCCATTTTGGAGGTCCGCAAACATCGCGCCAGGTACAAAGAGTCGGTGGAAGGTTTCATCGAAGAGGCCGTGGTGCGTCGGGAGCTGGCGGACAACTTCTGCTTTTACAACCCAAACTACGACAAGATTGAAGGTAACACAGCCCTGTCTTCTGGGTCCACGCAACACGGGTAGCCCCAAAGACCCTAACCGAAGCAGAAACAGACTGGGGGAAGGCCTCTGTTGTGTCCTTAAAGCTGTCGTGCTGGTTGTGGGAGTGCAGCCACTGGGGTGTCAGGTGTGAATAACCTGACCTCCGTGTGTAGAGTTCAAACTGGCTACTTTATTCTTCTATGCCTGTAATACAGGAATTTTCCCCGACTGGCAGACTTCGTGTGGGAAAGGCTAGAGGAAGTTCAAAAGCATTTGGGGTGTGTGTGTACGTGTGTGTATGTGTGTGTGAGAGAGAAATAGAGAGAAAGAAAGAGACAGAGAGAAAGAAAGAAAAAGAGAGAGGAAGAGGAAAGAGAAAGAGAGGGAGAAAGAGAGAAAGGGAGAGGGAGGGAGAGGAAAGAGAGAGAAAGGGAGAGGGAGAAAGAAAGGGAGAGAAAAGGGAGAGAGAAAGAGGGAGAGAAAGAAAGGGAGGGAGAGGAAAGAGAAAGAGTAAGAGAGAAAGAGGGAGAGGAAAGAGAGAGAGAGATAGAGAGAGGAAAGAGAAAGAGAGAGAAAGAAAGGGAGAGGGAGAGGAAAGAGAGAGGGAGAGGAAAGAGGGAGAGGGAGAGGAAAGAGAGAAAGAGAGAGAGGGAAGAAAGAGAGGGAGAGGGAGAGGAAAGAGAGAAAGAGAGAGAGAGAGGAAAGAGAAAGAGAGAGAGAGAGAGGAGAGGAAGAGAGAAAGAGAGAGAGAGAGGAAAGAGAGAAAGAGAGAGAGGGAAGAAAGAGAGGGAGAGGGAGAGGAAAGAGAAAGAGAGAGAGAGAGGAAAGAGAAAGAGAGAGAGAGAGAGGAGAGGAAGAGAGAAAGAGAGAGAGGAAAGAGAGAGAGAGAGAGAGAGAGAGAGAGAGCTTGTCCTCTTGTGTTTATGTAATGAGTCCAGGCTAATTCCTTGTTTGATCCCTCCTTCCAACTGGGACGGTTGCTCTCCAACATCCTGACAGGTGTATAATCTTTTGAAGGTGCCTATGATTGGGCCAAGACCACACTGAAGCTCCATGCCAAGGACAAGAGGCCCTACCTGTACACCCTGGAGCACCTAGAAGAGGGGAAGACCCACGACCTCCTGTGGAACGCTGCTCAGGTAACCGGAAGACCAGAGGAAACATGGTTCGGAGCCTTTTACTCAGGCTCTGTAGCGTTCCTTCTCCTGCACACTTGGAAGCCCTACTTTCTGCTGGATCTCTTTATTGTAATACAGGTGGTCTTCGATTTACGAGCACAACTGAGCCCAAAATTTCCGTTGCTAAGCGAGACAGTTGTCAAGCGAGCTTTGCCCCATATTATGCACTCCCTTGCCACGGTTACTAAGCGAATCACTGCAGTTGTTAAGTGAGGAACTCGGCCGTAAAGCGAAACTGGCTTCCCCGTTGACTTTGAATGGTCAGAAGGTCCGCAAAAGGTGATCACGTGACCCGGGCGCACGGCAAGCGTCATCAATACGTGCCCGTTGTGTCCAAATTTTGATCACGTGACCGCGGGGACGCTGCAACTGTTTCTAAGTGTGAAAAAAACGGTCGTCGGTCACTTTTTCAGTGGCGTTTAGTGTCCGTTTGAAAGGTCGCTAAGCAAACGGTTGTAAATTGAGGGACTACCTAAACAAGCTCTGGATCGTTCAGAAGGACTAAGCAGCCAGAGGACTGTTTTGGGGCATATCTAATTAATTTATGCCCATCTTTGATCTGATACGGGTTGGCAGCTCATAGCTTAGATGTTTTTAGAAGGTGATAGGAGAACATCTGTAGAGGAAGCTTACAAAGTGAGTTGTAGGGGGGACAACACTGAGATGTTGATGTGATGGCCGGCTTCTCTGGAGATCCCCTTGGGACAATTCAGCCCTAAACAAATCAGATGGACCTCAACCTCCAGGAAGATTCTGGAAAAGAAATCAGCCAGGTTGGAATTGCAAGCGTGAGGAAAAGAAGCTGATTAGGAGTAGTGTTTTAGAATCAGAATAGAGCTCGAAGGGACCTTGGAGGTCATCTAGTCCAGCCCCCTACTCAAGCAGCAGACCCTATATCATTTCAGACAAGTGACTGTCCAGTCTCTTCTGAAAAACCTCCAGTGATGGAACGCCCATGATTTCTGGTGGCAAGCTGTTCCACTGGTTAATTGTCCTCCCTGTTAGGAAGTTTCTCCTTAGTTCTAGGTTGCTTCTCTCCTGGATTAGTTTCCATCCGTTGCTTCTTGTCCGGCCTTCAGGGGCTTTGGAGAATAAGTCAAACCCCCTCCTCTTTGTGGCAGCCCCTCAAATACTGGAACACTGCTATCATTCCCCCCCCCCCAGTCCTTCTAGTAGTTTGTTAAAAATAAGTTGTGGCAGACAAGAGTGGCTGCTTTTTTTGACCAAGTGACTCGATTAATAGACGAAGAGAATACTGTGGATGGAGCATAGTTGAACTTTATTAAGGTGCCTGATAAGGGTACAGCTTCCTTGTTGCTGGGGAATTAAAAAGAGCGCAGAGAAGAGTAACTGAAGGGCTTGGAGGCTAAATTCAGTGAAGAACGGTGAAAGGAACTGGGTATACTGTCAGAGTTCCGACTGACGAACCCAACCAAGCAAACACGTTTGAGACATTCCAATCTCTTAATGTAAAACTTTATTGAGTACATCATTTCGCCATGTATGCAAGCAAAACCAGCTCTAAGAAACCCGAAGCCAAACCTTTATAGTAAAAGTATAGAATCCCCCCTCCCGTCCTTGAACAGGTTACATTGCCCAGTTTAGGTGTAAATATATTGTTATGAGAAAATGTCTCTGAGTCGGGTCAGACAGCATCACCACCAGATGGATCCGTAGCTGGCTGACCGGCCGTACTCAGCGTGTGGTCCTCAATGGAACCGCATCTACATGGAGGGAAGTGTGTAGTGGGGTGCCCCAGGGCTCTGTTCTGGGCCCAGGGCTCTTCAACATCTTCATCAACGATTTGGACGAGGGGATAGATGGGGAACTCATCAGATTTGCAGACGACACCAAGCTGGCAGGAATAGCCAACACTCCAGAAGACAGGCTTAGGATACAGGAGGATCTGGACAGACTTGAACACTGGGCGCTATCTAACAAAACAAAATTTAAGGGTGAAAAAAGTAAGGTTCTACATTCAGGCAAGAAAACCCAAATGCACAGGTATAGTATAGGGGGTACCTTGCTCAAGAGTAGTAACTGTGAGAGGGACCTCTGAGTCCTAGTGGACAATCTCTTAAATAGGAGCCAGCCGTGTGCTGCAGCTGCCAAAAAAGCCAACACAGTGCTAGGCTGCATTAACAGGGATAGAATCAAGATCAGGTGAAGTGTTAATCCCGCTTTACAAGGCCTTGGTAAGGCCACACTTGGAATACGGCATCCAGTTTTGGTCCCCACCATATAAAAAAGATGCTGAGACTCTGGAAAGAGTGCAGAGAAGAGCAACAAAGATGATTAGGGGACTGGAGGCTAAAACGTATCAGGAACGGTTGCTGGAATTGGGGATGTCTAGTTTAACAAAGAGTAGGATGGGGGGGGGGAACATGATAGCAGTCTTCCAGTATCTCAGGGGCTGCCACAAAGAAGAGGGAGTCAAGCTATTCTCCAAAGTGCCTGAAGGCAGGACAAGAAGCAACGGGTGGAAACTAACCAAGGAGAGAAGCAACCTAGAACTAAGGAGAAACTTCCTGACAGTTAAAACAATGAACCAGTGGAACAACCAGCCTCCAGAAGTTGTGAATGCTCCAACACTGGAAGCTTTCAAGAAGAAACTGGACAGCCATTTATCCAAAATGGTCTAGGGTTTCCTGCCTGAGCAGGTGGTTGGACTAGATGACCTCCAAGGTCCTTTCCAAGTTTATTGTTGTTGTTGTTGTTATTATTATTATTATTATTACCTGGTGAATCGTCCTTGATTCTCGTGGTCTGCCTTCTTTATCTCTGTAGCCTGTGTTGCATTTTACCCATCCTCCCAGTCTCTTAAAAACTTCCAGTGTTGGAGCATTCACAACATCTAGTGGCAAGCTGTTCCACTGGTTTATTGTTCTCTTAGGTTAGTTCTAGGTTGCTCCTCTCCTTGATTAGTTTCCATCCGTTGCTTTTTGTCCTGCCCTCAAGTGCGTTGGAGAATAATTTAAACCCTGATGGGGTTATAGGGCCCATCACTGGGCTTTTCAAACAAAGATGGGTGGCCATTTATCTGGAAGGATCTGAAGGTTCCTGCCCTGGTGGAGAGTTAGCCTAAAAGACCTTGAAGTGGTCCCTCCACCCCAAGGATGCCGTGGTTTTACATTGGTTCCCGCGTGATTCTTAGATTTCTCCAAGGAAATGTGAGGCTCATCGGTTCTTCCCAACCTTCCCTCTCAGCTCCAGATGGTTCACGAGGGGAAGATGCACGGCTTCCTGCGGATGTACTGGGCCAAGAAGATCTTGGAGTGGACCAGGTCACCAGAAGAGGCCCTGCAGTTCAGCATCTACCTGAATGACCGCTACGAATTGGACGGCCGAGACCCCAACGGATACGTAGGTGAGTCATGGAGAGGCTGGGAGGTCCCGCCCCTGCTAAACAGGACAGTCCTTAAGCGAGGACCCCCTGTACAGCCAAATGACGTGCGTAATAGGTGGAGTTTCATAAGTTTTGGGTTTTACTTGGAAGGCCTCTTTTCCTGAGCCTCGTGGCGACGGATCGCACAACCGCTGAGCGAGGAATTGGACCGGGAGTTGAGATCTGGGCATCTCTTGGAAATCGACGGTAGTTAGGGCACAGAGGGTGTGTGCATCCATCCGCCAACAGTGTGTGTTACTTAAACTCGGATAGATCTTTCTAGATTAGATTAGATTAGATATTTTAGATTACATCGTGAGTGCATCCATGTCAATAGAATGTATCACTTAAAGTAGCGGTTCTCAACCTGTGGGTCGGGACCCCATTTGGGGTCGAACGACCATTTCACGGGGGTCGCCAAACAAGGCTGTCTGCCATTTTTTCCCCTTTACTTTGGCCACGCCCCTGGCACCCGGTGATGTATAAGTGGTTGGGGGTCACCACAACATGGGGAACTGTATTATGGGGTCGTGGCATTAGAAAGGTTGAGAACCACTGACTTAAAGTAAGATACATCTTTCTATATATTATTATATTATATTACATTACATTACATTACATTACATTACATTACATTATATATATTTTAATATTGATCATACTATAATTATATATTATATTATGCTGTTATATATTATACTAATATACTATAGTTATCATACTATATATTAGATTAGATATTACATATTTTACTATTGATCATACTATATTAATTATATATTATATATTATATACTATACTATTATATACTATATCGATCATACTATATTATATTATGCTGTTATATATACTATTATATACTATAGTGATTATACTATATATATTATATTACATTACATTACGTATTATATGCTATACTATATTAGATATTTTACTATTGATCATACTATATTAATATTATATACTATGCTATATTATATATTATGCTATATTATATATTACACTATTATATACTATATTGATCATACTATATATATATGATATGATATATGATATATGATGATATATCTCGTTCTCTCTCTCTCTCTCTCTCTCTCTCTCTCTCTCTCTGCTAGGCTGCATGTGGTCAATCTGTGGGATCCACGACCAAGGATGGGCTGAACGGGCCGTCTTTGGCAAAATCCGCTACATGAATTATGCCGGTTGCAAGAGGAAGTTTGATGTTGCCCAGTTTGAGCGCAAATATAGTCCTCAACGCTTCACCCAGTAGCCTTGGTGGAAGGCCACCCTCCACGCTGACGGACACCTGCTTCTCTCCTTGTAAAAGACAAGAGCAATAAAGACACTCACTGTTGCGGAGGAAAAGCAAGCTTGATCTGCAGGCTAGAAACCAGGAGACGGGGAGTTCTAGTCCCACCTTAGGTATAAAAGCTGATTGGGTGACTTTGGGCCAATCACCAGGAGACGGGGAGTTCTAGTCCCACCTTAGGCATGAAAGCTGGTTGGGTGACTTTGGGCCACCCAAAGTCTCAATATCTTTTTTATATCGTGATGACCAAAACTGGATGCCGTATTCCAAGTGTGGCCTTAACAAGACCTTGTAAAGTGGTATTAACTCTTCACGTGATCTTGATTCTATCCCTCTGTTAATGCAGCCTAGCACTGTGTTGGCCTTTTTGGCAGCTGCAGCACACGGCTGGCTCATATTTAAGTGAATGTCCACTAGGTCTCCAAGATCCCTCTCACAGTTGCTACTATTGAGCAAGGTACCACCTAGAGTACCATACCTGTGCATTTGGGTTTTCTTGCCTAAATGTCAAGCCTTACTTTTTTCACCGTTGGATTTCATTTTGTTAGATAGCGCCCAGTGTTCGAGTCCTGCCCAGATCCTCCTGTATCTTAAGCCTGTCTTCTGGAGGGTTGGCTATTCCTGCCAGTTTACAAACGGTTGTAAGTCAAGGACTACATCATTTGGGAGGGACCGGTACAGCGACCAATCCATCAAGCATTTTTCGTGAATTTATTGTGTGAAGCACTCCACCAATATACCAGAGATGCAGCCTGAGTATTATTATTAGTTTTATTACCGATGACATTTCCATGGTTACACTTTACTGGAATAACAGATGGATTTCCAGGTTCAACCAGGTTCCTCTTAATTTTTACAAAGATTATTTCACTCAATACAGTTAGGAAACAGGGTTTTTGTGGGGTTTTTTTTGCCAAATGGGCATTAAATCAACAGCTCCAACATTTCTGAGCACCATTTAGCATCCTAAATCCCCCTTGTGTGCATCTTTTGGTACGTTCTGCAATTTCTAAAGTGAACCCTTTAGAATCCACCCCCTCCTTGCTGGTTTTTGTAAAAACTGAATCAGTGCTTTTTAGAAAAAAATGGCTTTGCTAGCAAAAGGGAAATAAACGTTTTGGAGTCTCCAAAAATCTTCAAATATTTGCTTGAAGCAGCACAGTGGAAGGAACCTGGTTAAAAAAACAAACAACACGCAGTGTGCATTTGTGTTTTTTTTCCCACGTGCGTTAAAAAGAAGTGTGTGGGGAGCCAGGTTTTTGAAGGGGGGGGGGAAATAGGAGCAAGGCGAACATAAATATCCTTAATATAAATGTAGTCATCGGGGTGAGATTGGGACTCTCAAGGTTAAAATTATTCGGATTAACGACGTTGAGGTTAAACTGGTGTTCCGCATAGCTCGGCTGCAAAACTACGAAAAGGGTAAGAGTTCTTCCAGGAAAAAAATGGCTGTGTGCAAATTTAGTTGAAGATTTGATTAGGGGGAAATGAGAGCAGTTAAACCAGAATGGATGTGGAGCAAAGAAGGGATCAAAATCAATTGTTTTTTTGAGTTTCCCATTTTTTTTTTTCAGAACATGGGTCTTCAGACTTGGCTCTTTTATGACTTGTGGACTTCAATTCCCAGAATTCCTCAGCCAGCATGCCTGGCTGAGGAATTCTGGGAGTTGAAGTCCAGGAGGTCTTCAAACTTGGCCCTTTTGACTTGTGGACTTCAACTCCCAGAATTCCTCAGCCAGCATGCCTGGCTGAGGAATTCTGGGAGTTGAAGTCCAGGGGTCTTCAAACTTGGCCCTTTTATGATTTGTGGACTTCAACTCCCAGAATTCCTCAGCCGGGCACACATGCCTGGCTGAGGAATTCTGGGAGTTGAAGTCCACAAGTCATAAAAGGGCCAAGTTTGAAGACCCCTGGTCTAGAACAGCGTTCCTCAACCTTGGCCCTGTGGGGACTTCAACTCCCAGCTGGCTGGGGAATTCTGGGAGTTGAAGTCCACGCATCTTCAACCGACCAAGGTCGAGAGACGCTGTTCTGGAATGTTCTCGCCGAAGCCCTGTAGAGTTTGCACACGAGAGGGCTCCCTTCCCAGAACACAACCTAAGGAAACCATCCTCGAGAGATTCTCGAAGCTCCAAAGGAGATGCCTTGTTGCAAATCCTTCTTGCCATGCCAATACTGATAGATTAATTTCATTTTTTTCCTCCTCTGCTGCTGCTATCGCTCAGATAGCCTGTCTGGGACATCAGCGCTGCCCATCTGGGAGCTGAAATCCTAAAACCACTTATTTCAATTTTTTTTGTGCCCGTCTGAGAGCTGAAATCCTAAAACCACCTTTTTCAATTTTTTTTTTGTATTGCCTAACTGATCTAGCACACACTTTCTGGAATTTGGAATAAGTTGTACGTTGCTTTTCTGTTTTTTTAAGTGTCTAGGATCAAATAGGAGCGGGGGGAATGGGGGGGTTTAAGCCTCAGAGGAAAGCAGCCGTAAAACTTGTGATCATGGGATAAAAAAAAAATGGTTTCTTCCTTTAAGCCGTGTCTTGCAGAGCAGGCCTCTGAGCCTGGCCCTCTTCCTCCAGCTGTGGGGGGCTTCGAGACCCCCGATCCAGTGACCCATGATGGCTTAGGATAGGGGCTGCAGCCTGAAGCAGCTGAAGGAGTGGGGGCTATTGTAGAGAATTTTTCCTGTTAGGAAATATATATATATATATATATGTATGTATGTATGTATGTATGTATGTATGTAGGTCTTTGGTTGTTCAGGTTTTCTCCCGCGTAAAATTGGAAGTGTCTTGGCGATGTTTCGACGAAGTCCCATTCGTCATCTTCAGGCTGGTGCTTTCAGCTTCGTGCTTCAAAGCATGAAGCTGAAAACACCAGCCTGAAGATGACGAATGGGACTTCGTCGAAACGTCGCCAAGACACTTCCAATTTTACGCGGGAGAAAACCCGAACAACCAAAGACCTACATATATATATTCCTCTCGTTGGAGGAATTGTCCAGTTTGCAAATCAACCGACATTATTCCTCTGACGAGACCTTTCAGACAAACAGGGAGAAGAGAAAAACGACCGTGAGCTTGTGGGTCTGTGTGTTCTCACGCATAGATCCTTTTAAGGAGCTGAGAAAGGAGTTGTTGTTGTTTTTTTTTTAATCCTTTCAGCCCCGCTCAAATCCAGCTTTCCCATTCTGGTTATTCCACTCCCTTTCCCCGCTAACTTTCTCCCAAGATTGGAAAAAGGGACAGGCCTAATAGTTTGTATCCCCCCCCCCAATCCTTTTTCCTGGCTCCTTTGCCAAATCGGACAATATGGGAGCGAGGTTTAGCAAAGAAGAATAAAGAGAATTGGAGGCGAGGATTGGGTGGTCCGAAAAAAATATATTAAAAATTTAAAAAGACCAAAAAGAAAAAAAAAAAACCAACCCCAACACAGCAACCGATAACGGCCAGTCAAACAGGACAGGAGGCTTTTCCCTTTTAGGAGCGCGGCCGGATCCTGTCGGCGGAACTCGGCCTCCGGAAAAAGCCCATCATCGGCTTCTCTCCGTGGATGGAGCAATGTCCTGGGTTCTAGACGGGCGTGCCCCAAATAGTCTCCTGTGCCTTTCGGTAGAAAGAAGCATCCTTCTTCGTTGTGTCTCTGAGTTGGCGCCAGACGTCAGTTCTCGTCCAGGAAGGATTTCCCTTCTCCGGGCCGAGTTGCGAAGCGCTGGCTAGGGAGCGTGTGTGTGTGTGGGGGGGGAAGAGAGCATCCAGCTTTGTCCGTCGGTCAGTCCGGTGCTCGAAGGGCGCAGGCCGGACGGCGACCTGCAGGTTCTCGGCCGTCACGTGGCTGCTCCTACCGTGTCCTCCTCCGGCTCATAATCCGAGAGATCGGCTTCCAGACTCTGCTTGGCTAAGAGTTCCCGCCGCGCTTGAAGGCGGGCACATCTGGGGCAGGGTCCCGACTGGAAGCAGCCCTTATGGTAGCAAGCTCTGCACTCTGTGGGGAGGGAGGGGGGGTGGAGAAAAAAAGAAGGAATCAAAGAGGAGCGAAGGAGGCGTGGAGAGCATCAGAGCTTCCAACAATCCGCCTTTTTTTTTTGCTCCATTGTGGTTGGGACTCCATTGTGTAAGAGATTTTTTTTTTTTTTGTGCTGTTGGGCTAACAGAATAATAAGAGCTGGAAGGGACCTCGAAGGTCTTCTAGTCCAACCCGCTCCTCAAGCAGGAGACCCTCCCAGTCATCAAAGGGCCAAGTTGGAAGACCCCCTGTGTTAGGGGATTAGCCCTCCTGTTTGATCGCTTACCTTCACACGTTTTGCATTTGCTGAGTTCAAAGGGAAACAGGATGTCCTCCTCATTCTGGCAGAATTCACAGATGAAGCCCTTCGCTTGACACAGCTGGGGGGAGAAGAGAAAAAAAATGTGGACTAATGCAACACAACAATCCCACTGTTTGGGTTTCACTTAGCCCGAGAGGGAGATTCCAGGACTTCCTGGAAGGAAGGAAGGAAGGAAGGAAGGGAGGGAGGGAGGGAGGGAGGGAGGGAGGGAGGGAGGAAGAATTGGAGAGGAAGGAAAGGGAGGAAGGAAGGGAGGAAGAATTGGAGAGGGAGGGAGGGAGGGAAGGAAAGAAGGAAGGAAGGAAGAGAAAGGAAGGAAGGAAAGAAAGAAAGAAAGAAAGAAAGAAAGAAAGAAAGAAAGAAAGAAAGAAAGAAAGAAAGAAAGAAAGAAAGAAAGAAAGAAAGAAAGAAAGAAAGAAAGAAAGAAAGAGAAGTAAGGAGGGAAGGGGGTCTCCACACTCACCATGCATTTCTCGACGTGCAGTTCTCCCACCCGGAGGAGCTCGGTCAGGCGGGGAACCAGATCCCCCTTCTTGATGGCGCTCAGGTCATTTAAGGAATAAAGGTGAAGGTCCTCGGTCAGGTGACCCGGCACCGCATCAAAGGCATCCAGAAGCCTGGAGGGAAAGAGCAGCCAGGTGGTCAGCAGTGGGACAACAGGTCTCTCCCTCCTCTCCGGAAAAGTCCTGCCCAACTCCCCATTTTTAATTGTCAAGAGAGTAACCTGGTTTGCTTCCCACCGTTTCCTTTTCAAATGTTGTGGCTCAGGCTGTGTGGGGCCCTTGGTGCTGAGCTTCGTTTTTTTTTTTTCTTGCAGACGTTTCATGATCTAACTAGGTAACGTCGTCAGTGCTAGAAGGGAGGGGGGTTTTCTGGGAGGAGGAGGAAGAGGAGGAGGAGGAGGAGGAGGAGGAGGAGACTGTGGGATCCCCGGCGCTCTGAGCTTGGCTGTTTTCTTGCAGATGTTTCATTGCCTAACGAGGTGACGTCATCAGCGCTGGGTGTCGGGTTTCTCTTTGTTTGTATACGATATAACCCCCCCTCCCTCCTACCACTGATGATGTTACCTAGTTGGGCAGTGAAATGTCTGAAAGAAAACAACCAAGCTCAGAGAGCACCAAGGAGCCCACAATCCTTTTTCTTTCTTTCTTTCTTTCCTTTCTTTCTTTCTTTCTCTTTCTTTCTTTCCTTTCCTTTTCTTTATTTTTCTCTCCTCCTCCTCCTCCTCCCTTCTAGCACTGATGATGTTGCCTAGATGGGTCCAACCATCTTAGAGAGCACCAAGAACCTCACAATCCTTTC
Source organism: Crotalus adamanteus (assembly GCA_039797435.1). Taxonomy (NCBI): domain Eukaryota; kingdom Metazoa; phylum Chordata; class Lepidosauria; order Squamata; family Viperidae; genus Crotalus; species Crotalus adamanteus. The sequence continues at coordinate 102,907,880 of CM077922.1, read as the reverse complement.
TTTCTTTCTTTTCTTTCTTTCTTTCTTTCTTTCTTTTTCTTTCTTTCTTTCTTTCTTTCTTTTCTTTCTTTCTTTCTTTCTTTCTCTTTCTTTTTCTCTCCTCCTCCTCCTCAAATCTCCCTCCCTTCAAGCACTGATGATGTTGCCTAGTTGGGTCATGAAATGTCTGCAAGAAAACCACCCAGCTCAGAGAGCACCAAGGACCCGACAATTCATTCTTTTTCTTTCTTTCTTTCTTTCTTTCTTTCTTTCTTTCTTTCTTTCTTTCTTTCTTTCTTTCTTTCTCTCTCTCTCTCTCTTTCTTTTTCTTTCCTCCTCCTCCTCCTCCTCCTCAAACTCCCCTCCCTTCAAGCACTGATGATGTTGCCTAGTTGGGTCATGAAACGTCTGCAAGAAAACTACCCAGCTCAGAGAGCACCAAGGACCCGACAATTCACTTTCTTTTTCTTCTTCTTTCTTTCTGTTTCTTTTTTTTTTCTTTCTTTCTTTCTTTCTTTCTTTCTTTCTTTCTTTCTTTCTTTCTTTCTTTCTTTCTTTCTTTCTTTCTTTCTTTCTCTCTTCTCCTCTTCCTCCTCCTCTCCACAAGCCCCCCTCCCTTCTAGCACAGATGATGTTCCCTAGTTGGGAAGTGAAACGTCTGCAAGGAAACCACCCTGCTCAGAGAGCACCAAGGACCCCACAGTTCAGCCCTGAGCTACAAAGAGTCTCTTGTCCTGGAAATAAAACTATAGATACAGATAGTTCTCGACTTACCATTCATTTACTGACCGGGCAAAATTACAACAGCGCTGAAAAAAAAAAATGACTTGGGACTGTTTTTCACACTTGTGACCGTTTTAGCATCTCCAGGCTCACGTGATCAGAATCGGAACGCTGGGCAAGTAGTTCACACTTAACGACCGTTGCAGGGCCCCGAAGTCAGGGGATCACCTTGTGCAACCTTGTGACAAGTACAATCTGCGGGGAAGGCAGATTCCCTTGACAACCGTCTTACTAACAGGTGTAGCGATTCACTTAACAACTGTGGCCAGAAAGGTCGTAAAACGGGGCACGACTCGCTTAGCAACGGTCTTGCTTAGCAATAGAAATGTTGGGCTAAATTGTGATCGTACGTCGAGGACCCTTTGTATTATTTTGATAGTAGCCTCCGGAGAGACGTAACTGGATTGTAAGTCTGGATAAGGATATTAACCATTTTTCTTTTCCTAATGTTCCCTAGCCTGGAATTTCTCTTTTCTCACAGCTGCCACACACTCAGTCAGCCTCCTCACTGGGGCATCTGCCCTGGCACCAACTCCCCGCTGCTCACAGCCTACTCCCACTCTACGTTAACAAAGGGGCTCTCCAAAAAAGTTTCCTGGTGTCCTTACCCTTTAGCTAAGCGACAGGTTTTGAACATGTTCTTCATGTGGTACAGCTGGATTCTCAGAAGCTGGAAGAGACCAAGAAGACAGGAGTTCAGGGTAACAGCGTGACAAGAGTTGGAAGGGACCCTGGTGGTCATCTAGTCCAACCCCCTGCTTGAGCAGGAGACCCCTAGACCAGGGGTAGGCAACCTTGGCTCTTTTATGACCCGTGGACTTCAACTCCCAGAATTCCTGAGCCAGCCGTGCTGAGGGGAAAGGGAGGTTTCCAAGCTGAGCCATGCTGGCTCAGGGATTCTGGGAGTTGAAGTCCACGAGTCATGAGGGGGCCATAGTTCCCCCATGCTGGCTGAGGAATTCTGGGAGTTGAAGTCCGCCAGTCATGAAGGGGCCATAGTTTCCCCTTGCTGGCTCAGGAATTCTGGGAGTTGAAGTCCGCCAGTCATGAAGGGACCATAGTTCCCCCACGCTGGCTGAGGAATTCTGCCCTATAGTATTCTGGAGAAATGGCTATCCAATCTCTTCTTGAAAGCCTCCAGGGATGGAGCATCCGCAACATCAGTTCTCACTGTAAGGAAATTCCTCCTTAATTCCAGGTTGCTTCTCTCCTTGATTAGTTTCCATCCTTTGCTTCTTGTCCTGCCTTCTGATGCATTGGAGAATAGGTGCTGCATCACTGGAGGTTTTTAAGAAGAGACTGGACAGTCATTTGTCTAAAATAGCATAGTGTCAGGATAATAATTTAATAGCTAAACACTTTATGTAAAGATGTAATATAATGTGGATAATGCAATAATAGGAATGACTCAGCAGGTGTGTGTATACCTTTAAGAATCCGAGTATAAAAGGGAAGGTTTTTTTGCTGGCATCTTTCTCTCTCATCCGTTTGACAGCTGTAATTGCTGTGTGTTGGAGTTTGCTGAATCACCACCTGTATTTATTTTATTTCTAGTGTATATTTGTAGGTAGCGTGTAATATAAACCACATTTAATTACAAACCACTGTTTACTGTATTTACTCCTGGGTTACCTCAGCGCAGTAAGACTGTGCCTGCTCTGACACTTAGGGTCTCCTGCTTGAGCAGGGGGCTGCACTGGAAGACCTCCAAGGTCCCTTCCCATGCTGTGGTTCTCACCCAAAGCGCGTTGGCAAGCGCCAGATGCCTTACCCTGACTTGGTTGAGCGGCTTGACCTTACGGTACAGGGCGGCGTTGACGTCCTGCATGTTGAAGAGGGGATCGTTCCAGATCTTGTGCAGCAGGTCCTTGGAGAAGTTGCTGACGTAGTATTTGCCAAAGTCCCACTTGCGGAGGATACGGCTGGGGATGACCATCTGGGCGTTCTCGTGGCAGCACTGGCAGAAGTATTTGCCCAGGTACTCGCAGTAGCGCATCCGCTTGATGTAATCTGAGACGGCCCATCGGACGAAGAAAAGAGAGGGAAGGGAAAGAGGTTTAAGAGAGGACTGCTCCCCAGGGGGAGCGTTTCGATTCCTGATTGTCCGTGAGCGCTGGGGCCGACGATCAGAGCTCGGAACGTTCTAGAATCGAGGCCGAGTTTGACGGACGGGGTCTGCCCGCCTAGGTGTGACTTCGTTTCTACAAGTAGTCCTCTACTTACGACAGTTCATAGCTCACTCAGGAATTCTGGGAGTTGAAGTCCACGAGCCATAAAAGAGCCAAGGTTGCCTACCCCTGGTATAGGGCTTCCTCCCTGAGCAGGGGGTTGGACTAGAAGACCTCCAGGGTCCCTTCCAACTTTATTATTATTATTACATAGGTTCTCATGGGTACTAGTTATGGCAGTTAGTAATAAGTAATAACTAGTGCCATAATAATAGAGCAGCAATGACTGCCATAACTAGTAGCCACGCTTTTCAGTGTTTTGCATGGGCTCTTAAACCTGGCCCAGCAGGTGAACACCAAGTTACAATTAATGATGATATTATTATGATTGTGGGGTATAGGGTTTCCTGCCTGAGCAGGGGGTTGGACTAGATGACCTCCAAGGTCCTTTCCAACTTTATTATTATTATTATTATTATTATTATTATTATTATTATTATTATTATTATTATTATTATTATTATTATTATTATTATTATTATTATTAAAGCCACAATGGAGCCTCCAAGTCCAGAGGCAGTCTATCTTTGAGGATAGAGGATTAGCACAGGGGGGAATCTCGTCTGACTGAGGCTGCGAGGGAAGGGACCCCCCCGGTCCTCCCCCAATCCAGGCCTGAGTACAGACCCGGATCCCGGCCTCCCAAGGTTGCCTACCCCTGATCTAGGCCAATGTTGGTCCTGCCGAACTCTTGCAAGCCAAAAACTCACCAAAATCTGTCCTGATCCCGCAGCCGGCACAGCGGTAGTTCTGCTTGGCCACTGCTGCCTTCCTCCTACAGAACAGAAATTCGGGACATTAAAGGAAAAAAAAAAAACCCTCGTGTCCAATTCACTTCTCGGCCTTGAAGAGGTGAAAGTCTCCATCAATGGATGTTGTTAGCCGGGATGGGCGAAAGTTTGAGGGCATCATCCTCAGAGAAAACCAATTTCCCAGGTGTCCCTTTGGCCATCTTAGATCAAAGTTCCCGGAACTTTCCGGATTGGGTGCTCGGAGGAGGAGGGAGGGGAGGGAGGGGAGGGGAGAAAGAGGGGATGGTTTTGTGGGGGGGGGGGGAAACCACAATTGTCACACTTTCTGCTTCTTTGAGCAGCACCTATTTAGGATACCAAGGAGTCTCTTGGGGATCACACGCGTACAGCAGTAGCCAAAATTGTGGAAAAGTGTCCAGTAGAAACGCCACCTTTGGTTAAGTTTCCACCCATTTTTCTTCTCATTTCTTTATAGCTGTAGCCTTCTTCACTTAATACAGCGGTTCTCAACCTGTGGGTCGGGACCCCATTTGGGGTCGAACGACCATTTCACGGGGGTCGCCAAACAACGCAGTCCGCCATTTTTTCCCCCCTTTTCCTTAGCTGTGCTACTCCCTTTTATTCTATTGGCTTTTGAAAGCCAATAGGATAGACTCTCTTGAATAGAGTCTAATTCTATTGGCTTTCAAAAGCCAGTAGGAATTGTCCAGGCTGTCTCGGCCCTGCTGAGGCCGCCAAAAGTCCCATTCTGCAAACGGTGCTACACCAATTGAGTAGTCCTCGACTTACGACCGGTTGAGTAGTCCTCGACTTACGACCGGTTGAGTAGTCCTCGACTTATGACCGGTTGGGGGTCGCTGCATTAAAAAGGTTGAGAACCACTGACTTAATAAATACTATTTTACATCGCTTTCTGGGCGACTGGTCAACTCTTTGCACCGTCGCTTTAATTTTATGACGTTTTACAAGCTCACTCAACGAAAGAACACAAAAAAACCCCAACCAACTTGATCGTGGAGCACATAACACACTGACCAATGTCGTCCTCTCCGCTTCAAGACATGAGATCAATCACTGGATCCTACTGTGATCTGATTGGCTCATGGCCAAAACAAGACGACACCAGATTGGCTCTCTAAACACTCGTGCTCATTGGCTACAATCCGATGAAGGAAAGCTGTCTGAGATCAACCTAAGCAAATTGGGTTACCTTTTTCTGGTTCTTTGGCTATACCTTTTTGTAGAATACAGTACAGACAATTGAACAGACTATGTTGCATTACGTTCCTGATTAAATTATCTTTCCATGGATATGTAATTTTATGCTACTGCTCCAAAAAAAAAGGGGGGGTGTTATTTGCCATCAAACCTCAAAAATACACTTTCCCCAAAAGGTTTCCGCAATTTTGGCCACTGCTGTACGTACAAACACACACACACACAACATCGCAGACCGTAAACGGCCCTCCTTACGTTGGTGCCGGGTGGATGTTGAAGATGATCTGCGGGCGTGGGGGGGCCCACTCCAGGTTCCCCCGTACCCGGATGCGGAGCTTGTAAATATCAGCGTGTTCGCCGTCATCTGGGGAGATGGGCACGGAATCGGGAATTGGCAATAGCTGTAAAAAGGAAGTAAATCCAATGCACACCATGAACAATGCCGCTGTTCTCTTTGGTTGTGGCCTGCTTTTAATGAGGTGGGGGGTGACAGGATAGCTGTGTTCCAATATTTGAGGGGCTGCCCCAAAGAAGAGGGAGTCAAGCTCTTCTCCAAAGCCCCTGAAGGCAGGACAAGAAGCAACGGATGGAAACTCATCAAGGAGAGAAGCAACCTAGAACTAAAGAGAAACTTCCTGACAGTGAGCACAATTAACCAGTGGAACAGTTTGCCACCAGATGTTGTAGGGGCTCCATCACTGGAGGTTTTTAAGAAGAGATTGAACAGCTATTTCTCTGGAATGGGATATACGGTCTCCTGCCTGAGCAGGGGGTTGGACTAGAAGACCTCCAAGGTCCCTTCCAGCTCTATTCTGATTGACTGATTGATCAATGTATTCCGTGTATGGCATCTACAGACTGACCTACGACACGAATAGAAGGAAGTTTGAGCAGGGGGTTGGACTAGAAGACCTCCAAGGCCCCTTCCAACACTGTTCTTCTGTTATTTTCCAACTTTCTACCCTTCAGGTACGTTACCTTTTGAGGCCAACATTTTGTTTAATTTATTTGGGTTTTTTTTTTTTTTTTACAAAAATTATTAGTGGACTCTAGCCCGTGTGCTCTAACTGGAAATCCAGTCCAATCTGTGGCAAGGTTAAAGAATACTGCTTTGCAGAAGAATGGTTTTGATTCATCCCTTCCCTGACCTAAAAAGCATCTTTCTCCTTTTGCCAGAATCTCCTGATGAAATATAAGTTTAATTTGTTTGACATCTAACTTAAGAATCCTCCTATGTCTGGTAAAATTCATCAGCCTGGAGATTAATCTGTTCTTACAATAGACCCGTGTTCCTCAAACTTCACCACTTGGAAGATGGGTGGGCTTCAACTCCCAGAATTCCCCAGCCTGCTTTCGGGAATGCTGGGAGTTGACGTCCTCACACCTTCAAGGGACCAAGGTCCGGAAACATTGCATGGATAATAATAATAATAATAATAATAATAATAATAATAATAATAACAACAACAACAACAACAACAATAGTTGGAAGGGTCCTTGGAGGTCATCTAGTCCAACCCCCTGCTCAGGCAGGAAACTCTATACCATTTCAGACAAACGGCTGTTCAGTCTCTTCTTAAAAACTTCCAGTGTTGGAGAAGGAAGGAAGGAAGGAAGGAAGGAAGGAAGGAAGGAAGGAAGGAAGGAAGGAAGAAGAAAGGAAGGATGAAAGAAGGAAGGAAGAAAGGAAGGATGGAGGAAGGAAGGAAGAAAGGAAGGATGGAAAAAGGAAGGAAGGAAGGAGGAAGGATGGAGGAAGGAAAAAAGGAAGGAAGAAGGAAGGAAGGATGGAGGAAGGAAGGAAGGAAGGAAGGAAGGAAGGAAGGAAGGAAGGAAGGAAGGAAGGAAAAGAACAGAATAACAGACTCGGAAGGGACCTTGGAGGTCATTTAGTCCAACCCCCTGCTCAGGCAGGAAACTCTATACCATTTCAGACAAACGGCTATCCAGTCTCTTCTTAAAAACTTCCAGTGTTGGAGAAGGAAGGAAGGAAGGAAGGAAGAAGGAAGGAAGGATGAAAGAAGGAAGGAAGGAAGGAAGGAAGGAAGGAAGGAAGGAAGAAGAAAGGAAGGATGAAAGAAGGAAGGAAGAAAGGAAGGATGGAGGAAGGAAGGAAGGAAGGAAGGAAGGAAGGAAGGAAGGAAGGAAGGAAGGAAGGAGGAAGGATGGAGGAAGGAAAAAAAATTTGCCTTTTGGAAATTACGGAAAGCCATATTAATACAGATAGACCTCGACGTGCAAAGTTTGTTTAGAACTGTTTGAAGTTACACAGCGGCCCTGAAAAAGGTGACTTATGACTAGCTCTCACACTTATGACCGTTGCAGCCTCCCCGTGGTCACCAATATTCAGCCCCTTGGCAACTGGCTCATATTTATGAGGGTTGCGATGTCCTGGGATCACGTGATCTCCTTTTGCGATCTTTCTCACAAGTCAGGTCAATGGGGACACCGGATTCATTTAACTTCCTGACAGTGAGAACAATTAACCAGTGGAACTGCTTGCCACCAGAAGCGGTGAATGTTCCAACACTGGAAGTTTTTAAGAAGAGACTGGACAGCCATTTGTCTGAAATGGTCTAGGGCAGAGGTAGGCAACCTTGGCTCTTTTATGACTCGTGGACTTCAACTCCCAGAATTCCTGAGCCATCATAGCTGGCTCAGGAATTCTGGGAGTTGAAGTCCACGAGTCATAAAAGAGCCAAGGTTGCCTACCCCTGGTATAGGGTTTCCTGCCTGAGCAGGGGGTGGGACTAGATGACTTCCAAGGTCCCTTCCAACTTTACTACTACTACTACTACTACTACTACTACTAACAACTGCAGTGATTCACTCAGAGCAAAGCAGCATTGTAGAGGGGAAAGCTGAAAACACAAGAACTATCAGTTGCAGCTATGACCTATTTGCAAAGCTCATGCAGGAGTACATCGGAAAGAGCTTGAGTTAAAATAGCACGGGAAGGCAGAGGGGGATCCTGGCCAGGTGCTAAGACCACCTAAGAGACCCCACACTAGCATTGTTAGTGGTTTTCAACAGTGTGAAATCACACTTTCGTCACACAAAGCAATGATCTTTGGTTCGGCTTTTGCGCTTTCAAGGTATGTAAACAGGGCTGTTCTTTCTGTAAAATCCTCTAATCCAGGGGTCTTCAAACTTGGCCCTTTTATGACTTGTGGACTTCAACTCCCAGAATTCCTCAGCCAGGCACGCTGGCTGAGGAATTCTGGGAGTTGAAGTCCACAAGTCGTGAGGTGGCCAAGGTTGAAGACCCCTCCTTCAACTTATTTCTGCTTAGCCATTCTACTTCCACCAAGTTGCCTTACATCAGGGGTCTTCAAACTTGGCCCTTTTATGACTTCAAGTCCCAGAATTCCTGAGCCCGCCATGCTGAGGGGAAAGGGAGAGGTTTCCAAGCTGAGCCAGGCTGGCTCAGGAATTCTGGGAGTTGAAGTCCATGAGTCATAATGGGGGCCATAGTTCCCCCATGCTGGCTGAGGGATTCTGGGAGTTGAAGTCCACAAGTCATGAAGAGGCCATAGTTTCCCCATGCTGGCTCAGGAATTCTGGGAGTTGAAGTCCACGAGTCATAAAAGGGCCACGTTTGAAGACCCCTGCTCTAATCTAATGCCTTCTTATGATTGCAGCATTGCTAGAAGCCTCACAGCTGGACAAACTTCAATGTTAAATGGAGGCAGTCCTCCGCTTACAACAGTTCATTCAGTGACCGCTGGCAGTTACGACAGCACTGAAAAAGTGACTTGTGATCGTTTTTTACAGTTATGAGCGTTGCAGCCTCTCCGTAATCGTGCGATTTACGTTTACATGGCTCGTATTTATGACGGTCGCAGTGTCCCAGGGTCAGTTGATTCCCCTTTTGCAATCTTCTGCCAAGCCAAGTCCATGGGGAAGCCAGATCCACTTAGCAACCGTGTTAACAACGGTAGTGATTCACTTGACAACAGAGGCCAAAAAATGGTCGTAAAATGGGGGGAAATTCACTTACTTAGTAACGGGAATGTTGGGATTCAATTGTGGTCGTAAGTCAGGGATTATCTGTACTGTGTGACTGTTTGCCTTGTAGAAGGAAAAGTCCCATCCGGGGCGCCAAATTGTTGAAGGAAAAGTCTTCGTCAGGGTTCAGTCCAAGCTGGGAATAAACTGCAACCTTCTTTCTAAAGCAGTCGCCATGTTATTTATTCCCAGCTTGGACTGAACCCTGATGAAGACTTTTCCTTCAACAATCTGGCACCCCAGATGGGACTTTTCCTTCTACAAGGCAAACAATCACACAGTACAGGTACTCCTTGAGTTAGTATTTCCTTGATTGGGGTTGTTGTTTGCTCCTTGCTGGTCTGGTGTTAATCCTGGTGCTTTAATCTCTGCTTATTTGCCATGTAGATTGTTGGCAAAGTGGCATTTTTGATCTTTTGGGTCTCTTTGAACGGTGTGTAAACGTTGTTTATCTTTAAGTGCCTATTGATGGCCGATTTCTCTAAGTGCCAGACTTCCAGGAATTCTCTGGCGTTTTTTGGGAGTTGGCTTGTCCATTGTCTAGTCTGTATCCCTTACAGGTAGTCCTCGACGTACAACAGTACAGTTCACTTAGTGACCGTTCAAAGTTGCAACGTCACTGAAAAAAGCGGGTTACGACCATTTTTCACACTTAACAACCGTTGCAGCATCCCCATGGTCACGTGATCGAAATTCAACTGTCTCATCCTTATGACGGTTGCAATGTCCCCCAGAGTCACGCGATCCCCTTTTGCGGACTTTCTGACAAGCAAAGTCCATGGGGAAGACGGATTCACTTCACGACCCAACGACTGCAGTGATTCACTTAACAAAACAACTGCAGCAAGGAAGGTTGTAAAATGGGGCAAGGCTCAACAACACATTTCTCACTTCGCAACAGAAATTTTGGGGTCAATTGTGGTCATAAGTTGAGGACTATCTGTAGATAAGTCTTAGACTCGACTTCGCTTCTGTGGCTGATCCGTCACACTGCAAAATATGTTCAAATTACATCAGAAGTCCTGGCCTAAGGATGCAATCTTTAGCACCCGTATTTGTGAAACTCAGACCGAGATGATTGAGCTGCTGGGGTCCCCTGCAAACAGCCCTGGTTACATGCCCAATACAGGTAGTCCTCGACTTACGACCGTCCATTTAGTGACCGTTCAAAGTTACAACGGCCCTGAAAAAAGCGACTCACGACCGTTTTTCAGAGTTACGACCTTTGCAGCATCCCCATGATCACACGGTCAAAATCCAGACGCTTGGCAACCAGTTTGCATTTAAGACGGTTGTAGTGTCCCCCCGGGTCACGGGATCCCCTTTTGTGACCTTCTGACAAGCAAAGTCAACCGGGGGAAGCTGGATTCACTTAACAACCATATTAGTAACTTATCAACTGTAGCGATTCACTTAACAACGGAGGCACGGAAGGTCGCACAATGGGGCAAAAACTCACTTAACAAACATCTCGCTTAGCCACAGAAATCTGGGGCTCCATTGTGGTTGTAAGTCGAGGACTGTCTGTTTTGTCCTCTTCTGCCACGGACCTGGGCGCTACAACCCACATCAAACCACAGCAGCCTTCCCAACGCATCTCTTGTGCGCATTTCAGAAAAGCCGTTAAGTGCACACACGGCACAATGCTCCTCTTCGGACATACCAGCAGTAGCTTCCGGGAAAGCCGTCGTTTCTTATACCACTTGGGGCGCTTAAAAAGCTTTTTAAGAAACTTTAAGGGACCCTGAAAACCAATACAATGTTTATTTTATTGTTCTAGTATTGTACTTCTGCTTACGCTCCTTTCGTTTTCTTCCTTTTTATTATTGTAAGTCACCTATGGCAGGGGTAGGCAACCTTGGCTCTTTTATGACTGGTGGACTTCAACTCCCAGAATTCCTGAGCCAGCCGTGCTGAGGTGAAAGGGAGAGGTTTCCAAGCTGAGCCATGTTGGCTCAGGAATTCTGGGAGTTGAAGTCCAGAAGTCATCAAGGGGGTCATAATTCCCCCATGCTGGCTCAGGAATTCTGGGAGTTGAAGTCCGTGAGTCATGAAGGGGCCATAGTTCCCCCATGCTGGCTCAGGAATTCTGGGAGTTGAAGTCTGCAAGTCATGAAGGGGCCACAGTTCCCCCATGCTGGCTGAGGAATTCTGGGAGTTGAAGTCCGCAAGTCATGAAGGGGCCATAGTCCCCCCATGCTGGCTGAGGAATTCTGGGAGTTGAAGTCCGTGAGTCATGAAGGGGCCACAGTTCCCCCATGCTGGCTGAGGAATTCTGGGAGTTGAAGTCCACGAGTCATGAAGGGGCCATAGTACCCCCATGCTGGCTCAGGAATTCTGGGAGTTGAAGTCCACGAGTCATGAAGGGGCCATAGTTCCCCCATGCTGGCTCAGGAATTCTGGGAGTCATAAAAGAGCCAAGGTTGCCTACCCCTGACCTATAGAGTACCACGTTACAAAAATGATGTTGAGACTTTGGGAAAACTGCAGAGAAGAGCAACTCAGATAATTAAAGGCCTGGAGGCAAAAACATGTGAAGAATGGCTGCAGGATTTGGGAATGGCCAGTCTAGAGAAAAGAAGGACTGGGGGGGGGGGACATGATAGCAGTCTTCCAGTATTTGAGGGGCTGCCATAAAAAAGAGGGGAGGGGGGTCAACCTCTTCTCCAAAGAACCTGAAGGCAGGACAAGAAGCGACGATGAAAACTGATCAAGGAGAGAAGCAACCTGGAACTAAGGAGAAACTTCCTGACAGTGAGGACAATTAACCAGTGGAACAAAAGTTGCCTCCAGAAGTTGTGGGTGCTCCAACACTGGAGGTTTTTGAGAAGAGATTGGACAACCATTTGTCTGAAATCATATAGGGTCTCCTGCTTGAGCAGGGGCTGGACTAGAAGACCTCCAAGGTCCCTTCCAATTCTATTCTGATTGATTGATTGAGTAACCCCGCAGTGAGATAGGTAGCAAATGAATTGAAGAAACAAATAAATAAGCCTCGTGAAGCAGAAAAAGCGAAGGGCTGTGGCCTAATTTTCCCATTAGAAAAAGGGGCCTGGGGGATTGCAAAGGCAATGGAGTTAGCGGAGGTGGCAATATTTTGACTATTTTAAGGAAAGAATTTATCCAGAAACGAAACGTTGGTTTTAGGTTTTGATGATTAGAGGATTTGGCAATGACAGCAACGGTTCGAAACATGGTGAAGTGTAAAGTCAAAGGTTTGATGTTGTGATCCTTTTTGTAATCTTTTTTGTAATGACTTCTATTTCTCTTTGCGCTTTCCTTATTCCTTTTCTTATTTTTCTAACTTTTGTTTTCCTCGGTGTTTTTATCCTAGGGTGAAACTTCATTTAAACTTAAACTTAAGGAAGTCCGTGGGTTGCTACTGCTTCTTCGGCGGCTGCTCAAACTTACAACAGCTGGGATTTACGGCTGGTCCTTGGTGTTTTGGCTGTTACAGCAACCCGTGGACACACGATTGCGATTTCCGACATTCCCTGCTAGCTTTCCACAAGCAAAGTCATTGGGGAAGCCAGCAGAAGCCGGAAGTCAAAAGTCGCAAACGTGCAAGGTCCTCGCTTGATGTCCCACGCAGTCCTTAGGTTATGATGACAACCAGGACTGCGAGAATTGTTGTCTGTAAGCAATGTGGTCACATGACATCACATTTAACGACCATTAGCGATGGAAATTCTGATCCCAATTGCCGTCATAACCCGAGGACAACGTATACAGCCTACAACAGTAAAGTAATATTCCATACAATTCTGAGTGTGTAAACATTTTACTGACTGATGAAAATCCTAACATTACAGCAGCAAAAGCTAGGGTTTTTTTTAACTTTGGCTATAAAAAAAAAAGGCTTTTCCTAACAAATGAGTTAACGAATTGAGGTTGGGAGTCATTATGAAATATTAAAACGCTTCTTAAAATGTTCCATCTAACGCCAAATTTTAGACTGTACTGGTCAACTGCTTTGGGGGTCTTAAACATGTCCATAAAATTGAATGAGAATTTCTCCTCATGCTTTTTTTTTTTTTTTAAATGCACCTTTTTTTGGGTCTAGTTTTGTTTCGTCTTTGTAAAAACATTTTTGAAGCTTGCGCATTTGACCGTTTGAAGAAAATAATAATAAAAAATTAATGGAATTCTAATCCCGTTCAAATTTAATGAAGAAGGAAAAGAAGAATTTTTTTTTTAAAAAAAGTCGTACTTGCCCTGTCGTGTCTCAACTCGTTCCAATTTCCCAACTCGTTCAGGAGAGCTGCATTTTAAGATATCCAGTAGGAACCAGACGAGGATCAATGACATAGGAGGATGCTTAGCTCACCCTTTGCCCGGAGAACGAGAAATTCATGTTTGGTAAGAACTTACCTTCTGCGGGGCGTCGTGTTCGGGAACCAGCCACTCCAATTCAGAGGCTGCGGGCAGTTGCATTCCTTCAAACTGCTTCAGCAAACCCATAGCTACGGCTTCTGCCGAGTTCGAATTGAGGATGGTGTGGTAGCTCCTGGAGGAAGCGGGAGAAATGACAACCATTGTAAAGCAACAGGATTAATGCAGCGGTCTTCCAACTCCGCCCTTCGATGACTTGTGGACTTCAACTCCCAGAATCCCTCAGCCAGCGTTGCACGCTGGCTGAGGGATTCTGGGAGTTGAAGTCCACAAGTCATCGAAGGGCCGAGTTGGAAAACCCCTGGGATACAAGATGCCCGGATCAGGGTCTTTCAATCGCGGCAACTTTTAAGGTGTATGGATTTCGGCTCCCAGAAATCCCCAAGTTATTACGGGCGGAGCTCAACCGAATTCCCCACCCAGTCGATCCTGACAACTTTTAAGATGGGTGGACTTCAACTCCCAGCATTAAGTGGGCGGAGGGATTCTAAGAGCTGAAATTGACACCCTTGGAAAGTTGTTGTAGTTGAAAAAGGTTGCCTTAGACTCCCCCCCTACTGGCAGGATTAGGAACTTTCTTTCCTGGAAGAAGCTATTGGGGGAGGGAACTGAACGTTTTCCTTGCTCATTCCCGTCTCCTTCCCACCTTCCTTCCCTCCCTCCCTCCTTCCTCTCATTTCTGTCTCTTCTCCTCTTCCCCTTTCTTCCTTTCTCCCTCTCTCATTCTTCCTCTCCCTCCCTCCCTCCTCTCCCTCCCTGTCTCCTCCGTTCCCCTCTTTCCCTTCCTCTCATTTCTGTCTCCTCTCTTCCCTCCATCTCCCTCTTTTTTCTTTCTTTCTTTCTTCCTTTCTTTTTCTTTTCTTTTTTCTTTCTTTCTTCCTTTCCTTCCTTCCGGCCTTCCTTCCCTCCCTCTTTCCTTCCCCTCATTTCTGTCTCTTCTCCTCTCCCCCTTTCTTCCTTTATCCCTCCTTCTTCCTCTCATTTTGGTCTCCTCTCCCCCTCTTCCTCTCTCCTTCCTCATTTCTGCCTCCTCTCCCTCCCTCCGTCTCCTCCGTTCCCCTCCCTCCCTTCCTCTCATTTCTGTCTCCTCTCTTTCCTCCATCTCCCTCTTTTTTCTTTTTCTTTCTTTCTTCCTTTCCTTCCTCCCTTCCTCCCATCCTTCCTTCCTATTTCTCTCTTCCCTCCTTCCATCTCCCTCTCCCTCCTTTTCTCTTTCTTTTTTTTCTTTTCTTTTTCCTTCCTTCCTCCCTCCCTCCCTCCCATCCTCCCTTCCTACTTCTCTCTCTTCCCTCCTTCCATCACCTCTCCCTCCCTCTTTTTTCTTTCTTTCTTTCTTTCTTTCCTTTTTCTTTCTTTCTTTTTCCTTCCTTCCTTCCTTCCTCCCTCCCTCCCTTTTATTTCTGTCTCCTCTCTTCCCTCCTTCTCCTCCTCCTTCCTGTCCAATTGACTGACAGCACATTTCCTACCATGTATCCCGTGCTAGAAGTGTCCTCCCTGCCCTAGCCACATGAAACACCCCCTCCTGTGTACTGGACTGGACTGACTCCCATTTGGTCTTAATTACTGCTGCTTCTCCTGCATGGTCCATGCTGGGCTGAATCCCTTCTGCACCCCCCATGGAGGATAGAAGCAAATGCTTTCCTCAACCCTGGGGCTTCTGGGTTACTTCCTGCTGAGGCCATCTTGCTGCAAGATGGATGAGCAACGGGAGGCTCTCCAGCGAGTCCTGCCCTATCGCTGTAAGTCGGTTTTTAATTGAGGCGTCCTGAAGATAGCTTCCAGCATCTACCTCCAGCTGTACAGGTCTACCTGTAGCTGAACCCTGGTTGGGCCAGGCTGAGGGAGAGAGGGAGGATGAAGCATCAGCAGCAGGCATACGTACGTGGAACTAGAGGAAAGGAAGGACTTTTTGGTCGGAGGCCGGTTCCTCTTGATGTCCGCATCTAAGTGGCAACAGAACAGAGATGAGGAAGTACCAAATTTGAAATAAAAGACAGAATAAGAGAGCTGGAAGGGATCTTGGAGATCTTCTAGTCCAACCCCCTGCACAAGCAGGAAACTCTATACCAGGGGGAGGCAACCTTGGCTCTTTTATGACTTCTGGACTTCAACTCCCAGAATTCCTGAGCCGGCCATGCTGAGGGGAAAGGGAGAGGTTTCCAAGCTGAGCCAGGTTGGCTGAGGAATTCTGGGAGTTGAAGTCCACGAGTCATGAAGGGGCCATAGTTTCCCCATGCTGGCTGAGGAATTCTGGGAGTTGAAATCCACGAGTCATGAAGGGGCCATAGTTCCCCCATGCTGGCTGAAGAATTCTGGGAGTTGAAGTCCACGAGTCATAAAAGAGCCAAGATTGCCTACTCCTGCTCTAGGCCTAGGCCGCTTTATGATTTGTGGACCAACTCCCAGAATTCCTGAGCCAGCCATGCTGAGGGGAAAGGGAGAGGTTTCTAAGCTGAGCCATGCTGGCTCAGGAATTCTGGGAGTTGAAGTCTGCGAGTCATGAGGGGGCCATAGTTCCCCCATGCTGGCTTAGGAATTCTGGGAGTTGAAGTCCACGAGCCATAAAAGAGCCAAGGTTACCTAACCCTGCTCTAGGCCTAGGCCGCTTTATGATTGGTGGACTTCAACTTCCAGAATTTCTGAGCCAGCCACGGTGAAGGGAAAGGGAGAGGTTTCCAAGCTGAGCCATGCTGGCTGGGGAATTCTGGGAGTTGAAGTCCACGAGTCATAAAAGAGCCAAGGTTGCCTACCCTTGCTCTATACCAGCGGTTCTCAACCTATGGGTCGCGACCCCATTTGGGGTCGATCGCCCATTTTTCGGGGGTCGCCAAAGGCGGCGATCCGCCATTTTTCGCGGCGCCATGCACGCGCGCCGTGCACGCGCGCCGCGCATGGGGGCGGCGCCGTGCACGCGCGCCGCGCATGGGGGCCCCGCCGTGCACGCGCGCCGCACATGGGGGGCGTTGCGCATGCGCGCCGCGCATGGGGGCGGTGCCACGGATGCACACTGCGCTTGGGGGCCCCGCCGCGCATGCGCGCAGCCCCGCGCATGCGCAGAACGTTTGTGTGACGGGGGTCGCCGTCACACAAACGTTGAGAAGCACTGCTCTATACCATATTTGATCTGATGGATTTCTATTGATTTAAGCCCCTAAATGGGTCACTCACTGATTAAAGGTCTAATAACTCTTACCAGGGAAGTTCTCAGCTCTACAGAGATACTTCTGGATCTGGAAAGTCAAACCCTCATCCAAGCAGGTCTTTGCACAATGTTCATCGAGGACAATACCACCAACTTCCTCACACTCTCAGAACCATCTGCTCCTGTCTAGGAAAGGGTCATACCTGCCTACCAGAGTTTTTCAACCATGGCAACTTGAAGATATATGGACTTCAACTCCCAGAATTCCCCAGCCAGCCATGCCTGGAGTTTTTTTTTCCCTCTTACTCCCTAAAGCGGAGAGAGTGCAGAGGGAGGGATTACAAGAGAGTATAAGTTATGCTGGCTGGGAAATTCTGGGAGTTGACGTCCACACATCTTCATGTGGCCAATTTTGAGAAACACCGGCTTAGACTTTATCTAGTTTATCCAGGAACTTTATCCAGGAATTCTGCCTACATATTTCCAGAGGCAACAGAGCAGATGAATCCTGGATTCAGAAGGGCCTTAACATGGGCAAACCAGGAAGGCAAATTTGTTATCCACGCCTGAAAAATGTAAAAATGTTTTAAGGAGATCGTGGGCACTGGGCAATGCAAACCTTGATCCTATCCTACATTTGTCAAAGCAACAGCAGCGATAGAGAAGAAGACATACTGAGCTGGTGGGTTGGTCTCTGAATGTTTCGTGACCAGGCTAGGTAACATCTTCAGCGGCGTTTAGGGAAGACATACTCTTTGCCCAGAACTGGGCAACTACAGGCCGACAGAAGTCTTCAAATGAACCTTGTATTAACCTTGTGAAGTCTAAAGTTTCCGCCTTCCGTTATGTATTCAAGAGGGACAGTGATTAATATTTATATGTTACTTATACGGAAGGGTGCAGGCCGATACGTATGTTGAATATGGTATGTTTTTAAATGTGTGTTATGTATGTGTACACTTTGAGAGGAGGCAACTAAAGATCATTTTTAATGTGTGCTGTTGTGCCCACAGTAAAAAATGGCAACAAAGGTTATCTATCTATCTATCTATCTATCTATCTATCTATCTATCTATCTATCTATCTATCTATCTATCTGCCTGCCTGCCTGTCTGTCTGTCATCCATTACCTAACATCCATTATCCATCCATCATCCACCCACCCATCTACCTATCTACCTACCTATCTACCTACCTACCTACCTATCTACCATCTATCATATATCTGTCTATCTACCTACCTACCTATCATCCACTACCTAACATCTATTATCCACCCACCCACCCACCCACCTACCTACCTATCATTCTTTACCTATCTAATATCTATTATCCATCCATCCATCCATCCATCCATCCACCCACCCATCCACCCATCTATACATCTATCTATCTATCTATCTATCTATCTATCTATCTATCTATCTATCTATCTATCTATCTATTATCTATCTATCTATCTATCTATCTATCTATCTATCTATCTATCTATCTATCTATCGTCACGGGGACATAGTTCAGCTTGCCTTAATATCATCCTGATTCCATGCAACTGGTTGGAAACAGTGACTTGGGATTGAACTCCTGAGATTAAATCAGGTCAGCCAGATGTTCAGCCTTAAGACATCTGGAAGGCGTCAGGTGGGACAGGTAATCTCCTGACCCATCCAAAAAGTGACTGCAGTCATTGATCTGAGCTTTGCATCCAGCTAGCTGCCAGTCTGCCATGAAATATGGGGGGGAGGGAGCCGATTGGGAAGGGGGTAGGCTAACTATTCAGCGTACCTCCCGGAGGGGACATACCATCTCATTGTCAAAGTGCTGGGAATGGAATGTAACCCCTCGCCAACCAGCCCGCCCCTTGAAGAGACAGGTCCCAAAACAATTTACTCAAATAGAATTGAACAATAAGAGCCCAGCAAGGAGGAAGAACTGGACAGGAAATTTAACCGGGAAAGTTTGGCGCGGGAACTTAAGTTCTGGCTTTGCTATACGGTAAACCACTTGGCTTTTAGTAAAGTATACCTTTTGCTACAAAGGGGGTCTTTCATACTTAAAGACCAAGTCGGGGCAGGCCTGACATCTAACCTAAACATCGAAAGTGGTATTAATACCACTTTACAAGGCCTTGGTAAGGCCACACTTGAAATACGGCGTCCAGTTTTGGTCACCATGATGTAAAAAAGATGTTGAGACTCTAGAAAGAGTCCAGAGAAGAGCAACAAAGATGATCAGGGGACTGGAGGCTAAAACATATAAGGAACGGCTGCTGGAATTGGGGATGTCTAGTTTAACGAAGAGAAGGACGAGGGGGGACATGATAGCAGGGTTCCAGTATCTCAGGAGCTGCCCCAAAGAAGAGGGAGTCAAGCTATTCTCCAAAGTGCCTGAAGGCAGGACAAGAAGCAACGGATGGAAACTCATCAAGGAGAGAAGCAACCCAGAACTAAGGAGAAAGTTCCTGAAAGTGAGAACAATTAACCAGTGGAATCACCTGCCTCCAGAAGCGGTGAATGCGCCAACACTGGAAGTTTTTAAGAAGAGACTGGACAGCCCTTTGTCTGGAATGGTATAGGGTTTCCTGCCTGAGCAGGGGGTTGGACTAGATGACCTCCAAGGTCCCTTCCTATTATTATTATTATTATTAATCTATTTTGCCAAATCTGATACGTCGTTACCTGAAAACAACGAGGCCATTGAGACGGACAGTTCACTGTTGGACATGTGAATCAGGTTGGATCCTTCGTTTCCATCTGCAGGACATGGGGATGACAGAAGAACATGCCTCAACCGATGGAATTGCTTTGTGCTTCGTGCGGGACCGTCAGAGTCCGCCTGACTTTACTACATCCAGTTTCTCTCTGTCATGGTTCCGACAGAAGTTCTTCAAGGAACTTCGAGGCATTGTTTACCTTAAAGAATCTTTGAGTAGCATAGCTTCGGCACGTACATGGGCCAAGCCAAAATCTGAATTCCCCTCCCCTGAGCACATAGCATCAAAGCATAATTCCCTCCTCCAATTAACAGTCATAAATCACATTCTCCAATTAGCTTGAAATGCAGGCCTTCCCTCCAGTTCTCCCATCTGCCATTCCTTATCATCTCTTATTTAAAAAAGGTTCTCACACTGGTTACAGTATTGTTATGTCTAGCTAAACTCTCATGCACGTTCCTCCTCCTCCCCTCCTCAGTATCATCTAATTCTAACTCTAATTCTAAGAGTAAAACATAAGAAGGAAAAAGGTTGCATTTCCATATGTTGTCAAAGCAAGAACATCTGATATTAGCAGCGCTGGCACTCTCAGTAAAAATTCTTTCGATTCAACTCAGAGGATTCAGGATCTTACTTTCCTAGAGGGCTGACTGAGGCAGGTCTAACAGTTGTGTGAATTTTGAGCAGGCCGCCACAGGATGCTGCGACAATCGTTAAGTGTGGAAAACGGTCCTAAGCCACTTTTTTTCCAGTGCCGTTGTAACTTCTGTGGGAGATGAAAATATAGCCCCTTCCTCATATAACAAGATGAGACTGGAGCAAAACCTGAGGTAGGCACCACGGTAGTGATTTAAAACAGAGCTTTAACTATCGAATGCTATATTGTTTCACAATACGGACGTATTATTTGTAATCTGCTGAGGTTTGTGCCATATGAAATCGCAAAGTAGGTAGCTCTGTGTATATTTGGAACATGAGTATTATAACCGTGGGAAAAAGGGAATTGAAAGTAGCTGATGGATGCGGGTTCCAATGTACACGGGTATATTTGGAAAGTTATGTTCAGCAGAAGGTCCGTAGGAAGTCAGTAGAAAGTCAGCAAAAGTCAGCGGACCATCTGACTGCAGTCTTAGAACGGGAAAGGGTATAACGAGTTGGGACTGGACCTGATTGATTTGCCATTGGCCTATAGCTGTCCTTTTGGAATGTGCTATGCCACGTGGTCCTCATTGCAATGGGTTATTAATGTAAGTGAAGTTGTGTTATTACGCTTGCTATGTTCCAAATCGTTAGCAAAATAAACCTCTGAATCTTAAAGTAAGAGTTATTGTTTTGTGCTGCTGCCTCTTGTCTTTTTCACTGGGTTTTTCCTCCACACTTCGAACGGTCACTAAATGAATGGTTGTAAGTCAAGGACTACCTATAAAGGAAGGGTAGCTGGGGGCTCATTCTACACATGTCATCCTACCTCGGATCTCATACTCATCCACCTCTTCCGCAGATCCCGAGTCGGAGGGACAGGTTGAGTCTTGGGAGCTGAAGTACGATCCACTGTCTGTTGCTTTCAGACCTGCAAGAGCGAGAAAGATTGAACGAAGATGCTTCACCATTATCAACAGGACAGAGTACAGGAAACAGACGAGTTACAACCATAATTGGGCCCTGCAATTTTACAGTCGTCTGTTGTAACAGTTGTAAAGCGAGACACACCATGTGACCAGACCTGATTTTACGACCTTTTTCGTAGTGGTCATTAAATCCAAATGAGCTGCACAGTGGCTCAGCGGTTAAAGATGCTGGGCTTGCTAGCTGGAAAGCTGGCGGTGAAGGTTTGAGTCCCGAGCGCCGTGTGATGGAGTGAGCTCCCGTCCGCGGCTCAGCTCCTGCCAACTTAACAGTTTGCAAGCATGCAAATGTGAGTAGGTAAATAGGGACCACTTCATGGGAAGATAACAACGCTGCGTGACGTCATGCTGGCAACATGACCACAGCAATGTCTTCGGACAGCGCTGGCTCAATGGCCTTGAAACGGAGATGAGCATCGCCCCCTGGATTCAGCAACGACTAGCGCAGTGATGGCGAACCTTTTAGAGACCGAGTGCCCAAACCGCAACCCAAAACCCACTTATTTATCACATCAGTATTATTGTGCCCTCAGGGAAGGCATGGGGGCATGGCCCACTGGGTGGGCGTGGCTGGGGTGGGTATGGTCACCTCAATGTTGCTCATGGGGGAGACACCTGTGGGAGCCAGGCAGGGTTGGGGGAGATCCAGGGGGTCTCTGGCGGGTGGGGTGGTGGGCAGGAGGCCCAGCATAGATGGGGGGAGGCACGCAATCCTAGCTGGGACTGGGGGGGCCATGGTGCCGATGGGGATCCGGCTTTCCCTGCTCGGGGTGGCCTTTGGCTTGCTGGGTGTGGGCGTGCTCTACCACCTCTACTCGAGCTTGCTAGCTGGCCGCTTCGCCTCCTTTGTGCTGGATGGGGCTGCCGCTCTGGGCAGTGGCCTAATAGATCTGCGCAAGCTGCTGGCAGCGGTGGCATGCGTGCCCTCAGAGCCGTCTCTGAGTGCCGCCTCTGGCATGCGTGCCATAGGTTCGCCATCACTGGACTAGTGGAATAAAATCCACGGGGACTCCTTTACCTTTTACTCCCTACATTAAGTCAGCGCCATGGAGTTGAAGTTCAAAGGTCTTAAAGATGGCTAAGGTTGAGAAAAGACGGACTAGATCAGACACGTCAAACTCGCGACGTGACGTGACTTTTCCCCCCATTGCTGGCAATGGGGTGGGCGTGGTTTCGGCGTGACGCATCCAGCCCATGGGCCGACAGTTTGACACGCCTGGACTAGATACTTCAGAATTCAGTCCCAAATCCAGTTTCAGAGACAGCCTGAGGTCTGTCTGATGGCTTCAGCTTCAAGGAAGCCTTTGGGATTTCAACTCTGCAACCTTCCAAAGGATAGGAAGCACTCACTGTCAGAGCCCATGTCCTGGCACGCCGGGTGGAGGTAGCGGGTCCGAATCTGTTGCCGGCGGATGCGGATCTTCTGCTTGAGGTCTTGTATCACCTTGTCACTTTCTTCCTCCTCCTCTTCTATCTGACGGTTCATCATGTTGCACTTCATCAGCTCGATCGCCGCAATCAGCGACTCGGAGATGCTGAAGTGGGCGTTTTCCTGGAACGAAGGGAGGGAAGAAGAATTCAGAGAAGAGCAATGAAGGTGATCCAAGGCCTGGAGACCAAAACGTACAAAGAACGGCTGCGGGACTCGGGTTTGGCTAGTCTAAAGAAAAGAAGAAATAGGGGAGACAGGATAGCAGCGTTCCAGTATGTGAGGGGCTGCCACAAGGAAGAGGGGGTCAGGTTGTTCACCAGAGCACCAGAGGGAAGGACGAGAAACAACGGTTGGAAACTGATCAAAGAGAGAAGCAAGCTGGAATTAAGGAGAAACTTCCTGACAGTGAGGACAAGTAACCAGTGGAACAGCCTGCCACCAGAAATCGTGGGCGCTCCATCACTGGAGATTTTTAAGAAGAGACTAGACCTTTTAGATTTGAAAAATTGGGAGAAGTTACAGTTATCTCTTATGGGAAGAATTGCAGTGATTAAAATGAATGTCCTGCCAAAATTTCTCTTTTTATTTCAAATGTTACCTATTTTAAAGAATGAGGTTAATTTAAATGAATGGCAGAAAGGTATTAACAAATTTATTTGGGCAGGGAAAAAACCAAGGGTAAAGCTTAAAATTATGCAAGACTTCCGTGAGAGAGGTGGACTCAAGGTACCGAATCTGAAATTATATTACGATGCTGTGGCTTTCACACTAATTAGTGATTGGGTTAATTTAACAAATGTAGAAATACTCCATTTGGAGGGTTGGGATTTACTTTTTGGATGGCATGCCTATCTAATTTTTAATAAAAAAGTGGATCGGGTTTTTAAATCTCATATTATAAGGATCTCTTTACTTCGGGTTTGGAGGAAATATTATAAAAGTGAGTTTAAAATACCATTATGGGCTATACCTTGGCATGCGATAGAGGGGATAAGAAGAGGAGTTAAGATGGATAGTGTTTCTTATGCGCAATTACTCAGGTGGGATGGTAAAAATTGGCAGTTAAAATCTTTGGAAGATTTAGCACATGAAAATATTATATATTCATGGTTTCAGTATAGACAAATAGCTGATAGATGGAAGATAGATCGTAATATGGGTCTGCTCAGAGAAGATGAAAATCTCTTTAAACAAGTAAAAGATCAAAGGCGAACTCACATTAAGAGAATTTATGGGGTGCTAGTAGAACTGGACTCAGAACCAGAACTAATTAAAGAATGTATGATTAAATGGGCACAAAATTTTGGTGAACCAGTTCTACTAGATACCTGGGAAACCATCTGGGTGAGGAATGTTAAATTTACACAAGCCCAGAACTTAAGGGAGAATTTTTACAAAATGTTTTACAGATGGCACCTTGATCCACAAAAAATGTCTCGTATGTATCCTGACTTACAGCCTAAATGTTGGAGATGTGGTTGTTTGGATGCTACTTATTATCATATTTGGTGGTCGTGTAAAAATATAAAAGTTTTTTGGATTAAGATATGGTGGAATATTCAAAGAATTTTTAGAAAGAGGGTAAAATTTACCCCACAATTGTTTTTGTTAGGTATTGTTACTGATTGTGATGTTAAGGAAGTTATATTGATGTTAAATTTGATTACGGCCGCTAGGCTGTTAGTAGGGCAATATTGGAAGAAGGAATCTTTGCCTACCTTGCAAGAGTGGTTTTTTAAAGTTTCTTATTTGGCGGAAATGGCAAAGATTTCGGCTTTCTTAAAGGAGCAATCGCAAGAGAAATTTTTTGCGGTATGGGAAAAATGGATAAATTTTATACAATATAAATTGGATATAAAAAATATCATTTAGCTTTCTAATAACTTGTATATAAACTTTAATATTTTATAGATTGTACTTTTTTATATCTCTTTTCTTCTTTCTCTTTTCTTTTTTTTTATTATCTCTTTTTCTTTCAAGTACTTTTTCTTTTTAATATGTATGCTTTTTTTACATATATTTTATTGTTAATTATTTTATAAATTGTTTATGTAAGGTATTTAGATATATTTATGATTTATACTTTTTCAATTTTTTTAAGATTCTTAAAAATTTTAATTAAGCCTATATTCAGCTCTGGGAAGGTCGGGGGGGGATGGAGAGGGAGGGTTGGGGTGGGTGGGTTAGGGTTGTTTTTTTTGGTTTTTTTGCTTTTTGTAAAAATATCTAAAAATTTTCAATTAAAAAAAAAAAAAAAGAGACTAGACCTTTTAGAGACCGAGTGCCCCAAAACCGCCCCCCACCCCGTCCCTGCTTCGCCCTGCCCGCTGGGCCACCCACCACCTCCACAGCCCGCTACAGATCACCCAGGCAGCCCAGCAGCACCATGGTGGCCACGCCCTCCGCCCGTGCCCCACAGGATCATTTGCATGCGATGGGGCACAGGGGCGGAGTCTTGTCCCCGCTGCCCAGCTACCATGTCCTTGGCTGTGCTGCTTTGCATGGGCTGTGCCCGGGGCGACTCTCCTCTGGGGGGGCTGCTGGTGAGGAGGAGGCCATGGGAGGAGGCAGGGCTGGGACAATGGTGCATGTGCCCACAGAGAGGGCGCCGAGTGCCACCTCTGGCACGCGTGCCATAGGTTCACCAGCATTGGACTAGACAATCACCTGTCTGACATGGTGTAGGTTCTCCTGCATGAGCAGGGGGCTGGACTAGAAGACCTCCAAGGTCCCTTCCAGCTCTATTCTATTCTGAAGCTGTCAAACTGTTCTCAAAGTAGAGAATTAAACGTTTGACTAAAGGAGAAGATGTCAAATCCAGCCCAACGATGACACACAGGTAGTCCCAGCAACTGGCTTGTGTTGATGGCCATTTGCACTGTTGCGCAATCACACGATTGTGTTTTACAGTGTTTTTGCTGGAGCCTAATGTTCACGTCTGATTTGCGGCGCAACTGGTCCCTGGCCATGAATGGATTTGCTGGACCACCATGGCAACTGCCTCACGACCACCGTCATTTAGACCGGTGTTTCTCATCCTTCGCCACTTGAAGACTTGTGGACTTCAAGTCCCAGAATTCCCCAGCTGCGAACTGAAGTCCACAAGTCTTAAAGTTGCGAAGGAGGAGAAACCCTGTCATCCATCGTACGTCCCGGCTGGGGAATTCTGGGACTTGAAGGCCATCTGTTCTTAAGGTCGCTGAAACCGAGAAGCCCTGCTTAAAATTTTAAAAAGGGACTCTACTCCTACGCTAAAACTGTAAAAACAGTGTCAAAAAGACGATGCCTGTGGGATGAATTGTCCTGGCAAATGTGATTCAATTCTGCACGGGTGTCATGGCTTTTGACACAAGGATGTGTTAAATCAGACATGTCAAACACAAGGCCCGGGGGCTGGATGCGGCCCACTAAGTGGTTTCACATGGCCCGCAAAGCCATCCTGGAAACAATGAGGGAACGGCCCCCCCTGCCTTGGCCCTGGCCCAGGCCGGCCGGGAGCCAATGTACAATTTTGTGGTGGCCCTCTATGCTGAAACACATTCAGTCTTAGCTCCCCAAGGCCCCCCCAAATCAGCCTGAGAGCAACAGTGAGGCTCCTCCAGTGGACCATGCCTTGGCGCTTGCCCCGGTCCCACCCCCTTCTGCCAGAGACCCTCAGATCTGTCCCACTCCTGCCCAGGCCCCCACAGGCACCCTTGAATCGAACGATGTAAAGCTGGCTAGGCCCACCCAGTAGGCCACACCCACTCCATCCACGCCCACCCAGTAGGCTGCACCCACCCTGGCCACACACCACCCCCGAGGGCAACCACAATGCTGATGTGGCCCTCAGTGAAATTGAGTTTGACATCCCTGTGTTAAATCATGACATTTGCATGAGGGTATCATGGTATGGGGGCCGTTAGCGTGCCCTCCACCACAGATTCCTTTCTTCAAAAAAAAAAAAAAAAAAAAATCCTGAGGAGAGCAGGAATCCGAGACCGCTTTCCACAGTTCCCACTGATTTACTGACCGGCATCTGCGTCTCAAGGGTCTGTTTACCTTTTCCAAGTCTGCACAGCTGCCGAAATCTTGCTCCGACAGGTAGCTGATCAGGGATTGGCCTTCTGTGGGCCTCCGGAACATCCCTTCGCCCGGATGCAAATACTGCCCAGTGTCTGGCAAGGGGAGGAAAAGGAAGTTGCTTTCAAAACGAATGAAGGTGAATGTATGAGTCCTAGGATGATATTGCAGATAGTATCTGTCTGTTTGTCTATTATCTGTCTGTCTGTCTATCTATCTATTCATCCCTGTCTGTCTGTCTGTCTGTCTATCTATCTTTATCCAATCTATCTATCTATCTATCTATCCATCCACATCTATGTCTACCTATCTATTCATCCATATCTATCTATCTATCTATCTATCTATCTATCTATCTATCTATCTATCTATCTATCTATCTATCTATCTATCTATCTCCATCTATCCATCCATCCATCTATCTATCCATCCATCCACATCTATCTATCCATCCATATCTATCTATCTGTCGGTCTGTTTATCTATCTATTCATTCATATCTATCTATCTGTCTATCTATCTATCTATCCATCTATCTATCCATCCACATCTATCCATCTATATCTATCTATCTGTCTCTGTCTATCTATCTTTATCCATCTATCTATCCATCCATCTATCTTTATCCATTATCCATCCATCTATCTATCCATCCATCCACATCTATCTATCCATCCATATCTATCTATCTATTCATCCATATCTATCTACCCATCCATCGATCCATCCTCTATCTATCTATCTATCTATCTATCTATCTATTCATCCATATCTCTATCTACCTACCTATCCATTCATATCTATCTATATAGATAGATAGATAGATAGATTTAGAGTCAAAGATAGACAGACTGATAGTAAAGAGAGAGAGAGAGAGAGAGAGAGATAATAAAGCTGTAACTTTGAATGGTTGCTAAACAAAGGGTCATAAGTGAAGGACTGCTCGTATATATATTTTTTCTGTGCTTGAAACCTCGTAGGTCCGAACGCCTGTATGGTGGGTTTCAGAATTTGATCAAACTTGGACTCGGGGGGAGCTAGTGGAAAAAAGTATTCTGTCGCAACCTCTTCCACCTTTTGAACAGAGTCCGAAGACCAAAGCCGTGAACGGAAACAGACTCACCGTATTCAACGTACACCGATCCGGGAGTGCTTCCATCTTGACTCTGCCCCAGACAGGAGAGGTTGCCCTTGTATTGCAAAATGTCTCCATTGGACTCTAGGCACAAGGCGTGAAAGAAAAGAGACCGTCAACGACCAGGATCCAGCCGGGCAAGGGGGGGAGCAGCCAACAGAACCGAGTGGGAGGAAGTGAGGAATGATGGAACGGATGGTATGGAACCGGAAGGAGGGAACACACAAGAAATGCTGGGTGAACAGAAGCTCGCAAGACATCACAGCAGACACATACAAGATGTGGTGGGTGCGGCACTATTTTTTCGGAAAGTTGAATGAAAAGGTTCCAACAGGTGTTGGGTTGCAGGATTTCCCGGTGCTTTCTGAGCCTGGATGTTTTCTGGCAGACGTTTCGGGACCCAACTAGGTAACATCATCAATGCTAGAAGGGAGGGGTTTGCAGAGAAGAAGAAAAAGGAGAGGAGGAGGAGGAGGAGGAGGAGGAGGAGGAGGAGGAGGAGGAGGAGGAGGAGGGAGACTGTTGGGGTCCTTGGTGCTGTCTGAGCTGGGTGGTTTTCTTGCAGACGTTTCATTGCCCAGCTAGGTAACATCATCAGTGCTAGAAGAGAGTGATGTGGGAGGAGGAGGAGGAGGAGGAGGAGGACTGTGGGGTCCTTGATGCTCTCTGAGCTGGGTGGTTTTCTTGCAGACGTTTCATTGCCCAACTAGGTAACATCATCAGTGCTAGAAGAGAGTGATGTGGGAGGAGGAAGAGGAGGAGATGGGAGACTGTTGGAGTCCTTGGTGCTGTCTGAGCTGGGTTGTTTCCTTGCAGACATTTTATGACCCAACTAGGTAATCCTCAACCTACGACCAAAACGGAGCTCCGAAATTTCTGTGACTAAGTGAGACCTTGGCTCAGTGAATTTCGCCCCGTTTTTACGACCTCTACTGCCACCGTTGCTCAGTGAATCCCTGCAGGTGTTAAGTTAGTAAGAGGATCGTTAAGCAAACTCGGCTTCCCTATTAATTCGGTTCGTCGGAAGGTCGCAACCGGGGACACTGCAACCGTCATAAATACGAGTCAGTTGCCCAGCCTCTGAACTTTGATCGTGTGAGCTTGGGATGCCTGCAGCGGTTGTTAAGTGTGGAAACCGGTCATAAGTCACTTTCCTTCCCTGGTCAATTTCAACCGTCACCAAAGGAACTCTTGTAAGCCGAGAACTACCTGTTGATTCCGTGACAGAGGCGTGTTCTGTGGGGCAAGCGTGTTGAATATTCATGCGGGGAAGAAGACGTGGTCTCTAATTCTAAACTCCCAGATGAGAACCTTCGAGAGATTTTGCGGAGATTTTGAACTCAGGACAAGGAACTACCAATGGATGGGAAGGGGGGGAGAAGCAGGACGACAAAGGGAAGATGGATTGGTAACATGCTGGTTCCCAAACCTGCGACAGGATCTTCGATTATAATGCTGATGTCTCTGCGCCCTCCTAAGGACGGGCGGCGAAAGCAGGAGAGAAGGTTAAGAGAAAAACAGAATAAAAATAGAAAAAAGGAGCGTTATTTTCCAAGAGAGAATCCTAGCTGGGTCCCTTTGGAGAGCGTCGCCCAGATCTTCCCAGGCTACAAAATCCACAGTCCCAATTACGATACTCGGCAGTCGTGATCGCTTCCTGTTTTCCCATCTTTTGGGGGCGATCAGCGGTTCTCAACCTGTGGGTCGGGACCCCATTTGGGGTCGAACGACCATTTCTCGGGGGTCGCCAAACAACGCAGTCCGCCATTTCCCCCCCCCCCTTTTCCTTAGCTGTGCTACTCCCTTTTATTCTATTGGCTTTCGAAAGCCAACAGAAGAGACTCTCTTGAATAGAGTCTAATTCTATTGGCTTTCCAAAACCAATAGGAATTGTCCAGGCTGTCTCTGCCCTGCTGAGCCCATCAAAAGTCCCAGTCTGCAAACGGTGCTGCGAGTTGTCTGCAGCGAAGGCGAGCTGTCTGGAAGCTTCCACCCCTCCCTGCTGAGCAACTACTAAAAATGGAAGTAAAAGAGGGCCAGGGGTGGGAGGTGGGAGGCCGGCGGGCGCAGGGAGGGTTGCTGGCGCGCGTGGGGCCTGGTGGGTGCCTTACCTCCCTTGGGCTGGGCCAGCTGGTGGCCCAGCCAGTGGTCGGCCTGCACCGTCTCTGCCGCTTGCCAGCTACACCTCGGCTGGCGCAGGGGGCGGAACCACGCATGTGCGGCGCTCCCGGGCAGGGAAAGTCCTTGACTTACGACCGGTTGGGTAGTCCTCGACTTACGACCGGTTGGGTAGTCCTCGACTTACGACCGGTTGGGGTCACGGCATTCAAAAGGTTGAGAACCACTGGTATAGATGTTTTTGTCAACCGTGGCCACTTTAAGATGGGTGGACTTCAACTCCCAGAATCCCCCAGCCAGCCGTTGAAGTCCACCCATCTGAAAGTTGAGCAAAACGGATCCACAGGAGTTTTCCCAACCAGGTAAGCAAACGTCAAACTCCCCAGAATTCTCAAGAACTGTCCTAGGGACTGAGGAATGCTGGGATTTGAAGACCACCCCCTTTTTAGAAAGCCGGTTGTCTGGGGTAGAGAGGTATCATCAAACTACAATTCCCAGCAGCCCTTGCCAGAACGTGGAAAGCGAGAATGGAATAGAACACTATTTGAGGGACGGGCTTTTCCTTGCCTTTCGATGTAGATTATTTGTAAAATATCTTCTAAAGATAAGACAGACATTCCCAAATTAATTAAGGGGATAAGGGGACTCAGCATTCCAAGGCAACCAGGTCTCAAACTGGTTTAGGATGCAATACACACTGCAACATACTTAAACTGGTTACAGTACTGCGTTAATCCATTTTCTGAGACCACACAGTATGTTCCACCCCATTAAATCAGCCAATTATATAAAAGCGACAAAATATTTTTTTTTACCTAGCAGCAGTGCTTTTTTTTTTGTAAAAAAAAAAAAAAAGGTGCCAGAACTCACACACGTCATACAACCCGCCTTGCCTACCCTACAAGGTTCCATCCAAAAAAGGTGCCGGAACTCCATTCTGGGCGTTCTATAACCAAAAAAAGCCCTGCCTAGCAGTAATAATAAGAATTATTAGCTTAAATACGAGACAGTAGATATTAAGAGAAAAAGCAGGAATAAATGTTGAAAGAGGAGGAATTTGGGTTACTAAAGTTAAGATATCTGGAAATTACCAGAAAATAAGAATATTATTATATTGTATTACTAATTAGCTGATGCAAGATGGTGAGAACTCAAATAGATAAGACCTGCATTCTGAACGTTAGATCTTGTGATGAACTGTGATAAAGGGAATGGAGGTTATTTAAATGCTGGAAATTACAAAGATCGAACGTGAAATATAAATATTAATGGGAAACCAAAAGTTGGGGAAAATTTGTCTAAAAAAGATTGAATGTTAAAACAACTAGGATATGTATAAACTAAAAACGATGGATAAATGCAAGAAAGTTATTTTTTTATTTAATCGATATAAGAATTGTACTAATTGAAGATGAAGCAGTAAATACTAAGGGGAAAAGAGGGGAAATATTGAACGTAATAGTTTGAGATCTGTACTAAAGATATTTGTAAGTTATGGAATTATTGACCAACTCAGCCGCCACGTTGCTTTTCCAATGCTTAAATGTAAAACTAGAACACCAATAAAAAAGCGACAAAATCATTAGCTCAGATGACCAACTACAGAGCTGGTCTTTTTCTTATCTGCTGGATTCCCTAGTGACCGGCATTTTTAAGAGAGGCCCCCCCGTGCAACTCGGTGGAGAGGCGTGCTACAATCTACCGTAACTGGGGGTGCAGAATTAGGAGGATTTTTTAAAAAAAAATATTTAATTCACTGTTTTTCCAACTTGGCAAGTTTTCCAACTTCGCAACTCCCAGAATTCCCCAGCCTGTTTTTTTTCTCTTACCCTCTAAAGTGGAGAGATTGCAGAGGAAGGGATTACAAGAGAGTAAGCTGCGCTGGCTGTGGAATTCTAGGAGTTGAAGTCCATGCGTCTTAAAGTTGCACGGGTTGAGGAACACTGCTCTAATGCATGACCCATAGGAGAACATTTGAGAGTGCAGGTAGTCCTCGGTTTATGACCACAATTGAGCATGAAATTTCTGTTGCTAAGTGAGACAGTTGTTAAGTCAGTTCTGCCCCATTTTACGACCTTTCTTGCCCCAGTTATTAAGTGAATCGCTGCCGTTGTTACGTTAGAAACATGGTTGTTAAGCAAATCCCATTGACTTTGCTTGGCGAAGGTCGCAAAATGGGATCGACTGACCCCGGAACACTGCAACCGTCATAAATACGAGTCAGTTGCCAAGGGTCCAAATTTTGATCACATGACCAGGGGAATGCTAAGTGTGGGAAAACGGTCCTAAGTCACTTTTTTCAGTGCTGTTGTAACTTTGAACGGTCACTAACCCAGGGGTAGGCAACCTTGGCTCTTTTATGACTTGTGGACTTCAACTCCCAGAATTCCTGAGCCAGCCATGCTGAGGGGAAAGGAAGAGGTTTCCAAGCTGAGCCAGGCTGGCTGAGGAATTTTGGGAGTTGAAGTCTGCAAGTCACGAAGGGGCCATAGTTCCCCCATGCTGGCTGAGGAATTCTGGGAGTTGAAGTCTGCCAGCCATGAAGGGGCCATAGTTCCCCCATGCTGGCTGAGGAATTCTGGGAATTGAAGTCCACAAGTGGCCATAGTTCCCCCATGCTGGCTCAGGAATTCTGGGAATTGAAGTCTGCCAGCCATAAAGGGGCCATAGTTCCCCCACGCTGGCTGAGGAATTCTGGGAGTTGAAGTCCGCAAGTCTTAAAGTTGCCAAGTTTGAAGACCCTTGATGAGATTAAACCAACAAGGACTACCTGTAGTGTCTAGATACACTTCTACACACATATGCACACACACACACAAACACACATTTCTCCCCTCTTACCATGAGCTTTTGCAGAAGCCACGTTGGTGTCCGACTGGGAACGCACGTGGCTCCGTTTGGGTTTCCCTTGGAGAACTGAGGTCTGTCCCTCGGAGAAGCTGGACCGCCGTAAAAGCGAGGACTTCCAGCTGCCTCCTAGCTCCCCCCAGGAGGAAACCGACTCCAGCTTCTGAGAGCTGCCGGACGAAAACAGATTGGAGGAGCTGCTCCCTGAACTGTTCAAGGTGGCCGGGCCGGATACTTCGGGACTGTCGCAAGCCCGACTCGGCCGGCCGAGATTCCCAATGGCCAGATATTCCGGCCCGTCCGTCTCATCTTGGCTTCCGGACCAGGGGTCTGAGGTTGGGTTCGGTGGAAGGCCGGTGCTCGTCCCAGCAGCCGGGGCATTGTTGGCGTCGTTGGGGCCGGAGATGCCGAGAGGAGGACCGGCCAGATGTTGGGGGCACCTGCCTTCCTGATGCCGGGGAGTGGAGGTCCAAGAGGCGTTTTCTTCGGACCGAATGGTGCCACCGAACGCCGGAGGGCTTGATAATCTCCTGTCTAGGAAGAGAAGGGGGCACAGACAAGGAATCTACTTTACTTTCGGTGACGATATGGCTACCAGAACATTATTGTCATTTTTTTTTTTTTTTTACTGGGCACAATGGCACACAACAAAAATGAAATTTAGTTGCCCGCTCTCAAAGTGAAACACATACATGACACATACCTAAACATACTATATACAGGTGTGATGTGGTTCCGGCTAATGTAACATTCCAAAGAACTTCCAGGCATTGATTTTCCTAAAAGTCTTTTATTGTTACAAAATGTCGGCACAGGCACAACGGAGGGATGCTAGGATCTAAGTTCTCTTCCTCTGAGCAGTTAACTCAGTGTTTCTCAACCTTGACAATTTTAAGGCATGTGGACTTCAACTCCCAGAATTCCACAGCCAGCAATGCTGGCTGTGGAATTCTGGGAGTTGAAGTCCACATGCCTTAAAATTGTCAAGGTTGAGAAACACTGAGTTAAATTATCAGCATGTTCCCTCCCTAAATTAGCCGTCATATCTCACATTATCCAATTAGTGTGAAGGTCAAATGTTTTCTTCCTTTTTCTTTCCTGGGCTTTACCCACAATGCCCCTTCTGCTCTTTATTAACCCCATATTTACCAGACAATTCTGCATATCGTCAAAAGCAAGAATATACAATATTTGCAGCGTTGACAATGTGTATAGACCCACACCTACATATACGTAACAAATAAATATTAAATACTGTCCATCTTGAATATGTAACAGAAGGAGGAAGCTTGAGAGTTCACAAGGTTAATGCACTCTAGGATTGTGTTGGCTTTTTTGGCAGCTGCAGCACACAGCTGGCTCCTATTGAAGGGATCGTCCACTAGGACTCTGAGGTCCCTCTCACAGTTGCTACTATTGAGACATGTACCCCTTATACTACACCTGTACATTTGGTTTTGCTTGCCTAAATGTAGAACCTTACTTTTTTCACCCTTGAATTTCATTTAGCGCCCAATGGTTACGTGTGTCTCCAGACTTGGTTTCACTTTTCACGTGCCCATACGTTGCAACCAATAAACACGTTCTTTGAGGAAACTGCAAGCCTCAGAGCTCTGCTTTATTCGTCTCTGTCTGTTGGAACCACGGCATCACCCTTTTCAGCCCCATCGTTAACTGCCACTAAACAAACGGTCGTTAAGTCGGGGACTACCTGTACGCCTTCCAATTCTATCCAATTGATGGGAGGGGAGGGAGACCTAAAACTGCCACAAACGGCAACCTCAAACCGAACGGTGGCAGCATCCGCGTTGCAGTAACTGAGTAGTAGAAGAGAGATTTATTTTTTTAAATAATAATCCCTAGCATGCCACTGCTCGTGGCTTACCTGGGATGCTGGCGTAGGTGGACGGAAGCCCTGAGAAGGAGCCGAGGTAGCGATGGGCTGTGTTTTCGGCAGGAGGGGTAGAGATGGACCCCAACAGGGCTGTGAGGCTCTTCGTCCGGGACTCGGAGGCTTCGCCTTTCCTGGCAAACTGAAAGAAGAGCCAGGTTGAGGCCACGGAGGACTGGGGATGAGCATAGCATCGTAGGGCTGGAAAGGGACTTTGGAGGTCTTCTAGTCCAACCCCCTGCTCCAGACAGGAGTCCTGATATATATCATCCTGGTCAAATGGTCGCCTGGTCTATTTTTGAAAACCTGCACTGATGGAGCAGCCACAATTTCTAGAGGCAAGTTATTCCACTGATTGTCCCAAAGGTGCTTTTGAAAGAAAGAAAAGAAAAGAAAAGAAAAGAAAGAAGGAAGGAAGGAAAGAAGGAGGAAAGAAAGAAGGAAGGAAGGAAGAGGGAGGGAGGAAAAAGAAAGAAAGAAAGAAAGAAAGAAAGAAAGAAAGAAAGAAAGAAAGAAAGAAAGAAAGAAAGAAAGAAAAGGAAAGAGTAGGGAAGGAGGGAGGAAAGAAAGAAAGAAAGAAAGAAAGAAAGAAAGAAAGAAAGAAAGAAAGAAAGAAAGAAGAAAGAAAAGGGAAGGAAGGAAGGAAGGGGGAGGGAGGGAGGGAGGGAGGAA
This sequence comes from Crotalus adamanteus, assembly GCA_039797435.1. Taxonomy (NCBI): domain Eukaryota; kingdom Metazoa; phylum Chordata; class Lepidosauria; order Squamata; family Viperidae; genus Crotalus; species Crotalus adamanteus. The sequence goes on along the minus strand of CM077922.1, from coordinate 102,872,883 downwards.
AGAAAGAAAGAAAGAAAGAAAGAAAGAAAGAAAGAAAGAAAGAAAGGGGAAGGAAGAAAGAGGTAGGGAGGAAAGAAAGAAAGAGTAGGGAAGGAGGGAGGAAAGAAAGAAAGAAAGAAAGAAAGAAAGAAAGAAAGAAAGAAAGAAAAGGGAAGGAAGGAAGGAAGGAAGGAAGGAAGAGGGAGGGAGGGAGGGAGGAAAGAAAGAAAGAAAGAAAAGGGAAGGAAGAGGGAGGGAGGAAAGAAAGAGTAGGGAAGGAGGGAGGAAAGAAAAAAAAGAAAGAAGGAAAGAAAAAAGAAAGAAAGAAAGAAAGAAAGAAAGAAAAGGAAGGGAAGAAAGGAAGAGGGAGGGAGGGAGGAAAGAAAAGAAAGAAGGAAAGAAAGAAAAGGGAAGGAAGGAATGAAGAGGGAGGAAAGAAAAAAAGAAAGAAAAAGAAAGAAAGAAAGAAAGAAAGAAAGAAAGAAAGAAAGAAAGAAAGAAAGAAAGAAAGAAAGAAAGAAAGAAAGAAGTTCTTTCTCACTATAGAGGCGTCGATCTGGGCCAGAAGCCGGGGGTTGTTCTGCTCCACAGCCTCCAGGCACTGCAACATGACGGTGACGTGGGCGTCACTCAGCAGAAAAGCTGAATCTGTAAAAGAAGTTTAAAAACGGGGAGCAGAATTGAGCCTTTGGCCCTGTGCCTCTATGGTGGGGGAACAGGATCTCTTTACCAACTTGGCAAGACGCAGGGGGGGGGGGGCTTCAGCTCCCAGGATTCCCTCTCTAAACACAGCTTTAGCAACAAGACTGGTGGGCGAAGGTGTTCTGGATTTGTTTTTTTGTTTCTTCAAGTGGCCAGCTAAGTGTCAACACCAACACAACTTGGGTTGATGATTAATCCATGGAGGGGAGAGCCTTCCGTTAAAACTAAAGTCCAGATGGGGAAGAGGGAAAAACAGGTCTCTGAATCAGGAACGGCGAAAGGAAGCGTCGAAGAAGATCAGGAGTCAACTCGACAATTTACATTTGAATTGGCACAGCGTCTCCAACATGGACCACTTTTAAGACCGGTGGACTTCAACTCCCAGAATTCCCCAGCAAGCAGACCTGGCCGGGAAATTCTGGGAGTTGAAGTCCAGGAATCTTAAGAGTTGCTAAGACTGGACCACCCCTTGACCTAGGACAGCGGTTCTCAACCTGTGGGTTGGGACCCCATTTGGGGTCGAACGACCATTTCACGGGGGGTCGCCAAACAATGCAGTCCGCCATTTTTTCCCCCCTTTTCCTTAGCTGTGCTCCTCCCTTTTATTTTATTGGCTTTTGAAAGCCAATAGAATAAACCCTCTTGAATAGAGTCTAATTCTATTGGCTTTCCAAAGCCAATAGGAATTGTCCAGGCTGTCTCTGCCCTGCTGAGCCCGCCAAAAGTCCCATTCTGCAAACGGTGCTGCACCAGTTGAGTAGTCCTCGACTTACGACCGGTTGAGTAGTCCTCGACTTACAACCGGTTGGGGGTCACGGCATTAAAAAGGTTGAGAACCACTGACCTAGGAAATATTTGCGTGGGAAAACGTTACACCTGAGACGAGCGATTTCCAAAAAAGCTGGCGACGTCCGCTTCCCTACTGCTACCAACATATTCCAAGCAGCAGATAAAAAGCAAACGGAGGATCCGTAGGGAAAACCAAAGTACTCCTTGATTTAGGAACAACGCTGAGCCCAAAGTTTCTGCTGCTAAGCAAGACAATTTTTAAGTGGGTTTTGCCTCATTTTATGATCTTTCTTGCCACAGTGGTTAAGAGGAGCACTACAAGTTGTTAAGTGAGGAACACGGTTGTTAAGTGAATCTGGCTTCCCTTCATTGACTTTGCTTGTCGCAAAAGGGGATCATGTAACCCCAGGGACGCTGCAATCATCATGAGTTAGTTGCCAAGCATTTGAATTTAATTCACATGGCCACGGAGAGGCTGCAAGGGTCGAAAGTGTAAAAAATGATGTTTTTACAATGCTGTTGTAACTTCTACGGGTCGCTAAACAAATGGTTGTAAGTTGAGGATTCTCTGTGTCGGATGCCTCCAAACCTGCCAGAATAAATTCCTTGTGTGTCCAATCACACTTGGACAATAAAGAATTCTATTCTATTCTAATTTCTATTCTATTCTATTTTCTATTCTAATTTCTATTCTATATTCTATTCTATTCTATTCTAATTTCTATTCTATTCTATTTTTTACTCTAATTTCTATTCTATATTCTATTCTAATTTCTATTCTATTCTATTTTCTACTCTATTTTCTATTCTATATTCAATTCTATTCTAATTTCTATTCTATTTTCTATTCTATATTCTATTCTATTCTGTCTAGTCTATTCTAGTTTAAATTCTATTCCATTGTATTCTAATTCTATTCTATTTTCTATATTTTATTTTAGTCTATTCTAGTCTAGTTTCTATATTCTATTGTTGTTCTAATTGTATTCTATTCTATTTTCTATATTCTAATCTATTCTATTCTATATTCTATTCTATTCTATTTTCTATATTCTATTTATTCTGTTCTCTTCTAATTCTCTTCTCTTCTATTTTCTATATTCTATTCTAGTCTAGTCTATATTCTATTCTGTTCTATATATTCTATTTATTCTGTTCTGTTCAAATTCTATTCTATTCCCTATATTCTATTCTAATCTAGTCTAATTTTCTATATTCTATTTATTCTGTTCTGTTCTATTCTATTCTCTATATTCTATTTGTTCTGTTCTGTTCAAATTCTATTCTATTCCCTATATTCTATTCTAATCTAGTCTAATTTTCTATATTGTATTTATTCTGTTCTGTTCTATTCTATTCTCTATATTCTATTTGTTCTGTTCTGTTCAAATTCTATTCTATTCCCTATATTCTATTCTAATCTAGTCTAATTTTCTATATTGTATTTATTCTATTCTGTTCTAATTCTATTCTATTCTATTTTCTACATTCTATTCTAGTGTATATTCTATTCTATTCCATTCCATTCCATTCCATTCATTCCATTCCACTCCACTCCTTTCCATTCCATTCTCTATTCCACTATCTTCCCTGCCCTTCTACGCTGTATGATGAATGGAAGGCAGCTTCTGAAAATTGGGACAGAAAAGGCTGAAAAATTCTGCCCAGAATTCTTACCTGTGTAGAATTTCCTGATATACTGCTTGTTCTCCAGGAGAGGCTTCAGCTGAGCTGAAAGGCAGTGGAACTGCAGGCTGTGCTGAAGCCAGAGCTCGGCAACCGTTCGCTCTCTGGCCTTGTCGGGATTCTGCTGCCCGTTCTCGTGAAGGTGGAGGAACTGCAAAGGAGGAACAAGGTTGCAAGGAAAAGCAGGCCAAAGCCAGGGGGAACAGAGCAGCCATGACAGAGTTGGAAGGGACCTTGGAGGTCATCTAGTCCAACCCCCTGCTCAGGCGGGAAAAATTACACCATTCCAGACAAGTGGCTGTCCAATCTTTTGTTAAAATCTTCCAGTGTTGGAGCATTCACAACCTCTGGAGGCAAGGAGTTCCACCGGTTCATTGTTCTGAGTGTCAGGAATTTTCTCCTTAGTTCCAGGTTGCTTCTCTCCTGGATGAGTTTCCATCCGTTGCTTCTTGTCCTGCCTTCAGGCGCTTTGGAGAATAGCTTGACTCCCTCTTCTTTGGGGCAGCCCCTCAAATGCTGGAATACTGCTATAATATACCCCCTAATCTTTCTTTTCTCTAGACTAGACAGGCTCTATTCCTGCAACTGTTAACATCATAACAATTGGAAGGGGCCATTCTAGAGGTCTTCTAGTCCAGCCCCCTGCTCAGGCAGGAGATTCTATACCACGGGTGTTCAAACTTGGCCCTTTTCTGACTTGTGGACTTCAACTCCCAGAATTCCTCAGCCAGGCACGCAAAGTCCACAAGTCATAAAAGAGCCAAGTTTGAAGACCCCTGCTCCATCCCATTTCGGACAAATGGCTGTCCAGTCTCTTCTTAAAAGCTTCCAGCGTTGGAGCATTCACCGCTTCTGGAGGCAGGTTGTTCCACTGGTTGATTGTCCTCACAGTTAGGAAGTTTCTCCTTTCATTCCAGGTTGCTTCTCTCCTTGATGAGTTTCCATCCGTTGCTTCTTGTCCTGCCTTCAGGGGCTTTGGAGAATAGCTTGACTCCCTCTTCTTTGGGGCAGCCCCTCAGATCTTGGAAGACTGCTATCCTGTCACCCCTGGTCCTTCTTTTCATGAAACTAGACATACCTTCTCCACATGATGGGCCGCGTGGGGGCTCAGCCTAGGCACATCCTTCACAAACTGCCAGTAGTCTGTCTTCTGGCAATGCACCTGAAGGGAAACAGAGGCAGAGTTCAAATTCCTCCAGTGCTAGTAGCTGCAAGTAGCCTCCCACTTGCCGCCGAAACCCAACCAGGCAGAAAAACAGGAAGAAAACTAACGGGTTTGCAGCTGCTGAATATAAATGGTAAAAGGAGAAACATTTGCCAGCAGCAAAAGATAAAAAAAGTCTTCTTGTTCCTGCTTGAAAATCAGCTAGCCTAGGCCGCTTTATGACTCGTGGACTTCAACTCCCAGAATTCCTGCGCCAGCCATGCTAAGGGGAAAGAGAGAGGTTTCCAAGCTGAGGAATTCTGGGAGTTGAAGTCCGCGAGTCATGAAGGGGCCATAGTTCTCCCACGCTGGCTGAGGAATTCTGGGAGTTGAAGTCCATCAGTCATGAAGGGGTCACAGTTCCCCCACGCTGGCTGAGGAATTCTGGGAGTTGAAGTCCACGAGTCATGAAGGGGGCATAGTTCCCCCACGCTGGCTGAGAAATTCTGGGAATTGAAGTCCACAAGTCATGAGGGGGCCATAGTTCCCCCACGCTGGCTGAGGAATTCTGGGAGTTGAAGTCCACGAGTCATGAAGGGGCCATAGTTCCCCCATGCTGGCTGAGGAATTCTGGGAGCTGAAGTCCGCGAGTCATAAAAAAGCCAAGGTTGCCTACCCCTGAGGTAGGCAAATCTTAAAGAAGGTGATTATTACGGGTAGTCCTCGACTTACAACAGTTTATTTAGTGACTGTTCAAAATTACAACAGCACTGAAAAAAGCAACTTAGGACTGTTTTTCACACAATCATTTGCAGCATCCCCGTGGTCACGTGATCCAAATTCAGATGCTTGGCGACTGATTCATATTTATGACGGTCGCAGTGTCCGTCATGTGATCCCCTTTCCCGACCTTCTGACAAGCAAAGTCAATGGGGGGAGCCCGATTCACTCAACGACCATGTGACTAACTTAACAAGTGCACCGATTCACGTGACAACTGTGGCATGAAAAGTCGTAAAACGGGGCAAAAGTCAATTAGCAAATGTCTCCCTGGGCAACAGAAGTGTTGGGTTCCGTCGTAAGTCGAGGACTGCTTGTATTTGCTTATTGAGAGCCTGAGGAAGCTTAAAGAGGGATTCTCCTCTAATGTTCAATCGCCACAACAACCCTGTGAGGTTGGTTAAACGGAAGGAGAAAAGGACCAGTTCAAAAAGCTCTGTGTGATAAGACTCTGCGGGTCTATACTGGCTGGACTGGTTTCCCCAATGGGTTTATTTGGGCTGAGTGTTGCTGGGCTGGCTGGGGAATTCTGGGAGTTGAAGTCCACAAGTCTTAATGTTGCCAAGGAAACACTGGCTTAGTTGGTAGAATTTATCACCTGACTGACTGAATTTGCCAAATTACAGGTAACGCTCAATTTACGAGCACACCTGAGCCAGAATTTCTCTGTTAAGAAAATTGTTAGGCAAGAAAGCAGGCAGTGAGTTCGAGTCCCGCCTTAGGCCTGAAAGCTGGCTGGGTGACTTTGGGCCAATCAGCAGGAGACAGGAAGTTCTAGTCCTGCCTTAGGCATGAAAGTCGACTGGATGATTTTGGGCCAATCACCAGAAGACGGGGGAGTTCTAGTCCCGCCTTAGGCATGAAAGCCGGCTGAGTGACTTTGGGCCAATCAGCAGGAGACAGTGAGTTCTACTCCCGCCTTAGGCATGAAAGTCGACTGGGTGACTTTGGGCCAATCAGCAGGAGCCAGTGAGTTCTAGTCCCGCCTTAGGCATGAAAGGCGGCTGGGTGACTTTGGGCCAATCACCAGAAGACGGGGGAGTTGGAGTCCCGCCTTAGGCATGAAAGGGGGCTGGGTGACTTTGGGCCAATCAGCAGGAGACAGTGAGTTCTAGTCCCGCCTTAGGCATGAAAGGCGGCTGGGTGACTTTGGGCCAATCAGCAGGAGACAGGAAGTTCTAGTCCCGCCTTAGGCATGAAAGTCGACTGGATGATTTTGGGCCAATCACCAGAAGACGGGGGAGTTGGAGTCCCGCCTTAGGCATGAAAGGGGGCTGAGTGACTTTGGGCCAATCACCAGGAGATGGTGAGTTCGAGTCCCGCCTTAGGCATGAAAGCCGAATGGGTGACTTTGGGCCATACTCTGTCTCTCAATCCAACCCACCTCACAGGGTTGTTGTGGGGCGTATAGGAGGAAGAAGGTATGTTGGACATATTCATCGCCTGGAGTTATTTCTAAAAATAATACAAACAAACAAACCGGATACAAAGAAACGAAAACATCCTAAGACAGTGGTGGCGAACCTATGGCACGCGTGCCAGAGGCGGCACTCGGAGCCCTCTCTGTGGGCACGCGCGCCGTGCCCTGGAGATGGCGACTGTCTTCTTCAATCAGCCACCCGCTAACTTGCCGAGGTCCCAAGTGGCCGGATGCATCCCAGCACCCATGCGCTTGCTGGCCTTTGTGTGCGGGGGCCAATGGTGTCCGGCAGCACCCCCCTGCCCCTGCGTTGCCTTGCCCTGCGACATGGCACCCCCGCCCTGCCTCGCCTCACCCGCAGAACCAGCCTCCTGCCCACCGCCCCACCCGCCAGAGACCTCTGGATCTCCCCCAACCCTGACCGGCCCCCCCAGGAGCAACATCGAGTTGGCCGTGCCCCACCCTGGCCACGCCCACCCATAACCATTGTAGCCACGCCCACCTGGCACCCGACAATACAGAAGTGGGTTTGGGGTTGTAGTTTGGGCACGCGGTCTCTAAAAGGTTCACCATCACTGTCCTAAGACACAAATCCAATTTCCTTTGCTGCCCCAAAGTGCAGCCCCCCCCCACAGGATGCCAAGCACAGAGAACCCTACCTTGTCTAGGATGAGGCCATGATACAGGATGCTGTGCATGTCCCTGCAGAGCCGCTCCAAGCCGCCATATTTCGACCAGACGTTGGGATGGTTGATGGAGACTAAGCCTTCCACCGTAGCCTTCAGGTTCCCCAACAGCGTCCAGTGTTCTCTCCTGAAACATAAAGACGAGTCTCAGCCAGCCTACCCGGAAGAGGATCCAACCAGTGGAGCACATGAAAGTGAACAAGGTCATACGTTCAATTTCGCAGCTACTCAAATTGTCGGCTGAGCAGGTACAAAAATAGCCAGGGAAATAATAGACGCCTGGGAAACGGGCCAATGGTCGATCAACAGGAATACTGGTTTACCACCAGCTTGTCAGGCACAGATAGTCCTCGATTTGCAAACAGTTCATTTAGTGACTGCTCAAAGTTACAACCGCACGGGAAAAAGTGACTCGTGACCACATTTCACACTTGTGACCCTTGCAGCATCCCCATGGTCATGGGGTCAAAATTCGAACGCTTGACAATTGGTTCGTATTGAGGACGGCTGCCGTGTGCCGGCGAGTCACGCGATCCCCTTTTGCGATCTTCTGATGATCAAAGTCCACGGGGGGGGGGAGACAGATTCGCTTAACAACCGGGCGACTCCCTTAACGATTGCAGTGATTCAAATGTGGCAAGAAGAGTCGTAAAATGGGGCGAAACTCACTTCACCAATCTCTCAAGCAACATAAATTTGGGATTCAGTTGCGGTCGTTAAGTCGAGGACTGCCTGTCATTTGTTCCTATCAATGGAGCTTGGAGCTGCCTGAGTAAAATAAGGTAGGTTAATGAGAGGGTTAGAAAAACGGAGCAAGAATGGCATAAATTAAAGAGAATCACAATCTATGCATTTGGGTGACTCTTTTTGTTTTGAAATGAGTTGCTTTTATCCTCCCTTTTAAGCAGATTGGACCGACTTTCATTTCCAAAACCAGGCGAGGTGCACTTTACATGCAAGCCTAGAAAAGCAGCATAAGGCAAATAGCAAAACTACGCCCCAAACTCCAAAGAACGCCATTAAATAGGCATTCAAAGTAAGCAGTTAGTTAGTATCTGGTGGTCAAAGCCAGGGGTCTTCCAACTTGGCCCTTTGAGGACTCGTGGACTTCCACTCCCAGAATTCCTCAGCCAGCCTCCATTTTATTTGTTAGATTTAAGATAGGGGTCTTCCAACTTGGCCCTTTGAGGACTTGTGGACTTCAACTCCCAGAATTCCTCAGCCAGCCTCCATTTTGTTTGTTAGATTTAAGACAGGGGTCTTCAAACTTGGCCCTTTGAGGACTTGTGGACTTCAACTCCCAGAATTCCTCAGCCAGGCACGTTGGCTGAGGAATTCTGGGAGTTGAAGTCCACAAGTTGTGAGGTGGCCAAGATTGAAGACCCCTAGTCTTAAAGTTGCTACGGTTGGAGACCCCCTGGCTTAAAGGGGCCACACTTGGGAGACCGAGATCTAAGACAGGGGTCTTCCAACTTGGCCCTTTGATGGCTTGTGGACTTCAACTCCCAGAATTCCTCAGCCAGCGTGCCACGCTGGCTGAGGAATTCTGGGAGTTGAAGTCCACAAGCCATCAAAGGGCCAAGTTGGAAGACCCCTGGTCAAAGCAGTTCAAAGGTAAGCAGGTGTGCCTCACCTGGGCCAGTCAAATTCTGCCGCATCGTCAGAATTCGACTGATAAGGGGAGACTTTAATCTGGACAAACATGGTAAGTAGGCCACACCTGCAAAAGGTTGTGCATTGGTTGGGTGTGTTTCCTAGTTACCAAATAGGTAGGCTTAATGACATGGACTTTACACTCAGAGTTGTCCCCTGAAGATATTCCCGCCAGGGGCGCAAAGTCACACGTGGCAGAATGGACATATTATTATGGGTGGCTCTCATGAACACCAGCTTGACTTTGCTTCGGTGATGCTGTTAGCCTTTGCAAGTAGAGCAGACAGAACACGCGACCATAGTTTAGGGGACTGGATGCTAGAACATACGAAGAGCGGTTACAGGAACTGGGCATGGCTAGTCTAGTGAGAGAGGGCTCTCTCCATGCCATAGGTTCGCCACCACTGTTCTGTTCTGTTCTGTTGTTCTGTTCTATTCTATTCTTTCTCTATTCCATTCTATTCATTTTTCTATTCATGTTTCTATTCTATTCTATTCATTTTTTTCTATTCTATTCTTTAATATTCTATTCTATTCTTTCTCTATTCCATTCTATTCATTTTTCTATTCTATTCTATTCTTTCTCTATTCCATTATTCATTTTTCTATTCATTTTTCTATTCTATTCTATTCTTTCTCTATTCTATTCAATTCATTTTTTCTATTCTATTCTTCAATCCTCTAATATTCTATTCTATTCTATTCTATTCTATTCTATTCTATTCTATTCTATTCTATTATTCTATTCTATTCCATTCCTATATTATTCTATTCTGATACCAAAAAGGAATCCCTACAGCGGCAAGAATAATATTTGCGCAACATTGGAAAAATGAAGGGATACCATAGGATGAAGAAATAATAATAATAATAATAATAATAATAATAATAATGATGATGATGATGATGATGATGATGATGCTCAACACTGTCCGTATATATAGCCAAGATATTGTAATGGAGTTTGGCTTGGACAAATGTGCCACACTTACTATCAAACAAGGAAAAGCAGTGAAAACTGAAGGAATCAAGATGCCCCACGAAAATAACATTAAGAGTCTGGATGAGGAAGAGTACTACAAATACTTGGGTATCCTTCAAGCTGACAACATCAAGCACACTGAAGTCAAGAAAAAGATTAGAGGTGAATACATCAAGAGAGCGAAGAAGATCTTAAAGTCCAAACTCAATGGAGGAAATACCATAAAGGCAATCACACCTGGGCAATTCCAGTCATTAGGTACACAGCTGGAATAGTGGACTGGACTCAAGCAGAACTAAAAGCAATGGATAGGCAGACCAGAAAAATAATGACAATGAATCGTGCCCTTCATCCACGCAGTGACATTGATAGACTTTATCTACCAAGGCAAATAGGTGGGCGTGGAATGCTACAAGTACATCAGATGGTTGAAGAAGAAAAAATGGCTTTGGAAGAATATCTGAAGAACAATGATGAAGATGCACTGAAATTAGTATATCAGGAAGGCTTACTGACTAATGGAGAGACCAAACTGGCCTACAAGAAAAACCAAATGAAGAACAGAATAGAGGCATGGGAAGACAAAGCACTACATGGCCAATACATTAAAAAAATAGCTGGGAAAGCAGATAATAATAAGACCTGGCAATGGCTAAGAGCAGGAAAATTGAAGAAAGAGACCGAGGGACTAATTCTGGCTACACAAGACCAAGCCTTAAGGACAAATGCATACAAAGTCAAAACTGAGAAGACAGCAACAGACAGTAAGTGCCGCCTATGCAAAGAAGCTGAAGAAACAGTGGACCACTTGGTAAGCTGTTGCAAGAAGATTGCACAGACTGATTACAAGCAGCGCATGACAAAGTAGCAACAATGGTGCATTGGAAGATCTGCAAAAAATATCATTTGCCTGTAAGCAAAAACTGGTGGGATCATAAAATAGAGAAAGTCATAGAAAATGATAAAATTAAACTGCTCTGGGACTTCAGAATTCAAACAGAAAAGCACCTGCAACATAACACCCCAGACTTAATAACAAAAAAGTCTGGATAGTGGACGTGGCAGTGCCTGGAGACAGCAGAATAGACGAGAAAGAACTGGAGAAGATAACAAAATACAAAGACCTACAAATAGAAATAGAAAGACTGGTGCAAAAGCAAGCAAGGGTAGTACCAATAGTCATAGGCGCCTTGGGTGCAATCCCAAAACAACTGGAGCACCACTTGAACACCATTGGCATTGACAAATTCGCTATTAGTCAATTGCAAAAGGCGGCCTTACTAGGAACTGCTTCCATCCTGCGACGATACCTGTAATACCATCAAACATCCACATCTGCCTATCCCAGGTCCTGGGTAAGGACTCGATAGGTAGACAAAATGCCAAATCCAGCTGAACATCTGGCTGACTGTGCGATGATCCAAAATAATAATAATGATAAAGTTGGAAGGGACCTTGGAGGTCATCTAGTCCAACCCCCTGCTCAGGCAGGAAACCTTATACCATTTTGGACAAATGGCTGTCCAGTTTCTTCTTAAAAACTTCCAGTGTTGGAGCATTCACCGCTTCTAGAGGCAGGTTGTTCCACTGGTTAATTGTTTTAACTGTCAGGAAGTTTCTCCTATCTGACTATGAAAGACTGAAAGAAAAAGAAGAAACGGAATATGATCAAACTTGGGACTTATTTTACCGATGGTTGGAGGAAAGAATAAAGGATGAGGAATTAAATATGTATTAGCGCATTTAAACCCAGACAGCACGTTGGTTGAAAAATTATTATTGTATGTATGGAAAAAAATCAATAAAATCTTATAAAAAAAAAGGAATCCCTTGAAGAAAAACGACTTCAGGCCAGCGCAGCAAAAGCCCAATAAAGTGCATTTAAAACATGAGCAACTTTCTAGGTGTCCTTTAACTGATCCATCCACCCAGCCTAGCCGAGAAGACTTCCGCGCCCAAAGTGGGCGTCTTCCCACGCTCTGCCATCCATGACCTTCTCAATCAGCTGCCTGCCGAAGCTCACAGCTGGTTCCTTCTCCATGCAAAACATTGCGTCACGAGCACACAACGGGGCTTTTCACAATAGAGGACGGAGGAGTGATTTCCAGCGATTGCACCAGGGTGTCCCAATTGTTTTGACTCTCTGCTCTCTACTTAAAGGAAGAAGCAATGGAGCCCTTGAACCTGGACATCTGTCTTTTGGTCTAGACCAGTGGTTCTCAACCTGTGGGTCGGGAGCCCATTTGGGGGTCGAACGACCATTACACAGGGGTCGCCAAACAACGCAGTCCGCCATTTTTCCCCCCTTTTCCTTAGCTGTGCTACTCCCTTTTATTCTATTGGCTGTTGAAAGCCAATAGAATAGACTCTCTTGAATAGAGTCTAATTCTATTGGCTTTCCAAAGCCAATAGGAATTGTCCAGGCTGTCTCTGCCCTGCTGAGCCCGCCTAAAGTCCCATTCTGCAAACGGGGCTGCACCAGTTGAGTAGTCCTCGACTTACGACCGGTTGAGTAGTCCTCGACTTACGACCAGTTGGGGGTCGCGGCATTAAAAAGGTTGAGAACCACTGGTCTAGCAGCCCGCAACGTTTCGGGCACGGGGGACCCGTTACGTGGAGAAAGGTTTTTCCGCAGACTGGAGGAGACGTGGTTTCGCGTACTGTCAATTGCCAAGTGTCTGGATTTTGATCACGTGACCACAGGGATGCAGCAATGATTGTGTGAAAAACAATCGTAAAGTCACTTTTATCCAGTTTCGTTGTAACTTCGGTCACTAAAGGAACCGTTGTTCAGTTGAGAGCTATTATCTGTCTTGGTCTGACAAAAAAACGTTTCTGTTGTAAACAAAGGCTGCACTGTTTGGGACAAAATGCATCGTAAAATCAAATTTAAGACACAAGCTTCCTGTCTTTGCAGTCAAAAGTATTTCATCTGTCGCTTTCCCAACAGCGTGTGTCATGTCATTGCATTTTCATGCCAGCTAGAAGATGGGCGTGTTATTTACGCACAGACGTGCTACCGTATAATTAATGCTCAAATCCAGCCTCCAGAACAACAGAAGAATCTACCGCCAACGTTCCTTCCTTCCTTCCTTTCCTTCCTTCCTTCCTTGTTCTCCCTTCTCAATCCCATCTCCTTCCTTCCTTCCATCCATTCTTCCTTTTATTGTAAGTTTATTTTACCAGAATCTTGTGATTCTGAAAGCATCTCTCCCCTCCTATACTTCCCAGAAAACTAGGGAGGGTCCCTTCTACGACGTTTCCCACGCCCCCCTTCCTTCTATTGGCTGAGATAACTATTTGAATGACATTTGCCATCTTTCAGTTCTTCCTCCTGTCTCCCAAGGTCATTCTCATAGCACATGAAAGGACTTAATCTCTTTTCCTTCCTTCCTTCCTTCCTTCCTTCCTTCCTTCTTCCCTCCCTCTCCTTCCTTCCTTCTTCCCTCCCTCTCCTTCCTTCCTTCCTTCTTCCCTCCCTCTCCTTCCTTCCTTCCTTCCTTCCTTCCTTCCCAAGGTCATTCTCATAGCACACGAAAGGACTTAATCTCTTCTTTTTCCTTCCTTCCTTCCTTCTTCCCTCCCTCTCCTTCCTTCCTTCCTTCCCAAGGTCATTCTCATAGCACACGAAAGGACTTAATCTCTTCTTGTTCCTTCCTTCCTTCCTTCTTCCCTCCCTCTCCTTCCTTCCTTCCTCCCTCCCTCTCCTTCCTTCCTTCTTCCCTCCCTCCCTCTCCTTCCTTCCTTCCTTCCTTCCCAAGGTCATTCTCATAGCACACGAAAGGACTTAATCTCTTCTTTTTCCTTCCTTCCTTCCTTCCTTCCTTCCTTCCTTCCTTCTTCCCTCCCTCTCCTTCCTTCCTTCCTTCTTCCCTCCCTCTCCTTCCTTCCTTCCTTCCTTCCTTCCTTCTTCCCTCGCTCCCTCCCTCTCCCTTCCTTCCTTCCCTCCTTCCTTCCTTCCTGCCATGGTGGCCCAGCATTGCAGGCTAATTCACTGACCACAGCCAGGATTTCGATCCTGACCAGCTCATGGTCGACTTAGCCTTCCGTCCTTTCCAGGTCGGTAAAATGAGGACATAGATTGTGGGGGGGGGGGTGCAATAGGCTGACTCTGTAAACCACTTAGAGATGGCTGCCCAGCACTGTGCAGCGGTATACAAGTCTGCGATCTATTGCTAAGTGCTATTCACGGGATGGTCTGCTTCGTACCGTAGGTCTGAAGATGGGATTCCACAGCCTAGCGTCGACTCACCAATGACCCAGCCTGTCTACCTTTGAATCAGACATTAAACTATCCTGGTTTCGTTCCAAAACGGAGCCACAAACATAGCTGGCCCCATTTCGAACCGAGCATGTGTTGATTCAACCGTTACCGGCACTGCATTCATCACCCTGAAAAAGCAATCCGAAGCCTGGCAAGGCTTCCAATTGTCACAAAATCTGTTCAAAAAAGTTCGCGGCGGCAGCAACCGAGATGACATCGCAGGAAAGGTAACGCGGTTAGTCACACACGGTTGTTAAGTGAATCCGGCTGTCCCTCGTTGACCTTGGTTGTCAGGTCACAAAAGGGGATCAGGTGACCCTGGGGGGGAACACTGCAACCGTCATAAATCTGAGTCAACGGTCAAGCATCCGAATGTAAATTACGTGACATGGGGGAGGCTGCAATGATAATAACGGTAATAAGCGTGAAAAATGGTTGTCTGTCCTTTTTTTGGGTGTCGTCGTTAACTTCGGACGTCACTAAACAAACTCAGGACTGGAGCTAAAACATACAAGGAACGGTTGCTGGAATTGGGCATGTCTAGTTTAATGAAGAGAAGGACGAGGGGGGACAGGATAACAACGTTCCAATATCTCAGGGGCTGCCCCAAAGAAGAGGGAGTCAAGCTGTTCTCCAAAGCGCCTGAAGGCAGGACAAGAAGCAACGGATGGAAACTCATCAAGGAGAGAAGCAACCTGGAACTAAGGAGAAACTTCCTGACAGTTAGAACAATTAACCAGTGGAACTCCTTGCCTCCAGAAGCGGTGAATGCTCCAACACTGGAAGTTTTTAAGAAGAGACTGGACAGCCATTTGTCTGAAATGGTACAGGGTTTCCTGCCTGAGCAGGGACTAGATGACCTCCAAGGTCCCTTCCAACTATTATTGTTGTTATTGTTGTTATTATTATGTAACTATTGTAAGTCAAGGACAGCCTGTACTGCAAATGGCAGAAAGAAGGGCTGGAAAATATGGGATAACACACAGAGGGCCTCCCACGGGAAAATTTGCTTTATTTATCTGTGGCATGAAAAAGTTATATTCTTCCTGCTTACTTTAACGAAGCAGAATCTATGCCAAGAATTCCGAAGGGAGCGTTTCTCTGGCTGCCTCCATTCTATTAAGCCAGTGGTTCTCAACCTTTTTAATGCCGCGACCCCCCAACCGGTCATAAGTCGAGGACTACTCAACCGGTCGTAAGTCGAGGACTACTCAACTGGTGCAGCACCGTTTGCAGACTGGGACTTTTGGCGGGCTCAGCAGGGCAGGGACAGCCTGGACAATTCCTATTGGCTTTGGAAAGCCAATAGAATTAGACTCTATGCAAGAGAGTCTATTCTATTGGCTTTCAACAGCCAATAGAATAAAAGGGAGTAGCACAGCTAAGGAAAAGGGGGAAAAAAATGGCGGACTGCATTATTTGGCGATCCCCATGAAATGGTCGTTTGACCCCAAATGGGGTCCCGACCCACAGGTTGAGAACCACTGGATTAAGCCATGACAAACACAGCCCGCTTTGAACGCAACCGGTCAGTTTCCTGGACGACAAGCAAAACTTGGTTTGGGTCATCTGATTCACAAGGAGGGTTTTCTTGGGAAAGTGAAAATGAAAAGTAAGCTCTATGGGGGGGGGGGAAGGAACCTAAGCTAACCATGAACTTTTATCTTTGGATGTTGCTGTTTCTTCTTCTCATTTTTTGGAGAACTGTTAAGTCATCACTCTAGACAGCAGAAAGACCTCTTGATTGCATTAAATAAAGTGAAATTTAATTCTCTACCCAAACAAAAGAAAGAGCTAGGAAGCGGAGATGATTGACAGGAGAAGCCTAGCCTCTAACGCAGGACTAAGGGATTGCCAAGAGTCAAACAACCTGACTTTCAATTTTAGTCACGGTGTCGAAACAAGTTTTTTGTTTGCCCTTTTTTCTTAGTAAGAGAGAAGCAGAAAGGAGAAATGGACTCAGGGGATTAGACGTAGTCCTCAACTTACAACAGTTCACTTAGTGACCGAATTTAGAACGGCACTGAAAAAGGGACTTAGGAGCGTTTTTCACACTTAGGACCGTTGCAGCATGCCTGTGGTCATGTGATTTACATTCGGATGCTTGACAACCGACTCATATTTATGACGGTCTCAGAATCCCCTTTCGCAACTTTCTGACAAACAAAGTCCACGAGGAAGCAGAATTCGCTTAACAGTTCTGTGACTAATTTAACTGCATCCAGTTTTGGTCACCAAGATGTAAAAAAGATGTTGAGACTCTAGAAAGAGTGCAGAGAAGAGCAACAAAGATGATTAGGGGACTGGAGGCTAAAACATATAAGGAACGGTTGCTGGAATTGGGTATGTCTAGTTTAACGAAGAGAAGGACTAGTGGAGACAAGATAGCAGTGTTCCAGTGTCTCAGGGGCTGCCACAAAGAAGAGGGAGTCAAGCTCTTCTCCAAAGCGCCTGAAGGCAGGACAAGAAGCCATGGATGGAAACTAACCAAGGAGAGAAGAAACCTAGCACTAAGGAGAAACTTCCTGACAGTGAGAACAATTAACCAGTGGAACAACCTGCTTCCAGAAGCGGTGAATGCTCCAACACTGAAAGTTTTTAAGAGACTGGACAGCCATGTGTCTGAAATGGTATAGGGTTTCCTGCCTGAGCAGGGGGTTGGACTAGATGACCTCCAAGGTCCCTTCCAACTTTATTATTATTATTATTAGATTAGCCAAACCCAGTTCCTGCAACCGTTTTTCATATGTTTTTGTTTCCTTCCAACTTTATTATTATTATTATTATTATTATTAACCACATGCAGTGATTCGCTTTACCAATGGGGCAAAACTCAGTTAGCAAATTTCTCACTTATCAACCAAAATGTTGGGCTTAATTGTTGCTGTACTTTTGAGGACTACCTGTTAATTCCTCACTCCAAAACCGGTCTTTAAAAAAAAAAAAAAACCATTCCAGAACTGATCAAATAATAAATCTCTGCTAGCTTTTTAGTTTTGACCGTGGTTAATCCTTGAAAAGTCCCTAGAAAGAGATCAAAAATGGCTATTTCTGGCTCAGCTGTCTCCTTCGGAGGCATTGCTACCCAACCCGCAAGTTTCACCTAGCCATGATTCACAGTTGCTGATGTGCCACCGTTTTTAAAATGTTGGTTTTGGAAAACCATCATCAGCGTAAGGCGCTCTTCAACCCTTCCCTAAGGGCTTTAATCTAATTTAATCCAGTTGCGCATTAAGAAGGATTTCTCCTATCCTTGGCCTGCTAAATCTGGTCAGGCCTCCTTTTTGAAAATAATAACCATTTATTTATTTTTTCGTATTTCTGAACCGCCCATCTCCTGCAAAGAGGAATATATATATATATATATATATACAGGTCGTCCTCAATTTACATCTCAAACTGCTTTTTTCCCCCCCAAAACGCAACTAGATTTTTCCGTGTGTTTTTTTTTCTTTGAAAATGTTTTGCTTCTCATCCAAGAAGCAGAACTGAAAAAGCTTCTTGGATGAGAAGCGAAACATTTTCAAGGAAAAAAAAAAAAAACCCCAAGAAAGTCAAACTGCCTTTTAGATAAATACAGATCGTCCTTGAGTTACAACAGTTAATTTAGTTCAAGGTTACAACAGCATTGAAAAAAGTGACTTATGACTTATTTTTTCACAATTGCCACCTTTGTAGCATTCCCATGATCACGTGAACCAAATTTAGACGCTTGGAAACTGACTTGTACTTATGACAGTTGCAGTGTCCCCCTTTTGCGACCGTTTGAAAAGCAAAGTCAATGGAGAAAGCCAGATTCACTTAACAACTGGGTTACTAACAAATGCAGTGATTCCCTTAACAACTGTGGCAAGAAAGGTCGTAAAATGGGGTTAAGAAATGTCTCACTTAACAACAGAAACGTTGGGCTCCCTTGCGGTCGTAAGTCAAGGACTACCTGTAAAGGGGGAATATAAACTTAATCATTCCAATTTAGGCTGGCTTTTCTCCGTCTCCCGTCACTTTCGGTTATCAGGAGAGGCACCCAAAGGTCATCTACCGGTAGTCCTCAACTTACAACCAAGCCCAACATTTCCACTGCTAAGCCAGACAGTTGCGAAGTCAGCTTTGCCCCATTTTGTGACCGTTTTTGCCCCCGTTGTTAAACGAACCACAGCAGTGGTAGAGCGCGTCACACGGTCGTTAATTGAATCTGGGTCTTCCCCGTTGACTTTGCCGCAAAAGGGGGAATCGCGTGACCCCCGGGATGTTGCGACCGTCGTAAGTACGAGTCAGTTGCCAAGCGTCTGAATTTGGTTCACGTGACTGTGAAAGGTTGCAACTGCGAAAAACGGTCATAAGTCACTTTTTTTCCGTGCCGTCGTAACTTGGAACTAAATGAACGGTTGAAACTCGAGAACGACGCCGGGGGACACTGCGACGGTCGTAAATCCGAGTCAGTTGCCGAAAGCGTCCGAAGTTGGATCAGGCAACCAACGGGGATGCTGCGACGGTCGTCAAGTGTGCCAAACGGTCCTTAAGGTCGCTTTGGTCGGCAGCACTGTAACGTCGGTCACTAAACGAGCGGTCGTAAGTCGAGGACTGCCTGTTTTCTAACCTCAAGACCCCCCCCCATGAGTTTATCCCCCCCTTTGCCTCACCCCCACTGCAACCCCGCCCTCCTGTCACCCTTCCTTGTCTTAGCCCCCCCCCAGGGTCCCCCCCTTTTCGCCTCAGCCCCCCAAACTCAGCATCCCCTCCCCCCCACGGCTCCCCTCTCCCACAAACTCCCCCCCCCCCGCCCACCTGCTCTCCTCCTGCTCTCCGACCTCCATCCCCGGGTCTCTCAGGGACCCACGACCTCACTGCCGGCCCGAGAGACACCCCGTCCGAGGCCACCGCCGTCTCCGCCCGCTGCCATCGCCGGGCCCCGGGCGGGAAGCCTCTGCCCGGCGCCGCCTCCTCCTCCTGTTACTCCTCGCCCCACCGCTCCGTCACCGCCAGGGACTGCAACTCCCGGCATGCCCTGCCCAGCTTCCGCTCGTGGCGCCCCTCTCGAAGCCGCGCCTCCGCCACTGGAGCGCCGCGCATGCGTACGTCGCCAGGCCCGCGTTCTGAGGGACTTCAACTCCCGAGAGGCTCTGGCGGCACTTCCGGCCTGGTTTTTTTTTTTCCCCTTGGCTCGCCGAGCCTTGGGACGATCCGTGTCTGTGGGGGGGGGGGGGGGGTGCTGGGACGCGTGTTTGGATGGTTGTGTGAATGAGGGGACCGGGCTTTAGTTAAAAACAAGTCGCGCGTTCCAAAATATCGGCAAATATTGCGGTTTTTTTTTTTTTTCCAAAGGACAAGAAGCAACGGATGGAAACTAATCCAGGAGAGAAGCAACCTGGAATTAAGGAGAAACTTCCTGACAGCGAGGACAATTAACCAGTGAAACGGCTTGCCACCAGAAGTGGTGAATGCTCCAACACTGGAAGTTTTTAAGAAAAGACTGGACCTATACGGTCTCCTGCTTGAGTAGGGGGTTGGACTAGATGACCTCTAAGGTCCCTTCCAGTTCTATTCTGATCGATTGTATTCTACATATGGCATCTACAGGGAATTTAATTATAGAAAGAAGAACAATATAGCATTGTAATTAAGGCAAATGTAGTTTAATAAATAAGGAACTATTAGGAGGAGGAGTTTTAGGTGTGTTTGTCGCCTTGCGTTACTTGCAAAGAAGCAAAGGTGGGATAAAAATGAAACGATCAGGTTGCATTTGCAAGATTCTGCAAACTGATAATATGGCGAACGTTTCCCAAGAGTTAGGAGAGCAGCAGGCAAGTAAGTCTTGCTTAGCGATGGAGTTATAAATGTTTAGTTACAATTATTTGTACCTTTGTTTTTGATTGCAGATGCTTTGAGTGCTATATGGGGAGAAAGGCCAGCTGCCTCTTGAAAGGTGTGAAGGAAATAAAACATGCTTTTATGCTACTTTGGACTCAGATCCAGCCAGCTGGGACTGACTGGGTTTTCTAAGGTCGAAGTATTTTCCACTTACCCTTGGGACTAATTCAAGTAAACTCCTACTTAGATCCAAATAGGAGGGCATATTCAATTAGGTTTTACTGCCTTAATCTTTTATAATGCTGTTTTTATTATGTTGTGAGACTCCTCCGGAGTCCTGTGATTGCAAGCTTTTATTTTATTTATTATTTATTTGTTAAATTTATTGCCTCCGCCTCGCTGGGGGGCTACCCTAGGCGTCTGGAAACAGTAAAAAAGGAGGAAATGAAAAGAGTGTAAAAGAAACAGAAGTAAAATAATAGCACCGTCAAATCAACAATGAAAAAGAAAACAAGAATAGATCAAGGTGCGGCTACATCAGTACGAGATGGGTGGCCCAGAAATTGAATTGCAAATAAATAGGGCATTTTTATTCTGCTTTTGGGTCCCAGGGTGTCTCACGCACACGTATGTATATGGGAATAACTCTCTGCCCACACCTTGGCAGTCTAAAAATAGCACACAAAGAAGAACTTACCAGAACGAAAGAAGAAAAACTGCCAGAGCAGGAACTGCTGCTAAAAAGTTAACAGTAGCTTTTAGAAAAGTGAAGAATAAGCTATTCAGAGAAAACAGAAACTGGCTTTCAATGCAACTGCATGAGCTGGTCTTCTAGTCCTTATGATCTGCAGAAATAGATAAAGCCCTGTGCTTTGGGCCTTTTGTTCAGCATTTAGTTACAGGAGATCCTTGATTTACGACCACGATGGAGCCCAACATGGGTTCTGATGGAAGTTAGCCCCCCCAGAAGGAAATATTAAAAAGGGCAGAAAAATATCTTTTTCCTCAAAAGGACTTTTTAAAACCAAACCTGGCCCCAAACCTATCTCTCCGCCCCAAGCAAGAGCTAGGCCCATACAAATGCAAATGTAAAACCATCAGAAAGTTGGAGCCAGAGCAATCAAGAAGACAAAAGAGAAGATCTGCATACCCCACCCAAACTCTAGGAATCAGCCCCATCACCTGGGAAGCAGGATATGATAATAGAATTAAACCACAGATATCAAGGCCTAGACAAACATACAGAAACAGCCTCAAGATTCATGCCACAGGAACAGGAAACCATTCCAAATAAGGCTAGAGGGGGTATAAAAGCCTACTACCCCATGTGCTCAGCCCTTCTCTCCTCTGCACTTTCCTGAAGAACCATCTTTCTGCAATAAACTAACCTTCTTCCCAAAGCAGTCACCATGTTTGCTTATTTATTCCCAGCTTGGATGAACCAGGATGTAGACTTTACTTCTAACAGTTCCCCCTTGGCTTTTGCTTGTCAGATGATCGCAAAAAGGGATCACATCACACACACACACACAGACACTGCAACCGTCATAAATATGAATTGGTTGCCCAGTGTTCGAATTTTGATCACGTGACCACGAGGGAACGCTGCAACGCCCGCTAAGTGTGAAAAACGGTCATAAATCACTGTTTTGTGCTCCCAGGATTCCAGAATGACTGGAGGAAGCTGTCTGCGATGATTGTGGCTGTGTTACTGTTGACATTCTACTGTCTATTCTTTTTCTTTTTTCTTTTGCTTAGTTCTGCTTTTTTAGTTTTTCACATTTTTATTAATTGTACGTTATGGTTTTTCTGCAACCGTTGTTTTACCTGTTTATTTATTTATTAAATTTATATTTAATAAATATAATTTTTTTTTATTAAATTTATATTTAATAAAAATAAATGAGCCACCCAACTCATTATCAAGCGCTCCGGACAGTTTTATCCAATCCAGTATTAGGCTGTTATAAGCCACCCAGAGTTACTTTCCAGGAGATGGGTCGCCATATACATTTGATGAATAAATAAGTGCACAATATTACACAGGAAACAATTGCCTGGTGTAATGTAAAAGGTCACTGGTGTTATCAGAGGAGCCACAAAAAAAAATAAAGTCCACCTCTGAGTCGCCTAATTAATTCAGAATAGAGCTGGAAGGGACCTTGGAGGTCATCTAGTCCAACTCCCTGCTCAGGCAGGAAACCCCTATCCCATTTCAGACAAAGGGCTGTCCAGTTTCTTCTTCAAAGCCTCCAGTGTTGGAGTACCCACGACTTCTGGAGGCAACTTCTGTTCCACTGATTAATTGTCCTGTTCGGAAGTTTATTCTTAATTCCAGGTTGCTTCTCTCCTTGATTAGTTTCCATCCATTATTTCTGATCCTGCCTTCCCATGCTTTGGAAAATAAGTTGACCCCCCCCCTTCTTTGTGGCAGCCCCTCAAACAGTGGAATACTGCTGTAAGGGTTCCCACTAAGCCTCACAATTGTCCCAGCATTACTCAGGAATTTAAAAGAGCCAAAGAAACTCCTGAGCTGAGGTTTCAGCCAGCAAACAACTTTTATTTTGATCCAAATAGAGTTGGGTGACCCCATCTCTCTTTGTGGCTGGTAGAGAGATGAAGGCTACAACCAGGAAAGATGACTTCCACCTTCTATACCTTTCCAGAACAAAAAGGTCAGGTCTTTGTATCAGGAATGAAAAGGTACAGAAAAATAATTCTAAGAGAGCCGAGGTGGCACAGCAGTTAGAGTGCAGTACTGCAGGCCACTTTAGCTGACTGTGTTCAGCAGGTCAGCGGTTCAAATCTCACCGGCTCAAGGTTGACTCAGCCTTCCATCCTTCCGAGGTAGGTAAAATGAGGACCCAGATTGTTGGGGGCAATGTAAAATATATATATACATTGCTTACTGGTGTATACCGCTTAGAGAGTGCTTGCACTTAAAGCGGTATATAAGTCTCGTAAATAAAATAAATAAGATGACTCATACACAGCAACCCAGGCTACATCCATAACTCCTTTTTCCTCTCCCCTTATCGTGCTCTTTTCATGTAAGCAATCCCCTGTACCTAAAGCATGAAACGTTTGCTTCTATATAACTAATTTCCCAATATAAAGCACCTACAATCATTATGTTCTTGTTTCCAGGCCTTTAATCATCTTAGTTGCTCTTCTCTGCACTTTTCCCAAAGTCTCAACTTCTTTTTTGTAATGCGGTGACCAAAACCGGATGCAGTATTCCAGGTGTGGCTTTACTAAGCTGAGGGAAGTCAATGGGGAAAACCAGATTCACTTAACAACCCTATTACTAACTTAATAACTTAACAACTGTGTCAAAAAAAGGTCACCAAATTGGGTAAAACTCACCTAACTGTCTCACTTAGCCACAGAAATTTTGGCTGAATAAGTTGAGGATTACCTGCGTCTGTTTTCTTTTGGTTCTGAGGGAAGTTAGCCCAGAGAAGGAAATATTAAAAGGGCAGAAAAATATATTTTTCCTCAAAAGGACTTTTTTTAAAACCAAACCTGGTCCCAAATCTATCTCTCTGCCCCAAGCAAGAGCTAGCCCCATACGAATGCAGATGTAAAACCATCAGAGAATTGAAGCCAGAGCAATCAAGAAGACAAAAGAGAAGATCTGCATACTCCCCCCCCCCAAACTCTAGGAGTCATTAGCCCCATCACCTGGGAAGCAGGATATGATAATAGGATTAAACCACAGATATCAAGGCCTAGAAAAACACTCAGAAATAGCCTCAAGGTTCATGCCACAGGAACAGGAAACTATTCCAAACAAGGCTAGAGGGTATAAAAAACCCTACTGCCCATGTGCTCTCTCTCTCTCTTTCTTCTTCTCTGCTCTTTCTTGCAAGAGCCATCTTTCTGCTTCTTCAATAAACTGTAACTTTCTTCCTAAAGCAGTCTCCATGTTGCCTATTTATTCCCGGCTTGGATGAACCAGGATGAAGACTTACTTCTGACAAAGCATTTATAAAACGGTACTAGTACTTCACGGGATTTTGATCCTAATGCCTCAGTTTATATAACCAAGAATTGTATT
Organism: Crotalus adamanteus; assembly: GCA_039797435.1. Lineage (NCBI taxonomy): Eukaryota > Metazoa > Chordata > Lepidosauria > Squamata > Viperidae > Crotalus > Crotalus adamanteus. The sequence continues at coordinate 102,848,930 of CM077922.1, read as the reverse complement.
GGCTTTTTTGGCTGCTGCTGCACACGGCTGGCTCATGTTTAAGGAATCGCCCACTTACAACTACCTGCAACTAGAAGGGGTCTAACAAGACACCTAGCTCCGGGCCTTCATTGTGCAAATCCAGAAAAACTGCAACAGTTGAATAAACTATGACGCAGTTCAGACAGGTTAAGTCGCCCACTTACAACTACCTGCAACTAGAAGGGGTCTAACAAGACACCTAGCTCCGGGCCTTCATTGTGCAAATCCAGAAAAACTGCAACAGTTGAATAAACTATGATGCGGTTCAGACAGGTTAAGTCGCCCACTTACAACTACCTGCAACTAGAAGGGGTCTAACAAGACACCTAGCTCCGGGCCTTCATTGTGCAAATCCAGAAAAACTGCAACAGTGGAATAAACTATGATGCGGTTCAGACAGGTTAAGTAAGTCGTATAAACCTATTTTTATGTATTTCATATATTATTAAACTAATTTGTATAGACCCCCAATTCCAGGGTGAGGTACAACATGAAGTTTTTCTCAACTTTAAAATGGGTGGATCTCTCACGATGGGGAATTCTGGAACTGAAGTCCGTGGCATCTTAAAACAAACCCTGGTTTAAACTCGGGCAAAACCAAGCGACTGTCTTATAGTACCACCCAAGTCCTGGCTGCGTAGAGTCCTCCCCGCCTGCAGGGGGCAGAAGGCTCCCTTTAACTCTTCGCCGCCGCAGAGGGTCGCAGTCCCCGCGCATGCGGAGAAACTAAAGCAACAAACAGTTCGCCCCTCTTGGGCCGGTACGCGCACGCGCCCAAGAAGTTGGTTGCCGCCGCCGCGACCCGAATGCGCAGGCGCCGGGCGCGACTGACGCATGCGCCGAAGAGAAAAAGGACTCCCGCCCCCTCTCAGTCGGCTGCTGCTTTGCTTCGCGTCTTGTGTAGCGACGAGAGCAGCGGTGGCCATGAGCGGATTCGGCGCCGGGGCGTCCTCGCTTCAGAAAGGCGGCGGCGAAACGCTGGAAAAGATCGACATGTCTCTGGGTGAGGCGCAGCGCTCAGCCCCGGCGCGGCGGGCAAGCGGGCATAACGGCGAGGGGAGGGAATTGCTCGGACCGGACCATGGAGACACTGGCGGGGGGAGGGTGCTCGGGCCGAACCATGTGAATGCTGGCTGAGGGTTCTCGGGCCGAACCATGTAGACACTGGCGGGGAGGGGTTTGCTCGGGCCGAACCATGTGGATGCTGGCTGAGGGTTCTCGGGCCGAACCATGGAGACACTGGCGGGGGGGGGGTTGCTCGGGCCTAACCATGTTGACGCTAGAAGGGGATGGTGGGGCCGAACCATGGGGGACGCTGGCGAGGGGGGTGTTCGGGCCGAACCGTGGGGATGCTGGCTGGAGGTATAGAGGGGCTCCGGACCAGAGGTGGGCGTGGCCCGAAAGAGGGGGGTGACAGGTCTCCGCCCTGGAGGAGAAGTCTTCCTTTGGGTCCAGCAGGTCACTTCCTGGTATTGCCTGGCTCCAAGCCAGCTGACTTTGCAAGCTTGGGATTTCCTGGTGGTCTTCTGTTCGGCTGTTAACCTTGGGATGGATAGATAGATATGGATCATGTCTATGGATGTCTTTGTATATGCATATGCATATATATCTACACACACACACACACACTGTGTGTATCCTATTTTAAAAATGCAAATCCCAGGCACAATTATATCAAAAGTACAAAATCCTCAAATGCCGGGATAGATATAAAAACGTGTGTGTGTGTGTGTGTATGTATATATATGTATATATACACACACATACATACACAGAGGGGGAGGGAGAGAGAGAACAGTATACCACGTAAAATATTACATTAAGATAAAACCATGGTGAAATTGCTATAGTATGATATGGATCATGTATATGGATGTCTTTGTATATGCATATGCATATATACACACACACACACACACTGTGTGTATCCTATTTTAAAAATGCAAATCCCAGGCACAATTATATCAAAAGTACAAAATCTTCAAATGCCGGGATAGATATAAAAATAGCTCTGTGTGTGTGTGTGTATGTATATATATGTATATATACACACACATACATACACAGAGGGGGAGGGAGAGAGAGAACAGTATACCACGTAAAATATTACATTAAGATAGAACCATGGTGAAATTGCTATAGTATGATATGGATCATGTATATGGATGTCTTTGTATATGCATATGCATATATATATACACACACACACACTGTGTGTATCCTATTTTAAAAATGCAAATCCCAGGCACAATTATATCAAAAGTACAAAATCTTCAAATGCCGGGATAGATATAAAAATAGCTCTGTGTGTGTGTATGTATGTATATATATGTATATATACACACACATACATACACAGAGGGGGAGGGAGAGAGAGAACAGTATACCACGTAAAATATTACATTAAGATAAAACCATGGTGAAATTGCTATAGTATGATATGGATCATGTATATGGATGTCTTTGTATATGCATATGCATACACACACACACACACACACACACACACACACACACACACACTGTGTGTATCCTATTTTAAAAATGCAAATCCCAGGCACAATTATATCAAAAGTACAAAATCTTCAAATGCCGGGATAGATATAAAAATAGCTATGTGTGTGTGTGTATGTATATATATGTATATATACACACACATACATACACAGAGGGGGAGGGAGAGAGAGAACAGTATACCACGTAAAATATTACATTAAGATAAAACCATGGTGAAATTGCTATAGTATGATATGGATCATGTATATGGATGTCTTTGTATATGCATATGCATATATATATATACACACACACACACATACACTGTGTGTATCCTATTTTAAAAATGCAAATCCCAGACACAATTATATCAAAAGTACAAAATCTTCAAATGCCGGGATAGATATAAAAATAGCTCTGTGTGTGTGTGTATGTATATATATGTACAAACCTAATCCAAAAAGAAACCCCCCCTAAAATCCAAGACAAAGAACAAGAAAACGGCAAAGCCCTCCTCCCATACATAAAAGGCACCACAGACAGAATCAGTAAGATCCTCCATAAACACAACGTCAAAACAGCATTCTGCACAAGCAGAAAAATATCCACCATCCTTAGAAACCCCAAAGATAAAATTGACTTAGAAAATCAAGGAGTATACGAAATCCCATGCGCCGCTTGTCCCACCACATACATCGGACAAACCAACAGAAGAATAAGTGCACGCATTGAAGAACATAAGAACTCAGTCAAAAAAGAGGGACCAACATCTTCCCTGGTCCAACACCTTAAAGCCACAGGACATGAAATTGACTTTAAAAATACCAGAACCATTGCCAAAAGGACACACCATCTACCAGAAGAAAACACACACAAACCGCTATCTGCACGCTCTCTCACACCACCATTCAGCACAGATCAACTCTGTAGCCAAGACACTCATCTCCAGAACAAAACGCTTAGCTGACGAACAACACCTAAAACCCGAACTACACACTCTCACCAATGTACTAACATCCAATGGATTCCATAGAAATAAGATTACAAACCTAATCCAAAAAGAAACCCCCCCTAAAATCCAAGACAAAGAACAAGAAAACGGCAAAGCCCTCCTCCCATACATAAAAGGCACCACAGACAGAATCAGTAAGATCCTCCATAAACACAACATCAAAACAGCATTCTGCACAAGCAGAAAAATATCCACCATCCTTAGAAACCCCAAAGATAAAATTGAGTTAGAAAATCAAGGAGTATTGTCAGAATCCAATTATATTTCATCTTTAATTATCAAACATAGAAACTCCCAATTCTGCCTTCTCTGGATTCTGCCATAAGAGGGAGAAAAGGGGGAGAGCAAAGGGGCTTTATGGCCCTCACTCCCTTCAGTACACTTCAAAGGACTGAATGTGTGTTTATTGTGGCCTCTAAGCGTTAGCATATCAAAGAAGAGTAATTGCCTTTCATGTAGTTATCTGAAGTCTCCATCCAGACGGAAGAAGAAAGGGGGTGGAATTGTGATACTTGAAACTATCACTGAAGGGGGGTTGATTGGGTGGGACTACTGGGGAACCCCTTAAAACCTTGAATGGGAGAGCTTGAACCCCAAGTCCTGTCTAGCATGCCTGCAACCATTTTCTCTTAATAAAGGATTCCTGTTGGAAGAATTATTCCAAGAGTTCTGTCTTCTTAAGATGCAAAGTGGGGTGGGTCCTTACATTAGACAGGACTTGCAAAATTAATCCACCTGGAAGGTAGACCCTTGCCGGGGGATTTTGCAAAAATTTACCATGTCAGACAACGAAGCAAGAGAGGGAGAAAACTCCCTGGAAAGAGAGCCGCTGACCCAGTTGGAACCTTGCCAGATGTTGGGATCCGAGAGGCCAGATTTCTCAGAAGAAGAAGTGGTGGAGACACAGGACCACAAGCCTCGCTGGTCGATGGGCGTTGGAAAGAAAAGCGAGTGGGGAAAGGAATCAAGAAAAGTGACCCTGAGACGGGGGACCAAGCAACCAGAATGGAAGCAGGAGATGGAGAAATCCCTGCACGCAAGTGAAGAGGGAGGAAGCTGTATGCCGTACTCAGACTGGATCCTAGAGAAAGCTATTGACCTGATGAAGAGAACTCTCAGCTCCCTAGGAGAGGAGATTCCTGAGCCCTACGGCCGCCCCAGTTCCTGGAGCCACAAAAGGAGAGACACCGAGGGAGACGTGGAACCTGCAACCCCAGGGACATTTACTGATCCAGGAGCTCCCACCCCCTACCGGACCACAGATGGAAATCTGGACGGAAAACACTACCACCCACAATGGAGGCACCGATCCATTCCAAGACGTCCACCGTTGGAGGTGAAATTCAAAGGGGAGCCAACACGCTTGGGGTTTTTCCTAACCCAAGTCCTCAGCTACATGGAGGAATATGGGCAGGACATCCCCAGCGACAAAGCCCGCATCCGGATCGTGCAATCTGCCCTGGATGGACCAGCTGCAGATTGGGTGGTGAACCTGCATGACTCCAATGCCCCAGAACTCAGTAACTTCAACCGTTTCATGTCCTCTTTGAGAAGACGATTTGAAGACCCCCTGGCTGATCGCAAAGCCCGTGAAAGGATAACAACGATGAAGCAAGGCAAACGCCCAGTGGCTGAGTATACACAAGAATTCCGGGCCATTGCCAGCAAACTGAATTGGCCAGAAGACATCCTCCTTGGCCATTTCAAAGATGGACTAAACTATGATCTATATGATGCTTGCCTGCCCCGAGGGGACCCACATCAACTTGAGGAATGGTACGTCTTGGCAGAGGAAGCAGAGATCGACATATTGAAGAGGCACCACCGAGGAAAACAATGGAGCCGCCCCCCGCCTGAGCTGACACACCGACCGGTGAAATCATCGGATACAGCCAAGAAGCAAATGGGGTGTTTCAAATGCGGAAGAGAAGGGCATCGAGCTGTAGAATGCCGCTCAAAGGCCCCCCAGCACAACCCAGACAGATCCCCAATCAACAAACCCGGAAAGTATTCAGCTAAGCCAAAAGAAACGGCCATGAGAATGATGGAAATTGCAGAAACCCCCACCTCTGCTCACCAAGGGGAAAGAACTCCAGCCTACACCACAGGGCCGGTGGATGCCTCAGACGACAGCTCGGAGGGCGAACCTCTGGTAAGTGGATGCATCACACCCATCTTCAAAACAGTGACTATATTAATCCCCCCCATGCCCGAAGCTGTGAAGGTGAAAGCTTTAATAGACTCCGGCTGCACCCGTTGCCTCATTAGCCCAACACTAGTGGGGAATCTGGGCATCCCATCCAGGAGACTGGAACAACCAATCTCATTTGGCCAGCTAGATGGATCCATAGCAGGGGGGGTGCCAGCTACCCTAGCCACTCTGCCAATACACCTCTCCCTGGGAAAACATGAAGAGGACTTAACGTTTGTGGTGACCCCAGGTATGGAATGCCCAATGATTCTAGGGATGGAATGGTTGAAAAAATGGAACCCCTGGGTAAATTGGAGGACGACAGAAATCAAATTCCCGAAGGGGGACCCTATGGACTTAAAACCCCAAGGGAGGCTACCAGAATCAAGAATAGAAAAAGCATCCATAGGAGAGGAAAAAAGATTAACAGAAATACCAGAGGAATATAGGGACCTTGCTGAAGTTTTTAGTGAGGAAAGGGCGAATGAGCTTCCCCCCCACCGACCCACAGACTGTACCATTGAATTCAAACCTGGGGCAAAACTCCCGAAGCCCAGATTATACTCCATGAGCCCAAAGGAGAAGGAGGAAATGGAAAGATTTATAAAAAAAAACCTGGAGAGAGGTTTCATTGAGCCAGCCAAGCCTAAAGTGGCTGCCCCGGTCCTTTTTAGAGAGAAGAAGGATGGTTCTTTACGTTTATGCGTGGATTATAGGGCCCTGAATACAATCAGTGAAAGCAACCTATACCCGCTGCCCCTCATGAAAGACATGCTGTCACACCTATCGAAAGGGAAAATTTTTTCTAAACTAGACCTAAGGGAAGCTTACTATCGCGTGAGAATCAAGGAAGGGGACGAATGGAAGACTGCATTTAACTGCCCCATGGGGTGCTATCAATTCAAAGTCTTGCCATTTGGATTACAAGGGGGCCCAGCAGTCTTTATGCAATTAATCAATGACGTTCTAAGGGAGCACCTATTTAAGGGGGTCCTTGTTTACTTGGACGACATTCTTATCTTTACTGAAACAAAAGAAGAACACGTCAAACTTGTCAGAGCGGTTTTAAAGAAGCTGCGAGCCGCTCACCTATATGCCAAACTCTCAAAATGCGAATTCCACCAGGAAAAGATAGACTACCTAGGCTATCGCATATCCCCACAGGGTATTGAAATGGACCCGGAGAAGGTCGAAGCAGTACTAAATTGGGCACCACCCCGCACAAGAAAGCAACTACAAAGTTTCCTGGGCTTTGCAAATTTTTACCGCCAATTCATCCCCTCATTTGCACAGATAGCCTTGCCCCTCACTAACTTACTAAAAACGAAGGGAACATCCTCAGTAAAACCTAGCCAGCCACTAACATGGACCATGGAGTGCCAAGCAGCGTTTGAGAGACTAAAGAGACTTTTTTCTGCCGAACCAGTACTAAGGCACCCAGACATGGACAAGCCCTTCATAATACAGGCAGATGCAAGTGATGTGGCAGTGGGGGCTGTGCTATTACAAGAAAATGATGATGCAGTATTGCAACCCTGTGCATATACATCTAAGAAACTCACGGAAACAGAACAGCGCTGGCCCGTATGGGAGAAGGAGGCTTATGGGATACGTTGGGCATTACTCACGTGGCGACAGTTCCTGGAAGGCAACAAAATCCCCTTCCAGGTATGGACTGATCACAAAAATTTAGAAGCCCTGAAAACTTCCAGGAAACTCAATCCCAAACAAGCCCGCTGGTCCCAGAATTTTCACCAATTCCAATTTAAGCTCAAACATTTACCAGGAAGAAAGAACTTCCTGGCAGATGCACTATCTCGCATGCCCCAATATAACAGCGCACGAACCACAGACTCTAGACCAATAATGGCAGAGTCACAACTGGCAGCGCCAGTAACCACAAGAACCCAAGCCAAAATAAAATCACAACTGGACAGCCAAACTGGGATTGAATTCAGAAAAAGTTTGGAAACAGATGATTGGTTCCAGAAAAACAAACATGTGTGCACAATGAGAGACGGATTGCCTTGGGTAGGGGAAAAGTTATATATACCAACAACTCAAAGACTAACTTTCATGCAACTTTGCCATGACACAAAATCAGCAGGGCATTTTGGATTTGTAAAAACTTTACACTTAATTAAACGGCAATTTTGGTGGCCATCAATAAAAAAGGACATAGAAAGTTATGTTGCCAGCTGCCCAACCTGTGCATCAGCAAAGAGGTTGCAAGGGAAATCGCCAGGGCTGTTACAACCAGTGGCAAGTCCCTCAGCCCCCTGGAGGGAAATAGCCATGGATTTTATAGTGGAATTGCCTGAAAGCAATGGGAATACTGTTATCTGGACAGTCACGGACCTATTTTCCAAACAGGTGCACTTTATCCCTTGCCGAAAAATTCCCACTGCAAAGGCCTTAGCAAAACTTTTCATCCAGCACATTTACAGATTGCACGGGGCACCCCAACGCATCATCTCTGATAGGGGAGTGCAATTTACGTCTGCATTTTGGAAGGAATTTTTATCCCTCTTAGGGACCACTCAGGGATTGACATCTAGCCACCACCCTCAAGGAGATGGACAAGCGGAACGCTGCCAGTCGGTACTTGAGCAATATTTGAGATGTTTTTTAAATTTCCAACAGAGTGATTGGACGGACTTACTTCCTTTTGCAGAAGTTGCCTACAATAATGCAGTCCACTCCAGCACAGGCTACACTCCTTTTCAAATAGCCAACGGCCAAAGTTTCAACCCTATGCCAGAGTTAACCCCAAAAGAACCAACGATCCCTTCACTGAAAGAATGGATGGAAAACCTACAAAACACCTGGCCAATAGTCAGAAAATCACTAGATGAAGCTAGGCGGGCATACAAAGCACAAGCCGATAAAAAAAGGGTTGAGCCTACACCATTCATTATAGGAGAAATGGTGTACTTATCTACAAAATACCTAAAGTCCCTACAGCCCTGTAAAAAACTTGGACCAAAATATATAGGACCTTTTCCAATTAAAAGGATCATAAATCCAGTAACAGTAGAATTAGAATTACCCAAAAACCTCAGGCAAATACACCCAATTTTTCATTGCAGCTTGCTGAAAAGAGAGTATCAGTCACCTCTACGGCCAAAAATCCCCCCCCCCACCACCTCCAATCATGGTGGAGGGGGAACAACACTTCGAAATAAAAGAGATCCTTGACTCTAGGAGATATCATGGAACAACTCAGTACCTAGTTGCCTGGAAACACCTCCCTGCCTCACAAAATGAGTGGGTCCATAAACGTCACGTCAGAGCCCCGAAGCTATTGAAGAAGTTTCACACAGAGTATCCTAACAAGCCTAACTAAATTTTTTACTTGTGTTTTCTTTCAGGTGGATCTCTCTTATTGTTAAGAGGGGCCGGATGTCAGAATCCAATTATATTTCATCTTTAATTATCAAACATAGAAACTCCCAATTCTGCCTTCTCTGGATTCTGCCATAAGAGGGAGAAAAGGGGGAGAGCAAAGGGGCTTTATGGCCCTCACTTCCTTCAGTACACTTCAAAGGACTGAATGTGTGTTTATTGTGGCCTCTAAGCGTTAGCATATCAAAGAAGAGTAATTGCCTTTCATGTAGTTATCTGAAGTCTCCATCCAGACGGAAGAAGAAAGGGGGTGGAATTGTGATACTTGAAACTATCACTGAAGGGGGGTTGATTGGGTGGGACTACTGGGGAACCCCTTAAAACCTTGAATGGGAGAGCTTGAACCCCAAGTCCTGTCTAGCATGCCTGCAACCATTTTCTCTTAATAAAGGATTCCTGTTGGAAGAATTATTCCAAGAGTTCTGTCTTCTTAAGATGCAAAGTGGGTTGTCCCACCACATACATCGGACAAACCAACAGAAGAATAAGTGCACGCATTGAAGAACATAAGAACTCAGTCAAAAAAGAGGAACCAACATCTTCTCTGGTCCAACACCTTAAAGCCACAGGACATGAAATTGACTTTAAAAATACCAGAACCATTGCCAAAAGTGAACATTTTAATAACAGAATAATCAGAGAAGCCATCGAGATAGAAAAACGCCCACACAGCATGAACAAGCGAGATGATACCTCCTGCCTACCAGCCATTTGGAAACCCGCCCTTATTGACAAACAACTCCCTAACACAAAAAATGATACCAGACCCACACTCACAAAAACCACACAGGATGTCACCACCACACATCCACGCAAAAAACAAACCCAAAGCCACACCGATGACGAGGCACGACCACAAACCAGAAGCCAGACCACAGCTGCATCATTAGCCACTTTAAACCCCTCCAATCCATACATGAAGCAAACTGACACCCTCCATGAAGAGGAGGCACGACCACGAACGCGAAGCCAGAAAATAGCAAAGCAGCCCAAAATCTTAAACCCCTCTGCAACTCAGACTAACCTGAGCACAACCAAACAGAACACTCCCCCAGCCAATCAGAGCACAGCCAAGCCCCTAACCATTCAGAACACACCTCCACCCAATCAGAACACAGCCAAGCTCCCACCCAATCAGTTCATACCCCCACTCGCAGTTAAAAGGAATAAACAGCTAAGACCACACATTGCTGCTCAAAGCACGAAGCTGAAAGCACCAGCCTGAAGATGACGAATGGGACTTCGTCGAAACGTCGCCAAGACACTTCCAATTTTACGTGGGAGAAAACCCGAACAACCAAAGACCTACATATATATGTATATATACACACACATACATACACAGAGGGGGAGGGAGAGAGAGAACAGTATACCACGTAAAATATTACATTAAGATAAAACCATGGTGAAATTGCTATAGTATGATATGGATCATGTATATGGATGTCTTTGTATATGTATATGCATATGCATATATACATACACACACACACACACACACTGTGTGTATCCTATTTTAAAAATGCAAATCCCAGGCACAATTATATCAAAAGTACAAAATCTTCAAACTCCGGGATAGATATAAAAACAGGTGTGTTTGTGTGTGTGTGTGTGTGTGTGGGTGGGTGCACACACACACACACACACACACACGGGGAGGGAGAGAGAACAGTATGCCACGTAAAATATTAAGGTAAAACCATGGTAAAATTGCTATAATATGGCACCATATGATGCTTTATTTACTTATGTACATTTATGTATTATATGTTTTATTCAGTATCAGTGATTGCATGGCCTCTGTAGATTCTATACGGCGTACGCTAACTAAAAAATAATTAATCTTGGTGTTTGGGAGAGCAGCCAGGGTTTGCTTGTGTTCCCTGCCCTTAGGTTTAGAGTTTGCAAGTTGTGCCTTAGGAGGGAAAAGGCCAGGCTGGGGTTTGGGGGAAGAAAATTTGCAGTGGCTGTGTTACCAACATCTGTTTGAGTCTCATTGGGCGGAAATATGTTGGCTTCGCCTTGGTCTTAGGTTGTAGGTATGTTGCTGAAAACAGAGGCTAGACTAACTTTGGTATTTGAACCTTATTTTTTCTGTAATGGGGATATCCTAAATTTGGGCTTGTAGAAATTTTATAATTCATGCTGAATGTTACGCTGGGATAGATAAACCATATGAGGGCTTAAAAGTGTGGCATTTTTTCCAGAATGTGTGCACTGCAGAGGGTGGTAGGGTTTCCTACAGCAAATTAAATCAAAAATTGCCCACCTGTATTTTAGCCCAAACTAGCAGGTGGTTTACATGTATTCAGAAAGGTTTGAGAATGAAAAACAAAGGAAAATTAAAAAAAAAATAAAAAAGCAAAATAGTAGCAGATAAAGCCCCAAAGCCTTGTTGGTGGTAGAAAATCTGTTTCTTTTAGAAATGTACAGGTAGCTTTCTAGGGAGGACAAAACAATTACAAAGATGTAAGTGAAATATTTACTGAAGGCAAGATTTTTCCGATAAGAATGTAGAGAAAAAGAACTTAATGGAGGGGCGGTTAAGAAATCTGAAATGTAAATAAAATATAAATAAAATCCGCAAGATCTCTTCAGGATTAAGGTTAGGAGCTATCCCATTTATTTTGATTTATATTATTATCTTTGATCCTTCCCTCAGGAATTTAACAGCATACATAGTACTTCCTCCTTCCTTTTTTCCACAATCTTCTGAACTGGTAGGTTGAGAGATGAATGTAGAGCAGGAGTCTTCAAACTTGGCCCCTTTATGACTCGTGGACTTCAACTCCCAGAATTCCTCAGCCAGCATGGGGGAACTATGGCCCCTTCATGACTTGCGGACTTCAACTCCCAGAATTCCTTAGCCAGCATGGGGGAACTATGGCCCCTTCATGACTTGCGGACTTCAACTCCCAGAATTCCTTAGCCAGCATGGGGGAACTATGCCCCCTTCATGACTCATGGACTTCAACTCCCAGAATTCCTAAGCCAGCATGGTTCAGCTTGGAAACCTCTCCCTTTCCCCTCAGCATGGCTGGATCAGAAATTCTGGGAGTTGAAGTCCACCAGTCATAAAAGAGCCAAGGTTGCCTACCCCTGGCCTACCCTATCCTAATTTATATTTCCGTATTTCTTCTTTTCTAACCTGGCTGACACCGAGAGGGATTTGGATTTTCCTACTCCGATTGGGACCCCTTGAGCATAGCACCCCCCAATTTTCTTGGGGTGATCTCTAAACTGGCTCCACCATAAGTCAGCTCCATCCCGAATCTCTCCAAAACTCAGTCCTTGGTGCTCAAATTAATCTGATCTAGGTTTATAATTTGAGTCCAAGCTCTCAAGGACTTGCATTGAATTAATACTAATCTTTGAAGCTGCACATGGAAAACAAATAGGCAGCTATTTTGATTATGGAACACTGCGTTCCATAATCCCTGGAGTCAATTAAGATTTCCATACCTGCACAGGGTTGGTTCTTCACGATGATGTTAAATTCTTTGACAACTTTATTTGATTTGACTTTTTTTTTAAATCCCACCTTTATTACTTTATAAATAACTCAAGGCAGAGAACATATGAAAGCCATTTTCCTCCTCTTTTCCCTAAAACAACAGTCCTGTGAGGTAGGCAGGGCTGAGATGGAATGACTGGCCCAAAGTCACCCAGCCGGCTTTCATGGCTAAGGCAGGACTAGAACTCACCGTCTCCTGGTGATTGGCCCAAAGTCACACAGCTGGCTTTCATGTCTAGGGCGGGACTAGAACTCACTGTCTCCTGGTGATTGGTCCAAAGTCACCCAGCTGGCTTTCATGCCTAAGGCGGGACTAGAACTCGCCGTCTCCTGGTGATTGGCCCAAAGTCACCCAGCCAGCTTTCATGCCTAAGGCGGGACTAGAACTCACCGTCTCCTGGTGATTGGCCCAAAGTCACCCAGCCATCTTTCCTGCCTAAGGCGGGACTAGAACTCACCGTCTCCTGGTGATTGGCCCAAAGTCACCCAGCTGGCTTTCATGCCTAAGGCGGGACTAGAACTCCCCGTCTCTTGGTGATTGGCCCAAAGTCACCCAGCCGGCTTTCATGCCTAAGGCGGGACTAGAACTCACCGTCTAAATATGAGTCAGTTGCCAAGCATCTGAATTTTGATCACATGACTCTGGGGATGGTGCAGCGGCCATAAGTGTGAAATATGGTCACGAGTCACCTTTTTTCACTAACTTCAAACGGTCACTAAATGAACCATCGTAAGTCCACCCGTAGTTGTTTTCTTACACACACACACACACACACACACACACACACACACACACACACAGTGTAGATTTCCTTAGGACTTTGCAAGAAAGATGTTAGTCTAACGTAGCGTTTCTCAAGCTTGTCGACTTGAAAATCTCTGGACTTCGACTCCCAAAATTTCCTATGCCTGTTTTTTTTTTTGTTTTTTTTCCCTTCTCTTACCCACTAAAGTGGAGAGAATGCAGAGGAAGGGATTACAAGAGAGTAAGCTATGCTGGCTGAGAGGTGCAGGACGGAATTTAAATTGAATTCTTTTGCACCAGCCGGAGAATTCACATTTCACCGCCGAGAACAAGAAGCCAATTCAAGATGCTCGCACCGAAAATCGGTCCCACTTTGCAGACGCCGAGATGGTGACTTCTGTCAGCAGTTCAGAGTATCCCAATTACCTTATTAGACAAAAGTCATTGTAATTCGCTGAGCGTTCCCGGCTTAGAAAGTTCTCTCCGAGCCCTTGTTTCAACTTCAGATTTTACAAAAGGACCCTGGAAGAAATTTAGCCAATTCATCTTCACGGTCATTCCCCCCCCCCCCCACGGCCGTCTATTTGATCTGGGCCACTCTCCAGGGTGACAGCTATTTGTTAAAAAGCTAATTATGTTGGGAAATGAATTGGGGGGGTCTCTCTCCTGGAAGAGATCACTGGGAGATTCCTAAACAGGTTAAATCTGAATTAGTTCCTTTGGGCAACACAAATGCTTTACAGACTCTTAACTAGAGAGATGGGGGGGGAGGGAATGTCCTTTTGCAGATTCCATTTTTCGTTTAACTCAGTGTTTCCCAAACTTGACAATTTTAAGGCATGTGGACTTCAACTCCCAGAATTCCACAGCCAGCGTTGCTGGCTGTGGAATTCTGGGAGTTGAAGTCCTCATACCTTAAAATTGTCAAGTTTGGGAAACACTGGTTTAACTGAATTGTTGCACTGAGTTGGCCTGCTTAGGCCACCGAGTCCAATCCCTTACTCAGGGCGTTTTTTTTCTATCCTAGCTTCCTTCTGCCCTATTTTTTGCATCAATTTAATTCTTGAAGAATCCTGACTTCGTTGTTGTTAGTCGCGAAGTCGTGTCTGACCCATCGCGACCCCATGGACCACGTTCCTCCAGGCCTTCCTGTCCTCTACCATCTCCTGGAGTCCATTGAAGCTCACGCCTCCTGCTTCAGGGACTCCATCCAGCCACCTCATTCTCTGTCGTCCCCTTCTTCTCTTCCCTCCATCTTTCCCAGCATCAGGCTCTTCTCCAGGGAGTCCTTCATTCTCATTCGGTGGCCAAAGTACTTGAGTTTCAACTTCAGGATCTGGCCTTCTAAAGAGCAGTCGGGGTTGACCTCCTCCAGGACTGACCGATTTGATCGCCTTGCAGGCCAGGGGACTCGCAGGCGTCTTCTCCAGCACCAGAGCTCAAAGGTCTCCATTCTTTGGCCTTTCTCAGCCTTTCTTATGGTCCAGCTTTCACAGCCATACATTGCAACTGGGAAAGCCATGGCCTTGACTATACGTTGTGCACATTTGTGTGGAGAATAGAATAGAGCTGGAAGGGACCTTGGAGATCTTCCAGTCCAGCCCCCTGCTCAACCAGGAGATGGTTTTGCAAACGGTGTTCAATTTCCTCTAGAAATTGGCTTTTTGCGCCTTTCCTTAAGATATGCATCTGTTTTTTTTTTAATTTTTAGATTTTTTTTATCCCGTGTTTATTATTTTTGATGAAGAACTCAAGGTGATGAACATACCTAATGCCCCTTCTTCCTGTTTTCCTCACAGTGACAACCCTGTGAGGTGGGTTGGGCTGAGAGAGAGTGTGGCTGGCCCAAAGCCATCGAGCTGGCTTTCCTGGCTAAGATCTCCCAACTTCTAGCCTGTTACCCAAGGAGGGACTAGAACTCACCATTTTAAATAGGAGCCAGCCGTGGGCTGCAACTGCCAAAAAAGCCAACACAGTGCTGGGCTGCATTAACAGAGGGAGAGAATCAAGATCAGGTGAAGTCTTAATACCGCTTTACAAGGCCTTGGTAAGGCCACACTTGGAATACTGCATCCGGTTGTGGTCACCATGATGTATAAAAGATGTTGAGACTCTAGAAAGAGGGCAGAGAAGAGCAACAAAGATGATGAGGGGTCTGGAGGCTAAAACATATAAGGAACGGTTGCTGGAATTGGGAATGTCCAGTTTAACGAAGAGAAGGACGAGGGGGGACATGATAGCAGTATTCCAGTATCTCAGGGGCTGCCCCAAAGAAGAGGGAGTCAAGCTATTTTCCAAGGCGCCTCAAGGCAGGACAAGAAGCAACGGTTGGAAACTCATCAAGGAAAGAAAGCAACCTGGAATGAAAGGAGAAACTTCCTGACAGTCAGAACAATTAACCAGTGGAACAACCTGCCTCCAGAAGCAGTAAATGCTCCAACACTGGAAGTTTTTAAGAAGAGACTGGACAGCCATTGGTCTGAAGTGGTATATAGGATTTCCTGCCTGAGCAGGGGGTTGGACTCGATGACCTCCAAAGTCCCTTCTAACATTATTATTATTATTACTATTATTATTATTATTATTATTAACTATCATCATCTCCTGGTTATCATCATCATCATCAACAACATCATCATCATCTCCTGGTGATTGGCTGAAAGTCAATCAGCCGGCTTTCATGCCCAAGGCGGGACTAGAATTCACAATCTCCTTGCTTTTTCCAAGCCAGCACTTTAACCACTACACCAGGGGTAGGCAACCTGGCCTCTTTTATGACTCGTGAACTTCAACTCCCAAAATTCCTGAGCCAGCATGAGCCAAGGTTGCCTACCCCTGCACTACACCAAGCTGGCTCTCGCCATGGATACATGAAAGCACAGATTCCGTATTCCGTCAGATTCCTGCAGATCCATTTTTCCAAGGAGTTGCCTGCTCCTTGTTTTTGGAGTGGATCCCTTCAGCTCCTGTCTTGCTTCTACCAGTCACTTCCTTTTTCTTCCAGCTGTTGCGGTCTGTGGTTTCTATCTTGAGCACTTACAACGGAGAGTAGACCTGCAGACCCGCAGAGTGCAAGGTTAATCTTGCTGGCTTCTCTCAGGATGCAGTTTAGAATAAATCGATCCCCTAGGGGTCGGGGGAATGCAGTGAAGAGAGCAGAAGGCTGTAGGTTGTTGAGTTGTGATTTATATTCTGGGAAGGGTTGTGGATGATGTCAATGGTGGCTTTAACAGCAGTAATTCTAACTGGAGAATTGAAGGTTTAATTTAAAACAGAAGTGGGGAACGATGGGCCCTTTGTGACTTGTAGACTTCAACTCCCAGGTCCTCAAGCCATCAACGGGCCATCGTTCCCCATCCCTGATTTAAATAATCCACTTGGGATTTCGGTGCCAGATTGGGACTGCAAGATTTAACCCTTTCTGGGGACTGAATAAAGATTGGTGGATTTCGTGCACTTGGTGGTGGAAGAGGGATGGATGGATGGATGGATGGATGGATGGATGGATGGACATAGATAGATAGATAGATAGATAGATAGATAGATAGATAGATAGATAGATAGAGCAAGATAGACAGAGACAGATGGATAGAGATAGGTGAGTGGATAGAGGTAGGTAGGCAGGCAGGCAGGCAGGCAGACAGACAGACAGATAGAGCAAGATAGAGAGAAACAGACACACAGACAGACGGATAGAGATAGATAGACAGAGATAGGTGAGTGGATAGAGACAGATAGTTAGATAGATAGTTAGATAGATAGTTAGATAGATAGATAGATAGATAGATAGATAGATAGATAGATAGATAGATAGATAGATAGATAGAGCAAGACAGATAGAAACAGACAGACACAGAAATGGATAGAGATAGATAGAGATAGGTGAGTGGATAGAGGTAGATAGAGGTAGGTAGATAGGTAGATATAGATAGATCAGTGGTTCTCAACCTTTTTAATGCCGCGACCCCCAACTGGTCGTAAGTCGAGGACTACTCAACTGGTGCAGCACCGTTTTCAGAATGGGGCTTTTGGCGGGCTCAGCAGGGCAGAGACAGCCTAGACAATTCCTATTCCTATTCAAGAGAGTCTCTTCTATTGGCTTTCAAAAGCCAATAGAATAAAAGGGAGTAGCACAGCTAAGGAAAAGGGGGGGGGGGATGGCGGACTGTGTTGTTTGGCGACCCCCGTGAAATGGTCATTCGACCCCAAATGGGGTCCCAACCCACAGGTTGAGAACCACTGAGATAGATAGACATATAGACAGATAGATAGAGCAAGATAGATAGAGTAAGATAAATAGAAACAAACAGACAGACACAGACAGATGGATAGAGATAGATGGAGATTGGTGAGTGGATAGAGATAGATAGATAGATAGATAGATAGATAGATAGATAGATAGATAGATAGATAGATAGATAGATAGATAGATAGATAGATAACCTTTATTGTGATATTTTACTGCGGGCACATTGGCATACATTAAAGATGAAAAATTGTTGCTTGCTCTCAAAAGTGTACACCTACATAACACACATTTAAACATGCTATATACAATATATGTATAGACCTACACACTTACATATAAGTAACATATAAATATTATTCACTGTCCATCTTGAATACATAACAGAAGGAGGAAGCTTTAGACTTCACAAGGTTAATATTATATGGAACAAAACTGACTGAATCTGGATGTTCTGCTTCAGATACCACACGGGTTCCCCGCTGGGGGTGCGAGACAATATTCCGGGTGTGTGTGAAAACCTGGGTTTAGAAGTTTCAAAATTATAGTGTATATCCATAATACTTTATTTCAAACTTTTTCAAGGGGGGTGAGACTATATCGGAAGCGTTCTAGGGGCGCGGGGTATAGAAAAGGTTGGGAGCCGCTGTTTTAAGATCTGTAAGCTGTCCAGAATCACCATTTTCAGGGAGATGGGCGGCATATTGGATGGATGGATGGATGGATAAATGGATGAATGATGGATGTATAGATGGATGAATGGATGGACGGACAAATGGATGGATAGATAAATGGATAAATAAATGGCTGGATGGATAAATGGATGGATAAATGGATGAATGATGGATGTATAGATGGATGAATGGATGGACAGACAAATGGATGGATGGATAAATGGATAGATAAATGGATAAATAAATGGCTGGATGGATAAATGGATGGCTGGATGGATAAATGGATGGATAGGTGGATAAATGGGTGGATGGATAAACGGATGGATGATTATTGGATGGATGAATGGATGGATAAATGAATGGATGTTGGATGGGTATAGAAAAGGTTGGGAGCTGTTGGGAGACCACGAAGCCCCCTCCTCCCAGAAGGGAGCAAGGAGATCAGGATGATGGGCTCTTTGCCTGAGCCACGTTGTCAAGGCCAAACCGCTTGTCTCTTTTGCAGACGATATAATTAAATTGAACAAGAGAGAAGAGAGGAAACACAATTTCCCAAAGATGAAGAGAGGCCTTCACCAGAACGGGGCTCGGCAGTTCAGGATGAGGAGAATGAAGTGGGGAATTCAAGAATATCCAGGTTAGTAAAGTCTGGAACATGGTTTGTTCTCACGGAACTAGGGAGAAACCGTTCAAGGCCTCTGTCTTTTGGCAGCTAAGAGATCACTCCTAATCCCTTCTTTTTCCTTCCTTCCTTCCTTCCTTCCTTCCTTCCTTCCTTCCTTCCTTCCTTCCTTCCTTCCTTCCTTCCCTCCCTCCCTCCCTCTTTCTTTCTTTCTTTCTTTCTTTCTTTCTCTTTTTCTCTTTTTCTGTCTCTTTCTCTTTCTCTCTGTCTTCCTTCCTTTCTTCCTGCCCTCTTTCTTTCTTTCTTTCTTTCTTTCTTTCTTTCTTTCTTTCTTTCTTTCTCTTTCTTTCTCTTTCTCTTTCTCTCTTTCCCTTTTTCTTGCTTTCTCTTTTTCTGTCTCTTTCCTTCTCTTTCTCTTTCCTTCTCTGTCTCTCTTTCTTTCTCCTTTCTTTCTCTTTTTCTGTCTCTTTCCTTCTGTCTCTTTCTCTCTGTCTTCCTTCCTTTCTTCCTGCCCTCCCTTTTACTTACTTTCTTTCTTTCTCTTTTTCTTTCTTTTTCTTTTTCTGTCTCTTTCCTTCTGTCGCTTTCGTTCTCTTTCTCTCTGTTTTCCTTCCTTTCTTCCTGCCCTCTTTCTTACTTTCTTTTTTCTTTCTCTTTTTCTTTCTTTCTCTTTTTCTGTCTCTTTCTTTCTCTTTCCTTCTCTGTCTCTTTCTTTCTCTGTCTCTCCTTCCTTCCTTCCTTCCTTCCTTCCTTCCTTCCTTCCTTCCTTCCTTTCTTTCTTTCTTTCTTTCTTTCTTTCTTTCTTTCTTTCTTTCTTTCTTTCTTTCTTTCTTTCTTTCTTTCTTTCTTTCTTTTCTTTCCCTGGCAGGCTTTGGCAAGAACCACTTAGGACGTCGGAAGCAGGTGGCAGGGAAGAGGCGTGCCTATGGCATCAAGACGGGCTTGGCGGCGAGGAAAGCCATGGGGGCTCACAAAGGCATCAGCCCCCTCAACAGGTCACCCCTCAGTGAGAAGGTACTGCCTGGGCTCACTGCAGTTCGGAGAAGGGAGGAAAGCTGCTTTAATTTCTTCCTGTCATCCGGCCATGAGATTGCATGCCGGCCAGCTGGGGGAATTCTGGGAGTTGACGTCCCACCCGTCTTAAAACGCCTCAGCTTGAGAAACGTTGGTCCAGTACGGGTAGTCCTCAACCTACGGCCGCAATTGACTTGCCCCAAATTTCAGTTGCTAAGCCAGACCTTTGTCAAGTGAGGTTTGCCCCCTTTTACGCCCTCTCCCGCCACAGTCGCTAAGCGATTCACTGCAGCTGTTAAATTAGGAACACGGTTGTTAAGTGAATCCGGCTCCGCCCCCATTGACCTTGCTTCTCAGAAGGTCGCAAAAGGGGATCACGTGACACCCCCCCCACCCCCGGGACACTGTGACCGTCATAGATACGAGTCGGTTTGCCGAGCGTCCGAATTTGGATCATGTGACCGCGGGGATGCTACAAGGGGTCCTAAGTCTGAGAAAACGGTCCTCCTTTTTCCAGTGCCGCTCTAAGTTTGAACCGTCACTCAACGAACTGCTGTAAGTAGAGGACCACCTGTACATTAGATTGAGGCTACCCCGAGCCTGGTGTTAGGTCAGGGGGGTCTCCAAACCCGGCCACTTGAAGACCACCGGACTTCAACTCCCAGAATTCCTTAGCCAGCAGTTTCTCTTTAAAAACTCATTTTAATCCTTGGAAGTTTATTTTCCTGTTTGATCTTCAGGCTTCTCTCCTAGGATGGGATCTGGCTCCGGGTCTAACCTCTGGATCTTACGATCCGCTTCTCTGTTTAGTTTGGGGCTGGGAGGGGAGGGGGCTTTGATCTCGCTTTTGTTTTGCTGGTTGTGCACGGGACTGGCTTTGGGTGTCTTCCCTAAAGAACCTGCAACGGAATTACTCCGTTTTGAAAAGGAAGACGCCCGTCCAGAGACAATCCGAATTACAGAGGAAGCAAGGAGCCCGCCTCCGGAGACCCGCCTTGCTAAACCGAAGGTAAGCGTTCGGAGAGGCGCCCTTAAAGCTTGGACTCGGGGGAAGCCTCCAGACATTACGAGGAAAAGGATTGCTTACAGGGGTTACCTCAACCGCTGAGCCCAAGAATCCTGTTGCTAAGCGAAGCGGTTATTAAATGAGTTTTGCCCCCCTCTTGCGAATGTCCTTGTTCCAGTTGTTCAGCGAATCGCCGCTGGAAGCATCTCTCTCCCTCTCCCTCCGAAATTGCCGATTTTCCACTGGAATCGGCTTCGGTGACTCACTTAACAACAGTGGCAAGAAAGGTCGTAACGGGGCAAAAAGCACTTTACAACTTATCTCACTTGGTGACAGAAATTTTGGGCTTGGTTGCCATAAATGGAGGACTGTCTATTCCGTTCAAACCATTCCCATAATCTTTGCAGGATTTTTGCCACTCGGTGTACCTGGCTGTGTAATTATATCTATATATCTCTATATATTTATATCTATCTGTCTGTCTGTGTGTATGTGTGTATGTATGTGTATGTATGTATGTATGTATGTATGTATGTATATGTATGTATACATATACATACTATGTTCATAGTATGTTTAGGTATGTGTCATGTGTTTCACTTTCAGAGCGGGCAACTAAATTTCATTTTTGATGTGTGCGTTGTGCCCACAGTAAAATATAAATAGATAGATAGATCTAGATGTAGATCTAGATCTATTTATCTACCTACCTACCTATCTTCCCTCCCTCCCTCCCTCAAACTCCTTCCTTCATTCTACCCTCACCCATTATCTATCTATCTATCTACTTTCCTTCTTTCTTTTGTTCCTTCCTTCCTTCCCTCCCTCCCTCAAACTCCTTCCTTCATTCTACCCTCACCCACTATCTATCTATCTATCTATCTATCTATCTATCTATCTATCTATCTATCTATCTATTTATCTATCTATCTTCCTTTCCTTCCCTCCCTCCCTACCTCTCTTCCTCAAACTCCTTCCTTCATTCTACCCTCATCCACTATCTATCTATCTATCTATCTTCCTTTCCTTCCTTCCTTCCCTCCCTCCCTCCCTCTCTTCCTCAAACTCCTTCCTTCATTCTACCCTCACCCACTATCTATCTATCATCTATCTATCTAGATGGATAGATAGATAGATATAGATATAATCAGCAAATTCGCTGATAGTCCACTTGAATCTGCAGGCCTTTATTTCTCTATCTGATAAAACTTTAGATTGTGACCTCTTTGATCCAGTGAATTTCCTTTTGTCGCTCTGTAACAATGCAGGTAGTCCTCAACGTACGACCACAATTCGGAATGGAACTATGCTTAAGTGATGTGGTCACTAAGTGAGTCATGCCCCAGTTTACGACCATTTTGCCCGGTCCTTAAGTGAAGCAAAACATCCGACTCCCTGGGAAAGAAGTGACTTCAGGACACAGCGACTGTCTTAAACGCATGCCGATTGTCAACACCCAAAATTTCACAATGCAACTGTCGGAACACTGTTATAGTCATAAGTGCGAGGACTGGGCCTGGTTGGCTTTTTTTTTCATGCCATTGTAACTTTGGTTGTCAAACGAATGGTTGTAAATCGAGGACTACCTGTTTCGTGACAATAAATCAGAAGTAGGCCACCTGGGCTCTTTTATGACTCGTGGACTTCAACTCCCAGAATTCCTGAGCCAGCCATGCTGAGGGGAAATGGAGAGGTTTCCATGCTGAGCCGTGCTGGCTGAGGAATTCTGGGAGTTGAAGTCCACGAGTCATAAAAGGGCCCTAGTTCCCCACCCCACCCCGGCAGTAAATGATACAGGGACATATGGCTATCATTATGTGCTATATTTACAGGCCGAGCATCCAGTCTCTGTCTGCCAGAATTGGGAATAAGTTATACCAGCAGAAAGATACGCGCCAAGCAACTTTCCTCTTTCGCCGGGGCCTGAAGGTATTTATATATCTGCATTTCTCTACCGGAAGCACCTGTCAATCAAAGGCAGGAGTAGGCAACTCAACTCAGCTCTTTTATGAATTCCTGAGCCAGCCGTGCTGAGGGGAAAGGGAGAGGTTTGCAAGCTGAGCCATGCTGGCTCAGGAATTCTGGGAGTTGAAGTCCACAAGTCATGAAGGGGCCATAGTTCCCCCACGCTGGCTGAGGAATTCTGGGAGTTGAAGTCCACGAGTCATGAAGGGGCCATAGTTCCCCCACGCTGGCTGAGGAATGCTGGGAGTTGAAGTCTACGAGTCATAAAAGAGCCAAGGTTGCCTATCCCTGCTCTAGGGGAAGGCAGGATATCTGTTCAATGGACCAAGTGTCCTGCAGATCTTAAAACAAGGGTCTTCAAACTTGGCCTTTGATGACTTCAACTCCCAGAATTCCTCAGCCAGCATGGGGGAACTAGGGCCCCTTCATGACTTGCGGACTTCAACTCCCAGAATTCCTCAGCCAGCATGGGGGAACTATCGCCCCCCTCATGGCTTGTGGACTTCAACTCCCAGAATTCCTCAGCCAGCATGCGGGAACTAGGGCCCCTTCATGACTTGCGGACTTCAACTCCCAGAATTCCTGAGCCAGTGTGCCTGGGAGTTGAAGTCCACAAGTCATAAAAGGGCCACGTTTGAAGACCCCTGCCTTAAAATCTTGTCACTCAGTTTGGTGTCCGTTGAGGGCGTTTTCCTGAGGCGGAGCCTAGCTTTGAGGCCTTTTGTTGCCCCACTAGGTAATATCATCAGTGCTAGAAGGGAGAGGGGTTTGCTGAGCTTGCTTGTTTTGCTGCAGACGTTTCACTAACCGACTAGGTAACACCATCAGTGCTAGAAGGGAGAAGGGTTTGCTCTCTGCTTATACCCAAGTAGCTTGGCCTGTCAATGTTGGCCTTGGAGGTTCCCTGGTTAGGCTGTTGATTATGTTAACTTGTTTATCTGAGATGGTAGTTTGTTCATTGGATTATTATTTACTTCTTGACTGTTGCTTTAGCATTAATCTTGGTGCTAGTCCCTGTTGATTGCTGGTGAGATAGTAAACTCCACTCCCTTCTAGCACTGATGATGTTACCTAATTTGGTAATGAAATGTGTGTAGGAAAACAATTAAGTTTAGAGAGCACCAGATTCTTCTTCTTCTTCCTCCTCCTCCTCCTCCTCCTCCTCCTCCTCCTCACCACACACCCACCCTCCCTTTTTAGCACTGATGGTGTTACCTAGTAGGGTTGTTAAATATCTGCCAGAAAAGCACTAAGCTCAGAGAGCACCAAGGACCCCATCTGTGGATACCCTTGCAGGGTATAATTATAGGGGTAGAAATATGAAAAATGAATTCTAGAAGCTTTCACAAAAGCCCATAAGCATCTAGGAGAGCGTTTCTCAAGCGTATAAACTTTATAGTGTGTGGGCTGCAAATCCCAGAATTCGCCAGCCAGCCGTGCCAAGGTTGAGAAACACCGATGGAGCAAATAGGAGGACTGTCCTGGTTCCGACAGATGAAACTCTTCGAAAGAACTTCGAGGCATTGTTTACTTTAAAGGATCTTTTATTCGAGTAGCAGAATATCGGCACTGCATAATCGAAGCCAAAAACTGAATTCCCCTCCCCTGGGCACATAGTATCCAAGCACAATTCCCTCCTCCAATTAACCGTCATAAATCACATTCCCCAATTAGCTTGAAGCACAGGCTTCCTCTCCAGTTCTCCAGCCCGGCAATTCTTTATCAGCTCTGATTTCAATAACCTTGATCCTCAGGTTAGGTTTAGTGTTGTTATGTCTAGCTGGACTCTCATTCACATTTCCCCCTAAAAGCGAAAGGGAAAAAGATGGCTCCATTTCCCTCTGTTGTCAATGCAAAAACATCCGATGTTAGCAGCGTCGTCGAGGACTTCTTGTAACTGTAGGAAGTAGAAGTAGAAATCTTTTATTTTGCCTCGCATGCTTCATCTGGCTAGCTTGCTACCCATAGGTATCTGATTTTTTTTCTCCCCCCCCCCCCTTTTTCCCATCCCCAGGTACAAGCACAAGTCCATCCGGAGGATGACCTCAGAAGCCAGGGAACCAAACGGACTCGCCCGTAGGTATTCCAAAGGAATTGACCGAGCAATCGCCAAGCTATACCTTGTTTTCTTTTGGAGGATGTATCTCAATTCTATATATATTTTTTTAAAGGACCACGGATGTTTTTTTTTGTTCTTGCAAACTCATGCAGAAAAATGCAGCACGGGA
The DNA here is from genome assembly GCA_039797435.1 of Crotalus adamanteus. NCBI lineage: Eukaryota > Metazoa > Chordata > Lepidosauria > Squamata > Viperidae > Crotalus > Crotalus adamanteus. The sequence continues at coordinate 102,823,791 of CM077922.1, read as the reverse complement.
ATTCAGTTGGATCGGAAAGAGGAGCTGGTGGCCGCTGGAGAAACGAGTGGGATTAAATAAGACATCACTTTGATTCTGTACAGGGAGTCCTCCACTTAACGACCGTGATGGAGCCCAACAGTTCTATCGGCCTCCATTGTGGTTGTAACCCGAGGACCACCTGTAAACCTTGTTTATGAAAATAGTTTGCTGTACAGGTAGTCCTTAGTTTTGAGCCCAAAATTGACGTTGCTGAGTGAAACGTTTGTTCAGTGAGTTTTGCCCCGTTTTACGGCCTTTCCCGCCATCGTTTTTAAGTGAATTGCTGCAGTTGTGAAGTCAGCAACCCGGTCGTTAGCGAATCCAGCTTCCTCCCGTTGACTTTGCTTGTCAGAAGGTTGCAAAAGGGGATCGCATGACCCCCGGGGACTCTGTGACCATCATAAATAGGAGCCAGTTACTAAGCAGCTGGATTTTGATCATGTGACCACGGAGAGGCTGCGACGGTCCTAAGTGTGAATAAGGGTCCTCCTAAGTCACTTTTTTTCAGTGCTGTTGTAACTTTGGTCGCTGAATGAATGGGTGGTAAGTCAAGGATTACGTATAATTCGGTATAATTTACCGAAAGGAAATAGCCTCGGAAATCCTGAGGTCGGTGATTTGAAAGCTGATGTCCAGCATCATCAGTGTAAACCAGTGGTTCTCAACCTTTTTAATGCCGCGACCCCCCAACCGGTCGTAAGTCGAGGACTACTCAACCGGTCGTAAGTCGAGGACTATTCAACTGTTGCAGCACCGTTTGCAGACTGGGACTTTTGGCGGGCTCAGCAGGGCAGAGACAGCCTGGACAATTCCTATTGGCTTTTGAAAGCCAATAGAATTAGACTCTATTCAAGAGAGTCTATTCTATTGACTTTCAAAAGCCAGTAGAATAAAAGGGAGTAGCACAGCTAAGGAAAAGGGGGAAAAAATGGTGGACAGCGTTGTTTGGCAACCCCCGTGAAATGGTCGTTCGTCCCCAAATGGGGTCCCGACCCACAGGTGGAGAATCACTGATGTAAACCCATCCAGGATATCAACGGCATTAGCGCTTAGACTTGTATACCGCTTCACAGGCCTTTACAGCCCTCTGTGAGTGGTTTACAATGTCAGCCTCTGGCCCCCAACAATCTGGGTCCTCATTTTACCGACCTCGGAAGGCTGGACGGCTGAGCCAACCTTGAGCCGGAGGGTCAGGATCGAACTTCCTGGCAAGAGAGCAGGGAGTGAGCCTGCAATTCCACCCTCTAACCACAGCGCCACCACGATTCTCCCAGATACAGCTGTGAATTATGCAGTTTATCCAGTGTCTTCTGTATCGTTACGATTTATAGCAGTGGTGACGAACCTATGGCACGCGTGCCAGAGGTGGCACTCGGAGCCCTCCCTGTGGGCACGCGCACCATGCCCGGAGATGGCACCTGTCCCTCTTCAACCAGCCGCCTGCTAACTCGCCGAAGTCCCACATGGCCGGATGCATCCCAGCAAGGCTGGTTTCCCTCCCCCCCCCCCCGCCCCATCCCTCCTGGCCTCACATGCTCTTCTTTTCCCGGGCACGACCCACTGCATTGCCACCTCAGCTGTTGGCCAGCTGTCCAGCTCAACGGCGGGCTTCTCTCAACTGCTGGCGGGCTGCGGAGCCCCAGAGTGCGTTGGTCGAGGGGCCGGCAGGCTGTGGCTGCTGATGGACACTGTCGGCAAGACACGGACACGGACGAGCCTCCTGCCCACCGCCCCACCTGCCAGAGACCCCCTGGATCTCCCCCAGCCCTGCCCGTCCCCCACAGGCATCCCTCCCCCACGAGCAACATCGAGGTGACCACGCCCACCTTGGCCACACCCACCCAGTCTGCCATGACCACCACGGCCACGCCCACCCGGCACCCAGCAATAAATACGTGGGTTTTGGGTTGCAGTTTGGGCACTCGGTCTCTAAAAGGTTCGCCATCACTGATTTATAGCCAAAAAAAGTATCCATGGGGCCTGTGTGACATGTCATGAATGTCCTGCAAAGAACTTTGGAATTAATAAGTTACGCTTTCCATGCAGATGGCGAACGTCTACCAGAAATGGAGGGATTTTGACCATCTCCATTGACAATCCTGGTGCTGTTCTCTCTCCAATGTGAGTGAAACTGAAGAATCGGGACCACACATTAGATTCTGCTTCGGTTGATTCGTGGCTTACGCTTATACACAAGATTCTAGTCGGCTAGCGGTCAGTGCTAAATTAGAATAACAACAGTTGGAAGAGACCTTGGCGGTCTTCCAGTCCAATCCCGTGCTACACCATTTTGGAGAAATGGTTGCCCACTCTCTTCTTAAAAACCTCCAGGGCTGGCTTAGATAAAAGTTAGCGGAATTGAAGAGAGGTCGGACCGCTTCTGGGAACGTAACGATTCCAGGCTGGTTCCTCACTTGACTGCAACCCCGGTCCCTGCCTGTCCTTCTACGAAAGGACACTTTTATTTCCCATTTAGCATATCCCATAGAGGCTTAGTTGCGAAGATATTTGTGGGTTGATGAAAATAGCCATCATCCAAACCAGGTTTTCTCAGCATGGTGCTCCTATATGGGGTTTCCATCAAGCTCGTTGGCAGATGCCCCAAATTAAAGACAGTTCTTTCCCAGCTTAATTCTCTAGACATTTAGCAAGAGTTATTGAAAAATTCAACTTGGATGGTGTTCAGCCACTGTCTTTTTTAGAAGCCTGGTTTCCTTTTACCACTAATTCTTCCAAGCATAACTGCTTTCTCCAGCAAATTCTCCTGCACGACGGGGCCAGTGAGACGCGGTTTTGTGATTTTTTTTGCCTTCTGGTGACATGTTTGATGTTATGCCCTACAACAGGGGTAGGCAACCTGGCTCTTTTATGACTCGCGGACTTCAACTCCCAGAATTCCTGAGCCAGTGTGGGGGAACTATGGCCCCTTCATGACTCGTGGACTTCAACTCCCAGAATTCCTCAGCCAGCGTGGGGGAACAATGGCCCCTTCGTGACTCCTGGACTTCAACTCCCAGAATTCCTCAGCCAGCATGGGGGAACTATGGCCCCTTCATGACTTGCGGACTTCAACTCCCAGAATTCCTGAGCCAGCATGGCTTAGCTTGGAAACCTCTCCGTTTCCTCTCAGCATGGCTGGCTCAGGAATTCTGGGAGTTGAAGTCCACCAGTCATAAAAGAGCAAAGGTTGCCTACCTCTGGCCTAGGCCTAGGCCTCTTTATGACTCGTGGACTTCAACTCCCAGAATTCCTGAGCCAGCATGGGGCAACTATGACCCTTTTATGACTTGTGGACTTCAACTCCCAGAATTCCTCAGCCAGCATGGGGGAACTATGACCCTTTTATGACTTGAGGACTTCAACTCGCAGAATTCCTGGGCCAGCATGGCTCAGCTTGGAAACCTCCATTTCCTCTCAGCATGACTGGCTCAGGAATTCTGGGAGTTGAAGTCCACGAGTCATAAAAGAGCCAAGGTTTCCTACCCCTGGCCTAGAGGACTTGCTTGTTAGTCACCTTCGTTGTCCGAAGAACACGCAAAGTCCTTCTCTGACGCCACAACTGAAACGAAACTTAATTTTTAATTTCAGCCCCGCGTCACTCCGGGGTCTTCTATTAAAATCCACTCAGCATGCCTTTGATGTTCGGCGTAACTGTCAATTGTCGTGTCCTGTTTTAAAGTGCCGGTGAAGCAAACCTTTTGTTGGAACTGGGCGGGTGTGCTATCACAATCTGTTTTTGCTCCTGCAGCTCCTTGAAGCCGAGACTTGCCAGCAACCTCATCCCCCCGTTTCTCTTGAAGAAGGAGCAGTCGGAAGAGAAGAAGATCCCCAAAGGCGTCCCTCTGCAGTTCGACATCAACAGCGTCGGGAAGCAGGTGGGTTGCTCCGATCTGCCCTCCATCCAAAACTGGGAGCACAGTTCTGTCAGCCCCGATTAAGCTCGAGCATCGGCGTTGGCGCAGAGAGTTCTCGATTGACAAACATTCATTTAGTGACCAGTCAGACCTGCCGCTAGACCCGCTTGATAATCCTGTAAAGCAGTGGTTCTCAACCTGTGGGTCGGGACCCCATTTGGGGTCGAACGACCATTGCACGGGGGTCGCCAAACAACGCAGTCCGCCATTTTTCCCCCCTTTTCCTTAGCTGTGCTACTCCCTTTGATTCTATTGGCTTTTGAAAGCCAATAGAATAGACTCTCTTGAATAGAGTCTAATTCTATTGGCTTTCCAAAGCCAATAGGGATTGTCCAGGCTGTCTCTGTCCTGCTGAGCCCGCCAAAAATCCCATTCTGCAAACGGTGCTGCTGCACCAGTTGAGTAGTCCTCGACTTATGACCGGTTGGGGGTCGCGGCATTAAAAAGGTTGAGAACCACTGCTGTAAAGGCAAGACAAGAAGCGATGGATGGAAACTCAGCAAGGAGAGACACAACCTGGAACTAAGGAGGAATTTCCTGACAGTGGGGACAATTAACCAGGGGAACCACCTGCCTCCAGAACTTGTGAATGCTCCAACACTGGAGGTCTTCAAGAACAGACTGGACAGCCATTTGTCTGAAATGGTATAGGGTTTTCTGCCTGAGCAGGGTGTTGGACTAGATCAGTGGTTCTTAATCTTTTTGAACGAATCGCCCTCTTGAGCCAATGAGGAAGTTGTCATCGCCCCCCTCCCCCAACATAACCTCTCAATCATAGGAAATAATTCTTCAATTTATGCAAACACTTTTTTTTGTTTTCTTTAAAATTGTCATCAGGACATATCGATGCAAATCATTTATTTCCAGTCTTTTCCCCATATCTCCCATATTCTGGCCAATGGCGCGCCACTGTATGGGTAGAGGCTGCTGCGCAACGCGCATGAAGATAAGTGATGCGTTTTCACATATGTACAGCGTTCTGTACCGAAGCTAGCTGGAGGAACATTTGAAAACACAATTCAATCCACTAGTAGCGAGCGATCTGATATTTTTGTACGACAGATATACAGCGATTCACTGTACGAAAAAGTCTCAAAAGTGTCCCCAAAACATCTCGCTCCATCGCCCCCATATCGCCCCCTTTTCGTTCCTTCGCCCCCACGTTGCCCCTTTTCGTTCCATCACCCCCCTGAAAAATGAAATCGCCCCCTGGGGGGCAATATCGCCCAGGTTAAGAACCACTGGACTAGATGACCTCCAAGGTCCCTTCCAACTGTTATTATTATTCATTAGACGTGAACCTCAAGTCAACTGAACATTCAAATTGACTGGCGCCGATGGTTAACACAGGTTGCTGCCAGCATCCTAGGTATCAAATCAGGTACCACCTTAAAGTGTAAGATGTTCTGAGTAGCGCAGGTTTTTTTTTTTTTTTTTTGTAGCATGACTTCTCTCTTCTCTGCTTTACAGACCAGCATGACCCTCAACGAACGCTTTGGGATCCTGAAGGAACAAAGGACAGCTCTAGCTCAAAACAAGGGCAGCCGTTTTGTGACAGTGGCCTAGAAGAGGCCCTGCCCAACGGGCTCCCCTCCTTCGAAGGCGCTGGAGAGACTGTGGTCCAGAGATCGTGGGAGATGTTGGACTTTGTGGGTCAAGATCCCGAAGGAGCTGAATCCTCCTCCCCCTTCATTTACTCCCCTTAACTTTATACCGGGGCGTCCAACCATGACCGCTTTTAAAAACACGTGGACTTCACTTACCAGAAATTTCCCAGCCCAGCCACGGGAATTGAAGCCCACCGCTCTTAAAAGTGACCAAGATTGGACACCCCCCCCCCCTGCTTGGAATAGTTAGAGACCAGACAACCCAACCCTCTCGTATCCCCATAGAAGAAGGAAACGCAGCAGGCTTTGGTGAATGGAGTCCCTTTGCCTGGAGGCGGGCAGGTCCAATTAACCCCTGCAAGAAGGGGGAGATCATAATTTGCTTTTTGTTGTTGTTGTGGTTGTTTTTGAAGATGCCGGTAGGTGTTGACGCTCCACCCCAGTGCTGCCAAGATGAAAGAGTTATACAGTTGCTCTCCTGGTCCGGTTTAGTTTTAGTTTTTGGCCGCAGAAGCAACCGGTGTGTGTGTGTGTGTGTGTGTGTGTGTGTGTGTGTGTGAGTGAGTGAGTGATTGTCGTGATGGTGATTGGGGATCTCCCATCACGGCTTCCCTAGTGGCGCTAGCATGAATCCAATCCGTAGGCTTGCAGAACGAACGTGTGAGTATCTTCATAGTAAAACCTCCTGCCACCTCGAGTTAAATTTTATCCTTCGGTCACAAAGCGAGCCACTGGCTCTCTTTCAGGGCGTCCTCCACCGAAGTGAGCCCGGTTCCCTTTAATGTCACCCACCGAGTTTTGTTGATGGTTGCTTTGTTGTGTAGTGAGACACGTGCACTTTGTGACTCCTCTACTTGTCCGTCGTTCCACCAAGGGACCTTCCTGTTGTGTCAAGGGATCAGAAGTCGTGGAGTCAACATCTCAGCTTATATACCCCAAACTCTCTGCATGTTTGATTTTTATTTTTTGTTTTAATTCCAACCAGGAGATATTTGGAATCCTAAAACGAATAACGGAACTGCCTGCAGGGACATCCTGAATTTCTGGATGTTCATTGGAGAAGATACACTTGACTCTGAAATGTTCATTTTATTGTGGTTTTCAAAGCAAAAAAGATTTGGGGCAATCCTTAGAGCATTTTTTTTTCTAAATGGCCCATGATGATTAATGTTCTTTTGTTTCTTAATTTTTATATATATATACCGTATATGCCGGCGTATTAGGCAACCCGGCGTATAAGACGACCCCCGTCTTTGGCGCCGAGTTTAGCGCTTCCGGAAGTCGTCTTATACGCCGGTATATACGGTATACACACACACCTTCTGTGTCAGTGTTTCTCAATCTTGGCAATGTGTGGACTTCAACTCCCACAATTCTCCAGCCATCCATGCCTGTTCCTTTTTCACGTACCCCCCCTAAAGTGGAGAGATTGCAGAGGAAGGGATTACAAGAGAGTAAGCTAATGCTGTCTGGAGAATCCTGGGCGTTGAAGTCCACGCATCTTCAAAGTTGCCAAGGTTGAGAAACACTGTTCTGTATCATTATGGTGGGAAAAAGTCTGGGACATTTTTTTTTTCTCAATTGTGTACTAAAAATTCTGTTGGAAGTTTGTTAAAAAATGAAGTAGACCGGCCTTCCTTTAACCCGGTGCCCTCTAGGCGGATTGGAGAAGCTTCCATCATCCCCCCCCCCCCAGTTAGGGACATTGTAGTAGCCCAACCCATCTCACGGGCACCAGGTGGGAGAAGACTGAAAGAGGTGGTATGCCGAGAACCATCCTGCGTTTGGTTTGTACCAGGATGCAGTTAAAATGAGCGAACAAACCTTTTGCATCAAACCGGATGCAAAAAAATCGATGCAATGCATCTCAAGAAAGCTAGTTTGTACTTAAGGAGAATATACTTTAAATCTGTACCTCTGGGTATTTTTTTTTTTTTTTTTTTTGGGAAAAGTTAATACATTTGGATCTATTCTAAAGCTGTTGGACTTTTTAAAAATAAAAAAAAAAGTTACAAGTTTGTGGGTGTGCACAGTGGTTACTACATTGGGCAATTGGCCTGTGCAGGTACTCCTTGACTTACAAACCCCAGTTGAGCCCAAAATTTATCTGGTTAAGTGAGTTTTACAGCTTGTCTTGCCACGGGTTGTGAAGTGAATCACTGCATTTGTTAAGTTAGTAAGAAAGTCGTTAAGGGAATCTGGCTCCCCCCCCCCCGTGGACTTTGCCCATCGGAAGGTCGCAAAAGCGGATCACATGACCCCCGGGACGCTACAACCGTCGTAAATATGAGTCGACTGCAAAAGCGTCTGAATTTTGATCACATGACCAGGGGGAATGCTGCATCGGTTAGAAGTGTGAAAAACGGTCATACGTCCCTTTTTTTTCGGTGCCATAGTAGCTTCGAACAGTCACTAAATGAAACTGTTGTAAGTCGGGGATGGCCTGTATTCTATCATGGGGGACTTAGAAAAAATGGCTGTTAAACTTTTACAGGTCGTCCTCGACTTATAACTTTGGTTGAGCCCAGCAAGGCAACTCGAGTGAGTTGTGTCCCATTTTACGACCTTTTTTTGCCACCGTTGAGCGAATCATTGCAGTTGTTAAGCGAATCGCATGGTGGTTAAGGGACTCTGGCTTCCTCCATTGATTTTGTTTGTCAGAAGGCGGTTGTTTAAGGACCTTTGGAAGTAGGGGGTACCTTGCTCAATAGTAGTAACTGTGAGAGGGATCTCGGAGTCCTAGTGGACAATCCCTTCAATAGGAGCCAGCCGTGTGCTGCAGCTGCCAAAAAGGCCAACACAGTGCTGGGCTGCATGAACAGAGGGATAGAATCAAGATCAGGTGAAGTGTTAATCCCGCTTTACAAGGCCTTGGTAAGGCCACACTTGGAATACGGCATCCAGTTTTGGTCCCCACCATATAAAAAAGATGCTGAGACTCTGGAAAGAGTGCAGAGAAGAGCAACAAAGATGATTAGGGGACTGGAGGCTAAAACGTATCAGGAACGGTTGCTGGAATTCGGTATCTCTAATTTAATGAAGAGAAGGACGAGGGGGGACAGGACAGCAGCCTTCCAGTATCTCAGGGACTGCCCCAAAGAAGAGGGAGTCAAGCTATTCTCCAAAGCGCCTGAAGGCAGGACAAGAAGCAACGGGTGGAAACTCACCAAGAGAGAAGCAACCTGGAACTAAGGAGAAACTTCCTGACAGTCAGAACAATTCACCAGTGGAACCACCTGCCTCCAGAAGCGGTGAATGCTCCAACACTGGAAGTTTTTAAGAAGAGATTGGACAGCCATTTGTCTGAAATGATACAGGGTTTCCTGCCTAAGCAGGGGGTTGGACTAGATGACCTCCAAGGTCCCTTCCAACTTTACTACTACTACTACTACTATTATTATTATTATTATTATTATTATTATTATTATTATTATAAGGGGAGCTTGATTTAAATAAAAATTGAAAATTAATTGAAAATTGGTCGGACCAGGCTGCGTCTGCGAGCTTTCTGTGACCTCTGTGAATTCTGTGTGTGTCAGGGACTTGCGTCCAAATGAAGTCAAGAGACGCTGACACAAACTTGTAGGTTTACATAAATATATTTTACATCTATATATAAAGCAAACTAGATAGTTGGGCAAACAGGATCGTCGTGAGGTAAATCACAGAGCCCACAGAGCAAAACACAAGAAAAAAGGCGGGAAAAAACAAACGCCCCCTCCATACCCACAGCAACCAATCACAATGCAGTTTGCCTCACACGGGCCAATCTCCAACCAATCAACTACAACTGTGTTCTGGCTCACTGCTCACTGTGTTAAGATATTTGTTAAGGTTTCTTGCACAACAGTGGACATATACACCTGTTTTTCACACTTAATGACCGTTGCAGCATCCCCCGTGGTCACATGATCAAAATTTGGTTGCTTGGCAACTGCCTCATATTTATGATGGTTGCAGTGTCCTGGAATCTCATGATCCCCTTTTATGACCTTCTGACAAAGTCAGTGGGGAAGCCAGATTCACTTAACAACCATGTTACTAATTTAACAATTGCAGTTATGCACTCAACAACCTGGGCAAGAAAGATAGTAAAATGGGGCAAAACTCAGTTAACAACTATCCCCCAACTATTTCCTGCCTGAGGAGGGGGTTGGACTAGAAGACCTCCAAGGTCCCTTCCAACTCTATTATTGTATTGTTGTTATCTTGCTTAATAACGGAAATTGTGGTCATAAATCGAGGGCTACCTGTACTACCCCTTTGGTCTATATCAGGGGTCTTCAAACTTGGCCCTTTTATGATTTGTGGACTTCAACTCCCACAATTCCTCAGCCAGGCACGCTCCCCCTCCCATTGACTTTGCTTATCAGAAGGTCGCAAAAGGGGATCACACGATCCCAGGGACACACTGGAACCGTCATAAATATGAGTCGGTTACCAAGTGTCTGAATTCTGATCACGTGACCCCGGGGATGCTGCAATGGTCCCAAGTGTGAAAAAGTGCTGTAAGGCACTTTTTTCAGTGCCTTTGTAACTTCGAGCGGTCATTAAACAAACTTCTGTAAGTCGAGGACCACCTGTATTTTACGTCTTTTCTCCCCCCAGCCTTTTGATCATGATTTATCACTTCTTGGTTATATATACACTTATACACGCCCTGGGTTCAATCGCACATAATAATATTATTATTATTATTGGGAGAGGTTAATATCAAGAGAGGAATATTTCAAGGAGATTCATTATCACCATTACTATTTGTTATTGCACTGTTTCCTCTGTCAACAATACTGAATAACTCAGGACATGGCTATCAAACATCAAAAACATCTGCCAGACTATCCCACCTCCTTTATATGGATGATCTGAAGCTGTATGGAAAAACATCATCTGAAACAGAATCGCTGCTCAACACTGTCCGTATATATAGCCAAGATATTGTAATGGAGTTTGGCTTGGACAAATGTGCCACACTTACTATCAAACAAGGAAAAATAGTGAAAACTGAAGGAATCAAGATGCCCCACGAAAATAACATTAAGAGTCTGGATGAGGAAGAGTACTACAAATACTTGGGTATCCTTTAAGCTGACAACACCAAGCACACTGAAGTCAAGAAAAAGATTAGAGGTGAATACATCAAGAGAGTGAAGAAGATCTTAAAGTCCAAACTCAATGGAGGAAATACCATAAAGGCAATCAACACCTGGGCAATCCCAGTCATTAGGTACACAGCTGGAATAGTGGACTGGACTCAAGCAGAACTAAAAGCAATGGATAGGCAGACCAGAAAAATAATGACAATGAATCATGCCCTTCATCCACGCAGTGACATTGATAGACTTTATCTACCAAGGCAAATAGGTGGGCGTGGAATGCTACAAGTACATCAGATGGTTGAAGAAGAAAAAATGGCTTTGGAAGAATATCTGAAGAACAATGATGAAGATGCACTGAAATTAGTATATCAGGAAGGCTTACTAACTACTGGAGAGACCAAACTGGCCTTCAAGAAAGACCAAACGAAGAACAGAATAGAGGCATGGGAAGACAAAGCACTACATGGCCAATACATGAAAAAAATAGCTGGGAAAGCAGATAATAATAAGACCTGGCAATGGCTAAGAGCAGGAAAATTGAAGAAAGAGACCGAGGGACTAATTCTGGCTGCACAAGACCAAGCCTTAAGGACAAACGCATACAAAGTCAAAATTGAGAAGACAGCAACAGACAGTAAGTGCCGCCTATGCAAAGAAGCTGAAGAAACAGTGGACCACTTGGTAAGCTGTTGCAAGAAGATTGCACAGACTGATTACAAGCAGCGGCATGACAAAGTAGCAACAATGGTGCATTGGAAGATCTGCAAAAAATATCATTTGCCTGTAAGCAAAAACTGGATCATAAAATAGAGAAAGTCATAGAAAATGATAAAATTAAAGTGCTCTGGGACTTCAGAATTCAAACAGACAAGCACCTGCAACATAACACCCCAGACTTAACAATTGTCGATAAGAAAGACAAAAAAGTCTGGATAGTGGACGTGGCAGTGCCTGGAGACAGCAGAATAGAAGAGAAAAAACTGGAGAAGATAACAAAATACAAAGACCTACAAATAGAAATAGAAAGACTGTGGCAAAAGCAAGCAAGGGTAGTACCAATAGTGATAGGCTCCTTGGGTGCAATCCCAAAACAACTGGAGCACCACTTGAACACCTTCATCGGCATTGACAAATTCGCTATTAGTCAATTGCAAAAGGCGGCCTTATTAGGAACTGCTTCCATCCTGCGACGATATCTGTAACACCATCAAACATCCACATCTGCCTATCCCAGGTCCTGGGTAAGGACTCGATAGGTAGACAAAATGCCAAATCCAGTCTGAACATCTGGCTGACTGTGCGATGATCCATAATAATAATAATAGTAATGATGATAGAGTTGGAAGGGACCTTGGAGGTCATCTAGTCCAACCCCCTGCTCAGGCAGGAAACCCTACACCATTTCAGACAAATGTCTGTCCAGTCTCTTCGTACAAATTTCCAGTGTTGGAGCATTCACCGCTTCTGGAGGCAGGTTGTTCCACTGGTTAATTGTTCTCCCTGTCAGGAAATTCCTCCTTAGTTCTAGATTGCTTCTCTCCTTGATTAGTTTCCTTGATTAGTTCCCGGCCCGGATTAGCTGGCCAATCAAGAATTTAATTCTATTCTATTCTCTGGACTACGACTCCCAGAAGCCTAGAGGTTTGCCAGGGGAAAACGGGAAGCGCCTCACCGCTCTGCGCAGGCGCCCTTCCGCCCGGGAGGCCGCCTTCCGCCCTTCTCCCCCTCACGCCGGCCCGCCCGCCCGCCTCGGCGCAGGCGCAGAGCGGGGGGCGGGGAAATGGCGGCGGCCGCGGCGGCGGCTGAGGGCGGCTGCTCCGGTGGCGGCGGCGGCGGCTCCGCGGTGCTCATGCCGGCGGCGGCGGCGGCGGCGGTCAGCGGGAGCCTGGCGACGGGGGGCTGCGGCGCGGCGGGCCCGTCGTCGTGGACGCGCTCGCTGGAGCGGGCGCTGGAGGAGGCGGCGGCCAGCGGCGCCCTCAGCCTCAGCGGCAGGAAGCTGAGGGACTATCCGCGGGGCAGCGCGGCCGGCCACGACCTCAGCGACACCACCCAGGCCGGTGAGCGGGGAAGGCGGGCGGGAAAGACGGGGGTGGAGGTCGGACTACACGCCCCATGAGGCGCGGCGGAGCGGACTCCACGGCCCAGGCGCCGCAGCCGAGGGGGTTATGAGGTAAACTCGCGGTGGGGGGGGTGGGGGGGATGGGTCGTGTGGACCCCCGGAAGGAGTCAGGCGGATGCGGGCAGTGGGAGACGCGCGTCGTGAGAAGGCGGCCCGTGTCTGACCTGCATTTGAAGACAAGGACAAAATAAGACTTGGAAGGGACCCTGGAGGTCTTCTAGTCCAACCCCCTGCTCAGGCAGGAGATCCTTCTCTCTTTTTCTTTCTCCTCCTTAGAATAGACAGAGTTGGAAGGGACCCTGGAGGTCTTCTAGTCCATCCCCCTGCTCAGGCAGGAGACCCTATTATCATTTCAGACAAATGGCTGTCCAATCTTTTCTTTGGCCTTACATTTCTTCTCTTCCCCCACCCTCCACCCCAAGGTTGTTTAATGCTGGGGTGGCTTTTGGCGCCTAAAATTAGGAAGTCTGTGATGAGTCTCGGAGTTGGGGAGTTGTGCAAGGTCGTCCTCAACTGACGACCACGGCCGAGTCTGAAGCGTATGTTGCTAAAGTGAGACAGATAAGATAACCTTTAGTAATAGTAATAGTAGTAAAGTTGGAAGGTACCTTGGAGGTCATCTAGTCCAACCCCCTGCTCAGGCAGGAAACCCTAGACCATTTCGGACAAATGGCTGTCCAGTCTCTTCTTAAAAACCTCCAGTGTTGGAGCATTTACTGCTTCTGGAGGCAGGTTGTTGCACTGGTTAATTGTTCCCACTGTCAGGAAGTTTCTCCTTAGTTCTAGGTTGCTTCTCTCCTTGATTAGTTTCCACCGGTTGCTTCTTGTCCTGCCTTCAGGGGCTTTGGAAAATAGCTTAATTCCCTCTTCTTTATGGTAGCCCCTGAGATATTGGAAGACTGCTATCAGGTCCCCCCTTGTCCTCCTCTTCGTTAAACTAGACATACTCAATTCTAGCAACCATTCCTTATATGTTTTAGCCTCCAGTCCCCTGATCCTCTTTGTTGCTCTTCTCTGCACTCCTTCTAGAATCTCAACATCTTTTTTACATCATGGTGACCAAAACTGGATGCAGGATTCCAAGTGTGGCCTTACCAAGGCCTTGTAAAGTGGTATTAACACTTCACGTGATCTTGATTCTCTCCCTCTGTTAATGCAGCCTAGCACTGTGTTGGCCTTTTTGGCAGCTGCAGCACACGGCTGGCTCATATTTAGGTGATTCATATTTATTGTTATTTTATTTTACTGTGGGCACCACGGCACACATCAAAAATGAAATTTAGTTGCCCGCTCTCAAAGTGAGCTTTTGTCCCGTTTTGCCAGCTTCTTGGCCCCGGTGGTTAAGCCAATCGTAGCAGTTGTAAAGAGAGTCACACGGTTGTTAAGTGAATCGGGCTTCCCCATTGACTTTGCTTGTCGGAAGGTCGTGTGACCGATCCCCTGAACATGGCAACCGTCGTAAATATGGACCAGCGGCCAAGCATCGGAATTTGGATCACGTGACCGTGGGGATGGTCGTAAGTGTGAAAAACGGTCGTAAATCCCTTTTTTCAGCGCTATTGTAACTCTGGAAAGTCACTAAATGAATTGTTGCCAAGGAATCCCTGTGGTTTTGGTTTTTTTTGCACCCTACCCTCGGAGGAGGAGTCTCTCTCTCCATCAAAGGATCTAATGATGGTTTAGCTGTGGGCAGAGTAAGGTGGGAATCTGGGTCCCCTGCCTTGGGGAAGGAGAGGATCCGGTGGCTTGGCTTCTGAGTTTGTTTATTCCTGTCAGAAGCATCAGAATGAAAAGAAGGCACATTATACGACCTAGCATTTAAAATATAATGTAATGTAAATCTTACCCAGAAAGTAGCAACATGGACTGATTAATTAATCAATTACTTTACATTAAGTGATTAATTTACTTCTGAGTAAAGAGACCTCTTTGGGGTGCAGGGCTTGAGGCTGTATCTCTCAGAGCTTTCGCCAGTCGCCAGTTCCCCTCAAACTGGGTGGCTTGGATATCTGAGTGAACGTGTGTGCCTGTGTACAGGTAGTCCTTGACTTACAACCGTTCATTTAGTGACTGAAGTCAGAGCGGCACTGAAAAAAAAAATATTTATGACCGTTTGGCACACTTACGGATGTTGGAGCATCCCCACCATCAGGTGATCACAATTCGGACACTTGGCAAACTGGCTTATATTTATGATGGTCGCAGTGCCCTACGGTCATGTGATCCGCTTTTGCGACCTTCTGACAAGGGGAAGCTGGACTCACTTAACAACTGTGTTACTAACGTAAACAACCGCAATGATTTACTTAACAACTGGGGCAAGGAAGGCCATAAAGTGGGACAAAATTCATTGATCGACTGTCCTGTTTAGCAAGGAGAATTTTGGCCTGAATTTTATTTTATTTTATTTTTAAAATTTATAAGCCGCCCCACTCCCGAAGGACTCTGGGCGGCTAACAATAAAAAACACATAAAACATAACAAACAACAATACAAAAACAATCATCCAGGGGTAAGGTTTATAAACCCCAGGCCTGCCGGAAAAGTCGTAAGTCGAGGACTACCCACATAAGAAAGCTAGAAGAGTAGAGTCCAACCATTCTGAGCCAAAAAATAAAGCAAAAATAAAAGTCGAACAAATAGCTGAGAGATGCAGAGGGAGGAGCAACTGGCATTGGACAACCGTCTTGTGTAGCGACAGACATTTTGGGCTCAAATGTGGTTGTGTTGAGGACTACCTGTCTTCAGGGACCTGGGATCTGGCCTTCCAGTTCAGGAGCTGCTTTCTGCTCTTGGTGCAGAAAAGAGCAGCTACCGGAGAGAGGCTGTCCTCAAATGCCAGGCGAGTTTGTTGATCCAGTTTTTGAATGTTTAGCATCTGAATAAACTCCTGGGCTAAAGAGGAGCCAAGCGTCTGCAGGTATTTGTTCAGGGAGAAAAACAAAAGCAAAGGAACTTGCAGGCTCCTCCTGGAGTTCACCGCCGAAGGAGGCTCTGGTGTTTTTGTAAAATAAGAGGACCGCGGAAGTCTTGTGAAGTCCAGTTGGGCTGGCAAACGCTCCCCAGGGACCATCCCTCGGGCAGCAGCGGTGATGAGGTCTTTTTATGTAATCGCAATCTCTCGGCTTGACCACACGTAAACAGCGAGGGAAGCGAAGGAAGGAGGCAGGCCAGCTGGCTGTAGGAACCTTTCAGTCTGAAACTTGACCAAAGTGGAAAGGGGGGGGAGAGAAACCGAGATACAACCAAACCAGAGATGAAGTTAGTCATCGTTGCTAAGGGCCAGTTTGGTCTAGTGCAGGGGTAGGTAACCTTGGCTCTTTTATGACTCGTGGACTTCAACTCCCAGAATTCCTGAGCCAGCTTGGCTGGCTCAGGAATTCTGGGAGTTGAAGTCCACGAGTCATAAAAGAGCCAAGGTTGCCTATCCCTGGTCTAGTGGTTAAGGCACCAGGCCAGAAACCAAGAGTGAGTGAGTTCTGGTCCCGCTTTATGCAGGAAAACCAGCTGGATGACCTTGGATCAGGAGATGGTGAGTTCTAGTTCCGCCTTAGGCATGAAAGCCAATCGGGCGACTTTGGGCCAATCACCAGGAGACCGGGAGTTGTAGTCCTGCCTTAGGTTTGAAAGCCGGTTGGGTGACTTTGGGCCAATCGCCAGGCGATGGGAGTTCTAGCCCAGCCTTACTGATGAAAGCTTGGTGGGTTACCTTGGGTTGCCGGTCACTCTGTCTCGGCCCAATCTACCTGACAAGGTTGTCGTTGTGAAGAAAATGGGAGGGGGGGCAGGTTAGGCATATTCGCTGCCTTGAATTATTGGTATATATAATGAAGGTGGGATGCAAATAAATATTTTTGTTTTTAAATGAAGGGTATGGTTGATTGGATGGGCTGTTAAGATATTCAAACTTTTTTTTATTTGTGGGTTCCAATAATGCCCGTAGCTCAAGTTGTTAAAACGATGCACTTGCTGTGAATGAGTACATGCTATTTTAAAGAGAAAGAGGAAAATTTTCTAATTTTGTAACTGCAGAGGTCAGGAGGGAATAGCCTGCTAGCTTTGTGCCAGTGCTTGCTGCCTCCTCCTCATCCTCCTCCTCCTCCTCCTCCCCCCCCCCCCCAATTTTGGGATTAGAAGGCAAGCTGGAGGATTGGAAAGATGTTCCCCCTTCTTCTTTTGCCCCCAGGAGAGGCAGGAAGTGATGGAGGGTGGGCGGAAGTCCTGTTCTGCTGCTGAATTATGGTCTCTGGGCTTCAGGCATCAGCTAAACTAGGCAGGGGTGTGCAACTATGGCCCCTTTACGACCTGTGGACTTCAGCTCCCAGAATTCCTGAGCCAGCCATGTTTCCACATGATGCACATTGCCTATGTGCACATTCTGCCTGTCTTTCTCAGTGGGGGGAAAAATATCTAGGCAGCCACTGCTAAAATGAAAATGTTGGGCACCACCAGATAAGGGGATTCTGAGCCCCTTTTCCTAAGCATTATATTCAGAAAAATATATATTTGGAGAGGGAGAAATAATTTTCTGGTAAAAATTGCAGACTCCCTGATAGTCCTTGAATTAAAGGGGAAAAAAAATATAAGGTGGTCCTCATTTAGCTACCAGAGTTGAGACTGGCAGCTTGGTCATTATGCGAAGCGGTCGCTAAATGAAACTACAACTTTTTAGCTTTGCTTTACAGACCTATGAGGCTCACAACTGGGAGGACTAGTCGTACAATTCTTTCTTAAATACCATGGTAACTGCATACAGTCGTGAAATGAGGCAGTCACTAAATGAGGACTACTTGTATTGTGGAACATACGTCTGTCTTCTAGAGCTTTCCTCCATTTTATAGAGAATTGTACAGACTTGTGGGGGACCTGGTGGGATGTTCCGCAGAACAGCTGGGATGGCCAACATTTTGTGGTGAAGTAATAAAACGCACTTCAAATAGAAAAGTAGAACTTGAGAACTAAGCAAGACTTTTTTATGTATTGAAAGAAAATAAAGTTCTATCAGGGAAAAATGTTGAAGGGCTTGAATATTCTTACTGTGGCTTGACTGTGTCAGGGCAAGTAATCCTTAACTTATAGCCATTCGTTTAGTGCAGTGGTTCTCAACCTGTGGGTCATGACCCCATTTGGGGTCGAATGACCATTTCACGGGGGTCCCCAAACAATGTAGTCCGCCATTTTTTCCCCCTTTTCCTTAGCTGTGCTACTCCCTTTTATTCTATTGGCTTTTGAAAGCCAGTAGAATAGACTCTCTTGAATAGAGTCTAATTCTATTGGCTTTCCAAAGCCAATAGGGATTGTCCTGGCTGTCTCTGCCCTGCTGAGCCCGCCAAAAGTCCCATTCTGCAAACGGTGCTGCACCAGTTGAGTAGTCCTCGACTTACGACCAGTTGGGGGTCGCAGCATAAAAAAGGTTGAGAACCACTGGTTTAGTGACTATTCAGAATTACAAAGGCACTGAAAAAAGTGATGACCGTTGTAGCATCTCTGTAATCACGTGATCAAAATTGGGATGCCTGCCGACTGGCTTGTATTTATGAATGTTGCAGCGTCCCCGGGATCGTGTGATCCCCTTTTTTGTGATCTGCCGAGCAAAGTCAATGGGGAAGCCAGATTCAGTTAACAACCGTGTTACTCACTTAATAACCGCAGTGATTCATTTAACGGTGCCAAGAAAGGTGGTAAAATAGAGGGCAAAAGTCACTTCACAACTGTCTTGCTTTGTACTGGAAATTTTGGGCTCAACTGTCATCGTAAGTCGAGGACTATCTGTAAGTGCCAATGTCACGCTACATTTCAAAAAGTAGAGACAAGAGACCTTGGTATGGCAGTCAGGATTTAAGATGGATGAAAAAATGCAGACAACTGAATATTCATAGGTGTGTCCAAATTAGAACAAACGATCAAAGTAAGCCCTGCAGGTTGAGCAGAAGAAACGCAGACTCTTTTGCATCAAAAGAGGAAGGAAGGTAATGTTAGAAATTATGACTGCGATACACTGTCAGATAGATGCCATTTTGTGTGTGGCTGCAGATTTTTGAAATGTATAAATACAACGAGGGGGAAAGGGTATACTTTTTATGGCCTTAAAGCATCAGTAAGAAACTGATCCAGTGAGGAGTGTCCAGATGTGATATAGGGAGGCTGATGTTTGCTTACAGATTTACAGAGTGACTTATATTATATTAGCCAGAGGTTGTGAATGTAGGTGAAGACAGGATAAGCAAAGTAGGGAGGTTACATTAAAAAAAAACAACATTCAGTTCAGGGATTGAAAAATTACTGTTTAGGTTTAGGACAAGGTTAGGTAACCTTGGCTCTTTTATGACTTGTGGACTTCAACCCCCAGAATTCCTGAACCAGCATAGCTGGCTCAGGAATTCTGGGAGTTGAAGTCCACGAGTCATAAAAGAGCCAAGGTTGCCTACCCCTGGTTTAGGAGGTTGCTTGAAAGTTTTTCACTGTTTATGTTTTCTTTTTAAAAGAAACCAGAATACTGTGGATGCTCATAATTTAAGCCTACCTGTTTCTAAGCAGTTCCAACTCATATACCTTGACCAAACCAACATTTTAGTGGCTTTCCAGAAGCGCTTGATGCACATTACCAATTTTTGAAGATAACACTGAGAGTAATCCTCTCCTTTTAGAAGATGGGCACCGAAGCTCAGAGAGGAACGTTGATCAGGGACTTTCCATTTTCATCAACGTGCTCATAGCAGCTCCAGGAGTTTCTGAATGGCTGGGCAGTGCACATTTCAGAACTGAGAAAGCAAATGAAGTGACAACAGGGAGCATTTTACTTGAATGTCAATTTGCTGGCATCCAAAATAAATTTAGGATAGAAAGGCAGATTCCAATGTTTTATTCTGGGTTGGTAATACTGTATCATGTCCTTAGTTGAAACGTCACTCGCGTCTGCTTTCCATCTCTTCAGAATCAACGGTGATGTCTGTTTTTTCAGCCTCTGGTGATTTGGCAGAAGCTCTCATTTCCCTCTTTAAATTCCATTTAAAGCAGTGGTTCTCAACCTTTTTAATGCCGCGACCCCTAACCGGTCGTAAGTCGAGGACTACTCAACTGGTGCAGCACCGTTTGCAGAATGGGACTTTTGGCGGGCTCAGCAGGGCAGAGACAGCCTGGACAATTCCTATTGGCTTTTGAAAGCCAATAGAATTAGACTGTATTCAAGAGAGTCTATTCTATTGGCTTTCAAAAGCCAATAGAATAAAAGGGAGTAGCACAGCTAAGGAAAAGGGGGAAAAAATGGCGGACTGCGTTGTTTGGCGACCCCCGTGAAATGGTCATTCGACCCCAAATGGGGTCCCGACCCACAGGTTGAGAACCACTGATTTAAAGTAATTGGTGGGGTGTCGTATGGAATGGGTTTTGGTGTCCTGGAAGAATTTTACGGGGATCAATCTCTTTTCTCTTTGCGGAATTTAGGGCAAAACATGAATCAGAGTTAAGTTGTATTTTTATGGAGACTAGAGGTATATGCAACCAAGGTTTGCAGGAAAACAGAGCTGGCTGTTTGAACGGTAGTTTTATATCTAAATATACGTCAGTTTGGAACAAAAAATGCTGGCCATGGCCTTGAAATCTGTAGTCATTTTGAGGGATATTTTTTTTTCTCAGAACAAAATAGTAAAATACGTTTTTAAAAAGTGATAGTAATAGTAATAGTAGTAAAGTTGGAAGGGACCTTGGAGGTCATCTAGTCCAACCCCCTGCTCAGGCAGGAAACCCTACACCATTTCGGACAAATGGCTGTCCAGTCTCTTCTTAAAAACTTCCAGTGTTGGAGCATTTACTGCTTCTGGAGGCAGGTGGTTCCACTGGTTAATTGTTCTCACTGTCAGGAAGTTTCTCCTTAGTTCTAGGTTGCTTCTCTCCTTGATTAGTTTCCACCGGTTGCTTCTTGTCCTGCCTTCAGGGGCTTTGGAGAAGAGCTTAATTCCCTCTTCTTTATGGCAGCCCCTGAGATATTGGAATATTGCTATCATGTCCCCCCTTGTCCTATAAATATAATGAATTTGGTATTTTATACCACAGTGCCCCCGGCTCCCGCCTACTTCCATCTCCTATTTGGACAAAGTAACGAGATGAATTAAGTCTAAAATAAACCCTAAATAAATAAATGACATTCAGGTAAAACATCTGTTAACATTTCTGCCTGCCTAAAAATTAGGCATCTTTCCCGTATCTCTTACACATGCCTCCATGTATAAATTAACAGAATAACAGAGCTGGAAGGGACCTTGGAGGTCCTCTAGTCCAACCCTCTGCTCAAGCAGGAAGCCACCCTATACCATTTCAGACAAATGGATGATATGGCCTTGGAATCACTGGCTGATGTTTTTATTGTTTCCTGTTGATAATGAACCATAAGTTCTTTTTCAATTCCTAGGGACCACATAGGTAGGTTTTTCTCATTGGGCCCACTTTTTCTTGTTTTGAATTTTAAATTACAGTCAGATATTGTGGGGCCAATTGGCAGAAGAAAGCTCAGTATCGTTTTGGTTGGAAACATGAGGAAGAGGCTGCAGTGTGGATAGGGTAGGCAACCTTGGCTCTTTTGTGACTGGTGGACTTCAACTCCCAGAATTCCTCAGCCAGCATGGGGGAACTATGGCCCCTTCATGACTGGTGGACTTCAACTCCCAGAATTCCTGAGCCGGCATGGGGGAACTATGGCTGCTTCATGACTCGTAGACTTCAATTCCCAGAATTCCTCAGCCAGCATGGGGGAACTATGGCCCCTTCTTGAGTCACGGACTTCAACTCCCAGAATTCCTCAGCCACCATGGGGGAACTATGGCCCCTTCATGACTCGTGGATTTCAACTCCCAGAATTCCTCAGCCACCATGGGGGAACTATGGCCCCTTCATGACTCGCGGACTTCAACTCCCAGAATTCCTCAGCCAGCATGGGGGAACTATGGCCCCTTCATGACTTGCGGACTTCAACTCCCAGAATTCCTGAGCCAGCATGGGGGAACTATGGCCCCTTCATGACTCGTGGACTTCAACTCCCAGAATTCCTCAGCCAGCCTGGCTCAGCTTGGAAACCTCTCCCTTTCCCCTCAGCCTTGCTGGCCCAGGAATTCTGGGAGTTGAAGTCCACGAGTCATAAAAGAGCCCAGGTGGCCTACCCCTGGATAGACCACGGCTGAAATGAAGATGAAATAGTGGATCCTGAAACTGAGGAAATGCACAACAATAGAACTTAGTAGAATAGAAAAAAGCCAAGGTGGGGAACCCTCTTTCAAATATATGAATTTGTTTCATACTGCTGAAAAGAGTTATGGGGTAGGTGGGTATAAGGCCCAGGGGTAGGCAACCTTGGCTGTTTTATGACTTGTGGATTTCAACACCCAGAATTCCTGAACCAGCCATGCTGACTCAGGAATTCTGGGAGTTGGAGTCCACAAGTCATAAAAGAGCCCAAGTTGCCTACCCCTGGTATAAGAGATGGAAACTTATCGAAAAGTTGACAGTTTCCTGACGTGACTATAATTAATCCCTCCAGATGTTGTGGGTACTCCATCACTGGAGGTTTTTAAGAAGAGACTTATGTAATAATAATAATAAAGTTGGAAGGGACCTTGGAGGTCATCTAGTTCAACCCCCTGCTCAGGCAGGAAACCCGATACCATTTTGGACAAATGGCTGTCCAGTCTCTTCTTAAAAACTTCCCAGTGTTCTGGAGGAATAAAGGAATTACAACAGAAGAAGAGATTTTATATAAAATTTTATCATGTGCTGAAATGGATAGGCTCACAATGGAAATGAAGGATAAGACAGAATCAGACTACTTCGAAATCTGGGACAAATTTTATTACTGGTGTGAATCAAGGAGAACTGCTCGGGTTTCAAGTTAGTGTTAAGACAGAAATATATATAATTGTATATATAACTGTATTGTATAGAAGAATAAGTTTATATAGAGATCAAGAATTATGTATTAATTATACATATTAAGAGGAACAAATTGTTAGGAATATTTATTCTGGAATGTCACGTTGTGTCCATCTTTGTTTTAACTGTATTAGAAATAAAAAACTTAAAAAAAAAAAACTTCCAGTGTTGCAGCATTCACAGTTTCTGGAGGCAGGTTGTTCCACTGGTTAATTGTCCTCACTGTCAGGAAGTTCCTCCTTAGTTCCAGGTTGCTTCTCTCCTTGATGAGTTTCCATCCCTTATATGTATGGTAGGTTGGCATTGTGTATTGATTTCTCATCATAGGCAATTAATCATATTTATTCTTCCTTTACCAGTGTCTATTCTGTGCTTCTGCTAAGAGGCAGGAAAGATGGGATATACAAATTCACGAGAAAAATAAGACCCTATTTAGAAAGATACATTTGGTCCTAAATCTAAACATATTGTGCTCCCTGGGATTTGAAGCCGAAGAGCCATAAAATGATGCCTACGTGTGTGCATTACGAGTAGCTATAAAATAAACTGAAGTCACATTCCCTTCACCGCACGGTTACCACTAGTAACCACAACGGTTTGAATGCATAAATAAAGCTATCTTTCACCGTAGAAGTCATAACAACACTGCAGGAAGTTAATAGATCTTCAGTGAAATTGAGGATTTCTTCTTTATTTTCCGTTTCGGCTTTAAACCTATCTGTTTTCCGATCTTAAATATCATTCCCTTAAAAACAGGTTGAATTAGATTTTGGAGGAGACGAATAAGGGCTTCATTCGAGCGCTTCCTTTTTTGGACATGTCCATTTTTGAAGCCCTGTTAATCGGGACAACTCCATCCCATAAAAAGTTCCACTGTCTAAAACTCTTTTCTAAAATTCAGAATAAAGCAGTCTGGGCGAGTGTATACAATTTTATTTGCTGTGTATATTTAGAAATGGAGTCTGTGTAGGCATCTGCTGTTGATTACATTTATAGTCTAGCTTTTTCCAGTTAATGGTCAGAGAAATTTGCATTTTACAGAAATCAGAAGTCTCCTGAATTCTGGCGTAATGGGATGGCCAATTTTATGTCTGGATTTACTATAATTCACTATACATTGGGTTGCTCTTGAATGTGGTGCCTCTCTATTCCACCCACCAATCTTGGCAAATTTCAGTGGACCCAAAATACAGTGAGCTGTGTGCTTTTACCTTATTGGATTTATTTTGTTTAACCTGATGGTCATTATAGGTTCTGTATATTGGTTGTATTTCAGCAGTTGTTTTGGATATTGTTTGTGTGTCACCATCTCGTTAGCCAGGTAAGAGGAATTTTGGCCAGATGTGCAGCCATATGCGTGCAAAAAAGTACATAAAGGTAGTCCTCAACTTACAACCATTTGTTTAATGGCTGTTCAAAGTTACAACACCACTGAAAAAAGTGACATGGTCGTAGGACCATTGCAGCATCGCCATAGTTATTGGGATCAAAATTCAAATGCTTGGCAACTGGCATGTACTTTTGATAGTTGTGGTGTCCCGGGGGAGGGTCACGTGATCCCTTTTTGCGACCTTCTGACAAGCAAAGTCAACGCAGAAGCCAGATTCACTTAACAACCGTGTAACTAACTTAACAGCCACAGAGATTCATTTAACAATGGTGGCCCAAATTTTTTTTTGTAAAATGGGGCAAAACTCATTTAACAACTGTCTCGCTTCACAACAGAAGTTTTGGGCTCCGTTCTGGTCATAAGTCAAGGACCACCTGCAAATAAAACCTTGCTGCGCTGAAACCATGATTGTGGGAAGGATCTTGATTAATGATGTGCTTCTGAGTGCAATTCAAGGTCTTGCTTGCTACCCGTAAAGCCCAGGTAGGATTAGATGGGGAAGAGGTGTAGAATATCAGCAGGCTGAGTTGGAAGGTGGGGTTAAACATGTCATCAGTTTGGAGTCATTGTGTTGTTGTAGGAGACTCAGGTTTAGCCCACCCCCGCCCCGTGAATTAGATTAATGTCAGGGGCAAATAACCAGTAGCATTTCTTCAGTTCAGACCACAGAAGAGATTATTATTGCTATCTAATCAAGAAATGCTCAAAGATGAGTTGATGCTAGATAAGGGTCAAAGTGCATAAAGTGCGTATAGTCAAGGCCATGGTTTTCCCAGTTGCAACGTACGGCTGTGAAAGTTGGACCATAAGAAAGGCTGTGTGCCAAAGAATGGAGGCTTTGAACTCTGGTGCTGGAGAAGCCTCCCTGAGTCCCCTGGACTGCAAGGCATCCAACCAGTCGGTCCTAGAGGAGATCAACCCCGACTGCTCTTTAGAAGGCCAGATCCTGAAGTTGAAACTCAAGTACTTTGGCCCCCTAATGAGAAGGAAGGACTCCCTGGAGAAGAGCCTGATGCTGGGAAAGATGGAGGGAAGAGAAGAAGGGGACGACGGAGAAGGAGGTGGCTGGATGGAGTTCCTGAAGCAGGAGGCGTGAGCTTCAATGGACTCCAGGAGATGGTAGAGGACAGGAAGGCCTGGAGGAACATTGTCCATGGGGTCGCGATGGGTCGGACACGACTTCGCGACTAACAACAACAATGGAATTCATGGGTGGGCTGGACTTGGGTCTCTTGTGACAACGCAATGACTCCAAACTGATGACGTGTTTAACTCCGCCTTCAGCTCAGTCTGCTCTTCTATAAGAGGTCACCTTTCCGAGGTAAATTTTGCCCTCCCCCATGGAGGGTCATCGGTGCCCGCTAATGGTTCCTTCCTATCTCAGGGATAGGACGGAATACAGGATGACTCCTGTTCTCCTGGCCTTCAGAGATGACTAGGGCCTTAGTGGTTTCTTTGATTACATTTTGCGTTGATTTTATTTTATTTATTTTACTGGGCTGCCACGCTGCTCCAGTCATCGAGCAATTTACAGTCCTCCCGTACACAAACAAGATTAGAATAGCAGGAGTAGCCAACCCTAACAATCACATAATGAAATGTTGCGTAAACATGTAGTTTAGACTTATACACCACCGAGAATCCCTTGGGATTAAGACGGACAAAGCATTGTATAAATAAACAAATACATTGGAAGGATGCCTACTTGGCCCAAGTTCTCCCTTAGACATTCCAGAAAAGTTAATCTTTTGTTTTTCCTTCTGGATAATTAAAAGATAAATGACTCTTTTTCCAGGTTACAAAATCATCTTTTAAATAGGGATGGACAGGCTGAGGCTCCTGAACTACGTGCGTTCCCTGCCTAAACCACACTTTTGTTGCCTACAAACCCCTGTTCATTGTAATTTGCAAGAATTGGCTGCGTGGTTGACGTAGGGCAGGGCTTTTCAACCAGTGGTACGGGTACCACCTGTGGTACATTGGCACCTGGCAGGGGGTACGCGACCATCCTAGGAAACTGGTAGCGGAGGAGGGGAATGAGCTGAACCGGTGGCAACACCGCACAAGCCTGAGCGAGAAACGGCTGGAGCTGCAGGGCTGTCAGGGCTCAGCGGAAGCTCCAGGATCAGTGCCCTTTCCAGCAGATCGGCACTTCTTCGGGGCTGTCAGGGCTCAGTGGAAGCACCAGGATCAGCACCAGGCTCCAGCTGGAGCTCGGTGCTGATCATGGTGCTTCTGCTAAGCCCTCAAGAAGCACCAATCAGCTGGAAAGCAGCACTGATCCTGACACTTCTGCTGAGCCCAGAAGAAGCACCAATCAGCTGGAATGTTGCAGCCTCTCCAGGGTCTTGTGATTTACATTCAGATGCTTGGCAACTGATTCATATTTATGACGGTCACAGTGTCCCAGGATCATGTGAAGGGACCAAAACCTGCTACAACCACCCAGCAGATGGGGGGGGGATAAAAACCAAACACCCCCCACCCCACCTCCACTGCCAATCCTCAACAGAAATGCTCACAACAATGAAAACCTCGGACAAGAGGAAGAGCGCCGCTGGATGGGCAGGCAGGAGTCTTGCTCGGCTGTGGCTTGGGAGGCACTTTTTTCAGTGCCATTGTAACTTCGAACAGTCACTAAGCAAACTGTTGTAAGTCGAGGACTACCAGTACTTTATCACTTTTTTCCTTTTGGGGGGGGTCAAGTTATTGATACCTTGCTAGGCGACTGGTGGTACTCAGATATTGCCATATCCTAAAAGTGGTACAATGGGTGAAAATGTTGAAAAGCCCTGCCTTTGATGACTTCTGGACTTCAACTCCCAGAATTCCCGGAGCCAGCCTGGCTCAGCTTGGAAACCTCTCCCTTTCACCCTCAGCATGGCTGGCTCAGGGATTCTGGGAGTTGAAGTCCACGAGTCATAAAAGAGCCAAGTTGGCCTACCCCTGGTCTAGATTAAGATGCTGGTTTAGGAACAATAAAGCAACTTTTTCCCTGGAAAAGGTGGGAAATCGCGATCCTGACTGTATCTTTGCAGGTCTTGTTTAATTTGCAGTCTCCCTCTGCCTCTGGAATGAAGGTTAGTGCTGAAAGATTTGATTGCATCTTCATTCACCTTTACAGGTGAGTGAGGATTCATAGGGGAGTGAAAATTCGATCTTCAGGCTTGACAATCGTAGTTGTGGCTAATGTCCCGAAGAACGTATTGGTTACTGAACGAAGCAAGAACATAAACACCAGATGCTATAAACCCCATACAGGTGAATCTTAAGTGAATCGGACTTCCCCGATCATGTTGCTTCTCAGAGCATCATGACCCAAGACCTTGCAACCCTCATAAATAGATGCCAGTTGCGAAACATCTGGATTTTGATCCCTTCTCCATGGGGATGCTGCATTGGTCACAAGTACGAAAAACTGTCATAAATCATTTTTTCCCAGTGCCATTGTAAGTCAAAATGGTGACCAAACAAAAGGTTTTAAGTTGAGGACTACCTGTAATATAATATATGCTTGATTATGTGCCATCACATTGGGGTCAGCTTCTTCAATCTCACAGATATTGTCCATGACAATCTGTTCTTAACCTTGTGATTTGCAACCATATATGCTCATCACCCTGCCAACAAAAGCCCGTCTAGTCAAGGCCATGGTTTTCCCAGTTGCAATGTACGGCTGTGAAAGTTGGACCATAAGAAAGGCTGAGAAAGGCCAAAGAATGGAGGCCTTTGAGCTCTGGTGGAGAAGACGCCTGAGAGTCCCCTGGACTGCAAGGCGATCAAACCGGTCAGTCCTAGAGGAGATCAACCCCGACTGCTCTTTAGAAGGCCAGATCCTGAAGTTGAAACTCAAATACTTTTGCCACCTAATGAGAAGGAAGGACTCACTGGAGAAGAGCCTGATGCTGGGAAAGATGGAGGGCAAGAGAAGAAGCGGACGACAGAGAACGAGGTGGCTGGATGGAGTCCCTGAAGCAGGAGGCGTGAGCTTCAATGGACTCCAGAAGATGGTAGAGGACAGGAAGGCCTGGAGGAACGTTGTCCATGGGGTTGCAATGGGTCGGACACAACTTCGCAGCTAACAACAACAACACTGTAGTTGAGTCCATTCACCTTGCAAAACCTGTAATAAAATAAAAGCAGATAGGGCTGTCTAAACACGAAATGTTTAATATAAAACAGATAATCTAATTTTCTAGAATAGCATTCCCTTGCTTGGTTCAAGCTAAATAAAGGTAATCTCGTTAAATGACTACCTTGGACAGTGACAGTTTACATTTCCGATGGTGAAGTAATTTTGAGTCCAATGCCCACATTTACAACATCTGCAAATTTCTAAAGCTGAAGAAGGGCGAATAGCAGAGTTGCTGCCACATAAGATTCATTGCAAGATAATTTTTCACCCTTCCCACGAGTGGTAAACATGGTTTTAATACCAGTAATTTTAGCTGAGAATTTGTACTAATTGTGGGACTGCTATGTCAATAGGAAAGGTTAATTTTGCATTCTTGAAGATTTACTCTATCTATGGCTATAA
The DNA here is from genome assembly GCA_039797435.1 of Crotalus adamanteus. Lineage (NCBI taxonomy): Eukaryota > Metazoa > Chordata > Lepidosauria > Squamata > Viperidae > Crotalus > Crotalus adamanteus. Next base: position 102,795,186 of record CM077922.1, on the reverse strand, counting down.
TACACAAAATATTGACTTGATTGACAGCTCGAACAAAAGACCCCGTTCAGTTTCAGGGACCTACTTTCAAATAAATGCAAACCTACAGTGTCACATTTAAAATGCAGATGCTAATATTTGCCATTATCCAAGATATTGTCAAGTAACCCGGTCACTCGGGTGAAATGGGCGGTGTAGAACTGTGGTAAAGTAGTTAAACTCCCATAATTTTGTAATTACCCCGTCTTTTCCCTCGCAGCACAGTAAAACCAGATTTCTCTTTAACGTTCACTGTTTTTTTTTTCACACTGCAATTTCTTCAAGGTGTGTGCACTCAGCTTTCCGGTTTCTTGCAATAATCTTTCTTGAGTTGTTGAGAGAAACTTCCTGCCTGCCGAGGCGGTCACAGCTGGCTGGCTGGCATGTGAGATGGCTTGGTTAGAAATGCCTGCAGATGTTGCTCTGCAATCTGGCAGACTGCGAGTTCCAGCACCAGAGCCTAATGTTCATATGTATGTTTTCCAATTTGATGCTTCTTCCTGAGGTTAAAACTGAGGGTCCTTAAAACAGGCCCGATGCTTTAATGAAATCCTACTTTATCTTTATGTAATCGAATGCTTATATTCAAAACTTCTGGAGGCACGTCGTTCCACTGATGAATTGTTCTAACTGTCAGGAAATTTCTCCGTAGTTCTAGGTTGCTTCTCTCTTTGGTTAGTTTCCATCCGTTGCTTCTATACTATAGCTGTGTGTTTGGTTTTTCTTGTCTAAATGTAGAACCTTACTTTTTTCACCATTGAATTTCATTTTGTTGGATAGCGCCCAGTGTTTAAGACTATCCAGATCCTCCTGTATCCTAAGCCTGTCTTCTGGAGTGTTGGCTGTTCCTGCCAGCTTGGTGTCATCTGCAAATTTGATGAGTTCCCCATCTATCCCCTCGTCCAAATCGTTGATGAAGATGTTGAAGAGCCCTGGGCCCAGAACAGAGCCCTGGGGCACCCCACTACACACTTCCCTCCATGTAGATCACTGGTTCTCAACCTGTGGGTCGGGACCCCATTTGGGGTCGAACGACCATTTCACGGGGGTCGCCAAACAACGCAGTCTGCCATTTTTTCCCCCTTTTCCTTAGCTGTGCTACTCCCTTTTATTCTGTTGGCTTTTGAAAGCCAATAGAATAGACTCTCTTGAATAGAGTCTAATTCTATTGGCTTTCAAAAGCCAATAGGAATTGTCCAGGCTGTCTCTGCCCTGCTGAGCCCGCCAAAAGTCCCATTCTGCAAACGGTGCTGCACCAGTTGAGTAGTCCTTGACTTACGACCGGTTGGGGGTCTTGGCATTAAAAAGGTTGAGAACCACTGATGTAGATGTAGTTCCATTGAGGACCCCACGCTGAGTATGGCCGGTCAGCCAGCTACGGATCCATCTAGTGGTGATGCTGCCTAACCCACATTTTTCTATCTTATCGAGGAGTAGATTGTGGTCTACTTTATCAGATGCCTTACTGAAGTCCGAGTAAATTATACGGTACAAAGGAACTGCCTGTTGTCTTCGTAAAAAGCATTTGTTTTTCAAAGAGTTGCTGATTATACATTTTTCTCCCTTTTTAAACCACCTTCTTTCCTGAACCTTTTATGGGGTTTGTCTTCTCTGTGCTGAATTATCTTTTTTTTCCCCCAGAAATGGAAAGTATAACTAAGATTTTTTTTTCGTTAACAGGATCTCCTATCTTTTAAGCATTTGGGGGAGATAGTTCTCGGGTTACAGCCATTTATTTAGTGACTGTTTGAAGTTATAACAGCACTGAAAAAGTGACTTAACGACCAGTTTTCACCCTTAACGGCCATTGCTGCCTCCCCATGGTCACGTGATCAAAATTCAGATGCTTGGCAACTGGCTCGTGTTTATGACGGTCGCAGTGTCCCCCGGGAGGATCACGTGATCCCTTTTTGCGACCTTCCGACAAGCAAAGTCTGTGGAGAAGCCAGATTCACTTAACAACACCGTGACTCACTTAACAACTGCAGTGATTCACTTAACAATTATGGCAAGAAAGGCCATGAAATGGGACAAAACTCACTTAACAACCGTCTTGCTTTGCAATGGAAATTTTGGGCTGTGATCCTAAGTCAGGGTTAGGCAACCTTGGCTCTTTTATGACTGGTGGACTTCAACTCCCAGAATTCCTGAGCCAGCCATGCTGAGGGGAAAGGGAGAGGTTTCCAAGCTGAGCCCTGCTGGCTCAGGAATCCTGGGAGTTGAAGTCCACGAGTCATGAAGGGGCCACAGTTTTCCCCATGCTGGGTGAGGAATTCTGGGAGTTGAAGTCCACGAGTCATAAAAGAGCCAAGGTTGCCTATCCCTGTCCTAAGTCGAAGACTACCTGTATAGATTATCAAATTGGTAATGCAAGCTCTCTGCAAGAACCTGAAATTGGAAATTTGCAACATCGCTTTCTCTTGTCTGTTTTCAACATAATTTCTCTTTTGATTCCTAGATGATCTTGAATTTCCTTACATCTGTGGGTTGAGCCAACTGGTAGTTTATTAGGAATGAAAGAAAACCTGTTCAAGCAATTTCACACATGCCATACAGTCATATTTTTTTAAGAGACAGGGAGCAATTTCCTTCCCATATTTTGAATCTCTGCGTTTTTCTAAAGCCTGGCAGAAAATACGTGGGCAGAACAGGAGAAGGTGTATCATATTTGCGACTTTCTTTTTTTCCCCTCCCCCCCCCCAGTGTTGCATGCCTCATTGGACTACAGCAATGAAGCTAATGCTGCCAGAGAGATTACAGGCTTTAGAGCTCACTTGTGACAGTATCATAAATCAGCCGGGTATCTTTGCATAGGTGGCAAGAGATCGGTGTTAGCCCAAAATCAGAATTGTGAGCTGCCAAGTCCTGAAAGGGGGGGGGGCATGCCTTTGGATAAGGTCTGTTGGACAAGGTATTGCCAGACTCCTCCTGATTTTTGCTATCTTTGCACAATCATGCCTTTTTGTTTGTGAAAATGAAAAAAAAAATGTTATCTCCTTCTGCATCGTACCTTCCTTAAATCTGTAATTATCTCAAATTTTCCCTGGGGAAGCCCATGAGTGTGTTAGTTTTCAGCCAGCAGGAATCTCTTCAAATGTAGCTATGCAATGAATTTCAGTGGGGTTTGTCCATCCATCCATCCATCCATCCATCCATCCATCCCTGCCCGTCTATCTATCTATCTATCTATCTATCTATCTATCTATCTATCTATCTATCTATCTATCTATCTATCTATCTATGCCTGCCTGCCTGCCTGCCTGCCTGCCTGATCTGTCTGTCTATCTATCTATCCTATCTCTAGGATGTCTGTCTGTCTATCTGTCTGTCTGTCTATCTATCTATCTATCTATCTATCTATCTATCTATCTATCTATCTATCTATCTATCTATCTATCTATCTATCTATGCCTGCCTGCCTGCCTGCCTGCCTGCCTGCCTGATCTGCCTTATCCATCTGTCTGTCAGTCCATCCATCCATCCATCCAATCTCTAGTATATCTATCTATCTATCTATCTATCTATCTATCTATCTATCTATCTATCTATCTATCTATCTATCTATCTATGCCTGCCTGCCTGCCTGCCTGCCTGCCTGCCTGATGTGTCTGTCTGTCTGTCTATCTATCTATCCTATCTCTGTCTTTCTGTCTGTCTGTCTATCTATCTATCTATCTATCTATCTATCTATCTATCTATCTATCTATCTATGCCTGCCTGCCTGCCTGATCCATCTGTCTGTCAGTCCATCCATCCATCCATCCATCCATCCATCCAATCTCTAGTATATCTATCTATCTATCTATCTATCTATCTATCTATCTATCTATCTATCTATCTATCTATCTATGGCTGCCTGCCTGCCTGATCTGTCTGTCTTTCTGTCTGTCTGTCTGTCTATCTGTCTATCTATCTATGCCTGCCTGCCTGCCTGATCCGTCTGTCTGTCAGTCCGTCCATCCATCCATCCATCCATCCATCCATCCAATCTCTAGTATATCTGTCTGTCTATCTATCTATCTATCTATCTATCTATCTATCTATCTATCTATCTATCTATCTATCATCTAAGTATATCTATCATCAATCTATTGTCTATCCATCCATCCATCTATCGTACAGGTTGAAAAAAGTGACATGACCATTTTTCATACTTATGTCTGTTGCAGCAGCTCCCTGGTCACGTGATCAAAATTCAGATGCTTGGCAACTGACTTATATTTATGACGGTTGCAGCGTCCCAGGGTCATGTGATCCCTTTCTGTGACCTCCTGACAAGCAAAGTCAAAGGCGAGTTAGGTTCACATAACATCCCCGTTACTAAATTAACAGCCGTGGGGATTCACTTGGCAGCTGTGGCAAACAAGGTCATAAAATGAGGCAAAACTCACTTAACCACTATCTTGCTTAGCAGGGAAAATTTATGACTCAATTGTGGTCGTAAGTCAAGGACTACCTACAGAAGATGCAAAAATAAGATTTAGAGAACTAAAGATCATTTCTAGAAATGTAGAAAAAAAACCTACAAACATCTTCGGATTACAAGGAAATCTGGCTTGGCTATTATTTTTCTAAAAAAATAAACACCCATTTAAAAGAATCTCTTGTTTCCCTGCCTCTGTCAGGCGCCATGTCACAAATTGAAAGAACAACATTCCCTATTCCCCATTCATAATAATAATAATAAAGTTGGAAGGGACCTTGGAGGTCATCTAGTCCAACCCCCTGCTCAGGCAGGAAGCCCTATACCATTTCAGACACATGGCTGTCCAGTCTCTTAAAAACTTCCAGTGTTGGAGCATCCACCGCTTCTGGAGGCAGGTGGTTCCACTGGTTAATTGTTCTAACTGTCAGGAACTTTCTCCTTAGTTCTTGTGAACGGCGAAATGTATATTAGGTACAGGAAACTGCAATTGTGGCTTGTCTGAATTGGCCCCTAATTCACACAAGAACCTTGTTATTCTGCGCTTTGAATATTAGCTTCTGATTTTTGGTTAAAAGATGATAAAAGAGAGAGCTTCTATTTATAAAAAAAACCCAAACACTTTGAAATGCTTTTTCTGCTAAAACATTCAATGCAGCTTAGAGCAGTTTGGGAATTAACGCTTGTCCATATAAGGCAGAAGGATAAATGATGTTCCAATCTAAAGTTTAAAGCAGCGAATAATACTGTGTAACTAAAGCTAAACTGGGATTCCGCGGGCATCAAGCCAGGATGTTCCACGGGCTGTCACTGCATTAATGTTTATGTGAAGGAAATTTTGATCCCTGCCCTATGGGGAGGTGGGAGATACGAATTTGCACACTGTTGTGTCCCCTTCCTCCAAGGTTTTTTTTTTTTAATAACATGTATCTCTGTTTTGTTTAAGTGTTTGGTCTGCTTGGAATTTGGTTAACTGATAGGTAACCATTATAAACTGAAATGAATAAATGGATGAGTGAATAAAATAATAGCCACAGTAGGTAAATAAAGTTAGAAAATCCTTAACACCGGGATCAGAGTCACTTGATTGTGTTGGGCAGATATAGAAATTGAACGAATGAATGAATGAATGAGTTGGTCTTGGTTGCTAGGAGCAAAGCAAATTCTCTAGGTGAGGATAATGCCTTGGTAAGACCACACTTGGAATCTTGCATCCAGTTTTGGTCACCATGATGTAAAAAAGATGTTGAGACTCTGGAAAGAGTGCAGAGAAGAGCAACAAAGATGTTTAGGGACTGGAGGCTAAAACTTACAAGGAATGGTTGCTGGAATTGGGTATGTCTAGTTTAATGAAGAGAAAGACGAGGGGGGACATGAGAGCAGCCTTCCAGTATTTCAGGGGCTGCCCCAAAGAAGAGGGAGTCAAGCTTTTCTCCAAAGCGCTGGAAGGCAGGACGAGAAGCAACAGATGGAAACTAAGCAAGGAGAGAAGCAACCTAGAATTAAGGAGAAACTTCCTGACAGTTAGAACAATTAACCAGTGGAACAGCCTGCCTCCAGAAGCAGTAAATGCTCCAACACTGGAAGTTTTTAAGAAGTGACTGGACCGCCATTTGTCCGAAATGGTGTAGGATTTCCTGCCTGAGCAGGGGGTTGGACTTGATGGCCTCCTTCCAACTTTATTATTGTTGTTGTTGTTGTTGTTGTTATTACATTTTTGCCACTGTAGATTTCTCCTCGCAAGGACACAAGAAGAAAGATGACAATTAATGCATTATTTGTCAACCATGACCACTTTAAAACGTGTGGACTTCAACTCCCAGAATTCTCCATGGTTGGCCTGGGGAATTCTGGGAGTTGAAGTTCACACATCCTAAAGTGGGCAAGGTTGAGAAGCAGTGCCTTAATCTATGGCTTAGACTTTGGGTTGGTTCATATATAAGAAGACTGTGTTTAAAGTTTAATTCTTTTTTTTCTTTTCTTTTTTTCTTTTTTTGAAATTATTAAGTTGCACATATTACCACTGCAAAATTTGGAAATGAATTGTTCCTTGCATCACTTCCCAATCCAGAGCCTTTTAAACTAATCCCTTTTATGTTGACATATTGGACAGTCCCGTTTATTGTTAACAACGGCTTATTATCAAAATAGACTTCCACACTCTATTGATTTCAGCAAAGCCATGATTTTGATTTATGACATTTTAATACGAAATGGGAATTTTAAAATCAGTACAAGATGCCGGTAATTATTTAACCAGTGGTAGTTTCTGCGTTGCTCCTTGAAGATGATCTTTGCAATTTAGCTGTCTGAATATGAGTTTTTGTTAGCAGTGGCTGATCGCTTGGACCTGTTTCCTGGACGCTTGTCTGGTCTATTTAATTCATGTCAGAATATTGATTTATTTTGCCTGGGCTATAATAGTAAGTTGGCCCCGTTCCATTTCTCTTCTGGAAGTCTGTTAATTGTCTTAATGAAAGCTGGCCTGATGAGGGAAGGCAGGAGAAATAAACTATAATGGAACCTATTCTACAAAAGATTATGTCAGCAGGACCAGCAGAGTCCTTAGAAGACCATTAGATCCCGGCCCTCTTGACCCTTCTTGTCAATACTTCCTATTCTTTGGAAGACATTAGGCAGAGTCTACAGTAAAATAAGGCTGTCAAATAGAGTCTACAGTAAAATAAGGCTGTCAAATAGAGTCTGCAGTAAAATAAGGCAATTTGGTGACCTTACAGGTCACCCAATCGCCCTGTATGGAGCCGGCATATAATGTTGGGGGATAAAACGGCTGATATGGATTGAAGCCCTTCTGTTCGTTTGATATTGAGGGACAACCATTTTCACGAACAAATCCTGAACTAAGAGTTCCTCTAAGTGTTTTATTAGAACATAGAATGTCAGAGTTGAAAGGGACCATGGAGGTAATAATAATAATAATAATAATAATAATAATAATAATAATAATAATAATAATAATAATAATAATAATAATAATAATAATAATAATATAGTAATAGTAGTAGTAGTAGTAGTAGTAGTAGTAATCAGGTCCTGGGTAAGGACTCGATAGGTAGACAAAATGCCAAATCCAGTCTTAACATCTGGCTGACTGTGCGATGATCCATAATAATAATAAAGTTGGAAGGGACCTTGGAGGTCTTCTAGTCCAACCCCTTACAGAAGGAAACCCTGTACCATTACAAACAAATTGTTGTTTCAGTTTCTTCTTAAAAACCTCCTGTGATGGAGCACCCGCAATTAATCCACTGGTTAATTGTTCTCACTGTCAGGAAATTCCTCCTTAGTTCTAGGTTGCTTCTCTCCTTGCTCAGTTTCCATCAGTTGCCTCTTGTCCTGCCTTTGGGTACTTTGGAGAATCGGTTGACCCCACTCTTCTTGGTGGGAACACCTGCGATATTGGAAGACTGCTATCATGTCCCCCCCTAGTCCTTCTTTTCTCTAGACTGGGCTATACCCAATTCCTGCAACCGTTCTTCATAGGTTTCAGTCTGCAGGCCCCTAATGATCTGGAATGCACTTTGGATTAGTAGTAGTAATAATAAAGTTGGAAGGGACCTTGTTTGTGGTATGTCTTGCCTTCCTAATGCAAACACCTCAGGACCATTAATTATGGTTGGGGGTCCAGTAGGCCTAGATAGTCCTTGATCTGGAACGACCACTGGAGCCAACATTTCTCTTGCTAAGCAAGGTGGTTGCTAAACGAGCTGTGTCTCATTTTACAACCTTTTCTTATCGTGATTGTTGAATAAATCAGTCAGTGGCTAAATGAAACACAGCGTTCCTAAGCCAATCCATCTTGCCACTTCTGGACTTGGCTTGCCAGAATCCGTTTGGGAAGGTCACAGATGATGATCAGTCACCCAAGAGGCTGCAGGCATCATCTTAGGTACATGGCAGAATTTTGATCCCTTGACCGTGGAGATGCTACGGCGCTCCTAAGTGTGAGGAACAGTCCTAAGTCACTTTTTCCGCTGCTGTTGTAACTTTGAACAGTCACTAAACAAAATGGTTGTTATAGTCAAGGATGCTTGACCTGGCTTCTCTCTACTAGCTATAGAGCAGTGGTTCTCAACCTTTTTAATGCCGCGACTCCCAACCGGTCGTAAGTCGAGGACTACTCAACCGGTCGTAAGTCGAGGACTACTCAACTGGTGCAGCACCGTTTGCAGAATGGGACTTTTGGCGGGCTCAGCAGGGCAGAGACAGCCTGGACAATTCCTATTGGCTTTGGAAAGCCAATAGAATTAGGCTCTATTCAAGAGAGTCTATTCTATTGGCTTTCAAAAGCCAATAGAATAAAAGGGAGTAGCACAGCTAAGGAAAAGGGGGAAAAAAATGGCAGACTGCGTTGTTTGGCGACCCCCGTGAAATGGTCGTTCGACCCAAATTGGGGTCCCGACCCACAGGTTGAGAACCACTGCTATAGAGGTCCTGGAGTCATCTGGATAGCAATGTTTTTCAAGGCTTCTTTTGAAATATCCAGTTGGGCTCTTATAGGAATCTTTTCTTATTAGGACAATACTTTAAAAAAAAAAAAAAAAACCCAGGCCTGTGACTTGAAGTTGGTTCTCTTCAACGAAACTTGGTTAACGGCAACCAAAAATTTGGGCAAAACTGAACTGCTGTTGATTGAAAACAGAAACTGAAGCTTTTGTTAGGCCCTTTGCAAACATTCTGAGGAAAAGAAAAGGGATCTCTCCATATGGAAACCACTTTTTAAATCATAATATTTGAACAGGCCCCAAATGATGTCATTGTTGTGACAGGTGCCCACGTTGGCTTCTTCGACTTGTGAACAGATTTAATCGGTTGTTATTTAACACGGGGAAGAAACTGGGATTTGGCAAGTAGTGTTCCTCAAATGCCTGGTCCCACACAATAGTGGCCTTTGTTAGGCTCTCCAAATTGCCCTGCCTTAATCTACTAAAGCTCTTTTCTCTTCCTCATGTGTAATCCACACGTCTTTGATGAACAGCATACGAATTTAAGCATCTATGCTGTATCGTTGACTTCACATGCATTATAGTTGACGTGCATCTGTGTAACTAAAGAAAAAACAGTGGTGTGTGTATTATTATTTATCCCACCTTTATCACTTTATAAATAACTGAAGGCGGTGAACTCCTGCCTCTTCCTTCTCCTTCTATCTTCCCCACAATATCAACTTTCTGAGGTGGGTTGGGCTGAGAGAGGGGGACTGGCCCAAACTCACGCGGCAGCAGGATTAGAATTCATTGTCTTCTGATGATTGGCCCAAAGTCACCCAGCTGACTTTCATACCTAAGGTGGGACTAGAACTCCCAGTCTCCTGGTGATTGGCCAAAAATCACCCAGCTGGCATTCATGCCTAAGGCGGGACTAGAACTCAACATCTCCTGGTGATTGGCCCAAAGTTACTCAGCCAGCTATTCATGCCTGAGGCGGGACTAGAACTCACAGTTTCCTGGGGATTGGCCCAAAGTCGCCCAGCTTACTTTCATGCTTAAGGCGGGACTAGAACTCACTGTCTCCTGGGGATTGGCCCAAAGTTACTCAGCCTGCTTTCATGGCTAAGGGGGGGACTAGAACTCACCGTCTCCTGGTAATTGGCCCAAAGTCACCCAGCCAGCTTTCATGCTTAAGGCGGGACTAGAACTCACCGTCTCCTGGCGAATGACCCAGAGTCACCCAGCCAGCTGTCATGCCTAAGGTGAACGCAGTCTCCTGGCTTCTAAGCCACCGTCTTAACCACTACACCAGTGGTTCTCAAGCTTTTTAATGCTGCGACCCCCAACCGGTCGTAAGTCGAGGACTACTCAACCGGTCGTAAGTCGAGGACTACTCAACTGGTGCAGCACCGTTTGCAGAATGGGACTTTTGGCGGGCTCAGCAGGGCAGAGACAGCCTGGACAATTCCTATTGGCTTTTGAAAGCCAATAGAATTAGACTCTATTCAAGAGAGTCTATTTTATTGGCTTTCAAAAGCCAATAGAATAAAAGGGAGTAGCACAGCTAAAGAAAAGGGGGAAAAAAATGGCGGACTGCGTTGTTTGGCGACCCCCATGAAATGGTCGTTCGACCCCAAATGGGGTCCCGACCCACAGGTTGAGAACCGCTGCTCTACACCAAACTGGCTATACGACTCTGGTGTGTTGCAGCTTCTGGAAGCAACAAGAACATAGTAACGACTAAAGCCTGATGAGACTTTATTGGTTGAAGATGGCCTACTCCATTGCTGTGATTCAAAAACCTTGTTCTAAACTAGGTTTGCTAGACTTCCTTTTGAAGCATTAAGGGTAAAGTTTTACCTCCCTGACATTTCTTTCCATTAATTTTGCATGCAGCCTTACATAAGCAAACGCGTGAAAACCTCTTAAAAAATTCCTTCCCAGTGTCTAATTTTAAATCCTGTGCGCATGCACGGACACACACACACACACAGCATTTGGGCTGGGGGGGGGGCCACAAGGAAAAAAAAATACACAGGCACATTTTTCTCGCTTTACAGTAAAATTCTGAGCTTTGTTTCTCCAAATGGTGAAGCAATTTTGGAGATCTGTAAAAGACTTAAAAATAGCCGAGGCTGTTCTAGTCCTCCCAAAATTCTTCATTTAGTCATACCAAGTTTTGTAAGCCCAGAGGAGGCAGACTCTGCTGCTGTATTCGCAGCCTTTATTTATTTAGTTCAGCTTATTTTAGCCATCTTGGCTCACTCCTTTCTGTTTTCCTGAAAAAGAAGTTTGCTTGGACTCTCCTTGGCCCGGAGCCCGAAGGGAATGACGGTTGATTTACTAGCTTAATAGAAGGTTTTGCTGGAATTCGTTAAGTGGCAGGAGGAGGGAGTATAAATCCAGGGCCCTGGGGAAATGGGCTAGAACAGTGATGGCAAACCTTTTAGAGACTGAGTGCCCAAACTGCAACCCAAAACCCACTTATGCATTGTCGGGTGCCGGGTGGGCGTGGCCCATTGGGTGGGCGTGGCTGCGGTGGTAAGGGCAGACTGGGTGGGACTAAAAAGTTCAATCAATCAATTCCAACTTTGCAAGATCTCCCCCCCCCCCCAAGAAGTTGAAATTGACTGATTGAACTTTTTTTTTTTTTTTTTGCACACGGCGGCAGAGGCCTAAAGCGAAAAGGTTGTATAAAACCCAGCTGAAGGCCTAGGACTGGGGCGTTGGCGCGCGTGCCCACAGAGAGGGCTCCGAGTGTCATCTCTGGCACCCGTGCCATAGGTTCGCCACCACTGGGCTAGAATATGTAATTTGCAAAATAAGAACGGCGTTATCACCTCGGCCACCTCGCATCCAGTTAGGAACGGAGTAGAATTTATTTGTTTACTTATTTATTACATTGTTATGCTTGCCCATTTCACTAATGAGAGTGACTCTGGACACCTTACAATGCAATTCGAAAGTACAAACAAAAGTTGGATATTATATACTGCTCCAAAAAATAAAGGGAACACAAACATATAGGATCCTTATACGTTTGTGTTCCCTTTATTTTTGTGAGCAGTATATATTGTTATGAAGTGAGACAAGGGAAATCTTGGTTACCCAAAGTCTTAAAATAATGATGATGATGATGATGATGATGATGGTGATGGAAGGGACCTTGGAGATCATCTAGTCCAACCCCCTGCTCAAGCAGGAAATCCTATACCATTTCGGACAAAGGGCTGTCCAGTCTCTTCTTAAAAACTTCCAGTGTTGGAGCATTCACTGCTTCTGGAGGCAAGGAGTTCCACTGGTTAATTGTTCTCACTGTCAGGAAGTTTCTCCTTAGTTCTAGGTTGCTTCTCTCCTTGATTAGTTTCCATCCGTTGCTTCTTGTCCTGCCTTCAGGCGCTTTGGAGAAGAGCTTGACTCCCTCTTCTTTGGGGCAGCCCCTGAGATACTGGAACACTGCTATCCTGTCCCCCCTCGTCCTTCTCTTCATTAAACGAGACATCCCCAATTCCAGCAGCCGTTCCTTATATGCTTTAGCATATCAAAGGTTAAATTGGAATATTGATGAAAAATCAAAAATTGGGTAAAAATTAATAATGGGATATGGATGGTTCATGAAGATTGAATGTAATTAAGATATGTATACGCTAAACATGTATTGATAAATGTAATAATGATGTTTTTATTGAATTGATATAACTAAAACCACACTAGCTTGAATACGAGACAGTGAATGTTAAGGGGAAAAGAGAAGAGAAATATCTGATGTCGTAACCTGAGATTTGCACTAAAGATTTGGTTTTCGAACTATTGATTAACCCAGTCACCAAGGTTGCTTTTTTAAAAACTCAAATGTAAAATCGGGAAATTACTAAAGTATTATTTAAAAAAAAACAAAGTAAAAAAAAAAGATTATACTAAGCAGTTGAAATTAAGATGACATACAGGTAGTCCTCGACTTACAGCCATTTGCTTAGTCTCGACGGCACTGAAAGAAAGAAACTTTGGACCACTTTTCACACGACCGTCACAGGCTTCCCAGGGTCACGTGACCAAAATTTGCGTGCTTGGCAACTGGCGGTTGCACCATCCCGTGGTCATCTGTTCACCGTTTGTAACCATTCCAGCCAGATTCTGATGAGCAAAGTTAATAGGAGAAAGCCAGGTTCACTTAATGACCCGTGATTCACTTAACAACTGCAGCGATACGCTGAACAACTGTGGCCCAAAAAATAGTGGTAAAATGGGGCAAAATCCACTTAACGGAAATGTTGGGCTCAATTGTCGTCGTAAGTCAAGGACGACCTGTGTATAAACCTCATCCAGACACTGCATGGAGGATGTTATCGGACCACGATCGGAATACCTGGTCATTAAAGCAGACTTAAGCACACACACACAATCAAACTAAAGCATGAATGCTTTTTAAAAAATATTTCTAACTCAAATAGAGACAAAACAGTTTTTGAAGGGAAAAATCCCATTTGCCTCCCTGGATAATGATGATGATGATGATAGTAGTAGTAGTAGTAATAGTAATAATAATAATAATAAAGTTGGAAGGGACCTTGGAGGTCATCTAGTCCAACCCCTGCTCAGGCAGGAAACCCTATACCATTTCGGACAAATGGCTATCCAGTCTCTTCTTAAAAATTTCCAGTGTTGGAGCATTCACCGCTTCTGGAGGCAGGCTGTTCCACTGGTTAATTGTTCTAACTGTCAGGAAGTTTCTCCTTAGTTCCAGGTTGCTTCTCTCCTTGGTTAGTTTCCATCCGTTGCTTCTTGTCCTGCCTTTGGGGGCTTTGGAGAAGAGCTTGACTCCCTCTTCTTTGGGGCAGCCCCTGAGATATTGGAAGAGTGCTATCATGTCCCCCCTCGTCCTTCTCTTCGTTAAACTAGACATTCCCAATTCCAGCAACCGTTCTTTGAATGTTTTAGCTTCCATTCCCCTAATCATCTTTGTTGCTCTTCTCTGCACTCTTTCTAGTGCAGAGAAGCATCTTTTTTACATCGTGGTGACCAAAACTGGATGCAGTATTCCGAAATTGTGGTTTGTTGTTTCAGTCCTCTTCCCCCCCCCCCCCGCGAAAGTTGGATTTAAAACAGCCACAAGAGGAAAAGGAAGCCAGAGGAAGGATTGAGGGTGTAGAAACATAAAAATCTGACAGAAGAAAGAGGCCTAGTGCTCCATTTGATTCTGCCCTTTGAGTTTTTTTCTTAATTTTTTTTAAAAGAATTCTCGGATGATGGACCGGTGTTTATCCCAAGCATATTTAAACTCAGTTCCCGATGTTTCACCCACTTCTCTCCGCTGGAAGTTGGTTCCAAGCTTCCACAATTTTGAAGTTACAATGTCTGTCACATATATATCCCCGGCTCACATTTATGTCTGTTTGCAGCATCCCGCGGTCATGTGATTCAATTTTGACATATTTTTTGTGCCTGCTTCTAGTGTTAACTTCTGATCTCTGGTGAAAACATGAATTGGGAGTGTTTAGCTTAACGGTGTTAGCTTAACAAACAGTGTTAGCTTAACAAACATGTTTGTTTAATAACCACAGTAAAAAATGTCATAAACTTGAGCCTGGTCCCGTAGTGACCCGCTTAAAAAGCAGGTGTGATTTATGTCTAATTCTGATTGTAAGTCGAGGACTTCCTATAAGTCCTTTGCTTGAGATGAAGGATATTGATTCTGGCTTTGGAAAGAGAGACGGGTGTCTGGAGTTATCAGTAAACACAAGCTGTGTGAGCTGCCTTTGGGAAGTTTTAAATAAAAGGCAGGGCTTGAATTGTTGTGTTGACATGTTGTAAACAAAGTTTAAAAGGTGTGGAGGGGATATAGTGAATCCCATTGGGGTAAACATTTTAAATATCCCCAAAATTCACTTTATCCTATCCCCGTGGTGGCGAAGCTATGGCACGGGTGCCACAGGTGGCACGCAGAGCCCTCTCTGTGGGCACACGTGCCGTCGCCCCAGTCCTAGGCCTTCAGCTGGGTTTTAAAAAACCTTTTCCCTTTAGGCCTCCGCTGCCATGTGAGAAAAAAAAAGGTTCAATCAATCAATCAATTTCAACTTCTCACGGAAAAAAAAAGATCTTGCAAAGTTGGAATTGATTGATTGAACTTTTTGGTCCCATGCAGTCTGCCGTTACCATCGCAGCCACGCCCACCCAATGGGCCATGCCCACCCAATGGGCCACGCCCACCCAGCACCTGACATACATACGTGGATTTTGGGTTGCAGTTTGGGCACTCGGTCTTTAAAAGGTTCGCCATCCCTGTCCTATCCCGACGAAACCCCACCTGTTTCCACACGTAAGATAGCATTTTTTTGCTCCTTGGCTGTAATAAATTATTTTGGGTGGTTTCAAGAATGTTAAGTTTTGCCTAGTTGTAAATATGGGAACCACAGGATATATATCTATATATTGGATGGAGCACCGGGTCTGCCAAATACAAAGCAATCTGCTCTGCGTTTTGCTCCAGTCTAGGAGCATTTTTTGCTGGCAGACGTCACTACTATAATCACTGTAAATTCAAAATGTTGTGGCTGACGACAGAGTTAAAGGGAGACTAGTATAGCTATTTCAAGCCCTTTAGCTCTCATCAGCTAGCCATACCCTTGCTGAGATTCGAACCCGGGCCACTTGCACATTAGGCAGCTGTATTAACCTCTAGGCCACAGGATCTCCTGTCAGCAGAAACCAGGGAGAATATATATCTATGTGTTGGATGGCGCACCGGGTCTACCAAATACAAAGCAGTCTGCTCTGTGGGGAACCATAGAGAAGCTGAGGGACTACAGGTGGTCCTCGACTTAAGACCACAGCTGAGCCCAAAATTTACGTTGCTAAGCGAGACAGCTTGTTAAGTGAGTTTTGTCCCCTTTTATGACCATTCTTGCTACAGATATTAACTGAATCGCTACAGATGTGAAGTTAGTAACGTGGTTGTGAAGAGAATCTGGCTTCCCCTTTGGGTTTGCTTGGCAGAAGTTCACAAAATGGGATCCCATGACCCCAGGGCACTGCGACCGTCATAAATAGGAGTCAGTTGCCATGTATCTGAATTCTGATCACGTGACCACGGAGACGGCACAACGGCCGTAAGCGTGAAAAGTGACAGTAAGTCGCTATTTTCAGTGCCGTTGTAATTTTGAACGGTCACTAAATGAATCGTCGTAAGTCAGGGATAGAATGGGCTCCTTTTGAATGGTAAAATCTGTGGAGGTGCACTGTGTGACACTTGTCCGGTTTTTTTTTTAAAGAGCATTCCAGGATAAGGCAAGTTGGAACTGCACCCCCCCCCCCCAGATGTTTATAGATGCACATCTGTTCAACTTCTCCTGTTTATTTGCCATTTCTGGCTTTTATGGTGGTGTCAGGCAAAACTTAAGAGCTTGGTTTCCTGATAATTTATTGATAGTTTTTGTTGTGTCCAAAATAAAGCTACTGCCCTAAGTGGTTTTTTTGTTTTGTTTTGTTTTGTTTTGCATTCCCACCTGTGAAGTAGACAAAATAACCACATCCTTGACATACCAGTAACGCTGGAATTGCACAAAAGGCCAGTGTGGGTTGACAATCAGCGGAAACAGCACACCCTTGAATTATTGGATTTAGCCAGATGTTGAAGAAGGAACGGAGCTAATAAGCAACATTTGGCTTACATCTAGATAGTTGCAACTGCCTTAGATCAGTGTTTCCCAAACTTGACAATTTTAAGGCATGTGGACTTCAACTCCCAGAATTCCACAGCCAGCATTGCTGGCTGTGGAATTCTGGGAGTTGAAGTCCACATGCCTTAAAATTGTCAAGTTTGGGAAACACTCCCTTAGATGAATGTCCACAAGGGATAGATCTCATTTTCAGGGAGATATTTGAATAGCACGATTGAATAAACCTTTTGCCTTTTGCCAATAGTAGAATATCTCCAACTGTCCCACAGCATCCTGCTTAGTATTAAATCAAACGTCGTCCAAGATAGGGGCCATCAATATTCTCAGATTCTTGAAAAAGAGAGCGGATGAAATAGTTCTAGGTGGAGGCTGGGTGGTCTCAACTTTTAGGATTCTGTGAAACTAGTGCTGGCCTTATCTCCTTTCCTTTACATAAATCTTGGGCAAGCCCCTGAAGGCAGGACAAGAAGCAACGGGTGGAAACTAACCAAAAAGAGAAGCAACTTAGAACTAAGGAGAAACTTCCTGACAGTCAGAACAATTAACCAGTGGAACCACCTGCCTCCAGAAGCGGTGAATGCTCCAAGGCTGGAAGTTTTTAAGAAGAGACTGGACAGCCATGTGTCAGAAATGGTGTAGGGTTTCCTGCCTGAGCAGGGGGTTGGACTAGATGACCTTTAAGGTCCCTTCCAACTTTACTATAATGATGATGATGATGATGATGATGTCCCAAAGGGGCTTTTTCAAGAAGGAATTAGATTTTCTTTGTTTTTCCTTGAAGACGTTTCGTTTCTCAGTGTTAACAGGATAATAGAGTTGGAAGGGACCTGGGAGGTCCTGTAGTCCAACCCCCTGCTCAGGCAGGAGAACCTAGACCATTTCAGACAAATGGCTGTCCAGTCTCTTCTTAAAAACTTCCAGTGTTGGAGCATTTACCGCTTCTGGAGGCAGGTTGTTCCACTGGTGAATTGTTCTGTCAGGAAGTTTCTCCTTAGTTCCAGGTTGCTTCTCTCCTTGATGAGTTTCCATCCGTTGCTTCTTGTCCTGCCTTCAGGGGCTTTGGAGAACAGCTTGACTCCCTCTTCTTTGGGGCAGCCCCTCAACTATTGGAGCACTGCTATCATGTCCCCCCTCGTTCTTCTCTTCATTAAACTAGATCTACCCAATTCCAGCCGCCGTTCCTTATATGTTTTAGCCTCCAGTCCCCTGATCCTCTTTGTTGCTCTTCTCTGTACTCTTTCTAGAGTCTCCACATCTTTTTTACATCGTGGTGACCACAACTGGATGCAGGATTCCAAGTGTGGCCTTATCAAGGCCTTGTAAAGTGGTATTAACACTTCGCCTGATCTATTAATACTTCACGTGACTCACCATTGTCACTGGATGCTTAATTATTGGTTAGATTTATATTAGGAATTGACTATTGGAACTGAAGAAGCTTCCTGGATGAAAAATGTAACGTTTTCAAGGAAAAACAAAGTCCAGTTGCCTCTTGAAAAACCACCTTTGGGGCAACGGTGACGTGGATGGCTGAGAATCTCCATAGACATTTGGGCAAGATGGTCTTCTAGATCAGGGCTTTTCAACCAATGGTACGGGTACCACCTGTGGTCCATTGGCACCTGGCAGGTGGTACGCGAACATCCTAGAAAAGGGGTAGCAGGGGAGGGGAATGAGCTGAACCGGTGGCAGCACCACACAAGCCTGAGCGACAGACGGCTGGAGCTGCAGGGCTGTCAGGGCTCAGCGGCAGCGCCAGGATCAGTGCCCTTTCCAGCAGATCGGCACTTCGGGGCTGTCAGGGCTCAGCGGAAGCGCCAGGATCAGCGCCAGGCTCCAGCTGGAGCTCAGCGCTGATCTTGGTGCTTCCGCTGAGCCCAGAAGAAGCGCCGATCAGCTGGAATGTTGCAGCCTCTCCAGGGTCTTGTGATTTACATTCAGATGCTTGGCAACTGATTCCTATTTATGACGGTCACAGTGTCCCAGGGTCCTGGGAAGTGACCAAAACCTGCTGCAACCATCCAGCAGATGGGTGGGATAAAAACCAAACACCCCCCACCCCACCTCCACTGCCAATCCTCAACAGAAATGATCACAACAATGAAAACCTCGGACAGGAGGAAGAGCTCCTCCGGGTGGGCAGGCAGGTGTCTTGCTCGGCTGTGGCTTGGGAGGCACTTTTTTCAGTGCCATTGTAACTTCGAACAGTCACTAAGCGAACTGTTGTAAGTCGAGGACTACCTGTACTTTATCATTTCCCCCCCCCCTTTTTGGAGGGGGCCATCAAGTTTTTGACCCCTTGCTAGGCGACGGGTGGGACTCGGATGTCGCCATATCCTGAAAGTGGGACAATGGGTGAAAAGGTTGAAAAGCCCTGCTCTAGAGCAGAGATCTACAGACTTGTCAACTTCAAGACTTGTGGGCTTCAGCATTGAAGTCCACATATCTTAAAGCTGCCACGTTTGGAGACCCCTCGGCTAGGGGGCCATGGCACAGACGGAAGGCTCCTAACTCTTCATTGTCCACATCCTTTTATCAGAGAACCAGCCATTTTGTCCTGGGAGACTGACTCTAAACTGGAAGCTAATTTTCCATTGAGACTGAGGAGTTAATAAAACTTGACCACTTACAACAGGGGTGTCAAATTCAATTTCATTGACGGCCGCATCAGCATTGCGGTTGCCCTCAGGGGGCCGGATGGTGTGGCCAGGGTGGGTGCAGCCTACTGGGTGGGCATGGTTGGAGTAGGTGTGGCGTACTGCGTGGGCATGGCCAGTTCTACATCATTTCTCGTCAAGGGTGCCTGTGGGGGCCTGGGCAGGAGTGGGACAGATCTGGGGGTCTCTGGCAGAAGGAGGTGGGACCAGGGCAAGTGCCAAGGCATGGTCCACTGGAGGAGCCTCACTGTTCCTCTCAGGCCATGCGGGGGGGGGCTGTATGGTGGTGCGGGCTGCCCGGAGCCCTGGCCAGCAGAGGTCAAACGCCCAGCCTGGCCCTCGAGCACCCGCAGCACCAAGCCCAGCCCCACTTCCCAAGGGGGTGCCCAGCTGCACTTACCTCCTCCTCAAGGTTGCTGCTGCTGTGCTTGCTCTCCTTAGCCAGGTTGCTCATGATGGGTACGAGGGCAGAGTCAGAGGGAGGCCCATTCCCTCTCCATGGAAGGAGACCCGGCTTTGTATCCAGATGGTCTTGTGGAGCTAACACTGGATGCCTTTCAGCATAGATGGCCACCACAAAATTGTACATTGGCTCCCGGCCGGCCAGGGCCAAGGCAGTGGGGGCCTGTTCCCTCACTGTTTCCAGGATGGCTTTGTGGGCCACATGAAACCACTTCGCGGGCCACATCCGGCCCCCGGGCCTTGTGTTTGACATGTCTGACTTAACAATAACATAATTTCCAGCAGGTCCTCAAGCAGTACCTTGCATCGTGCCACAACAGGGTGGAACTTTTATCTTGGCAAAAAATAATTTGCTTTTCCTTCTAGTGAAACGCCACTAGAACAAACTTTAGCCAAAGCCTGACTGGACCGTTTCTCATCTGGGATGCATCTGTAGTCCCCAAACAGCAGCCTGAATACATTTTCCAGAAACGTGGCTTTTGCAAACAGCGCTTAATGGCCTTGTTAGCGAGTTTGGGCCTGAGTTTACAGGCCTTGTTATAATTGAAGCCAGCAAAAGGCACATTTATTCCGAAACGGTGTCCTTGAAATAGTTTAGTGTCTGTGTGGGTACTGGAATTCTTCTGGAGCGTTTCAACATCATAACGGCAAAAGAATGCAACAAGATTTATTTATTTAAAAAAAATAGGATAAATAAAAACATAAAATCAAATAGGGAATCTTACCCATCTGGGACACAAGCTGCTCTTCGTTGACAGAGAAACGACATTTGGATTGAAAGAACCAAATCTTTGGTTCTTCTACAGCAGTGGTTCTCAACCTGTGGGTCGGGACCCCATTTGGGGTCGAACGACCATTTCACGGGGGTCGCCAAACAAGGCTGTCCGCCATTTTTTCCCCTCTTTTCTTTGGCCACGCCCCTGGTACCCAGTGATGTATAAGTGGTTGGGGGTCACCACAACATGGGGAACTGTATTATGGGGTCGCGGCATTAGAAAGGTTGAGAACCACTGTTCTACAGTTTTTTTTAAGAAAGAAAAATCAGAAAGAGATCTATTTAATTTCTTCTTCAAAATGAAAAAAGGTCTTTTGCAGTCACGACATAAGCCTAAGACTGAAAATCAGGCTTGTCAGATGCTGCATTTTTCCTATCCTGCTCTATGGAGTAGAGAGTTGGTCTCTGACAGAAGGCCACCTGACTAGAAGCATTTGAAATGGGGATTTACAGGCGGCTGTTATGTAGAAGCTGGGTTGACAAGATCAGAAATGAGGAGGGGATAAGCCGCCCGGGAAAGCCAAAGGAAATCATCAAAACAATTAAAAAACCAAAATTAGAATATTTCGGACATGTGATGCGACACCCAGAAAAATACGGCCTGCTCCATTTAATCCTCCAGGGAAAGATGGAAGGCAAACGAGGTCCAGGCAGAAGAAGAACATCGTGGCTTCAAAATCTAAGGGACCGGTTTGGACAAAACTCAGCAGCACTTTTTCGTGCGGCTGCTGATAAAAGCAGGATCGCCAACATGATCGCCAACGTCCGATAATGGATATGGCACAAGAAGAAGAATTAACACTCAAGATAGTAGCCGGTACAGGTAGTCCTTGACTTACAACAGTTCGTTTAGTGACCGTTTGAAGTTACAACAGCACTGGAAAAAGGGAGTTACGATCACTTTTCACACGGCCGTCGCTACATCCCCCGGGTCATGTGATCAGAATTGTGATGCTTGGCAATTGGTTCATACTTAACGACGGTTGCAGCGTTTCCCCCCAGGGTCACGTGATCACCCTTTGCAACCTTCTGACAGATTCACTTAAGCACCCTGTTAAGAACTTAAGAACTGCAGTGATTTCCTTAACACCTCTGGCAAGAAAAGGTCGTAAAACGGGGCAAAATTCACATCTGTCTCGCTTAGCAACAGAAATGTGGGGCTCCACTGTAGTCATACGTCGAGGATTACCTATACCAGTGATGGGGAACCTTTTAGAGACCGAGGGCCCAAACCGCAACTCCAAAACCACTTATTTATCGCAAGGTGCCAGGGCCGCATCAGCATTGTGGTGTGTCCTCAAGGGGGCGGGGCGTGGCCCACGGGGTGGGCGTGGCTGCAGTCATCACGGCAGACTGGGTGGGCGTGGCTGGGGTGGGCATGGCCACCTCGATGTTGCTCATGGGGGGGGGATGCCTGTGGGAGCCGGGCAGGGTTGGGGGAGATCCAGGGGGTCTCTGGCGGATGGGGCGGTGTGCAGGAGGCCCAGCATAGATGGGGGGGAGGCACACAATCCTAACTGGGATTGGGGGGCCGTGGCACCAATGGGGATCCGGCTTTCCCTGCTCGGGGTGGCCTTTGGCTTGCTGGGTGTGGGCGTGCTCTACCACCTCTACTCGAGGTTGCTAGCTGGCCACTTCGCCTCCTTTGTGCTGGGTGGGGCTGCCGCTCCGGGGGGCAGTGGCGGCCTAGTGGACGTGCAGCGCGCGTGCCCACAGAGAGAGCTCTGAGTGCCGCCTCTGGCACGTGTGCCATAGGTTCCCCACCACTGACCTATACTGTTAGGTGCAAATGGGGTAAAAGAGTGGGCTAGAGCAGGGCTTTTCAATCAGTGGTACGGGTCCCACCTGTGGTCCATTGGCACCTAGCAGGTGGTACGCGACCATCCTAGAAAAATGGTAGCAGGGGAGGGGAATGAGCTGAACTGGGGGCAGCACCACACAAGCCTGAGCGAGAGACGGCTGGAGCTGCAGGGCTGTCAGGGCTCAGCGGAAGCGCCAGGATCAGTGCCGCTTTCCAGCTGATCGGCGCTTCTTCGGGACTGTTAGGGCTCAGCGGAAGCGCCAGGATCAGCGCCAGGCTCCAGCTGGAGCTCAGCGCTGATCCTGGCACTTCTGCTGAGCCCAGAAGAAGCGCCGATCAGCTGGAATGTTGCAGCCTCTCCAGGGTCTTGTGATTTACATTCAGATGCTTGGCAACTGATTCATATTTATGACGGTCACAGTGATCCAGGGTCATGGGAAGGGACCAAAACCTGCTGCAACCAGCCAGCAGACATGGAATAAAAACCAAACACCCCCAACCCACCCCCACTGCCAATCCTCAACAGAAATGCTCACAACAATGAAAACCTTGGACAGGAGGAAGAGCATGGCCAGGCGGGCAGGCAGGTGTCTTGCTCGGCTGTGGCTTGGGGGGTCACTTTTTTCAGTGCCGTTGTAACTTCGAACAGTCACTAAGCGAACTGTTGTAAGTCGAGGACTACCTGTACTTTATCACTTTTTTCCTTTTTTGGGGGGGGGGTCATCACATTTTTGACCCTTTGCTATACGACTGGTGGTGCTCGGATGTCGCCATATCCAAAAAGTGGTACAATGGGTGAAAAGGTTGAAAAGCCCTGGGCTAGAGAAATGCTGTTGCTTCGGAAGTGGATTTAAATTGTGTCTTTTCGAAGCCATCCTAGCATTCCTACCTTGATCAGCGCGAAGGAAGGCATGAGGTCATCCCGCTCTTGTATTTCAGGAAATCCTCCAAGCGTGGGGCTGCGCAGTATTTATTGCAAGAGACTTTGTTTCAACCCTTGCCACGCAAAAGGAGGAAAATATTCAGGCAAATTGAGTCCCCTGCCTTGATCCTTTAGCAGTGAAGACTTAAGGGGATGGAGGGGAAAAAAAAGAAAAGGAAGGAAGGATCGAAGGAAGGAAAGTCAACATCATTTGGAATTTGGGTTGAAATATTGAGCCCAGGGGTGGGAGAGAGAGAGAGGAGGCTACGGACAGATGCGTGTGTCTATTTATCGGATGCCATTTATCCTTCCAACGGCTGAAATCTGCAACAACCCAATTCCAACTTCTCGGGCAGCCTTTTAATATGGGTGAGCATGAAATGAGAAACACCTTTTGGTTCAGCCTCCGAACAAAACAGTCTCCTTTCAGTGGTTCCAATGTAAGATTCTTGAGTTTGCGTTGTTCCAACAAAATAAAACAGCAGCGGCTTGAACGGTTAGTCCAGGGGTGGGCAACCTTGGCTCTTTTATGACTCGTGGACTTCAACTCCCAGAAGTCCTCAGTCAGGGGAAACAGGTTTCCAAGCTGAGCTATGCCAGCTCAGGAATTCTGGGAGTTGAAGTCCACCAGTCATGAAGGGGCCATAGTTCCCCCATGCTGGCTGAGGAATTCTGGGAGTTGAAGTCCACGAGTCATGAAGTGGCCATTGTTTCCCCCATGCTGGCTCAGGAATTCTGGGAGTTGAAGTCCTCAAGTCATGAAGGGGCCATAGTTCCCCCATGCTGGCTGAGGAATTCTGGGAGTTGAAGTCCACGAGTCATGAAGTGGCCATTGTTTCCCCCATGCTGGCTCAGGAATTCTGGGAGTTGAAGTCCTCAAGTCATGAAGGGGCCATAGTTCCCCCATGCTGGCTAAGGAATTCTGGGAGTTGAAGTCCACGAGTCATGAAGGGGCCATAGTTCCCCCATGCTGGCTGAGGAATTCTGGGAGTTGAAGTCCGCAAGTCATGAAGGGGCCATAGTTCTCCCATGCTGGCCCAGGAATTCTGGGAGTTGAAGTCCACGAGTCATAAAAGGGCCAAGGTTGCCTACCCCTGGGTTAGTCCATAAAAGACACAATGGGTGAAGGTAGTCCTTGCGTTAAGACCACAGTTGAGCTCCAGATTAGTGTTGCTAAGCGAGACGGTTGTGAAGGGAGGTTTGCCCCATTTTATGACCTTGCCACCGTTTTTAAGTGAACCCCTGCAGTTGTTAAGTTTAGTAACAGGGTTGTTAATGGGCTTCTCCCATTGACTTTCTTTGTCAGAAGGTCGCAAAGAGGGATCACATGGACCCCCCCCCAGGACACGGCCATTATTCCAGATAAGTGCCTGAGTTTTGATCAGGTGACCACAGGGATGCTGCAACGGTCATAAGTGTGAAAAACAGCCGCACGTCAATTTTTTCAGTGCTGTTGTAACTTTGAATGGTCACTGTACAAAGTATTGTAAGTTGAGGACTCCCTTGATTCAGAAAAAGCCCTTACTGCCTTTTGTTCAATAAGAACGGGTGGCATAGCCGTTCAGACTCCTGTCTTTCGCTGAACTTTTATGAAAGTTGGCCAAAGTTAATTGTTTAAAGATCAATTTAAAATGCCTGTTGGCTGTGCTTCCTGAGAGTGATAGGGCGATGTGGTCTAGCTTACTTGCTGGCCATCTGGTTTACGGCAAGTGAATTTTTTTATTTTTTGGCTAAATTTGCCGTATGGCCCTAAGCTATATTGCGATTGGTTTTATTTTTGGAAACCTTTCATCTTGTTGCAGCACCTAGTCATTATGTTGACAATGACCGCTGAAATTGAAACTTCATTGTGGAATGGAAGTATTGGGCTTGGTCTCACAATCAGCCAGATGTTTAGACTGGATTTTGGCGTTTTTCTACATCTGTCAAGTCCCTCCCAAGGACCTTTGACGGGCAGATGTTCTTGTTTGGTGGGGTTAAAGGGATCGTCGCAGGATGGAGACCGCTCTGATGTAAAGCTATGTTTTTCAGTTGACTTGACAGCGATTTTGTCAATGCTGATGGTGTTCAAGTGGTGTTCCAGATGTTCTGAAATTGCACCCAGGGCACCTATCACCATTGGTAGCGTCTTAGCTTTCTTTTGCTACAGTCGTTCTACTTCTATTTGCAGGTCTTTATATTTTGTGATTTAGTATTAGGGTTCATCACATGGGATTTGATGTTTTGATCCAACAACAACAACAATAATAATAAAGTTGGAAGGGACTGTGGAGGTCATCTAGTCCAACCCCCTGCTCAGGCAGGAAACCCTGGCCTATACCATTTCAGACAAATGGCTGTCCAATCTCTTCTTAAAAACTTCCAGTGTTGGAGCATTCACAACTTCTGGAGGCAGGTTGTTCCATTGGTTAATTGTTCTAACTGTCAGGAAGTTTCTCCTTAGTTCCAGGTTGCTTCTCTCCTTGATGAGTTTCCATCCGTTGCTTCTTGTCCGGCCTTCAGGCGCTTTGGAGAAGAGCTTGACTCCCTCTTCTTTGAGGCAGCCCCTGAGATACTGGAACTCTGCTATCCTGTCCCCCCTCGTCCTTCTCTTCATTAAACTAGACATGCCCAATTCCTGCAGCAACTGTTCCTTGTATGTTTTAGCCTCCAATCAAGCCCTTTCCAAAGACTTGGGATATACAGGTGCTGCGATTTGATGGTGTTAAAGGTATCACTGCGGGACGTGAGCTATTCCAAGACAAGCTGCCTTTTGACGGACGGAAATTTTGGTTTTGGCAATGCCGACGTGTTGAAATTGTGCTCCAGATGTTTTGGGATTAAACCTAAGGCACTTATTACCATTGGAACTACCTGTGACGTCTTTTGCCACTGTCGTTCACCTTCTGTTTTGCAGGTCTTTGTGCTTTGTTACCTTTTCCAGTTCTTTGTCTTCTGATCGGCTGTGTCTAGGTACTGTCATGTCCACTATCTAGACCAGGGGTCCTCAAACGTGGCCACTTTAAGACTTGTGGACTTCGACTCCCAGAATTCCCTGATCCTAATGCATTCTTGTTAGAGAATTTTAATTTCTCCATTGGTGAAAAATAAATCAGAAGCTCTCACAGTTGACTGCATTTAGCTGATTCAAAATAACTTCTTTATATTTATATCAAAATATTTACAATACCATACGTTCTTCTTTACAGCAACATAGCTCAATTGAAGACTTCTTACAGAGAGATACAGAGACAAACCAGAGACTGAAAATTCAGCTCCTAACTCAGTACTTTTTGCACAGACTCAGTAGCACTTTCTTCACATTGGCTGACTGCGTTACCACATGACTCTTCCTGCTCATGAATATTCCAACAATTCTTTTAGATGTGCATCCCCATGGTGACTTGCTTACTCTCTTATAATCCCTTTCTCTGTAGTCTCTCCACTCTAGGAGGCAGGAGGAAAGTAATAGGCATGGCTGGCTGGGGAATTCTGGGAGTTGAAGTCCACAAGTCTTAAAGTGGCCAAGTGTGAGGACTTTGTTGTCCTCCTTATCAACACTTGTTAAGTCTGGGGTGCTGTGTGACAGGTGCTTGTCTGTTTGAATCCTAAAGACCCAGAGCACTTCAGCCTATTATTATCACAGGTATTCCTTGACTAACAACCAGTAATTGGATGACTGTTTGAAGTTACAAAGGGCACTGAGAAAAGTTTTCCCGCTTAACGACGGTTGCAGCATCCCCAGGGTCACGTGATCAAAATTTGGATGGCTCATATTTATGACAATTGCAACGTCTGGGCTCCTATGATTCTGACAAGCCAAGCCAGATTCACTTAACAGCCAGGTTACTAACTTAACAACTGCAGTGACTCACTTCACAATTGGGGCGAGACAGGTCCTAAAATGAGGCAAACCTCACTTAGCAACTGTCTTGCTTAGCAACAGAAATTTTAGCCTCAGCTGTGGTCGTAAGTCGAGGACTACCTGCATTGTGGTTCAACCTGCCTCCAGAAGCAGTGAATGCTCCAACACTGGAAGTGTTAAAGAAGTTTTTAAACTGGACAGCCATTTGTCCGAAATGGTGTAGAGTTTCCTGACTGAGCAGGGGGTTGGACTAGATGACCTCCAAGGTCCCTTCCAACTTATTATTATTATTATTATTATTATTATTATTGATCCTCGCACAGTCAGCCAGATGTTCAGACTGGATTTGGCATTTTGTCTACCTATCGAGTCCTTACCCAGGACCTGGGATAGGCAGATGTGGATGTTTGATGGCATTACAGATATCGTCGCAGGATGGAAGCAGTTCCTAGTAAGGCCGCTTTTTGCAATTGACTAATAGTGAATTTGTCAATGCCAATGGTGTTCAAGTGGTGCTCCAGTTGTTTTTGGATTTTATTATTATTATTATTATTATTATTATTGTTATTGTTATTATTATTATTGTGGTTCGTCGCACAGTCAGCCAGATGTTCAGACTGTATTTGCCATTTTTGTCTTATCTATTGAGCCCTTCTCAAGGGCCTGGGATGGGCAAATCTGATTATTATTGTTATTGTTATCCCATCTAAATCTTTATGTGGTTATTCTCACTTGGTTCATCCTCTTTATTTCTCCTTCTCTTTCAGATTTATCACGGAACCGACTCTCTGAGTTGCCACAGGAAGCGTGCCTCTTCGTTTCCCTCGAAAGCTTGAATTTGTACCAGAATTGCATTCGTTATATTCCAGAAGCCATCCTGAATTTGCAGTCCTTGACATTTTTGAATATCAGGTAATCATGTCCTACCACCCCTCTTCCTGCTACGCCATCCTTGACTGCCAAAAAAGCCAACACAGTCCTAGGCTATAGGTGGTACCTTGCTCAATAGTAGCAACTGTGAGAGGGACCTCTGAGTCCTAGTGGACAATCCCTTAAATGGGAGCCAACCATGTGCTGCAGCTGCCAAAAAAGCCAACACAGTGCTAGGCTGCATTAACAGAGGGATAGAATCAAGATCAGGTGAAGTGTTAATACCGCATTATAATGCCTTGGTAAGGCCACACTTAGAATTCTGCAGCCAATTTTGCTCACCACGATGTAAAAAAGATGTTGAGCTCTGGAAAGAGTGCAGAGAAGAGCAGCAAAGATGATCAGGGGACTGGAGGCTAAGACATATAAAGAACGCTAGCTGGAATTGAGTATTCCTAGTTTAATGAAAAGAAGGACTAAGGGGTGTCATGATAACAGTGCTCCAATATTTGAGGGGCTGCCACAAATAAGAGGGGGTCCACCTGTTCTCCAAAGCAGCAGAAGGCAAAACAAGAAAGAATAGATGGGAACTAATCAAGGAGAGAACCAACCTAGAACTAAGAAATTTCCTGAGAGTTTAGAACAATTAACCAGTGGAACAACTTGCCTCTAGAAGTTGTGGTGCCTCAACACTGGAGGTTTTTAAGAAGAGATTGGACAGCCATTTGTCTGAAATGGTGTAGGTCAGGGGTAGGCAAGCTGGGCTTTTTTATGACTGGTGGACTTCAACTCCCAGAATTCCTGAGCCGGCCATGCTGAGGGGAAAGGGAGAGGTTTCCAAGCTGAGCCATGCTGGCTCAGGAATTCTGGGAGTTGAAATCCATGAGTCATAAAAGAGCCAAGGTTGCCTAGCCTTGGTGTAGGTTCTCCTGCTTGAGCAGGGGATTGGCTCAGGAATTCTGGGAGTTGAAGTCCACAATTCATAAAAGGGCCAAGTTTGAAGACCCCTGCGTTATTATCAGGAAGACTGTTGCTCTAACTAGCCTGCTTTCTGCATTTATAGCAATATCTCTGCTTTTCCAGATCTGATTCATATGAATCATTGGAGTGCAGCCTAAGGTTATTATTCTGCATTTATATTTCAGGAGTAGAACTTGGTGAACAATAAACCCACTGTAACGTTTCTGTATTAACAACGTTGTTTCTAATTTGTTTCCGGTCTTAATCTGGGACGCTGCCTTAATGGCTAAAGTCCTAAACAGTTCGGTCTATGTTGTATAAAATGCTGCCTCTTCGTTTTAACAAAACATGCCCGAAGCAAAATATCTGTTTTGAAAGATTTTCTGTGTAAGGGGTTTGTACAAAAACCGTTTCATATTTCAAAAAGCCGTTTTAAGTGACCTAAATGGGAAAGAAAACTCATGTTTCCTGGTCCAAACTGCGCAAACTCTTCCAGATTTGAAAATAGCCCTTTTAGAGCCCAGAGTGTGACGGAAACACCGGTGTTTCAAAAGTTAGTTTGGAAGCGGGAGCAAAATACGCTGTTTCGTTCTGATCCCGGAACAAAACTTGCCTGATCTGAGCAGTGGCATTTCAAGTGATCTTGTCCTTCAGTTGTACAGGCAGTCCTCGACTTACAACCGTCCAGTTAGTGACCGTTCAAAGTTACAACGGCCCTGAAAAAAGGGACTTACGACTGTTTTTTCACATTTATGACCGTTAACAGCCTCTCCACGGTCAGGTGGTCAAAATTCATATATTTGGCCACTGGTTCATATTTATGACGGTCACAGTGTCCCCAAGTCATGCGATCCACTTTTGAGACCTTCTGGACAAGCAAAGTCAATGGGGAAGCCAGGGTCACTTAACCACAATGTTGCCAACTTAACAACTGTAATGATTCACTTAACAAGTGTAGCAAGGAAGGTTTGTAAAATGGGGGAAGTCTCGCTTTACAAATGTTTCACGTAGCAACCTAAACGTTGGGCTCAGTTGTGGTCGTAACCCGAGGACTTGCCTGTATTCTTGAAACGGGACATTCCGAAGATGACATAAGGCCATTTCAAGCCTTCTGCATTCGAAATAAAACATGAGTGATTTGAGTGTTTTCTTGATGAAATGGGGCCGGCTTGACTGGTCCACTTAAATAGGAGCCAGCCGTGGGCTGCAGCTGCCAAAAAAGCCAATGCAGTGCTAGACTTCATTAACAGAGGATAGAATCAAGATCACGTGAAGTATTAATATCACTTTACAAGGCCTTGGTAAGGCCACACTTGGAATGCTGCATCCAGTTTTGGTCACCACGATGTAAAAAAGATGCTGAGACTCTGGAAAGAGTGCAGAGAAGAGCAACAAAGATGATTAGGGGACTGGAGGCTAAAACATATGAGGAACAGTTGCAGGAATTGGGGATGTCTAGTTTAATGATGAAAAGGACGAGGGGGGACAGGATAGCAGTCTTCCAGTATCTCAGGGGATGCCACAAGGAAGATGGGAGTCAAGTTCTTCTCCAAAGCCCCTGAAGGCAGGACAAGAAGCAACGGATGGAAACTCATCAAGGAGAGAAGCAACTTGGAACTAAGGAGAAACTTCCTGACAGTGAGAACAATTAACCAGTGGAACTCCTTGCCTCCAGAAGCGGTGAATGCTCCAACACTGGAAGTTTTTAAGAAGAGACTGGACAGCCATTTGTCCGAAATGGTCTAGGGTCTTCTGCCTGAGCAGGGGATTGGACTAGAGGACCTCCAAGGTCCCCTTCAACTTTATCATCATCATCATCATCATCATCATCTAGTTTTGAGTGGGTCTGTTTCATTCCACACCTGAAACAAAACATATTTTCCTGCTGTGCAGATTCCTTCTTCCACAGAAAAATTTAAAGCCCAACTAATTTGGGACACCTCTTTTTTGACGATTCTTCATCTGGGGAAAACATGTTGGGTCTGTTCTCTGTTTAGCTTTAGGCAGGCTGTTTCAATTGTCAGATGGTTTTCCATGGATTAGGAATGCTGCCTCAACTTTTCAACTTCTTTTTTTTTCCTGGCAATAACCATTTGTTTTCTAAAATTTTGGGACTTTTCGGGGCCGAATGATGGAGGTAAACACTGCTGGTTTTGCACTTATGTCTTTGGACATCATTATCCTCCAGTGGAGATCCTTGCTGATTTGATTGCAGAGTTTTATACCCCCCCCCCCTACAGCAATATGCTCTGTTCAGTGAAAAAGTGTTTCATATAAAAGGTGTTTTGTTTTGTATCAAGAGCAGGCGAGGTAGCAACACTGCTTTACAAGGCCTTGGTAAGATCAGACTTGGAATATTGTTTGCAGTTTTGGTTGCCATGATACAAAAAAGATGTTGAGACTCTAGGGGGAGAAAAAAAAGTGCAGAGAAGAGCAACAAAGATGATCACGGGGCTGGAGGCTAAAACATATAAGGAATGGTGGCTGGAATTGGGTATGTCTAGTTCAGGGGTAGGCAACCTTGGCTCTTTTAGGACTCGCGGACTTCAACTCCCAGAATTCCTCAGCGTGAGGAAACTATGGCCCCTTCATGACTCGTGGACTTCAACTCCCAGAATTCTTGAGCCAGCCATGCTGAGGGGAAAGGGAGAGGTTTCCAACCTGAGCCATGCTGGCTCAGGGATTCTGGGAGTTGAAGTCCACCAGTCATAAAAGAGCCAAGATTGCCTACCCCTGGTCTAGTTCAATGAAGAGAAGGACAAGGGGGGACATGATAGCAGTCTTCCAGTATCTCAGGGGTTGCCCCAAAGAAGAGGGAGTCAAGCTCTTCTCCAAAGTACCTGAGGGCAAAGACAAGAAGCAACGAGTGGAAACTCATCAAGGAGAGAAGCAACCTGCAACTAAGGAGAAACTTCCTGACAGTGAGAACAATTAACCAGTGGAACCACCTGCCTCCAGAAGCGGTGAATGCTCCAACACTGGAAGTTTTTAAGAAGAGATTGGACAGCCCTTTGTCTGCAATGGTACAGGGTTTCCTGCCTGAGCAGGGGGTTGGACTAGAAGACCTCGACGGTGTCCCTCCCGACTCTGTTATTCTGTACTCCAGCGAGCTGCCAAAGAACCAGGGTTTGTCTTAACTCGATCTTCGGGCGATTTAGTTCTGCCTTAACTTCTTTTGTCTTTTTACAGCAAGTTTCCTTTCAAATTTTTTTTTTTAAAAAAAGGATGTGAGTCAGAGGACAACTTCCGATACTGCTTCCCTTCAAAATGTTTGTTTTGTGCTGCTGGCTGGCCTTGGGTAAACAGGGAAGGCTAAGAGTCCTTCTCTTAAAAGCAATTTCGTGTCAAAAGGATCCTAGGACCCCAGTGCGTTTCTGGTGGGCTGCCGGTGCCGTTTCCTTTCCAAAGGCTCCTCTTGAGATCCTGCAGGGATCCACTTAAACAGCTGTGAGTTTCAAGCTCGGTGATGGTGTGTGTGTGTGTGTGTGGCTTCTCCCAAAGAAGCAGAGCTGGCTGGGAAGAAAACAGATCCTGACATTTCCTGAGACTTTGGAGACGGCTCGGTAGCAGGGGGGGCTTCAAACGCCTCGGTGCTGACTTTCCACGCCGTGTTGTTGTCAGCCTCCATTTTGGCTTCCCTAGAAGCCAGCAGACAAATGGCAACACCAAACGTTGTGGTGGATTGAGAGCCCGCTTTGTCCCAGTCCTTTATTTTTTTACAACTCATTCGTTCGGTTTCTTATCCACCGTGATCTTCTCAAGACAAACGCAGGCTGCGTAAAGCATCCGTGGTAAATTTATATAGTTGGATTTTGATCCAGGCTTTCTTGCTGTAGAACAGTGTTTCCCAAACTTGACAATTTTAAGGCATGAGGACTTCAACTCCCAGAATTCCATAGCCAGCAACGCTGGCTGTGGAATTCTGGGAGTTGAAGTCCACATGCCTTAAAATTGTCAAGTTTGGGAAACACTGCTGTAGAAGTAACTCAGCGTGCTGCACATAGCTAATATTCCTTCCTTCCTTCCTTCCTTCCTTCCTTCCTTCCTTCCTTCCTTCCTTCCTTCCTTCCTTCCTTCCTTCCTTCCTTCCTTCCTTCCTTCCTTCCTTCCTATTTTCCCCCAGAACAACAATCCTGCAATGTGGGTTGGGCTGAGAGAGAGAGGGACTGGCCCAAAGTCACTTGGCTGGCTTTCATGGCTCAGGCAGAACTAGAATTCACCGTCTCCTGGCGATTGGCCCAAAGTCACTTCACTGGCACCCGTTACTCTGGGAGGCAGGCAGTTCCATTGATTGATTCATCGTTCTCACTGTCAGGAAATCCCTCCTTATTTCCAGGGTGGATCTCCCTCTGAGGAGCTTCCCCTCCTTGCTTCTTGCCCTACCCTCGGGGACTATGGAGCATAAATCGAGGCCCTCTTTCTAAACCTAAGCCTTCTGTTTGTTAGGCTAAGCATCCCTAGTTCCAATAAAGGAGATTATTTGTAGCTCAGGGTTGAAGTTTCTCCTCCCCTCCTCCACAAATCCCTCGCCCTTCTAGCACTGATGATGTTACCTACTTGGGTCATGAAACGTCTGCAAGAAAACAACTCAGCTCAGAGAGCACCGAGGACCCTGCAATCCTCCTCCTCCTCCTCTCCACAAACCCCACTCCCTTCTAAGATTGATGATGTTATCTAGCTGGGTATTGAAATTCTGAAAGAAAGCCACAAGCTCAGAGAGCACTGAGAACCTCACAGTTCTTTTCCTCCTCCTCCTCCTCCTCTGAGCACTGATGATGTTACCTAGTTGGGTGATGAAATGTCTGCAAGAAACAACCAAGCTCAGAGAGCACCAAGGACCCCACAGTCGTCGTCCTCTTCCTCCTCCTCCTCCTCCTCCTCCTCCTCCTCCTCCTCCTCCTCCTCCTCCTCTTCTTCTTCTTCTTCTTCTTCTTCTTCTTCTTCTTCTTCCTCCTCCTCCTCCTCCTCCTCCTCCTCCTCCTCCTCCTCCTCCTCTTCTTCTTCTTCTTCTTCTTCTTCTTCTTCTTCTTCTTCCTCCTCCTCCTCCTCCTCCTCCTCCTCCTCCTCTGAGCACTGATGATGTTACCTAGTTGGGTGATGAAATGTCTGCAAGAAACAACCAAGCTCAGAGAGCACCAAGGACCCCACAGTCGTCGTCCTCTTCCTCCTCCTCCTCCTCCTCCTCTTCTTCTTCTTCTTCTTCTTCTTCTTCTTCTTCTTCTTCTTCTTCTTCTTCTTCTTCTTCTTCTTCTTCTTCTTCTTCTTCTTCTTCTTCTTCTACCTCCTCCTCCTCCTCCAGCACTGCTGATGTTACCTAGTTGGGTAATGAAACGTCTGCAAGAAAATAACCAAGCTCAGAGAGCACTGAGGACCGCACGGTCCTCCTCCTCCTCCTCCTCCTCCTCCTCCCAGCACTGATGATGTTACCTAGTTGGGTTACGAAGTGTCTGCAAGAAAACATCCAAACTCAGAGAGCACCAAGGATCCCTCGTAGCTAGTTTCATCAATCATTCATCCTACCTTTTACCCTCCAGACCCCTGATCCTCCCTGGGGCTCTTCGTTGCCCTCTTTCTAGGTCAGTGCTGGCGAACCCATGGCACGGGTGCCAGAGGCGGCACTCAGAGCCCTCTCTGTGGGCATGCGCGCCATCGCCCCAGTCCTAGGCCTTCAGCTGGGTTTTATAAAACCTTTTCGCTTTAGGCCTCCGCCGTCGTGAACAAAAAAAAAAAAAGGTTCAATCAATCAGTCAATTTCAACTTCTTGCGGGAAAAAAAAAAAGATCTTGCAAAGCTGGAATTGATGGATGGAACTTTTTAGTCCCACCCAGTCTGCCGTTACCACCGCAGCCACGCCCAGCCAATGGGCCACGCCCACCCGGCACCCAACGATGCATAAGTGGGTTTTGGGTTGCAGTTTGGGCACTCGGTCTCTAAAAGGTTCGCCCTCACTGGACTAGGGCCTCAGCATCTTCCTTGCATTGAGCGTTGAGGTTTATATCCTGGAACAGGAGCAAATATATTTTTATTTACACGTTAAAGATAATTAAAAAATACCTCAAAGGAAACAATGCGTAGAAGGTATAGATCATGCTAATTACATGTAGATGAAAATATATAGATAGATAGATAGATAGAAATTCTTGGACTAGCGTGTAGCTGCCAGCTCTCAGCTGCAGGAGTTTCCTCTTTATAAAACAAGCCGGAAATCCTTTTGCAATTGGAAGCCACAGGGCTGCGGGAAAATTGGCAATGCGGACCTGGAATGTTTAGGCCCACTTTTTTTGATGTGTTTTAGTAAAAAAAATATATTGTGATTATCGTGTGGGATGCTTTAAAATTCCTCTTCCGCTGGATTTGATTTCTTTTTTTTTTAATTTAAAATCTTGCTTTCCCAATCAGCAGGTTTCAACAATTTTGTTGTGGGGCAGGGAGGAATTCCAGAGAGGAATTTTGGGCTGTGTACAAGTTACAGCTGAGAGGTTGTACACCTTATCACACAAGGATGAAGTTACGTTTGCAGGCTGAGTGTTTAGGTGACTTGATTGATTGATTTGATGGACTTTGGGCAGACTTGTCGAATGAATCCCAAAGAAATAATAATAATAATAATAATAATAATAATAATGTAATAGTAATAATAATAATAATAATAATGTAATAGTAGTAGTAGTAATAGTAATAATAATAATAATAAAAAAGTTGGAAGGGACCTTGGAGGTCATCTAGTCCAACCCCCAGCTCAGGCAGAAAACCCTATACCAGTGATGGCGAACCTTTTAGGGACCGGGTGCCCAAACTGCAACCCAAAACCCATTTATGTATCATTGGGTGCCAGGTGGGCGTGGCCCATTGGGTGGGCGTGGCTGTGGTGGTAATGACAGACTGGGTGGGACTAACAAGTTCAATCAATCAATTCCAACTTTGTGAGATCTTTTTTTTTCCCCCGGGAGAAGTTGAAATTGATTGATTGAACCTTTTTTTTTTTTTTTTTTTGCACACGATGTTGGAGGCCTAAAGCGAAAAGGTTTTATAAAACCCAGCTGAAAGCCTAGGACTGGGGCGACGGCGCGCGTGCCCACAAAGAGGGCTCTCTGTGCTGCCTCTGGCACCCGTGCTATAGGTTCGCCACCACGGCCCTACACCATTTCAGACCAATGGCTGTCCAGTCTCTTCTTAAAAACTTCCAGTGTTGGAGCATCCATAACTTCTGGGGACAGGTGGTTCCACTGGTTAATTGTTCTCACTGTCAGGAAATTTCTCCTTAGTTCCAGGTTGCTTCTCTCCTGGATGAGTTTCCATCCGTTGCTTCTTGTCCTGCCTTCAGGCACTTTGGAGCAGGGGGTTCCCAATGCCTGGGCCGCAGCATGCCAGCAACTGGGCCGCACAAACAAGCAAAGCCCCATCCACTGCTGATGTTACCTAGTTGGATAATGAAACATCTGCAAGAAAACCACCAGGCTCAGAGAGCACCAAGGACCTCACAGTTCTTTTTGTCCTCCCCTTCTCCTTCTCCCAGTCCACAAACCTCACATTTTTCAGACCTGATGATATTATATAGTGGGGTAATGAAATGTCTGCAAGAAAACCATCACACTCAGAGAGCACCGAGGATCCCACAGCCTTCGTCCTCCTCCTCCTCCTCTTCGCTTCTAGCACTGATGATGTAACCTAATTGGGTGATGAAATGTCTGTAAGAAAACCATCAAGCTCAGAGAGCACCAAGGACACCACAGTCCTCCTCCTCCTTTCTGCACACCCCCCTCCCTTCTAGCACTGATGATGTTCCCTAGTTGGGTCATGAAACATCTGCAAGAAAACCACCCAGCTCAGAGAGCACCAAGGATCCCACAGCCTTTCTCCACCTCCTCCTCCTCCTCCTCCTCCCTTCTAGCACTGATAATGTTACCTAGTTAGTAATAAAAGAACTACAGGAAAACATCCCAGCTTAGAGAGCACCTGGGAACCATCAAGAAACAACTGTCTGTGATTCGGGAATTCAGCTAAAGAAGACAAAAATAAATAATTTCTCTTTTTCCTTTAGAAAAAGGGGCCGACTCGGTTGTTGAATTTGTGTGCTGAAAACGCGCCAAATTCTTTGTATTCTGACCCGATGATATGTGTAGGTCGTCTTCTGACGCCTTGTTTTCGTTTTTTTTTTCCTTTTGTCTCCCGAAAAGCCGTAACCAGCTCTCAACGTTGCCGGTCCACTTGTGCAGCCTTCCCTTAAAAGTTTTGATAGCCAGCAACAATAAACTGGTCTCCATCCCAGAAGAAATCGGACAGCTGAGACATCTGATGGAGCTGGTAAGTGCCAAAAAGTCTTTTTTTTCCCAGCTCGGCTCGGCATTTGATCCTTTACGATGTACTGATTGTGGACTTTGATTTTACGGGTGACATTTCTAGGTGAAAATTCAAAAACAGGACATGGATACGTATAAGTTAAAATATACCGATAAAATGTCTGAACCGACTGAGTTATAATTAGCAGTGCATTCATTTGAATGTGATATAATCATGAAGGCAAATAGAGCGGAAATTTTGGATGATCGTTTTGGTCACCACGATGTAAAAAAGATGTTGAGACTCTGGAACAGCGGTTCTCAACCTGTGGGCCGTGACCCTATTTGGGGTCGAACGACCATTTCGCGGGGGTCGCCAAAGTCCTGGAGTTTTTCCTCATAGAATCCTTATGAAACGCAGTCCAGTATTTTTTTTTCCCCCTTTTCCTTAGCTGTGCTACTCCCTTTTATTCCATTGGCTTTTGAAAGCCAATAGAAGAGACTCTCTTGAATAGAATCTAATTCTATTGGCTTTCAAAAGCCAATAGGAATTGTCCAGGCTGTCTCTGCCCTGCTGAGCCCGCCAAAAGTCCCAGTCGGCAAACGGTGCTGCAAGTTGTCTGCAGCGAAGGCGAACAACCTTTCCCTGCTGAGCAACTACTAAATGTAAGTAAAAAAGGGCCAGGGGTGGGAGGGCCGCCCACGAGTACCTGGGCCTGCCTGCCGCCGCAGCGAATGGGCGGTGGCCAAGGTAAGGCTAGTGGGGCAGCGGCGGGCGCAGGGACGGTAACTGGTGCGCGTGGGGCCTGCCAGGTGGCTTACCTCCCTTGGGCTGGGCCAGCTGGTGGCCCAGCCGGTGGTCGGCCTGCGCCTTCGCTGCCGCTTGCCATGACCGCCCAGGAGCGCCTGGGCCTGCCTGCTGCATGCGCGGCGCTCCCGGGCTGAGGCGGTTGCTGAGCGACGGCCCATGTGCGCCCTCGGCCTGCCCGGCGTGCGCTCCAGCTGCAGGAGTGGAGGTGGAGCGTGCGCGCCAGAGAGGGAAAAATAAAAAGTGAGAGCGAGCAAACCCCGCCTCTCCTCCTGCCCCCGCCCGCAGGGAAATACAGGTAGTCCTCGACTTATGATCACATGGTTGGGGGTCGCGGCATTAGGAAGGTTGAGAACCACTGCCCTATACCATTTCAGACCAATGGCTGTCCAGTCTCTTCTTAAAAACTTCCAGTGTTGGAGCATTCACCGCTTCTGGAGGCAGGTGGTTCCACTGGTGAATTGTTCTGACTGTCAGGAAGTTTCTCCTTAGTTCCAGGTTGCTTCTCTCCTTGATGAGTTTCCATCCGTTACTTCCTGTCCTGCCTTCAGGCGCTTTGGAGAATAGCTTGACTCCCTCTTCTTTGGGGCAGCCCCTGAGATATTGGAAGACTGCAGTTGTTAAGTCAATCTGGCTTCCCCATTGATTTTCTTTCTTTTCTTTTTTTTTAGGAAAATGTTATTGATTTTCTAGTTTTACATTTAAATATTTGAAAAGCAACGTGGCGGCGGAGTTGGTCAATAATTCAGTAACATACAAATATTTTGAGTACAGATCACAAACTATTACATTCAGTGTTTCCTCTCTTTTCCCCTTGGTATTTACTGCCTTATATTGAACTTAATACAATTCTTACTATATCAATTTAATAAAAATA
This sequence comes from Crotalus adamanteus, assembly GCA_039797435.1. Lineage (NCBI taxonomy): Eukaryota > Metazoa > Chordata > Lepidosauria > Squamata > Viperidae > Crotalus > Crotalus adamanteus. The sequence goes on along the minus strand of CM077922.1, from coordinate 102,756,363 downwards.
ACTTTCTTACATTTGTCAACAGCTTTTAGTTTATACATATCCTAGTTATTTTAACATTCAATCTTTTTAGACAATCAATGTCCTGGTTGGCTTTCCCCAATTTTTAGTTTTCCCATTAATATTTAAATTTAACGTTTCATATTTGTAATTTCCAAGTTTTAAATAAATGTCATAAATATGTTTTTACTTAGCGGTAATAATAAAAATTACTAGCTTAAATATGAGATAGTAGATATTAAGAGAGGAAGCATTCAGTGTTGAAATAAGAGAAATGTTGGTTACTAAAGTACTAGGACTCCTCGGAGTCCTAGTAGGCAATCACCTAAATATGAGCCAGTCGTGTGCTGCAGCTGCCAAAAAGGCCAACACAGTGCTAGGCTGCATTAACAGAGGGAGAAAATCAAGATCAGGTGAAGAGTTAATAACACTTTACAAGGCCTTGGTAAGGCCACACTTGGAATACGGCATCCAGTTTTGGTCACCACGATGTAAAAAAGATGTTGAGACTCTAGAAACTGTGCAGAGAAGAGCAACAAAGATGATTAGGGACTGGAGGCTAAAACATATAAGGAACGGCTGCTAGAATTGGGTATGTGTCAGAATCCAATTATATTATACTGCCCCGGTCCTTTTTAGAGAGAAGAAGGATGGTTCTTTACGTTTATGCGTGGATTATAGGGCCCTGAATACAATCAGTGAAAGCAACCTATACCCGCTGCCCCTCATGAAAGACATGCTGTCACACCTATCGAAAGGGAAAATTTTTTCTAAACTAGACCTAAGGGAAGCTTACTATCACGTGAGAATCAAGGAAGGGGACGAATGGAAGACTGCATTTAACTGCCCCATGGGGTGCTATCAATTCAAAGTCTTGCCATTTGGATTACAAGGGGGCCCTGCAGTCTTTATGCAATTAATCAATGACGTTCTAAGGGAGCACCTATTTAAGGGGGTCCTTGTTTACTTGGACGACATTCTTATCTTTACTGAAACAAAAGAAGAACACGTCAAACTTGTCAGAGCGGTTTTAAAGAAGCTGCGAGCCGCTCACCTATATGCCAAACTCTCAAAATGCGAATTCCACCAGGAAAGGATAGACTACCTAGGCTATCGCATATCCCCACAGGGCATTGAAATGGACCCGGAGAAGGTCAAAGCAGTACTAAATTGGGCACCACCCCGCACAAGAAAGCAACTACAAAGTTTCCTGGGCTTTGCAAATTTTTACCGCCAATTCATCCCCTCATTTGCACAGATAGCCTTGCCCCTCACTAACTTACTAAAAACGAAGGGAACATCCTCAGTAAAACCTAGCCAGCCACTAACATGGACAATGGAGTGCCAAGCAGCGTTTGAGAGACTAAAGAGACTTTTTTCTGCCGAACCAGTACTAAGGCACCCAGACATGGACAAGCCCTTCATAATACAGGCAGATGCAAGTGATGTGGCAGTGGGGGCTGTGCTATTACAAGAAAATGATGATGCAGTATTGCAACCCTGTGCATATACATCCAAGAAACTCACGGAAACAGAACAGCGCTGGCCCGTATGGGAGAAGGAGGCTTATGGGATACGTTGGGCATTACTCATGTGGCGACAGTTCCTGGAAGGCAACAAAATCCCCTTCCAGGTGTGGACTGATCACAAAAATTTAGAAGCCCTGAAAACTTCCAGGAAACTCAATCCCAAACAAGTCCGCTGGTCCCAGCATTTTCACCAATTCCAATTTAAGCTCAAACATTTACCAGGAAGAAAGAACTTCCTGGCAGATGCACTATCTCGCATACCCCAATATAACAGCGCACGAACCACAGACTCTAGACCAATAATGGCAGAGTCACAACTGGCAGCGCCAGTAACCACAAGAACCCAAGCCAAAATAAAACCACAACTGGACAGCCAAACTGGGATTGAATTCAGAAAAAGTTTGGAAACAGATGAATGGTTCCAGAAAAACAAACATGTGTGCACAATGAGAGACGGATTGCCTTGGGTAGGGGAAAAGTTATATATACCAACAACTCAAAGACTAACTTTCATGCACCTTTGCCATGACACAAAATCAGCAGGGCATTTTGGATTTGTAAAAACTTTACACTTAATTAAACGGCAATTTTGGTGGCCATCAATAAAAAAGGACATAGAAAGTTATGTTGCCAGCTGCCCAACCTGTGCATCAGCAAAGAGGTTGCAAGGGAAATCGCCAGGGCTATTACAACCAGTGGCAAGTCCCTCAGCCCCCTGGAGGGAAATAGCCATGGATTTTATAGTGGAATTGCCAGAAAGCAATGGGAATACTGTTATCTGGACAGTCACGGACCTATTTTCCAAACAGGTGCACTTTATCCCTTGCCAAAAAATTCCCACTGCAAAGGCCTTAGCAAAACTTTTCATCCAGCACATTTACAGATTGCACGGGGCACCCCAACGCATCATCTCTGATAGGGGAGTGCAATTTACGTCTGCATTTTGGAAGGAATTTTTATCCCTCTTAGGGACCACTCAGGGATTGACATCTAGCCACCACCCTCAAGGAGATGGACAAGCGGAACGCTGCCAGTCGGTACTTGAGCAATATTTGAGATGTTTTTTAAATTTCCAACAGAGTGATTGGACGGACTTACTTCCTTTTGCAGAAGTTGCCTACAATAATGCAGTCCACTCCAGCACAGGCTACACTCCTTTTCAAATAGCCAACGGCCAAAGTTTCAACCCTATGCCAGAGTTAACCCCAAAAGAACCAACGATCCCTTCACTGAAAGAATGGATGGAAAACCTACAAAACACCTGGCCAATAGTCAGAAAATCACTAGATGAAGCTAGGCGGGCATACAAAGCACAAGCCGATAAAAAAAGGGTTGAGCCTACACCATTCATTATAGGAGAAATGGTGTACTTATCCACAAAATACCTAAAGTCCCTACAGCCCTGTAAAAAACTTGGACCAAAATATATAGGACCTTTTCCAATTAAAAGAATCATAAATCCAGTAACAGTAGAATTAGAATTACCCAAAAACCTCAGGCAAATACACCCAATTTTTCATTGCAGCTTGCTGAAAAGAGAGCATCAGTCACATCTACGGCCAAAAATCCCCCCACCACCACCTCCACTCATGGTGGAGGGTGAACAACACTTCGAAATAAAGGAAATCCTTGATTCTAGGAGATATCATGGGGCAACTCAGTACCTAGTTGCCTGGAAACACCTACCTCCCTCACAAAATGAGTGGGTCCATAAACGTCATGTCAGAGCCCCGAAGCTATTGAAGAAGTTTCACACAGAGTATCCTAACAAGCCTGACTAAATTTTATACTTGTGTTTTCTTTCAGGTGGATCTCTCTTATTGTTAAGAGGGGCCGGATGTCAGAATCCAATTATATTTCATCTTTAAATTATCAAATATAGAAACTCCCAATTCTGCCTTCTCTGGATTCTGCCATAAGAGGGAGAGAAGGGGGAGAACAAAGGGACTTTATGGCCCTCACTTCCTTCTTTACACTTCAAAGAGCTGAATGCTGAATGTGTGTTTATTGTAACCTCGAAGCATTAACATACCAAAGGAGAGTAGTTGCCTTTCATGTAGTTATCTGAAGTCCCCATGCAGACGGAAGAAAGAAGAAAGGGGGTGGAATTGTGATACTTGAAACTATCACTGGAAGGGGGGTTGATTGGGTGGGACTACTGGGGAACCCCTTAAAACCTTGAATGGAAGAGCTTGAACCCCAAGTCCTGTCTAGCATGCCTGCAACCATTTTCTCTTAATAAAGGATTCCTGTTGGAAGAATTATTCCAAGAGTTCTGTCTTCTTAAGATGCAAAGTGGGGTGGGTCCTTACAGTATGTCTAGTTTAATGAAGAGAAGGACAAGGGGGGATGTGATAGCTATGTTCCAATATCTCAGGGGCTGCCCCAAAGAAGAGGGAGTCAAGCTCTTCTCCAAAGCCCCTGAAGGCAGGACAAGAAGCAACGGATGGAAACTAATCAAGGAAAGAAGCAACCTGGAACTAAGGAGAAATTTCCTGACAAATAGAACAATTAACCAGTGGAACCACCTGCCTCCAGAAGCTGTGGATGCTCCAACACTGGAAGTTTTTAAGAAGAGACTGGACAGCCATTTGTCCGAAATGGTGTAGGGTTTCCTGCCTGAGCAGTGGGTTGGACTAGATGACCTCCAAGGTCCCTTCCAACTTTACTACTATTATTGTTATTATTATTATTATAAATGTAAGCTATTTGGAAATGACCAGAAAATAAGAATATTGTATTGTATGGTTAATCAGTTGATGTAAGATAGTGAGAATTGAAATAGATAAGACCTGTATCCTGAACATTAGATCTTGTGATGGATTGTGATAAAGGGAATTGGGGTTCCCCGTTGATTTTCCTTGTCAGAAGATCCCAACAGGGGATCATGTGACCCCAAGAGACACTGCAGCCGTCGTTAAGTACATGTCAGTTGCCAAGCATCCAAATGTAAATCCCAGGACCTTACAGAACGGTTGTAAGTGTGAAAAACGGTCCTAAGTCACCGTTTGGTGCCGCTGCAACTTCAAACAGTCACTAAACAAACTTGTAAGTTGAGGACCGCCTGTATTTTATCCCTTGAAGCAAACAGGTCAAGTGTGTTCTAGTTTCTCTGTCGATGCCTCGACTTGGATGAAGGTTCCTGACTTTACCCCTCACGGCTGATGTTTATTTCCCATTAATTTTTCTCCGACTTTCACTCCTGGTGTGTGTTGCCTCTCTGAGGTTTTTCATAGCGCGTGGGATATCTGCCAAGTTCCTGCGGTTTTGCGTTCAGTTTCACGATGTTTAAATAAGCGTTGAGCTTATTTAAACAGGGAGAGGTTGGTTCCTGAGAGAGAAAGTGCCAGATCCGTTTTAATAAGACATTCAGGTGGTCGCCGGGAACGCCGAGGATGGTGTGGGCCAGGCTACCTGGGAAACCGGCTCATCCCCGTGGCATTGGCCCACCCCACCTGTGCCAGCAGAAGGGGCAGGCCGCGGAGCCTGTCAGCGGAAGGGATTCTGGCTGGCAGGGTCCAGGATGGCCTTTTCTGCTGTGGCTCCCACCCTCTGGAACATATTCTCCCCTCCTCCCCAAGGTCCGATCCGCTTCCATCCTCTTGGCCTGCCCAAAAAGCCTTGAAGACATGGCTGTGCCAACTATCCTGGGACCCCAAAGGGGTGTGTGGCACGTTGGAGGTGGCTGATGGAGCAGAGAACACCTCACCTCATCGCTGCGCACCTGGCTCCCTCCTTCTCCATCCTGCTGAATTATATTTTGACTATGTTTTTGCATTTAAGAATATCTGTCTGCCTGTCTATCCATTTGTCTGTCCGTCCGTCCATCCATATCTATCTGTCTATCTATCTGTCTGTCTATCTATCTATCTATCTATCTATCTATCTATCTATCTATCTATCTATCTATCTATCTATCTATCTATCTATCCTGTCTGTCTGTCTGTCTGTCTAATCTCTAATTTATCTACTTTTATCATTTATTGTCTGTCTGCCTAACTGTCCATCTGTCCATCCATCCATCCATCCATCCATCCATCCATCCATCCATCCATGTCTGTCTATCTATCTATCTATCTATCTATCTATCTATCTATCTATCTATCTATCTATCTATCTATCTATCTATCTCTATCTATCTATCTATCTATCTATCTATCTATCTATCTATCTATCTATCTATCCTGTCTGTCTGTCTGTCTGTCTAATCTCTAATTTATCTACCTTTATCATTTATTGTCTGTCTGCCTAACTGTCCATCTGTCCATCCATCCATCCATCCATCCATCCATCCATCCATCCATCCATCCATCCATGTCTGTCTATCTATCTACTATCTATCTATCTATTTATCTATCTATCTATCTATCTATCTATCTATCTATCTATCTATCTATCTATCTATCTATCTATCTATCTATCCTGTCTGTCTGTCTGTCTAATCTCTAATTTATCTACCTTTATCATTTATTGTCTGTCTGCCTAACTGTCCATCTGTCCATCCATCCATCCATCCATCCATCCATCTATCTATCTATCTATCTATCTATCTATCTATCTATCTATCTTATCTATCTATCTATCTATCTATCTATCTATCTATCTATCCTGTCTGTCTGTCTGTCTGTCTAATCTCTAATTTATCTACCTTTATCATTTATTGTCTGTCTGCCTAACTATCCATCTGTCCATCCATCCATCCATCCATCCATCCATGTCTATCTATCTATCTATCTATCTATCTATCTATCTATCTATCTATCTATCTATCTATCTATCTATCATCTATCATCTATCTACCTCTATCATTTATTGTCTATCTGCCTGTCTCTCCGTCCGTCCATCCATCCATCCATATCTACCTACCTACCTACCTACGTAATCTGTCCATTCATCCATCTGGTCTGTCTGTCTATCTAATCTCTAATCTATTTACCTCTATCATTTATTGTCTTTCTGTCTGCCTCTGTCCATCCATCCATCCATCATCTGTCTACCTCTATTATCTATTTTTCTGTCTGTCTATCATCTAATTGCCTCTATCATCTAGTTAGCTAGCTATCTACCCCCCCCCTCCCCTTCCATCTATCTGTCGTTCTATCTGTCTGTCTGTCAGAATGTATCTGGCAGCCTGACTCTTTCTCAGTGACTCCAGGGGGCTTACAAAGATAAAAGCCCCAATATAAAACTAAAGCACCGCCCCCCACCACCACCCCAGCAACAACAGTCAAACGAACTCTACATCGCCCTGGGGTCCCCTGGCCCCTTGGCAGAGGCAGGTCTTCAGGGCCTGGCGAAAGAGGGTCTCTGCAGGGATGATGTTCCAGCGGGAGGGAGCCACCACGAAGAAGACCCTTCTTCTTGGTCCCACCAGATCAGTGGTTCTCAACCTGTGGGTCGGGACCCCATTTGGGGTCGAACGACCATTTCACGGGGGTCGCCAAACAACGCAGTCCGCCATTTCCCCCCCCCCCCCTTTTCCTTAGCTGTGCTACTCCCTTTTATTCTATTGGCTTTTGAAAGCCAATAGAAGAGACTCTCTTGAATAGAGTCTAATTCTATTGGCTTTCCAAAGCCAATAGGAAGTGTCCAGGCTGTCTCTGCCCTGCTGTGCCCGCCAAAAGTCCCATTCTGCAAACGGTATTGCACCAGTTGAGTAGTCCTCGACTTACGACCGGTTGAGTAGTCCTCGACTTACGACCGGTTGGGGGGTCGCGGCATTAAAAAGGTTGAGAACCACTGCACCAGATAGACCTCCTTAGGAGATGGGGAGTATATTCTCTGCTTTCCCATTTGGTGGGTCAGGTAAAGTGACCAGGAAAAGACGGTCCTTCAAATAACTTTGAGCTTCTGAAGGACTATTTTCACTTGAATGCAGACCGTGAGGGGGGGAAATGAACATTATTAAACTGAGCTCACCTCTCTTTTCCAGGATGTCAGCTGCAATGAAATCCAGACTATCCCTCCTCAAATTGGCAATCTCACTTCTTTGCGGGATCTCAACATCAGGAGGAATCACCTGGTGCATTTACCTGAAGGTAAAAAAACCATGCAGACACACAGAGAGAGACGCACAAGGAAGCTTTGTGTCGCTGCTCTTTTGCCGAATATGTGTAAAGTGTGCTCGTTTTTTTAGACGCGAATGCCTTATTTCTTCCACAACCAGCTGACCCGTAACATATATTGTTTTTTTATTGTGTTGCATGCGTGTCCCCCTGCAGAGCTCGCCGAGCTGCCTTTGATTCGGTTAGATTTCTCCTGCAATAAAATCACGACAATCCCAGTGTGCTACCGGAACCTCAGGCACTTGCAGACAATCACCTTAGATAACAACCCCTTGCAGTCTCCCCCCGCCCAGGTAACGTATCCCCGAGTTTGAACATTTTAAATTGTGACTAAAACTGCAGTTTCTCTAAACCCATTGCGCCTTCTGGTGTTTTTTGCACCGTTGCACCATTGTTAAAGAGCGTGGCGTTAGATGCATGCTTTGTGGGCAAAGTTGCTTCACCTAGAATTCACCTTGGACGAGAGACGATCCGTGGAAATGCACCCTGCAATTTAAACCTCAGAGCGGAGAGGCTAAAAATCACTGCGCCGTCTGCTATTTTGCTGTTGCTGTGAGTTGTAATTGATCCTGTCCATGCAAGTGTGTTGTTGTTGTTAGTTGCGAAGTCGTGTCCGACCCATTGCGACCCCATGGACAACGTTCCTCCAGGCCTTCCTGTCCTCTACCATCTTCTGGAATCCATTGAAGCTCACGCCTGCTGCTTCGGGGACTCCATCCAGCCACCTCGCTCTCTGTCGTCCCCTTCTTCTCTTGCCCTCCATCTTTCCCAGCATCAGGCCCTTCTCCAGGGAGTCCTTCCTTCTCATTAGGTGGCCAAAGTATTTGAGTTTCAACTTCAGGATCTGGCCTTCTAAAGAGCAGTCGGGGTTGATCTCTTCTAGGACTGACCGGTTGGATCGCCTTGCAGTCCAGGGACTCGCAGGAGTCTTCTCCAGCACCAGAGTTCAAAGGCCTCCATTCTTTGGCCTTTCTCAGCCTTTCTTATGGTCCAATGCAAATGTATAATGGCCATATTCAGAGATAAATTGCTTCAGTGGCATGCTTATGAGGCATGGAGCCCCCACCCCAACAACTGCATAGGTGCCAGGAAACGTTTACAAACCCCCAAACTCCTCTTTGAGGCTTCGTTCCCTCCACTTAACCCGAAGCCCTCAACTGTCACGAAACGAAGCCCCAAAGAGTCTGCTTGAGGCTCTTTTGCATTCAAAGTCCAAAAATGAAAGTGCAATTGATAGCCGATCAAAACACATTATTAAATCACATTTGAGACTAATGGTATACAGGGGCAATTGGATAAAAAAAAAACAGTTGGCATTTTACAGGGAATATAGCACAAAGGGTATTTGAAGCTAGTGCCGTCAGAGAAAAACGGGAGAATTTAGCACACAGAAGAGTTGATTGTAGCTCAGTTTTGAACTGACGGGTTGTCCATGCTCTCTGAACTGGGTTGTTGTCTTGCAGGCATTTCATTACCCAACTAGGTAAAGTCACTTGTGCTTGATGGGGTAGGGGTTTGTGAGTGGGGGAGGAGGGGGACTGTGGAGGTCCTTCGTTTTCTCTAAGCTTTGTTGTTTTTTTATAGACATTTCATTACCTGACTAGGTAACATCACCAGTGTTAGAAGGGAATGGGATTTGCTGTTTGTTGATATACTAGTGGCTTTGCCCTGTCAGTATTGTCCAACTCAGTCAAACAAGCTAACAATAAAAACAGCCTAATCAAGGAACCAACAACAACACTCCCACCAGGATGGATGGATGGATGGATGGATGGATGGATGGATGGATGGATGGATGGATGGATGGATAGATGATAAATAAATGGTAGAGAGATAGAGAGATAGAGAGATATAGATAATAGATTGATGATAGATTAGATAGACAGACAGACAGACAGATAGATAGATAATAGACTGATGATAGATGGTATAGATAGATAGATAGATGATAGATTGATGATAGATAAATGGTAGAGATAGATAGACAGCAACAGATAGATAGATACATAGATAGATAGATAGATAGATAGATAGATAGATAGATAGATAGATAGATAGATAGATAGATAGATTTAGTTAGATGATAGATATAGTAGGGATAGATAGATAGATAGATAGATAGATAGATAGATAGATAGATAGATAGATAGATAGATAGATAGATAGATAGATAGATAGATAGATAGATAGATAGAGATAGATAGATAGATAGATAGATAGATAATAGATTGATGATAGATAAATGGTATATAGAGAGAGATAGTCAGAGATAGATAGATAGATATAGATATAGATAGATAATAGATTGATGATAGATGGCATAGATAGATAGATAGATAGATGATTGATGATAGATAAATGGTAGAGATACATAGACAGCAACAGATAGATAGATAGATAGATAGATAGATAGATAGATAGATAGATAGATAGATAGATAGATAGATGATTGATGATAGATAAATGGTAGAGATACATAGACAGCAACAGATAGATAGATAGATAGATAGATAGATAGATAGATAGATAGATAGATAGATAGATAGATAGATAGATAGATAGATATAATTAGATGATAGATGGTAGAGATAGATAGATAATAGATTGATGATAGATAAATGGTAAATATAGAGAGATAGTCAGACATAGATAGATAGTAGATTGATGATAGATAAATGGGAGAGAGAGAGACGGATGGATGGATAGAGATAGATAGATAGATAGATAGATAGATAGATAGATAGATAGATAGATAGATAGATAGATAGATAGATATAATTAGATGATAGATGGTAGAGATAGATAGATAATAGATTGATGATAGATAAATGGTAAATATAGAGAGATAGTCAGACATAGATAGATAGTAGATTGATGATAGATAAATGGGAGAGAGAGAGAGACGGATGGATGGATAGAGATCGATAGATAGATAGATAGATAGATAGATAGATAGATAGATAGATAGATAGATAGATAGATAGACAGATAGACAGATAGACAGATAGATAGATGGTAGAGGTAGATTGATAGACAGTTATAGATAGATAAAACAATGACAAGGTTAAAAAAATTAAAATATTGGGCATTAAAGCTTTCAAATTGACACGTATGTCCTTTTTATATAGAAAATGTTCTTCCATTAAAGACTATCTTTAACCACTTGCCATCGTATATTGAACCGGATCAATTTCTTTCTATAAGATCTGTGCTAGAACGTGGTGCTGTAAAGAGTTCAGATTTATTGTCAAAGGCAGGGTGGAAATTTTCAGCGGTGGTTTTATATCTGATTTGCCCTGAATCTGTAGGTTTGATCTCCTTTAATCACTCAGGGGAAAGGACGGGATATTTGCTTGGCCAAACGTTTTCAAAATAGCCTTCGATTTCACATAGACTGCGTTGCTTTCAAAATGTATTTATTTATTTGTGAAATTTATTTACGAAATGTCTTTTGCCGCCCATCTTGTATCCAACAACTCCGGACCGCTTACAGCAGGCAAACATTGAAACATTTAAAAAAAAATGTTAAAGTCAACAATCATAGAATACAGCGGATAAAATCATGAACAAATAAAAAGTCTCTTTTGTCTTTTTTCCTCCTCCTAGATATGTATAAAAGGAAAAATCCACATATTTAAGTACCTGAACATGGAAGCGTGTAAAGTGGTGCCAGACCTTCCCGATTACGATAGGCGACCGATAGGCTTTGGATCCTGGTAAGCATCCAGAAGTTTCAAACTCACGTTGAACTTTTAGCCTGAATTAAAGCGGGTGGACTTCAACTCCCAGAATTCTCTGCGCTGACTGAAGAACTCTGGGAGTTGAAGTCCATCCGGCTTAAAAATTGCTGTGGTTGAGAAATACTGCTCTGGGTTCTTAATCTTTTTTGGGGGGGGGGATTGTTTTTTTTGGGGGGGGGTCTAATCACAGTGCTGATGCGATGATCTTGCCAAATCCTGCTTAAATACAGATGAGTTAAGCCGTGAAAGGGAAGCTGTAAAAATATGTCAGACCCCAACCAAAATAAAGCTGCTTCAGCTCTGACTGGATAGTGGGAAATGGAAGGAGTTATACTCCTTGCAGACCACTGGTCATTTGCATCCTTTTAGAGCAGGGGTAGTCAACCTTGGCTCTTTTATGACTCGTGGACTTCAATTCCCAGAATTCCTGAGCCACCTCTCCCTTTCCCCTCAGCATGGCTGGCTGAGGAATTCTGGGAATTGAAGTCCACGAGTCATAAAAGAGCCAAGGTTGCCTAGCCCTGCCCTAGGGCATCAGTGACTGTGAGACAGAGGGTGCTTTGATAAAATGTCCACTGGCAAGGGGGGGGGGTGTCGGGGATCTGTCCTTTGTTACACTGGGTGCTGACCGAGGCAGTTTTCCCATGAGGCATATTTAAAGTCTGTCTGGTCACTGGGCATAGGGGAAGATCTGTTTTCGCTCACACTCAGCTCTTATGAGCTTTGTGTCCTGACTCTGTCTAGTGACGGAGTCAGTTTCATGGATAAAAGCTACACACACACATGCTTGGCATGTCTGGAGCTCACTTGGGATGGAATTCCAGTATTTTGTGAAATAATAATAATAATAATAGTAATAATAATAATAATAGTAATAATAATACATAAAATAAAATAAAAATAAAATATAAAAAATAAAATATAAAATAAAATAAATAAAATGAAAAAGTAAAATACAATACAATACATAAAATGAAATAAATAAATAATAAAATATTTAAAATAAAATAAAAAATAAAAACTACAATACAGTACATAAAATAAAACAAATAATAAAATATAATATAAAAATAAAATATATTATAAATACAATATAAAATAAAACAAAATAAATAAAAAGTAAAAAAGTAAAATACAGTATGTAAAATAAAAAATAAATCATAAATCATAAAATATATAAATCATAAAATAAAAAATAAATCATAAATCATAAAATAAATATCATTTATTTATAAAATAAAAAAAATCATAAAATATAAATAAAATAAAAAGTAAAAAGTAAAATACAATACAATACATAAAATAAATTAAAATAAAATACATAAAATAAAATAAAACCAGCTGGCTGATACTTTACACATGAAGTAGCCCAAGATAATAGCAGTGCAACAATCGTGTAAGGAAAAGGGGGGGGAAAAATCTGTGGTAAGAACAAGACCTCTCTTGTGGGATCACTTTCCGCATAGAAACCAGCCTGAAAGGGTCAACTGTGCTCTTTGTATTCCTGCCTAATATCAGATGTTTCCCAAAGAATTTCTCCTTTCTTTCCCTCTTTGATAGCCACGAAGATCTGTATTCGAGTCGACCCTACGGAGCGTTGGATTCCGGCTTCAACAGCGTAGACAGTGGAGATAAGAGGTGGTCAGGAAACGAAGTAAGCGTGCGTGGTTTTGTGTTCGGCTGGCCGATAATTGTAGCTTAGGAAAGGGAGGCGGAACAAGGCAGAATCCCCGTTTCAGAGGGCTGTAATCTTGAAACATCTTATTTTGCTCTTGCGTGTCGCTTTTGTCCCTGAAATTGCAGAAAAAAAAATGGGAGTCTGAGAAGCCACTAATCAATAGCATCCTTTTATGCCACTTATCGTAAGTCGAAGAGGCAGGAAGCCATCTAATATTTGATTCCAATAAAATTCTAGTCAAGCGAAGGCCGTTGCAATGAAGAAAAAAACAAGAAGGGTCATTTCAAATTGGGCTTAGTTCATTTGAAGTCATTCCTTTTCAGAGGAGGGTTTTTTTTCCCTCTTTCTAAATAGTCCTTAAATCGTACAAATTGAAATTGTTAACTCTTAATTGTGGGGATTGGAAGCAATAGGTTGAGATATTTGTCCATAGGAGTAAAATTATATGGGCAGGTTGAATTGCTGTGCAAATACACCAAAAATGAGGAATCTCCTTTGAAGGGGATCCTAATTCTCCCAAGTCTGGAGGTAGATTTCTGCTACTTTCCTGACATTCACTGAACTGAGCAAAGAGATGAAACCTAGAATTGAATTTTCCTACCGAGTAAATTTTTATTTACAAGTAATGAATCTTGTTATGTATTGTTTGGGTGTATTTAAGTGCAGCTTTTCCCAGGAGAGACTTACAAAGGTTCTGACTCAAAGGTTTAATCGATACAAAAAAAAAAGAGGTTTTATTTTTTAATGTAGCCGACCGATGAATTTTCGGACCTTCCCTTGCGAGTGGCAGAGATCACGAAAGAACAGAGGCTGAGAAGAGAGAGCCAGTACCAAGAACACAGAGAGAACTCGCTGGTCACAAATGGAGGAGGTAATAGCTCTCATTTGGTGGCTTACTACTACTACTACTACTACTACTACTACTACTACTAATAATAATAATAATAATAATTATTATTATTATTATTATTATTATTATTATTATTATTATTATTATTATTATTATTATTATTATTCGCTATTAGTCAATTGCAAAAGGCGGCCTTACTAGGAACTGCTTCCATCCTGCAACGATACCTGTAATACCATCAAACATCCACATCTGCCTATCCCAGGTCCTGGGTAAGGACTCGATAGGTAGACAAAATGCCAAATCCAGTCTGAACATCTGGCTGACTGTGTGATGATCCATAATAATAATAATTGGAAGGGACCTTGGAGGTCATCTAGTCCAACCCCCTGCCCAAGCAGGAAACCCTATACCATTTCAGACAAAGGGCTGTCCTGTCTCTTGTTAAAGACTTCCAGTATTGGAGCATTCACTGCTTCTGGAGGCAGGTGGTTCCACTGGTTAATTGTTCTAACTGTCAGGAAGTTTCTCCTTAGTTCCAGGTTGCTTCTCTCCTTGATCAGTTTCTCCATCTGTTGCTTCTTGTCCGGCCTTCCAGCGCTTTGGAGAATAGCTTGACTCCCTCTTTTTTGTGACAGCCCCTGAGATACTGGAAGGCTGCTATCATGTCCCCCCTCGTCCTTCTCTTCATTAGACTAGACAGACCCAATTCCAGCAAAATCTCTCAGCTTTTGTGCTTCCAACACTGGTGCAGTCTTAGGAAAGAACAGCCTGAACTTGCCAAAGTATCAGCTAAGCCTTGGTCTGGCTCCTGTGAGCTCAGGCCATTAATAATAGCTTTTTCCACAAGTCCTTGGTTAGTACAGCAAATAATTTGTTGACTCTAATAATTTTATTAAAACGTACAAATAAAAACCAACATAAACTAACAATCAGAAAGGAAGAAGAAAAAGAGAAAGAGAGGTGCAGAAGGATATTTTTTTTAAAAAAAGGAAAATAACAACAACAAAAAAAAAATCCATTCAGAAAAAGATTTCCGACTTCTTCTTCCAAGGATATGAAACACATTCAATTCTCAGTTTAATAGAGTTAAACGGTTTGAACAGCGTCAATTTTTCCAAGAAAACGGGGGATTTGGTTTTTTTTTTTAAAAGTTAAATCCTTATGTCATAATTTGATTTTTTTTTTCCTCCCCCATTTCCTGCAAAAAGAAGAAACAGCCATATGGCATTTGGACCAAACCAATCTAGCAGAAAGGAATTTGGTTACCTCTTCTTCCCCCAGCATATTCTTATGTAATTTTGACAATACCAGGAAAAGTTGTATGTTTGAAAACAGTGGCGCTGGAAAATAGAGTGAAATAATGCTTTTCAACTTGGGAACTGAATCTGCTTGGGCAGAATTCCGGCTTTATGGGAGGTGGGTGGGAGAGGAGATGGTTCTGCACAAGCAGCCAGCAAACGCACATTGTAAGCAATGTTCTGAATAGAATAGAATAGAATAGAATAGAATAGAATAGAATAGATTAGAATAGAATAGATTAGAATAGATTAGAATAGAATAGAATAGAATAGAATAGAATAGAATAGAATAGAATAAGGAATAGAACAGAATTAGAATTAGAATGGAATAAATAGAATAGAGAAAGAAGAGAATGGAATAGAAAGAAGAAAAGAGAATAGAATAGAATAATAAAATACAGAATAGAGTAGAATAAAATAAGATACAGAATAGAATGGAATAGAATAGAATATAGAAAAGGAATAGAATAGTATAGAGAAAAGAAATAGAATAGAATAAGGAATAGAATAGAATTAGAATAGAATAAATAGAATAGAGAAAGAAGAGAAGAAAATAGATTTTGCATCTAGAATAGCATGGAATAGAATAGAGAATAGAATAGAACAGAATATGGAATATGGAATAGAACAGAATAGAATAGAGAATGGAATGAAATAGAACAGAACAGAACAGAAGAACAGAGTTGAAAAGGACCTTGGAGGTCTTCTAGTCCAACCCCCTGCTCACACAGGAGATCCTATAACCGTGGTGGCAAAGCTATGGCACGGGTGCCAGAGGCGGCACTCAGAGCCCTCTCTGTGGGCACGCACACCATCGCCCCAGTCCTAGGCCTTCAGCTGGGTTTTATAAAACCTTTTCGCTTTAGGCCTCCACTGCCATGTGCAAAAAAAAAAAAAAAAAGGTTCAATCAATCTGTCAACTTCAACTTCTTGCGTGGGAAAAAAAGAGATCTTGCAAAGTTGGAATTAATTGATTGAACTTTTTAGTCCCACCCAGTCTGCCGTTACCATGGCAGCCACGCCCACCCAATGGGCCACGCCCACCCAATGGGCCACACCCACCCAATTGGCCACGCCCACCCGGCAACCGGGAGATGCATAAGTGGGTTTTGGGTTGCAGTTTGGGCACTCGGTCTCTAAAAGGTTCCCCATCACTGCCCTAGACCATTCCAGACAAATCAGCTGTCCAGTCTCTTCTTAAAAACCCCCAGTGTTGAAGCACCCACAACTTCTGCTGGCAAGCCGTTCCACTAATTGATTGTTCTCACTTTCAGGAAATTCCCCCTTGTAAAAATCTGGGAAGAAGTTGATTGTTTAACGTCCTTGACGATAAAAAGCTGGATCATCCACATTCTGTATAAAACATCCTATTAGAATTGTCCTCCCCAAGTGATCATCCTGTCACTTTCAAATAAATGAATTATTCTGTGCCAAAGCAAAGATCACCCGCGTAAAATTGGAAGTGTCTTGGCGACGTTTCGACGAAGTCCCATTCGTCATCTTCAGGCTGGTGTTTTCAGCTTCGTGCTTCGAGCAGCAATGTGTGGTCTTAGCTGTTTCTTCCTTTTAACTGCCAGTGGGGGTATGAACTGATTGGGTGGGAGCTTGGCTGTGTTCTGATTGGGTGGAGGTGCACAGCCAACCCCCCAGCCAATCAGAGCACAGCCAAGCCCCTAACCAATCAGAACACACCTCCACCCAATCAGAACACAGCCAAGCTCCCACCCAATCAGTTCATACCCCCACTGGCAGTTAAAAGGAAGAAACAGCTAAGACCACACATTGCTGCTCGAAGCACGAAGCTGAAAACACCAGCCTGAAGATGACGAATGGGACTTCGTCGAAACGTCGCCAAGACACTTCCAATTTTACTCGGGAGAAAACCCGAACAACCAAAGACCTACATACAAACACCCGCGAAAACCTCAGAAAACATATATATATACTAGTATATATATATATACTGGTCACCTAGCAAGTAGAACTGAGGGCAGGTGGATCAAGGCAGTCCCAGAATGATCAAATGCCTCCGCGAAAGAGGCCTAAAACAAGATGAATCCATGACATTAGCAAGTATGGCGGGCCCAATTGGCAAAAAAAAAAAAAAAAAAAAAAAGCTCAGCACTGTCTTGGTTGGAAACATGTGGGAGAGGCCGTCATCCTGCAGTGGACAGACAATGGCTAGAATGATGATTGTCTGTCTGTCCATCCGTCCACCCACCCACTCACCCGTCCTGGACACATGTGAACTGCTGTGAAACATTCACAGTTTTCCTGGGTAGCCTGTAAACCCTCCAACTTGCTAATTTTCGTTTTCTTTATCTTGACTGAATGAAGTTTTATCTTCACTGGTAGAAAGTTTCTGTTTTGGCAGGGCTCCTGTTTAGAGACATCCAGATAAGGACTTTGCTTGCAATGTTGATAAAAGCCAGGCTGCATCTAAAGAGTTCTTTTTTATATATATATGACAAGTTTTTATTGGTTTTCCAGTTTTACATTTGAGTATTTAGAGAGCAACCTGGTGATTGGGTAGTCAATAGCACAATAACAAAATCTTTAGTACATATCTCAGGTTACATCATTAAAAAATCCCTTCTCTGTTTCCCTTAACATTTGCTATATCATATTGAAGCTAATAAATTTCTAATTATAACAAGCTCAGTTAAAACATTTGTTGTTGTTAATTGCGAAGTCGTGTCCGACCCATCGCGACCCCATGGACCATGTTCCTCTAGGCCTTCCTGTCCTCTATCATCTTCTGGAGTCCATTTAAGTTCACACCTCCTGCTTCAGTGACTCCATCCAGCCATCTCATTCTCTGTCATCTCCTTCTTCTATTGCCCTCAATCTTTCCCAGCATGAGGCCCTTCTCCAGTGATAAAACATTTATCCATATATTTTTGTTCATATATATCCATGTCCTGTGTTTAAATTTTACCTGATTTTTAATTACAGTATTCCAATTTAACCTTTAATATCCATAGTATTTAAACTTCAGGTCACCCAAATTTCCTTTATTTCACTACATAACAATTATAATGTCTAAGATACACATATTACTTACTTAAATATATTCTTATTTTATTTCATAGACATTTTCTGTTTCTCATCCTAGTTCACCACTTACTAATGGAGTATTCTTTATTGTCTCAAATCCATCGTCTGTGTTATCTGGGCTAAACAATAATTCGAAGCTATTTCCTAATAGCTAATTTTCATTCCCCTTATCAATCTAAATCCTCCATATTAGGCCAATTAATCCCTTATTTTTTTATCATTTTCCAATGATTAGTTGAATCTAATAATCATATTTCCCTTCATCTGAAAATCTCCCTTTCTGCTAAAGAGTTCTTAATCTGATGTTGAATAAATGTCAAACCCTGGGAGTTGTTTCTGTGAGAAAATAAATCCTTTTTTCTGAGAGAGGGGGGGGAAGGGAGGGAGAGGGGGGGAGAGAGAGAGAGGAAGGGAGAGAGAGGAAGAGAGAAAGAGGAAGAGAAAGGGAGAGGGAGAGAGGAAAGAGAAAGGGGGAGAGGGAGAGGAAGAGAGGAAAGAAAGAGGAAAGAGAAAGGGAGAGAGATGGAGAAAGGGAGGGAGAGGGAGAGAGAGGAAAGAGATAAAGAAAAGGAGAGGGAGAGGAAGAGAGAGGAAGAGAAAGAGGGAGAGGAAAGAGAAAGGGAGAGGAAGAGAGAAAGGGAGAGAGAGGGAGAGGAAATAGAAAGGTAGAGAGGGAGAAAGAGGAGGAGAGGGAGAGAGGAAAGAAAAAGAAAGGGGGAGAGAGGAAGAGAGAAAGGGAGGGAGAGAGGAAAGAAAAGGAGAGGGGGAGAGAGGAAGAGAGAGGGGGAGAGAGGAAAGGGAGAGGGAGGGGGAGAGAGAGAGAGGGAAGAGAAAGGGAGAGGGGGAGAGAAAGAGGGAGAAAGAGAGAGAGACAGAGAGAGGAAAGAGAAAGAGGGAGAGAGGTGGGAGAGAGAAAGAGAGAGAGAGAGGAAAGAGAAGGAGGGAGGGAGGGAGAGAGAGAGATGGCTCTTCTGATGGTGCCCGATAACTCTTTTTCCTTCTGTGTCTCCAGTGGAGCAGGATCTGGATCAAATCGACTTTATTGACAGCTGCGCCACCGAGGAAGAAGAGGAAGAAGTGAGGCAGGCCAAATGCCCGGAGCCAGACAGCCTCAGCACGCAATTCATGGCCTATATTGAACAACGGCGAATCTCCCACGAGGTGACGCTTCTTTTTTTAATGTTGGGTGTGGGTGAGTGGGGGGGGGAGGTCCTTGCACAACATGCCCCATGGAAACCCCTTTGCCGTGAACTCCATCTTTTCCCACCGGACGGTTTTCACGAGCCACGTGGGCAGCGTTGCTGCTTTGATTCGCTTTTGAAAACCGAAATGAATTTTAATTTTACAAAAAAAAAGGAACGAGGCACATCTTTTACAAGCCGTCCTCAGCTTGATGGAGCCCCACCTTTCTGTCGCTAAACGAGACAGCTGCGAAGCGGGTTTTGTCCCATTGTATGACATTTCTTGTCCCGTGAATCCCTGCAGTTGTTAACTTATAACAAGGTTGTTAAGTCAGACAGTCGCAAAAGGGGATCGCGTGACCCTCGGGGGAGACTGCAGCCGTCGTAAATATAAGTCAGTTGCCAAGCGTCTGAATTTTAGTCACGTGACTCTGGGGACGCTGCAACGGTCCTAAGTGGGAAAAACGATCGTAAGTCACTTTTTCCAGTGCCGTTGCAACTTAGAACGGTCACTAAATAACCCGTCGTAAGTCGAAGATTACCTGTGATACAGCCTTTGGTTTTCAAGAATGGATTCTATGTCGTTGTAGTTTTCTCTTTTGAGTTATCTTGGGCTTTTGCGGATAACAGCATACCACCTTTAGTCCTTCTCTTGGATAATATTTACTATTTCAGATTTTTATTTGAAAGCCATTAATATTCAGCAGCCTCAGTCGTGGTTAAAGCCAGCAAAAGAAAATAGATGCACGATTCGGAGCATACAGTATATAATCTCCATTGTGCTCTTGATTTATGAAAGGGCTCTCGGAATGCGTACAGGCTCAACGGTACACGTTGTGTGGGTCTGCTACTAAGCAATTCTATGATTTTAATCACGTTTGGCCTGCCAAATTATCGGTTGCCTTAACAAGGTACCGTAGCTGCAAAGAAAACAAGGACACAGAGATCCGCAGCCCAGCCTTTTTTTATTTTAAGTTTTTGATCGATCCCATTTTGAAACGCTCGCCATTTCTCCTCTCCTCTCTTTTTGTAAATTGGTCAGGGTACGAATAAAAGGTTAAAAAAGAAAAACGGGAGATAATAAAGTTGGAAGAGACCTTGGAGGTCATCTAGTCCAACCCCCTGCTCAGGCAGGAAACCCTATACCATTTCAGACAAATGGCTGTCCAGTCTCTTCTTAAAGACTTCCAGGGTTGGAGCATTCACAGAGAGAAAGAGGGACTGGCCCAGAGTCTCCCAGCTGGCTTTCATGCCTAAGCCGGGACTAGAATTCACCGTCTCCTGGTGATTGGCCCAAAGTCTCCCAGCCCTCTTTCATGCCTAAGGCGGGACTAGAATTCACCGTCTCCTGGTGATTGGCCCAAAGTCTCCCAGCCCTCTTTCATGCCTAAGGCGGGACTAGAATTCACCGTCTCCTGGTGATTGGCCCAAAGTCTCCCAGCCCTCTTTCATGTCTAAGGCGGGACTAGAATTCACCGTCTCCTGGTGATTGGCCCAAAGTCTCCCAGCCGGCTTTCATGCCTAAGGCGGGACTAGAATTTACCGTCTCCTGGTGATTGGCCCAAAGTCTCCCAGCTGGTTTTCATGCCTAAGGTGGGACTAGAATTCACCGTCTCCTGGTGATTGGCCAAAGTCTCCCAGCTGGCTTTCATGCCTAAGGCGGGACTAGAACTCATCGTCTCCTGGTGATTGGCCAAAGTCTCCCAGCTGGCTTTCATGCCTAAGGCGGAACTAGAATTCACCGTCTCCTGATGATTGGCCCAAAGTCTCCCAGCTGGCTTTCATGCCTAAGGTGGAACTAGAATTCACCGTCTCCTGGTGATTGGCCCAAAGTCTCCCAGCTGGCTTTCATGCCTAAGGCGGAACTAGAATTCACCGTCTCCTGATGATTGGCCCAAAGTCTCCCAGCTGGCTTTCAAGCCTAAGGCGGGACTAGAACTCATTGTCTCCTGGTGATTGGCCAAAGTCTCCCAGCTGGCTTTCATGCCTAAGGCGGGACTAGAATTCACCGTCTCCTGGTGATTGGCCCAAAGTCTCCCAGCCCTCTTTCATGGCTAAGGCGAGACTAGAATTCCCCGTCTCCTGGTTTCTAGGCTATTGCTTTAATTGCTAGACCAGACCAGTGTTTCCGTCGTGCGCCTGGCCCAATTTTACGTCCTTTTCAAAGGGCCCGTCATAACTCTGTCCGATCACTAAGCATCTCCAGTTGATGCCTACTTGCAGAAAAAGTTTCAAAGAGGCTTCAGTTGTGGGTCACAAGCATCCCCCACCCCCCACAGTGCCACAGGACCTTCCAAAGCCCGAGGGGAAGGCTGAAATAAAGGCATCCTTCTAAATGCTGGCTCCCCCCCCCCCCGAGAAACAAGAGGCATTCAATCAACTTCGGGGTTTATTCTTAGAACGTAGATTTGAACAAAAGACGGTTTTATTGGTTGGTGTTGGCCGGGGGTTATTGAACTGGGAAGGCGACAGCGGTTGCAGTGTTTTCCATCCCGATTCTCCAGCTCCTTTGCTCGTTTCACAGAAAAACGCTAGAAGAATGCAAAAAAGACGGCCCTGTCTGTTGCGCTAACACAATTAAATCCAGACACAAATTAGACCCAGATAATGAACCGTCTCGTTCTGTTAATGGCATTGCAATTTAACTTTAAACACGAGCAGGATTCGACTAAGGATGTGGAGCCAGTTTTAGTTTTACCGAGGGAACTAAGCCGTGCTGGAAAGGCTTAACCATGGTACATGGTGGTTTCCGTCTCATTTCGGAGGGAGAGCAGCTTCTCCAGGGTCTGCCAAGTCAGGCCTCCCAAGAGGGTCCTTGGTACTACAGGTAGTCAGAATAAAAGAGTTAGAAGGGACCTTAGAGGTCTTCCAGTCCAACCCCCTGCTCGAGCAGGAGACCCTATACCAGGGGTAGGCAACCTTGGCTGTTTTATGACTCGTGGACTTCAACTCCCAGAATTCCTGAGCCAGCCATGCTGAGAGGAAAGGGAGAGGATTCCAAGCTGAGCCATGCTGGCTCAGGAATTCTGGGAGTTGAAGTCCACGAGTCATAAAAGAGCCAAGGTTGCCTACCCTTGCCCTATACCGTTTCAGAACAAATGGCAGTCCCATCCCTTCTTAAAAGCCTTCAGTGATGGACCACCCACAACTACCGGTGGCAAGCAGTTCCACTGGTTAATGGTTCTGTCAGGAAGTTTCTCCTCAGTTCCAGGTTGCTTCTCTCCTTGATGAGTTTCCATCCGTTGCTTCTTGTCCTGCCTTCAGGCGCTTTGGAGAATAGCTTGACCCCCCTCTTCTTTGGGGCAAAGAAAAGACTGGACAGCCATTTGTCCGAAATGATGTAGGGTTTCCTGCCTGAGCAGGGGGTTGGACTAGATGACCTCCAAGGTCCCTTCCAACTTGATGATGATGATACTGGAGCACTGCTATCGTGTCACCCCTCATCCTTCTCTTCACTAGAATATAGTATATAGAATAATACAGCTGGAAGGGACCTTGGAGATCTTCTATCTCCCCTTCTTCTCTTGCCCTCCGTCTTTCCCAGCATCAGGCTCTTCTCCAGGGAGTCCTTCCTTCTCATTAGGGGGCCAAAGTATTTGAGTTTCAACTTCAGGATCTGGCCTTCTAAAGAGCAGTCGGGGTTGATCTCCTCTAGGACTGACCGATTGGATCGCCTTGCAGTCCAGGGGACTCGCAGGAGTCTTCTCCAGCACCAGAGTTCAAAGGCCTCCATTCTTTGGCCTTTCTCAGCCTTTCTTATGGTACGCTGTTCTAGTGAGATGCATAATCTGATGGATTTATAAGCTTTGTTGTTGTTGTTAGTTACGATGTCATGTCCGACCCATTGCGACCCCATGGACAACGTTCCTCCAGGCCTTCCTGTCCTCTCCCATCTTCTGGAATCCATTGAAGCTCACGCCTCCTGCTTCAGGGACTCCATCCGGCCACCTCCTTCTCCGTCATCCTGTTCTTCTCTTGCCCTCCATCTTTCCCAGCATCAGGCTCTTCTCCAGGGAGTCCTTCCTTCTCATTAGGGGGCCAAAGTACTTGAGTTTCAACTTCAGGATCTGGCCTTCTAAAGAGCAGTCGGGGTTGATCTCCTCTAGGACTGACCGGTTGGATCGCCTTGCAGTCCAGGGGACTCGCAGGCGTCTTCTCCAGCACCAGAGTTCAAAGGCCTCCATTCTTTGGCCTTTCTCAGCCTTTCTTATGGTCCAACTTTCACAGCCGTCCATTGCAACTGGGAAAACCATGGCCTTAACTATACGCACTTTTGTTGGCCTTAGCCCTCTAAATTAGTTTTTGTTTTTGGCTTCTTAATAGACCAGGCACGCTGTGGGCAGAATCTCCCCTGCTCTGAATGTCTGGATGGTAGGAGATGAAAGGGCTGTTAATAAGCCTAAAATCAAATTAAAGCAAAGTCGCTGTGATGTATTTGCTCCTCCCTACCTCTGATCATCATCAAATAGGGCAAAGGGCTTGCCTGAACATGCCTGTTAGAGGCATATGGTATTTTTTCCTCTGTACTAGTCTCGGCGTGTCCTGTGTCCAATTTTTTGTCTTTGTCACCCAACAATATGTAGTTGGCTAAAGAACTCCTTTGGGGCAACCTCTGTCTTCTTCTGGATCCATACATTCTTTCACTTTATATCCCATCATGCACTCCGGATCAAACATAGCCTTCATTACCCATGCAGTGTTAAGCAGTAATGAGATTGGCTGTTCTTTAATTGCTCAGATCATCTTTTGGTTAAGCAGGTTGGCCTTTCCACACATACATACACACCAGTCCTTTTTTTTCACTCTGAGATCATATCCTTGTGTCTGCTGCCCGTCTTTATTAGAGGCAGTCCTCAACTTCCTCCTCCTCCTTCTCCTCCTCCTCCTCTCTACAAACCCAACTCCCTTCTAACATTGATGATGTTCCCTAGTTGGGTCATGAAACATCTGCAAGAAAACTACCCAGCTCAGAGAGCACCAAGGACCCCATAGTTGTCTTCTTCTTCTTCTTCTTCTTCTTCTTCTTCTTCTTCTTCTTCTTCTTCTTCTTCTTCTTCTTCTTCTTCTTCTTCTTCTTCTTCTTCTTCTTCTTCTTCTTCTTCTTCTTCTTCTTCTTCTTCTTCTTCTTCTTCTTCTTCTTCTTCTTCTTCTTCTTCTTCTTCTTCTTCTTCTTCTTCTTCTTCTTCTTCTTCTCCTCCTCCCCCTCCCCCCCTCCTCTCCACAGACCCAACTCCCTTCTAACATTGATGATGTTTCCTAGTTAGGTCATGAAATGTCTGAAAGAAAACCACCCAGCTCAGAGAGCACGAAGCCACCCTATAGCTCTGAGCTATCAGTAGCCCTCGACTTACGAACACAATTGACCCTAAACTTTCTGTTGCTAAGTGAGTTTTGCTCCCCTTTACGAGTTTTCTTGCCACCGTCATTAAGCGAGTCCCTGCAGTTGTTAAGCTAGTCACTCAGTTGTTAAGTGAATTTCGCTCCCCCCCGGACTTGGCTTGTCAGAAGGTCACAAAAGGGGGAAATCACGTGATACGGCAACCGTCATAAATACGGAACAGTTGCCAAGCGTCTGAATTTCGATTGCGCGATCACGAGGACGTTGCAACAGTCATGTAAAAAATGATCACCAGTCACCGTTTTGACTTTGCCATTGTAAGTTTGAGCGGTCACTAAACGAACGGTTGCAAGTTGAGGACTACCTGTGTAGAAATTCACTCCCGTTGGAAGTGTTTCTCCAGAACGCCTTCAAGAATACTCATAGTTGCATCTGTGCATTTACGTCCTCACATTAAGGCAACTGAGGAGTGTTGCTCAGGACCAGGATAAGTGGCCATTTGTAAACTTAACACAGCTTGTCCTCGACTTACGAGCATTCCTTTAATGACCATTCAGAGTTTACAACAGCATTGAAAAAAGTGGCTTACAACCACTAGTCACACTCCCAACCATCCCCTGGGTCGTGTGATCATCAATTGTGACCTTTCCAGCTGGCTTCCAGCAAGCACAATCAATTGGGGGGTGGGTGATTCCTCGCCAGCCAGTGGATCCGGCAGCTGAGTCTGAGGAATCAGAGGAGGAGGAGGAGGGGCCTGGAGTGACATCAGAGTCAGAGGAAGGCTCTGAGCAGCTCCAAGACTTACAGTTGGATGAGGAGCCCGGCCCCTCTACTTGCACTCAGGCTGAGACACAGCTGTGCTGGGAGCCTGAGTTGGACAGTGATGAAGAACAGCTGGGACAAATCCCGGATGCAAGAGAAGCGAGTAGGACAGAGGAATGCAATGGGGCAGCTCCAAAGGCAAAGGAGAAGGCATTAGGAAGCCATGCCTGGGCTGCATAATAAAAGGGAAGGTGTGGGAGGTGTTGGTTGTGGAAGGCAACCGTTTGTGTTAAGGAATTGAGTTTCTGTGAACTGTGTTTGTTTGCCTTGGATATGGACTCAGGTCTGTGAGAATAAAAGGGGTTGTTTTCTTGCGGTTCCTGTCTGTTTCTTGGAAGAGGGGTTTCTCCTTGTGAGCAAAACAAGGACTCACGTAGATTGGGACAGAACAGTTGGAGTCACTTAGTGACTAAGTGATTCAGTTAACAACTGCATTGATTCATTGATCAACTGGGGCAAAAGCTGTAAAATCAGGCATGGTTCACAACAACCATCTTGCTTATTGGAAATTCCGGCCCTCAATTTAGGATTCCCTGCTTTGTTGGGATCTGTATACAGGAAGCAGCCCGATCTTCCTTCTCTGCTTGTTGATCATTTTTGTTTGCTTCAAATATTTCAAGCGTATTTTAAACAACGCGGTCAGTCGAGACAGATGGAAATGGAAGATTTCGTGGGAATCAAAGTTTTGGAGGGGGAGCTTTGCAAGTGTTCTTGAATGTTGATTGTAGTAATCTTATTTTTTTTTCTCCCTTTATGAAGGGTTCACCCGTAAAACTTACAAACAGCCGAGAGTTTCCTAGGTCGGAAGATGCAAGAAAATACCTCCATCAAAATAGGTGAGAACTTTTATTTCATAGTAGTTTAAGAACCTGTGAGTGATAGCTTAAACGTAATATAGAACACAGAATTTCCAGCTCATATTTTTTTTTAAGATAGAAGAGAGCCACTTTGGTGTGGTGGTTAAGATGCTGGCTTAGAAACCAGGAGATGTTGAGTTCTAGTCCCGCCTTAGGCATGAAAGCTGGCTGGGTGACTTTGGGTCAGTTACCAGGAGATGGTGAGTTCTAGTCCTGCCTTACGTATGAAAGCTGCCTGGGTGACTTTGGGCCAATCACCAGGAGATGGTGAGTTCTAGTCCCACTTTACGTATGAAAGCCGGCTGGGTGACTTTGGGCCAATCACCAGGAGACGGTGAGTTCTAGTCCCGCCTTAGGCATGAAAATTGACTGGGTTAGTTAGAGTTATTATCGGGAAAATAGGAGGGGGGGCATATTGTGTGTATTCTCCATCTTGAGTTACTTGTAAAAAAAAAACAAACTGGAAAATAAATAAATAAATCCCCAAACTGGTGTTACTCAGGAGCAGAATGCTGGGGTCCTACGGTAGAATTTACAGTTGCTGATAAAACTCCTTGTGAGGTTTCCATCCTCTTGTGTTTTGCGTCTCTCATCCAGCCTCTTTTACCGGTGGCTCCAGTTAGAAGTGTAGATACATGTGAAAGCCGACTATTTATTTAGAACAGGGGTCTTCAAACTTGGCCCTTTGATGACTGGTGGACTTCAACTCCCAGAATTCCTCAGCCAGCCTCCATTTTGTTTGTTAGATTTAAGACGGGTCTTCAGACTTGGCCCTTTCATGACTGGTGGACTTCAACTCCCAGAATTCCTCAGCCAGCCTCCATTTTGTTTGTTAGATTTAAGACAGGGATTTAAGTAAGGTGACCAACTTTTTTACAATGAAAAGGAGGACACAAATAAATTGAAGAAAAAAATATCATAAATAAAAGAAACATTTTATTCATTGCAACAATAATACGGACAACTTGCATGTGCAAAGTTTGCCAGCCGGGTGTTTTGGCGCACTCAGCAGCAATTCCTATTGGCTTTCAAAAGCCAATAGTGGGAGTAGCACAGCTCATGCAAAAGTTGGAAAAAAAAACCCATGAAAAAAAGGTGCTGGAACACTGTTCTGAGCGTTCTATGAGGGGAAAAACAGCCCTGCAGATTAGTCTTCAAATATCGAAAAGGAGGACATGAAGGAGGACACTTTTTGAGGGAGGCCAGAACTTACAAAAGGAGGACTGTCCTCCCTAAAGGAGGACAGTTGGTCACCTTAATTTAAGACGCCTGGCTGAGGAATTCTGGGAGTTGAAGTCCACCAGTCATAAAAGGGCTGAGAGAAGCTGCAGGAGAAGGAGAGAAGATCTGTGCACACTCCGTGTGGTCCAAGCCGATGGTGGTTTTCTTCTGCCCATCGGAAAAGTGGGCAGTGTTTTCTCCACAACAGACGCGATTGCTACAACCTGACCACCTTAGAGGCCTCGTCTATTTTTGAGGCAGAAATAAAAAGAGTTCCTCATCCAGCCTCCTAATTCTCCATATATGGCAATATTGCTCCAAGTTTTTACTGTGCTAGGAGCTTTCCATGGTGACTGCCAGCCTATCCAAGAGCTTCAGAGAGGGGGAGAACTTTGTTAAGTGGGCTTTGAGAAGGGCTGCTTCAGTATGGTGGAACAGAGAGGGTGGTTTTAATATAATATACTCCCTTTGGACCACAGTGGAGTGTTTGCTTTAAGATGGGAGGATTGTGTCCTCTCTGCACCTGATCCAGATGTTAACAGAGATTGCGAAAGGCCAGTGAGGAACTTAAGCCACGGTTGAAAGGTTTTTTAATTACCTCACCAAAAATGGTAACAACGGCGACAGATCCTGACCCAGGATCGGAGATGCTTAAATTAGAACAAGCGAACGTGTGGGATGCTAAAATGGCTTTTTATTCGCACTCTGCATTGGGCATCTTGTGTAAAAATAGATCGGGTCAACCGATGCTGAATAAAAGTTTCTTCATCCTGTCAGGTTTTCCACTTAGCCTCCCTCCCTCTCTCCCCTTCTCCAATACTGGAAGTTTTTAAGAAGAGACTGGACAGCCACTTGTCTGAAATAATAGTAGTAGTAGTAGTAGTAGTAATAAGGCAAATAGGTAGGTGTGGAATGCTGCAAGTACATCAGATGGTTGAAGAAGAAAAAATGAAGAATATCTGAAGGACAATGATAAAGATGCCCTGAAATTAGTATATCAGGAAGGCTTACTGACTACTGGAGAGACCAAACTGGCCTACAAGAAAGACCAAATGAAGAACAGAATAGAGGCATGGGAAGACAAAGCACTACATGGCCAATACATGAAAAAAATAGCTGGGAAAGCAGATAATAACAAGACCTGGCAATGGCTAAGAGCAGGAAAATTGAAGAAAGAGACCGAGGGACTAATTCTGGCTGCACAAGACCAAGCCTTAAGGACAAATGCATACAAAGTCAAAATTGAGAAGACAGCAACAGACAGTAAGTGCCGCCTATGTAAAGAAGCTGAAGAAACAATGGACCACCTGGTAAGCTGCTGCAAGAAGATCGCACAGACTGACTACAAGCAGCGACATGACAAAGTAGCAACAATGGTGCATTGGAAGATCTGTAAGAAATATCATTTGCCTGTAAGCAAAAACTGGTGGGACCATAAAATAGAGAAAGTCATAGAAAATAATAAAATTAAACTGCTCTGGGACTTCAGAATTCAAACAGACAAGCACCTGCAACATAACACCCTGGACTTAACAATTGTCAATAAGAAAGACAAAAAAGTCTGGAGAGTGGACGTGGCAGTGCCTGGAGACGGCAGAATAGACGAGAAAGAACTGGAGAAGATCACAAAATGCAAAGACCTACAAATAAAAATAGAAAGACTGTGGCAAAAGCAAGCAAGGTTAGTACCAATAGTCATAGGCGCCTTGGGTGCAATCCCAAAACAACTGGAACACCACTTGAACACCTTCATCGGCATTGACAAATTCACCATTAGTCAATTGCAAAAGGCGGCCTTACTAGGAACTGCTTCCATCCTGCGACGAGATCTGTAATATCAACAAACATCCACATCTGCCTATCCCAGGTCTTTTGGAAGGACTCGATAGGCAAAATACCAAATCCAGTCTGAACATCTGGCTGACTGTGTGATGATTAATAATAATAATAATAAAGTTGGAAGGGATCTTGGAGGTCATCTAATCCAACCCCCTGCTCAGGCAGGAAACCCTATAGCATTTCAGACAAATGGCTGTCCAGTCTTTTCTTAAAAACTTCCAGTATTGGAGCTTTCACAACTTCTGGAGGCAGGTTGTTCCACTGGTTAATTGTTCTCACTGTCAGGAAATTTCTCCTTAGTTCTAGGTTGCTTCTCTCCTTGCTTAGTTTCCATCCGTTGCTTCTTCTCCTGCTTTCAGGCGCTTTGGAGAATAGCTTGACTCCCATAATTGTATGGCGAGGAATACCTGTAAACTATATTTTAGCTCTATTTCCTTTTGGTCATATCTCAAAACTTTTAATTTCTTTGGCTTTCCTATTTCTTACTCCATGGACTTCTATTTGCTATATTTATGTGGTTGCAGAGATGCAGAGGAATTAAAACGACCTGAAAGTCTGAGTTTAATGCAAGGTAGGGAGCAACAGCAAGGATTAAGGAGCTGTGTAGATCAGGCAGAAAGGTAAGGATTTGAAGGGGAAAATATCCTTTGCTAAATAAAGTACAGAACGCCATGTCAGAGAGGATTTCTTTCAAAATAATAATAATAATACTTTCCATAACTTTACAATCTTCCCAGAGCTCAGGCATCCTAAATAAAGCAGTTTTGGGATGCTAATTGTATTCATACAAATTTCTGCACAGTGCTGTGTGTAGCGTGCGGCGAGTCGTTTTCCGTTCATTCATTGGATTTTGTTTATTTTATTATTTTATAAACAATACAAGGCAGCAAACGGAATATCCCTTCCTCTTCCTGTTTCCCCCCCTCCAACAACAACAATCCTGCGAGGTGGGTTGGGCTGAGAGAGATTGATTGTCCCAAAGTTACCCAGTTGGTTTTTATGGCTAAGGCAGGACTAGAACTCCCAGTCTCCTGGTGATTGGCCCAAAGTCACCAGCTGGTTTTGATACTTAAGGCAGGACTAGAACTCATCATCTCCTATTGATTGGCCCAAAATCACCCAGCTCATTTTAATACCTAAGGCAGGACTAGAACTCACCATCTCCTAGTGATTGGCCCAAAGTCACCCAGGCGGTTTTCATGCCTAAGGCGGGACTAGAACTCACCATCTCCTGGTGATTGGCCCAAAGTCACCAGCTGGTTTTGATACTTAAGGCAGGACTAGAACTCATCATATCCTAGTGATTGGCCCAAAATCACCCAGCTCATTTTAATACCTAAGGCGGGACTAGAACTCACCATCTCCTGGTGGTTGGGCCCAGAGTCATTCTGCTGGTTTCTATACATAAGGTGGGACTAGAACTCTCCATCTCCTGGTTTCTAGACCAGTAACTTCACCACTACACTCAATGAAGCGTCCTTGTGAGCATAGTACAGTGATGGCGAACCTTTTAGAGACTGAGTGCCCCAAAACCGCCCCCCCTCCGTCCCCACTCCGCCCTGGCCACTGGGCTACCCACCACCTCCACAGCCCGCCTCAGATCACCCAGGCAGCCCAGCAGCATCATGGCGGTCACGCCCTCCGCCCATGCCCCACAGCATCATCTGCGCGCGATGGGGCGCAAGGACGGAGTCTTATCCCCACTGCCCGGCTGCCATGTCCTTGGCTGTGCTGCTTCGCGTGGGCTGCGCCCAGGGGCAACTCTCCTCGGGGGGGGGTTGCTGGGGAGGAGGCGGGGCTGGGGAGACGGTGCGCGTGCCCACAGAGAGGGCTCTGAGTGCCACCTCTGGCACCCGTGCCATAGGTTTGCCACCACTGGCATAGTATAAATGCTCCAGTTTGTGGAGCATCCGGCACAACTTAAGAGTCAACACCCCCACATTTCTCCTGTCCCCCCCCCTAAATTTCTCTCTTCCTCTAGGGGTTGCCGAGACTCTGCTGCCCTGGGGCCATCGTCCTGCGCTTACAATCAGGTATAACTGGTGTCCGACGGATTTCTTTCCCATTTTTGCATCTTAAGAAGGCAGAACTCTTGGAATAATTCTTCCAACAGGCATCCTTTCTTAAGAGAAAATGGTTGCAGGCGTTCTAGACAGGATTTGGGGTCCAAGCTCTCCCATTCAAGGTTTTAAGGGGTTTCCTCAGTAGCCCCACCCCATCACCCCCTTCTTCCAGCGACAGTCTCAGGCATTACACTCCCACCCCCCCTTTTCCTTACTGCTGGCTGGATGGAGACTTCAGAGAGAACTACAATTCAGTGTTTCTCAACCTTGGCCCTTTTATGACTGGTGGACTTCAACTCCCAGAATTCCTCAGCCAGCCTCCATTTTGTTTGTTAGATTTAAGACCGGTCTTCAAACTTGGCCCTTTTATGACTGGTGGACTTCAACTCCCAGAATTCCTCAGCCGGCCTCCATTTTGTTTGTTAGATTTAAGACAGGGGTCTTCAAACTTGGCCCTTTGATGACTTGTGGACTTCAACTCCCAGAATTCCTCAGCCAGCCTCCATTTTGTTTGTTAGATTTAAGACGGGTCTTCAAACTTGGCCCTTTTATGACTGGTGGACTTCAACTCCCAGAATTCCTCAGCCGGCCTCCATTTTGTTAGATTTAAGACAGGGGTCTTCAAACCTGGCCCTTTGATGACTTGTGAATGAAACTAATGACTCAGGACCCATTGTTCACACTTACGATGTTGCAGCCTCCCCTTGGTCATGTGATCAAAATTCAGACGCTTGGCAACTGGTGTGTACTGTATTTATGGGCTCAATTGTGGTTGTAAGTCAAGGATTACCTGTAATTCTTACACTAAGGGCTTTTGAAGGTTAAAACAATCAATTTCTACCATTTTTTTTTTTAAAACTTAACGACATCGCTCATCTCAGCCCCCTTTTTGTCATGTTGTTGCTTCCGTTCTGTTCCTTTTCTCATTTGTTTGAATATTCCACCCGGGCAGGACTCACTTATTAAATGGAATGACATCGTTAACGCTTTATGGCAGTGTTTCTCAACCTTGACCATTTTAAGGCATGTGGACTTCAACTCCCAGAATTCTGGGAGTTGAAGTCCACATGCCTTAAAATGGTCAAGGTTGAGAAACACTGAACTACATGAAGGTAATAGCCCCATGGTTATGGTTAGTCCTTTGGGTGATTTACACATCCAGTTCCTTTGAAGTGTACGGAAGGAAGTGAGGGCCACAAAGCCCCTTTGTTCACCCCCTTCCCTTCATCGTATGGCAGAATCCATAGAAGGCAAAAATGGGGTTTTCTATAGTTGATAACTAGAGATGAAATATAATTGGATTCTGACAGCCCCCTTCTGAAGGAAGCGGCTCGTGGCTTTTGGATCAGTGCCTTGTCCCTCTGTGTGTCCTCCCCGCAGACCGTTCCCACGGAGGCTGACCCACCCAAACGGCGTGAGCCCTTCGCGGAGTGGACGCGGAGGGAAGCGCAGCTGGCGGCCCTCCATTACGAGGAGGAGAAGCGGAAGACGAAACAGATTCAGAAGGAAGCCGTGCTCGATTTTGTCAAAGTAAGGAACCTTCTGACGCCTCCTCCCAGCTACCTCTGCCTCTTGACACTGATGATGTTGCCCAGCTGGGTAATGAAAGGTCTGTAAGAGAACCACCAGGCTCAGAGAGCGCCAAGGAGCCCTCAGAATAAACCGTGTCCCAAGTCCTTAACTTTTCAATGGCAGGGCTAACTCACCTGCCATGTAGTAGAAGTGAGTTTTTTTTTGGAAATACCATTGGGTATGAGAGATCAGGAACTACTACTACTACTACTACTACTACTACTACTAATAATAATAATAATAATAATAATAATAAAGTTGGAAGGGACTTCGGAGGTCATCTAGTCCAACCCCCTGCTCAGACAGGAAACCCTATACCATTTCAGACAAATGGTTGTTCAATCTCTTCTTAAAAAATTCCAGGGTTGGCGCATTCACCGCTTCTAGAGGCAGGTGGTTCCACTGGTTAATTGTTCTCACTGTCAGGAAGTTTCTCCTTAGTTCCAGGTTGCTTCTCTCCTTGGTTAGTTTCCATCCATTGCTTCTTGTCCTGCCTTCAGATGCAGAATAGAATAGACTAGAATAGAATAGAATAGAATAGAATAAGAATAGAATAGAATAGAATAAGAATAGAATAAGAATTAGAGTTAGAAGGGACCTTTGAGGTCATCTAGTCCAACCCCCTGCTCAGGCAGGAAACCCTAGACCATTTCAAACAAATAGCTGTCCAGTCTCTTCTTAAAAACTTCCAGTGTTGGAGCATTCATAGCTTCTGGAGGCAGGTGGTTCCACTGGTTAATTGTTCTCACTGTCAGGAAGTTTCTCCTTAGTTCCAGGTTGCTTCTCTCCTTGATGAGTTTCCATCCGTTGCTTCTTGTCCTGCCTTCAGGGGCTTTGGAAAATAGCTTGACTCCCTCTTCTTTGGGGCAGCCCCTGAGAGACTGGAAGGCTGCTATCCTGTCCCCCCTCGTCCTTCTCTTCATTAAACCAGATATACCGAATTCCAGCAACCGTTCCTTATATGCTTTAGCCTCCAGTCCCCTGATCCTCTTTGTTGCTCTTCTCCGCACTCTTTCCAGAGTCTCAGCATCTTTTTTACATGGTGGTGACCAAACCTGGATGCCATATTCCAAGTCCGGCCTTACCAAGGCCTTGTAAAGCAGATCTTGTCCATCCAGATCATGGTTGTCCCAAATGTTCTTTTTCAAAAGGCAACGGGACTGTCTTGTTTTTCCTTTGAAGACATTTTGCTTCTCATCCAAGCAGCTTCTTCAGTTCTGACTGAATGGTGGAGGATGGAAGGATTTATATTCCTTGCAGTTCTCTGGTCGTTAGTGCTCTTTCTGAGAGTCGTTGAGGCCACCTGGAGGTTTATCTGTTCCTCCATCCACGCCCATTTGCACCACTCAGGTGACCCTGAGGACACAGATAAATCTCCAAGTGGCCTCAGCGACTCTCTAAAACATTGGTTCTCAACCTTTTTAATGTCACGACCCCCAACCGGTCGTAAGTCGGGGACTACTCAACTGGTGCAGCACCGTTTGCAGACTGGGACTTTTGGCGGGCTCAGCAGGGCAGAGACAGCCTGGACAATTCCTATTGGCTTTTGAAAGCCAATAGAATTAGACTCTATTCAAGAGAGTCTATTCTATTGGCTTTCAAAAGCCAATAGAATAAAAGGGAGGAGCACAGCTAAAGAAAAGGGGGGAAAAAATGGCGGACTGCGTTGTTTGGCGACCCCCGTGAAATGGTCATTCGACCCCAAATGGGGTCCCGACCCACAGGTTGAGAACCACTGGTCTGAAAGGACGCAAACGACCAGCGGTCTGCACGGAGTATAAATCCTTCCATCCTCCACCCTACAGTCAGAGCTGAAGAAGCTTCTGGGATGAGAAGCGAAACGTCTTCAGGGAAAAACAAAGGCAGTCCAGTTGCCTCTTTGGGACGTTCCATCCATCCATGCATCTATTATTTCTTGTGGGAATGGAAGCTGAAAACGGGGACGGGTGGGTGAGTGGGAGCGACCCGACTCACTTCGAGCAGAAATTCTAAACAACGATGAAAGCTCTTTGTTTTGCTGGAAAGAAACCCTCCCAAATTTCCACCCTTCGTATTTCAATGACTTACCTCCCTCCTCACCCTCTTCCTTTCTAACGCTGTCCTCAGTTTACCTTCCGACTCAGCAAGTTCTTTTTTTCTTCTTTCCAAAGCTCAAGGCGTCCCAGACTCCACGGAAGCAAAGTTCTCCAGAGAGCGAGGTAAGCCCTGATGGATGTCTGTCGCCCTTTCGTTCTTTCTACTAATAGCTTCCTAGGCAGAGGAGTGGCCCCTTAGGGCTGTGACCACCAGCCTGTTTCCTGGGAAAGGCCCCCCTGGGGTCAGTGGAACGGCCTGAAAAGCATACGGGGTCATTATGAAAACGCAGCATTTGAATCTTAACAGTGTGGCCTTTGTTGGCTCTTAAGCCCTTGCTCCCCTCCTTCGGCCTTTGTTTTGAATTTTTCCTGGAAAGGACACACCGAAGGAAAGTTGGAGCGGACAATCAAACTGGACGCACGAAAGAGAAGATGCCGGCAATAGTTCTGTCCCAACTCTCCAGCCACGTCGTTCAAATAAATGCTGCTGCTCCTGAAAACTCTAAGGTGGCCGGCCACTCACCGTGGCCAGGCTGTTCCATTGACGTTGTTTGATACCCAGCGAAGACGTTTCGTGATCCAACTAGGTAACGTCATCAGTGTTAGAAGGGAGTAAGGTTCGTTCCCTTCCAGCACTGATGATGTGACTTAGTTGGGTCATGAAACGTCTTCAAGAAAACCACCAAGCTCAGAGAGCACCCGGGGCCCCACAGTCCTTCTCCCTCTCTCTTTCTTTCTTTCTTTCTTTCTTTCTTTCTTTCTTTCTTTCTTTCTTTCTTTCTTTCTTTCTTTCTTTCTTTCCTTCCTTCCTTCCTTCCTTCCTTCCTTCCTTCCTTTCTTTTTCTTTCTTTTCCTTTCTTTCTCTTTCTTTCTTCTTTCTTTCTTTCTCTTTTCCTCCTCCTCTCCACAAGCCCCCCTCCCTTCTAGCACTGATGATGTTGCCTAGTTGGGTCATGAAACGTCTGCAAGAAAACCACCCAGCTCAGAGAGCACCAAGGACCCCACAGTCCTTCTCCCCCTTTCTTTCTTTCTTTCTTTCTTTCTTTCTTTCTTTCTTTCTTTCTTTCTTTCTTTCTTTCTTTCTTTCTTTCTTTCCTTCCTTCCTTCCTTCTTTTCTCCTCTTCCTCCTCTCTGCAAGCCCCCTCCGTTTTAGCACTGATGATGTTACCTAGTTGGGTCATGAAATGTCTGCAAGGAAACCACCCAGCTCAGAGACCTCACAGTTGTTGTCCTGCTCCTCCTCCTCCTCTTCCTCCTAGCAAACACTACTCCCTTCTTGCACTGATGTTGTTACCTAGTTGGTCAATGAAACATCTGCAAGAAAACCTCCCAGCTCACAGAGCACCCAGGACCCCATAGTTCTCCTCCTCCTCCTCCCTCATTTCAGCACTGATGACGTTACCTAGCTGGGTCATGAAATGTCTGCAGGAAAACCATCCAGCTCAGAGAGCACCCAGCACCCCCACAGTTGAACCCTGAGCTACCAATATTCTTACCTACTGGCACAATGGAAAAGCCTGGCTCTGCTTGATATTGTTGCACCTGCCCTGCACACGCAGTTGCTTCGGAACACACCTGCCTCACAAGCATGTGCTCTCTGAATTTTGCAAGCCACGGTGCGCTTGAAAGCTTCCAAGCACTCCAGGCTGATACGCCAGTTGGTTCTCATTCCAGTCTTTCTCCCCATTTGCTTTTTGCCTGCAATACGTTTTTCTACATCGTTTGAACAGAGTTGTGTTCAAGTTGTGTTCAAGTTGAAAAGTAGTTTTGGTATTATGAGGCGACAGATCAAATCCTTATCCTTTAAGGCTTTCCATTCTGGTTTCAGTTGTCCTGTTTTTTTCTTCTCATGGTTGTTTCTGTGCCTCCCAACTGTGTCTTGTGTCTCTTTCCTAAATATTACGTCGCGACTTTGGAAAAATGGCAGAGAAGAGCAACTCAGATGAATCAAAGGCCTGGAGACTAAAACATACGAAGAACAGCTGCAGGATTTGGGTATGGACAGTCTAGGGCAGTGGTTCTCAACCTTTTTAATGCCGCGACCCCCCAACTGATTGTAAGTCGAGGACTACTCAACCGGTCGTAAGTCGAGGACTACTCAACTGGTGCAGCACCGTTTGCAGACTGGGACTTTTGGCGGGCTCAGCAGGGCAGAGACAGCCTGGACAATTCCTATTGGCTTTTGAAAGCCAATAGAATTAGACTCTATTCAAGAGAGTCTATTCTATTGGCTTTCAAAAGCCAATAGAATAAAAGGGAGTAGCACAGCTAAGGAAAAGGGGGGAAAAATGGCGGACGGCGTTGTTTGGCGATCCCCGTGAAATGGTCGTTCGACCCCAAATGGGGTCCCGACCCACAGGTGGAGAACCACTGGTCTAGAGAAAAGAAGGACTGTGGGAGGGACGACAGGATAGCAGTTTTCCAATATTTGAGGGGCTGCCCCAAAGAAAGGGCAGTGTCCACCTATTCTCCAAAGCACCAGAAACAACGATGGAAGGCGAGTCAAGGCGAGAAGCAACCTGGAATTAAGGAGCTGTTTCCTGACAGTGAGAACAATTAACTCGAGGAACGGGAAGTTGCCCTCAGAAGTTGCTCCATCCCTGGAGGACAGGACAGCCCCTTCTCCCAAATTGTACAGGGTCTCCTGCCTGAGCAGACAGTTGGACTAGATTTTACAGACAGTTTATTTATTTTATTTTATTTATGAGACTTACATACCGCTTTAAGTGCAAGCACTCTCTAAGCGGTGTACACCAGTAAGCAATGTATGTATATATATATATATTTTACATTGCCCCCAACAATCTGGGTCCTCATTTTACCTACCTCGGAAGGATGGAAGGCTGAGTCAACCTTGAGCCGGTGAGATTTGAACCGCTGACCTGCTGAACACCGTCAGCTAAAGTGGCCTGCAGTACTGCATTCTAACTGCTGCGCCACCTCGGCTCAGGGTTGGACTAGATTTTACAGTGTTTCTCAACCTTGCATTGCTGGCTGTGGAATTCTGGGAGTTGAAGTCCACATGCCTTAAAATTGTCACGGTTGAGAAACACTGGACTAGAAGCTCCCTTCCAGCTGTATAATATTCTTTGCTGGAAAATTTTGGAATTTTTGGAGCCGTGCTGCATTTTGGAAGCAGCCACAGCTCGGGATTCAATTGCAGATGGGTGAAATGCTGAGATATTATTATTATGATTATTATGATGATGATGGTGATGAGTAGTAGTAGTAGTAGTAGTAGTAAAAAGTTGGAAGGGATCTTGGAGGTCATCTAATCCAACCCCCTGCTCAGGCAGGAAACCCTATACCATTTCAGACAAATGGCTGTCCAGCCTCTTCTTAAAGACTTCCAGTGTTGGAGCATTCACAGCTTCTAGAGGCAGGTAGTTCCACTGGTTAATTGTTCTGTCAGGAAGTTTCTCCTTAGTTCCAGGTTGCTTCTCTCCTTGATGAGTTTCCATCCGTTGCTTCTTGTTCTGCCTTCAGGTGCTTTGGAGAAGGGCTTGACTCCCTCTTCTTTGGGGCAGCCCCTGAGATATTGGAAGACTGCTATCATGTCCCCCCTCGTCCTTCTCTTCATTAAACTGGACATTCCCAATTCCAGCAATCGTTCCTTATATGTTTTAGCCTCCAGTCCCCTAATCATCTTTGTTGCTCTTCTCTGCACTCTTTCCATCTTTTTTTACATTTGGATGCCATATTCCAAGTGTGGCGTTACCAAGGCCTTGTAAAGTGGTATTAACACTTCACGTGATGTTGATTCTATCCCTCTGTTCATGCAGCCCAGCACTGTGTTGGCTTTTTTGGCAGCTGAAGCACACAGCTGGCTCCTATTTAAGGGATTGTCCACTAGGACTCTGAGGTCCCTCTCATAGTTGCTACTATTGAGCAAGGTACCCACTATACTACACCTGTATATTTGGTTTTTCTTGCTTAGGTGTAGAACTTTACATTTATTAAAAAGCTAATGGGGGTTCCCCCCCTCCCAAATCCTGGCTTCCTTTGTACTTCGCTGAGGAAGCGCCCTGCGCTTTCCACATAAAAAGCCTCATTCATTCCAGATGTCTGTGCTTGTCTGCCTACGCGGTGTTGTGGTGTTCTTTGTTACTGACCCGAACATCTCTCCCACGTCCCCAGTGCCCCTTTCCATCCCGAAGGTGTCAGCACACTGATGACAGTGCCTTGCTGGTGGTAAGAATCCTGCACGCCGTAGCCTGCTTGTGTGTTGGCCTCTTGGGGCAAAATTGGCATGTCTTGGTAGCCTGGGTTCAGAGGAGGCAGCTCGTCCACGCAAACCCCCCCCCCCAATAGCATAAAACATGGCTTCCCTTCCTTTCCCCCATCACATGCTCCTGGCAAATCATGATTATAGAGCTGGGTGTAGCCAGCGTTCCCTGTTCATGATAATCATAATAGTAATAATAATAATAGACGAGAAAGAACTGGAGAAGATAACAAAATATAAAGACCTACAAATAGAAATAGAAAGAGCCGAGGTGGTGCAGCAGTTAGAGTGCAGTACTGCAGGCCACTTTAGCTGACTGTGTTCAGCAGGTCAGCGGTTCAAATCTCACCGGCTCAAGGTTGACTCAGCCTTCCATCCTTCCGAGGTAGGTAAAATGAGGACCCAGATTGTTGCGGGCAATGTAAATATATATATACACATTGCTTACTGGTGTACACCGCTTAGAGAGTGCTTGCACTTAAAGTGGTATATAAGTCTCCTAAATAAATAAATAAATAAGACTGTGGCAAAGGCAAGCAAGGGTAGTACCAATAGTCATAGGCGCCTTGGGTGCAATCCCAAAACATCTGGAGCACCACTTGAACACTTTCATTGGCATTGACAAATTCGCCATCAGTCAATTGCAAAAGGCGGCCTTACTAGGAACCGCTTCCATCCTGCGACGAGATCTGTAATACCAACAAACATCCACATCTGCCTATCCCAGGTCCTGGGTAAGGACTCGAGAGGTAGACAAAAATGCCAAATCCAGTCTGAACATCTGGCTGACGGTGCGATGATCCATAATAATAATAATTAAAAAAAAGTTGGAAGGGACCTTGGAGGTCATCTAGTCCAACCCCCTGCTCAGGCAGGAAACCCTATACCTTCTTCTGAGCTTTTCTCCCTGTCGTGATTTGGAGTCTGGAAGAGCATCGCGAGAGACACTTTTTGTCTCGGTACAGGCAGTCCTCGCCTTAATGACCACACCTGAGCCCCAGGGATATTTCGGTTGCAAGTCATTAAGTTGAGTCATTCCACCCGAACCAGATTCCATTTGACAACTGTTTTTTTAAAGTTGATCGTTAAGCGAGTAACCATGGTCGTTAAGCGAATCCAGCTTATCCAATGGGCTTTTTTTTTTTTTTTTGGGTGCCACAAAATGTGATCACGTGAATCTGGAGCCCTGCAAGTGGTTGTAAATTTGAGCCGGTTGCTAGGCGACCAAAATAGGGTCACATGACTGTAGGAGAGTGGAGGCAGTTGTAACTTCAGGTTGTAAGTCATTTATTGGGTGTTTTTTTTTTTAACTCCGTCACAACTTTGAACAATCGTT
This sequence comes from Crotalus adamanteus, assembly GCA_039797435.1. Taxonomy (NCBI): domain Eukaryota; kingdom Metazoa; phylum Chordata; class Lepidosauria; order Squamata; family Viperidae; genus Crotalus; species Crotalus adamanteus. Next base: position 102,715,617 of record CM077922.1, on the reverse strand, counting down.
AAGCATCGGTTGTAAGTCAAGGACTGCCTGCATGTCCTCCTAGAAATACAGGTAGTCCTCGACTTAATAACCACAATTGGAGCCAAAACTTCCATCGCTAAGCAAGACAGCTGTTAAGTAGGTTTTGCCCCCTTTTGTGACCTTTTTTTCTTGGCCCTATCCGTTAAGCATATCACTGCAGTTGCTAAGTGAATCACAGGGTCATTAAAGGAATCAGGCTTCCCCCACTGGGTTTGCTTGTCGGACGCTGCCCGGGAAAGTTGCAAAAGGGGATCACATGATTCCCGAGACAGTGCCACCCGTTGCAAATACGAGTCAGTTGCCAAGCGGCTAAATTTTGATCACGTGACCACAGAGGATGCTGCAATGGTCGTAAGTGTGAAAAGTAGTCCAAAGTCACTTTTTTCCAGTGCCGTTGTAACTTTGAATGGTCACTAAACGAACGGTTGTAAGTTGAGGACTGCCTGTACAACTTTACTCAGGAGGGCTAATCCTATAAACTCAAAATTTCTGCCCATCCCATAGAACAGGAGTAGGCAACCTTGGCTCTTTTATGACTGATGGACTTCAACTCCCAGAATTCCTGAGCCAGCATGGCTCAGCTTGGAAACCTCTCCCTTTCCCCTCAGCGTGCCTGGCTGAAGAATTCTGGGAGTTGAAGTCCGCAAGTCATGAAGGGGCCATAGTTTCCCCATGCTGGCTAAGGAATTCTAGGAGCTGAAGTCCACAGGACTGTAGTTGCCCACCCCTGGTTTTGGTATAGATCGGGGCTAAGCAACCTTGGCTCTTTTATGACTCGTGGACAACTCCCAGAATTCCTGAGCCAGCCTTGCTGAGGGGAAAGGGAGAGGTTTTCAAGCTAAGCCATGCTGGCTCAGGGATTCTGGGAGTTGAAGTCCAGAAGTCATGAAAGGACCATAGTTCCCTCATGCTGGCTGAGGAATTCTGGGAGTTGAAGTCCACGAGTCATGAGGGGCTCAACTGTGGTCTTAATGCAAGGACTACCTTTATCCATTGTGTCTTTTATGGACTAACCCAGGGGTAGGCAACCTTGGCTCTTTTATGACTGGTGGACTTCAACTCCCAGAATTCCTGAGCCAGCCGTGCTGAGGGGAAAGGGAGAGGTTTCCAAGCTGAGCCATACTGGCTCAGGAATTCTGGGAGTTGAAGTCCAGAAGTCATAAAAGAGCCGAGATTGTCTACCCCTGCCATAGACAATTGGTGGATAACCAATTCATTACAAGCACTAGGAATATACTTTTTTTTTTTTCCAAATGCCAAACTTTTTGAGCTTGAAACGTGTGCGTGTTTTTCAGCTCAGATCACCTAGAGTCACTTTTATCGGTGAGATGGGCAGCGTATAAATTTAATAAATTAACAAAAAAAAAAAGTAACACATACTTCTAGAGCAATGACAATCTCATTGGGATACCCATGTCAAGGTTGAAGCAGTTGTTTCAACTATATATATGGGCACAAAGCAATTTAAAAAAAAAAACATTTTGTATGCCAGTAACAAACAGACAAATGTCCAATAGATTTTGTTTATTCTGCCAAAATTTGGCCCAGGGACTGAAGTGTAAATGGATACCCATCTATTATTGGGAAAAGCTTTCCATGATTGTGACAAAGCAAGGCAGATTTGGATTCTCTTTGTGTTGAATGTGATAGTCTCACAGCAGTGTGTCTCAAGCCTGGCTGTTTATGAAGGGTGGACATCAACTCCCAGAATTCCCTAGCGGCAAGGCTGGCCAGAGAATTCTGGGAGTTGAAGTCCAGACATTTATTTTCAAACAGCCAAGTTTGAGAAACACCCCTCTCTCTATTTTTTTATTGTTAAGTTTCGTGTGTGTGTGTGTGTGTTCGTAAAAGTCATTCCAACCATTAATGTTGATCACCAGTTTTGGTGATCAAATCTACCTAATGAAGACTAAACCCTTGGTTTAAATCAGTTTCAATTAGTGATGTCACTACTCTTGTCCAGATCCTGTTTTAAAGATTGTCCACTTTTCACGTAACCCTGTTTCCATGTTTTATGCTATTTCCGTCCTCCTTTAGAGACCCTTTGGCATCTTAAAAATAGCTGCTGAAGTCCAGCTTCTTTGCTGTAGCGATCTGCTTGCTCCTGCATGTTTACGGCTTGCATGCGTTCTGTGTTGTGTTGTGTTGTGTGTTTTTGTCTCCTCTTCACTCAAAGGCTTCCTATTGTCAGCTCAGACATCTCAGCTTGATCCTGGAAAGAAAGGAACCGCGACGCAGCTCTGTATTTCTTTCTTGCAGAAGTAGAAAAGAGGTTGGAGAAATCATTTCAAATCTGAGTTGACAGAATGCCGGTTTAGTCTTAGCCCCGATTCAGCTGGATAGCATTTTAAATCTTAATCATACTTAGGAAAAGTGAAGCCAGTTTGCACCATGAGACTCATGCAATCCACTATAGTCCACTGAATTAAGAAAGAAGATACATTACAATTCATTGCCATCTCCCTCCTTCCTTCCTTCCTTCCTTCCTTCCTTCCTTCCTTCCTTCCTTCCTTCCTTCCTTCCTTCCTTCCTTTCCTTTCTCTCTTTCTTTCTCTTCCTCCCTACCTCTTACTTTCTGCTCTCCTTCCTTCCCTACCCTCCCTTTCTTTTTTCCTCCCTCTTCTTTCTTCCCCCCCTACTTCCTTCCTTCCTTCCCTCCTTTCTTCCCTCCTTTCTTCCCTCCTTTCTTTCTTTCTTTCTTTCTTTCTTTCTTTCTTTCTTCCTTCCTTCCTTCCTTCCTTCCTTCCTTCCTTCCTTCCTCCCTCCCTCCCTCCCTCCCTCCCTCCTTCTTATAAGGCTGCCCCAACTCAGCCCAAGTGACTCTGGGTGACATACAACATAAACACATATCAATAATAATAATAGTGACTGTGCAAAAGAAAACAAAGGTAGTAACAATAGCGATAGGCAGCTTGGGCGCGATCCCAAAACATCTGGAGCACCACTTGAACACTCACCGGCATTGATGAAGCCGCCATTGGTCAGTTGCAAAAGGCAGCTTGGCTTGGAGCAGCTTCCATTTTGCAGTGATACTTTGATCCCCATCAGACATCAACATCTGCCTCTTCCAGGTCCTTTGGAACGACTGGATAGGTGGACAAAAAAGCCAGATCCAGTCTAAATATCTGTCTGATGGCAACCAACCAACCATTTTAGATATAGTAACAAACAGTGCATAAGTGTGTTTGTGTGCCTTTGAGTCACCCAGCTGGCTATTATGCCTAAGGCAAGACTAGAACTCACTGTCTCCTGGGGATTGGCCTAAAGTCACCCAGCCAGCTTTCATGCTTAAGGCGGGACTAGAACTCACCGTCTCCTGGTGATTGGCCCAAAGTCACCCGGCCAGCTTTCCTGCCTAAGGCGGGACTATAACTCCCTGTCTCCTGGGGATTGGCCCAAAGTCACCCAGCCCGCTTTCCTGCCTAAGGCAGGACTAGAACTCCCCGTCTCCTGGGGATTGGCCCAAAGTCACCCAGCCAGCTTTCATGCTTAAGGCGGGACTAGAACTCACCGTCTCCTGGTGATTGGCCCAAAGTCACCCGGCCAGCTTTCCTGCCTAAGGCGGGACTATAACTCCCTGTCTCCTGGGGATTGGCCCAAAGTCACCCAGCCCGCTTTCCTGCCTAAGGCAGGACTAGAACTCCCCGTCTCCTGGGGATTAGCCCAAAGTCACCCAGCCCGCTTTCATGCCTAAGGCGGGACTAGAACTCCCCATCTCCTGGGGATTGGCCCAAAGTTAGCCAGCCGGCTTTCATGCCTAAGGCGGGACTAGAACTCCCCGTCTCCTGGGGATTGGCCCAAAGTCACCCAGCCTGCTTTCATGCCTAAGGCGGGACTATAACTCCCCGTCTCCTGGGGATTGGCCCAAAGTCACCCAGCCCGCTTTCCTGCCTAAGGCAAGACCAGAATTTACTGTCTCCTGGTTTCTAAGCCAGCACCTTAATTGGCCAAACCAAAGTTTAACTTTTGTTTTGCAAATGGTCTCGCTGCAGACGGGACTTGAGCAATTCCAGCTCTTCCTAGCACCAGTTTTTCGGATTGCTTTCAGTCTCTTGGCCCTTTTCTGCTGGGGGTGGTGGGGGCAGGGCTTTCCCAGCATAATGGATTATTGTGTGGCTGGCTTTTGTTTCCCACTTCCCTTCTTACATCACAGGGCCTGGCCAGCCAAGACATTTGTCCAGCTCTAAACAATGATTTTAGCTCTCGGGTTAAGGAAATGGCCCGAAACCAGATCCGAGAAGAGAAGCCCGGCTATATGAAACTAGCCTGGTCCTTGCAGCCAGCTCCACATTCCGCCCGTTGGGTGCACCAAAATAAAAGTTGTGGGTTTAGTCGCCTCCCTCCACACTCGGCAGGCTTTCTGATTGCCTGTTGTAGCATTGTGGCGGTGGCTAAAACTACTGTTTTGGAAGCACCTGGTACTTTTAGCTGCCATCCACTCTTGTCTCTCTCCAGTTGTGCCAAACTGCATTGCTGTCAGTCTGCTGGGGACTAAAGTTTGGGTGGGCGGTCACTTTGATCGATCGATCGATCAATGGATCAGCCCTTAGGTCCTCTCAAAGTGCAAAGTTCCAGAAGCAAATTATTAACTAACATTTGATAAAAGCAATTTAAAACGGAATTAGACAAAATACACTTTAAAATGACATTGGAGCAGCGGTTCTCAACCTTTGGGTCGCGACCCCATTTGGGGTCGAACAACCATTTTACGGGGGTCACCAGACAACGCGATCCGCCATTTTTTCCCTCGGGGCGGCGCTGCGCATGCGCGCCACGCATGGGGGCGGCGTTGCGCATGCGTGCCGCGTCCTTATGATCGGGGGTCGCCGTATAAAAAGGTTGAGAACCACTGCATTGGAGTAAAGTACAGTGAACCTGGAATAGAACGCCATCATTGAAAATGTAGATAAAGTAGGATAAAAAAATTATATTTCGGTGGTTTGGGAGTGTGTGTTTTTGTACACGCACAAGAGGGGGAAGGGAAAGGGCTGAAGGATGGATTTGAACGTCGCTCATTTGAATGTCGAATTGGGGTTTTCCGGCCCTGCCCCACGGCTGCTGCCGGTAGCATAGAAAAACTGCCAGAGTAAAATTGGTACAGCACCAGCCCTGGCCGTGTTACTCCAGTTCAGCCCTCGTTGCAAAGAACACAGGCAGTCCTCGACTTACAGAGCTGAGCCCAAAATTTCTGTTGCTAAGTGAGTTTTGTCCTGTTTTACGACTTTCCTTGCCACCGTTGCTAAAGGAATCGCTGCAGTTGTTAAATTGGTAACATGGCCGTTAAGCGAATCTGGATTCCCCCATTAGCTTGGTTTGTCAGAAGGTTGCAAAAGGGGATCATGTGAGATACGGCAACCGTCACAAATGTGAGTCGGCTCTCCAGCATCCGAATGTAAATCACGTGACCACGGGGGAGGCGGCAACGGTGAGAAGTGTAAAAGTAGCTCACTTTTTTACTGCCATTGTAATTTTGAACGGTCACTAAGCGAACTGTCGTAAGTCGAGGACTACCTGTACAGGTTCCAGGTTTTCTAAATAAAAAAAAAAAAAATCCGATGTAGGAAGGTGTCCCGTGCCGAAAGGATCAAAAATTTACCTCAGTGACACCCGCTTGGAAATGAGCAGAGCGATGTTTTAAATTACGCCGAGTTCGGATTTTTGTTTCATGACGGTGAAATGAAGCAGCTCAGGGAGTCCTCAGCTTAACGACCACAACTGAGCCCAAAATTTCCACTGCTAACCGAGACCGTTGTGAAGTCAACTTTGCCCCGTTTTACGACCTTCCTCACCCCGGTTGTTAAGTGAATCACTGCATTTGTTAAGTTGTAAACACGGCTGTTTAAGTGAATCTGGCTTCCCCCGGACTGTCTCAAAAGTGTTTTCTTTGGCTTTGGTCAGTGTTTCTCAACCTTGACCATTTTAAGGCATGTGGACTTCAACTCCCAGAATTCCACAGCCAGCAATGCTGGCTGTGGAATTCTGGGAGTTGAAGTCCACATGCCTTAAAATGGTCAAGGTTGAGAAACACTGGCTTTGGTGAACACTTTGTACACCGTTAACGTTTCTGCTTTATTTTTATTTTATTTTTCTCGCGCAGTAATTAGGACCTGCTTTTCCTCTGGCTGGCTTAGCAGACGCTCTTTTCTGTCGCGGCTTTTGTTCCTCTACATTCAATGGAAGAGGGACGTTGCTCTCCATTATTAAACTACTCAAAGTGTTGGCTGCTTCTTTGGGACAATTTCTTTAGACAATGTCCTTTTTTCCTCTCCCGAGAATCTGCACGCTAGTTTTACCTTTCCTCTTCCAAAAGGATATTCTTGCTATTCTGCATTTGAGTGTCAGCTGAATGTCTTGAGACCTTCACCTCTCTCTCTCTCTTCGATCCACAGAGCGAGGACCGATCCACCATCTCACCGAATTCACCCACTTCTCAAACAGGTAAACAAGAAAGGGGCCAACATCAGAAAGTCCTTGTCAGAATTCTGGATCTTGTCCAGATGATAATAATGAAATTGTCCATCACTAGGCCTTGGGTGGGGGGTTACATTTCTACATTAAGCTAGCGAGTTAGCAGGAGACAGTCCGGTAAATAAGGGTGGACAGGGTGGACTACCATTCTAGCTGAGAACACGTGTTCCTGAGCTTATCTCCTATAACCTTCAGGGATGGCTACCTAAAACAGCAATCACAACGTATCTCTGACTGCCTGTCCTTTGAAATCAAAGTAGTCCCCAACCACCCAGCATTTCTGGTTTCCAAATGCCTCCTGGTTGGTTTATTTATTTTATTAGTCTAGTCTAGTCCAGGGGTAGGCAACCTTGGCTCTTTTATGACTCGTGGACTTCAACTCCCAGAATTCCTGAGCCAGCGTGGGGGAACTATGGCTCCTTCATGACTCGCGGACTTCAACTCCCAGAATTCCTCAGCCAGCGTGGGGGAACTAATGGCCCCTTCATGACTTATGGACTTCAACTCCCAGAATTCCTGAGCAAACATAGCTCAGCTTGGAATCCTCTCCCTTTCCCCTCAGCATGGCTGGCTCAGGGATTCTGGGAGTTGAAGTCCACAAGTCATAAAGCGGCCTAGGGCAGGGGTAGGCAACCTTGGCTCTTTTACGACTCGTGGACTTCAACTCCCAGAATTCCTGAGCCAGCATGGCTCAGCTTGGAAACTCTCTCTTTCCCCTCAGCACGGCTGGCTCAGGAATTCTGGGAGTTGAAGTCCACCAGTCATAAAAGCCAAGGTTGCCTCCCTCTGGTTTAGTCTATTTGTTTTACTTTGTTTTATTTGGTGTTATTTTATTATGTTTTATTTATGACTTTAATTTGTGATTTTATTTAATTCTATGATTTAATTTAATTTCATTTCATTTATTGATTTTTATCCTGCCTTTATATCTTAATAATTGACTCCAGGCAACACACATACCTAATATTCCTTTTTCCTCCTATTTTTCCCACAATGACAACCCTGTGAGTTGGCTTGGGTTGAGAGAGAAAAAGGGCTGGCCCAAAGTCACCTAGCTGGCTTTCATCTCTAAGGCAGGACTAGAACTCACCATCTCCTGGTGATTGGCCCAAAATCACCCGGCTGACTTTCATCCCTAAGGCAGGACTAGAACTCACTGTCTCCTAGTGACTGTCCCAGAGTCACCCGGCTGACTTTCATCCCTAAGGCCGGACTAGAACTCAGTGTCTCCTAATTATTATCCCAGAGTCACCCGGCTGGCTTTCATCCCTAAGGCAGGACTAGAACTCACTGTCTCCTAGTGATTGTCCCAAAATCATCCGGCTGACTTTCATCCCTAAGGCAGGACTAGAACTCAGTGTCTCCTAATTATTATCCCAGAGTCACCCGGCTGACTTTCATCCCTAAGGCAGGACTAGAACTCACTGTCTCCTAGTTATTATCCCAAAGTCACCCAGCTGGCTTTCATGCTCTCTGGGAAGGTTACAAATGGTGATCACATGACTCTGGGACTGCAACCATTGTAAATGCATGCTAGTTGCCTAGCTTCCAAATCTTGATTGCATGGTCCACTGGGGGGGGGGGCTGCAACAGTCGTAAATGCGAGGACCAGTTTTAAATCGGTTGTAACTTTGAACCGTCGCCAAACAAACGCTTGTAACTCTAGGACTTCCTATGGTTCGGTTCTCTTTGTTTAAATGATCATAATAAGGATTTTGCTTTTCTTCTCCCCCTCCTCCTCCTCCTACCCCCCTCCCCCCCACCCCATCCTTCCACGTCTCCCTTTAGTTCACCTCTCTGCCCCGTATCCTGGCCCAGCTGCCCTTCCTTCCTACAGAGGGACTCCCCAGCGTCCCGAAAGCTTCCTTTTTCGAAATGCTACCAGGGAGGAAGCAAACAGAGGTAAGTCAAAGAGCACGACTGGGGCCAGCCTCTGGGCTCCACGGTGGGGCCCAAGCTGCGTCCCTTTACGATGCCCGGTGCCAAAGTGGGACACTTAAAATTAGCTGCCAACAGTCAAATAAGAGCAGTCGTGCATAAATGAAAAATGTGGATTTCAGCTGCTGATCGAAGTCCACAGATCTTAAAGTTGAAAAACACTGATCTAAGCCAGGGGCCTTCAAACTTGGCCCTTTTATGACTGGTGGACTTCAACTCCCAGAATTCCTCAGCCAGCCTCCATTTTGTTTGTTAGATTTAAGACAGGGGTCTTCAAACTTGGCCCTTTTAGGACTGGTGGACTTCAACTCCCAGAATTCCTCAGCCAGCCTCCATTTTGTTTGTTAGATTTAAGACAGGGGTCTTCAAACTTGGCCCTTTTAGGACTGGTGGACTTCAGCTCCCAGAATTTCTCAACTAGCCTCCATTTTGTTTCTTAGATTTAAAACAGGGGTCTTCAAACTTGGTCCTTTTATGACTTGTGGACTTTCACTCCCAGAATTCCTCAGCCAGCCTCCATTTTGTTTGTTAGATTTAAGACAGGGGTCTTCAAACTTGGCCCTTTGATGACTTGTGGACTTCAGCTCCCAGAATCCCTCAGCCAGCCTCCATTTTGTTTGTTAGATTTAAGACAGGTCTTCAAACTTGGCCCTTTTATGACTGGTGGACTTCAACTCCCAGGCCTGGCTGAGGAATTCTGGGAGTTGAAGTCCACCAGTCATAAAAGGGCCAAGTTTGAAGACCCCCTGACTTAGATCAATAGTGAACATTTTCGAAGCTCCTTCATTGGACAGGACACTAAAGTGTACTGACAGCTCTTGAATTGTGACCGCAGTTGAGCCCAAACTTTCTGTTGCTAAGTGAGACATTTGTAAAGTGAGTTTTGTCTCATTTTATGACCTTTCTGGCCACTGTCGTTAAGTGAATCGCTGCTGTTAGTCACACAGTCGTTAAGTGAATCTGGCTTCCCCCATTGACTTTGCTTGTCAGGAAGTCGCAAAAGGGAACCACGTGACCTCCCCGGGACACTGCGACCATCATAAATACGAGTCAGTTGCCAAGCATCTGGATTTTGATGACATGGCCGTGAGGATGCAGCATCCGTCGCTAAGTGTGAAAACTGACCACCAGTCACTTTTTTTCAAAGCGGTTGTAACTTCGGACAGTCATTAAACGAACTGTTTTACGTCAAGGACCCCCCCTGTACTATTAACGTGTCTGCCCTATTATAGTGGTAGTGATAGCAATTGGTGTGGAGTGTTAATGGCGATAATTTTGCCTTTTTTTAGCCGTGACGTCGCTGCCGGCTTCTGCATCAACTCCGGTTAATTGCTCAGATGACGTCACCGATAACCATGATTCCACCCTGCAGGAAGAAGATCTTTTGGTGATAGAGCAACTGCGAAAAGTACGTAGCTGGGTTGCGTTGAGGACGCGGCTCTTTTGTTGGAGCAGACAATGTGGCGGGTTTTACCGTGAGGTCCAAAGCTGAGTGAGGAATAAAAGGGTTTGAGACCTAATATGTCTTCGCCCATCATGCTAAACCAGCGGTTTCTCAATCTGAGTCATTTTATGAGGCAAGGATTTCAAGTCCCAGAATTCCCCAGCCAACTATTCTGGCTGAGGAGAAGGTCTTCTAATCCAGCCTCCTGCTCCAGCAGACCCTGTACAGGTAGTCCTCGACTTTTAGCAGCATTCCAGTATCTCAGGGGCTGCCCCAAAGAAGAGGGAGTCAAGCTCTTCTCCAAAGTGCCTGAAGGCCGGACAAGAAGCAACGGATGGAAACTCATCAAGGAGAGAAGCAACCTGGAACTAAGGAGAAACTTCCTGACAGTGAGAACAATTAACCAGTGGAACAACCTGCCTCCAGAAGCGGTGAATGCTCCAACACTGGAAGTTTTTAAGAAGAGATTGGACAGCCATTTGTCCGAAATGGGGTAGGGTTTCCTGCCTGAGCAGGGGGTTGGACTCGATGACCTCCAAGGTCCCTTCCAACTTTATTATTATTATTATTATTACTATTACTATTATTATCTAATCAAGGAGAGACATTACCTAGAACTAAGGAGAAACTTCCTGACAGGGAGAACAACTAACCAGTGGAACTCCTTGCCTCCAGAAGCGGTGAATGCTCCAACACTGGAAGTTTTTAAGAAGAGATTGGACAGCCATTTGTCCGAAATGGGATAGGGTTTCCTGCCTGAGCAGGGGGTTGGACTAGATGACCTCTAAGGTCCCTTCCAACTTTATTATTATTATTAATTATTATTATTATGACTTACAATTGAGCCCGAAGTTGCTAAGCAAGGCAGTTTCTTAAGTGAACTTGGCCCCATTTTACAACTTTCCAGTTGTTAAGGGAATCACTGCGGTTGTAAAGCTAGTCACTCCGTTGTTAGGCAAATCCTTATTGACTTTGCTTATCTGAAGGTGGCCAAAGGAGACTGTGTGCCCCCCCCCCGGGACACTGTGCGAACCGTCGTGAAGATGTGCCAGTTGCCATGCACCCAAATCTTGATCACACGACCACGGGGATGCTGCGATGGTCATAAATGTGGGAAACGGTCCTAAGCCACTTTTCCCAGTGCTGTTGTAACTGCAAACGGTCACTAAATGAAGTCAAGGACTCCCTGTAAAGTGCTTAACCTACTTTTCTTTTAGCAACCATTCTGGCCTCTCTTTTTTCCCCTCAGAACATTGAATCTCGGTTGAAAGTGTCTTTGCCGAACGATCTCAGCGCAGCCCTGATGGACGGCGTGGTGCTTTGCCATTTAGCCAACCACGTGCGGCCTCGTTCCATCCCCAGCATTCACGTGCCCTCGCCAGCGGTCGTAAGTATCCCAGTGGGACCTGGCTTTGATGCCTCTTTCTCTTTCCTGGGGATTTTACTCAGCTGCTGTCTTGAAGGGCCCTCAGAGGGTAGTAAGGAGGGAAAGGTAAAACAGGCAGGAAGCAGATTTAAAAAGTAGAAAATAAAGAACAAGCATCAAATAATAGGAATGGAATGGAATGGAATATAGAAAATGAATGGAAAAGAATATAGAAAATGAATAGAATAGAATGGAATAGAATAGAATATAGTAGAGTGGAGTGGAGTGGAGTGTAGAGTAGAGTAGAATAGAATAGAATAGAATAGAGAAAGAATGGAATGGAATGGAATATAGAGAATGAATGGAAAAGAATATAGAAAATGAATAGAATAGAATAGAGAAAGAACAGAATAGAATAGAATAGAATAGAATATAGAAAATGAATAGAATAGAATAGTTTAGCATATAGAAAATGAATAGAATGGAATGGAATGGAATAGAATAGAGAAAGAATGGAATGGAACGGAACGGAACGGAATGGAATGGAATATAGAAAATAAATAGAATAGAATAGAGAAAGTATAGAATAGAACAGAATAGAACAGAATAGAATAGAATAGAATAGAGAAAGTATAGTATAGAATAGAATAAAATAGAATAGAGAAAATGAATAGAATAGAATAGAGAAAGTATAGTATAGAATAGAATAAAATAGTATACAGAAAATGAATAGAATAGAGAAAATGAATAGAATAGAGAAAGCATAGAATAGAATAGAATAGAATAGAATAGAATAGAATAGAATAGAATAGAATAGAATAGAGAAAATGAACAGAACAGAGAAGAGAATAGAATAGGAAGGAAGGAAGGAAGGAAGGAAGGAAGGAAGGAAGGAAGGAAGGAAGGAAGGAAGGAAGGAAGGAAGGAAGGAATCTATAGTGAAAATATATTTATACTCCCGTTTGCTGCTGCTCTTTCTCTGCAAAGAGGCTGCCTTGAAGTTTAAGTCTTTCCCAGGACGGTAGATTCCTAACTCTGCTTTCAAGCTATCTGAATCCGGGATTGCTATCAATGAAAAAAAAAAAAATCAGGAGTCTGGTAGCACTGTTTCCACCTCACAAGTGTGATTTAAGGGCATAAGCTTTCAGGAGCTGCAGCTCACTTCCTCTAATGCAGCGCTTCTTAAAGTGTAGTCTGGGGAACTTTTTTTGGCGGGGGGGTGTCCTGCAAGACCTTGCCAGGGCTGTCTGCAAAATCAAAATTATTTGCCTGATATCAAAGATAAATGCAAAAATCTTAATCAGTATCACTCGTCTCATTGTTTTTCATTTATTAAGGAAGATCTAGCTACCAGACTCACCTGATTTTTGTGTGTGTGTGTTTGTATGTGTGTATAGATCAGTGATGGCAAACCTTTGGGGCTTGGTGTGTAAAAAATTCAGAAATTCCTCATTTGACACTTCTGGCGGGTCTAAACGAAAGAGAAACAAAACAATTCTTTACATACTCATTTATTTAAAAAACAATACACTCCATATAGGCCTGATTGTATTTTTTAAAAAAATAAATATGTATTTACCTATACACATTAAATAATATGTATAAAGCCACGTCAAATCATTACAAAAACGAAATGCACGTAATAAAAAAAATTCTATTTTTGATGATGGCCTCAGAGCACATCCCATTCTTGTGCAGCCCCTGCCCCCCAATTTGCACAAGAACAGAGCATGTTTCTGAGAACTGCCTGTGCTGGTGACATCCTGGTGTGTCTCCCCAAACCGTGTCACCTTCGACACCCTGTGATAGGTCTGCCATCACTGCCCTTGACTAACAAATGCTGCTGCTGCTGGTGAACGCCATGTTTCTTCTTTCTCCCTTCTGCAGCCTAAATTAACCATGGCCAAGTGTCGGCGGAATGTGGAAAATTTCCTGGAAGCCTGTCGAAAAATAGGGGTGCCTCAGGTACGACGGGAAGGCTTCCAATTTCTCTTCCTACTGTGGGGGCTTATGTCACAGGGCCAACCTTTCGGATAACCGTGGGGTCCCTGGTGCTCTCTGATCTTGATTGCTTTCTTGCAGACGTTACATTACCCAGCTAGGTAACATCATCAGGGTTAGAAAGGGAGTGGGATGTGCAGAGTGGAGGAGGAGGAGGGGAAGGTGGAGTTTACAGGGAGGAGGACTGCGAGGACCTTGGTACTCTCTGAGCTGGGTGGTTTTCTTGCAGATGTTTCATGACCCAACTAGGCTACATCATCGGTGCTAGAAGGGAGAGGGGTATGCAGGGAGGAGATGGAGATGGAGTAGGACGACGATGACAACGACTATGGGGTCCTGGGTGCTCTCTGAGATGGATTGTATTCTTGTAGACGTTTTATGACCCAACTAGGCAACATCATCCGTGCTAGAAGGGAGTGGAGTTTGCAGAGAGGAGAGGGGGAGGACTGTGGGATCCTGGGTGCTCTCCAAGCTGGGTGGTTTTCTTGCAGACGTTTCATGACCCAGCTAGGCAACATCATCAGTGCTAGAAGGGAATGTGGGGGTTTGTTGTCTTTAAAACCTCCCAAGAACCCATGGTTCACGGCCCTAATTCAGAACGTAATACACCCCAAAATGGTACATCCATGCCTCAAAAGAAATTCAGTAGCAGGTATGACAGGAGGGAAAAAACAAAACAGGAAAAGCATGGCGCTCCTGGCCTATTCAGCCACATCTCCGTTACTTGGGAGGGCATCTTAGACTACTGTTCCTATTGTCCCCAGCCAAGAGACCATTGGGCCACACGGGTGATGGGAGTTGTAATCCAACACCCCTGACAAGCCACAGAGTTAAGGCAAGGCAGACTGCCTTTGAGGTCCAATGTCAGCGCCCTGTCCTGAAGCGACGGTCAAAATAACCGAGTGAAATTAGATAACGGTTGCATCTCGCCAGCCCGAGGACTCTGTTTGTAATCTTTCTTTCGCATCTTACGCTCCCTGTGAACGGAAGGTTGTTCTCATGACCAAAAAAAAAAAAAATGCAATGCATGGAAAACTAACCTACTCCAATTTTATGGTCTTCTGAATTCTTCCTGGTCTCAGGCTTTCATGAGCGTCAGGGGTTTGGACAAAAGTCGTGGGGACAATCCCGGGGAGCAATTCAGAAGACCCAGCTTGAAGCTGCCCAAGTAAGATTTCTCCCAATTGCAACTGGGTTGGGGGTGAACACCGGGGAGCCGTGAATTCCATAGGCACAAATTCCATATTCTCCAAAGCGCCTGAAGGCAGGACAAGAAGCAGCGGATGGAAACTAAGCAAGGAGAGAAGCAACCTGGAACTAAGGAGAAACTTCCTGACAGTGAGAACAGTTAACCAGTAGAACAACCTGGCTCCAGAAGGTGTGGATGCTACATCACTGGAGGTTTTTAAGAAAAGATTGGACAGCTACTTGTCTCAAATTGTATAGGGTCTCCTGCTTGAGCAGGGGATTGGACTAGATGACCTCCAAGGTCCCTTCAAATTTTATCGTCATCATCAATAATAATAATAAAAAATCTGGTCCAATTGGGTTGTCCCACGGCATCGCCCCGATTCTGGAAGAACCTGAGATCAAGTTCTGCTAAAGGTTTTGGAGCCGAAATCTTTCCAACTGCTTTGAGCAAGAGGCAGCTTGACTTAGGACTACAGTGGAGCCCAAAACTTCCATTGCTAAGCCAGACAGTTGTTGAGTGAGTTTCGCCCCGTTCTACGACCTTTCTTGCCACGGTCGTTAAGTGAGTCACTGTCGTTCTTACAGTAGTAACACGCTTCTTTAAGTGAATCTGGCTCCCCCCATTGACTTTGCTTGTTAGAAGATTGCAGAAGGGGATCACAAGACACACATACACACACACACACACACACACACAGGAATACTGCAACCGTCATAAGTATGAGCCAGTCGCCAAGCATCCGTATTTGGATCATGTGACTACAGGGATATTATAATGGTCGGAAGTGTGAAAAAAAGTCACAAGTCGATTTTTTTTCAGTGCCGTTGTAACTTTTGAACTGTCACTAAATGAATGGTTATAGGTCAGTGGCTACCTGTGCTTTGAAAGACTTTTTCTCCATTGTCCAGAGTCCTGGATGGAGAAGGGCTTTTTCAACACGTGACGTAAAACTGCCTTTTAATGATAATGATAATGATAATCTTTATTTTCATTTTTTTTCTTGTGGGCACAATGGCACACATTAAAAATGAAATTTAGTTGCTTGCTCTCAAGTGTACACATACATAACACACATTTTAAAAAATACCATAGACAACATATGTATAGACCTACACCCTTACCTATAAATAACATACAAATATTAATCTCTGTCCCTCTTGAATACATAACAGGAAGAGGAAGCTTGAGAGTGCACAAGGTTGATAACTGTATGGCACAAAACTGACTGAATCTGGATGTTCTGCTTTGGATACCATGGAGCCCCCTCCTCCCAGAAGGTAGCAAAGAAAACAGGTCGTGAAGAGGGTGTGTAGTGTGCCAGACAATCTTGCGGACCCTGCTCAAGCAACACTTCTGTGCCATGTCCTGGGTGGGAGGGAGGGAATTACCAATGATCTTTTCTACCGTCCTCACCACTCTGAACTACCAATAACCATTTCTGCTGTCCTCACCACTCTCTGCTCCGCCTTCCTGTCCGAAGCAGGGATGCTTCCAAACCAGACTGTAATGCTGTATGATCGTCCCTGTGTAGAAAGTGGTGAGGACAGGGGAAGGAAGACGTGCCTCCATCGTCCCTCTGTAGAAAGTGGTGAGGACAGGGGAAGGAAGACGTGCTTCCATCGTCTCTCTGTAGAAAGCGGTGAGGACAGGGGAAGGAAGACGTGCTTCCATCGTCCCTCTGTAGAAAGCGGTGAGGACAGGGGAAGGAAGACGTGCCTCCATCGTCCCTCTGTAGAATGCGGTGAGGACAGGGAAAGGAAGACGTGCCTCCATCGTCCCTCTGTAGAAAGCGGTGAGGACAGGGGAAGGAAGACGTGCTTCCATCGTCTCTCTGTAGAAAGCGGTGAGGACAGGGGAAGGAAGACGTGCTTCCATCGTCTCTCTGTAGAAAGCGGTGAGGACAGGGGAAGGAAGACGTGCCTCCATCGTCCCTCTGTAGAAAGCGGTGAGGACAGGGGAAGGAAGACGTGCTTCCATCTTCCCTCTGTAGAAAGCGGTGAGGACGGGAAGGAAGACGTGCCTCCATCGTCCCTTTGTAGAAAGCGGTGAGGACAGGGGAAGGAAGACGTGCTTCCATCATCCCTCTGTAGAAAGTGGTGAGGACAGGGGAAGGAAGACGTGCTTCCATCTTCCCTCTGTAGAAAGCGGTGAGGACAGGGGAAGGAAGACGTGCTTCCATCGTCCCTCTGTAGAAAGCGGTGAGGACAGGGGAAGGAAGACGTGCCTCGATTGTCCCTCTGTAGAAAGTGGTGAAGACAGGGGAAGGAAGATGTGTTTTTCTCATGTGACGCAGAAAACGCAGGCGCTGCTGTGCCTGCTTCACATGTGTCTCGCTGTTGAGCGACCAAGCCAGCCTACTTGTTAGCTGCACACCCAGGAATTTGATGCAGTTGACTGGTGGATTTGGGGGTGCGTCGTTTTCATCCCCTTTTGCCATCTTTGCCATGGAAAGACAACGGGGGAAGCCAGATTCACTTAACAATCAGGTTACTAAACGTCTGCGGAGATTCTCAGTCATCCAAAGCTGCTTTTTTTTTTTCCTCAAAAGGCAACTGGACTTTGATTTTCTTTAAAGACGGCTGGTTTCTCAGCCAGGAAGCTCCTTCAGAACTGTTGGGACAACCGTATTCCTTAATTTGGCAACTGCAGTGATCCACTTAACGACCACGGCAAGACCGGTTGCAAAATGGGGCCAAACTCACTTAGGAACTATCTTGCGTAACCAAGGAATTTTTTTTTATTAAAAGTTTTATAAATTTATTACAATATAAACCCCCCCACCCCTTCCCCCCTCCCCCACTTCCCAGAGCTGATTACAGGGTAAAAAATAAACATAATCTAACTAACATAAACCAACTATACTATCAATCAAAACCATAACACACTTTAACTCCTTCGCAAAACAAATATTAACAAATTAAGACAAAATAATAATATAATTAAAACTATTAATAATTATCTAAAATCTACTCAAAAGCAAGGTAATACTTTTCAATTTCATATTTCTTTTGAATGTAATCAATCCATCTTCTCCAAACCATAATGTATCTTTCTTGTGAATGGTCCTTCAAGTAGGCGGAGATTTTCGCCATTTCTGCTAAATTAGACACTTTTAAGTATCCATGCTTCCAAAGTAGGCAGTGAGCTTTTCTTCCAATATTGCCCCACCAATAATCTTGCAGCAGTTATAAGATTCAGCATCAAATTAGTTTCTTTAACATGCAAATCTACAATAATACCCAACCAAAATAATTACGGAGTAAACTTTAGCTTTCTCTTAAAAATCTTTTGAATATTCCACCAAATCCGAATCCAAAAAGCTTTAGTATCTCTACAAGTCCACCAAATATGAAAATAGGTTGCATCTAAATTTCCACATCTCCAACATTTGGGCTGTACATTCGTAACCAGGGAAATTTTGAGCTCCGTTTGCCTACGGGTCAAGGGCTACTGGTGTGTCTACGCCTACGTAGTGGCGGTTGACGAAAGTGGAACGTTGCAACCTGGCGAATAACTTACCTTGGGCGGCTTCACCCCATCCGGCATGCCTGCCAGTGATTTAAGCTTCTACTAATTTTGTTTTCTGTCTGTTTTCCCTTCCTGCTGCCCCTCTGGACAGGACAACCTGTGTTCCCCTTCTGACATTCTCCAGCTAAACCTCAGCATTCAAAAGACTGTCGAATCCCTCCTTTCTCTGGGCACCGATTCCGAAGAGCCGAGTCTGGTGCTACTCTCTACTCAGCTTTGCGCTTTCGCTGCCTTTTACTGTACCCTGATGCTTACGGTCTGCGTGTTCTACTGCTGGGTCTTTTTCCTCTGAGGTGGTGGGGGGGAAACACTCAACCTTGCCGGTCACCTAGCCGGCTCCTCCTCCAACTGGTTGGTGAACGCTCTGGGAAGTTTGCAAGAGGCACACGGGTTCAGATCCACCAGCAAACCTGGCTGCGAGTTAGCAGGGGTCAGCAACCGTGTGGTCTCGAGGGCCAAATCCTGTCTCCTTCTCTGCCTCTGCAGGGGTGGCTGGCAGGTCTGCAACCCGAGGGGCACGGCAGCCACTGGATGACGCTGGCCCGGCTGCCAAGACCACCCTTGTGTCCAGCAGGCCCCAGGAGCTTGGCTGAGGCTCAGCACTGACCCCCCTCTCCCCAGCTATCCTATTATTTTTTTTTAGCCCATGGGCCGGATTGGGCCAGCAGGCCGCTGGTTGCCGACCCCTGATCTAAACGCCCTTGTAACAGTTTGAAAAAAAAAATCTTGCTGTGTTTACACTGTGGAATGCTTTATGGAAAATGGGGGATGGCGGAGGGGGGGGGGGAAGAAAACCGGTACGCATGGGTTTATTTTAACTTTACGCGACTAGATATTTTTGTAAAATGGGAAGTTTGCCCTCTTTGAGGTCCTGGAGCACAGGGTAGAGACGAGAAGGGACACTTAGCCGTCGGCTGGTTTGCTGGCACGGTGAAGATGCTCTGCCATCTTCCTCGGGGACCATCCAGATTGTGTTGTTTGTTTATTCCTCGAGATTTGAGCAGCTACGGGCTTTTCCAGGGTTTTCTCCGAGGGCTTGGAATAATCCCCGCCTTTTATAAAAAGTAAAATCAAATGATAATAGAAGAAGAAGACCCTTCCCCGAGGTTTCCAGGGACCTCTGCATCAGAGTTCTTTCTCCTTTGCTGCTCCTGGCGAATGGCCTCTAAAAACGATTCAATCGTTGTCGTTTCGTGTCTGTTGAGCACCACAACGTTTGCAGAGCGCGCTCTGTGAAACAGGAGCAGATTTGGGGGGGCTTTTGCAAGGGCCTCCCCGGGGACTTCAGCTTAGCCCAGTGGTTCTCCACCTGTGGGTCGGGACCCCATTTGGGGTCGAACGACCATTTCGCGGGGGTCGCTAAACAACGCAGTCCGCCATTTTTCTTCCCCCTTTTCCTTAGCTGTGCTCCTCCCTTTTATTCTATTGGCTTTTGAAAGCCAATAGAAGAGACTCTCTTGAATAGAGTCTAATTCTATTGGCTTTCCAAAGCCAATAGGAATTGTCCAGGCTGTCTCTGCCCTGCTGAGCCCGCCAGAAGCCCCATTCTGCAAACAGTGCTGCACCAGTTGAGTAGTCCTCGACTTACGACCGGTTGAGTAGTCCTTGACTTACGACCGGTTGGGGGTCGCGGCATTAAAAAGGTTGAGAACCACTGGCTTAGCCCAACATTTAAAAAGTTGGTCTCTTTAAAAAACAAAACAATTTACAGAGGCCTCTTCCGCAGCAGCGGTCCTTGGGTGTCTCTCCCGTTTTTTTCCCGCTTGGCCAATTTACTCAGGTAGGAAACTGACTTTTCCAAAGCAAAGAACCTCCGTAAGGTCTCGGCCAGCTCTTGAGCACAGCCCCCCCCCCCGGGGGGGGGAGAAGCCCTGGTCTGCGAGCTGAAATCCTGGCTACCTCTGCACAGCTGTGCCAGCATCTTGGCCGATCCAAGTCAGCCACTTAATTTACCTAATAGGTATCTCGTCTCTCGAAGAAGCGCAGGAAGTCCTCGACTTAACGACCCTTCGTCCAGCAAAGCCGGTCCTCACCCCCAGCCCCGAGGCACCCCGTGCCCTGCATAACAACCGCAACAGGTTGTGTGGGCGCCTTGCTTAATGACAGCAACCGCTTAAGACCGGAATCCTGGGCTCAGTTGTCGTCATAAGTCGAGGACAGGAGGCTGCAGAGCACCCCGTGTTCTGTTTCCAAGCGGGAGCATTTTTCCTGTAAGAACTACGTGGTTTCCCCGAAAATATTCCAGCTGAACCCTATCTGGGATAGTGTTTGTGCTATCCCTCACCCCAAAAATATTCCAGCTGAACCCTATCTGGGATAGTATTTGTGCTATCCCTCATCTGTTTATAATCGTGTTTCTCAAACTTGGCAGTCGCTGGCTGTGGAATTCTGGGAGTTGAAGTCCACCCGTCTTGGAAACGGCCCAGTTTGAAAAACATCCGTCTGTTACTGTGGCTTTTATATTTCTTAAGCCGTTCCAGTGGAGGTCTGACCCAGTGCAGCTAGTCCTCGACTTACGACGGTTCCTTTAGTGACTGTGGGAAGTTACGGCGCCACTGAAAAAAGGGACTTAAGGCCGTTTTTCACATTTAACGACCGTTGCCGCATCCCCTAAGCTCACGTGATTAGAATTCGGACGCTCGGCAGCTGACTCGTATTTACGACGGTCGCAGTGTGCCCCGGGGTCAGGGGATCCCCTTTTGCGACCTTCCGACGAGCCCGGTCCATACAATCAACGTAACGACCGTGTTACGAACGTAACTGGAGGGCTTTCATTTAGCAACTGTGACAAAGGTCGTCAAGCGTGGCAACGCTCACTTATCCGCTGTCTCGCTTAGCGGCGGAAAGGTTGAGCTCGATTGTGGTCGTAAGTCGAGGACTACCTGAATTCCCCCCCCCCCTTTTTTTTTTTTTTCCTGACTTCGGTCTGATCTGAAGCCCTGCCCGGCCTTAACCACCTTGCAGGCTTGTCCAGACTAGAAACCCCGCTGATCTTGAAGGGATCCTTCCTTCACCGAAGCCGGTGTCCGCCAAAGAAGAAGGGTGACGGCCGCGGGGGTCCCCTGGGAGAAAAAAGGTTGTTTTTAAAAAGCTTTGGATGGGGGGAAGCCCTCACCCCAGTCTTAACACCAGCCCGTTCTTGAAGATGTTCTCCATTCTTGCTGAGAAGTTTGTCAACTCGACCCTCGGCCTCTGATGCTCAGGTTTAACGCCAGCCTAATAAAAGAGAATATTTGTAGCTCAGGGTGGAAATGTGGGGTCCTTGGTGGTCCCTGAACTTGGCGCTTTTCCTGCAGACGTTTCGTGACCCCAACTGGATAACACCATCAGGGCTGTATAGATCACGGAGTGCAAAGCATCACTTCTAGCACTGATGACGTTACCTAGTTGGGTCGCGAAACGTCTGCCAGAAAACCACCCAGCTCAGAGAGCACCGAGGACCCCCTTCTCAGCCTTTTTTTAATGCTCTGTGGTGCTTTTGACTTTCTCAGGGAATCCTGTTGCTCCGTCTAGGCCAGTGGTTCTCAACCTGTGGGTCGGGACCCCATTTGGGGTCGAACGACCATTTCACGGGGGTCGCCAAACAACGCAGTCCGCCATTTTTTCCCCCTTTTCTTTAGCTGTGCTCCTCCCTTTTATTCTATTGGCTTTTGAAAGCCAATAGAATAGACTCTCTTGAATAAAGTCTAATTCTATTGGCTTTCCAAAGCCAATAGGAATTGTCCAGGCTGTCTCTGCCCTGCTGAGCCCGCCAAAAGTCCCATTCTGCAAACGGTGCTGCACCAGTTGAGTAGTCCCCGACTTACGACCGGTTGAGTAGTCCTCGACTTACGACCGGTTGGGGGTCGTGACATTAAAAAGGTTGAGAACCACTGCTCTGGAGCATGAATCTGAAGGCTCCAGCCATTGCCTGTCTGGATTGCCCTCGCCCGGTGGGCTTCAATCAGGAGAGACCCCCCCTCCCTGTTCATCCACACTGGCAGGCAGAAGCTCAACAGAGCAAGAGCAGTGAGTCTGCTCTGTTTTTTCCTCTCGCGGAGATGGGCCCGTTTGGGCCTTAACAGCAAACTGACCCCGGGCTCCTCCTACATGAACGTGCCAACAGGATTGTGCCGATGGAGGAGAATAGCTCAGGGTTGAACATGGGGGTCTGATGCTCTCTGATTGTTTCCTTGCAGACGTTTCATGACCCAACTAGGTAACATCATCAGTGCTAGAAGGGAGGAGGAGGAGAACGACAATGACGTGGGGCCCTTGGCGCTCTCTGAGCTGGGTTGTTTTCCTGCAGACGTTTCAGGACCCAACAGGATAACGTCATCCGCGACAGGAGGAAGTGGGCTTTGTCTGGGTTTATATGTAAGCAGCTTGCTTGCAGACCGCAAACCCCACTCCTCCTTAGCCCTGATGATCTTATCTAGTTGGGTAAATGGAACGTCTGCACGAGAACAAGCCGGCCCAGAGAGCACCAAACAGGCTTGTTGAAGGTTTACCAACAGCCGCAAGGGAACGCAAACCTATTTTGCATTAACCTCCCTTGCACCCTTTCTGAATTGCAGTACTAATAATAGATGGTTAACTATTTGGAACGCGTTGACGGCCACTGATTCTTAAACGGGATTAAACTTCAAGGATTCCCTCCCTGCCCCGGTTGTGCAGCTAGTCAGATTTTTCTGCAAATCCCGTGAACTGTACTTCTTTTCTCCCGAGCTGGATCCTTCGCTCCGTAACCCTTTATTTATTCTTGCTAGAGCAGCGGTTCTCAACCTGTGGGTCGGGACCCCATTTGGGGTCGAACGACCATTTCACGGGGGTCGCCAAACAACGCAGTCCGCCATTTTTTTCCCCCCTTTTCCTTAGCTGTGCTACTCCCTTTTATTCTATTGGCTTTTGAAAGCCAATAGAATAGACTCTCTGGAATAGAGTCTAATTCTATTGGCTTTCAAAAGCCAATAGGAATTGTCCAGGCTGTCTCTGCCCTGCTGAGCCCGCCAAAAGTCCCATTCTGCAAACGGTGCTGCACCAGTTGAGTAGTCCTCAACTTACGACCGGTTGAGTAGTCCTCGACTTACGACCGGTTGGGGGTCGCAGCATTAAAAAGGTTGAGAACCACTTTGCTAGAGCTTGTAAGCTGAAGCAGGCAACCTTTGCTTACCGGGAACTGGCTGAACCAGGCTTGTTGCTATGCTTGGTTTTGGGGTTATTGTTTTTTTGTCCCATAGGTCAGAGGTCCCCAACCTTTTGGGCACCAGGGACCGGTTCCGTGGAGAAAAGGTTTTTCCACGGACCGGAGAATGCGTGGTTTTGTGTGCTGCCTGCATCCCACAGACGGGGCTTTGCTTATTTGTGTGGACCGGTTGCTGGCAGGTCACGGCCCGGTACGTCCACAGACTGGGGGTTGGGGACCCCTGGTATAGGTCATACAGTTCCATCAGTTTTCAATCCAGATTTAGGATTTATTTTTTTCTCCCCTGAAGTCACATAGCTCAGTGAGGGCTTGAAGGTTGTGTGTGTGTGTGTGTGTGTGAAACCAGGTCGATCATACGATGGACCCAGTGTAGAACCCTCACAACATAATGGGCAGGCTCCATTATGGCCATATGTCAAGGACCCCCTGTAGGTGTGAGAGAATGAGGGTGACGACAGCCTCTCCCAAATCGTTCCCAGAGTATAGTGTATACCAGTGTTTCCCAAACTTGACAATTTTAAGGCATGAGGACTTCAACTCCCAGAATTCCACAGCCAGCAACGCTGGCTGTGAAATTCTGGGAGTTGAAGTCCTCATGCCTTAAAATTGTCAAGTTTGGGAAACACTGGTGTAGACAGCTCGGTGCCTGTCCTGTCATTTGGAAATCACACAAGGGAAATCCGTGGGAGAAAACTACATCAAGGGGGTCAAGCCTGGGTGCTTACAGTCCGCCCCCCCAGGATAGGGGTTTATGCTGCCCCAAAGAAAGAGAACTGATCCCACGAGGGGATTGGACAGGATTGCAGACAGAGCAAATCTGCATTGCCAAGAAAAATTAAGACATCGAGTTAGTTAGTTAGTTAGTTAGTTTGTGAGTTACTTACAGGTGGTCCTCGACTTTCAACAGTTCATTTAGTTACAGCGGCACTGGAAAAAAAGGGATTTATGACCGTTTCTCGCCCTTAAGACTGTTGCCGCATCCCCGCTGCCCTGTGGTCCAAATTTGGAGGCGTGGCGACTGGTTTAATTTATGACGGTTGCCGTGTCCTGGGGGTCACGCAATCCTCACCTTTTGCGACCTTCCCAACAAATAAAGCCAATGGGAAAGTCCGATTCCCTTAGCGGTCATGTTCCTAACTTAGAAACTGCCGGGATTTGCTTAACAACCGTGGCGACAAAAGTCGTAAAATGGGGCAACATTCGCTTAACGAATGTCTCGCTTAGCAACTCAAAATTTTGGATTCGTTTGTGTTTGTAAGTCAAGGAGTACCTGTAGTTAGTTTAAGCCAGGGGTCTTCCAACTTGGCCCTTTGACAACTTGTGGACTTCAACTCCCAGAATTCCTCAGCCAGCCTCCATTTTGTTTGTTAGATTTAAGACAGGGGTCTTCAAACCTGGCCCTTTTAGGACTTGTGGACTTCAGCTCCCAGAATTCCTCAGCCAGGCAAATGAATTCTGGGAATTGAAGTCCACGAGTCATAAAAGGGCCAAGTTTGAAGACCCCTGGTTTAAACGCTGCCCATCTTGCTGTCAGACAACTCTAGGCATTTTACAACAAGATAAAAACGACAATATGTGTCGGGGACAAATGACCAGACCCAGATGGGTCGAGTTCAAACTAGCTACTTTATTCTTCTCTGCCTCTAATACAGGAATATTCCAAGACGGGCAGCTTTCTCCCGGAAAAGACTCAAGATAAGGCTCAAAGGCATTCAAGGGGTCCCTCTCCACCTTAGCTAAGCTGAGGAATTCTGGGAGTTGAAGTCCAGAATTCTTAAATCTGCCACGTTTGGATACCCTTCACTAAGCAAAGAACCAAACCCCTTTTATGGCTTAACACAGGGTCTCTCAACCTGGTTAATGGTGGGAAGGAGTAGAACAAGGCCTAGATATCCTCGGTCTCTGAAGGGACTTTCGGTTTGTTTAGGACGGGTAGGCTGACTCGTGGACTTCAACTCCCAGAATTCCGGAGCCAGCCATCCTGAAGGGAAAGGGAGAGGTTTCCAAGCTGAGCCAGGCTGGCTGAGGAATTCTGGGAGTTGAAGTCCACGAGTCATGAAGGCCACAGTTCCCCCATGCTGGCTGAGGAATTCTGGGAGTTGAAGTCCGTGAGTCATGAAGGGGCCATAGTTCCCCCATGCTGGCTGAGGAATTCTGGGAGTTGAAGTCCGTGAGTCATGAAGGGGCCACAGTTCCCCCATTGTGGCTCAGGAATTCTGGGAGTTGAAGTCCGTGAGTCATGAAGGGGCCATAGTTCCCCCATGCTGGCTCAGGAATTCTGGGAGTTGAAGTCCGTGAGTCATGAAGGGGCCACAGTTCCCCCATGCTGGCTGAGGAATTCTGGGAGTTCACAAGTCATGAAGGGGCCATAGTTCCCCCATGCTGGCTCAGGAATTCTGGGAGTTGAAGTTCACGAGTCATAAAAGAGCCAAGGTTGCCTACCCCTGGTTTAAGATCAGCAAAGATTCGAAATCAAGAAAAGCCTCAGCTGAGCCCTGTAGATGTTCAGTTTTCCAGAACTGCTACTAAGCTAAGTGGTTCTCAACCTTTTCTTTAACACGGACCTCCTTTAAATACCTTTTGTGGCCATGGCCACGGACCCCCCCCAAACTTAAGATTTAAATCAACATTTTTTTCAAACCTCCCCCCCATAACAACATCCTGCTCCCCCCCCACTGGCGTCCGCAGACCACAGGTTGAGAACCACTGAGCTAGACAAAGCATTGTCCATCTTGGCGTCTGCCGGACGTTTCTAGACAGAGCCGTTTGCAAAGATGGGTTGTAAGAAACGAGCGCCTGCGTTCAACTGTGCCGAGTAAGGAGTTTTTGTTCATTCACCTCTGCCGGGTGGAAAATGTCATTTTTGCACACGCCCTCCTGTCTCCACATTGATGAGTTTGCCCAATGAAAATCCTTCTCTTTGGCTTGTTTTCTTCGTACTTCCTATAAAATCCATTGCTAACAAGCGTTTGGCTTTTTTTTCTCCCTCCGGTGCTTGACACACGCAACCCGCTTTGCACGTTCTTTTGGTACACACCCGTTGGTGCGGGCTCTTGTCACTTTGGGCTTTGTGGGTTCAATAAAGTCTCCTCCAAATCCGGCTGGGGGGTCGTGGGAGGAGAACAACAAGGATCCTGGGTGGGGAGGCAAACCCAGCAGGAGACTTAGCCTGGCTTGCACACAGAAGAATCCCTGCTTGTACACCCCTTCCCACGTGCAAGCAAGGCCAGCAGCTTCTGCTCAAGGGTGGAATTTTCTGTGATTTAAGAGAGAGAAAAAATTCAAAACATTTGAATTGGGAGGCAAATTCCGATTTCCGTAAGACAGTTGCTGGCGTGTGACTTCCCTTGTGTGATCCAAGATGGTGAGGAGATGGATTTCCAAGAGGGAGGGGTGTATTCCAGAGAAAAAAAGAGACAACTCAGCCCAGATATTACAGAATTAGAGATAGTCCTCCACTTACGACCACTTGCTTAGTGATGGTTAGAAGTTGCGACGTAACTGGAAACGGGAGTGACGAGCCAGTTCCAAAGTTCTGGCGGTCGGGCTCTTAGTCACACGGCTGCCTTTATGGCTGTTTGCAGCGCCCTGTGGCCACATAACTGCATTTTACGACGGTTTTGCTAACAATCAGAAGTGAACTTTGGGCAAAATCCTACCGTACCAAACAGCGGACTTGCTTCAGAACTGTTTTTACAACTGCCCCCTTCTCTTAATCACTGCCACAGGAAGGGTGTGTGTGTGTGTGAAACCAGGTCGATTATACGATGGACCCAGTGTACAACCTTCACAACATAATGGGCAGGCTCCATTATGGCCATATGTCAAGGACCACCTGTAATGAGGGTGAAGACAGCCTCTCCCAAATAGTTCCCAGAGTATAGTGTAGATCAGGGGTCTTCAAACTTGGCCCTTTGATGACTTGCGGACTTCAACTGGCTGAGGAATTCTGGGAGTTGAAGTCCGCAAGTCATCAAAGGGCCAAGGTTGAGGACCCCTGGTGTAGATGCAGATAGCAGAGTCCTCAGTCTGGCTAGGTGGACGTGCCTTGACTTACGACCACAGCTCAGCCCCAAATTTTCATTGCCAAGCCAGTTGTTGAGTGAGTTTGTGTCCCATTTGACGACCTTTCTTGCTGCAGTCGTTAAGTGAATCCCTGCCGCTGTTAAGTTAGTAATATGGTTGTTAAGTGAATCCGGCTTCCCCCATTGACTTAGCTTGTCAGAAGGTTGCAAAAGGGGATCACATGACCCTGGGTCACTGTGACCGTCATAAATACGAGTCAATGGCCCAGCGTCCGCATTTCGATCACGTGACCATGGGGATGCTGCAGTGGCCGTTGAGTGTGAAAAGCGGCCACAGTCCCTTTTTTCAGTGCTGATGTAACTCTGAACGGTCACTAAACCAATGGTCGCAAGTCAAGGGCTACCTGTACATCCCGTCACATGTTGGAAGTGCCAGACAAATACATCCTGTTCGTTCTTTCCATGTTCCCCAGCACCATCCGTTGAGGTAAGTTGGGCTAAAGCAGCGGTTCTCAACCTGTGGGTCGGGACCCCATTTGGGGTCAAACGACCATTTCACGGGGGTCGCCAAACAGCGCAGTCCGCCATTTTTTCCCCCCTTTTCCTTAGCTGTGCTATTCCCTTTTATTCTATTGGCTTTTGAAAGCCAATAGAATAGACTCTCTTGAATAGAGTCTAATTCTATTGGCTTTCCAAAGCCATTAGGAATTGTCCAGGCTGTCTCGGCCCTGCTGAGCCCGCCAAAAGTCCCCTTCTGCAAACGGTGGTGCACCAGTCGTAGTCCTCGACTTACGACCGGTTGAGTAGTCCTCGACTTACGACCGGTTGGGGGTCGCGGCATTAAAAAGGTTGAGAACCACTGGGCGAAAGTCTGCCAGGAAGCTTCGATGGCTGAAGGAGGGGCAGAACCTGGCGGTCCCAGGACCCCGGGGGGGTCGGAGAGGGTGGGCTGCTCTCCCCAGCCACCACGAGTCTTGCATTCAAGTCTGTGGAGAGTCCCAATCATTCCGATCATGGTTGTCCCAAAGCTGCTTTTCCCAAATAGCAACTGGACCTCCTTGTTTTTTCCTTTGAAAACATTCTGCTTGTCACCCAAAAACCTTCTCCAAGGTAGGATTTTTTTCCCAATGGGTCGTTGAACGCCCCGACATAGAAAGAGATATAAAGGACCACACACACATACACACACAGACATATTCCAGGATTTGAACTACCACCTCAGCAATGGGCAATCCTGAATAGGATTTGCACCTCACACAGAGTCTGTTGGGACTCCCTCTGTAATAAACGGGGCATAATAACGTCCCCTTAGTGCGACGGGTGGGATCCCACCTCAAACTGTAGATCCCATTGTGACCGGCTGTAAGCTGAGGGCATCTACTGGTCCAGGATCTGATTGAGTTTTTTTTCCCCATATAGATGCTACATTTCAGTGATTAGATGGCCTGGACATTCCTATGTGAACATAGATGTTTTTAACATTTATTGGGTTTATTGGATTCTACTAATCTAGATGAAATCTAGAAACAACTAGAACTAAGGAGAAATTTCCTGACAGAACAATTAGCCCGTGGAACAACCTGCCTCCAGAAGTTGTGGGTGCTCCAACACTGGACGTTTTTAAGAAGAGACTGGACAGCCCTTGGTCTGAAATGGTACAGGGTCTCCTGCCTGAGCAGGGGGTTGGACTAGATGACCTCCGGGTCCCCTCCGACTCTGTTCTATTCTAAATGTCGATATCTATTGCCAGTCCGCATATGATAACGCCACTCGCTCAATAAATAAATTAGCGAGGAAATCCAGTCGCTTTTTGGAAAAGCAGCTTTGGGATATCTTGCATTTCAACCCTTAGAGCAGTGGTTCTCAACCTTTTTAATGCCGCGACCCCCAACCGGTTGTAAGTCGAGGACTATTCAACCGGTCGTAAGTCGAGGACTACTCAACTGGTGCAGCACCGTTTGCAGACTGGGACTTTTGGCGGGCTCAGCAGGGCAGAGACAGCCTGGACAATTCCTATTGGCTTTCAAAAGCCAATTGAATAAAAGGGAGTAGCACAGCTAAGGAAAAGGGGGGGGAAAAATGGCGGACTGCGTTGTTTGGCGACCCCCGTGAAATGTTCGACCCCCAATGGGGTCCTGACCCACAGGTTGAGAACCGTTGCCTTAGAGGCTACTCCCCGTTAGCCAGCATCCCATCCTTCGTTCACGCTCACCCTGTCCGGAATTTAATTTTGCTTCCCTTTTTCCTACTCATTTTTCATCGTCATCCTTTTTTTTCCCCCTTTTTTTGTGCGTGTGTGTGTGTGTGTGTGTGTGTGTGTGTCTTGTAGGAGCGATTGTGTTTGCCTCTGCACATTTTAGAAGAGAAAGGCTTGACGCAGGTGGCAGAGACTGTGCAGACCCTCCTGGAATGGGCCCCCCCAAAGCAACAGCACCACCACCACCAGCACCACCTGGGCGCTGCCTAAGGAGCCCCGAGAACTGCTTCCCGGGCTGACGGAAGGAGGCGAGTGCGAGTGCCGCCTCGCCCAGGATGGACAGGTCTTGCGTTCGAAGAGCCACCGCTGAACCCCGACTTCCTGGTGGGAATCCTTTGCCTTTGGTTTCTCCACTTTTTTTTATTATTATTATTATTGGGGGGGGGGAGGTCACCGAGGTTTCCATTGGACTTTTGTGCTTTGTAAAGCGTTTTTTTTTTTTCTGGGGCGGGGGGGGGAAGGGGGTGAAAACTCCAGGAACCCCTTGGCTTCCTATTGAAATCTCCTCCTTGGGAAATCCGAGCAGGGGGAGGAAAAAGAAGGAAGGACTTTTTAATCCCGCCACCATAGAAATTGTGAGGTCCTCGGTAGGTTTAACACGGAGGCATTTTTTTGTTATTATTTTTATTTTTTTCACTTCGGCTCTGAACAATCCCGCAGACAAGGTCAGCTCCGGAAAGACTCAAGCGATGGCCCTCGTTAGCCAGTCCCGAATGCCCCTGTTCTTTCGCTCGTTTTTCTTCCTTTCGTCGTCATCGCTTCCCACTTGAGATGTTTCTTAACAAAAAGTTCTAAAAACGCACGTTCCTTCGGCACGCCGGGTCCCGAGATGTGCCAGAAACCCCGCCTAATTCTGCTTTAAGTCGGCAAGTGGGATGCCCGGATCTGAGAGAGCGCCTGGTACGACTTTAATAATCCACCCTCAAATTATTTTGTTTTCCTTTAAAGGAGTTGATGCGCGAGAAATAAAGGTATAAAGGACGCCTGTTAAGTGAAGAAGAAACGGGGCACAGCTAGATGCCCTTCTGGGTGCTTGAAAGAGCAGCTCCCCCCCTCCCCATGCAGCTGACCCAATCCAGCTTTTTTTGCTTTCTTCTTCCTGTTAACCTTCCTAGTTTTCTTAATTAGTTTTTATTAAATGTGCCGGTGAGATTGCAAACTACTTTAAGCACTTACTCAGAGGAGGCGATTAGGAAGGACTCTTTTAAGTGAACCAGGCACGGTTTGGATCCCGTTGGAAAAGTAGCTGCAACGCCTTGAATCTGCCCACAGCGTTAACTCTGCCTAGATGGAAAAGACAAACCTGAATAAAATTTGCAGGTTTTTTTTTTTCTCCCCCTCCTGGAGATGGCGCGTCCGGCAGAACAAATGAGTGCCAAGTTTCAAGATCCGATTCAAATGGATCCTCGCGTTCCTTTCCGTGTGGTTTTCACGCTTAGGGACCATCCCAACGAAAGCCACTTCTGGCGTTGCGAGTGGAAAAACGTGCGCTCCGGTGTTTGAGTAGGAATGTGGCAGCACCGTTGTGCCCTAGAGCAGGGCTCCCCAACTTTGTCTACTTTTAAGACTCGTGGACGTCAACTCCCAGAATTCCCCAGCCAGCCAATTCTGGGAGTTTGCAGTTCACAAGTCTTATAAAAAGTTGGGGAATCCCTGCCGTAGACGAAGGAAGGTGGATGTTTGGGGTGCCAGGGAAGGAGTGTGTGCAATTGAAGGAACGTTTAGCCGTTCAATCCCTGAGCAAGTAGCAGGAGAAGCATCGGCCGGAAAGAAATTCCGGCAGGCCGAGATTCAGCTGCCTGAAGTCCCTGTTCTTGGTCGTTGCAGGGCCTGGGAACTTTTTTTAAAAAAAAAAACACTTTGCACGTGAAATCAGATGTGTATCTCGGACTCCTAAGTGAAGGCAAAGTTAGTGTAAGGTCACTCAGGACAGGTGTGCAAGGTGGAGGAAATAAGAAAAAGGAGGGCTAGTTGGAACGGATTTGGGAATGGGCGCACAGGACCATAACTGCATTTTTTAAAAATTTTATTTAGTGGCAGGGGCTCCACCTGCTTCCCCCCCCCCCCAGTTGTGTCCAATCAACCTTGTTTGTTTTCAAGCTCCTGTTCGCTTCGCCAAGCTAGGAATAGGCAACAGTTTCCTATTTCTTTCTTTCTTGCCCTTTCCTTCTCCACCCCCCCCCATCACTATTTTATTTTTGTCTCTTTCTCAGGAGGCTAGCTTTTCTGCATCTCTGCGATGCACTTAACACTGTGTTTCTCAACCTTGACAATTTTAAGGCCTGTGGACTTCAACTCCCAGAATTCCACAGCCAGCATTGCTGGCTGTGGAATTCTGGGAGTTGAAGTCCACATGCCTTAAAATTGACAAGGTTGAGAAACACTGAACATTTTTAAGTTTTGGTTGTTTTTTTAAAAAAAACAAAACACTGGCCTCCCACACACCCTTCTTGAACACACCCAGAGCCTGTTTGGCCCAAAAAATTAAAAAAAAAAAAAAGAGAGAGAGAGCATCCGATAGCCATCACGTCCTGGGTTGTTTCTTTCAGGCTGCTTCTGGCTTGCAAAAGGCTGGGTTGGCGTCTTACAGAAGCAGCGTTGTAGAAAAAAAGAGATGCTTGGAAGACACCATCCAGGGCTGCAGAGAGCCTGCAAGGTCCCATTTTCTGCTTTAAAGCACGAGGCTTCTGCAGTTTGGGGGATCCTCGGCTTTGCAAGTGAAAATACGGTGGTTTTTTTTTTTTTTTTTTTTTTGAAGGGGTCCAAGGCAGCGTTTCTGAAGCCTCGTTTTGCGGGTTTTTGAGTTTTCAGATTTCAAAGGGGCTAATCTCCTATTCTGTCTGCTTGCGAATTTGTTTTAATAAGCTGCTTCTTGGGTTACTCGCACCCACCCTCCTGCAGTATTATAAGGTTTGGAGCCTTTGAAATCCTAAACGTTTTTCCTTGGGGCTCCGTCGCGGGTGCGTGGTCAAGTCTTTTGAATGAGAAGCAGCTTGTTTTCGAGGGTCAACCCTGAGCTGGTTCAGGGCAGAATCTCAAACGCAAGAAGATAAATCTGTTTTTGAGGTTGGAACACAATTTCGAGCCTGAAGCACTTCCAACCCATTAAAATGGACATTTGAGGCACGTTTGGCGTGAAAATGGTTTATTTTGAAGCTGTTTGCCCCTCTTGGGAGAGTGGTGTGTGTTTCTGTTCTTTGCCTAGGCAAAGAACACCCGTCTGAAAGTGGCCAAGGTGGAACCACACTGGCCTAGACAGCTTGAGTTGGGTGTCTTTGCTTGGAAAAAGTCTTCCTTGCAACTCAGCTGTGCGAATCGGCTTTGGTGTGTCAGCAAAAAGAGGGAAGGGATGAACGCACAACAGACGTGGTCTGCCTTGTTGCAAAAGTGGCTCGCTCCTGTGGTCAAAATGGGAACACAGAAGACCACTGGTGTGTGTGGGAGAGGGGTTTACCCTAGTAGGACGCTTTGCTGGCCTCTGGTGCAGGAAACTGTAGAAGACATTCTTCAGGTGTAGCTCAGCCAGATGGAAAAAGGCAGAGTCCATTTCTCTTCCCATCCCTCCCTCCCTCCCTTCCCCGAGCAGCCCCTGTGTGATAACCGCCTGCTGCATCGGCTTTGTTGCGCTCAGCGTTGCGTGGCACGGAAGGAAACCCCTCTCTTCAGCCAACACGATTTGGTTATCGTTCTACCGAAAGAAAGAAAAAACTGAAAGACGCCCTCCGAACAAACAGACAAACCAAAAAAAAATATCCTTTTTTTTTTTAATCGCAGGTTTGAAACTGGCTTGAGGATTTGTGTTTTGCCTTTATTTATGTGCAATTCTCTTTTTTCTTATCGTTGATGAAAACAACAAAAAAAGGTGTGTTAAAATTGTAGAAGCAACAACGGGTGACTGTCCTCTAATGAAGATTATGTTGGACGGGGGGGGGGGTCCCTCCTGTCCCTTGCGCACACACATACACACACATACACAGTATTTTCTGCTACATTAGTTCAATGCTATGATTTTTTTTTTTTATCGAGGAACTACAAATAACCAGGAATCTTTGCAACTGACATTAGGAGTTTGGCCTTTGCCGGTAGCTGTTCTAATGTCCTTTTCTTTTGAGCGTGAATTCGCCCCCTTAGCACCCAATTTTCTGAGGAGCAATGGAAGAAATGTCCTATCCTGATGAATACCTGACCCCGTTATCCTCACGACCAAGGATTGAGTTATGCCCAGAGTAAGTTAACCAGAATCAACCCGGCATCTATCCCTTGGTGGTGAATGCCGGTTGGGTGTCAATCGGTCACCACTCATCCAGGCTATCTTAATTCCTCCAAATCCCACCAAACAACCCGGGTCAAATGAAGTAGCTGTGTGGAAAGCAGACCCACCTTTATTTATTTTATTTTTGCTGGATGAAATCTGAGGATAGCTGCTTAACTCTTTTTGTCTCTCCCGGAGAAGTTGGCGTGAATTGCAGAGGAAGTAAATTGCTTTATTCCTTCACTGAGTAGGAGAGAGTTAATGCTGCTACTATCCCCAGCTAATCAAGCGGAGCTCAGCCTCCCAGGATATTGTCACAAAGTTTTTCCTTATAGTAGCCGGGAGGTTCGTGTTTTGCAAAATGACCTCAGTTGTGTCATGTTCGTAGCAGATCCGATTCCTAACAAAGCTACGTTAGAAAGAGAGATCTTTCCGTGTTCCTTCTGTCCTAACCGGTGCTACATCTTGATGAAATTAAGGGTCTTGGTTTTAAAACGTCGGTGTTCTCCATAGAACTGTTTGGAAGTTGTGGTTTTTTTTTCAGTGCCCCACAATTTGCATTTTTTCTAGGCCAGAAGATCAGGGCTTCCCTTTTGTTGTTTCTGCCAACTCTAAAGTGTAATTCAGTTTTTCCCCAGCTAATAGTGCTGGGCAGATGAGTTTGGACCACAATCTCCTTAATCCCCAGCCAGTGGCTGGCTCAGAATTAAGAGAATTGGCGATCCATCCCAGCTCGAGGGCACCACCCTGGGGGGAAAAGCCGGTTGTAAGTAGTAGCGTAGCCAAAGAATTTTTGTTTGTTTGTTTAATATTTCCTATATTTGTATGTCTGTAAATACATTCCATGGAAGGCTTATCAACTATAAATGTCATGATATCATGGGTTTTGTTTTCCATTGCCTGTATATGTTACCAGTCCGTTTCTAGCACACCTGATATAATAAACTCCAAACCTGGGTGATTTGAAATAAATAAAAAAAATTAAAGCTTTAAAACCTGCCTCTGCAAACAGAAGCGTTTTATTCCGAAGCAGGTTTATCCAATCTCTCCTATTTTCGGTTTCTAGCGTGACTTTAAATTAGTTTTTCTGTCACTAAGGGCTACGCGATAATTTTGCAATAAAGTTCAGATTCTTCTCCTCCCAACGCTCAGCTTTTCAAGGGGATTGTCCAGTAAGCCTTGGGTTTTTAGAGGAAAGATAGCCGTGTGACTTCACCGGGTGTCTTCAGGGTACAAATTTCCAGGTTGCTAAAGCCGTGGGAAATCCGGAGTTAATATCCCAGGCATGAAGGAGGGTGATCTGGGGGTTAATTTTTCATTTATGGTGGACAGAGGGCCTGTGGTTATTTGCCAGGGGTACTCTATAGATCCTATACTGAGGACTCTTCAAAGTTAACCAGTGGAACAACCTGCCTCCAGAAGCGGTGAATGCTCCAACACTGGAAGTTTTTAAGAAGAGACTGGACAGCCATTTGTCTGAAATGGTATAGGGTTTCCTGCCTGAGCAGGGGGTTGGACTAGATGACCTCCAAGGTCCCTTCCAACTTTATTATTATTATTATTATTATTATTATTATTATTAAAGTTCTTTCTGGCAACCATCCCGTTGGCATAAGGCAGCCAAAGAAACTCCTGAGACATTATTTTACCAAGAGTAGAACTTTACTGATCGATCCATACAGGCAGAAGAAAGAGAAAAGCCAGTTCTGAAGTTTTCACGGGCAAAGTCGCAGAGGTAAAATCCCCTTTTTTTTCTCCCCTGGGCCATCCACAATTCATTGTCCACCCATCAATTGCAGTCAATTTATTTTGGGAAACTGTCTCAGCGCCTTGGAGCTTCCCCATCTTTCGACCTTGGGCAGGTGACCGGCCCTCGGCTCTTGCATTCCACATTTCTCTCCCAAGCCTCTCTTGTTTACCAAACCTATCCACCTTCCCCTCCCTGTTTCTGTTGTCTGTCTGGTGGGGGGGGGCTTGCGTGGTGAGTCAAACATGACACCTTCCAATTCTCATTCTAAAAAATTAAGAGTAGAATAGAATAGAATAGAATAGAATAGAATAGAATGCAGAATAGAGAATAGAATAGATATTGGCTCTAGAAGAGAGAATAGAATAGAATAGAATAGAATAGAATAGAATAGAATAGAATAGAATAGAATAGAATAGAATGAAATAGAACGAAATAGAATATAGAATAGAATGAAGAATAGAAATAGAATGCAGAATAGGAATAGAATAGATACTGTATATAGAATAGAATGCAGAATAGAAAATAGAATAGAATACATATTGGATCTAGAATAGAATGCAGAATAGAATAGAATGCAGAATAGAATAGAATGAAATAGAATATAGAAATAGAATGCAGAATAGAATAGATATTGGATATAGAATAGAATGCAGAACAGAAATTGAATTGAATTGAATACAATAGATATTGGATCTAGAATAGAACAGAACAGCTGGAAGGGATCTTGGAGGTCTTCTAATCCAGCCCCCTGTCTCAAGGAGAACCTATACCATCTCAGACAAGTGATTGTCCAGTTTCTTCTCAAAAATCTCCAGTGATGGAGCGCCCACGATTTCTGGTGGCAAGCTGTTCCACTGCTTGATTGTTCTCACTGTCAAGAAGTTTCTCCTCAGTTCCAGGTTGCTTCTCTCCTTGATCAGTTTCCAACCCTTGTTTCTTGTCCTGCCCTCTCTGGTGCTCTGGAGAATAGGTTGACCACGTTCTTACTAGGACTGCAGCTTCTGCTCTTGAATGGAAGAGCGCCTTTTGATGGCCATTAAATACAGGTAGGTCTTCTAATAAAGGAGAATATTTGTAGCTCAGGGCTGACATGAGGAATCTCCGGGGTTCTCTGACCTTGCCCGTAGGTAGCCTTCAACTTAACAACAGCTCCTTTAGTGACTGTTCAAACGTACAAGTCACGGAAAGAAGTGATTTACAATGGTTTTTCCGCACGATCCCTTCAGCCCTGGTCAGGTGGTCAAAATTCAGACTCTGGGCAACTGACTCCTATTTATGACGGTTGCCATATCCCCGGGGTTGTGCGATCCCCTTTTGCCAGATTCATTTAACAACCGTGTGACTAACAACTACAGTGATTCGCTTAATCACGGTGGCAAGAAAGGTCGTGAAGCGGGGCACAAAACTCGCTCAACCAATGACTCGGCAGTGGAAATTTTGGGCTCCATTGTGGTCGTAAGTCGAGGACTAGTGTAATTCCCCCTTTTCGTTGCTCCAGTCTGATCCCCAGCTCAGCCCTATCAGCTTCCATGCTTACTCGGACTAGAAAACCCTGCAATGGAGATTCTGGGTGCAATTTTGGTTTTAATAATAATAATATAGTTGGAAGGGACCTTGGAGGTCATCTAGTCCAACCCCCTGCTCAGGCTAGGAAACCCTATACCATTGCAGACAAATAGCTGTCCAGTCTCTTCTTAAAAGCTTCCAGTGTTGGAGTATTCACCGCTTCTGGAAGCAGGTAGTTCCATTGGTTAATTGTTCTCACTGTCAGGAAGTTTCTCCTTAGTTCTAGGTTGCTTCTCTCCTTGATGAGTTTCCATCCGTTGCTTCTTGTCCCGCCTTCAGGGGTTTTGGAGAGTAGCTTGACTCCCTTTTCTTTGGGGCAGCCCCTGAGATACTGGAAGGCTGCTATCCTGCCCCCCCCCCCTCATCCTTCTCGTCATTAAAATAAACATACCCAATTCCAGCAACCGTTCCTTATATGTTTTAGCCTCCAGTCCCCTGATCCTCTTTGTTGCTCTTCTCTGCAATCTTTCTAGAGTCTCAACATCTTTTTTACATCATGGTGACCAAAACTGGATGCCGTATTCCAAGTGTGGCCTTACCAAGGCCTTGTAAAGTGGTATTAACACTTCACGTGATCTTGATTCTCTTCCCCCTGTTAATGCAGCCCAGCACTGTGTTGGCCTTTTTGGCAGCTGCAGCCCACGGCTGGCTCCTATTTAGGTGATTGTCCACTAGGACAATCAAACTTCATTGAACCCCCACAATATTTGCATCCTCTTTTAGAATCACCAGTGTAAAGCATGGGCACCTTGTTGGAATTATTAGCCAGCTTCCCTTTTTCCTTTATTTTTTTTTAAATGAAAAACAAAAAAGACACTGGCTTAGAGACCCCAGGATGGGTCCTCCCCAAATGAGAGACACAAATGCTTGAAGACAGAATATTTCTAATTATTTCGGATCCTCTGGGCAAATGACAGAGCTGCTCTCTTCTCCAGTGTGCCCAAACTGGACCTGGGGATGGTCGTCCTCTTCCCATCACTTTTTCTTCTTCTGCCCGGCTTTCCCTTTCTTCCCTTTCTCTTTGCTGACCGGCTCTTCCTCCAGCATTTTCTTGAGGTTTCTGTAAGGACCGAGGAATCTGCGGACCATCATGCCTCTCCACCAGGCCTGCAGCTGAAAGGAAGACCGACATCGGCAAAATAAGGTAACCCCCAAACACAACTGGGCAGCTGCCTGGCTTAGAGAAGTTTGGGGCTGAGTTGTGTGGTTGTGAGTCAAGGACTCCATGTGTAAAGGGTGGGAGGGAGGGAGTAGCTTTTGAGCCTTTGCGGCCCAGAGGTGGGGAACTATGGCCCCTTCATGACTCGTGGACTTCAACTCCCAGAATTCCTCAGCCAGCATGGTGGAACTATGGCCCCCCTCATGGCTTGTGGACTTCAACTCCCAGAATTCCTCAGCCAGCATGGTGGAACTATGGCCCCCCTCATGGCTTGTGGACTTCAACTCCCAGAATTCCTCAGCCAGCATGGGGGAACTATGGCCCCCTCATGACTGGCAGACTTCAACTCCCAGAATTACTCAGCCAGCATGCCTGGCTGAGGAATTCTGGGAGTTGAAGTCCACGAGTCATGAAGGGGCCATCGTTCCCCACCTCTGAGGCAGCCCAGGATGGAGCCCTCCTCTTACCTTCAAGATGCTCTTCATCTCCAGGGCATCTTGCTCGACCTTCTTCCTCGCATTCTCTTTCTCCTTCCGGTCCTCGATGATCGCCAGCTCGCACGCACGGCACTGCCGAAAGCGAGAGGAGAGATGGGCTTTGGAGTCTCCTCTTTGGGAAACTGAAGCTTCCTCTCTGAATTCGCACTTAGTCTTCTCTTAGTGGGGTGGGTGGGGGCTGATCTGGGAGGGAGGTGTCTCTGTTCCTCCCCCCAGTTTGAAAAAATGGTTGGGGTTTTTTTTAAATTCGGGCCAGGTGATTGACCCAAGGATACCTAGCTGGCTTTAGAACTAGAACTCACCTTCTCCTGGTGATTGGTCCAAAGTCACCCAGCTGGCTTTCCTGCCTAAGGCGGGACTAGAACTTACTCTTTCCTGGTGATTGGTCCAAAGTCACCCATCCGGCTTTCTTGCCTAAGGCGGAACTAGAACTCACCGTCTCCTGGTGATTGGTCCAAAGTCACCCAGCTGGCTTTCGTGCCTAAGGCAGGATTAGAACTCACCATCTCCTGGTGATTGGTCCAAAGTAACCCAGCTGGCTTTCGTGCCTAAGGCAGGATTAGAACTCACCGTCTCCTGGTGATTGGCCCAAAGTCATCCAGCGGGCTTTCCTACCTAAGGTGGGACTAGAACTTACTCTCTCCTGGTGATTGGCCCAAAGTCACCCAGCCAGCTTTCCTGCCTAAAACGGAACTACAACTCACAATCTCCTGGTTTCTCGGCCAGCTCCTTGACGGCTACACCAAACACGGATACGCCCATAAAAAACAGATCTTGCCCGTAGGACCGCCATCTTTTCACCGCACCCTGCAGATGACCCTGAGCCCACCCTCCCCTCGCACTCGGCCCTCCTCTGCCGAGACCTTTGCAGGTGCCCATGCAGCTGCTCCGGATCCCAGACGGCGTTCCTCCTCGTCACCCACCTTGAAATGGGGGGTGCCGATGGGAACGGCTGGCGTGTCCCTTCCTACCTGCTTGGCCAGTTCTTGCAGAGAGGCCTGGTCCGCCGTTCGCGAGGATTTCAGGTTGTTGAGGGCCTGTTGTTTGGCCTCGGTTTCCTTTTCGTACTTCTCCATCCAGTACTCCAGCTTCTCTTCTATGCTCTGTTTGTGAGAGGCGTGTGTGGTCACTTCGCACCTTTTTAAGACCCGTGGACTTCAACTCCCGGAATTGAAATCCACCTATTTTGAAAGTGCCAGATTCGAACACAGGACCCAGAACACCGGTATGCCCCTTGACTCTCCCTATCAACTTCCTTCCCAACTGCTTCTTTTTGAGCTACACGAACACACACACGCACACCAACTTTGTTCTTCCCACCTCCCACGCTCCAAGTCGCTTACATCTCAACACCGTGTTTTCTGCTACAGGCAAGTCCTTGACTTACAACAGTCCATTTAGTGAGGGCGCAAAGTTCACAACGGCACTGGGAAAAGGGACTTACGACCGGTTTTCACACGTCTGACTGTTGCAGCATCCCCCAGTGATCAAATTTCAGACGCTTGGCAACTGACTCGCATTTACGACGGTCGCCGTGTCCTGGGGGAGGGTCACGCCATCCCCTTTGGTGACCTTCTGACAAACGAAGCCAAGGTGGGGAAGCTGGGTTCGCTTAACGAACGTGTGAGAATAACTGAACCACTGCAGGGATTCGCTTCCCAAAGGACGTAAAATGGGGCAAACCTCCCTTAACAAATGTCTCACTTAGCAGCAGAAATCTCAGTTGTGGTCGTAAGTCGAGGACTAGTGATGTCAGACGAACGTTAGCCACCTCCACGCCTGGCATCTCACCAACTCCGGTTTCTCCTTACGACATGTACAATTTCATGCCAGTTTTGCCCTCCCGACTGCCGATCCGCAGTGACCAGCTTGGCGTCCTGCCAGCCCCTCGCCCTGCGGACAGGTGGACCGACTCCCAGAATTCCGAGCAGCGGCCGTGCGAGGTTAGGAATTCTGGGAGCTGAAATCCACTGAGGGAGACTGCCGGCCAAGCCAGCAATCAGAGTTTGCTCCTCTGCCCGACTGACCAGGTTCAACTCCTGACTCGGCTAACAAAATCATAGATCGTAGAATAGGACTGGAAGGGACTCTGGAGGTCTTCTAGTCCAACCCCCTGCCCAAACAGGAGACCCTATACCAGGGGTAGGCAACCTTGGCTCTTTTATGACTGGTGGACTTCAACTCCCAGAATTCCTGAGCCAGCATGGGGGAACTATGGCCCCTTCATGACTTGTGGACTTCAACTCCCAGAATTCCTGAGCCAGCATGGGGGAACTATGGCCCCTTCATGACTTGAGGACTTCAACTCCCAGAATTCCTGAGCCAGCATGGGGGAACTATGGCCCCTTCATGACTCATGGACTTCAACTCCCAGAATACCTGAGCCAGCATGGCTCAGTTTGGAAACCTCTGCCTTTCCCCTCAGCATGGCTGGCTGAGGAATTCTGGGAGTTGAAGTCCATGAGTCATAAAAGAGCCCAGGTGGCCTACCCCTGGCCTAGACCATTCCAGACAAATGGCTGCCCAGTCTCTCTTTAAAAGCCTCCAATGATGAAGCACCCACAACTTCTGGTGGCAAGTAGTTCCACTGGTTAATTGTTTCTCCTTAGTTCTAGGTTGCTTCTCTCCCTTTTGCGACCTTCTGACAAGCCAAATCAATGGGGGAATCCAGATTCACTTCACAACCGTGTTACTAATTTAACAACTGCAGGTATGCGCTTAAGCCACAGGGGTAGGCAACCTTGGCTCTTTTTTTTTTTTATTAAATTTTTAAAATTTTACAAAAACAAAACAACCCATCCCCAAACTTCCCCAACCCTCCCATTCCCTCCCCCGACCTTCCCAGAGCTGAACATAGGCTTAATTAAAATTTCTTCAAATAATCTTAAAAAAAAATATAAACCATGAATAAATCTAAATATTAAATACATTAATTAAACGAACTATAAGATAATTAACAATAAT
This sequence comes from Crotalus adamanteus, assembly GCA_039797435.1. NCBI lineage: Eukaryota > Metazoa > Chordata > Lepidosauria > Squamata > Viperidae > Crotalus > Crotalus adamanteus. The sequence continues at coordinate 102,674,004 of CM077922.1, read as the reverse complement.
ATATATATAAAAAAACATAAATACCAAAAGAGTAATACTTGAAAGAAAAAAGAATAAAGAAAAGGAAAAAAGAAAAAGATAAAAGAAGGTATAATAAAAATAAAAGATAAAAATAAAAAAGGGAATAAAATCTATAAGATGTTTTAAATTTTAAATATAAGTTATTGAAAAACTAAATAGTATTTTTAATATCCAACTTATATTGTATAAAATCTATCCATTTTTTTCCATACCGCAAAATACTTCTCCTGCGATTGATCCTTCAAGAAAGCCGAAATCTTTGCCATTTCCGCCAAATAAGAAACTTTAAAAAACCACTCTTGCAAAGTAGGCAAAGATTCCTTCTTCCAACATTGCCCTACTAGCAGCCTTGCGGCTGTAATTAAATTTAACATCAATGTGGTCTCTTTAGTATCACAATCAGTAACAATACCTAACAAAAACAATTGTGGGGTAAATTTTACCCTCCTTCTAAAAATTCTTTGAATATTCCACCATATCTTAATCCAAAAGGCTTTTATATTTTTACACGACCACCAAATATGATAGTAAGTAGCATCCAAACAACCACATCTCCAACATTTGGGCTGTAAATCAGGATACATACGAGACATTTTTTGTGGATCAAGGTGCCATCTGTAAAACATTTTATAAAAATTCTCCCTTAAGTTCTGGGCTTGTGTAAATTTGACATTCCTCACCCAAATAATTTCCCAGGTATCTAGTAGAACTGGTTCACCAAAATTTTGTGCCCATTTAATCATACATTCTTTAATTAATTCTGCCTCTGAATCCAATTCTACTAGCACCCCATAAATTCTCTTAATATGAGTTTGTCTTTGGTCTTTTACTTGTTTGCAACCTTGGCTCTTTTATGACTCGTGGACTTCAACTCCCAGAATTCCTGAGCCAGCCATGCTGAGGGGAAAGGTGAAAGCCATGCTGGCTCAGGAATTCTGGGAGTTGCAGTCCACGAGTCATAAAAGAGACAAGGTTGCCTACCCCCTGGCCTAGGCCATTTCAGACAAATGTTTGTCCAATCTATAACTGTAACTCCTTCCATTCCCCACCGTCCAGTCAGAGCTGAAGAAGCTTCTGGGACGAGAAGCGAAACGTCTTCAAAGAAAAAACAAGAAAGTCCAGTTGCCTCCTGAAAAACCAGTTTAGGATTAGGGGTGACATGATAGCAGCCTTCCAGTATCTCAGGGGCTGCCCCAAAGAAGAGGGAGTCAAGCTATTCTCCAAAGCCCCTGAAGGCAGGACGAGAAGCAACGGATGGAAACTGATCAAGGAGAGAAGCAACCTAGAACTAAGGAGAAACTTCCTGACAGTGAGAACAATTAACCAGTGGAACAGCCTGCCTCCAGAAGTTGTAGGTGCTCCAACCCTGGAGGCTTTTAAGAGGAAATTGGCAGCCATTTGTCTGAGATGGGTCTCCTGCCTGAGCAGGGGGTTGGACTAGAAGACTTCCAAGGTCCCATCCAACTCTCGTTCTGTTCCTTTCAGAGGAATGAGGTTTAGAGTCGTCACCCACCGTTTGCTGCTGCTTCAGGAAAGCCTCGATCTCCATGTGGACTCGGATCTCTTGATCCATTTCATTGCGCAGCTTCTGAAGTCCGGGAGGAGAAGAAAAGGGCTGTCATCAAAAATGGGGATCCCACACGGCCTGTCTCTTCCCCCCCCCCCCCGAGTATCAGACTGAAGGATGGATGGATGGATGGCAAAGGGGCAGGGTATCTATTGCAGGGAACCCTCGGCGTACGACTATCATTGGGACCAGAATTTCCACTGGTAAGCAAAGTGGTGGTTAAGCAATTCATGCCTGATTTTACGACCTTATGTCGCCTGTGGCCATTGCATGACCCCGGGACGTTGCAGCCGTGGTCCATACATGTGCCCAAGAGCACAATGTGCTGTCGAAGAATGAAAGCTGGAGATGAACAGAGCAAGAAGAAGAAGAAGAAGCTATTCTTGGAAACGCAGTGAGATAAGAACCAAGTTCCTTTGGTGAAGGAAACCCCTGTGGGGTGAACCTAGGAGAGGAAGGCTGGCCAAATCTGCTGACGATGGAGCTTCATGTGTCCCGAGTCTGCAGGAACATCTCTCTCATTCATGCTCCTTCGCCAGCATCATGTTAGGCCTGGGACCTACTGCTTAGAAAGGGTCAACTATAATTATTTACACAACAGCATTGAAAAACGGGACACGACTGTTCCCCAGCCTGTGGCCGTCGCGACATCCTCACCGTCATGCGGTCTAAATTTGGGCACTTGGGTGTCTCCCTATCTCTCTCCTCTCCCCCCCCTCAAGAAAGCCCTCCTCCTCCCCCCCCAAAGGGAAACGTACCTCAATTTCATTCTGCAGATCGTTCTCGGTCAACGAGCACTTCTTCTGCGCTTGGGCTACATGGAGATCGGTGTCCTTCTTGACGTAGCGATTCTCCATGTCCGTTTTGGCCTTCATCTCCTGAAGCTGGTCCTTGAGGTAGGCAATCATCTCGTTCCGGTTCTGGGAAAGGACCAGGATGATGGTGGTGGTGGTGGTGGTGGACAACAAAAAGGAAGAAAGGTCTGCTAGTCAGGTCCATCCCTGGAGGTGGCCATCCAGACTGGACTAGGTACCCAACTAGGTAACGTCATCAGTGCTAGAAGGGTTTGCAGAGTGGAGAAGAAACGGAGGAGGAGGAGGAGGACGAGGACTGTGAGGTCCTTGATCGTCTTTAAACTTGGTCTTTTTCTTGCAGATATTTCATTATCAAACAAAGTGACATCCCGTGCTAGAAGAGAATGGAGTTCTCTCCCTATTTACATACACTCCCTTCTAGCCCTGATGATGTTACCTAGTCGGGTCATGAAATGTCTGCAAGAAAACCACCCAGCTCAGAGAGCCCCAAAGACCCCACAGTCATTGTCCTCCTCCTCCCACTCCCACTCCCACACCCCACTCCCTTCTAGCACTGATGACGTTCCCTAACTGGGTCGTGAAATCTGTAAGAAAACCACCCAGGTCAGACACCACCAAGGATCCCGTAATTCTCCTCCTCCTCCTCCTCCTCCTCCTCCTCCCTGCAAATCCTTCTAGCACTGATGACGTTCCCTAATTGGGTCATGAAACGTCTGCAGGAAAACAACCTCAGAGAGCACCCAGGACCCCACAGTTCAGCCCTGAGCTACAGAGATTCTCTCCCATTGGACTGTTGGAAATTGGGCTCTTCTCAGATGGGGAGGACAACCTGAGCCAGAGCACGATCCTTTTCCAAAGGAGGAAGGCTCACAACCTCTCCAATGTGCAAACTTTGTTTTTTTTTTTTTTTCCAAGCGGTTTCACAGGCGATGGAGTTCTCCAGGCAGTGGGCTTCCATTTGGCATCTGGGAATCCGTTAGGCCACGTCTAAAACCGATAACCCCTGGGAATGGGCTTGGAGGGATGCTGTTCAGTGGTGTCCCTCAACATTGTGATTTTTTTTTTAACACCACACACAGTTCAACTTTGGAACTGGCTACGGACCGGCTTACGAAACCGGGTGGAGGCACTTGGTGGAGGCCGGCGGCCTTGGAGGAGTAGGGTCGCCGCTCAAGGCCACGTGCTGGGAGACCAGTGGGCTTCCTCGGGTAACTGAGTGGGTGGGTACTGGTGGAAGAGACGGGCCAGGGTCCTCTCCGAAAGAGCCCTGCTTATGTCCTGATTTCCCACCCGAGGCGGTTAGACTAGAGCAGTGGTGGCGAACCTATGGCACGGGTGCCAGAGAGCCCTCTCTGTGGGCACGCCCGTCGTCGCCAGCATCTCGGGCAGGTCCATTAGGCCACCGCTGGCACGCGGAGCAACAGCCCCGCCCAGCGCAAAGGAGGCAAAGCGGCCAGCTAGCAAGCTGGAGTAGCGGTGGTAGAGCATGCCCCCATGCGCTCACTGGCCTCTATGTGCGGGGGGTCGATGGTGTCGGGCAGTGGCCGCCCCTGCCTCGCCTCGCCTTGCTCTGCAGCAATGGCACCTCTGCCCTACCCCCTGCCTCACACTACAGCAAAAACCTCCTGCCCACTGCCCCACCCACCAGAGATCCCCTGGATCTCCCCCAATCCTGCCCAGTCCCCACAGATGTCCCCCCCCTCACGAGCAACATCAAGGTGGCCACGCCCACCCCGGCCGTGGCCACCCAGTCTGCCATGACCACCGCAGCCACATCCAGCCAGTGGGCCATGCCCCCCCCCACTGCCTCCCACCCTGAAGGCACCACAATACTGATGCGGCCCTGGCACTTTGCGATAAATAAAGTGGGTTTGGGGTTGCAGTTTGGGCCCTCGGTCTCTAAAACAGCGGTTTTCAACCTGTGGGTCGGGACCCCATTTGGGGTCGAACGACCATTTCACGGGGGTCGCCAAACAACGCAGTCCGCCATTTTTTCCCCCTTTTCCTTAGCTGTGCTCCTCCCTTTTATTCTATTTGGCTTTTGAAAGCCAATAGAAGAGACTCTCTTGAACAGAGTCTAATTCTATTGGCTTTCAAAAGCCAATAGGAATTGTCCAGGCTGTCTCTGCCCTGCTCAGCCTGCCAAAAGTCCCATTCTGCAAACGGTGCTGCACCAGCTGAGTAGTCCTCGACTTAACGACCGGTTGAGTAGTCCTTGACTTATGACCAGTTGGGGGTCGCGGCATTAAAAAGGTTGAGAACCACTGCTCTAAAAGGTTCGCCATCACTGGCCTAGAGTTCCCCAACCTTTCTGGATTGGCGGCCCGGGGGGGGGAAGGGAGGGATGGCTTTTTTGTGGGAGGGGGCAGGCACCCATCGCTCGCACGAGTGAGGCCGAGAGACTGTTGTGATGCTCACGCAAGTGGGGCCGTGAGCACCCGCAACACTCGCAAGAGTGGATTGGTGCGTGCGCCAGCCTGCCACTTGCGTGGGTCGATTGCAAATAGGCCATGGACCGGTGGTGGGCCACAGCCCACAGGTTGGGGACCCCTGGATTAGCCCATTCTGATATCCCAAAAGCTGAGCCCTTTTACTTAATAATAATAGTAAAGTTGGAAGGGACCTTGGAGGTCATCTAGTCCAACCCACTGCTCAGGCAGGAAACCCTGTACCATTTCGGACAAATGGCTGTCCAGTCTCTTCTTAAAAACTTCCAGTGCTGGAGCATTTACTGCTTCTGGAGGCAGGTTGTTCCACGGGTTAATTGTTCTCACTGTCAGGAAGTTTCTCCTTAGTTCCAGGTTGCTTCTCTCCTTGATGAGTTTCCATCTGTTGCTTCTTGTCCTGCCTTCAGGTGCCTTGGAGAATAGCTTGACTCCCTCTTCTTTGTGGCACCCCTTGAGATACTGGAAGGCTGCTATCCTGTCCCCCCTCGTCCTTCTCTTCCTTAAACTAGACATACCCAATTCCAGCAGCCTTTCCTTATATGTTTTAGCCTCCAGTCCCCTAATCATCTTTGTTGCTCTTCTCTGTACTCTTTCTAGAGTCTCAACATCTTTTTTACATCGTGGTGACCAAAACTGGATGCCGTATTCCAAGTGTGGCCTTACCAAGGCCTTGTAAAGCCGTATTAACACTTAATCGTCAGGGTTTGGGAAAAAGACCCTTTTTTCAGGCTGACCTGCAGCTCGTAATCCTTCTCCTTCTTGACCTCACCGAGCTGTTTCTGAAGACTCTTGATCTTCTTCCTTCCCATCTCTTCCCTGTAAATTGGGGGGGGGGGTGGTTGGGGGGGGGAGAGAGAACTGTGTTGAGAACAAAGGAGACCATTTCTTGTGGGCCAGCAAGGGACAGAGGTAAGTCCTTGACTTATAACTATTCGTTTCGGAACCGTTCAAAGTTACGGCAGCACTGGGAGAAAAAAAATAACCGGCTGAGGAATTCTGGGAGTTGGAAGTCCACAAAGCTGTTCGGGTCGGACACCCCGGCGTTATAGCTTTCCAAAGAACATGGAATAAGAGGAAAAACAGCCTCAAAAAGGGGGGGGAAAGAGCTCCGTCTCAACACGTCCCGCCAAAAAAATCAGGGAATTACCCGGCAGCTGGGCCCTTCCATCTAGCAACATGTGGTTGAGGGTCTAACTAGGGCAGGGGTAGGCAACCTGGGCTCTTTTATGACTTGTGGACTTCAATTCCCAGAATTCCTGAGCTGAGGGGAAAGGGAGAGGTTTCCAAGCTGAGCCAGGCTGGCTGAGGAATTCTGGGAGTTGAAGTCCGCGAGTCATGAAGGGGCCATAGTTCCCCCATGCTGGCTGAGGAATTCTGGGAGTTGAAGTCCACGAGTCATGAAGGGGCCACAGTTCCCCCACGCTGGCTCAGGAATTCTGGGAGTTGAAGTCCACGAGTCATGAAGGGGCCATAGCTTCCCTCATGCCGGCTGAGGAATTCTGGGAGTTGAAGTCTACAAGCCATGAAGGAGTCATAGTTCCCCCATGCTGGCTGAGGGATTCTGGGAGTTGAAGTCCATGAGTCATGAGGGGGGCCATAGTTCCCCCATGCTGGCTGAGGAATTCTGGGAGTTGAAGTCCATGAGTCATAAAAGAGCAAAAGGTTGCCTACCCCTGGTATAGGGGCACAGCTAGTTTTAAGTAGGTGTGCCATTCCGGAATTTGACGGTTAGGCACGGACCCTTGGCCGTGCCTCCTTCGGCCCCAGCCATCCGCTTCAGCCCATTTACACTAATACAATCCTGGGTTGCATAAAGAGAGGCATAGAATCAAGATCACATCTTGATTCATCCATCCATCCATCCATCCATCATCTGTCTGTCTGTCTGTCTGTCTGTCTATCTATCTATCTATCTATCTATCTATCTATCTATCTATCTATCTATCTTCTACTCTCTCAACGTACCCCCTCTCTCTATCATCTCTATCTACTCCCTCTCTATCATTCTGTCTGTCTATCTATCCCCCTCTATCATCTCTATGTACCCGTTTATCATCTATCTTCTCTATCTACTCCCTCTCTATCATTATCTATCTATCTATCTATCTATCTATCTATCTATCTATCTATCTATCTATCTACCCATCCATCTCTATCTCACACACACACACACACACACACCCCTACATACACACAAAGACAGACCCCTCCCTGTTCTGATCTGCCCTCCCCAAGCCAAAGGCATTGCAGGCCGTGTCTCCGGGCGAGGCCCCCGGCACAAAAGCCCTCGGAGTCAAGGGAGAGGGAAGAGGCGACCTGAGGACCAGGTTCTGAAGATTGGTCTTCTTGTCCCTTTCCAGAGTCACGGCCAACTGCAGGGTGCGGAAGGTCCTCAGCATCAGCATTTCATCCATGGTGCCTTCCAGCACATTGCTCGAGTATTGCCTGCCGGGAGGAGAGGGGAAGGGGTCAGCTCGACGGCCCAGCAGAAAGGGGGCTCAGGAGTGGGGGGGGGGAGTCCTTGGTGCTCTCTGAGCTGGGTGGGTTTCTTGGAGACGTTTCATCAACCAACTGAGTAACATCATCAGTGCTAGAAGGGAGGGGGCTTTATGGAGGAGGAGGAGGAGGAAGAAGACTATGAGGCCTTTGGTGCTCTCTGAGCTTGGTGGGTTTTTTGCAGACATTTCATGACCCAACTAGGTTACATCATCAGTGCTAGAACGGAGGAGGAGGAGGAGGAGACTGTGGTGTCCTTGGTGCTCTCTGAGCTGAGTGGTTTTCTTACAGACATTTCATCACCCAACTAGATTACATCATCCATGCTAGAAGCGAGGAGGAGGAGGAGGAGGAGGAAGAAGAAGAAGAAGACCGTGGGGTCCTTGGTGCTCTCTGAGCTTGGTGGGTTTTTTGCAGACATTTCATGACCCAACTAGGTTACATCATCAGTGCTTGAAGGAAGGAGGAGGAGGAGGAGGAGGAGACTGGTGTCCTTGGTGTTCTCTGAGCTTGGTGGTTTTCTTACAGACATTTCATCACCCAACTAAGTTACATCATCCATGCTAGAAGCGAGGAGGAGGAGGAGGAAGAGGAGGAAGAAGACTATGGGATCCTTGGTGCTCTCTGAGCTGGGTGGTTTTCTTACAGACATTTCATCACCCAACAGGGTTACATCATCAGTGCTAGAAGTGAGGTGGAAGAGGAGGAGGAGGAGGAGGAGGAGGAGGAGGAGGAGACTAGGAGACCTCCTTCCAGCTTCTATTCTATTCTATATTCTATATTCCATATTCCATTCTCCACCTGGAGTCCTACCTGTCCGCTTGAACCTTCTGAAGGACATCTGTGGACAGAACGCTCTGCCTGGTGGCCATGGTGAAGAGATGGTTGGACCGCTTCAGGTCAGAGCTGGTGTCCAAGAGCTGCCACCGAATTTCCGCCACTTTGCCCAGCTCGACGGGAATCTTGGCCAGGCTCTCGGCCCTCTTGTCCATGAGGTTCCTGTATTTCGCACTCAGCTCCTGCTGGCTGTTAAGGATGTCCTGCATGCCTTGTTCGTCAAGCTGAAGGAGAGGCAACGAAAGACGTGGGAAGGAGGCCTTCGAAATAGACCAGAGCTGGGACTGCTCAATCTTGGCAAGTTGAAGAAGGATGGACTTCAACTCCCAGAATTCCCTAGCCAGCACAACTGGCTGGGGGATTCTGGGAGTTGAAGTCGACCCCTCTTAAAGTAGCCACGGTTGAGAAACACTGGAGAAATTGGGGGGGGGGGTCAGTTGTGGTCCTAAGCTAGGGGTCTCCAAACTCGGCTGCTTTAAGACTTGTGGACTTCAACTCCCAGAATTCCTCAGCCAGCATGGCTGGCTGAGGGATTCTGGGAATTGAAGTCCACAAGTCTTAAAGCAGCCAAGTTTGGAGATGCCTATCCTGACTGTATTCCAGAGGTTGAAAAATTGTCCTCCAGCGCCACCTGCTGGACTTGGACTGCTAGGAAAAAAAGTCCTGAAAAAAAGTCACCGAATAAGTCAATAAATGGCCGTAGGTTTGCAACAAGGTGAAGACTTAGAATTATGCAACCACAGCAGCCAACAGTGAAACAAACCTACTAGAGGGTTGGCTAGATCAGTGAGAAGGAAATCCTGTTGGATCACAGGATCTTCCGCTCCACCCTCTCCTCTGGCCTGCCTGGACCACATCCCGGCCTACAAAGTTGGTAGGTGGTTGTGCCCCTTCTCCCCGCCAGATGTCTACTCGACCTTCCAGGTCACTTCCTTCATCTTGAATAACGGAACATTCATCAGTCGCTCGTTCACAGCCCGGCGCGGGCACTTACATCCTCCACGTCTTTCCTTCCCTCGTAGGAAACGGGCATGATGCAGCCGAGGATGGTCAGCTGGTCCGTGCAGTCTTCCAGGACAGCGGAAAGCCGAATGGCGTCCAGAGGGGGCAGTTTGGGGGTGGTGTTCTTGATCCAGTTCCATGATTCCCTGGCGCAAAGAAAGAGCAGGCTGGGCTTCAGAGAGCTGGCAGGCCCAAAGAGCCGGGAATGACCGACCGGTGGCCTTGCTTCCAAGGAGCCCTTTATTGTCGTTGCGCCTATGGACAGAATCTTGCCGGAGAAAAGCAAGTCTCTGCATAACTATGAGGTGTACGCTGGGAATGGCTAGGAAAGGTCCGTCTACTTTTGCTCTCTTTGTGCCTATCGAAGATTCCAAGCTCATCTGTCTCTTTGTCTCATCTGTCCCCTCCCAGTGATCACACCAACCATCAGAAACCAGGACTGTTTCAAGCACCAGCGCAGAGCGTACTTATAAACACTTTCATTGCAAAACCAAAACTCTGGATACAATCGATCTAGAAAGACAATCCCCCTCCCTCAGGTTTTGTGGCTCTTGGAATATTTAACTTAATTTTATTTTGTATTCTTTTCTTTTCTTTTTTTATTTTCTTTTATATTATTTCTTATTTTTTTTTTGTTTTATTTATTTTTATTATTTTCTTTTTTAATTGTTTTAATTTTTAATTTTTTATTATTTTATTGTTTTACTCTGTTTTGCTTTATTTATTTTATTTCACTTTATTTTATTTTTTATTTTTTTATTATTTATTTATTTTATTTCTTATTTCTTATTCTATTTATTTTATTTTTTATTTTCTATTTATTTTATTTATTATTTCTTATTTTATTTCTTATTTTTATTACTTTATTTTTTATTATTTTATTTTATCATTTATTTATTATTTATTTTTTATTTTATTTCTTATTTTTATTTTATTTCATTTTTTATTATTTTTTATTTTATTTATTTTTATTTTATTAATTATTATTTTATTTATTTATTATTTTATTTATTTATTATTTCTTATTTTATTTCTTATTTCTTATTTATTTTATTTTATTTTATATTATTTTATTTCTTATTTTTTATTATTTCTTATTTTATTTATTTATTTATTTGCTACCTATCTTGCCATGGGTTTACTCTGGGTGGTTTACAACAGTGAAAAGGAAGAAATGAAAACAAAGGTAAACAAAATAGATGTAAAATAATAGAACAAGAGAATAAACAATGAAAAAGAAAACAATAAGAATACGTTAATATCACAGCAAAATTTTACAAAGGAGGGCGTGACACGGCGCTGGTGGGGGCCCCCAAGTACCATTTTTCTGAGGCACAGCAGGATAAGCCTTTAAAAAAAAAGAAGTAGATCCCAGCGCCTCCTACATCCCCGGGATCTCCTGGTGGTCTCCCATCCAAGGACAAGCCAGCTGTAATCCTTGGCTACCTTACTGAGAACAGCCAAAGGCCTCCCCTTGGCCTAAAATGTATATGTTGCACCGGCCGTGGCTCTTGATTTTATATGCTGCTTAGGGCAGTAGTAGTCACAAATCAAATCAAATTTCCCCCTCTATCCTGGGATCTCCTGGTGGTCTCCCATCCGAGGACCAACCCAGTCGGACCCTTTCTCGGCCAGCGAGGGGCTGCCACGTAGCTTGGGCGAAAAGGCCTTTCCCGACCTAGCGAGGAGCACCGGGGGACCCCGAAACCGCGAAACCGTTTCGGGGATTTGGGGGGGAGACTCACACGGACTCCCTCCGCAGGAAAGAGGGGGTCGCCATGGTTACCAGAAAGCGTCCGAAGGGGCCCTGACCGAGATGAAGGCGGCTACGTAAATCCCTGTGAATTTTAGGACGGCCTTTAAGAACTCCGAGGGCGCCAAATACCTCCCTGGGCGTGAGAGAGCAGGGGGGAGAAATGGCTTAAAAACAAACGACCGAATAACAAAGCGAGGCGAGCCCAGGAAGCGTCCCCGAGCCGAGGGATTTCTGTCAGGCACATCCGATAGCCGCCTCATGAAAAACGACCGGCGAGGAGGCGTGGAGGGGGCCTTCTCGAGTGCCTGTCCCGGCGTGCCTCGCGGCTCGCCCTCCTTTTCCTTTCTCGCTGCCGCCATTTTGGGCCGCTGCTGCGGAGGTGAGGGCTGCGTCGGCGGCCGGTCGGCGGGTGTTAGCAAGGGGGGGCGCGCGGAAGGACGGCGCGGGAGCGGGCGGAAGGGCCGGCCGGTGGGAACGGGCGGGTCTGGCGGCGGACACGGACACGGATGGTTGGGATGCCGGCTGGATGCCAGCGGCAGCCAGGCCTGGTTTGGAGACGCGAAATCCGCTCTAGGAGTGGACGAGGACTCGTTGCTCTGCAGTCTGGCAAGGGAGGCCGGGATGTGGGACTCTCCTCGGGCCTAGATTGCGGGGGGGACCGGGGGGGGTCCCTTCCCTTCCCTCGCAGCCTCAATCAGACGAGATTTCCCCTCTACTAATCCCCTATCCTCAAAGATAGACTGCCTCTGGACTTGGAGGCTCCATTGTGGCTTTAATAATAATAATAATAATAAAGTTGGAAATGACCTTGGAGGTCATCTAGTCCAACCCCCTGCTCAGGCAGGAAACCCTATACCCCACAGTGATGATAATATAATCATTAGCTGTAACTTCATGTTCGCCTGCTGGGCCAGGTTAAGAGCCTACGCAAAACACTAAAAAGCATCTCGTGGCTACTAGTTACGGCAGTCATTGCTGCCATATTATTATGGCAATAATTATTACTTATTACTAACTGGCATAACTAGTACCCATGAGAACCTGTGTAATAATAATAAAGTTGGAAGGGATCTTGGAGGTCATCTAGTCCAAACCCCTGCTCAGGCAGGAAACCCTATACCATTTCGGACAAATGGCTGTCCAGTCTCTTCTTAAAAACTTCCAGTGTTGGAGCATTCACTGCTTCTGGAGGCAGGTTGTTCCACTGGTTAATTGTTCTAACTCAGGAAGTTTCTCCTTAGTTCTAGGTTGCTTCTCTCTTTGATTAGTTTCCACCCGTTGCTTCTTGTCCAGCCTTCAGGCACTTTGGAGAAGAGCTTGACTCCCTCTTCTTTATGGCAGCCCCTGAGATACTGGAACTCTGCTATCATGTCCCCCCTCGTCCTTCTCTTCATTAAACTAGACCTACCCAATTCCAGCAACCGTTCCTTCTATCTTTTAGCCTCCAGTCCCCTGATCATCTTTGTTGCTCTTCTCTGCACTCTTTCCAGAGTCTCAACATCTTAGTGTTTTGCGTGGGCTCTTACCTGGCACAGCTGGTGAGCACGAAGTTACAGCCGATAATTTGTATTTTAATAGTATTTTACTCTTGTTGTATAGGTTCCTGGCGTTGTATAGAACGCCTGAGAAATCTATAGAAGATGTGACGTTTTCAGGCAAAAGATTGAAATATCTGTTCTTGTTTTTAATATCTAGAATAGACTAGAGCTGGAAGGGACCTTGGGATCTTCAAACTTGGCCCTTTGATGACTTGTGGACTTCAACTCCCAGAATTCCTTAGCCAGGCACACTGGCTGAGGAATTCTGGGAGTTGAAGTCCACAAGCCATCAAAGGGCCAAGTTTGAAGACCCCTGCCCTATACCATTTCAGACAAGGGACTTATATGCTATATACAATGCCTAGGGCAGAGGTAGGCAACCTCGTCTCTTTTATGACTTGTGGACTTCAACTCCCAGAGTTCCTGAGCCAGCCATGCTGAGGGGAAAGGGAGCAGTTTCCATGCTGAGCCAGGCTGGCTCAGGAATTCTGGGAGTTGGAGTCCACGAGTCAAAAAAGCCAAGGTTGCCTGCCTCTGCCCTAGGATTGTATATAATACATAGGCATGATGCAGAAGAATAACAGGCATTTAGGCAAAATATGAGAAAGTCAAGAGATTTAGGCTTTATGGAAAAGACGTACTGCGTATGAAAATGAAAGAAGATATGCAAAATAAAGTACAAGATTTTCTAACTGAAAATAAATGAGAGGAAGAAAAAAAAACCCAGTATTGACCAGTATTTCTATTGAAATAAGGAAGGTTAAAATGACATTTTAGTATTTTATTTATAGAGTATTTTATACTCTACCGGTTTGCCTTTTGGTCCTGCATAGAATATCTAGTGTGAAATATTAAAGCATCGCCTATTTTGGCATTCTGTAGATTTCCTAGGCATTCTATAAAAGGCCTAAATTTCACACATTGAGGGTTACGTGTGCATGTATTTATGTTATTATTTTTAATATTGCCAGCCACCCAAAGTCACCTCGGGGTGAGATGGGCAGCAAACACATTTAATAAATAAAATATAAGACGTCAGCCTGAAACTCTGGAAAGCTGTTGCTAATTTAACATTTCACCGTGAAATATGCAGTCCATAAATGTAATAAATAAAAATAGACGATATTACAAACACCTATAAGAGACAGGCTGCCCAGGGCGTGTGAAGTGTATACATCTGCACATCAGATTCTGACCCACGCAAGCCAGTTCCACCTTTACCTCGTCAGCTATTTTTTTTTTTAAGTGTCACAAAATGTGCATAGTAGAATTTTTGCAGGACATGGAAGTCTACAATATGGTGTCTGCCTGCAATTTAATTTCTGTAGAGAAATGGGATGGACAATTGGTGGGGGGATATTGAGCAGTTCTGGTTTCGGGGAAGGCTGTTAGAGGCAGGGGGAGGGAAGTCCTTGTCGTGGGTTTGGATTCAGCCCTTAAGGAGTGCGCAAAGAGTGCATGGTTGAGCTACAGGTGTCTCGGTTCCCCTACTTGCATTTCTTGAGAGGGTGGTGCACAGATTGATGGTAGGGGTGTGAATTCAGTGCATTTAGACCAGTATGCCTCAGTTTTGCGAATTTGAAGAGATGGATTTCAACTCTCAGAATTCTGGCTGAGGAATTCTGGGAGTTGAAGTCCACCCGTCTTCAAGCTGGCGAAGCTCGGAAAAAAAACCCCACTATTTTAAGCCTTGAGTGATGCCTTTTCTAAAATGAAAGGAATAGAATAGAGCTAGAAGGGACCCTGGAGGTTGTCTAGTCCAGCCCCCTGCTCAAGCAGGAGAACCTATACTGTCACAGACAGGGGACTGTCCAGTCTCTTCCTGAAAATCTCTAGGGATGGAGCGCCCACGACTTCTGGAGGCAAGGAGTTCCACTGGTTGATTGTCCTCAGTGTCAGGAAGTTTCTCCTGAATTCCAGGTTGCTTCTCTCTTTGGACAGATGGAGCTCTTGAGCAAACCTGCAGTAGGGGAAGTGCGACACGGGGATTGTAATATTGCTTGTGCCCAAACCAGGTTTACTAAGCTGTGTTGATGTCTCTCTCTCCCTTAACAGCTTTTTTTCTTCTCTTTTGTGTAGGCCTGCTGGAAACGGGACTTCTAAGGCAACGCCATGACAGGCAGGTAGGCGATTTCCCCAAAAGCGTGCACCCTTTCCCTTGTTTTGCTCAGTCGGCTGCATCCTGCTTTTTATTACACGCCTGCCAGCTAGTTACGCTGAGGTTACTTCACGGAGCCCCCGTCACGAGATTACTCAGAAGCTTAAAAACTTGTTCACTGGTTAAATTTGGCCGTCGTGGCTAGCAGAGCCTTTGTGCAACTTTGTGTTGGGCCTTCCTCTGGACAATGAGGTTCTGTGCACAGTCACTCATGCCCTGATCATCTCTCGGTTGGATTGCTGCAGTGCGCTCTGCTTGGGGCTGCCCTGGAAGAGTATTCGGAAGCTACAACTGGTCTAGGAAGCGATGGCAGGGACCTGGCTGGAGGCCGCTCAAATGGCAAATGTAACACCCTGTTGGGTGACCTGCAAGGCTTGCTAATTTGCTCCTGGGTCCAATTCCAGGTGTTGGTTATCACCTTTAAAGCCCTTTATGGCCTGGGTCCAGGGTATAACCCCAAAGGGACTAGCCCAGGGGTAGGCAACCTTGGCTCTTTTATGACTGGTGGACTTCAACTCCCAGAATTCCTGAGCCAGCCACGCTGAGGGGAAAGGGAGAGGTTTCCAAGCTCAGCCATGCTGGCTCAGGAATTCTGGGAGTTGAAGTCCACGAGTCATGAAGGGGCCATAGTTCCCCCACGCTGGCTCAGGAATTCTGGGAGTTGAAGTCCACAAGTCATGAAGAGGCCGTAGTTCCCCCATGCTGGCTCAGGAATTCTGGGAGTTGAAGTCCACGAGTCATGAAGGGGCCATAGTTCCCCCACGCTGGCTCAGGAATTCTGGGAGTTGAAGTCCACAAGTCATGAAGGGGCCATAGTTCCCCCATGCTGGCTCAGGAATTCTGGGAGTTGAAGTCCACAAGTCATCAAGGGGGCCATAGTTCCCCCATGCTGGCTCAGGAATTCTGGGAGTTGAAGTCCACCAGTCATAAAAGAGCCGAGGTTGTCTACCCCTGGACTAGCCCACCCCATCATTCCCAACGGAAGTGTCCTACTTTGGATCCCATCTGCCAAAGAATTCTGGCTGTTGGGGTCTAGGAGAAGAGCCTTTTCTGTCGTGGCCCCTGCCCTTTGGACTATTCTCCCACCAGAGGTGAGTTTGGCCCCCAACTTCCCGGCTTTCAAGAAGGGTCTTAAAACCTAGCTCTGCTGTCTGGCTGGCTTGGGGTCATAATCGGGATGCTTTATGCTGGGAGTGGCTGAAAGAGTAGAGAGTAGATCCTTCCCCGTTGTCTGCGTTCTATTTAATCTTCCATAATTTTAATCATGGTTTTTTATCATTTTGTAAACCTTTCAGTTGCTAGAATAATGAGACGTGGCCTATGCATTTAATTAATAAAATAATAGGTTACACAGACCCTTAAACCAGGTCATCTAATGATCTAGTGCAGGGGTCTTCAAACTTGGCCCCTTCGTGACTCGCAGACTTCAACTCCCAGAATTCCTCAGCCAGCATGGGGGAACTATGGCCCCCTCATGACTCGTGGACTTCAACTCCCAGAATTCCTCAGCCAGCGTGAGGGAACTATGGCCCCATGACTCGCGGACTTCAACTCCCAGAATTCCTCAGCCAGCATGGGGGAACTGGCCCCTTCATGACTCGCGGACTTCAACTCCCAGAATTCCTCAGCCAGCATGAGGGAACTATGGCTCCTTCATGACTCGTGGACTTCAAATCCCAGAATTCCTGAGCCAGCATGGGGGAACTATGGCCCCTTCATGACTCGCGGACTTCAACTCCCAGAATTCCTGAGCCAGCGTGGGGGAACTATGGCTCCTTCATGACTTGCGGACTTCAACTCCCAGAATTCCTCAGCCAGCATGCCTGGCTGAGGAATTCTGGGAGTTGAAGTCCACAAGTCATAAAAGGGCCAAGTTTAAAGACCCCTGATCTAGTGGCTGCATTAGTACATACCTACTAATCTCAATTAGTAGTTAGTGTTGTGTGAATCCACTAACTACTCAAGGGCATTTGTTTAGGGACAAACTCGTGAACACCGTCTTGAATTCTATTTTAATCTTCTTCCCTTAAAACCCAGGAATGAAATCAGCTTTAGGCTGTGATGCTAGTGAAACAACCAACCAGGAAATTGGGAATTTAGTTTTTCCACTCCGATGGACAGTTACCTGTGTTCTTTTTTTTTTCTTATTTTTTTATCTATCTCATACGGAATGTGATGCTAAGCCTTTTTTTTTAAGTGATTGTTACATATTAAGGCAAAATTGGGGCCTGCTACTGGTTGGTGCGGTACATGAACCCAGCAGCCATTGGGGGAATCTGCTCCTCGGCGTTGCCTTGTTTTGCCAGGGCACCGTTGTTGTTCCTCAAGTGTAATTGTGGGGGGGGGTGTCCATTCTTCCCTAGGTTGTGGTGCAAGGCCACTTTCGCTGGCTACAAACGAGGCCTCCGAAACCAGAGGGAGCACACGGCTCTGCTGAAAGTGGAGGGCGTTTATTCCCGCAACGAGACCGAATTCTACTTGGGCAAAAAGTGTGCCTACGTGTACAAGGCCAAAAAGTGAGTGCATGGTGATAGGGCTTGTTTCATGCTTTCATCTTTGGGGGTGTGGCGGGGGGGGTGCGCAGTCTTTACGATGTTGATGAAATGCTGTGGTGTCCTCAAAGCATGGACTTGGTGCTCAAAGGGAGTTCAGCAATTCTGCGTGTGGGTCTGTTGTCATTATGTCCTGGTTCCGACAGATGAAACTCTTCAAAGAACTTTGAGGCATTGTTTACCTTAAAGAATCTTTATTTTGAGTAGCATAACATTGGCACTAACACAATCGAAGCCAAAAACTGGATTCCCCTCCCCTGAGAGCCTAGGATCAAAGCACAATTCCCTCCTCCAATTCACTGTCATAAAACACATTCTCCAATTTCGTTTGAAATGCAGGCTTTCCCTCCAGTTCTCCAGCCCGCCAATTCTTATCATCTCTTATTTCAACAACCTTGGTTCTCACACTAGGTCCAGTGTTATTATGAATGAACCTTTATTATCAAAGTATAGCATGTATACAGTGAGATTGGCTGAGCCTCCCTCCATGTGTCCCCTCCCCACAACTAGTGACTACAAACCCACCAACTTATTACCCCCTGTGAGCTAATACCTTCCTGTCCCGCAGCTGTCAAGCCAGCATACCAAACCACAATACAGTCTAGCTCAGTGGTTCTCAACCTTTTTAATGCCGCAACCCCAACCGGTCGTAAGTCGAGGACTTTCCCTGCCCAGGAGTGCCGCACGTGCATGGTGCTGCCCCCTGCGCCGGCCGAGGCGTAGCTGGCAAGCGGCAGAGACGGCGCAGGCCGACCACCAGCTGGCCCAACTCAAGGGAGGTAAGGCACCCGCCGGGTCCCACACGGGCCAGCAACCCTCCCTGCGCCCGCCGGCCTCCCACCCCTGGCCCTCTTTTACTTACATTTTTAGAAGTTGCTCAGCAGGGAGGGTTGGAAGCTTCCAGACAGCTCGCCTTCGCTGCAGACAACTTGCAGCACCGTTTGCAGACTGGGATTGCAGCACCGTTTGCAGACTGGGACTTTTGGCGGGCTCAGCAGGGCAGAGACAGCCTGGACAATTCCTATTGGCTTTGGAAAGCCAATAGAATTAGACTCTATTCAAAAGAGTCTATTCTATTGGCTTTCAAAAGCCAATAGAATAAAAGGGAGTAGCACAGCTAAGGAAAAGGGGGGGAAAAATGGCGGACTGTGTTGTTTGGCGACCCCCGTGAAATGGTCGTTCGACCCCAAATGGGGTCCCGACCCACAGGTTGAGAACCGCTGGTCTAGCTAGACACAATGTCTAGCTAGACTCTCGTGCACATTTTCCCCGCTCCCACCCAGCGTCATCTAACTCTAGAAGCAAAAAGAACAAATTGGCTGCATCTCCATCTGTTGTCAAGGCAAAAACATCCAAACTTAACAGCATTGACACATTGTACTGGCAAAATGACCTCCATGTGGGCTCTTTAGAGAAGCCTTCTGGGGTTGGTTGTTTTGCAGAGCCCTGCAAGAAGAGCTTCAGGAGGAACAGGTACTATGAAAAATGCAGAACCACAGTCGATTGCTAAAGCTGCCCAATCTGCACCTGTAATGGATGCCCAGTGTCCTGGTTCCGACAGATGAAATTCTTCAAAGAACTTTGAGGTATTGTTTACCTTAAAGAATCTCGAGAAGTGGGGCTGAAGCCAAAATCTGAATTCCCCTCCCCTGAGCACATAGTATCAAAGCACCATTCCCTCCTCCAATTCACAGTCATAAATCACATCCCCCAATTAACTTGAAATGCAGGCTTTCCCTCCAGTTCTCCAGCCCGGCCAATTCTTATCATCTCTTATTTCAATAACCTTGGTTCTCACACTAGTATTTTATAACAGTTTTGCCAAAAGTCAGCAGTTAGCTGCCAATTGCAGGAAATCCGCCCCCAAATCAAACCATATATTTGTTTAACCACCATGGTAATTTGCTTGACCGCAGGGAAGAAAAAAAACCACAAGTTCAGAATAGAATAGAATAGAATAGAATAGAATAGAATAGAATAGAATAGAATAGAATAGAAAATAGGACAGTGGCTGTCCTGGCTGTGGAATTCTGGGAGTTGAAGTCCACATGCCTTAAAATTGTCAAGGTTGAGAAACACTGAAATAGAATAGAATAGAATAGAATAGAATAGAATAGAATACGAGAATGAATGGAATAGAGAATGAATGGAATAGAATAGAATAAAATAGAACCACAGTCTATTAGAATAGAATAGAATAGAATAGAAAATAGGAGAAAGAATTGAATAGAATAGAAAATATGGATTAGAATAAAACAGAAAAGGAATAGAATAGAATAAAGAAATAGATGAGATGAGATGGAGAGTAGAACAGAACAGAACAATAGAATAGAATAAATATAGAATAGAATTGGAAGGGATCTTGTAGGTCATCTATAGGAGCTCAAGCAGGAGCTCCTATACCAGTGGTTCTCAACCTGTGGGTCGGGACCCCATTTGGGGTCGAATGACCATTTCACGGGGGTCCCCAAACAACGCAGTCCGCCATTTTTCCCCCCTTTTCCTTAGCTGTGCTACTCCCTTTTATTCTATTGGCTTTTGAAAGCCAATAGAATAGACTCTCTTGAATAGAGTCTAATTCTATTGGCTTTCCAAAGCCAATAGGAATTGTCCAGGCTGTCTCTGCCCTGCTGAGCCCGCCAAAAGTCCCATTCTGCAAATGGTGCTGCACCAGTTCAGTAGTCCTCGACTTACGACTGCTTGGGGGTCGCGGCATTAAAAAGGTTGAGAACCACTGTCCTATACCATTTCAGAAAGTGACTGTCCAGTCTCTTCTTAAAAATCTCCAGTGATGGAGCGCCCACGATTTCTGGAGGCAACTTCTGTTCCACTGGTTAATTGTTCTCCTTAATTCCAGCTTGCTTCTCTCTCTGGTCAGTCTCCATCCATTGTTTCTTGTCCTGCCCTCTGGCGCTTTGGAGAATAACTTGACCCCCTCTTCTTTGGGGCAGCCCCTCAAACACCAGAGGACTGCTATCACGTCTCCCCTGTTTCTGCTTTCCTTTAGACTAGTTACATCTGTGATGGGCAGGCCCCGTTACGGTCGTTAAGGGCGACCTGGGTGCTGTTTCCAGAGAGCTGGGGTCTTAGGCGAGCCGGGAATCGCCAGGGTTCAACGGAATGTCTCTTTTTTTTTTGGCAGCAACACAGTCACTCCCGGGGGCAAGCCCAACAGGACTAGAGTCATCTGGGGGAAGGTGACCCGGGCCCACGGAAACAGCGGCATGGTGCGGGCCAAATTCCGCTCTAACCTGCCCGCCAAAGCCATTGGACACCGGATCCGAGTGGTGAGGATGACAGCTCCTTTTGGCCGGTGGGGGGGGGATCGTCCGGGATTTCGAAATCTGCCTGCAGAGGGTCACATTTTGGGGTGGCGAAATTGGGGACGGTCGTAGGACAGACGGAAAAACGGTTCCTCTGGATGTCTGGTAAGCATTCTTCTTTCCTTCCCGCAGATGCTGTACCCATCCAGAGTCTAAATGTAGGCTGCAAATAAAACGGAAAGTCTATTTCACTTTTTGTACACTTCGTCCGGCCTTGCCTTTTACTTGCTCTGCGCGCAGCTCGAGCCTCGTGAGCGGTTTGTCCTTTTCAAGGGGTAGCAGTGGGTTATTTATCGCTCGCCGAAACAATGAAAGTAAAGCCGTTAATTGGGTCTCCGCTCAGAGTTTTGCATGCGCTCAGACGGTGTTTACAGTTTTCCATAATAAGATAGTCCTTGACTTATAACCGGAATGGAGTCCAGAAATACGGTCATAAGTCATGCTGGTCATTAAACGTGACCGACCAGATTTTATAACATCTTTTTGTGGCAGTCAGTAATTAAACCCATATAAATACCAGTTTCTGGCAAAATACAGAAGTGGCCAAAATTGTGGAAACCTTTTGGGAAAAGTGTCCAGTAGAAATGCCACCTTGGGTTAAGTTTCCACCCATTTTTCTTCTCATTTCTTTATAACTGTAGCCTTGTTCACTTAATATTACTATTTTGCATCATGCCCGAGCAGGGGGTTGGACTAGATGACCTCCAAGGTCCCTTCCAACTTTACTACTATTATTATTATTATTACTTTCTGGGCGACCAGTCAGCTCTTTGCACCATGACTTTGATTTTACTACGTTTTACAAGCTCACTCAATGAAAGAACACAAAAAAACCCCCAACCAACTTGATAGCGATCACATAACACACTGACCAATGTCCTCCTGTCAGCTTCAGTACATGAGATCAATAACTGGTTCCTGCTCTGATCTGGTTGGCTCATAGCCAAAACAAAATGACACCTGATTGGCTCTCTAAACGCTCATGCTCATTGGCTACAATCAGATCAAAGAAAGCTACCTGAGATCAACCTGAGCGAATTGTGCTTCCTTTTTCTGGTTATTTGGCTATAACTTTTCATAGAATACAGTACAGATAATTGAACAAACTTCGTTGCATTCCATTCTTGATTAAATTATCTTTCCATTGATATTTTATGATACTACTCCCCCCAAAAAGGGGCATTATTAGCCATCAAACCTCAAAAATACACTTTTCCCAAAAGGTTTCCACAAGTGGACGTTTCGACGAAGTCCCATTCGTCATCTTCAGGCTGGTGTTTTCAGCTTCGTGCTTCTCTCTCTCTCTCTCTCTCTCTCTCTCTCACATACATACATACATACATACATACATACATACATATACATACACGCGCACACACACACACACACACACGCACAAAATAGCCATGAATGCATGCTGGTGGCCGAGCCCCCAAAGTTCCCTGCCTTTGGCAGAATCCAGCGTTGTAACTTTGAATCTGCATTGTAGGTGTCTTTTTGAGTATCCATAACTGAACATTTGCTAAGCAACCAGTCGTAAGTCAAGGACTACCTGTAGGTGGATGTAAAGACTAGATGACCTCCAAGGCCCCTTCCAACTTTGTTATTATTATTACTTCTTCAGTTTATTTATCTTATAAACTGTTCTCCGTTTACATAGAATCGTGCAGCTGTAACATCGGGAAGGACTCTCGTTCAACCTGGCAGAAAAAAACATTTAGCTGTATGAATTAGAGACTATATGTTTATTTGTATCCTGCCTTTATTATTTTTACAGCTAACTTAAGGCAGTGAACATTCCTTTTTTTTTTAAATACACATTTTATTGGTTTTTTTAAATTTTAACATCAAAGTGCTCAGGAAAACACCCTGGTGAAGGGGTGATCAATCATAGCAAAACAAGTCATATATATAAAAAACTAAACTTAATAGCTTAAAAAAAAGAAAAAAATCCCCCCTCTATTTCCTCACATGATATAACAAATTTAGTTTAATCTATTTCTTCTTAAAATCCAATCAATCCACGGAAGCATCCCTACTATTACATCTACATAAATCACTCCGTCTTTTAAGCTCCACTAATTTCAATTAAAATATTCCAATTAATCTTAAACATTAATAAAATTTTGGGTATCCCTTCTACAACACACATAATATTCCAAGAATAACATTCTAATATTTTCACACATATTCCATCTCTTAATTTAATACATCATTAATACCTTTTCTTCTCTTGTCATAGATCTCTCTAATTCAGTGTTTCTCAACCTTGACCATATTTTAAGGCATGTGGACTTCAACTCCCAGAATTCCACAGCCAGCATTGCTGGCTGTGGAATTCTGGGAGTTGAAGTCAACGTGCCTTAAAATGGTCAAGGTTGAGAAACACTGCTAATTGTTCAGGCAGTGAACATTCCTAATACTTCTCCCTCCCTCCTGTTTTCCTCACCACAAACACCCTGTGAGGTGCGTCGGGCTGAGAGAACAACCGACTCAAAGTGGCTTAGCCAGCTTTCATGCTTTAAGGTGGGACTCGAACTCACCGCCTGCTCCAGGTTCTCCTGCAAACTCTTCTAGGGAACAGCAAACGTTTAATGGCAAAAGCTTGTAGGCATCACCAGTCTCCATACAGATTTAAGAGAATTGTTTAAAGCCAAGGAGAGTCATGGAAGAGGCTGTGTTAATTCTGCCTTTGTGTAGGATCCTTCCGTCTTTGCGTTGTGCTTTCATGGATCAGGAGAAGCCCCAAAGCAGCTCTTTTTTTCAGCAGCCCCTTTTTTTGACCCGGAATAGACCGGGCTTCCAATACTATAGCCGTCTTTAAGCGGAACGAACGTTAAAATTCTGCTGCACCCTTCGGCTTCCTGACCCCTTATTTGTACTGGGCTATTCTGGAACTTCAAAATACTCACACACACACACACACACACACAACCTGGCCTGGAGAGCAGATTCCTGCATCTTTGCACGTCCATTGGGAAAGAAACAACAAAGGGAGAAAACAGCCACAGGAAACGGTCACAATGAAAATTGGATGCTTCTTGGACGATGCTTCAAAGAAAAAACTCCCCCCAAAAAAGCACCTTTGGGACAACCATTAACGTGGAGAACTGAGAGTCTCCATTTGTTGTTAGTTGCAAAGTTGTGTCCGACCCATCGTGACCCCACGGACAACGTCCCTCCAGGCCTTCCTGTCCTCTACCATCTTCTGGGGTCCATTGAAGCTCACGCCTCCTGCTTCAGGGACTCCATCCGGCCACCTCCTTCTCTGTCGTCCCCTTCTTCTCTTGCCCCCCATCTTTCCCAGCATCAGGCCCTTCTCCAGGGGGTCCTTCCTTCTCCTTAGATGGCCAAAGTATTTGAGTTTCAGCTTCAGGATCTGGCCTTCTAAAGAGCAATCGGGGTTGATCTCCTGCAGGACCGACCGGTTGGATCGCCTTGCAGTCCAGGGGACTCGCGGGAATCTTCTCCAGCACCAGAGTTCAAAGGCCTCCATTCTCCATAGACATTTGCAAAATGGGGCAAAATTCACTTTACAACTGTCACTTAGCAACAGAACGGTTGGGCTCAATTGTGATTGTGAGTAAAGGATTACCTGTTGCTAAGCAAGGCGCTATCTAAGCGAATTCTACTTTGCTGTCGTCGTTAAACGAATCGCTCCAATCACTTTGGACCAATCACCAGGAGATGGTGAGTTCCAGTCCCGCCTTGGGCATGAAAGCCGGTTGGGTGACTTTGGGCCAGTCACCAGGAGACGAGGAATTCTAGTCCCGCCTTAGGCACGAAAGCTAACTGGATGATTTGGGGCCAATCACCAGGAGATGGTGAGTTCTAGTCCCGCCTTAGGCATGAAAGCTGGTGGTAACTTTGGGCCAATCACCAGGTGGCGATGAATTCTAGTCCTGCCTTAGCCATGAAAGCCGTTGGGTGACCTTGGGCCAATAACCAGGAGACGGTGAGTTCTAGTCCCACCTTAAGCACGAAAGCCGGTTGGGTGACTTTGGACCAATCGTTCAGCCTGATCCACAGAGATGGTGTTGGTGTTGGGGGCAGCAACAGAAGGAAGAAAGAATATCGTTTGTGTTTGCTACCACGAGATATTTGTAAAAATAAACGGATACAAATAAATAAATAGATGGGAGGAGCCAATTTCTGCAACAACCTTCTCAATAACGGGTTGTGCCTCATCCCCCCTGTTGTGACTCCGAGTTCAAGAGCTGTCCGGCTCAATTTTGTAAGACTTTTCCCAACCTCTGCAAACGTTTGTGTGCCCAAGGTTGTGTACACATAGTCCTCGCCTTACGACCTTTTTTTTTCCGTAACTCATTTGAAGTTACAATGCCACTGGGGAAAATGCGACTTACGGCCAGTCCTCACACTTGTGACCACTGCAGCACCCCAGGGTCACGTGATCGCCATTTCCCAGCTGCCCTCGGACGAGCAAAATCGGGAAAGGAAGCTGAGGTTCACTTAACCACCACGAGCAGCGTTTCGCTTAGTAAAGGGGGGGGGGAAAGATCAGAAAAAATAAAACTGGGCCCCATTCACTTCACTACCGCCCTAATTACCAACACAAATTATGGTCCCAATTGTCATACGTCAAGGACTACCTAACCTGGCTCAAAAACAACAACTGTGAGAGGGACCTCGAAGTCCTAGTGGACGATCATTTAAACGGGAGCCAGCCGTGTGCGTCAGCAGCCAAAAAAGCCAACACAGTGCGAGGCTTGCATCAACCGAGGCATGGAATCAAGATCATGTGACTTATTAGTACCGCTTTATAAAGCCCCAGCAAGGCCACACCTGGAATACGGCAGCCAATTTTGGTCACCCCGTTACAAAAAAGAGGTTGAGAGTTTGGAAAAAGTTCAGAGAAGAGCAACTCAGATGATCCAAGGCCTGGAGACTAAAAGATAACGAAGAACGGCTGCGGGACTTGGGTTTGGCCAGTCTAAAGAAAAGAAGAAATAGGGGAGACATGATAGCAGCGTTCCAGTATCTGAGGGGCTGCCATACAGAAGAGGGGGTCATGTTATTCTCCAAAGCACCAGAGGGCAGGAAGGACAAGAAACAATGGTTGGAAACTGAACAAAGAAAGAAACAACCTGGATTTAAGGAGAAACTTCCTCACTTTGAGGACAATTAACCAGGGGAACAGCCTGCCACCAGAAATCGTGGGCGCTCCATCACTGGAGGTTTTTAAGAAGAGACTGGACAGTCACTTGTCTGACATGGTATAGGTTCTCCTGCATGAGCAGGGGGCTGGACTAGAAGACCTCTCTGATTGATTTTCTTTTTTGCTTTCAAGTTCTGCTTATTAGCCACGAGATTAATTATGATTTTGAGCTTGGTCTCCTTGTAATATCTGGGTTATTCAGATATTGGCCAGAAAGCATGCAATTCACGCTCTGACCCACATTAAGCCAGCTTTCCTTCTCACGCTGCACTGAAGAATCTACAGTTGGCTAGGAGCACAGACCAGGCTTAGCCAAAATGAAGCCCATCACCTGGTCTGCTAGGTGCCTGCCACACAGCCCACAACAGTGTTGCTGGTGGGTGTCTGGAAAAGGCGATGAGGCTGCCCAGTAACTGAGCGTTGGGCAGTTAATCAATAAAGAAAGGTAAATAGATTCTGGCTGGACCTTGCTGGTTACGTTCACCTGGGCTATTTGGAAGGGAAGGGGGTTGGTGTCAAGGTTGGTGTTAAAGATTAAAAAAATAATAATGATGGGAGTTTTTAAAAGCATTCCCCTAACCCAGTACTGTGTGAATTTGAGGATTAGGGGAGGATAGTGACCCCTCTTATGCTCCCTGACAGCGTTCCCTTTTTTAATCCTTTGGTCTTCAACTGTAGTGTAAAAACAGGCCAAGGTTCGGCCCAGACCTTGGTGGCATCCATCTTGACTTTTTTGACCCTCCCGGCAGACGCTGCTGGTTTAATGATCCTGCAACAAAGGAAGATGTAGCTACGAGGTCCCGAGGGACTGACGCTTGAGAAGACACCAGGATACCCAACGTGGGCAACTTTTTAAGACTTGTG
Source organism: Crotalus adamanteus (assembly GCA_039797435.1). Taxonomy (NCBI): domain Eukaryota; kingdom Metazoa; phylum Chordata; class Lepidosauria; order Squamata; family Viperidae; genus Crotalus; species Crotalus adamanteus. Next base: position 102,647,452 of record CM077922.1, on the reverse strand, counting down.
GACTTCAATCCCCAGAATTCTGGGCGTTGAAATCCACAAGTCTTAAAAGGTTGCCCAGGATGGACACCCCTGCTTCATGTTAAGCCACCATACACGCAACGTTTTAAGTTGTGCCAACATTTTAAAAATAAAGCCCGCGCTGCATGTGTTCCAATATCTCAGGGGCTGCCCCAAAGAAGAGGGAGTCAAGCTATTCTCCAAAGCGCCTGAAGGCAGGACAAGAAGCAACGGGTGAAAACTAAGCAAGGAGAGAAGCAACCTAGAACTAAGGAGAAACTTCCTGACAGTGAGAACAATTAACCAGTGGAACAACCTGCCTCCAGAAGCTGTGAATGCTCCAACACTGGAAGTTTTTAAGAAGAGACTGGACAGCCATTTGTCCGAAACGGTATAGGGTTACCTGCCTGAGCAGGAGGTTGGACTTGATGATCTCCAAGGTCCCTTCCAACTTTACTATTATTATTATTATATTATTTTGGAAAGTAATCCAGCGGATTGCCGAATGTATCCCTTTGCAAAGCTGATTTGGGATTCCATTATATCTGAGGCTTCGGATCAGGACCGAAAGGAAGCTAGGTGGCAAAAAGATCATTTCTCAGCCAGCCAGCCCCCCCCCCAGATCTTTTTTCACAGAGAGAGTAGATCCTAAGGAAGCTCATTGGCTGGATCAGACACACTACCCCAAAGGCAGGGCTGCCTCACCAGGCCGACATTTGCTTGCAGAAAACAAGAATTTTTGTAGCTACGATTCCGGGACGAACGCTCATTGCACTGGGTTTTAAGGGGCGATGTGGGTCAGGCTACAATTTTAATCCTCCCATTCTCTTTTTTGGGCAGCAGAGACAAAGAGGGGCAGGATAGATTTTTGGAACGGGGAAGGAAATCTTTGCAAAAAACAGGCTATATGAGAAGGAAGTGCTAAAGGCTGTATTTGTTTAGGCAACCTGTCAGCTCACTCTGTTTTGCAAAACTTCTGCCAGGAAATCCAGGTAGAGATGGAAGAGGAAAAAAAAAAGAAGCTGTTTTGGTGCCATTTGCTAAGCCCCCCCCCAAAGGGTAAGCAGGCCCTCCGTTCTTACTCCTCTGTTGCACACCCCCCCCCCAAAAAACAAGCCTCAGTCTCTGAACCCAAATCAGCCACTCTTCTGGGTCACAGAGATCATGATTAAGAAACCTGAAGCTTTACAGACTCCAGGTTCCTGACCCTCAAAATGGCGAATCTTGGCCAGCTCCGGCACAATAAAGCCAAGTTTGATAGAAGGGCTGTGTGATGCCTGAGTCAGCACACCCTCCTCACCTGGAGGTTTTGTCTAGGGCAGCGGTTCTCAACCTGTGGGTCGGGACCCCATTTGGGGTCGAACGACCATTTCACGGGGGTCGCCAAACAACGCAGTCCGCCATTTTTTTCCCCTTTTCCTTAGCTGTGCTACTCCCTTTTATTCTGTTGGCTTTTGAAAGCCAATAGAATAGACTCTCTTGAATAGAGTCTAATTCTATTGGCTTTCCAAAGCCAATAGGAATTGTCCAGGCTGTCTCTGCCCTGCTGAGCCTGCCAAAAGTCCCATTCTGCAAACGGTGCTGCACCAGTTGAGTAGACCTCGACTTACGACCAGTTGAGTGGTCCTCGACTTACGACCGGTTGAGTAGTCCTCAACCTACGACCGGTTGGGGGTTGCGGCATTAAAAAGGTTGAGAACCACTGGTCTAGGGTGTGATCTCTCTCTCTCTCTCTCTCTCTGTGTATACGCTTGTGTGCCTGCTGAACCCTGGGCGTGGCAGGCATTGCAGGGCAGGATCGGCTGAGTTCCTTGTGCACAAAGTTCAGCATGCTTAGTGCTCGGACAGGAGACCACCAGGAAATCCCAGGGACGGGCAAGATGGGAATGTCGTGTCCCTTCCAGACCACTATTCTGTACGTGCGCATGGGCGTGCTGTACCCTGGGAGTACTATGCCCTGTAGAAAGTCAGCACCTACCCACCCTCCTAGAGAAATAAATAACCGTATTTTCCGGCGTATTAGACGACTCGGCGTATAAGACGACCCCCGACTTCGGAGACGATTTGCATGCTTTAGAAAGTTGCCTTATACGCCGGAAAATACGGTATTTGGGGGGGATATTAAAAAAAAGACAGAATATTATATTTCCCCAAAGGGATAATGAAGCAAAAGGCCGAAACCAGCCCTTGCCCCAAGCAGAAACTCACACCATTCATAAGCAAAAGGCCTTCAGCATCCACATTTGCTGGGATTAAGAATTTGCATTTCCCCCACCCAAAATCTAAGAACAGGATATAATAGGATTAATCCTACACCCTCTTCAGACCAAAAGGCACAAAAGCCCACCTTATTGCATAACCCACAGACACTTCTACTTCCAAGAGCCCTATAAAGATCCGTCCACTTGCAATTCCACTCGGTCAGCTGTCCCAGAACCTCATGCAGCTGGCGGTTCAGCTCATCCATAAACTGGACCCTTCTGTCTAAGCGGCCTCCAATTTTCATTTCCAGCAGCGTAGCCTCCATTTCATTTACTGCCAGCATGGAACTGGACCCGATGATTTTCCTTTCTACAGCCCCAGTGACACAAGGACCGCGTGGCAGGGTTGGCTGGGCTTCCCTGCTACACGGAAGCTCAGGGTGCTTAGTGCTTGGACAGGAGACCACCAGGAAATCCCAGGCACAGACAGACAAGATGGGAATGCCACCTTGTTTCCAGAGCGAATGTGTTCTTGTATGTGCTTCTCCATTCCATTCCTTTTATTCTCCTGTTCTGTTCTGTTCTGTTTTTTTCTATCCCATCCCATCCTTTTTATTCTGTATTCCATTCCATTCTTTTTATTCTCTTTATTCTGTATTCTATTCCATTCCATTCCTTTTATTATTCTATTCTATTCCATTTCTTATTCTATTCTATTCCATTCCATTCTATATTTCTCCTATTCTATTCCATTCTATATATTCTATTCTATTCCATTCCATTCCTTTTATTATTCTATTCCATTTCTTATTCTATTCTATTCCATTCCATTCTATATTTCTATTCTATTCTATTCCATTCCATATATTCTATTCTATTCTATTCTATTCCTATTCTATTCTATTCTATTTCTTCTATATTTATTCTATTCTACTCTACATTCTATTCTGTTCTATTTCTATTCTGTTCTACTCTATTCTATCCTATTATATAATATCCTATTCTACTTCCTGCCCTATCCTATCCTATCCTATCCTCCAATATCTCTTCTCTTCTTATCTTGACGTGCCACCTCTCCTTTCCAAGCCAGCGCGGGCACAGACCTTCCCCAACCCGTCGCCCACCCAGGGCTATATTCCCCTGCCGGCTCAGGATGATGGGCTCCCTGCCCGTCAACCGCAGCAGCAGCAGCAGCGCTAGCTGGGCCTCGCTCCTTCCCCCGGAGGCGGCGCCTGCCGCGGGGGTAGAAAAGCGCCGGGCGGCGGCGGAGGGCAAAGGGGCAGCGGCGGCGGCGGCCATGGACCCGGAGGCGCCGCGGGAGCTGCGGGCGCTGCTGGCGCGGGCGGGCGGGCGGCAGCCGCTGCTGCTGGCGGGCGAGGCGCGGCCGGCCGAGCTGGAGACCTTCGCCCGCGACCTCTTGGCCGAGGCGCCGCCGCCGGCACCGGAGCACGCGGAGAGCCCAGAAGCGCCGGGCTGGCAGCAGCGGCGGGCGCGGGTGCGCGGCGGCGGCGACGGGCTGCCTTCCTGGCGGGGCTGCGCGCTGCTCCTGGCGCTTTTCCGCGCCGCCTCGCTGGAGCCGCCGCGCTGGGCTCGGGAGAGGCGCCGCCTGCGCGAGATCCTCCGCGACCTGCGCGCCCAGCTGCCCTCCGCGCCGCCGCCGGCCGTGGTCGGCGTGGTGCTGCTGCTGCCGCCGCCGCCGGCGGAGGCGGCCGAGGTGTCGGAGCAGGAGGAGGAGGAGGCGGCGCGGCTGCAGCTGGAGGCGCTGCTGCGGAGGGTCTTCCGCGAGGGGCGGCGGCGCTTGCAGCCCGCCGGGCTGCCGGACACGCTGCAGGCGGTCACCTACCGGCCGGGGGACGCCCAGGCGGCCCGGGAAGCCGCCTGCCGGGCGCTGCGAGCCGCCCTGAAGCTGCGGGCAGGTGCGGACGGGCGTGGGGAGCCGGGAGAGGAGGAGCGGCGCCCGCGGGCGCCCTCTTGCAAATGGCCCCTGGGAAGGGCGCGGGGAGAGGAGGAAAGTGTGTGTGTGTGTGTGTGTGTGTGTCAGAGTGTGTGTGAGAGAGGATGAGTGATAGAGAATGAGAGCTAAAGAGAGACAATGAGAAAGACAGAGAAAGAGAGGAAAAAAGGAAGAGGAAGAGAGTGATAGAGAATGAGAGCTAAAGAGAGAGACAATGAGAAGACAGAAAGAGAGAGAAAGAGAAAGAAAAAGAGGAAGAGTGAGAGAAGGAGAGATAAAGAGAGACAGAGTGAGGACAGAAAGAAAGAGAAAAAGGAAGAGTGATAGAGAAAGATAGACACAATGAGAAAGAGAGAGAGGAAGAGAGTGTTAGAGAATGGGAGATAGAGACAGATTGAGAAGGACAAAGAAAGAAAAAGAGGAAGAGAGTGATAGAATGAGAGATAAAGAGAGAGACAACGAGAAGACAGAGGGAAAGAAAGAAAGAAGAGAGAGGAAGAGAGAGAATGAGATAAAGAGAGTGAGAAAGACAGAGAAAGAAAAAGAGGAAGAGTGATAAGAGAATGAAAGATAGAGAATGAGAAAGACAAAGAAAGAAAGAAAAAGAAAGAGGAAGAGAGTGATAGAGAATGAGAGATAGAGACAGAATGAGAAAGACAGAAAGAAAGAGAAAGAAAGAAAGAAAAAAGAATGAAAGAGAGACAGACAGACAGAATGAAAGAGAGATGAGCCCAGGTTGGGGGCGAAATTCCTTGACCCCACAAAGGTGCATTTTCGCATACCCTGAGAATGCAGGTGGCCCAATTAACGTTCAGGATGCAGGTTTAAACTTTTCCTTTTTTTTTTTAATGTTACTTTCCTTTTTTTTTTTTTTAATGTTACTTGCAAGAAAAAGGACAATCCTAATTAGGGGTGGAAAACCTTTAAAGGGCGGATCTTTGTGGAGTCATTCATAGGTTGGCTAGATGTGATGGGTCAAAATGTGCTTGGCTTGTTTTCAGTGTGGTGGTCATTAACCATGGTTAAGTAAGCCATGGATTAAGCATTAGCTAGCTGGGTGACTTTGGGCTGTGGCTGGCTGGGGAATTCTGAGAGTTGAAATCCACGCATCTAGGATAGGGAGTGACTTTAGCATTTGTGGACTTCGACGCCCAGAATTCCTTATCCAGCTACGACCTAAAGTCACCAGTGCTGGCTGAGGAATTCTGGGAGTCGAAGTCCTCAAGTCCTTAAAGTCGCCAAGTTTTCAGACCCTTGTTCTAGAGGCCAAGCCTGAGAAATGCTGTTTTTGAGGCTGCAAGATTTGCAGTCCCATAATCCACTGCACCCAGGGTGTCTATGATGCAATATGTCTGCTAAAGTAAGACAGAGTAACTTCCTCATCAAATTTGGATGAAGCCAAACTCAGGATTTGCACTTTAAACCCAGACAGAATGTTGTTTCTGTGATTTGGCTTATTGTGACTCTAGTAGGCCTAGGCCGCTTTATGACTCGTGGACTTCAACTCCCAGAATTCCTGAGCCAGACATGCTGAGGGGAAAGGGAGAGGTTTCCAAGCTGAGCCATCTGGCTCAGGAATTCTGGGAGTTGAAGTCCACGAGTCATGAAGGGACCATAGTTCCCCCATGCTGGCTGAATTCTGGGAGTTGGTCTGCAAGTCATGAAGGGGCCATACTTCCCCCATGCTGGCTGAGGAATTCTGGGAGTTGAAGTCCAGGAGTCATGAAGGGACCATAGTTCCCCCATGCTGGCTGAGGAATTCTGGGAGTTGAAGTCCACGAGTCATGAAGAGGCCAAGGTTGCCTACCCCTGCTCTAGGCTCTGCCTGTGTGAATACAACAACCCGGTGCATATAACATGCTTCAACAGGGCAGTTTTGGCCACTTAGCAGATCATTCAGACAATAAGAGGAATTTTATTAGCATTAACCATGGTTTGATTTCCATGGCTTAACTTTTGTTGTGTGAACCCAGACTGTTTATGATTCAGGCGACGGTGTGGATCTAGGACCCTGTATACTGGTAGTCCTCAAGATACAAAAGTCTGCTTAGTGACTGTTCAAAGTTACAACGGCAGTGAAAAAAGTGACTTACGACCTTTTTTCACACTTAACGACTGTTGCAGCATCTCCGTAGTCACATGATCAAAATTCAGATGCTGGGCAACTGACTGGTATTTATGACGGTCGCAGCGTCCCCCGGGATCATGTGATCCCCATTTGCAACCTTCTGACAAGCAAAGACAATGGGGGAATCCGGATTCACTTAACGACCATGTTACTCACTTAACAACTGCAGCGATTCACTTAACAAATGTGGCAAGAAAGATAAAATGGAGCACAAAACTCACTTAGCAAATTTCTCATTTAGCGACATCAATTTTGGGCTCAATTCTGGTTGTAAGTTGAGGACTACTTGTACTTACAACCTGCATGTAAAGTGTGCAGTCTGCCCCCTGGTCATGTGACTCTGATCATGTGACAGCATTTCTAGGGCTTGCCACTGGCCTGGGGTCACGTGACCGCGATATAGTGTGTTTTTGGCAGGAAAACAGCAAAAAAACATCCACAGTGCTTTACCATCGTGACATTTTGCTTAACAACCGCCACCCAAAAAAGTCATAAAATGAGGCCGGTCACATGGGTGAGTTGTGACTGACCTGTGGGGCTCCATTACGGCCATAAATCAAGGACTACCTCTACATACATGTGGGGTGTTTGTATGATGCCAACCAACTGTGGTAAAAATTACTTAGGTAGTACATATGTGGTAGTCCTTGACTTACGACGGCTGCTGTTAAGTGAGGCATTTCTTAAGTGAGTTTTGCCCCATTTTACAACCTTTCTCGCCCCAGTCAGTAAGTGAATATGGCTTCCCCATTGACTTGGCTTGTCAGAAGGTCGCAAAAGGGGATCACTGCGACCGTCATAAGTATGAGTCAGTTGCCACATGTCTGAATTTTGATCACGTGACCACAGGGATGCTGCGACCATCTCTGAGTGTGAAAACCGGTCGTAAGTCACTTTTTTCAGTGCCGTTATAACTTTGAACGGTCACTAAATGAACTATTGTAAGTTGAGGACAAGGTGTACAAAGGGACTTAACGACCAGTTTTCACACTTACGACCATTGCAGCAGCCCCACCGTCACATGGTCAAAATTCGGATGCTTCGGCGTTGACTCGTATTTATGACGGCCGCAGTGTTCCCCCCCGGGTCACGTGATCCCCTTTTGCGACCTTCTGACGAGGAAAGTCCATGGGGAAGTTAGATTCAGTGTGACTAACTTAATAGCCACACCGATTCACTTAATGATGGCAAGAAAGGTCATTAAGTGGGGCAAAAATTCACTTAGCGGGTGGCTTGCTTAGCAGCGGAAATTTGGGGCTCGACTGTGCTCATAAGTCGAGGACTTCCTGTGTGGCTATTTCTGCCAGTGGGAAGGTTGAGAACCACTGGACTAGATGATCTCCATGGTCCCTTCCAACTACTACTACTACTACTACTACTACTACTACTACTACTACTACTACTTCTTCTTCTTCTTCTTCTTCTTCTTCTTCTTCTTCTTCTTCTTCTTCTTCTTATTATTATTATTATTATTATTATTATTATTATTATTATTATTATTATTCCTTTTTCATTTCACATTTTACAGATGGGTCTGAATCCCCGAGGCCGAAGCTGCCTGCCGCCTTCTCGTGGTGCCTTCCGTGGGGCCGAAGGAACGAGGATTTACACACCGGTGCAAAGTTACACGAAGGTAAGCAGGTTGGGGGACTCTTTGAGTCTTGCAAAACTTGAATTGCCGTCTTTTTCCTCCATTCCCACCACCGGTTTAACCTGCGTGTGGAATAAAACCCATTTTCTGGAATTGCGATACAGGTAGTTCTCAATTTACAACACTTTGTTTAGTGACCGTTCCGAATTACAACAGCACAGAAAAAAACGAGCTGTGACCGTTTTCCTATGGCAGCGTCCCTGTGTGGTCATGTGATCAAAATTCCGATGCTTGCCAACTGGCTCCTGTTTACGACGGTTGCAGCGTACCCCCCGGGGTCACGCGATCCCCTTTTGCGACTTTCTCTCAAACATAATCAATGGGGGAAGCTGGATTCGCTTAGTAACTGTGTTACTAACGTAAAACAACTGCAGTGATCCACTTAACAATGGTGGAAGGAAGGACATAAAGTGGGGCAAACCTCACTCAACAAAAGTCTCACTTAGCAGCGGCAGTTTTGGACTCAGTTGGGCTCGTAAGTGGAGGACTGCCTGTTTTAATCCGTGGACCATAAAATCATGAAGCAAATTAACTGGAATGAAGGAGGAAAAAAAAAACTGAAGGAGCCAAGCGTTCAGTTCACAAAGCCATAACTGAGTTATTTGGTTCATTCATTTATTTCCAGATTTATAAAGCTGCCCAACTCAGATAATAACATACAACATAAATACACAATCAAGTTTTATTTATTTATTTTTAAAAATAGAATAGACAATATATAAACACAAAATCTAAACGCCGATTCTAGCTTAGGGTAAGTTGTGACCTCAACCATTTGATTCAGCGGGATATGGGCTGAATTATGGTTTGTTCAAAGAAGGGTTAAGCCATGGTTTCGTGTGCTGCTAACTGGAAAAATAGACCCGCGTGGTTTGAAGCTTAGTGACTTGATCAGCTGAAATCTCATGTTCTTTTATTTTTATTTATGAATCAAATTTGTATAGCTGCCCATCTTATGTTTTTGCCAATGAGCTCAGGACTCCTTCTAAGTCCATATTTCTCAATCTTAGCTACTTTAAGATATGTGGACTTCGACTCCCAGAATTCCCCAGCCAGCCATGCCTGTTTCTTTTTCTCTTACCCCGAAAGTGAAGAGAATGCAGAGAAAGGGATTACAAGAGAATAAGCTATGCTGGCTGGGGAATTCTGGGGAGTCGAAGTCCTCATATCTTAAAATGGTCAAAATGGAGAAACATTGTTCTAGAACAGTGGTTCTCAATCTTTTTAATGCCACAACCCCCAACCGGTTGTAAGTCGAGGACTACTCAACCGGTCGTAAGTCGAGGACTACTCAACTGGTGCAGCACCGTTTGCAAAATGGGACTTTTGGCGGGCTCAGCAGGGCAGAGATAGCCTGGACAATTCCTATTGGCTTTGGAAAGCCAATAGAATTAGTCTCTATTCAAGAGAGTCTATTCTATTGGCTTTCAAAAGCCAATAGAATAAAAGGGAGTAGCACAGCTAAGGAAAAGGGGGAAAAAATGGTGGACTGCGTTGTTTGGCGACCCCCGTGAAATGGTTGTTCGACCCCAAATGTGGTCCCAGCCCACAGGTTGAGAACCGCTGTTCTAGAATGAATGCATATAAATTTGAGCATGTCTTTATGATGTCTTACCCTACCCCGTTCTTTTTTTTTCTTTTTTCAATGTAGATGCCCTACAAGACTTAGAAGGAGCCATAGCGTTAACCAACATTGCACCGAACGGGAAATGTGAAGAGGCCTCAGAGGGGCTGGGCGCTTAACAGCCCGTAGTTTGTTGACTCTCTGATGGATTCCATGTTCTTCTTATCCTATCCTTCCGGAAGTAAAAAAAAAAAAAAAAAATCCAAACTTGGGACATCCTCACAAGCTCCATGAAGGAAGCAGCTAGAAGCTTGTCTGCTTTTTTTTAAATGATAGTTTATTCCAGAGCCATTTTTGCAGAAAAGATGCTGGTTTGTCTCTTGTCACATACCGTACTTGTTTCGTGGGGAACCAAAGAAACGTTGCTTTCTAGTCTGAATCACGTCAAGAGGCAGACATTCTCTTCATAAAAGCCACTAGACCTCTTGAGGCTCACAGTTTGAAGAAGCATTGTGTTTCTCCAAAGGTTGCGGGGCTTTTTCTGAAGGTCACAACAGAAACATCAGTGCAATCCTCATTCTTCCCGTTTATTGAACTTGTCTCCTTCATTCTGGAATCCCGTCTGCAGGATTAGAAGTCTTGGAGCTCGGAAGGAAAACAGGAACGGTTGCTGGTGTTTTGAGGGGAAAAAAAATCCACTTTATTCTGTTCCTGAATATGACTTCTTGTGGTAAAGAAATTCTACTACGTTGTTCATGAAGATACACATGTGCAGTTACTCGCTCTTGTGGGTACTCTGTCCCTGGCTGTGTTTTGGAAACTTACTCAGCGCTGGCCACTTTCTCAACCCTGGCCATTTTTGAAATGGGTGTTTTTCAACCCTGGCTACTTTCAAATGGCTGAACTTCAATTCCCAGAATTCCCCAGCCAGCAAGCTGGCTGGGGAATTCTGGGAATTGAAGTTCAGCCATTTGAAAGTAGCCAGGGTTTGGTTTACGGTTGATCAATACTGCAACATATATTTTTTTCATCAAAATAAACACTTAGGCATTTCATGAATGAAGGCGAATGTTATGGCTATGCATTTTTACCAACATGGTATTTTTTCAACCATATATTTTTCAACAAAATACATGATTATTCATTCGCCATTCTTCTAGAGCAGTGGTTCTCAACCTTTCTAATGCCGTGACCCCATAATACAGTTCCCCATGTTGTGGTGACCCGCAAGTGGGTGTGGCCACCAATAAGAGGGAGTAGGACAGCTAGGGAAAAGGGGAAAAAAATGGCGGACTGCGTTGTTTGGCGACCCCCGTGAAATGGTCATGCGACCCCAAATGGGGTCCCGACCCACAGGTTGAGAACCACTGTTCTAGAGAAAGGTTTCCCAATTGCTGTATTTTGTAAGCCTGAATCTTCAATTTTATGATGATGATTATTTTTTTAAATCTTGGTGAGATTGTAAGGTCCTAACCTCCCATAGAGTACACCGTGTGGCAGAAAGCAGATGGATAGGGCTAGGTATGTTACATTCTGAAAAGGAAGTGATTTTTTCCATTTCTCTAGAACAGTGGTTCTCAACCTTTCTAATGCCGCGACCCCATAATACAGTTCCCCATGTTGTGGTGACCCCCAACCACTTATACATCACTGGGTGCCAAGGGCATGGCCAAAGAAAAGGGGAAAAAATGGCGGACAGCCTTGTTTGGCGACCCCCGTGAAATGGTCGTTCGACTCCAAATGGGGTCCCGACCCACAGGTTGAGAACCACTGCTCTAGAAAAATAATATTATTCAAAAGATCATCGTATTCCAAACTTTTTTTTTTTTTTTTTGGATAATGACAGAAGAATTTGGGGGAGGGGCTGATTTTGGTTTCACCATTTTGTTTCTGACTCTTTGCTCATGGGTTCAAAGCAGGTTTACTTAAAAGCAATATAATAATAATAATGATAATAATGATGATGATGATGTAGTAGTATCAATAGTAATAGGTGCCTTGGGTGCAATCCAAAACAACTGGAGCACCACTTGAACACCATTGGCATTGACAAATTCACTATTAGTCAATTGCCAAAGGCGGCCTTACTAGGAACTGCTTCCATCCTGCGAAGATATCTGTAATACCATGAAACATCCACATCTGCCTATCCCAGGTCCTTGGGAAGGACTCGATAGGTAGGTAAAATGCCAAATCCAGTCTGAACATCTGGCTGACTGTGCGATGATCCATAATAATAATAATAGTTGGAAGGGACCTTGGAGGTCATCTAGTCCAACCCCCTGCCCAGGCAGGAAACCCTATACCATTTCGGACAAGGGCTGTCCAATCTCTTCTTGAAAACCACCAGTGTTGGAGCACTCAACCTCTGGAGGCAAGGAGTTCCACTGGTTAATTGTTCTCACTGTCAGGAAGTTTCTCCTTCGTTCTAGATTTCTCTTTGGTTAGTTTCCATCCGTTGCTTCTTGTCCTGCCTTCAGGTGCTTTGGAGAATATATATAGAGAAAGAGAAGAAGGAAGGAAGGAAGGAAGGAAGGAAGGAAGGAAGGAAGGAAGGAAGGAAGGAAGGAAGGAAGGAAGGAAGGAGAAAGAAAGTAAGAAAGAAAGAAAGAAAATCTCATGTAGGTCCCTGACTTGTCGTATACTCAGCATGACTCAGGATAGTAATATTGTAACCTAGTTTATTTGAGAGACCCCAGTTTTGGGAAATTATTTTTTGTAAGAATACAGTCAACGACTGCAAAAACAATTGAGAATCCAGTTCATTTCATCATTTTAACGGTTTCAATTATCCAACATTTTGCTTTTCTCGCAAATAGGAGGGTGAAATTAACCATTGTTTACTCAATCCAGTTTGCACAGATGGGCTTGTCTAAACAGCAAGCCAAAAAGGTGGTTTCAGTTTTTGAGGTTGTGCAAATCCAGCTACAGGAATTAACAGGAAGAGAAGGACAAAGACTAGTTACCACGTAATTCTTTTACCAATTTAAATCAGTTTTCAGGGCAGATTATACCAGATATATCCTTTGGCAATGGGATTTCTTTAATTGAAGCTGGTTCCCAATTTTGCAAATGTTTGACTAGATTCACCTTCTTCTTGTGCCATATCCGTTATCGGACGTTGGCGATCATGTTGGCGATCCTGTTTTTATCAGCAACCGCACAAAAAAGTGCTGCTGAGTTTCACCTACCAAGTTTAAATTAGTGTATGAATAAACTGCAGCGGGGGCAGTGTATTTGCATAAAACAAAAGCCCTTGAAACTCACAAATCAAAAGATAAGCTTACGATCAAAAGGCTTAGGATCATCACAAGTCGTCAGGTGGGGTGTTTGAATTCAGCTTGTCTTGATTCATAAACAGAATATCGATTTTTTCCCCCCTTTCTCTTAAGAGGACTTTGTGCCTTTGAGTGGAACTTTTTTTTAATGCACTTTAATGCTGTGCCTTTTGAATATCTGTGGAATAAACCGCCATTCGTGGCCTAGATGCCTTGCCCGTGCAGTGGCTACTTAGAGCTAATCCTCTTTCAAAGAAAGCCTAAAGAGCGGATGCAAATTCTGAGTGTTATAGTTTTCCATAACAGTTTGTCCTTGCTTGTAAGATGGAACTGTGTAGCTAATTACTCAGCTATCCGATAAGCCTCTATAAAACTTTCTGGCTATTAAATATGGCCTTTGGCTGGGTTTGTAGCCATTTTGCCTTCCTCACTCCTTTCTAAAAATAGGAGCCATTGTCATCGAGTACCTGACGATGCAAAATACAGATGGTCCTCGACTTACAATCCTTCTTTCAAAGTTACAACGGCATTGTAAAAAGCGACTTACGATCAGTTTTCACACACTTATGACCGTTGCAACATCCCCATGGTCACATGATCAAAATTCGGACGCTCGGCAACTAGGTTGTTATTTATGATGGTTGCAACATCCTGGAGTCATGTAATTTGCGAACTTCTGACAAGCAAAGTCAATGGGCAAGCCAGATTCAGCTTAACAACTCTGTTACTAGCTTAAATCACCGCAGCGATTCATTTAACAACTGTGGCAAGAAAATGTCATAAAGGGGGGGGGCAAAATTCACTTAACAAACTCTTGGAATTTACAACTCATTGGAAATTCTGTACGCTTGTTCTGAGTTGCTGCAAATTGTGGCTTCATTGAGAAACTTGTACGCCAAAGACGGAGTCTGGCAGGCTTCCGGGATTCCGTTAGCAAGCTCCCTTTATCTCCCAGGAAATGGAGCCTGTGTTATATGACAGCTATAAACAAAAGGGATTTTCCTGTGCTCCCGAGAGAGAATTTCTGAGGGAGCAATGGAGAATGTTAAGGGACTAATTTCTCTCTGTAGTGTTTGACTTGCTTGCAAACTGTCACCAGGTTGCCTAATTTGGCAATGCACTGTACCAATACATTGAATAAACCTGTATCTTTGTAAATAAGCAGATTACAACATAAATAGATTGCAAAGTACTAATCAGCGTCCAGTGGCTTTCTTTTAAAGGAAAACAAACCCTGGAAAACAAAATTGCAGAGTTGGACCTTTTCACCAGTTGGAGAAACAGACAGTGTGCAACAGAGATTCAAATTCAGAATAGAGTTGGAAGGGACCTTGGAGGTCTTCTAGTCCAACCCCCTGCTCAAGCAGGAGACCCCACTATTCCAGACAAATGGCTGTCCAGACTCTTCTTAAAAACCTCCAGTGGTGGAGCACCCACAACTTCTGGAGGCAAATGGTTCCACTGGTTGATTGTTCTCACTGTCAGGAAAATTACTCCCTAATTCCAGGTTGCTTCTCTCCTTGATTAGTTTCCATCCATTGCTTTTTGTCCTGCCCTCAGATGCTTTGGAGAACAGCTTGACTTCCTCTTCTTTGGGGCAGCCCCTGAGATACTGGAACACTGCTATCATGTCCCCCCTTATCCTTTTTTCTAGACTAGCCTAACCCTAATCCTGTAACCGTTCTTCATATGTTTTAGTCTCCAGGCCTTTAATCATCCTTAGTTGCTCTTCTTTGCACTTTTTTCCTAAGTCTCAACATCTTTTTTGTAATGTTATATTTTGTATTATGAAAAAGATAATGTTCTTCATATGTCACACATCAGGATCACCCATCATGGGCTGTTTTTGTTCTGTTGCCCTAGGTCAGGGGTAGGCAACCTTGGCTCTTTTATGACTGGTGGACTTCAACTCCCAGAATTCCTGAAACTAATGGCTCCGCTTGGAAACCTCAACATGGCTGGCTCAGGAATTCTGGGAGTTGAAGTCCACAAGTCATGTTTTGTTGTTTGTCCATAGATTTCGATGAAGACCTTGACATCTTGTAGGTTATGGGCCATCAACGATGTGTCCATAGGTGGCTAATAAGACCGATTGTCCACAAGTCACAAAAGAGCCAAGGTTGCCTACCCCCGCCCTAGGTGAACAACTCGTGACTTCAGCTCCACAAAGGGAATTCTGGGCATTGAAATCCACCCATGCTGGGTGGGGGAGTTCTAGGAGTTGACGCCCAGAGGCCTTAAAATCTCCCAAGTTGGGAACGGTCTGGTTTCATACTGTATTCTCTGCACTCCCAAACCCAATGAATTCAGGCAATTCAGGTTAACCCCCTAACCCAGTTTGCAAAAAGACCGGAAATGTGATGCGTCCGACGGTCAGTTGCCACTGTTAACAATGAAAATGCAAGAAATTCGCCTCCCCCCCCCACGAGATCAGGTCGGCCATTTTGGGGGCGCTCCTGTGCGATGGTCAGCCGCGGGGCAGGCAGAAATTCAACAGGTGTAGCTTCGTCGACTTTTTTTAACCTAACCCACCCGCCCCTCGCCTCCTCTTTTTTTTCCCCACAAAGCCCGCTTCGCTTTCTTTCCATCATTTTCCGCCTTTTCCAGCCCTCCAACGCCCGCCATTTTCCAATCAGGCGTTCGCCAAGGCCACCCCGCGCTCCTGCCGCCGGTTGCTAAGAAACCGCGGCCCTGAGAGAAAGGGAAGGAGTCCCGTCGCGGCTACCGAGCGTCACTTCCGCTATAGCTCCGGAAGCGGCGAATGCGCTTGGTCACGGACTGGAAGCGGCGCTGCTTTGAGGAAAGGCTCCGTCTCGCTTCGCCCTTTTACCGCCCCGGGAGCGCCGAGCAGGCCCGGATTGAGACGCCGCGGCACCATGATCACCTCAGCCGGTAAGCGAGGCAACGGCCGGCCGGAGGGAAGCCCGGGGTGGTTTCCGCTGAGTCAGGCAGGGCCCGGAGCGAGGCTTACCCTGCCCTCTCCCGGCTTTCTGGGGCGCCTTCGGGCACCCCCGGGCTCTCCCCCTCGGTGGCTCCAGCGCAGGGGCCTTCAAACTTGGCTCTTTTGTGACTTGTGGACTTCAACTCCCAGAATCCCTCAGCCAGGCATGCTGGCTGAGGAATTCTGGGAGTTGAAGTCCACCAGTCACAAAGTGGCTAAGGTTGGAGTCCTTTACTCCAGGGCCCTTTTTATGACTTGTGGACTTCAACTCCCAGAATCCCTCAGCCAGGCAGACTGGCCGAGGAATTCTGGGAGTTGAAGTCCGCAAGTCTTAAAGTTGCCAAGGTTGGAGACCCCTGGGGGCCACGCTTGGGAGGCCTAGATCTAAGACAGGGGTCAGCTGAGGGATTCTGGGAGTTGAGGTCCACAGGTCAATCAAAGGGCCAAGTTTGGAAACCCCCTGCTGCAGCCTGGTGTCTATGGAGATTCTCCGTCATCCAGGTCATGGTTGTTCCCACAGGTGCTTTTTCCAAAAAGCAGCTGGACTTTATCGTGGTTTTTCTTGGAGGGCGTTTCGCTTCTCCTCCAGGAAGCTTCCTCGGTTCTGACCGAATGGCGGAGGATGGAAGGATTTATAGATCGGATTAACTTTGGGGTCCTTGGTGCTCTCTGAGTTTGGTTACTATCATAGATGTTTCAATCAATCAGTCGATCGGAATAGAGCTGGAAGGGACCTTGGAGGTCTTCTAGTCCAGGGGTAGGCAACCTTGGCTCTTTGATGACTCGTGGACTTCAACTCCCAGAATTCCTGAGCCAGCATGGAACAGTTTACCGCTGTTCTAGTCCAACCCTGTCCAAGTAAGAGACCCTATAGCAGGGGTCTTCAAACTTGGCCCTTTTATGACTTGTGGACTTCAACTCCCAGAATTCCTCAGCCAGGCTGAGGAATTCTGGGAGTTGAAGTCCACTGAGGAATTCTGGGAGTTGAAGTCCACAAGTCATAAAAGGGCCAGGTTTGAAGACCCCTGACCTATAGCATTTCAGACAAATGACTGTCTAAATTCCTCTTAAAAACTCCAGATGGAGCACCCACAACTTCTGGAGGCAAGTTGTTCCACCTGTTAATTGTTCTCACTTTCAGGAAATGTCTCCTTAGTTCCAGGTTGCTTCTCTCCTTGATTAGTTTCCATCCATTTCCAGTCCTGCCTTCAGGTGCTTTGGAGAATAGCTTGACTCCCTCTTGTTTGGGGCAGCCCCTGAGATATTGGAAGACTGCTATCATGTCAACCCTGGTCCTTCTCTTCATTAAACTGGACATACCCTATTCCAGCAACCGTTCCTTATATGTTTTAGCCTCCAGGCCCTTAATTACCTTAGTTGCTCTTCTTTCCACTTTTTCCAAAGTCTCAACATCTTTTTTGTAATGTGGTGACCAAAATTGGACTCTGTATTCCAGGTGTGGCCTTACTAAGGCTTTATAAAGCGGTACTAATACTTCACATGATTTTGATTCTATGCCTCTGTTTATATAACCAAGCACTATATAAAGGAAACAAGGATTGTTTCGTTACCCAACTAGATAACATTACCAGTGCTAGGAGGGGTGCAGTTTAAGTAATGGAGGAGGAGGAGAAAGAGAACAGGGAGAAAGGAGATAAAGTGAAGGGGGAAAAGGAAGAAGAGAAGAAGGAGGAAGGAAGGAGAACTGTGGGGTCCTTGGTGCTCTCTGAGCTTGGTGGTTTGGTGCAGACATTTCATTACCCAACTAGGTAACATCATCAGTGCTAGAAGGGAGGAAGCAGGGCTGTGGGATCCTTGGTGCTTTCTGAGCTTTGTGGTTTTCTTGCCAATGTTTAATCACCCAACTAGATAACATCATTAATGCTAGGAAGGAGACAGTTTTGTGCTCTGTTTATGATGCATATGTGGCTTGCCCTGTCAGTGTTGATGGAAATGTTCTTGGTAGCTTCTTGATCAGGCCTTTTGATTATTTGTGTGAGTTGGCAATTTCTTGATTGGAATATTGGTTACAGATTAATTGTTGATGTGGGTATTCTGGCATTAATCTCTGTTTATTTGGATGGTGATAGCTGGTGAGGGCTTATGTTGGTGTTTTTGTTATCTTTTTGATCATCTGTTTTGAATGGTGTCTAGAGATTGTTTATCTCTAGGTGTCTGTTTATGTTTGTTTGTTTGAATGCCAAGTTTCCAGGAGTTCCCTAGTGGTTTTTTGGATTTAACTTGGTCTAGGATGCTCAGTTTCCCAGTGGAAACTATGGTTAAGTCTGTCCATGTGAATTTTCACCATGTCTTCTAACTGCTGGCAAAGTTAATGCAGTAAACCAAGCTATAGTGAAATGTATGGTGCTAATGCAGCTCTTCACCTGGTAGGATATTAGCTATAACCGATAAGGCTAGGACAGGGGTAGGCAACCTCGGCTCTTTTATGACTCATGGACTTCAACTCCCAGAATTCCCGAGTCAATTCGGGAATTCTGGGAGTTGAAGTCCATGAGTCATAAAAGAGCCGAGGTTGCCTAAACCCTGGGCTAGGATATATTGTTTCCTCTGCTTACCCAACTGATCTCCTTACTTGTTTACAGAGTAATGGGGTCTGGAATATCCAGACTTTCTCGATCGTGTGTCATTCAGTTGTTTAGAATCAGAATCAGAATAGAGCTGGAAGGGACCTTGGAGGTCTTCAAGTCCAGCCCCCTGCTCAAGTAGGAGACCCTGTTCCATTTCACACACGTCGCTATCCAGTCCCTTCTTAAAAGCCTCTAGTGATGAAGCACCCACAACTTCTGGAGGCAAGCTGTTCCACTGGTTAATTGTCCTCACTGTTAGGAAGTTTCTCTTTAATTCCAGTTTGCTTCTGTCTTTGATTAGTTTCCATCTGTTGTTTCTTGTCTTGCCAGCTGGTGCTTTGGAAAATAACTTGATTCCCCTCTTCTTTGTGGCAGCCCCTCAAATAATGGAAGACTGCTATCATGTTCCCCCTTGTCCTTCTTTTCTCTAGACTGGCCATTCTCAGTTCCTGCAACTGTTTTTCATATTCGTTCTTCATATCCAGGCCTTTAATCATCTTAGCTGCTGCTCTTTGCCCGTTTTCCAAACATCTCAACATCTTTTTGTTACCTTTTTGCAACCCTTCCTTATATGTTTTAGCCTCCAGCCCCCTGATCATCTTTGTTACTCTTCTCTGTACTCTTTCTAGAGTCTCAACATCTCTTTTACATCGTGGTGACCAAAACTAGATACCTTACTCCAGGCGTGGCCTTACCAAGGTTTTCTAAGGCGGTACTAATGCTTCTCGTGATTTTGATTCTATCCCTTCGTTTATACAGCCAAGGGCTCTAGGAAGCCTTTTTATGTTGGAATTCAGTTCCCATAATCTTTAGCTTGCATAAGATGGGAATCAAAGTCTTAAGAAGGGTACAGAACAGTGAAGCCTTGGCATAGCCATCTAGAAGAAGAAATGGGTTTTTTTTGGGGGGGGAGACAATCTTTTCACAAATGTGCCATATTTTCAAAAACCCTGAGAAATGATTTTCCAGTCTAGCTTTTAGGTCTCTGCCATCAGAACCATCAAGTCAGGTTTTTGTTTTGTTTTTTTACTTTTACAAAAAGTACTTTTTATTACTGTGCTTTTCAGGAAAGCATAAACTCCTTGCATTATTTTCCACAAGGAGAAGCAGCTTATAACCCTTAGAAAGTGAAGTTAAATCATAAATACTGTGCATGGAAACAGGGCACACACGGTAACTTGGTGATGAAGGAGTGGATCAGAATAAATAGAACTTGAAATTAACTCTCTTCTGATGATCATTTTCTGTTTTGGAGCCATTGATTTACCTGTTAATTGAGGACCAAAAACTCGCTAGGATTTGCATGCTTTTTTGTTGTTGTTGTCCAGGTCTTGTTCATTTTAGCTTAGCTCGTGTTAGAATGTTATGTTCTGAGTCAACCTTGATTTTTTTGGGGAGGGTGTGACATTTTTTTTAGAAATGGATTCCCATTGCATTCTTCCTAGGGCTGAGAGGGACAGACTGGCCCAAAATCACTCACCCTTGGACAGGACTAGAACGCACGATCTCCCAGTGCTATCTCCCACTAATTGTAAATATCAAAATGAAGTTCTAATACAGAGGTTTTCAAACTTGGCCCTTTTAGGACTCGTGGACTTCAACTCCCAGAATTCCCCAGCCGGGCACGCGTGCCCGGCTGAGGAATTTTGGGAGTTGAAGTCCACGAGTCCTAAAAGGGCCAAGTTTGAAGACCCCTGTTCTAGTATCTCATACTGTAAACGCATTTGCAAATCCCTTTGCTGTAGCAATTCTGAAAATAACCCTGCTTATGTTAAAGTATAAATTCTATGTGATATCTAATATAACCTTTTTTTTCCAGCTGGAATAATTTCTCTTCTGGATGAGGAAGAGCCAGAACTCAAGGTAGGCTTGTATTTTTTTTTTTTTTTTATCCACTTTGGCAAGCACAAGGTTGCCAAATTGAAATGGAAAGGCCATTTGTGCCTGAGGGGGCCTGGCTCTTTTGCCCTGCCAGCTACTTGCAAGTCTAAAATCAGTGTTTTTCGTTCTTTTGACAGGAATTTGCCCTCCACAAACTGAACGCAGTGGTCAATGACTTTTGGGCCGAGATCTCTGAATCGGTAGATAAAATGTAAGCGGAAAGACTTCAAATTCATCTGAAAGTACGGGCCAAAATTGTATCTTGTCCCTTTTTCTGAGCAGCTAGAGCAGGGGTAGGCAACCTTGGCTCTTTCATGACTCGTGGACTTCAACTCCCAGAATTCCTAAACCAGCCTGGGGGAACTATGTCCCCCTTCATGACTGGTGGACTTCAACTCCCAGAATTCCTGAGCCAGCATGGGGGAACTATGGCCCCTTCATGACTCGTGGACTTCAACTCCCAGAATTCCTGAGCCACATGGGGGAACTATGGCCCCTTCATGACTTGTGGACTTCAACTCCCAGAATTCCTGAGCCACATGGGGGAACTATGGCCACTTCATGACTCGTGGACTTCAACTCCCAGAATTCCTGAGTCAGCCTGGCTCAGCTTGGAAACCTCTCCCTTTCCCCTCAACATGGCTGGCTCAGGAATTCTGGGAGTTGAAGTCCACCAGTCATAAAAGAGCCAAGGTGGCCTACCCCTGGGCTAGTTGAAATGCTAAAGGAAACACTTATGTTCACCAAGGGCCGCAGTGGAACCAATCTTTTCTTCCTTACTTTCCCCGCAGTGAAATTCTGTATGAAGATGTTGGGTTTCGTAGTCGGGAATTTGCCGCCTTGGTGGCTTCGAAAGTGTTCTATCACTTAGGGGCTTTTGAAGAATCCCTAAATTATGCCCTGGGAGCCGGCAATCTTTTCAACGTCAACGACAATTCGGAATATGTAGAAACCATTATTGGTAAGTCTTGTGCCCTGTGAAACTGGAAAGGCCTTTGGCCTGGCTATCCAAATTCAACGCCCTGTGCAAAAAATTCACAAGATGCTTAATTATAGATAATCATCTAATCCAGTGGTTCTCAACCTGTGGGTCGGGACCCCATTTGGGGTCGAACGATCATTTCACGGGGGTCGCCAAACAACGCAGTCCGCCATTTTTTCCCCCCTTTTCCTTAGCTGTGTTACTCCCTTTTATTCTATTGGCTTTCAAAAGCCAATAGAATAGACTCTCTTGAATAGAGTCTAATTCTATTGGCTTTCAAAAGCCAATAGGAATTGTCCAGGCTGTCTCTGCCCTGCTGAGCCCGCCAAAAGTCCCATTCTGCAAACGGTGCTGCACCAGTTGAGTAGTCCTCGACTTACGACCGGTTGAGTAGTCCTCGACTTACGACCGGTTGGGGGTCGCGGCATTAAAAAGGTTGAGAACCACTGATCTAATCCAATCCTTTGCTCAGGCAGGAAAGCCTATACCATTTCGGACAAATGGCTGTCCAGTCTCTTCTTAAAAACTTCCAGTATTGGAGCATTCACCGCTTCTGGAGGCAGGTTGTTCCACTGGTTAATTGTTCTAACTGTCAGGAAATTTCTCCTTAGTTTTAGGTTGCTTCTCGGTTAGTTTCTATCCGTTGCTTCTTGTCCTGCCTTCAGGGGCTTTGGAGAATAGCTTGACTCCCTCTTCTTTGGGGCAGCCCCTGAGATATTGGAAGACTGCTATCATGTCCCCCTCGTCTTTCTCTTCATTAAACTAGACATCCCTAATTCCAGCAACCATTCCTTATATGTTTTAGCCTCCAGTCTCCTGATCATCGGTTGCTGGAATTGGGTATGCCTAGTTTAATGAAGAGGAGGACATAATAGCAGTCTTCCAGTATTGAGGGGCTGCCCCAAAGAGGAGGGGGTCCACCTATTCCCCAAAACACCTGAAGGCAGGACAAAAAGCAACGGATGGAAGCTAATCAAGGAGAGAAGCAACTTGGAACTAAGGAGAAATTTCCTGACAGGGAGAACAATTAATCAGTGGAAAAACCTGTCTCCAGAAGGTGTGAATGCTTCAAAACTGGAGGTTTTTAAAAAGAGTTTGGACAGCCATTTCTCTGGAATCGTATAGAGTTTCCTGCCTAAGCAGGGGGTTGGACTAGATGACCTCCAAGGTCCCTTCCAACTCTGTTATTCTAATTTTTACAATACTGCCAAGAACCCTTGGTAGTAGTTCCTTGATTAGGCTATTTGGTTATTTGTGTGAGTTGGGTGTTCCTTGATTGAAGTATTTTTTTATTGCTTTCTCCCCCCCCTCCCAAACTTTCAGATTTGCCTCTAGATTAGCAGGCATTTTAGTAATCTGTAATTGGCTCTATAAATATTAAAAAAGCTTGAAGGATACCTTTCTTTTCTCAGCAAAATGCATCGACCACTACACCAAGCAGTGTGTGGAAAATGCAGACTTGACGGAAGGGGTGCAGAAAGCTGTGGACCCTCGCCTGGAAGGGATTGTAAACAAGATGTTTCAGCGCTGCTTAGATGATCACAAGTACAAGCAGGCCATCGGCATCGCTCTGGAGACCCGGAGGCTGGACATCTTTGAGAAAACCATTCTGGAATCGGTAGGTGAACCAAGGATGTTGTGAAGAGGTCCTGTGTGGAATACATACATACATACATACATACATACATACATACATACATACATATCACTTTTAAGTGTGTTGTGTGTTTTATTTATGCAAATTATATGGTGCCCATCTCACAGCAGCAGTTCTGGGCCCCAGGGGGAGGAAAAAAACAAAATAAAAATAAATGGAGTCTTATGGACTTCGGCTCCCGCAGGTCCACAGGTCTTATGGACTTCAGCTCCCGCAGGTCCACAGGTCTTATGGACTTCAGCTCCCGCAGGTCCACAGGCCTTATGGACTTCGGCTCCCGCAGGTCCACAGGTCTTATGGACTTCAGCTCCCGCAGGTCCACAGGTCTTATGGACTTCGGCTCCCGCAGGTCCACAAGTCTTATGGACTTCAGCTCCCGCAGGTCCACAGGCCTTATGGACTTCAGCTCCCGCAGGTCCACAGATCTTATGGACTTCGGCTCCCGCAGGTCCACAGGTCTTATGGACTTCGGCTCCCGCAGGTCCACAGGTCTTATGGACTTCGGCTCCCGCAGGTCCACAGGTCTTATGGACTTCGGCTCCCGCAGGTCCACAGGTCTTATGGACTTCGGCTCCTGCAGGTCCACAGGTCTTATGGACTTCGGCTCCCGCAGGTCCACAGGCCTTATGGAGTTCGGCTCCCACAGGTCTTATGGACTTCAGCTCCCTCAGGTCCACAGGTCTTATGGACTTCAGCTCCCACAGGTCTTATGGACTTCCAAAGGTGTTATGGACTTCAACTCCCACAGGTCCACAGGTCTTACGGACTTCAACTCCCACAGGTCTTGACTCCCTCTTTGGGGCAGCCCCTGAGAGATTGGAAGACTGCTATCCTGTCCCCCCATGTCCTTCTCTTCATTAAACTGGACATACCCAATTCCAGCCAACGTTCTTTGTATGTTTTAGCCTCCAGTCCCCTGATCATCTTTGTTGCTCTTCTCTGCACTCTTTCTAGAGTCTTAACTTCTTTTTTACATCGTGGTGACCAAAACTGGATGCAGTATTCCACGTGTGGTCTTACCAAGGCCTTGTAAAGTGGTATTAACACTTCACGTGAAGGTTGCTTTAAACCCACTAATCATTGGAGAAAAATCACATGACTCTTTTTTTTTCGCCGTTTATGACAGAACGATGTTCCCGGAATGCTGGCCTACAGCTTGAAGCTTTGCATGTCTTTGATGCAAAATAAACAGTTCCGCAATCAAGTGCTAAGAGTTTTGGTGAAAATTTACATGAACCTGGAGAAGCCTGATTTCATCAATGTCTGCCAGGTAAGAGGGCGGGTTTTTGTGAACGCTTGCACAAAGGCAGGAGGAATGGTGTTGTGATTCCTCGCCGCCCAGTGGACCCGGCAGCTGTGTCTGGGGAATTGGAGAAGGAGGAGGAGGGGCCTGGAGTGATATCAGAGGAAGGCTCTGAGGAGCTCCAAGACTTACAATCGGACGAGGAGCCTGGCCCCTCTACTCGCACTCAGGCTGAGACACAGCTGTGCTGGGAGCCTGAGTTGGACAGTGATGAAGAACAGCTGGGACAAATCCCAGATGCAAGAGAAGCGAGTAGGACCGAGAAATGCAATGGGGCGGCTCCAAAGGCAAAGGAGAAGGCATTAGGAAGCCATGCCTGGGCTGAATTATAAAAAGGAAGGTTTGGGAAGTGCTGGTGGCCGAAGGCAGCCGTTTGTGTTAAGGAATGAAGTTTCTGTGAACTGTTTTTTGTTTGCCTTGGAGGACATGGACTCAGGTCTGTGAATAATAAAAGGGGATTGGTTTTTCCCTGCAGTTCCAGCCTGCTTAAGTCATTTTTTTCACTGCCGTCGTGACATTGGTCACTAAATGAACGGTCGTAAGGAGTAAGGCATCACTGCTGCCATCTTCTGAGTCTTGGTGTTTGGCCTCCCTCCTGCAGTGTCTCATTTTCTTGGATGACCCACAAGCCGTGAGCGACATCCTGGAGAAGCTGGTGAAGGAGGACAACCTCCTCATGGCTTACCAGATCTGTTTCGACTTGTACGAAAGCGCCAGTCAGCAGTTCCTCTCCGCGGTGATCCAGAACCTCCGCAGCGTCGGCACCCCCATTGCTTCCGTGCCCGGATCTACCAACACGGGGACGGTGGCTGGGCCCGAAAAAGAAGGGTGAGGCACATATACTTGCATACCCATCATGCTGTTGCCTTTCGGGATGTGCGATATTGTGCAAAGAACAGAAAAGGGGTACAAGATAATTGGAATGGAATGGAATAGAATAGAATAGAATAGAAAATATGGAAGGGAAGGGAATGGAGTAGAATAGAATAAGAATAGAATAGAATAGAATAGAATAGAATAGAATAGAATAGAATAGAATAGAATAGAATAGAATAGAATAAGAGAATATAGAATAGAATAGAATAGAATAGAATAGAATAGAATAGAATAGAAAATATGGAAGGGAAGGGAATGGAATAGAATGGAATAGAATAGAGTAGAATAGAATAGAATAGAATAAGAGAATATAGAATAGAATAGAATAGAAAATATGGAAGGGAAGGAAAGGGAAGGGAATGGAATAGAATAGAATAGGAGAAATTAGATTAGAATAGAATAGAATAGAATAGAATAGAATAGAATAGAATAGAATAGAATAGAAAATATGGTATGGAAGGAAAGGGAATAGAATAGAATAAGAGAATATAGAATAGAATATAGAATAGAATAAAGTAGAGTAGAATATACAATAGAATATAGAAAATAGATTAGAATACAATAAGAGAATATAAAATAGAATATAGAATAGAAGTAGACTAGACTAGAGTAGAATTATGGAATGGAATGAAATGGAATAGAATAAAGAATAAGAATTAGAATAGAGTAGAATTGTGGAATGGAATGGAACAGAACAATAGAATAGAATATGGATAGAATATGGATAGAATGGAATGGAAGAGAACAACAGAATAGAATAGAATAGAATAGAATAGAATAGAATAGAATAGAATGGGACCTTGGAGGTCTTCTAGTCCAACCCTCTGCTCAGGCAGGAAATCCACTACACATATTTAATTGCAGGCATGGAAGATGCAAATTGGCTCATTATTTCCTTCAAAATCAACTAATTGGTCTTTTTTCCCTACCTTATTTTTTTTTTTTCACATGCTACTTTGGTGGCCCAGGTTATTATAGCCAGCACAATCACTTGGTTTAATAGTTCAAAATGCCATTGGGGAGCCCATTGGGGGGGGGCAGGCTTTTTTTTTTTGGTCAACCTCAACTGTGTTGATACAAATCGCCTGTAGTAACAGAATAGCATAGCTGGAAGGAATCTCGGAGGTCTTCTAGTCCAGCCTCCTGCTCAAGCCAAGTAGGTAGGCAAACAGGAATGCTTGTTCCTTCAAGTGGGGGCTGATAAAAGATTGAGGCCTCTGTTCCTTTCACCACCTAGTCCAGGGGTAGGCAACCTTGGCTCTTTTATGACTCATGGAGTTCAGCTCCCAGAATTCCCGAGCCAGCCATGCTGAGGGGAAAGGGAGAGGTTTCCAAGCTGAGCCATGCTGGCTCAGGAATTCTGGGAGTTGAAGTCCATGAGTCATAAAGCGGCCTAGGCCTAGGGCAGGGGTAGGCAACCTTGGCTCTTATATGACTGGTGGACTTCAACTCCCAGAATTCCTGAGCCAGCATGGCTCAGCTTGGAAACCTCTCCCTTTCCCCTCAGCGTGCCTGGCTGAGGAATTCTGGGAGTTGAAGTCCACCAGTCATGAAGGGGCCATAGTTCCCCCACGCTGGCTGAGGAATTCTGGGAGTTGAAGTCCACCAGTCATGAAGGGGCCATAGTTCCCCCACGCTGGCTGAGGAATTCTGGGAGTTGAAGTCCGCGAGTCATAAAGGAGCCAAGGTTGCCTACCCCTGGACTAGGACATCTTGGAGAACAGCAACAGTGTGAAAAAAGAGTTTTGTGTTTTCCAGAGAGCTGATGGAGACAGAAGAGAAGACAGGCAGCCCCATTGCCACAGTGAAGGCAGCTCAGACGGTAAGTGCCCTTACACAGAACCTACTCACTGCCTCGCTGTTTATCTCAGCCAGCTTTCCACACATCGTGTTAAACCGCAGGGAGTGCTGGACTGACAATCGCCACGGGGACGGAAATTTCCCGTTGCTGAGCAAACCGGTCATTCAGTGGGTCACCCCCAATTTTAGGACCTTTTTGCTAAGGCTCTTCAGCCAATCTGCCTTTCCCCCAATGAGTTTGCTGGTCAACAGCTGGCTAGGAAGGTTGCAAACGGCAGTTGACATTGCCCCGGGATGCAGCAACCGTTGTAAGTTCATGCCAGTTTCCAAGCAAAGCGTGCGGATTTTGATCACGTGACCATGGGGATGCTGAGATGGTCGTAAGTGCGAGCCCTGGTCAGAAATCAGTTTTTTTTTCCGGGCTGTTGCTAAATGAACGGTTGGAAGTTGAGGACTGCCTGTATCTGTTAAATAACCCGCAATTGGCTGAGTACAGACAACACCCCATGGCTGTAAAAATGTAGTTGATGATGACGACAACAACAACAACAACAAAATAATAATAATAGTAATAGTAATAATAATAATAACAACAACATAACACCCCAGACTTAACAATTGTCGATAAGAAAGACAAAAAAGTCTGGATAGTGGACGTGGCAGTGCCTGGAGACAGCAGAATAGATGAGAAAAAACTGGAGAAGATAACAAAATATAAAGACCTACAAATAGAAATAGAAAGACTGTGGCAAAAGCAAGCAAGGGTAGTACCAATAGTCATAGGCGCCTTGGGTGCAATCCCAAAACAACTGGAGCACCACTTGAACACCATTGGCACTGACAAATTCACCATTAGTCAATTGCAAAAGGCGGCCTTACTAGGAACTGCTTCCATCCTGCAACAATATCTGTAATACCATCAAACATCCACATCTCCCTATCTCAGGTCCTGGGTAAGGACTCGATAGGTAGACAAAATGCCAAATCCAGTCTGAACATCTGGCTGACTGTGCGATGATCCATAATTAATAATAATAATAATAATAATAATAATAATAATAATAATTGCACAAACTGATTGCACAAACTGATTACAAGCAGCGGCATGACAAAGTAGCAACAATGGTGCATTGGAAGATCTGCAAAAAATATCATTTGCCTGTAAGCAAAAACTGGTGGGATCATAAAATAGAAAATGATAAAATTAAACTGCTCTGGGACTTCAGAATTCAAACAGACAAGCACCTGCAACATCCCAGACTTAACAATTGTCGATAAGAAAGACAAAGAAGTCTGGATAGTGGACGTGGCAGTGCCTGGAGACAGCAGAATAGAAGAGAAAGAACCGGAGAAGATAACAAAATACAAAGACCTACAAATAGAAATAGAAAGACTGTGGCAAAAGCAAGCAAGGGTAGTACCAATAGTAATAGGCTCTTTGGGTGCAATCCCAAAACAACTGGAGCACCACTTGAACACCATTGGCATTGACAAATTCGCTATTAGTCAATTGCAAAAGGCGGCCTTACTAGGAATTGCTTCCATCCTGCGACGATATCTGTAATACCATCAAACATCCACATCTGCCTATCCCAGGTCCTGGGTAAGGACTCGATAGGTAGACAAAATGCCAAATCCAGTCTGAACATCTGGCTGACTGTGCGATGATCCACAATAATAATAATAATAATAATAATAATAATAATAATAGTAATAATGACTCGATAGGTAGACAAAATGCCAAATCCAGTCTGAACATCTGGCTGACTGTGCGATGATCCATAATAATATCATCATCATCATCTTTGTGTGTTCCTTCCCATATGTAGAATCCAGGAACAAAAGACCAGATTCCAAAAATGATAAAGATTTTAAGTGGGGAAATGGCCATTGAATTGCACCTGCAGTTTTTAATACGAAACAACAACACGGACCTCATGATTCTAAAAAACACTAAGGTAAGGCCTCTGTGTGTATGTGAGAGAGAGAGGGGGGGGAGGGAGGGAGAGAGTGTGTTTGTTTTGTGGCTTGCCTGAAGGCTGAATAACACACCTTAAAAGACTTGCAGAAGGTTGAAGATGCTATCATAGATGACGTTACCTTGTTTGGTAATGAAATATCTGCAAGAAAACCTTGAGGATTCTTTTCTTGCCCTACTTTTCTTCTTCCCCATGACATATCTCCGATGTAGACCATGACAACCTCTTTTTAAATTATGAAAATTCAAAGAAAAGCGGACAGGCAGTATTCAGATGTATTCCCCAGGCACGTTGGCAGTTCATGTGGTCTACAGCCGTATCATCCTGCATGCATAGAACAAGTTAAAATTGTGGCAAAATTCTTCCTTTGGAGATGAGTCTAACTTCTAGTTTCATTCTGAAATCAGACTGGTTTAAATCCTTACAGTGTCATCGTTAGAAATAGGTGTTCACCTTTTTGCTTCGTCTGTTTGCAAGTGGCCGAGATTGCAGGTTAATTCCTCAAAGGCGGAATCTCTAAGGAGGGTGGAAATTGTCCACCCTCCATCCAACATGAAATGTAAAGCTGCTTTGTGTAGCTTGATCAGTGTTACTCAACTCTGGCAGCTTTAAGATCCATCGACTTCAACTCCCAGAATTCCCCAGCCAGCACGTGGAGATTCCACATTGAGGAATTAACCTGGATCTCATGGCTGGCTAGGGAATTCTGGGAGTGAAAAGTCCACGAATCTTAAAAGTTGCTAAGGTTGAACAATATTGATCTTGATGCTCAATATGTCCAAATTCATCCATTTTTTTTCTTAGAAGAACTATTCCCTATTTTTTTAATTGAATTGTTCCAGCAGAACATTTTTAGCATAAAATAGGATGCTGGAGATTCTTAGCCATCCAGGTTATAGTTATGCCACAGTGTGAAAAAAGAGTTTTGTGTTTTCCAGAGAGCTGATGGAGACAGAAGACTGGGGCAACTGGACTTCCTTGTTTTTCTTTGAAGACATTTCGCTTCTCATCCCAGAAGCTTCTTCAGCTCTGACTGGAGGGTGGGGAATGGAAGGATTTATACGCCTTGCAGACCGCTGGTCATTTGCATTCTTTTAGAGAGCTGTTGAGGCCACCAGGAGGTCATCTAGGTCAAAATTGAACAGCCCTCCCTCAATAGAGGGGGAGGGATACGATATCATCTATCTCCAGTCTATAACACGGTCCTTTCAGTGGTTCCAAGAAGGCTCCACACCCATTTTCACCACTCAGGTCATCCTGAGGGCACAGATAAACCTCCAAGTGGCCTCAACAACCCTCTAAAAGAAGGCAAATGACTAGCTGTCTACGAGGAGTATAAATCCTTCTGTTACCCACCATCCAGTCAGAGCTGAAGAAGCTTCTGGGATGAGAAGTGAAATGCCTTCAAAGGAAAAACAAAGTCCAGTTGCCTCCTGAAAAAAAAAGCACCTTTGGGGCTGATCAATATTTTATTGCTCTTAGGATATCTATTGTGTAGTGGAAGAAGAAATAAATGAGTTTGGTGATAAAATGAGGGATGTGAGAGATGTAAAATCGATGTAAAAAAGATGTTGAGACTCTAGAAAGAGTACAGAGAAGAGCAACAAAGATGATTATGGATTGGAGGCTAAAACATATAAGGAACGGTTGCTAGAATTGGGTATGTCTAGTTTAACGAAGAGAAGGACGAGGGGGGACATGATAGCAGTATTCCAATACCTCAGGGGCTGCCATAAAGAAGAGGGAATTAAGCTATTTTCCAAAGCACCTGAAGGCAGGACAAGAAGCAACGGGTGGAAACTAATCAAGGAGAGAAGCAACCTAGCACTAAGGAGAAACTTCCTGACAGTGAGAATAATTAATCAGTGGAACAACCTGCCTCCAGAAGCAGTAAATGCTCCAACACTGGAAGTTTTTAAGAAGAGACTGGGCAGCCATTTGTCCAAAATGGTGTAGGGTTTCCTGCCTGAGCAGGGGGTTGGACTAGATGACCTCCAAGGTCCCTTCCAACTTTACTACTATTACATTACAGATTAAGAATTAGAACTGATAATTTTTTGTTTTAAATTTAAATTATTGTAATTGTAAACTGGTAAAGTTATAATACAGGTTTAATAGTGATAGAAATGTATGGAAATGGAATATTTAAAGGTATTATGTTAACTGAGGGGAATAGAGAGGGGATAGTGAAGTTTATTGAGTTGCGTTGTTTATATATATTTTTACTTTTGAATGTATGACCACCCAACCATCACGATGGGTCCTGAGTACTTTTTCTTAAGAATTTTAAAAAAAATCAATAAAATGTCTTTTAAAAAAAAAAAAAAAAAAAGCACTTTTGGGCTATGATGCTGTACAGTAATGGAAACAGGCCATTTTTAGCCCAATCACAGGGAAGTGGACATTGAAATCCTGAATTTACAGTTTTTGAAATGAAGGATGTCTCTCGAATTCCCACAATATTTTTTTTTTTTTTTGAAATCCCTCCGTTCAGCTTTTCAAGATTCAAGACAGATCCAGCCCTGCGCTACAAATGAAATTTTGCCAGCCTCTCTTGTGTCCTTTAGTATTGTTGTGACCTTCTGCTCTCCTCTTTCTCCAGGATGCGGTGCGGAATTCTGTGTGTCATACCGCCACCGTCATCGCCAATTCCTTCATGCATTGTGGAACAACCAGCGACCAGTTCCTCAGGTAACACCACATAGCGGGACAGAATAATGAGTCTTTGACCGATGGGCAATAGGCTGGCGGAGAAGGAACTGTTGCACTTTGCACGCGGACCAGGAACAGACTTTCTGGGAACTTCTGTGGGGTGCGTGCGTCAGATCAATCTGTATACACTCGTACCTTCATACTCCACTTACTTCAAAACTCATCAGATTCAATATTTGATGTGTTTTGAAGCAGAACTGCTGTCCCGGCACTCCTCTTTCTCCTGGGAGTTGATACTCAAGGAAGAGCTTGCTCATGTTGGCTGGCTCGTGACTCACTATTTGTGATGACCCAGGGCACAGCACAGAGGCAATGCAGTCAGCTGGCAATTCAAATTGCCCTTTAATTGCTCCAAATTTTCCCCAAATGCTCCCCCATTTCTGGCAAGGCTCCAAACAAAGGAAGACACACACACCTCTGGCTGCAAGTTGTTTCACATACAATCTTGAGTAGGAGAGGAATTTACTCAAGGCCACGGAGATAAGAAAGAATGACACATACATCATAAACCTAAGGAGTCTGTGTAAATGCACACTTGCCTGAGCAGTTTCAGAAGGGAAGCCAAAATACAGTCCGAGGTCTTCGAACATCCAAGCCACGTTGTCAGCCAGTCCAATGGTCAGAGTTTCCGGGGTTTCCAAGCAGAAGTCACAGAACAAAAGATCAGCAACAACACACACAAAACTCCAAGGAATCAGCGTTTGTTCCCGACAAATGCCTCTCCCCACAGCATCTCCTTAAGTCTCAATCTCCAGGTGTGCCTTGTGGAGAGGGGCGGGACGCTCTCCTCCCAAGTAGCTGAGCCTGCCTACGTTGTTCCCTCCTCCTCTCCACTCTCCGTGCTCTAGGATCAGGTGGGGGTGGCCTTTACTCATCACCTGAGCTCTGCCTCTCCTGTTCAGCCTGTCCCAATCCTGAAGGGCCCTGGCCTGCCTCGGCCTGCTCTTCCCCACATTCCTCTGAAACCACAGACACCTGTCCCTCGGGGTCCTGATGGAGGTCCTCATTTGACCGACCTGGGAAGGACGGAAGGCTGAGACAACCTTGAGCCGGTTAGGATCGAACTGCTGGCAGTGGACAGAGTCAGCCTGCATTACTGCACTCTAACCACAGCTTAAACGACCTAGATTCAATTTTCCATTTTCTTTCCGCAGAGATAATTTGGAGTGGCTTGCGAGAGCTACCAACTGGGCCAAGTTTACTGCTACGGCCAGCCTTGGTGTCATTCATAAGGTAATAAGACCTTTTTGTTGTTGTTATTGCAGTGGATCTGATTCCCCCCCCCTCCCCCCAGCCTCTCTCAACCCCTCAGTGATCATGAAATGATTGAAGTCCCCTCTCTCCAGATTGCAATTCTGACTTACCTTTCAGACAAGGATGAGGCGAGTTATTGGGTGTGCAGGTGAGCTATCTCACCTGATACATAATTAGGGTATTGTATACTTTTGGTTCCTTGCACACCCCTTCATGATTTGGGAATGTGACATACATTTATTATGGGAAGGAATTTTTACAAGTCTACGCTCGAGCGCATTTATATCTAGTGGGGATCATGGGAGAATGAAAGAAAAAAGCTTTGAATGGGCCAGATGTGATTGTTAGGAGAAAGCATATGGTTACAGGGTGTAAGCCAGGGGTCTTCAAACTTGGCCCTTTTATGACTTGTGGACTTCAACTCCCAGAATTCCTCAGCCAGGCACGCCTGGCTGAGAAATTCTGGGAGTTGAAGTCCGCAAGTTATGAACGGGCCCTAGTTCCCCCACGCTGGCTGAGGAATTCTGGGAGTTGAAGTCCACAAGTCATAAAAGGGCCAAGTTTGAAGACCCGTGGTGTAAGCATTTAAAGGGGATCCTCCACTTATAACAGAAACGGTAACTTTAATACATTCCTTTTCCTCCCAAGAGTTCAATTCAGTTAACAAAACAAAGCAACAGGCCCAAACAATGTTAAGTTACAGGTAGTCCTTGACTTGTGACCACAATTAAGCCCCCAATTTCTGTTAAGTGAGACATTTGTTAAGTGAGTGGATACTTTCTTGCTGCATTGTTGCTGTAGTTGACACGTTCATAAGATGGTTGTTAAGTGAATCTGGCTTCCCCATTGATGGTCAAAAGGTCGTAAAAGGGGATCACCTGACCTTGGGACACTGCAACCGTCACAAGTGTGAGTCAGTGGCCAAGTGTCCGAATTTGGACCACACGATCATGGGGATGTGACAAAGGTCGTAAGTGCAATTTTTTTCCAGTGCTGTTGTCACATTTGTTGTGGAAAAACCCAGTGGAAAAGACAAGAGACAGCAGCACAAAACAATCATTCTTACCTTAAGATTCAGAGGTTTATTTTGCTAATGATTTGGAACATAGCAAGCGTAATAACAAAACATCACTTACATTAATAACCCATTGCAATGAGGACCATGTGGCATAGCAGATTCCAAAAGGACAGCTATAGGCCAATGGCAAATCAATCAGATCCAGACCCAACTCTTTATACCCTTTCTCATTCTAAGACTGTAGTCAGATGATCCACTGACTTTTGCTGACTTTCTACTGACTTTTGTTGACTTTTTACTGACCTCCTGCTGAACATAACTTTCCACATATACCCGTGTACATCGGAACCCGCATGCATCAGCTACTTTCAGTTCCCTATTTCTTACTGTCCCAGTCCTTAGGTTCTAAATATATTTGAAAAAAGCAAGCTTAGCAAAATCATATCCAATCAAATACCATTGCAAACTGCAAAATTAAGCATAGCCCAGACCAGTGGTGGCAAACCTATGGCACGGGTGCCAGAGGCGGCACTCAGAGCCCTCTCTGTGAGCACTTCTCTGAACTGCTGTTGGCGGGCTGCAGAGCCCCAGAGTGCGCCGGTCGAGGGGCCGGCAGGCTGTGGCTGCTGACAGACACTGTCGGCCCCCATGTGCTCGCTGGCCTCTGTGTGCGGGGGCCGATGGTGTCAGGCAGCAGCTGCCCCGGCCCCTGCCTTGCCTTGCCCTGTGACAATGGCACCCCCGCTGTGCCTCACCTCACCCCACCCCACAGGACGCGCCTCCTCCCCACCACCCCACCTGCCAGAGACCCCCTGGATCTCCAACCCTACCCGGCCCCCACAGGCGTCTCTCCCCACGAGCAACATCGAGGTGATCACACCCACCTTGGCCACACCCACCCAGTCTGCCATGACCACCACACCCATGCCCACCCAGTGGGCCACGCCCACTCGGCGATAAATACGTGGGTTTTGGGTTGCAGTTTGGGCACTTGGTCTCTAAAAGGTTCGCCCTCACTGGCCCAGACTTTGGTTCAATATTTATTTATTTATTTATTTATTTATTTATTTATTTATTTATTTATGAGACTTATATACCGCTTTAAGTGCAAGCACTCTCTAAGCGGTGTACACCAGTAAGCAATGTATATATATATATATATTACATTGCCCCCAGCAATCTGGGTCCTCATTTTACCTACCCCGGAAGGATGGAAGGCTGAGTCAACCTTGAGCCGGTGAGATTTGAACCGCTGACCTGCTGAACACAGTCAGCTAAAGTGGCCTGCAGTACTGCACTCTAACTGCTCCGCCACCTCGGCTCATACTTGGTCCACGAGGCCTGATTCAGTTTACCTGGGCCTAAACCTTGCGTAAAAAGAACAATAGCCAATATTTTTGTTTTCCTCACATGGAAAAGGTCGCTAAAGGAACCGTTGTAAGTCAAGGACTAACTGTATGTATTAAAATGGAATAATGACTTCCTGGATTTCTAAGGTTGCCCAATGGGGGGGGGGAATTACTCTCTTAAAAGCTATCTCGTAGCAATTTTTAAGGCAGGAAAAAGAGATATTTTTTTTAGAAAGGTGGTGGAAGGCGAAAGAGAATGGATTTTCACCGGCTTTTTGTTCTGTTCTGCTGGCTTCCTAGGGTCACGAGAAGGAAGCCCTTCAGCTGATGGCCACGTACCTGCCCAAGGACACCTCTCCGGGCTCTGCCTACCAGGAAGGGGGCGGCCTCTACGCCCTGGGGCTCATCCACGCCAACCACGGAGGCGACATCATTGACTACCTGCTCAACCAGCTGAAGAATGCCAGCAACGACGTACGTGCCACCACCACGCCTAATGGCAGGTCCAGCGGAAACCTTAGGCCAGGCAGCGCTGCGTTCCTTGGGCTGCTGAGACTTGGCCCAGGGCTCTGTTCCCTTATCCTGGACATGAAAAGTGCTCTTAAATCACAACACTATTCCGAAGATCTCATGAGAGGTCCTTGGTGCTGCCTGAGCTGGGTTGTTTTCTTGCAGACGTTTCATGACCGAACTAGGGAACATCATCAGTGCTAGAAGGGGAGGGGGGAGTTGCACTGATGATGGTACCTAGTTTGGGTCATGGAACGTCTGCAAGGAAACAACCAAGCTCAGAGAGCACCAAGGACCCCACAGTTCTCCTCCTCCTTCTCTTTCCTCCTCTTTTCTCCTCCTCTCACCCCTACCTCCACAAACCCATTCCCTTCCAGCACTGATGACGTTCCCTAGTTGGGTCATGAGACGTCTGCAAGAAAACAACCAAGCTGAGAGAGCATGAAGGACCTCACAGTCCTTTCCTTTTTTTCCTCCTCCTCTTCCTCCTCCTCCTCCTTGCATACCCCACTGATGATGTTCCCTAGTTGGGTCATGAAACGTCTGCAAGAAAACAACCAAGCTGAGAGAGCATGAAGGACCCCACAGTCCTTTCCCTCTCCTCCTCCTCTTTTCTCTTGCACTGATGATGTTCCCTAGTTGCGTCATGAAACATTTGCAAGAAAACAACCAAGCTCAGAGAGCACCAAGGACCCCACAGTCGTCATCCTCCTCCTCTTTCCTCCTCTTTCCTCCTCTTTTCTTCTCTCACCCCCACCTCCACAAGCCCACTCCCTTCAGCACTGATGATGTTCCCTAGTTGGGTCATGAAACATCTGCAAGAAAACAAGCTGAGAGAGCATGAAGGACCTCATAGTCCTTTCCCTTTTTTCCTCCTCCTCCTCCTCCTCGCATACCCCCCTGATGATGCTCCCTAGTTGGGTCATGAGACATCTGCAAGAAAACAACCAAGCTGAGAGAGCATGAAGGACCCCACAGTCCTTTCCTCCTCCTCCTCCTCCTCCTCCTCCTCCTCCTCCTCCTCTCTCTCTCTCTCTCTTGCACTGATGATGTTCCCTAGTTGGGTCATGAAACATCTGCTAGAAAACAACTAAACTCAGAGACCACCAAAACCCCCATAGTCGTCATCGTCCTCTTCCTCCTCCTCCTCCTCTTTCCTCCTCCTCCCCCCTGCAAACCCACTCCTTTCCAGCACTGATGATGTTCCCTAGTTTGGGTCATGAAACATCTGCACGAAAAAAAACCCACCAAGCTCAAAGACCATCAACAAACCCCTCATTTCAACCCTGAGCTACCAATATTCTCCTGTATTGCTAGAAAATCAAATGCCCAGGGTCACTGTGAATGAAGAACAGAAGCTTAAGAGAAAAAAGGTTGGGGTGGTGTAGCAGTGAAGATGTTGGAACAGAAGGAGGGGACCAGATTCTCGCCCCCCCCCCAGCCACGGAAGCTCTCTGAGGGATCTTGGGCCAGAACACTCCCCCTCAGCTCATTAACCAGGGTGGGGTAGTAGGCAAAGTGTTGAACCAGCAGGGAGACCTACCATAGTTGTAATCCCTCTCCAGTCCCAGGACGACTTTGGGCAGGCCCAACCTATCTTACAAGGTTGTCGTGAAGAAAAATGGCAGAGAAGGGTACGTAACGGTAGTCCCTGGAGCCTGCCCACTAGTGTTGTACGTTGTGACGGTCGCGAAACGGGTAACTCGTGTGACTGACTGGCATTTGCAAACCTTTCTGAGACGGTCATTAAGCAGAGATGGCCGTCGTGAAACAAGGGCAGCGGTCATTAAGCCCCTCATAATTAGCTAGGGCCCGGTTTTGCTGAAAACCAGATATCAACATCCAGCTTGAGAATCCAAATAGAACTCCGGATTCATTCCGTGTCCAAAAATCTTAACTGCTTATTGAATACACCGCATGGTTATGTTGAAGTAAAACCAACTCTGAGGTTCCCACGCCAGTTCATAGATTTAAGCAATCATTTTCCCAGCCAAAACCCCCAACCTCTTACATTAGTTCATATCAAGTCCACTTTGTTATGGGAACCGTCCGCTTCAAATCCACACCTGTTCTGGTGTCCTTGACAAGGCTTCAGGCTCTCGCGGTCTTCAGCTGAAGTGAAGAGGTTTCCTTTCTCCATTTAACCCACTTGAAAGTAATATCTCTCCCCCTCCCTTAATCTAAAAGCACGATGAAATGCAGAGGCACTGTAGCTGCCAAAGTTTCATTCTTGATACCAGAAGTAACTTCCGCTTTTCAGCAGAACTGTCCTAAAAAGTCCGGTTTTCAGCAAAAAAAAAAAGTCGCTGTGGGGTGCTCTGAGCAGCCATAAACGCCAGCTGT
The DNA here is from genome assembly GCA_039797435.1 of Crotalus adamanteus. Taxonomy (NCBI): domain Eukaryota; kingdom Metazoa; phylum Chordata; class Lepidosauria; order Squamata; family Viperidae; genus Crotalus; species Crotalus adamanteus. The sequence continues at coordinate 102,609,486 of CM077922.1, read as the reverse complement.
GTTGCCCAGCGCAAAAGTTGTGGTCACAGGATGGGGTGTGTGTGTCTGTGTCACAACTTTGAAACCTGGAAGGTTGGTAAGCAACCTGTTGTCATGGTTCCGACAAATGAAACTCTTCAAAGAACTTCAAGGCATTGTTTACCTTGAAGAATCTTTATTCGAGAAGCATAGCATCGGCACTTACATAGCCAAAGCCAAAATCTGAATCCCCCTCCCCTGAGCACATAGTATCAAAGCACAATTCCCTCCTCTAATTTACAGTCATAAATCACATTCTCCAATTAGTTTGAAAGGTAGGCTTTTCCTCCAGTTCTCCAGCCCTGCCATTTCTTATCATCTCTTCTTTCAATAACCTTGGTTCTCACACTAGGTCCAGTATTGTTATATCTAGCTAAACCCTCATGCACATTCCTCCCCCCCAGCGTCATCTAACTCTAACTCTAAGAGTAAAACACAAGAAGAAAAATGGTTGCAACTCCATATGTTGTCAAAGCAAAAACATCCGAAGTTAGCAGCGTTGACGCCTGTTGTAAATCGAAGATTACTTGTATAACGTCTTGAGCTCTTAGAGGAGGGTTTTAACCTAACAGTTAAAAAAAAAACCCTGTTATTGGATTAGGAGACATCCAGATTTTAAATCCGTCCACAGACAAGGTTTGAAGTCGAGCAAGAAGTTGAAAAGCGGTTCCTTCAATTCCCAGATTTGGCTGCCTTCTCTCCAGGATTGGAGCCCAAAGGGTCCTCTTGCTTATTATTATCTTATTTTATTTTATTTTGCAGATCGTTCGGCACGGGGGAAGCCTGGGGCTGGGCTTGGCTGCCATGGGGACAGCACGTCAAGACGTCTATGATCTCCTCAAAACCAATCTGTACCAAGATGACGCAGTGACCGGTCAGTTTCTGGCATCTAAGAATTTTAAGATTCTTTGTGTTCATGAGCTTGTGTTTTATGATGGTTGTTATAGTAGTCAGAATAGACCTGGAAGGGGCCAAAATTTCTGCTTATTTGAAGGATCATTCACAAGAAAGATACATCTCAGTGTGGAGTAGATGGATAAATTATGTACAGAATAAATATGGGCTTAGAAAGTATCATTTAGTTTTTGAATAACTTATAGTTTAAAGTGGGAATTGTTTATGTTGTTATTTTTGTTTTTCTTTGAAATCTTCTTGTATTTGAGTTAAAGTATTTTAGGGATTTGGTTATTGGTATAGTTGGATGAGCTTAGTTAGAATTTGTTTGCTTATTTGTAACCCTGTAATCAGCTCTGGGAAGTGAGGGGGGGGGTTAGGGTTAGGGTGGGGGGGAGGGAGGGATATTGTAATAAAATAGAAAATTTGTATAAAACTTTTCAATTAAAAAAAAAAGAATAGAGCTGGAAGGGACCTTGGAGGTCTTCTACTCCAGCCCCCTGGTGAAGCAGGAGAACCTATACTAGACATGTCAAACTCGCGACGTCACGTGACGTTGCGCAACGTATCAGGTTTATCTGTGTCCTCGGGGTCACCTGAGTGGTGTAAATGGGTGTGAAAACGTCTTGGAACTGCTGAAAGGACTGTGTTGTAGACTGCAGACAGTCCTTTCAGCGGTTCCAAGAAGACCCCACACCCATTTGCACCACTCAGGTGACCCTGAGGACACAGGTAAGCCTCCAAGTGGCCTCAACGACTCTCTGAAAGAAGGCAAATGACCAGCTGTCTGCAAGGAGTATAACTCCTTCCACTCCCCACCATCCAGTCAGAGCTGAAGAAGCTTCTGGGTTGAGAAGTGAAATGTCTTCAAGGGGAACGGAAGGATTTACACTTCTTGCAGACAGCTGGTCATTTGCCTTCTTTCAGAGAGTCGTTGAGGCCACTTGGAGGTTTACCTGTGTCCTCAGGGTCACCTGAGTGGTGCAAATGGGTGTGGAGCCTTCCTGGAACTGCTGAAAGGACTCTGTTGTAGACTGGAGATAGATGTCTGAGGACATAGGCAAAGGACATAGGTTTGTCTATGTCCCTGAGGACATAGACAAACCTCCAAGTGGCCTCAACGACTCTCTAAAAGGATACAAATGACCAGCTGTCTGCAAGGAGTATAACTCCTTCCTTTCCCCCACCATCCAGTCAGAGCTGAAGAAGCTTCTGGGATGAGAAGTGAAATGTCTTCAAAGACAAAGCAAGAAAGTCCAGTTGCCTCATGAAAAAAAGCAGCTTTGGGATTGCTGTAGAGGACATTTAAGAACACACAATCACACCTGCTTTCTGCACGATTTAAAAATTTATTTACCTTTTTTTTCCCCACGCACTAAAAGACAAATCAAGAAAAAAAAGGAGAAAGGGGAAAAAAACGAAAGAACACAAGAAGTGAACAAAAAAAAAGAAAAGTTAAGAGATATACTGACTTCCCACTTTCTTTTCAACAGATAGTTGCAATTTTATAAGCTCTCCTCCCTTTCAGATATTATATAAGTTCCTTCAGCCCTTCATTTTGTCCATCTTTACCCGAACGCACGAGCCGTTGTTTCTTAATTTTTTTATCTTTCAACAGAAATTCAATATGACGTTTCCAATCTTTTCAAAAAAAAGTTCTATTGGTTTTTTTTTTTCCCTCTGAGCAAACAGGCCAATTTTTTCCCTTTTTGTGGGTTCTGACTTTTTCTCACTCCATTCCTCCACTGTGGGTACTGCTGTGCTCAAGTCTTTCTAATAGGCAGCAAAGAAGTACTGGAAGAGTCGGATCACAAAGTTGCCATAGTTATTTAGGAGAATTAGAGAAGAAAAGGCAGAATTATGTGTGATTTATTTTATTTATCAACGTTTCTGAGAAGAGATTGGACAACCATTTGTCTGAAATGGTATAGGCCAGGGGTGGACAACCTTGGCTCTTTTATGACTTCAACTCCCAGCATTCCTTAGCCAGTGTGGAGGAACTATGGCCCCTTCATGACTTCCAGACTTCAGCTCCCAGCATTCCTCAGCCAGCGTGGGGGATCTATGGCCCCTTCATGACTTGCGGACTTCAACTCCCAGAATTCCTGAGCCAGCCATGCTGAGGGGAAAGGGAGAGGTTTCCAAGTTGAGCCCTACTGGCTCAGGAATTCTGGGAGTTGAAGTCCATGAGTCATGAAGGGGCCATAGTTCCCCCACGCTGGCTCAGGAATTCTGGGAGTTGAAGTCCACGAATCATGAAGGGGCCATAGTTCCCCCACGCTGGCTCAGGAATTCTGGGAGTTGAAGTCCACGAGTCATAAAAGAGCCAAGGTTGCCTAACCCTGGTATAGGGCTTCCTGCCTGAGCAGGGGGTTGGACTAGAAGACCTCCAAGGTCCCTTCCCACTTGGTTGTTCTGTTAATTTAAAACCACCCATCTCTGAGGGACAACTGGCTGCGGAATTCTGGGAATTGAAGTCCACGCCTCTTCAAATTGCTGGTTAATGACCGACTTGAGAGTCTGTCAGATCAAAGAAGTCATCTATCTTTTTTTTTCCCCCAATATAATTTTTATTATGACTTTTATTCGCCAGTAGCATAAAAGATGAAAGTATGTAAGCAAAGAATAGGGAATCCTCCATCCGTCTTGATTCCGCTTTATTCTTTCCCACTTGAAAGGCGAAGCTGCCGGTCTGGCTCTGGGTCTGGTGATGCTGGGATCCAAAAACGCCCAGGCCATCGAGGACATGGTGGGCTATGCCCAGGAGACCCAGCACGAGAAGATTTTAAGGGGCTTGGCGGTGGGCATCGCCCTGGTGATGTACGGTCGGATGGAGGAAGCCGATGCCCTCATAGAGAGCCTCTGCAGAGATAAGGTGAGTTTTTTTCCCCTCTTTCTCAGCACTCTTTTCTTTTTTTTTTTTTTTTAGAAAGAACTGCCAGTATTTGACTTTTGAGCATCTATTCCCCTACCTGGTGCTTTCTGGGAGATGACTAGGGGTTACGAAGGGCCACTTTGGTCCAGTGGTTCAAGCACCAGGCTAGAAAGGAGAGCACGAGTTCAAGTCCTGCCCTAGCCGTGAAAGAATGACTTTGGGCCGATCACCAGGAGATGGGGAATTCTAGTCCTGCCTTAGCAATGAAATCTGGCTGGGTAACTTTGGGCCGATCACCAGGAGACGGTGAGTTCTAGTCCTGCCTTAGGCATGAAAGCTGCCTGGCTGTCTTTGGGCCGATCACCAGGAGATGGTGAGTTCTAGTCCTGCCTTAGGCATGAAAGCCGGCTGGGTGACTTTGTACCAGTCACCAGGAGACTGGGAGTTATAGTAGCATCTTAGACAGGAAAACAGCTAGGTGACTTTGGGCCAGCCAGCAGGAGATGGTGAGTTCTAGTCCTGCCTTAAGCATGAAAACAGCTAGGTGACTTTGGGCCAATCCCCAGGAGACGGTGAGTTCTAGTCCTGCCTTAGGCATGAAAGCCGGCTGGATGACTTTGGGCCAATCACCAGGAGACGGTGAGTTCTAGTCCTGCCTTACGCATGAAAGCTACCTGGCTGTCTTTGGGCCAATCACCAGGAGATGGTGAGTTCTAGTCCCGCCTTAGGCATGAAAACCGGCTGGATGACTTTGGGCCAATCATCAGGAGACTGGGAGTTATAGTACCATCTTAGACAGGAAAGCAGCTAGATGACTTTGGGCCAGTCAGCAGGAGACGGTGAGTTCTTGTCCCGCTTTAAGCATGAAAGTAGCTGGGTGACTTTGGACCAATCCCCAGGAGTCGGTGACTTCTAGTCCCGCCTTAGGCATGAAAGCCGGCTGGGTGACTTTGGGCCAATCACCAGGAGACGGTGAGTTCTAGTCTCACCTTTAGGCAGCTGGGTGGCTTTGGGCCAGTCCCTCTCTGTCAGTCCAACCCACCTCACACAGAGTTGTTGTGGGGAAAATTGGAGAGAAGAAAAAGAAAACAACAGCCTAATCAAGGAATCACCAAGAAGAAAACAACAATCCTTACCAACACTGATAAGAAAAGCTATTAGTATATAAACAGAGCAACCCCGCCTCCCTCTTGCACTGATGCCGTTCCCTAGTTGGGTCGTGAAACGTCTCCAAGAAAGTAGCCCAGCTCAGAGAGCACCGAGGACCCCAGAGTTCAACCCCGAGCTACCGATATTTTCTTTTATCGGTTTCTAATCAATCTTATTAAATTATCCCGATGAAGTCTTCCCTGGCATGGCTTTGGATAGAGATCTTTCTAGACCTTCCTGCAGATCAATTTGTGGGCATAAACAGTGATCACGGCCCTGAATTTAGCCCTGTTTTCCTAAAATTTATAACGCTTTTCTTTTTTCCCTCCCCAGGACCCAATTCTCCGCCGTTCGGGGATGTATACCGTCGCAATGGCTTATTGCGGCTCAGGAAACAACAAAGCCATCAGGCGTCTGTTGCACGTGGCGGTGAGAGCTCCTTACTCTGGAGTAAACCGTAGAAATTGGAATGAATGAATGAATGAATGAATGTAGTCCTCAACTTACAACTGTTCATTTCATGACGGTTCGAAGTTACAACGGCCCTGGAGAGAGTGACTTACGATTGTTTTTCACACTCAACGACCGTTGCAGCATCCCCAGGGTCACATGACCAAAATCCAGATGCTTAGCAACTGACATGGACTTATGACAGTTGCAGTCAGCCTGCGGTGTCCCTGGGGTCGTGGGATCCCCTTTTGCGACCATCTGACTATGGGGAAGCCAGATTCACTTAACAACCATGTTATATTAGGCCGATCCCCAAAAATCAAATTGGGGCTTACTTTCTGGGGGGGGCTTGCTTTTGGGGAAACACAGCATCTGGCTGATGATCTTAACTGGGGCTTATTTTGGGGGTAGGGCTTATACTACGAGCATCCTGAAAAATCAGGCTTGTTTTCCAATTAGGATTTATTTTCAGGGAAACAAGTAATAATTATTCAGGAAACGAGTAATAAATCCTCCGCGCGAGTGATTTCCATATATTTAGCCTAATTTCTGCTCCTTTTTTTTTTTCCTTTTCTTTTTCGTAGGTGAGCGATGTGAACGATGACGTCAGACGGGCGGCTGTGGAATCTCTGGGCTTTATTTTGTTCAGGTACAATCGCCATTTTCCTGCAACCCGGTTGGAGCCAGATTTTTTTTTGTCTCTTGACATTCCGAGTATTGGTTTGTCCTGTGTAAAGCGGTTGGGTTTTTTTTTTTGTTGTTGTTGTCGTTGTTGAGACTGGCTGGGAAGCTCTGGTTCCGATTTCCAGCGATGGTCTCCAGTTCGCACGAGAGGACCGTTCCTTGGTGCTTGCGTGAAACCTCCGCGAAAAAGCTGGCTCGGTTGATCAAATATTGTCGGCTGGGAAAAAAAAATATTTCAGAGTTCTTGTGGGTGGGATTTTAAAAAGCGTGGGGGAAGAGGAGAAATCTTCCATGTTTAAAGTCAGGGTGGGGGAGGGAAGGAGGACTGTAGGGTCCTTAGTGGTCTCTCAGCTGGATTGTGGCTTGTTTTCTTACAAACGTTTCATTACCCAACTAGGTAACATCATCAGTGAGAGAAGGGAGTGGGGTTTGTGGAAAGGAGGAGAGAAGAGGACTCTCTCGCTTCTCTAGAACAGGGGTGTCAAACTCAATTTCATTGAAGGCTTCATCAGCATTGCTGTTGCCTTTGGGGGAGGCGGGGGTGTGTGGCCAGGGTGTGTGTGGCCTACTAGGTGGGTGTGGATGGAGTGGGTATGGCTTATTGGGTGGGCCTAGCCAGCTTTACATCGTTCGATTCAAGGGGGCCTGTGGGGGCCTGGGCAGGAGTGGGACAGATCTGAGGGTCTCTGGCAGAAGGGGGGGGGACCGGGGCAAGCGCCAAGGCATGGTCCACTGGAGGAGCCTCACTGCCTGCTGAAACCCCTTCCCCGGAGCCCATCAAGCCGGATATGTGAAGTAGGTGAGGGCCATTTGCTGGCCACTTCCAGGCGATGGTGCATTTCTTCATTCCTCACAAAGGGTGACACCTCCCCAGCATGTACCCAGGGGCCGGGGCTGGTTCCTCGCTGTTTCCAGACGGCCTTGTGGAGCTAAGACTGAATGGGTTTCAGCATAGAGGGCCACCACAAAATTGTACATTGGCTCCCGGCCGGCCAGGGCCAAGGCAGCGGGGGCCGTTCCCTCACTGTTTCCAGGATGGCTTCGTGGGCCGCATGAAACCACTTCGCGGGCCACAACCGGGCCCCGGGCCTTGTGTTTGACATGTCTGCTCTAGAAGGTCAACTGGGAGGACATTAGAAATTCAGAACTACAGTAGTGGCCAAAACTGTGGAAACCTTTTGGGGAAAGTCTCCAGTAGAAATGCCACCTTTGGTTGAGTTTTCACCCATTTTTATTCTAATTTCTTTATAACTGTAGCCTTGTTCACTTAATAACACTATTTTACATCGCTTTCTGGGTGACCAGTCAGCTCTTTGCACCATTACTTTCATTTTATGACGTTTTACAAACTCACTCAATGAAAGAACACAAAAAAACCCCAACCAACTTGATAGCGATCACACAACACACTGACCAGTGTCCTCTTCTCAGCTTCAATACATGACATCAATCACTGGATCTTACTGTGATCTGATTGGCTCATGTCCAAAACAAGATGACACCTGATTGGCTCTCTAAACACACGTGCTCATTGGCTACAATCAGATGAAGGAAAGCTTGCTGAGATCAACCTAAGCAAGTTGTGCTTCCTTTTTCTGGTTAGTTAGCTATAACTTTTCATAGAATACAGTACAGAGAATTGAACAAACTTTGCTGCATTACATTCTTGATTAAATTATCTTTCCGTTGAGATATAATTTTATAGTACTGCTCCCCCCCAAAAGTGGTGTTATTAGCCATCAAACCTCAAAAATACAACTTTTCCCAAAAGGTTTCCACAATTTTGGCCACTACTGTATATAAAACAAAATTTCTAACAGGGACAGTTCCTCTCTCATAGGGTTGTTGCGGGAAAAAATAGGGCCCAGGAGCATTATGGACATCTGCTTGAGTTGCACAATTAAAAACATAAATCTAATAATAGCTTTGTATTGTTTTTATAGACCTCATTTGTGTCTACAACGGGAGAGACAGATTTGAAATGATTTGATTGGCAGCTCCGTCCGTTCCGATGCGTGTTTTGTAACAACTCTTTTTCATTGGTTTATGGTTTAAATTTTAATTATAAGTGGCTTGTTGTTGTTGTTAATTGTGAAGTCGTGTCTGACCCATCGCGACCCCATGGACAACGTTCCTCCAGGTCTTCCTGTCCTCTACCATCTTCTGGAATCCATTTAAGTTCACACCTACTGCTTCAGGGACTCCATCCAGCCACTTCCTTCTCCGTCGTCCCCTTCTTCTGTTGCTCTCCATCTTTCCCAGCATCAGGCTCTTCTCCAGTGAGTCTTTCCTTCTCATTAGGTGGCCAAAGTACTTGAGTTTCCACTTCAGGATCTGGCCTTCTGAAGAGCAGTCGGGGTTGATCTCCTCTAGGACTGACCGGTTTGATTGCCGTGCAGTCCAGGGGACTCGCAGGAGTCTTCTCCAGCACCAGAGTTCAAAGGCCTCCATTCTTTGGCGCTCAGCCTTTCTTATGGTCCCACTTTCACAGCCATACATTGCAACTGGGAAAACCATGGCCTGGACTATACGCACTTTTGTTGGCAGGGTGATGTCTCTGCTTTTTAGTATGCTGTCTAGATTTGCCATAGCTTTCCTCCCCAGGAGCAAGCGTCTTTTAATTTCTTGGCTGCAGTCCCCATCTGAGGTGATCTTGGAGCCCAGAAAAATAAAATCTGTCACTACCTCCATTTCTTCCCCATCTATTTGCCAGGAATTGAGAGGGCCGGATGCCATGATTTTGGTTCGTATTTTTCATAAGCATTCGTATTTGATGAGAATGGCGTATAAACGTTTGTAAAAGTAAATAATACATTAAGCTGGTTTTCCATTCCACTCACAGCCCGTGTGGTTTGTGTCAAATGCAATAGATATGTTCAGAATTATCAGCTCTTTGCTTCAGAGTTGTACTTCGGAAGACGCTTTATGTCAGGAACGAGTAGATTTAACACCTGGGAGATTTAATCCCCAGAAACCCCAAATTCTCATACTTCAAATGAAAGAACAAGGCATGTGTGGGTTTAATGATGAATGCACATTTGGAAAAGGTGGTGTAAAAAAATTGTTTTTTGTACAATATTTTATTACTTTTCCAATTTTACATTTGAATATTTAAAAAGCAACGTGGTGACTGGGTTAGTTAATAATTCAATAGCAAAATCTTAGTGCAAATCTCAGATTACAACATCAAATATTTCTTCTCTTTCTTCCCTTAACATTTACTGTCTCCTATTCAGATTAGTACGTTTCTAATTATATATCAACTCAATAAGAACATCATTATTACATTTATCAATAAATGTTTAGCTTATACATATCTTAATTACAGTTCAATCGTCATAAACAACCCATATCCTGCTGTTGATTTTTACTCAATTTTTAATTTCTTAAATTGGAATATTGATAGGTTGTGTAAATTTTGAAGCAGCGCCTGCATCTGAGAGTTGTTTCTGCTTTTTGAGAATAACATCAACTGCAAATTGGTTCGATTTGGAATTGTTTCCGCTATGTGTTCAAAATGCATAGTGATACATATCAGGGGTCCCCAACCTGCGGGCCTTGGCCTGGTGGCGGGCCACAGTCTGCTTGCCACCGGGCCACGGGACAGGCTGGCATGTGTGAGCACACACACACACCCCCCACTCGTGCTAGCGCCATGGCTGCCCAGCGTGAAAATAGGACGCCAAGCGGTGGAAAAATGGGCAGCTGCCATGCCTTGGGATGTGAAAATGGGACGCCAAAATGGGATGCCACCGTGCTGCAGGGCGCGAAAACAGGCTGACACTGCGCTACAGGACGCAAATACGGCGGAAACGGGATGCTGTGCCGCGCAAGAATGGGGCAGGGCTAGCAAGTACCACACAAGCGTTAGCCCCGCCCCGTTTCGTCACGCGTGTGCTTGCGGCCCCGTGCATACGCTTGCACACGTGTTTGTAAAATGCTTTCCCCTCCCTTTCCCTCTGGTCTGCCATCTGAGAAAATTTGGTGACCTCTGATATAATAATAATAATAATAATAATAATAATAATAATAATAATAATAATAATAATAATAATAATAATAATAATAATAATATTATTCCTTACTAGGAACTGCTTCCATCCTGCGACGATATCTGTAATACCATCAAACATCCACATCTGCCTATCCCAGGTCCTGGGTAAGGACTCGATAGGTAGACAAAATGCCAAATCCAGTCTGAACATCTGGCTGACTGTGCGATGATCCATAATAAAAGTTGAAAGGGACCTTGGAGGTCATCGAGTCCAACCCCCTGCTCAGGCAGGAAACCCTATACCAGTGGTGGCGAACCTGTGGCACGGGTGCCGGGGCGGCACTCAGAGCCCTCTCTGTGGGCACGCACGCCGTCGCCCCAGTCCTAGACCTTCAGCTGGGTTTTATAAAACCTTTTCGCTTTAGGCCTCTGCCGTCATGTGCAAAAAAAAAAAGTTCAATCAGTCAATTTCAACTTCTCATGGAGAAAAAAAAGATCTAGCAAAGTTGGAATTGATTGATTGAACTTTTTAGTCCCACCCAGTCTGCTGTTACCACCGCAGCCATGCCCAGCCAATGGGCCATGCCCACCCGGCACTCGACGATGCATAAGTGGGTTTTGGGTTGCAGTTTGGGCACTCAGTCTCTAAAAGGTTCGCCATCACTGTCCTATACCATTTCAGACAAATGGCTGTCCAGTCTCTTCTTAAAAACTTCCAGTGTTGGAGCATTCACCGCTTCTGGAGGCAAGTTGTTCCACTGATTAATTATTCTCACTGTCAGGAAGTTTCTCCTTAGTTCCAGGTTGCTTCTCTCCTTGATGAGTTTCCATCCGTTGCTTCTTGTCCTGCCTTTAGGCGCCTTGGAGAATATGGGTTTGTGTGTGTGGGTATGGCATGTGTATATGTGTGTTGTGTATGGTTTTGGGTGGATATATTCCTCCTTCCGTTATATATTCAAGATGGACAGTATTTAATATTTACTGTATTTGTTACGTATATGTAGGGGTGTGGGTCTATACATATGTTGTACATAGTATGTTTTAGCTGTGTGTCGTGTATGTGTTTCACTTTGAGAACGGGCAACTAAATTTCATTTTTTGATGTGTGCCATTGTGCCCAGTAAAAAAAAATGACAATAAAGGTTGTCTTATCTTGTTTTATCTTATCTTATATATACGTTCTTTTGAGAGCTGGCAACGGAATTTCATTTGAATGTGGGCCAGTCTGCTCACAGTAAAAAAAAAACGACAATAAAGTTTATTTATCTCATCTAATTAAAAAAGTATCCTACGGTCGTCCCTTTCTCTCTCTCTCCTTTCGGTTTCAGAGAGGGCAGGTAGTCCTCGCCTTACGGCTACAACTGAGTCCAAAATTTCCATTGCTAACAAGACAGATGTGAAGTGAACTTTTGCCCCATTTTGTGACTTTCCTTGCCACGGCGGTTAAGCGAATCGCTCCAGTTAGTAACAAGCTTGAGAAGAGAACCTGGCTTTCCTGTGGACTTGCCTCGTCCGAAGATCGCAAAAGGAGACCGCGTGACCCGGGGATGCTGTGGCCGTCATAAATACGAAGCGGTTGGCCAAGCGTCCGAAGTTGGATCACAGCAAGACTGCTGCAACAGTCGTAAGTGTGAAAAAACCGTCCTTTTTTTCCAGCGCCGTTGTAACTTTGAACCGTCGCTAAATGAACGGTTGTAAGTCGGGGACTACCTGTATGGCCCCAAAAAATTGATTTTTTTTTTCTCCTCTCATACCCTGTCCAGGCAGCAGAGGTCTCCTTGGAGCCGATGTGTTAGTTGTGTGGCATTGCTCAGCCTAAGTGACTCTCCGTCAAGGCAACCAATGCTGTTTATAAGTGTGTCTGTGTATATATATATATATGTATATATGTAGAAGGACACATTCCAGACACTCCTTCCATATTTCCAGGGAATTTTCTCCAAATAGGTTTGGGACAGAACATTTTTGTCCTCTGATCTCATAGAGCGACTACCCTTTGACCAAGGGGGGGGGGGAATCATATTTGGAAGCTGAGAACTTCCTGATATTGCTGCAATGTGTCTTATGAATGTGACTCTTTGGGGTCTGTCTCTGTCTCTTCCTGTCAATGACACTTTCTATAGTTGGAAATGCTCAAATCCCAAAGAGCGTGACTGGTTCCCTGTGTTTTTAATCGCCGGTTCATGTTTAATTTCCCCAATAAATCGGACAAGAAATATTTATGAGGGTTACTTGAGTCTAATGGTTAGAAATAGGGAGACTGTGTGTTCTAGTCCCGCCTTAGGCCTGAAAGCCGATGGGGTGACTTTAGGCCAGGAGACGGGGAATCCTAGTTCTGTCTTAAGTATGAAACGTGGCTGGGTGATTTTGGGTTCAATCACCGAGAGACGGTGAGTTCTAGTCCCGCCTTAGCCATGAAAGCCAGCTGGGTGAATTTAGGCCAGTCGTCAGGAGACTGGGAGTCCTAGTTCTGTCTTAAGCAGGAAAGCTGGCTGGTAACTTTGGGCCAATCGCCAGGAGACGGTGAATTCTAGTTCTGCCTTAAGTATGAAACGTGGCTGGGTGATTTTGGGTTCAATCACCGGGAGACGGTGAGTTCTAGTCCCGCCTTAGCCATGAAAGCCAGCTGGGTGAATTTAGGCCAGTCGTCAGGAGACTGTGAATCTTAGTTCTGTCTTAAGCATGAAAGCCATCTGGGTGACTTTGGGCCAATCACCAGGAGATGGTGAATTCTAGTTCTGCCTTAAGTATGAAACGTGGCTGGGTGACTTTAGACCAGTTATCAGGAGACTGAATCCTAGTTCTGTCTTAAGCGTGAAAGCCATCTGGGTGACTTTGGGCCAATCACCAGGAGATGGTAAATTCTAGTTCTGTCTTAAGCATGAAAGCCATCTGGGTGACTTTGGGCCAATCGCCAGGAGATGGTGAGTTCTAGTTCTGTCTTAAGTATGAACTCTAGTCTTAAGTGACTAACATGGCTGGATGACTTTTGGTCCAATCACCGGGAGACGGTGAGTTCTAGTCCAGCCTTAGACATGAAAGCCAGCTGGGTGAATTTAGGCTAGTCGTCAGGAGGCTGTGAATCCTAGTTCTGTTTTAAGCAGGAAAGCTGGCTAGTAACTTTAGGCCAGTCACCAGGAGATGGTGAATTCTAGTTCTGTCTTAAGTATGAAAGCCATCTGGGTGACTTTGGGCCAATCGCCAGACGATGGTGAATTCTAGTTCTGTCTTAAGTATGAAACGTGGCTGGGTGACTTTTGCTCCAATCACTGGGAGACGGTGAGTTCTAGTCCCACCTTAGGCACGAAAGCCATCTGGGTGACTTTGGGTCAAAAGCGACCTAGGAGCGTGTTTTACACTTAACGACCATTGCAGCATCCCCGTGGTCATGTGGTCGAAATTGAGACGCTTGGCAGCCAACTCATATTTGCAACGGTCACCGTGTCCCCCGGAGTCACGGGATCCCCCTTTTGCGACCTTCTGACAAGCAAAGGTCAACGGGGAAGGCAGACTCACTTAACGACCGTGTGACTAACTTAGCAGCTGTGGGGAAAAAAGGTCGTCCAGTAGGGCGACCCAATTACACGTCGGTTGCCAATTGTCTGCATTTTGATCACGTGGCAATGAGGCTCCTGCGGCGGTCGTTAAGTGTGAACCATGGTCACTGAGCCACTTTTCTCAGTGCCGTTGAAACTTCGGTCGCTAAACGAATGGTTGTGAATCTAGGACAGGGGTCTTCAAACGTGACAGCTTTAAGACTGGTGGACTTCAACTCCCAGAATTCCTCAGCCAGCCATGCTTGTTTTGTTTTTTTTCTCTTACCTCCTCTAGTGGAGAGATTGCAGAGGAAGGGATTACAAGAGAGTAAGCTATGCTGGCTGAGGAATTCTGGGAGTCGAACTCCACCAGTCTTAAAGTTGCCACGTTTGAAGACCCCAATCTAGGACTAAATGAATCCTAAATGCATTTCCCCCCCCGCCCCCCAAGCGGATACGTAAATGCGGTTCGCAGAAAACTGTCGTCCCTCTGCTTGAACTGGCTGATCGGAACATTCCAGAAATGGTTTATACGTTTCCGGAAATTGGTCTTTTGGGACTGGAAGTGGGCTCACGGTCTCCCAAGATTAGAGCCACATCTGGAGGTTTTTACTCTGCAGAAAAGTCTAAGCCGCCCTTGAAATGCTCGCGTCGGTCTGTCGGGAGGAGACGCCTTTCATGAACCAGCTATTGATTTTGCACAAAGCGACACTGTTCTTTGGATTCACACCCAGCCTCTTTTTTTTTTTAGGTGTGCTTTGCGTGTCACAACTAGCCAGCCGTATATAACCCCCAGTTGACCTCCTTAACCGTCATTTTTTTTCCCCTTCAGAGTTTCTGGTAGGCCAATTTGGGGCTCAGTTGTTGTAAGCCGAGGACGGCCTGAAGTAGTAGTAGTAGTAGCAACAGCAGCAGCAGCAGGAACAACAACAACAACAACAACAACAACAATAATAATAATAATAAAGTTGGAAGGGACCTTGGAGGTCATCTAGTCCAAACCCCTGCTCAGGCAGGAAACGCTATACCATTCCAGACAAATGGCTGTCCAGTCTCTTGTTAAAAACTTCCAGTGTTAGTGGGGGAGGCAGGGGTGGGGTGGGAGGGATTTGGGATATATATTGTATAAAATCTTTAAAACTTTTAATGAAAAAAAAACTTCCAGAGGAGGAAAAGGAGAGGAAGAGGAGGAGATGATGGGAAAGGAGGAGGGTGAAAAAGAGGAAGAGGAAGACAGGAAAAGGGGGAGAGGAAGAGGAGGAAAAGGAGAGGAAGAGGAGGAGATGATGGGAAAGGAGGAGGGGGGAAAAGGAGAGGAAGAGGAGTGCAGGAAAAGGAGGAGAGGAAACGGAGGAGAGGAAGAGGAAAAGGCAAAAAAGAGAGGAAGATGATGTGGGAAAGGAGGAGAGGTAAAAGGAGAGGAAGAGGAGGACAGGAAAAGGGGGAGAGGAAAAGGAGGAAAAGGCGAAGAGGAGAGAATGAGATGATGGGAAAGGAGGAGGGGGAAAAAGGAATTGGACAGGAAAAGGAGAGGAAGAGAGGAAGAGGAGAGGGAAATGAGGACAGGAAAAGGAAGAGAGGAAGAAAAGGAGGACAGGAAGATGATGAGGTGATGGGAAAGGAGGAGGGGGAAAAGGAGAGGAAGCGGACAGGAAGAGGAGGAGAGGAAGAAGAGATGGTGGGAAAGGAGGAGAGGGAAAAGGAGAGGAAGAGGAGGACAGGAAGAGAGGAAGAGGAGGAAAAGACGAAGAGAGGATGAGATGATGGGAAAGGAGGAGGGGGAAAAAGAGGAATTGGACAGGAAAAGGAGGAGAGGAAGAGAGGAAGAGGAGAGAGGAAGACAGGAAAAGGAGGAGAGGAAGATGATGAGGTGATGGGAAAGGAGGAGGGGGAAAAGGAGAGGAAGCGGACAGGAAGAGGAGGAGAGGAAGAAGAGATGGTGGGAAAGGAGGAGAGGGAAAAGGAGAGGAAGAGGACAGGAAGAGAGGAAGAGGAGGAAAAGGCGAAGAGAGGATGAGATGATGGGAAAGGAGGAGGGGGAAAAAGAGGAATTGGACAGGAAAAGGAGGAGAGGAAGAGAGGAAGAGGAGAGAAGACAGGAAAAGGAGGAGAGGAAGATGATGAGGTGATGGGAAAGGAGGAGGGGGAAAAGGAGAGGAAGAGGACAGGAAGAGGAGGAGAGGAAGAAGAGATGGTGGGAAAGGAGGAGAGGGAAAAGGAGAGGAAGAGGAGGACAGGAAGAGAGGAAGAGGAGGAAAAGGCGAAGAGAGAATGAGATGATGGGAAAGGAGGAGGGGGAAAAAGAGGAATTGGACAGGAAAAGGAGGAGAGGAAGAGAGGAAGAGGAGAGAGAGGAAGACAGGAAAAGGAGGAGAGGAAGATGATGAGGTGATGGGAAAGGAGGAGGGGGAAAAGGAGAGGAAGAGGACAGGAAAAGGAGGAGAGGAAGAGATAGGAAGAGGAAGACAGGAAGGTGATGAGATGATGGGAAAGGAGGAGGGGGGAAAGAGGAGGAAGACTCTGGTGTCTCTGAGCTGGGTTGCGTTCTTGCAGACGTTTCATGACCCAACTAGGTAACATCATCAGTGGTAGAAGGGAGGGGTTTGCGGTGAAGAGGAAAAGGAAGAAGAGGAGGAGGAAGAGGACTGTGGGGTCCTTGGTGCTCTCTGAACTGGATCATTGTCTTGGAGGTGTTTCATGACCCAACTAGGTAACATCATCAGTGCTAGTAGGGAGTGGGGTTTGTTCTATGTTTATATATAGTGTCTTGCCTTGCCATTGTTGGTAGGAGTGTGGTTGTCTTCTCGGTGGTTCCTTGATTACTGTTGGATTATTTGTCTAAGCTGGTAGCTCTTTCGATTGGGATATTGTTTGGAACAGCAGCAACTTCTTTCAGTAGGCTATGGGACTGCAGCCAAGAAATTAGGAGACGCTTGCTCCTGGGGAAGAAAGCCATGGCAAATCTAGACAGCGTACTAAAAAGCAGAGACATCACCCTGCCAACAAAAGTGCGTATAGTCAAGGCCATGGTTTTCCCGGTTGCAACGCATGGCTGCGAAAGCTGGACCGTAAGAAAGGCTGAGCGCCAAAGAATGGAGGCCTTTGAACTCTGGTGCTGGAGAAGACTCCTGCGAGTCCCCTGGACTGCAAGGCGATCCAACCGGTCAGTCCTGGAGGAGATCAACCCCGACTGCTCTTGAGAAGGCCAGATCCTGAAGCTGAAACTCAAGTCCTTTGGCCACCTAATGAGAAGGAAGGACTCACTGGAGAAGAGCCTAATGCTGGGAAAGATGGGGGGCAAGAGAAGAAGGGGACGACAGAGAAGGAGGTGGCTGGATGGAGTCCCTGAAGCAGGAGGCCTGAGCTTCAATGGACTCCAGAAGATGGTGGAGGACCTGGAGGAACGTCGTCCGTGGGGTCACGATGGGTCGGACACGACTTCGCAACTAACAACAGCAAAGCCCAAATCACTTCTGCTAAAGCACGCCGGTGTGTTTTTCTTCAGTTGAAATTATTTGAAAATAACTGACCTCTTCTCTTCATCTTTGGAACATGACTTAGATATCCAAGGCCAAAACTAAGGCTGATTTAAAAAAAAAGAAATAATTTTTAAAAAATTATTTCTCCCTATCTATAAACACTGGGCACTGGTGAATTCGGTCTTTTGCACAACTAGCGATCACTTGTGCTGTACCCTGCTGTTGTTGGCTTGGCTTACAAAAGTATGTGTCCTTGCACACTTGCTAATCCACATCGTAAAAAAACCATTTAGGTACTGAATGTCTCATAAAAAGGCATCCGGTTAGGCAACATGAAACAGTCAACAACATAAAAATAAGGGTGGCTTGGGTAAATTATTGAAAGTCACACTCAACAGGAGAAACTCTGTAATTAGCAGCCCTGCTAAATACAGCTCAAAATATAAAGTCTGGCTCCGTGCTCTCCCTGTTGTAAGACTGAAGGCACCTAATGTACTAACACAATGTAATCCTTTTTTAAACGGTCTTTAAAAATAGTTTCCTATCAGCACGGCATCCACAATTGCCTTAAAAGCTAACTGCCTTTTCTAGAGCAGCGCTTTTCAACCAGTGGTTCGGGTACCACCTGTGGTCCATTGGCACCTGGCAGGTGGTACGCGACCATCCTAGAAAAGGGGTAGCGGGTGAGGGGAATGAGCTGAACCGGTGGCAGCACCACACAAGCCTGAGTGAGAGATGGCTGGAGCTGCAGGGCTGTCAGGGCTCAGCGGAAGCGCCAGGATCAGTGCCGCTTTCCAGCTGATCGGCGCTTCTTCGGGGCTGTCAGGGCTCAGCAGAAGCACCAGGATCAGCGCCAGGCTCCAGCTGGAACTCGGCACTGATCCTGGCGCTTCTGCTGAGCCCTGAAGGAGCACCAATCAGCTGGAATGTTGCAGCCTCTCCAGGCTCTTGTGATTTACCTTCAGATGCTTGGCAACTGATTCATATTTATGACGGTCACAGTGTCCCAGGGTCATGGGAAGGGACCAAAACCTGCTGCAACCACCCAGCAGACGGGGGGGAATAAAAACCAAACACCCCCCACCCCACCCCCTCTGCCAATCCTCAACAGAAATGCTCACAACAATGAAAACCTCGGACAGGAGGAAGAGCGCAGCCGGGCGGGCAGGCAGGTGTCTTGCTCGGCTGTGACTTGGGGGCACTTTTTTCATTGCCATTGTAACTTTGAACAGTCACTAAGCGAACTGTTGTAAGTCAAGGATTATCTGTACTTTATCACTTTCTTCCCTTTTTTTTTTTTTTTTTGGTCATCAAGTTTTTGACCCCTTGCTAGGCAACTGGTGGTCCTTGGATGTTGCCATATCCTAAAAGTGGGACAGTGGGTGAAAAGGTTGAAAAGCCCTGTTCTAGAAGACCACACTTGGAATATGGCATCCAGTTTTGGTCACCACGATGTAAAAAAGATGTTGGGATTCTAGAAAAAAGGCAGAGAAGAGCAACACAGTGCAGGTCAGCGGTTCAAATCTCACCGGCTCAAGGTTGACTCAGCCTTTCATCCTTCCGAGGTAGGTAAAATGAGGACCCAGATTGTTGGGGGCAATGTAATATATATATACATTGCTTACTGGTGTACACCGCTTAGAGAGTGCTTGCACTTAAAGTGGTATATAAGTCTCACAAATAAATAAATAAATAAATAAATAAAATAAACTTTCTAGTAGTTTGAAGAAAAGAAGGACCGGGGTAACAGCTTCCAATCTCTCAGGGGCTGCCCCAAAGAAGAGGGAGTCAAGCTATTCTCCAAAGCACCTGGAGGCAGGATGAGAAGCGACAGATGGAAACTAACCAAAGAGAGAAGCAACCTGGAACTAAGGAGAAATTTGCCAACAATTAATCAGTGGAACAGCTTGCCTCCAAAAGCTGTGAATGCTCCAACACTGGAAGTTTTTAAGAAGAGACTGGACAGCCCTTTGTCTGAAATGTTATAGGGTTTCTTGCCTGAGCAGGGGGTTGGACAAGATGACCTCCAAGGTCCCTTCCCACTCTGTTAAACATCAATATCCAACTGGCTTAGGGTGTTAAATATTAACAAGTCCAACTTCTACTCAAGGAGAGAAGCAACCTAGAACTAAGGAGAAACTTCCTGACAGCGAGAACAATTAACCAGTGGAACCACCTGCCTCCAGAAGCGGTGAATGCTCCAACCCTGGAAGTTTTTAAGAAAAAAACTGGACAGTCATTTGTCTGAAATAGTATAAGGCTTCCTGCCTGAGCAGAGGGTTGGACTAGATGACCTCCAAGATCCCCTCCCACTCTGTTATTCTGTTAGTTTGCAGAAAGATGTTTCAGAAACGAGGGATCGTTTTAGGATCCCTTAGCTCGAGCTGGTGGCTGTAATCTTATGTCCGCTCCACGAAAATGCTTTTTTTTTTTTTTTTAATTTTTAATGCCTAGGCAGGACTCAATTGGAGCCGGTGACTTCACCACTTCTTTGGAAGAAGAAACTTTATTATTATTATTACTTTTTTTTCCAGACTATTTCCATTAAGGGTGAATGTTGCAAAAGCATTAAGCCCTGATGACCTCGCAGGAAGAGGAAATCGCATTTCAAAACTCTTGCTAACCGAATTAAAGCGATCCCATGGGTGGAGGTGGTGAGGTCACCCAGATGTTTTTGCCAGGAGATTGAATTCCGGCAAGACGTCAGAGAAAAACAGACGCTTGTTTTCAAGGCCGTCCCAGAAACGAAGGATGGCAGAGCCAGGAAATTGGGGATGCCTGCTGGATGCCTTGCAAAAGAGGATACGTGCAGAGTCAAAGATTTATATGCTCCTCGACTTATCACCGTTCATTTAGTGACGGGAGTTACAACGGCACCGAGAGAAGTAACTTACGACGGTTCAAAAGTAACTTAACGACCGTTTTTCACGCTTAATGACTGTTGCATGATCAACTTGGCACTTGGCAACTGGTTCGTGTTTACGACGGTTGCAGCGTCCCAGGATCAGGTGATCCCCTTCCGACAAGCAAAATCAATCGGGGAAGCCAGCTTCACTTAACAACCGGCTTGCTAACTCAACAAACGGCAGGGGTTCAGTTAACAACCGTGGCCAGAACGTTAGTAAAAGGCGGGGGGAGGGGGGGCAAAATTCACTTAACAAATATCTCACTTAACAACAGATCCGTTGGGTTCAATCATGGTCGTAAGCCGAGGGTTACCTGTATTTAAAGCAGTGTTTCTCGTGGTTCAAAATTGTTGCTAGTTTACCAAAGCGTAAAATACAAAAAAATATTAAGAAAAATGGAAATAAAGGTGAAATAAGGGAGGAAAAGGGAAAGAGAGAAAACTGTAGGATAGGGCAGGGGTCCCCAGCCTATGGGCCACAACCCGGTACCAGGTTATGGGCTCTCGGCCAGCGGGCCGCAGAAATGGCTGGTCAGGGCGCGCACATGTGGGCGCGCATTTCCCCCCCCCACTCGCTCTAGCGGCCATGGTCCTGTTTGCGCATATAGGCAGACGGGAACATTAGCATGGGGGCCTGTGCATCCTATTTGCACATGCGCGAACGGACCACTAGCATGGGTTGTGCGCCCCATTTGCACATGCGCAAATGGGCCGCTAGCACGGGGGTTGTGTGGTCCATTTGCGCACGCGTGAACGGGCCACTAGCCACTGCGGGGATGTACGGCTGTCCGTGCATGGCGCCAGGGCATGCCGCACACGCAGCCACAGCTGCTAGTACTGCGCCAATGGGCGTGGCCCCGTTTGTGTGCATGCACGTGCGCGCACGTGCAGTAATTTGGAAGCTGCTCTCGGAAAGTTTGGAGAACTCTGGGGTAGGTGGACAAAAAGGTGAAGAAGAAAAAAAAGCATTGACTTCCTTTTGGTGCAATAGAATAAAGTAATAACACAAAACCTCGACTTTTTATTTTTATATGATGATATTGTGATGGGAGTTAGTTAGACATAACAATATTGTAATAGTGTGTGAAGTCAGGGCTTTTGAAATAAGAGATGATAAGAAATGGCTGGGAAAGCCTGCATTTCAAAGTAATTGGAGAATGTGATTTATGACTGTGAATTGGAGGAGGGAATTGTGCTTTGATACTGTGTGTTCAGGGGAGGGGAATCCAGTTTTTGGCTTCCACTATGTACATGCCGATGCTATGCTACTCGAATAAAGAGTCTTTAAGGCAGTGGTTCTCAACCTTTTTAATGCCGCGACCCCCAACCGGTTGTAAGTCGAGGACTACTCAAGCGGTCGTAAGTCGAGGACTACTCAACTGGTGCAGCACCGTTTGCAGAATGGGACTTTTGGCGGGCTCAGCAGGGCAGAGACAGCCTGGACAATTCCTATTGGCTTTTGAAAGCCAATAGAATTAGACTCTATTCAAGAGAGTCTATTCCAGTGGTTCTCAACCTTTTTAATGCCGCGACCCCCCAACCGGTCGTAAGTCGAGGACTACTCAACCGGTCGTAAGTCGAGGACTACTCAACTGGTGCAGCACCATTTGCAGAATGGGACTTTTGGCGGGCTCAGCAGAACAGAGACAGCCTGGACAATTCTTATTGGCTTTTGAAAACCAATAGAATTAGACTCTATTCAAGAGAATCTATTCTATTGGCTTTCAAAAGCCAATAGAATAAAAGGGAGTAGCACAGCTAAGGAAAAGGGGGAAAAAATGGCAGACTGCGTTGTTTGGCGACCCCCGTGAAATGGTCGTTCGACCCCAAATGGGGTCCCGACCCACAGGTTGAGAACCACTGGTCTATTCTATTGGCTTTCAAAAGCCAATAGAATAAAAGGGAGTAGCACAGCTAAGGAAAAGGGGGGAAAAAATGGTGGACTGCGTTGTTTGGCGACCCCCGTGAAATGGTCGTTCGACCCCAAATGGGGTCCCGACCCACAGGTTGAGAACCACTGGTCTATTCTATTGGCTTTCGAAAGCCAATAGAATAAAAGGGAGTAGCACAGCTAAGGAAAAGGGGGGAAAAAATGGTGGACTGCGTTGTTTGGCGACCCCCGTGAAATGGTCGTTCGACCCCAAATGGGGTCCCGACCCACAGGTTGAGAACCACTGGTCTATTCTATTGGCTTTCGAAAGCCAATAGAATAAAAGGGAGTAGCACAGCTAAGGAAAAGGGGGAAAAAATGGCGGACTGCGTTGTTTGGCGACCCCCGTGAAATGGTCGTTCGACCCCAAATGGGGTCCCGACCCACAGGTTGAGAACCGCTGCTTTAAGGTAAACTGCCTCAAAGTTCTTTGAAGAGTTTCATCTGTCAGAACCATCACAGATATACACTAGCCACTTCTATAATGCAGGGGTCCCCATTCTCCAGGCCACGGACCTGTACCGGTCCGTGGCCTGTTAGGAACCGGGCCACAGAGCTGAAGGTGAGTGACAAGCGAACTAAGCGAGCGAAGCTTCGTCAGTATATTTGCAGCTGCTCCTCAGCGCTAGCATCACCATCTCAAAACATTAGGTATGAGTTTCTCTTAACAGTGCGAAGTGTGAACTGTGCACGCAAGGGATCTCTTGTCTCTTCCCCCCTCATGGAGAAATTGTCTTCCATGAAACCAGTCCATGGTGCCAAAAAAGTTGGGGGCCGCTGCGTTGACACCAAATCTGTCTTCATCAGCAAAACCTAAAATCAAAGTTTCATTTTTTTTCCCCACCCGAAGCACAAAAGAGAGATGGCTAAATGCAGCTAAGTCCTCAGCTTAAGAACCACAACTGAACCTCAAATGTATGTCGTTAAGCGAGCAATTTTATTGTGGGTTTTCCCCGTTTTACGACTTTTCCTGCCACGTTGGTTAAGGGACCCGCTGCAGTTCTTAAATTAATAACCTGGTTGTGAAGTGACTCTGGTTTCCCTGTTCACTTTGCACGTCGGAAGGTAGAAAAAGTGGATGGCATGACCCCGGGGCACGCAACGGTCCTAAATGTGAGTCGGTTTGTCAAGCATCCCAAATGTAAATCACGTAGCCACAAGGATGCTGTGTGAAAAACGTCGTAAATCCCTTTTTTCAGCGGTGCTGCAACTGTCACTAAATGAACTTGCTTGGATTAAAGAGAAGAAAAGGAACACAATTTTGTAGCTACTTGGAAACTGCTAATGTCGTGTCTTCCTGGGCTCCAAGATCACTGCAGATGGGGACTGCAGCCAAGAAATTAAAAGACGCTTGCTCCTGGGGAGGAAAGCTATGGCAAATCTAGACAGCATAGTAAAAAGCAGAGACGTCACCCTGCCAACAAAAGTGCGTATAGTCCAGGCCATGGTTTTCCCAGTTGCAATGTATGGCTGTGAAAGTTGGACCATAAGAAAGGCTGAGAAAGGCCAAAGAATGGAGGCCTTTGAACTCTGGTGCTGGAGAAGACGCCTGCGAGTCCCCTGGACTGCAAGGCGATCCAACTGGTCTGTCCTGGAGGAGATCATCCCCGACTGCTCTTTAGAAGGCCAGATCCTGAAGTTGAAACTCAAGTACTTTGGCCCCCTAAGGAGCAGGAAGGACTCCCTGGAGAAGAGCCTGATGCTGGGAAAGACGGAGGGCAAGAGAAGAAGGGGATGATGGAGAAGGAGGAGGCCGGATGGAGTCCCTGAAGCAGCAGGCGTGAGCTTCAATGGACTCCAGAAGATGGTAGAGGACCTGGAGGAACGTTGTCCATGGGGGTCACGATGGGTCGGAAACGAGTTCGCAACTAACAACAGCAAAACCCAAATCACTTCTGCTAAAGCATGCCGTGTGTTTTTGTTCAGTTGAAATTATTTGAAAATAACTGACCTCTTCTCTTAATCTTTGGAATCTCCCCATCTATAAACACTGGGCACTGGCGAATTAGGTCTTTTGCTGGAGAAGACTCCTGCGAGTCCCCTGGACTGCAAGGCGATCCAATCGGTCAGTCCTAGAGGAGATCAACCCCGACTGCTCTTTGGAAGGCCAGATCCTGAAGTGGAAACTCAAGTACTTTGGCCCCCTAATGAGAAGGAAGGACTCCCTGGAGAAGAGCCTGATGCTGGGAAAGATGGAGGGAAGAGAAGAAGGGGACGACAGAGAAGGAGGGGGCTGGATGGAGTCCCTGAAGCAGCAGGCGTGAGCTTCAATGGACTCCAGAAGATGGCAGAGGACAGGAAGACCTGGAGGGACGTTGTCCGTGGGGTCGCGATGGGTCGGGCACAACTTCGCAACTAACAACAACAATGTTGTGCTTGTCTCAAACTTGGCAGCTTGAGGCCTTCAGCGCGCAGAATTCCCCAGCCAGCATGTCTGCGTTCTTGCTTGAATAAATAATGGAATCGGGGAAGTCGGGAGAAGCGTCTGGCTGACATTCCGTTAATTAAGCCGAGTTTTCCTCCTGCTGTTTTTTTAAACCCCAGGATTGTTCACATCGTGGGAGAGATAAACAAAGCCTCAAACTCTCCTCAAAAGAAGGCGTGATGTTCTTTCCATCCCACGTGGGTATAGGTAGTCCTCGGCTTACGCCCACGATTGAGCCAAAAATTTCCGTCGTTTTCGCGAGACGCTTGTTAAGTGACTTTTGCCCCCATTTTTAACCAGCGTTCTTGCCACAGTTAAGGGGATCCCTGAAGTTATTAAGTTAGCAACCTGGCTGTTAAGGGTAATCTGATTTCCCTGTTGATTTTGCTTCTCAGAAAGTCGCAAACGGGGAATCATCCCGTCAGCCCGGGAAACAGCAACCGTCATAAATATGAGTCAGTGGCCGGGCATCTGAATTTTTGATCACCTGGCCACAGGGATGCTGCAAAGGTCATACCCGCGAAAAACGGGTCGGCAGTCACTTTATCCAGTGCCATCGTAACTTTGAACAGTCACTAAATGAACTGTTGCAAGTGAAGATGATTAGGGGACTGGAGGCTAAAATATACAAGGAACGGTTGCTGGAATTGGGGATGTCTCGTTTAATGAAGAGAAGGATGAGGGGGGACAGGATAGCAGTGTTCCAGTATCTCAGGGGCTGCCCCAAAGAAGAGGGAGTCAAGCTGTTCTCCAAAGTGCCTGAAGGCAGGACCAGAAGCAATGGATGGAAACTAATCAAGGAGAGAAGCAACCTGGAATTAAGGAGAAACTTCCTGACAGTGAGAACAATTAACCAGTGGAACAACCTGCCTCCAGAAGCGGTGGATGCTCCAACACTGGAAGTTTTTAAGAAGAGACAGGACAGCCATTTGTCCAAAATAGTATAGGGCAGTGATGGCGAACCTTTTAGAGACCGAGTGCCGAAAAAGTGACCCTGGCCCGCTCCACTCTCTGCCCCTGCCCTGCCCTCACCCCGTCCCCAACCCCACCTGCCCATCCAGGGCCTACCCTAGATCGCCCAGGCAGCCTAGCAGCGCCATGGCGGCCATGGCCTCTGCACATGGCCCGCAGCATCAACTGTGTGCGTTGGGGCGTGAGGGCCGAGTCTTGTCTACGCTGCCTGGCTGCCATGTCCTTGGCTGCGCTGAGTAGTTGAGTAGTCCTCGACTTACGACTGGCTGGGGGTCGCGGCATTAAAAAGGTTGAGAACCACTGGCCTAAAGCGAAAAGGTTTTATAAAACCCAGCTGAAGGCCTAGGACTGGGGCGACGGCGTGCGTGCCCACAGAGAGGGCTCTGAGTGCCGCCTCTGGCACCCGTGCCATAGGTTTGCCACCACTGGGTTAGAGCATTCCAGAATATATCTAGCAATTGAGCATTCACAGCACTGCTACAAAAAGCAAGCCCCCTCCCCCCAGCCATAAAATGTAATTGAATTGGACATTCAGTCCCATGTTTTATCAGAGCGGTGGTAACCCTGGAGGGTTTACGACATCGCACTCCAGACAGGAGTTCCTTGACAGTCGTGCTTTGGCAGTTTTATATTGATGTGATGGCAGTAGGAGTATCTGGGAAGAATTTTATTTAATCCCGCGGGCCCTTGAAGACAAAAGTGGTTTTCTCCTTTGAAGGGAGGGCTTGGAATTTGAAGAGGGGTGGGAAAGAGGCAGCTGTAAAGAGGCGGTAGGCGTTCTGGAAGGCCTGAACCGGTATTGCGGGTAGCGGGGGATACGTTCAGTTGAAGGGTTTGGGAAAAGCAAACGTGGCTTATAGAAGAAAGTGGTTGGTTATGAGGGCGAAGGTTCCTTCTCTGAGCTTGTGGGGTGGTTTCCGAACGTAACCTCTTCAGCGGAGTTTAGGGCAGGGATCCCCAACCTTTTGGGCACCAGGGACCGGTTCCGTGGAGAGAGGTTTTTCCGTGGACCAGAGGGTGCGTGGTTTTGTGTGCTGCCCGTACCTTGCGGATGGGACTTTGCTTGTTTGTGCAGCTCAGCTGCTGGCATGCCACGGCCTGGTACTGATCCATCATCATCATCATCATTATCTTTTATTCATTAAACATGAACCTCAGTCAACTGAACATTCAAATTGGCTGGCGCTGATGGTTGACACGGGTTGCTACCAGAATCCTAGGTGTCAGCCAGGTATCTCCTTAAAGTATAAGATGTTCCGAGTAGCGCCTGGCCATCGAAACTGCGCCAATATGGATGAAACATGTAACAGTGGTACCCATTGTCATCGGGGCACTGGGAACTACGTCCAAAAACTTTGCAAAATACATCAAGAAACTGCAGCTACTCAGAATTATTATTATTATTGTTGTTGTTGTTGGTATTGTTATTATTATTATTGATCATCGCACAGTCAGCCAGATGTTCATACTGGATTTGGCATTTTTGTCTACCTCTCAAGTCCTTACCAAGGACCTGGGATAGGCAGATGTGGATGTTTGATGGTGTTACAGATCTCGTCGCAGGATGGAGGCAGTTCCTAGTAAGGCCGCCTTTTGCAATTGACTGATGGCGAATTTGTCAATGCCGATGAAGGTGTTCAACTGATGCTCCAGTTGTTTTGGGATTGCACCCAAGGGGCCTATTACTATTGATACTACCCTTGCTTGCCTTTGCCACAGTCTTTCTATTTCTATTTGTAGGTTTTTGTATTTTGTTATCTTCTCCAGTTCTTTATTATTATTATTATTATTATTATTATTATTATTATTATTGATCATCACACAGTCAGCCAGATGTTCAGACTGGATTTGGCATTTTGTCTACCTATCGAGTCCTTACCCAGGACCTGGGATAGGGACATGTGGATGTTTGATGGTATTACAGATATCGTCGCAGGATGGAAGCAGTTCCTAGTAAGGCCGCCTTTTGCAATTGACTAATAGCGAATTTGTCAATGCCAATGGTGTTCAAGTGGTGCTCCAATTGTTTTGGGATTGCACCCAAGGAGCCTATGACTATTGGTACTACCCTTGCTTGCTTTTGCCACAGTCTTTCTATTTCTATTTGTAGGTCTTTGTATTTTGTTATCTTCTCCAGTTCTTTCTCTTCTATTCTGCTATCTCCAGGCACTGCCACGTCCACTATCCAGACTTTTTTGTCTTTCTTATCGACAGTTGTTACGTTCGGGGTGTGATGTGGCAGGTGCTTGTCTGTTTGAATTCTGAAGTCCCAGAGCAGCTTAATTTTATCATTTTCTATGACTTTCTCTATTTTATGATCCCACCAGTTTTTGCTTACAGGCAAATGATATTTCTTGCAAATCTTCCAATGCACCATTGTTGCTACTTTGTCATCATAATAACAATAATGATAACGATAATAATAATAATAACAATAATAATAATAATAATTTTGAACTTTTGTAAGGGGTGCGGGAATAGATCAGAAGCGTTCTAGGGGTGCCGGGTGTAGAAAAGGTCGGGAGCCGCTGCCTTAACGGGTCGTTAAGTGTGAAAAATGGTCCTAAGTCACTTTTTCAGTGTCGTTGTGACTAAAGAAAAGTTTGTAAATCCAGAGCTGCCAGTATACCTTTTCTCAATTAATGTGGTTTTAGCCTTCCTGTGGAATTGATTTCCTGAGCTGATCTGCCCAGGCTTTTTTTAACCCCTGGAGCGGCATGTCTGCCCATCACCCTTAACTTAATGGATGTAACATTCACCCACTTCTCCTAAAAGGTTTGTTTGTATAATTCCTATTCTTATTTAATGGGTAAATGAGGCTATTCAGACTGTGAAGATTCTCTTGGAAATCTTGCTGATTGTCGTTTAACTCTCCGGGCTTTCCCTAGGGGATCGTTATCAGATGCGGTACAGGAAGGAACGTGCTTAATTAAAGCATGCGGTGACAGATGTGTTTACAACACAGCGCAACCACTGTGCTGAGCCCCTTGCCTCCCTGCTGTCATCTTTACAGAGTTTAGATTTTAAAAAAATAAACGGGTCCCGGCTAAGAGGCAGAACAATAACAAAAAAAAGCCTAAATTGGCACCTGTGTCCACCTATCGCGTTGGAGCTGCCTGGTCTGCCAATTTACTTCCAGGTCAAATTCAAGATGCTGCCAACTGTCAAAGCGCCACATGGCTTGGGACCAGGCTATTTCAAGGTCCATCTCTCCCCTTTTATATCTTCCCGACCCACCAGAGAAGGGAGGCAGAAGGGAGGATGTTAGGGCTCCTCTCCCTTAAGGAGGTCCGTGTGGTGGGACCAAGGTAGGGCCTTCTCTGTGGTAGCTCCCTCCCTGTTATTTGAAGGTCCATCCTTTCCCAGTTATGCCTGCCCAGCCGACCAGAGAGGAGAGAGAGGGGGTGATAGGGATCCCCTCTCCTACGGAGGTCCGTGTGGTGGGACCAGGAAGAAGGGCCTTCTCTGTGATGGCTCCCTTCCTGTTGTTTGAACGTCCATCCTTTCCCAGTTATCTCTGCCCAGCCCACCAGAGAGGAGAGAGAGGGGGTGCTAGGGATCCCCTCTCCTACGGAGGTCCGTGTGGTGGTACCAAGAAGTAGGGCCTTCTCTGTGGTGGCTCCCTCCCTTTTATTTGAAGGTCCATCCTTTCCCAGTTACGTCTGCCCAGCCCACCAGAGAGGAGAGACAGGGGTGCTAGGGGTCCCCTCTCCTAAGGAGGTCCGTGTGGTGGGACCAAGAAGTAGGGCCTTCCCTGTGGTGGCTCCCTCTGTGCGTGGGACACCATCCCCATTGAGATAAGATCAGCGCCCCCCCCCATTTTGACAATCTTTTGAAAAGCCCTGAAGACCTGGCTCTGCGAAGAGCCCATCAATTGGTTGATTTGATTGTTGTCATCAGGGGAGTAGGGATTATGTTGTTGTTGTTGTTTGTTTGTTTATTTATTTGTGAGACTTATATACCGCTTTAAGTGCAAGCACTCTCTAAGCGGTGTACACCAGTAAGCAATGTATATATATATATTTTACATTGCCCCCAACAATCTGGGTCCTCATTTTACCTACCCCGGAAGGATGGAAGGCTGAGTCAACCTTGAGCCGGTGAGATTTGAACCGCTGACCTGCTGAACACAGTCAGCTAAAGTGGCCTGCAGTACTGCACTCTAACTGCTGCGCCACCTCGGTTGTTGGTTTTTGTACTGCAGTTTTATTTCAGTAAGCCTCCCTAAGTCACCCTGAGCGGGTTGGGCGGCGGTCTAAATTTCCTCCATAAATGACATAAATAGCCATCATTAAAAAGTGCTCTTGAGTTCTAGGTTGCTTCTCTCCTTGGTTAAGTGTCCGTCCGTTGCTTCTTGTCAGGTGCTTTGGAGAAGAACAGAGAATGACCTAGTTGGGAGGGACCTTGGAGGTCTTCTAGTCCAACCCCCTGCTCAAGCAGGAAACCCTCCTCAAGAAGGAGAAACATCTTTGGGCAAAGGTTTTGCTAGGGAAAGATTTTGGAGAGGGTGAAGTTCACAGGAAGCATCCGCTGGTTTTAGAACCGGGAAAGGGTGTCATCGCAAGGGTGTATTTGCAAAAATTTTGATTTTCAGCTCCAGCTCTCCTTCTGTGGGAGATGTTTTGGATTCAAGGGCAAGCTGAGATGGATAATCCCACGTACAATCCTAATTGAACCCCAAAATTTAACTCCCTCTTTTCTTCCCTCTTTCCCTCTCACCTTCCTTCCTCTTTCTTTCTTTCTTTCTTTCTTTCTTTCTTTCTTTCTTTCTTTCTTTCTTTCTTTCTTTCTTAATTCCTTCCCTCCCTCCCTCCCCGTCCCCCTTCCTTCCTTCCTTCCTTCCTTCCTTTCTTTCTTTCTTCCCTCCTTTCTTCCTTCCCATCCCTCATTCCTTCCTTCTTTCTTTCTTTCTTTCTTTCTTTCTTTCTTTCTTTCTTTCTTTCTTTCTTTCTTTCTTTCTTTCTTTCTTTCCTCCCTCCCCTTCCCTCCTTCCTTCCTCTTCCTTCCTTCCTTCCTTCCTTCCTTCTTTCTTTCTTTCTTTCCTTCCTTCTTTCCTTCCCTCCCTCCTTCCTTCTTTCTTTCTTTCCTTCCTTCCTTCTTTCCTTCCTCCTTCCCTTCCTTCCTACCTGCCCTCTTTCTTTCTTTCTTTCTTTCTTTTTTCTTTCTTTCTTTCTTTCTGTCTTCCCTCTTTCCTTTCCATCCCCCTTCCTTCCCTTCCTTCCTATCCCTCCCTTCCTTTCTTTCTTTTTCTTTCCTCTCTCCTTCCCTCTCCTTCTTTCTTTCTTCCCTCCTTCCTTTCTTCCTTCCCTTCCTTCCTCTTCCTTCCTTTTTTCTTTCTTTCCTTCCTTCCTTCTTTCCCTTTCTTCCTCCTTCCCTTCTTTCCTTCTTTCTTTCTTTCTTTCTTTCTTTCTTTCTTTCTTTCTTTCTTTCTTTCTTTCTTTCTTTCTTCCTTTCTTCCTTTCTTCCTTTCTTCCTTTCTTCCTTCCCATCCCTCCTTCCTTCCTTCCTTCCTTCCTTCCTTCCTTCCTTCCTCCCTCCCTGCCCCCTCTCTCTGTCTCTC
This sequence comes from Crotalus adamanteus, assembly GCA_039797435.1. Lineage (NCBI taxonomy): Eukaryota > Metazoa > Chordata > Lepidosauria > Squamata > Viperidae > Crotalus > Crotalus adamanteus. Next base: position 102,578,615 of record CM077922.1, on the reverse strand, counting down.
TCTCTTTCTCTCTTTCTTTCACCACATACATCAAAAGAGGTCCAGAACTAGTTTGTAACTCATGCTGTCAGGATCAAAAGAAGGGAAACAAAGCCATTGTCCTAGGGGGGGCAGGAGGCTGAAATAAAGCACTGCTTTCAACTTCAGCTCTTTTATTTCTTGCTTCTCCTTGCAGTTGTCACCATTAATTTTAGTGTCCTCCTCAACGCCCTTCAAGCGGCTAGATAAAACATCCGATATTTCTCCAGGTACTTGGAATCTTTTGTTCCTTTTGAAAAAGGCAGCCCGCCGTCTGGCGAATTTAAATTACATGGCAGTTTGATACGATCGCCAATTTGACCTCCTCTGAGTTGTTCGGGGCGAAGTACGCGCTCTTTCTGAGATTATGAATCGTAATACTCTTTGATTTTTCATTCTGCTTGAAGACGGAATATATATGCCCAGCACACTGTTAACCGTTCCTCTGAGACTTAAGAGCATACATTAACGAAAGTTCAAAAATTACATCGAGCTGAGTTAATTAAAGGCCAGGCACTTCAGCCGAGCTATGTACTTTGGGCATTCCTGGGGGACATTCGAAAAAGCTCCGCAGGGATTATTTCTGACTTTCTTTTTCAGCACTGGGTGCACGCAGAAAGACCTTGACTTACGGCCGCCATTGAGCCCCAACGTTTGCGTTGCTAAGTGAAACGTCTCTTAAGTGAATTTTGCCCCGTTTTACAACCTTCCTCGTCACGTTTGTTAAGGGAATCACGGCAGTTGTTAAATGAATAACACAGTTGTTAAGTGAATCTGGCTTCCCCATTGACTTTGATGATCAGAAGGTTGCAAAAGGTGATCCTGGGGGGGGGGGGACACCGTGACTGTCATAAGTATGAGTCAGTTGCCAAGTGTCTGAATTTTTGATCACCTTTGGGGGTCTACGGGGATGCTGCAATGGTTGTAAGTCTGAAAAAACAGTCTTGTCCCTTTTTCCAGTGCTCTTATAACTTTGAAAAAGTCACTAAACAAACTGTTGTAAAGTCAAGGGCTGCCTGTATTTCATTATTGCCCCAAACCATGAGATCTTAATAGCAACAACAACAGCAACAATAAAGTTGGAAGGGACCTTGGAGGTCTTCTAGTCCAACCCCCTGCTCAGGCAGGAAACCCTATACCCTTTCAAACAAATGGCTGTCTAGTCTCTTCTTAAAAACTTCCAGTGTTGGAGCATTCACCACTTCTGGAGGCAGGTTGTTCCACTGGTTAATTGTTCTCACTGTCAGGAAGTTTCTCCTTAGTTCTAGGTTGCTTCTCTCCTTGATGAGTTTCCATTCATTGCTTCCTGTCTGGCCTTCAGGTGCTTTGGAGAATAGCTTGACTCCCTCTTCTTTGGGGCAGCCCCTGAGATATTGGAGCACTGCTATCATGTCACCCTTAGTTCTTCTCTTCATTAAATTAAACATCCCCAATTCCAGTTCCTTGTATGTTTTAGCCTCCAGTCCCCTGATCATCTTTGTTGCTCTTCTCTGCACTCTTTCTAGAGTCTCAGCATCTTCCTTCCCTCCCAGGTGGGCCCCCCAAACTGCAAAGACTGGGGACCACTGCCGTAGACGACGAGAGCAGAGTTAAAGCATTTGGAAATAGCCGGGCGTTTAATCTTGGGTTCTTCCCAACCCCCAGTACCGGTCCACGGCATGCCTCACAAACAAGCAAAGCCCCATCCGCGGGATGCAGGCAGCACACAAAGCCACACACAGTCCGGTCCACGGAAAAACCTCTCTCCACGGAACCAGTCCCCGGTGCCCAAAAGGTTGGGGACCTCTGCGCTAATGAATTCCTAGATGAGCTTAAGATACACACTTTATTCCTAAGCGTAAGCGCCCTTGTGTAAAAGACACTGAGCCTGCACATGTTTGGAAAAAAAAAGAAGTAGCCCTTTGCCTTTGTGTCACATTGTGCGTGCGTCTGTTTAAATAAATCGGCGATGAGGAATCGGAGACCCGAGACTTGCCATAGCTCTATTTATTTATTGAGGCTCCTCCGTTTATAAACCACAGTGCTGGAAGGCTTGCTTTACCTCTTACACTGGAGTAAACGGTGGCGGTCCTGGCACAAGAGAAGGCCAATTCTTAAAACTGAAATTAGGAATCATATAAATAATGGAGGAAAACAATATATATATATATTTATATATATACATACTGGCATTTCCTGACAGGCTTCGCACGCGCCGTGTGCGCTTTCCCCCAGGCTACACGTTGCTGGCTTGTTCTTCTGTTTTGTCCACTTCGTGCTCGGTCAGGAGCAACGTGTCCAGCAGGATGGCCGAGGACTGGATGGGGGAGCTACAAAGCCGGTGGTTTTGGTAGCCGACCGGATTGATGCCGTTCCGCCTCCCGTGGTGCATCATAAAAAGCTTTGAGTTCTCCGTCACCGAATTTCTGAACGAGAGTCTGGCGGAGGCTTTCCGCGAGGCCGTTCCGGCCGCCGAAGTCTGGTAATTGCAGGTGATGTACCTGCCAAAGGCTTGCCTGAACGTCTTGTTGAAAAGGGTGTAGACCAGCGGATTGACCCCCGAGGAGACGTAGCCGATCCAGACGAAGATCTCCATCAGCATCTGGATAAATTCCTCGCTGCAGGATTCGCACAGCACTGAGGTGATGTTGGTGATGAAGAAGGGACACCACATCACCAGAAAGAGGAAGAACACGATCCCCAGCACCTTAGACGCCCGCTGTTCGTTGGTGATCGATTGCACCGACTTTTTCCCGACAGTGGACATCCTGCGGACCAACTGCTCTTCGTTCCCGTTCGGCAAAGATTTGTCCTTACGGGAGCCGTCCAGCATGGCGATTTTTTCCGGCGAGGATCCAGGCGTCGTCTCCCGCTGGAAGACGGTGGAGATGGTGCTCCAGGTCAGGCGCTGAGGCGGCTTGTTGATCAGGTAAGCCTTCTTGTGCAGAACCCGGATTGTCAGGAAGTAACTCACCACCATTATGGCCAGCGGGACGAAGAAGGCCGCTATTGAACCGTACAGGATGAAGTCTCCGAAACGACTGGGCTTCAGCACGCAAGTGAAGTTTTGGAAGTTGACGCCGTTCTCTTCTATCCCGCGAATCGGGATTGGAATAGCGATGCCTGGAAGAGAAGCAGAAATCCAGTCAGCTTCGGTCTCTCTCTATATATGTGTGTGGAAAGGTGGACCTCGGAAAAATTTGAGGAGTGACACTGTGATTGGGAAGATCTGCAGGTGGCAGCCCAAATGGTCCTCTGGATACCACCACAAGAGAAGCTTTGTAGCTCAGGGTTCAACTGTGGAGTCCTTGGTGCTCTCTGAGCTGGGTGGTTTCCTTGCAGACGTCTCATTACCCGACTAGGTAACATCATCAGTGTTAGAAGGGAGAAGGGTTTGCGGAGAGGAGGACAATGGGGTCCTTGTGCTCTCTGAGTTTGGTGTCCTTGCAGACATTTCATTATCCAACTAAGGAACATCAGTGCTAGAAGGGAGAGGAGTTTGCAGAGAGGAGGAGGAGGACTATGGTGGCCTTGGTGCTCTCTGAATTGGGTGGTTTCCTTGCAGACATTTCATTGCCCAAGTAGGTAACATTATCTGTTCTAGAAGAGGGAGGGGGAGAGGAGGGGGAGGAAGACGACAACAACTGTGGGGTCCTTGGTACTCTCTGAGCTTAGTGGTTTTCCTTGCAGATCTTCCCTTGCCCAACTCGGTGACATCAGTGATGATGTCACTGATAATGCTCCCTAGTTGGGTCATGAAACGTCTGCAAGGAAACCACCAGGGTTAGAGAGCACCCCACAGTCTTCCGGATGAACATTCCTCGCCCTGCAAGACGTGGCTGCATCTGCTTTCTTTCAGATGCATCGTCAGCCAGAGACTCAGAGAAGAGTCACCACAGTGTAAAAAAGATGTTGAGACTCTAGAACAGTGGTTCTCAACCTTTCTAATGCTGTGACCCCATAATATAGTTCCCCATGTTGTGGTGACCCCCCAACCACTTATATATCACCGGGGTGCCAGGGCTGTGGCCAAAGAAAAGGGGGAAAAATGGTGGACAGCCTTGTTTGGTGACCTCTGTGAAATGGTCGTTCGACCCCAAATGGGGTCCCGACCCACAGGTTGAGAACCACTGCTCTAGAAAGAGCACAAAGAAGAGCAACAAAGATGATTAGGGGACTGGAGGCTAAAACATACAAGGAACGGTTGCTGGAATTGGGGATGTCCAGTTTAATGAAGAGAAGGACGAGGGAAGACGTGATAGCAGTCTTCCAATCTCTCAGGGGCTGCCCCAAAGAAGAGGAAGTCAAGCTATTCTCCAAAGTGCCTGAAGGCAGGACGAGAAGCAACGGATGGAAACTCATCAAGGAGAGAAGCAACCTGGAACTAAGGAGAAACTTCCTGACAGTGAGAACAATTAACCAGTGGAACTCCTTGCCTCCAGAAGCGGTGAATGCTCCAACACTGGAAGTTTTAAAGAAGAGACTGGATGGCCACTTGTCTGAAATGGTACAGGGGACTACCTGTATATGTACACATGTGTGTTTGTGTGTGTACTTACATGTACACACACAAAGATGTTTATATAGGTAGTCCTCAAGTTACAATCACAATTGAACCCAAAATTTCCATTGCTAAGCAAAACAGTTGTTTAGCCATGAAAGCCATCTGGGTGACTTTGGGCCAATCATCAGGAGACAGTGAGTTCTAGTTCTGCCTTAGTCATGAAAGGTGGCTGGGTGACTTTGAGCCAATCATCAGGAGACTGTGAGTTCCAGTCCTGCCTTAGTCATGAAAGCCGGGTGGATGACTTTAAGCCAATCACCAGGAGGCGGTGAGTTCCAGTCCCGCCTCAGCCATGAAAGTCAGCTTGGTGACTTTTCAATCACCAGGGTGACGGTGAGTTCTAGTCCCGCCTTAGGCATGAAAGCCAGCTGGGTGACTTTGAGCCAGTCGCTCTTCCTCAGTCCAATCCACCTCGCAGGGGCGGTGGTTGTGGGGAAAAGAGAAGGTGTGTGGATATGTTCCCCGCCTTGATTTATTTGTAAAAAGGATATAAGTGGGATATAAATAAAGAAGAACAGCAGCAAAATATTCAAGATCCGATTTTATTGGATACATGGGAGACAATTTGGGTTAGAAATGTAAAATTTACTCAAGCGCAAAATTTAAGAGAAAATTTTTATAAGATATTCTATAGATGGCATTTGGATCCCCAAAAGTTGGCCCGCATGTATCCGAATTTACAGCCCAAGTGTTGGAGATGTAGAAATTTAGATGCAACTTATTTTTCATATCTGGTGGACTTGTAGAGATATTAAAGCTTTTTGGATTAAGATTTGGTGGAATATTCAAAAGATTTTTAAGAGAAAGATAAAGTTTACTCCGCAATTGTTTTTGTTGGGTATTATTGTAGATTTTAATGTTAAAGAAATCAATTTGATGTTGAATCTTATAACAGCTGCAAGATTATTGGTGGGGCAATATTGGATGAAAAACTCACTGCCTCCTTTGGAAGATGGATACTTAAGGTGTCTAATTTAGCAGAAATGGCAAAAATCTCCGCCTGCTTGAAGGAACATTCACAAGAAAGATACATTATGGTTTGAAGAAGATGGATTGATTATATTCAAAAGAAATATGAGACTGAAAAGTATTATCTTGCTTATGAGTAGATTTTAGATAATTATTAATAGTTTTAATTATATTATTATTTTTGTTTTAATTTGCTAATATTTGTTTTGAGAAGGAGTTAAAGTGTGTGTTATGTTTTGATTGATAGTATAGTTGGTTTATGTTAGTTAGATTATGTTTGTTTATTCGTTACCCTGTAATCCAGTGGTTCTCAACCTGTGGGTCGGGACCCCATTTGGGGTCGAACGACCATTTCACAGGGGTCGCCAAACAACGCAGTCCGCCATTTTTTCCCCCTTTTCCTTAGCTGTGCTACTCCCTTTTATTCTATTGGCTTTTGAAAGCCAATAGAATAGACTCTCTTGAATAGAGTCTAATTCTATTGGCTTTCAAAAGCCAATGGGGATTGTTCCAGGTTGTCTCTGCCCTGCTGAGCCCACCAAAACTCCCATTCTGCAAACGGTGCTGCACCAGTTGAGTAGTCCTCGACTTACGACCGGTTGAGTAGTCCTCGACTTACGACCGGTTGGGGGTCGCGGCATTAAAAAAGGTTGAGAACCACTGCTGTAATCAGCTCTGGGAAGTGGGGGAGGGGGGGAAGGGGGAGAGGGATGGGAGGGTTTATATTGTAATAAATTTTAAAAAAACTTTTAATTAAAAAAAACAAAAAGAACAACAGCAGCAACAACAAAACCACTCAGAGCCTGGCTCTCACTTCTGGGCTTGCCCGTTCTCTCCCCCTCCCTCCCCTCCCTCCTCCAGCGCCATTTTATAACTTCGAGCTGCGAGTTAACCAGTTTTCCCCCCACCTACCTATGGAGATCCCAGCCAGACCACGGATATTTTGATGAGCGTGGTTGCCCGTGAGTTGTACTGGCTGGCCTGGATCGGCTTTTTGATGGCCAGTAGCGGTCCAGGGGAGATGGCGCAGAGGTGCATAATGGAGGCCGTGGAAAAGAGGACGTCAAGGAACAGCAGGCAGGGGCAGATAGGCTGGAAGCGGCCAGGGTTTTTTCTGAAAAACATAAACAAAACAAACAAAAAAATCAGAATATTTTTGGGGTCGTGGATAAAGGAAAGGTTGGGTCAGGGAACGTCTCAGGAAGCTTACCACAGTTCATTTAGTGGCGGTTCGAAGTTAGAAAAGAAGTCGGTAAATGAAGAGGCTAGGCCAGGGGTAGGCAGCCGTGGCTCTTTTATGACTCGTGGACTTCAACTCCCAGAATTCCTGAGGCAGCGTGGGGGAACTATGGCCCCTTCATGACTCGCGGACTTCAACTCCCAGAATTCCTCAGCCAGCATGGGGGACCTATGACCCCGTTCATGACTCATGGACTTCAACTCCCAGAATTCCTGAGCCAGCATGGGGGAACTATGGCCCCTTCATGACTTGTGGACTTCAAGTCCCAGAATTTCTGAGCCACCATGGCTCAGCTTGGAAACCTCTCCCTTTCCCCTCAGCATGGCTGGCTCAGGAATTCTGGGAATTGAAGTCCATGACTCATGAAGGGGCCATAGTTCCCCCATGCTGGCTGAGGAATTCTGGGAGTTGAAGGCCACAAGTCATAAAAGAGCCACGGCTGCCTACCCCTGGTCTAGTAACCTAAACTATGATATCAATCCTTAAACAGTGGGGCACGTTAGTCGTTGAATACTAAAGTGTACCCTTGGGCTGGACAGTCACTTGTCTGAGATGATATAGGTTCTCCTGCTTTAGCAGGGGGCTAGACTAGAAGACCTCCAGGGTCCTTCCAGCTGAATTCTATTCTACTGAAAAAAGTGACTTACGACCGTTTTTCACACTCATGACCCATTGCCTCATCCCCACGTCACATGATCAAAATTCGGCCGCTTGTCAACTGACTCGTATTTACGACTGTTGCAGTTTCCCCCACGGGGGGGGGGGAGTCATGCGATCATCTTTTGTGATCTTCTGACAAGCAGTGACTCACTTAATAACTGTGACAAAAATGGTGGTAAAATGGATAAAACTGTCTTGTTTAGCACGGAAAATTTGGGCCCATTTTTGGCCGTAAATCACTCTCAGTATTGACTATGTTGTGGACATTCTTGACTTAGGATCACCTTGTGACTAGCTGAGGAACTGCAGTGATTCACTTAACAACGGTGGCCAGAAAGATTGTAAAATGGGCTGGCTGGGGAATTCTGGGAGTTGATGTCCACAGGTCTTGTCCCACAGGTCTTAAAGTTGCCACGGGGGAATTCTGGGAGTTGAAGTCCACAGCCTTAAAGTTGCCAAGAATAGGACACCCTGGGGTAGGTCTTTGCTGACTGAAGAATTCTGGGAGTTGAAGTCCACAAGTTTTCAAAGGTCTTAAAGTAGCCATGGGGAATTCTGGGAGTTTAAGTCCACAGGTCTTAAAAATGGCCAGGGTTGGACACCTCTGCCTTAAGGCTTGACTGTGATTGATGAGAAGGAGTTTTGCTTCAACATCTGAATTTTTCCCCCTTTTTTAGCAGCTTCTGAATCTGTAGGATTCAGGTTAGTTTGTTGCAGCCCCACTTGACAATTAAACAAAATGTGATAGTACCAGCTTCTACAAACGCCCTAATAAATTTGCTTGTTGTTTTTAAGGAGACACAAAATATTAAAATACTGCAATGCCACAGCTATCCTTTGAGGTATCTACAGGCAGTCCTCAGCTTGCAACCATTCATTTAGTGATCGGTCAAAGTTTCAACTGCACTGAAAAAAATTGGGGGTAATTGGCAACTGGCATGTATTTACAGTGTTTGCAGCATGCCCAGGTCATGTGGATGCGATTTACCACCTTCCTAGCCAGCATCAAGCAAGGAAGTTGCCAGATTGGATTAATGACCCCATGATTCATTTAACAACCACCCGATTTGCTTAACGACTGTGGCCGAAAGAGTTTGTAAAGTTGGGTGCGACTCCCAGCAACCACCTTGCTTAACCGTAAAAATTCTGGCCTGAACTGTTTGTCATGTGTTGAGGACTGTCTGCGTGGTGATCCTTCCACTTAGCTAGATTCAGAATCGTCCTCATGGTCTTTGTTAAACCCAATCCGGTTTTTTAACTTACTTGGCGGGCCAGATTTGTGTCTAATTATTTATTTGTTGAATTTATTGATGACTTTTCCAACCAGCTCTCCGGGCTTCAAATTATCTTCATTATTTGCTTACATCAGAAGTGAATAATAGGAACTGAAGCCCACCAAGGGGGGAATCAGAATGAGTTTAAGGGACAGAAAACACTTAACTGAACTAGCAATTGGGTATGCCTAGTGGACATGGCAGCAGCTTCCAATCTCTCAGGGGCTGCCCCAAAGAAGAGGGAGTCAAGCTCTTCTCCAAAGCTCCTGAAGGCAGGACAAGAAGCAACGGGTGGAAACCCATCAAGGAGAGAAGTAACCTGGAACTAAGGAGAAACTTCCTGACAGTCAGAACAATCAACCAGTGGAATAACTTGCCTCCAGAAGCGGTGAATGCTCCAACACTGGAGGTTTTCAAGAAGAGACTGGACAGCCATTTGTCTGAAACAGTATAGGGTTTCCTGCCTGAGCAGGGGGTTGGACTAGATGACCTCCAAGGTCCCTTCCAACTCTGTTAATCTGTATTCTCAATGGTACAAGGTCTCCTGCTTGAGCAGAGGGTTGGACTAGGAGACCTTCAAGGTCCCTTGGAGGGGTCTCGACAAAGAAGAGGAGGTCAAGCTATTCACCAAAGCACCTTAGGGTAGGACAAGAAGCAACAGATGGGAACTAACCAAGGAGAGAAGCAACCTAGAACTAAGGAGAAACTTCCTGACCGTGAGAACAATTCATCCGTGAACGACTTGCCACCGGAAGTTGTGGGTGCTCCATCAGTGGAGGTTTTTAAGAGCAGATTGCACAGCCCTTTGTCTGAAATGTTATAGGGTTTCCTCCTTGAGCAGAGGTTAGACTAGAAGACCTCCAAGGTCCCTTCCAACTCTGCTAATTCTGTTGTTCTGGTTGACTTACCACACCCAAGGTCTTCACCAACCCGGGAAACGCACTTCTTCTGCCTTAAAATGTTGGGGAGGGCGATCCGAACTCGGTACTTACCAAACAACAGAGTTAGCAGGGCTATGGGCATCACAAAGAGCCCAACGAGCAGATCGCCACCGCCAAAGACATCAGGAAGTAATTGGTGGCATACTGTAATTTTTTCTCCAAAGATACGGCCAGTATGACGAGGATATTCCCTCCGATGGTGGGTATGATGACTATCAGGGTGAGCAGACCGGCCCAGCGTAGTATATTCCATTCTCCAGGGTTGATCTGCACAGATCCATTGCTGAGGTCAGATGTGTTCAAGGCAAGTCCATCTTGGTGACCAGGGCTTAAAATTGGTATCTTATTTAAACATTTCCCAGAATCTGGACACTTGGTCTTCTTAGGCAGGCCTCCAACATTTTCATGAACGACCAGCATGATGTAACCGTCTCATTGGACCTGGTCCAGTCGATGCAATCTCCAATTTTTTGTCCAGGTCCTTCCTCGAAAACCCACCTAAATTTAAAAATCCGTGCTTGCTAGCCCTTGGCCCATTTATAGATCTTCGTCCCCGGGCTAATTGTGGAAAAGACTCCTTTAAAAATCAGTGGTTGTCGAAGAGCGAGGTTGCAAACAACTCTTGGGTCTTCTTCGCACGGGGCATCCGGATCCCGAACTTGTTCCGAAGAGATCTCTCTAAGTAATCAAAGCAGTGATTTATAATTATTACACAGAAATGCAAAGGGTTTGGCTTTTGTTGAAAATAACCTGTCTTATGCAAAGTTGGGTCATTGTAATCCGATCGGTGGCGAAATAAAAGAAAAATATATTCTCTCCACTCCTTTTCTTCAGTCGTCGACATGCGTGAGTTCCATTTTTTATTTTTATTTTTTATGTTGAATTTGTTTTCTGGGCGGGGGGGGAAAGATTGCAATCCATATTTTCTGGTGGAAAAAAATCGTACAAATATCACTTTAGGTGGTTATGGACGCTAACGCTATAATTCTGTACCTGTCAGTTCACAATTAATTGTTTTTTACATATTCCACGGGGCTTATTCTACGTAAGGGAATGTAGGTTTTTCACCCCGAAAACTATTATTAGCGTCAGTTATTTATCTGGCTTGGAAAATAGTAATTACTGGCCAGGGATGGATTTAAATAAAATGTTAAATCCTCGATTTAAACCCCTCTCCAACAATAAATCTACAGGGGACCTTTTGAGACAGATAAATTTCCTTCCGACTTTTGATCTTTCCCCCTTATTATTTTGACAGTCCTTTCAGCCTCCCAAATTTGATCCCATTCTTATTCTGCCTTCTCACCCCAAGAATTACCGTCCGTAGCTAAGAATCTGGCAAAAGTCTTACCTTGATTTTATTTATTTATTCCTCTCTCTCTCTCTCTCTCTCTCTTTCTCTGGAATTTAAAAGAATTCTCTTAGTCCATAAACCAGAGACATCTCTTCCCCAAAGCGTCCCGGGAATGTGCCGGCTTCTGGTTTATAACACTAGATTTTTTATTTTTATTTTTTTAAAAAAAGACTTGTCTTGAGATTGCCTTGCGTTCTTCAATGCCCACCGGCTCCTTCTGGCGACGGAGATTTCTTCTAGTGCGGTTAGCTTTGCAAGATTGTGATTGCCTGCTGGGGTCAGGTCCAGAAAGAGGAGGAAGAGAGGAGGAGGAGGAGGAGGAGGAGGAGGAGGAGGAGGAGGAGGAGGAGGAGGAGAGCACTTGAAAGAAAGATTCCCTCCCCCTGTCCGGCTGTCATTTTTTTTTTTAGCAATTTTAGCTATTCCTGCGTTACTTGATCGATGCTTCCCAGCCCTGCCTTGCTCTCTGCACAGCTTTCCCGTGTGTGTGTCCACCGGCTCAATTTACAAGCCTGCCTAGAGCATCTGCTGATGGACTCGCTCGGCGCTTCCAGCTTCGGAGCTGGAACGCAAAGGTTAGGAACGACCTCAAGCCGAGATTCCCACCCGCTCCCTCCCTCGCTCACCCTTCTGTAGTTTTTTTTTAACGCACACACTGTTGGCGCTGGTTTTCGCCTGCAGATGATGCAGCCTTCAGCCCTTCTTTGCGGCTTCGGCGAGTGAGCAGAAAAAGCATTTTTTTAAAAAGATTATTTTTTTGCACCAGGAGCAAGGGGTAAATTGTTACTACGGGTAGTTCTCGGCTTACAACCGTTTTCTTTACTGACCCGTCGGAAGCCCGGCAAAAAAGGATTTCTGACCGGTTTGTATGCTTAGACGACCGTCGCGGCCTCCCTGTGGCCATCGGATCGAAATTTGATTTAGCGGTCCAGGATTGCGGCGCCGGGCAACTGTCTCACGTTTAGGACGGTCACCTCGTCTGGGGGGGGTCACGTGATGACCAGTTGCGACTTGGCCGGGCGACTTCCCCCAAGCAAAGTGAGTGGGGGGAAAGCCGGATTTGCTTAATAACGTTGGCAAAAGCGGTCGTGAAATGGGGCACAGCTCGCTTGCTTAGCCGCGGAAAGTTTGGGCTCCGTTCTCGTAAGTCGAGGACTGCCTGCCTTTTGGCAAATGGGGGCACCGTTTTGATTTATTGGATTTTTTTTTTAATCCCGCGTGTATTACTTTTTACGAGTAGCTCCAGGGGGCGAACGTACGTTATTCCTCCCTTCCTCTTCCTCCTCCTCTTGTTTCGCCCACCACAACAGCCCTGTGAAGTTGGTTGGGCTGAGGTGTTATCTGGGGTCTGGGTGGGGGGCTGCCTGAGCTGGGTGGTTTCCCTGCAGACGTTTCATGAGCCAGCTAGGGAACATCTTCAGGGCTAGAAGTGAGGGGGGGGGTACTGCTCTCATTTTAGACAGCCTGTCCTGTCAGTGTTGGTGGGGGCTGGTCTTGGGGGTTCCTTGGTTAGGCTGCTTGTCTGAGTTGGTAGTTCCTACAGAGAGAGCAAACCCCACTCCTTTCTCACCCTGATGATGTTCCTAGTTGGGTCACGAAACGTCTGCAAGAGAACAGCGAAGCACAGAGAGCACCCAGGACCCCACAGTCCCTTCCTCCTCCTCCTCCTCCTCCTCCTCCTCCTCCTCCACCACCACCACCACCACCACCACCTCCTCCTCCTCCTCTTCCTCCTGCAACCCCTCTCTCTTCTAGCACAGATGATGCCACCTAGTTGGGTAATGAAACGTCTGCAAGAAAACCACGCAGCTCAGGGAGCAATCAAGGACCCCACAGTCCGTTTCCTTTTTCTCTCTTCCTCCTCCTCCCCCTCCTTTCTGCACACACCCACTCCCTTCTAGCACTGATGATGTTCCCTAGTGGATCATGAAACGTCTGCAAGAAAACAACCAAGCACAGAGAGCATCAAGGACCCCACAGTCTCTTCCCTCCTCCTCTTCCTCTCTTCTTCCTCCTCCTTTTTTTTCTTTCTCCTCCTCCTCCTCCCTCTTGCACTGATGATGCTCCCTAGTTGGGTCATAAAACATCTGCAAGAAAACAGTCAAGCTTGGAGAGCACCAAGGACCCCATAGCCTCCTCCTCTTCTTTCTTCTTTCTTCTCTTTCTTCTTTCTTTCTTTCTTTCTTTTCTTTCTTTCTTTCTTCTTTCTTTTCTTTCCTTTCTTTCTTTTCTTTCTTTCTTCCTTCCTTCCTTCCCTTCCTTCCTTTCTTTCTTTCTTTCTTTCTCCTCCTCCTCCTCTCCTCCTCCTCCTCCTCCCCTCTTGCACTGATGATGTTCCCTAGTTGGGTCATGAAACGTTTGCAAGAAAACAATCAAGCTCAGAGAGCACCAAGGACCCACAGTCCCTCCCCCTTCTCCTCCTTCTCCTCCTCCTCCTCCTCCTGCTCCTCCCTCTTGCACTGATGATATTCCCCAGTTGGGTCATAAAACATCTGCAAGAAAATAGTCAAGCTTGGAGAGCACCAAGGATCCCCCATAGCCCTCCTCCTCCCTCTTGCACTGATGAGGTTCCCTAGTAACGAAAGGTCTGCAAGCCAAGCTCAGAGACCCCCAAGGACCCCACCTCACATGGGCTTCCAAACCACCACAAAGTGCCTATTATACACAGAGCATAAGACTCAAACGTGGTGAGGCATCCTTGCGGTGTATGATGCCAGGAACGAAAGGAACAAGGCCCATCCATCCGTGTGTTTTGGAGAAGTCAAAAGGAAATTATGCCTCGGCAGCAAAAACAGTGGGAGCCTTAAAGGAAGGATTATAACATTTCAATGATAAAGGAAAAGATGAATAATTAAAGCAGGTTTTTTTTTTTTTTTTTTTGCAGAGCGTTTACATTTTGTTTGGCCCATTTCTTCTTCCGGGCCTCTAAAAAATAACCAGCTACTTTGGGTAAATGCAGAAGGCGAGCGCGCAAATTAAATCTAGTCGACCGGCTCCGTTGTGTGTGTGTGAGTTTTCTACCTGCTGGCAATCCTTCTTTGTCCTCTTCCTTAAAATGTAAATTATTTTCACGGGGGGGGGGGGGGGGGAATGGGGGTGTTGTGTCTTTTCGGAAGGGAAGAACCAAAAGAACCTATTTGTCCTTATTTTCCTCTGGCCAAGTAGATATAAACAGTCCATGAGTTATGACCGTAACTGAGCCCCAAACTTTCTGTTGCTGAGTGAGAACGTTCAGAGAGTTTTGCCTCGTTTGATGTCCTTTCTTGCCACCCGTCGTGAAGCGAATCATTACCGTTGTTAAGTTAGTCACACGGTTCTTAAGTGAATCCGGCTTCCCCATTGGCTTTGCTTGTCAGAAGGTCACAAAAGGGGATCACCACACACACACACACACACACACCACACACCACACACAGGGACACTGCGACCGTCATAAATGCGAATCAGTTGCCAAGTGTCTGAATTTTGATCACGGGGATGCTGCAACGGTCGTTAAGTGTGAAAAATGGTCACAAGTGCGGTCGCAATTTAGAACGGTCCCTAAACGACCCTGCTGTAAGTCCAGGACCACTTGTAGTTCCTCCCTAATTACTCACCGCATCACGTGGTATCCCAATATTGTGCTGCTATATCCCATCTCATTTATATTATAATTTGCAGGAGTCTGTATATAGAAAGCTTGTATTTACACCCTTTTTTAAAAAAAAAAAAATAGGGCTCCCTGCTTCCCAGTACCAAAATGAAACAATTTATGCTTCCATTAAATTGTGGGTTGATCTCCAATTTCAAACAGACTGTTGGGGAATATGGGAGAAAAATTATCCTACAAATACTTAATAACAACAACAACAACAACAATAATAATAATAAAGTTGGAAGGGACCTTTGAAGTCTTCTAGTCCAGGGCTTTTCAACCAGTGGGTACGGGTACCACCTGTGGTACATTGGCACCTGGGCAGGTGGTACGTGACCATCCTAGAAAAGTGGTAGCAGGGGAGGGGAATGAGCTGAACCGGTAGTAGCTCCGCACAAGCCTGAGCGAGAGACGGCTGGAGTTGCAGGGCTGTCAGGGCTCAGTGGAAGCGCCAGGATCAGTGCCGCTTTCCAGCTGCTCGGCGCTTCTTCAGGGCTGTCAAGGCTCAGCGGAAGTGCCAGGATCAGCGCCAGGCTCCAACTGGAGCTCAGCGCTGATCCTGGCGCTTCTGCTGAACCCAGAAGAAGCGCCGATCAGCTGGAATGTTGCAGCCTCTCCAGGGTCTTACATTCAGATGCTTGGCAACTGATTCCTATTTATGACGGTCACAGTGTCCCAGGGTCATGGGAAGGGACCAAAACCTGCTGCAACCACCCAGCAGACAGGGGAAGAAAATAAAACACCTCCCCACCCTCCATCCCCTGCTGCCAATCCCCAGCAGAAATGCTCACAACAATGAAAACCTCGGACAGGAGGAAGAGCACGGCCAGGCGGGCAGGCAGGTGTCTTGCTCGGCTGTGGCTTGGGGGGCACCTTTTTCAGGGCCATTGTAACTTCGAACAGTCACTAAGCAAACTGTTGTAAGTCGAGGATTACCTGTACTTTATTACTTTTTTGGGGGGGGGGGTCATCAAGTTTTTGACCTCTTGCTAGGCGACTGGTGGTCCTCGGATGTCAACATATCCTAAAAGTGGTACAATGGGTGAAAAGGTTGAAAAGCCCTGACCTAGTCCAACCCCCTGCTCAGGCAGGAAACCCTATACCATTTCAGACAAATGGCTGTCCAGTCTCTTCTTAAAAGCTTCCAGTGTTGGAGCATTCACCACTTCTGGAGGCAAGGAGTTCCACTGGTTAATTGTTCTCACTGTCAGGAAATTCCTCCTCACTTCTAGATTGCTTCTCTCCTTGATGAGTTTCCATCCGTTGCTTCTTGTCCTGCCTTCAGGAATGGAATGGAATGGAATGGAATAGAATAGAATAGAATATAGAATATAGAATAGAATATAGAATGGAATGGAATAGAATAGAATAGAATAGAATAGAATAGAATAGAATAGAATAGAATCAGAGTTGGAAGGGACCTTGGAGGTCATCTAGTCCAACCCCCTGCTCACGCAGGAAACCCTATAGCATTTCAGACAAATGGCTGTCCAGTCTCTTCTTAAAAACCTCCAGTGTTGGAGCATTCAGAGCTTCTGGAGGCAAGGAGTTCCATTGGTTAATTGTTCTCACTGTCAGGAAATTTCTCCTTAGTTAAAAAAAGAGACGTGCAGGGCTGAAACATACTTGTAATCAGCTGAGGAATTACTGAGTTTGGGGCACCCGGAACATTTCAGCAGGTACACGGCTGCAGAGCAAGGTTTTTATGGGTTGTGTGTTTGCACATATGTTCTCGAACTGAAACCACAATAAGGAAAATGCCCCAAATATCACATTCACTGCAACATATGGCTGATGTGCTGAGGAAGTTGGACTTGTTAATGTTTAACACCCTAAACCATTTGGATATTGACGTTTAACAAGAGTTGGAAGGGACTTTGGAGGTCTTCTTTAGTCTAACCCCCTGCTCAGGCAGGAAACTCTGTGGCGTTTCAGACAAATAATTGTCTGGTCTCTTCTTAAAGACTTCCAGTGTTGGAGCATTCACCGCTTCTGGAGGCAAGGAGTTCCACTGGTTAATTGTTCTCACTGTCAGGAAGTTTCTCCTTAGTTCCAGGTTGCTTCTCTCCTTGATGAGTTTCCATCCATTACTTCTTGTCCTGCCTTCAGGCACTTTGGAGAATAGCTTGACTCCCTCTTCTTTGGAGCAGCCCCTGAGATACTGGAATGTTGCTATCATGTCCCTCCTGGTCCTTCTCTTCATTAAACTAGACATCCCCAATTCCAGCAACCGTTCCTTATATGTTTTAGCCTCCAGTCCCCTGATCATCTTTGTTGCTCTTCTCTGCCCTCTTTCCAGAGTCTCAACATCTTTTTTACATCGTGGTGACCAAAACTGGATGCAGTATTCCCAGTGTGGCCTTACCAAGGCCTTGTAAAGTGGTATTAACACTTCACATCATTTTGATTCTGTCCCTCTGTTAATGCAGCCCAGCGCTGTGTTGGCCTTTTTGGCAGCTGCAGCACACGGCTGGCTCCTATTTAAGGGATTGTCCACTAGGACTCCGAGGTCCCTCTCACAGTTGCTACTATTGAGCAAGGTACCCCCCTATCCCATGCCTGTACATAGTTTCCATCCGTTGCTTCTGGTCTTGCCTTCAGGCGCTTTGGAGAATAGCTTGACTCTCTCTTCTTTGGGGCAGCCCCTGAGATACTGAAAGGCTGCCCCAAAGAAGAGGGAGGCCCCCCTCGTCCTTCTCTTTTTTATTTTTTATTATTATTTTATTTTATTTATTTTATTTTTATTAATTTATTTTTCACACTTCTGAGAGAGGGCCTCTTTGCGTCAGTTTTCTTCCACTTGTCTTGGTAAAACATAACTAAGTTTCTCTGAACGTTAAAGGAAGAAACTGCCAACCTAATATAACGCGTTCAAGCACGATTTTCATGATGGTTTTTTGAGTAAGCCCTCGAGGTATGAGTTGCATCCATCACCCTGTGCTGGAGACGTTGTGTGTGGCCTAGCACTGTGTGGAGAACTAAACTGACAATCCACTTAGACAAAATAATTACAGACATGATATGGAATGCACAAGGGGGGGGGGGAAACCCCAAGAGGAACTATTTTATATATTCCTAACTTCTATCATTCAAACATCCCCAAATCCTTTATTTTTCTTTAGTGCTCTTTCCGGCCCTTTCCAAAGGGATCCTGAACTCAAATAAACAATCTGTAGCTCCAAAAATTACACATATATAGGGAATCCTCCACTTAACAACCACAATGGAGCCCAATTTTTCCGTTGCTAAGCAAGGCGGCAGTTAAGTAAGTTGCATCCCATTTTACGACAGTTGCTAAGCCAATCCACTGCAGTTGTTCAGTCAGTAACCTGGTTGTTAAGTGAATTGGGCTCCCCACCCATCCCCCACCCGCGTCGGCTTTGCTTGTCAGAAGGTGCAAAAGGGGATCACGTGATCCCGGGACTGTCATAAATACGAATAGGTCGCCAAGCATCCAAATTTTAATCACATGAACGTGGGGATGCTACAAAGGTTGTTAAGTACGAAAAAGGGTTGCGCGTCATTGTTTTCAGTGTCGTCGTAACTTCGAACGGTCACTAAACGAATTGTTGTAAGTAGATATTTTTAGCTACTCAGCAGAGTGAAGATTTCAAAGCAGATATCTTTCTGATGAATGAGCTTGTCCTCCAGGGGGATTTTTTTTAAAAAATAAAGATAAAAATGAAGACTGTGAAAATCTTTTTCTAGGAATCGGCTGCTTGAACAAATGCCCAGCGGGGTTGGTTATCTGGGCCTTAAAAACACGTTTCTCTTTTTTAACTTTTGGATCCATTTATTCAAGTCTTGGTCCCTTTGCGTGTTTAGAGCAGATCTCTCTCTCTCTCTCTCTCTCTCTCTCTCTCTCTCTCTCTCTCTCTCTCTCTCTCTCTCTCTCTCTCTGCCAGCTTGTGAACTTTGTTTGAGAAGAAGGTGACAAATGGTTGTGTACGTGGCAGCGTTTATAGTCTTCATACCTGCGCTGCCTTGAGTAGTGAGGACTCATTCCAGCTTGTCAAGGCTGATCCTCTTCGCCCCCTTATTTACATTACTACTCAGAGGTCCCAGTCAAAGAGGCAGCAGGACAAAAAATTTGTCTTTGTCTACGGCAGTGGTTCTCAACCTTTTTAATGCCGTGACCCCCCAACCGGTCGTAAGTCGAGGACTACTCAACCGGTCGTAAGTCGAGGACGACTCAACTGGTGCCGCAACGTTTGCAGAATGGGACTTTTGGCGGGCTATTTCGAAAGCCAAATAGAATAAAAGGGAGGAGCACAGCTAAGGAAAAGGGGGGGGGATGGCGGACTGCGTTGTTTGGCGACCCCCGTGAAATGTTCGTTCGACCCCAAATGGGATCCCGACCCACAAGTTGAGAACCACTGGTCTATGGAGAGTCTCAGTCATCCAGGTCAGAGGTCCCCCCAACTTTTTGGGCACCAGGGACCGGTTCCGTGGAGAGAGATTTTTCCGTGGACCGGAGGCTGCGTGGTTTTGTGTGCTGCCTGCATCCCGTGGATGGGGCTTTGCTTGTTTGCGTGGACCGGTTGCTGGCGTGCCACGGCCCGGTACCGGTCCACGGTACCGGTTGGGGGACCCCTGATCCAGGTCATAGTTATCCGAAGGGTGCTTTTTCACGAGGCAACTGGACTACCTTGGGGTTTATTGAGGATGTTTTGCCTCTCATCCCAGAAGCTTCTTCAGCTCTGCCTGGATGGTGAGGAAGGGAAGGATTTATACTGCTTGCAGACCACTGGCCATTTGCATTCTTTTAGAGCAGGGGTGTCAAACTCAATTTCATTGAGGGCCGCATCAGCATTGTTGTTATCCTCGGGGAGGGTGGGGAGGTGTGGCCAGGGTCGTTGCGGCCTATTGAGTGGGCGTGGCTGGAGTGGGTGTGGCCTGCTGGGTGGGCTCTTCATCGTTCGCGTCAAGGGGGCCTGTGGGGGCCTGGGCAGGAGTGGGACAGATCTGAGGGTCCCTGGCAGAAGGGGGTGGGTCCGGGGCAAACGCCAAGGCATGGTCCACTGGAAGAGCCTTACCGTTCCTCTCAGGCCATGCGAGGGGGGGCTGGATGGTGCCGCGGGCTTCCCGGAGCCAGGCAGTGCAAATCCGAAAAGAAGCACGACGCCATCCAGTCCCCAGCCTGCCCGGTTTTGGCAGGCAGCGGGGCGCTCTCCTCACAGCGCCGATAGGCTGAGCCGGGCAGTTCGAAACTCACCAGCTTTGCACCTTGCTGGCTGCTAAAATCGGGCAGGCTGGGGGCTGAGTGGCGGCACGCTTCTTTTTGGACTCGCGCCGCCTGGCTCAGCCTCTCGGCGCTGTGAGGACAGCGCCCTATTGTCTGCTGAAACCTCCCCCCCCCCCCCCCCGGAGCCCATCAAGCCGGATATGTGAAGTAGGCGAGGGCCATTTGCTGGCCAATTCCAGGCGATGGTGCATTTCTTCATTCCTCACAAAGGGTGACACCTCCCCAGCATGCAGCCAGAGGGGCAGGGCCGACACGGAAGGGGCCAGTCCCTCGCTGTTTCCAGACGGCCTTGTGGAGCTAAGACTGAATATGTTTCAGCATAAATGGCCACCACAAAATTGTACATTGGCTCCTAAGCGACCTGGGCCGGGGCCAAGGCAGCGGGGGCCGTTCCCTCACTGTTTCCAGGATGGCTTCGCGGGCCACATGAAACCACGTCGCGGGCCGCATCCGGCCCCCGGGCCTTGTGTTTGACACGTCTGTTTTAGACAGTCGTTGAGGCCATTTGGAGGTGCAAAAGGGCGTGGAGCCTTCTTGGAACCGCTGAAAGGACTGTCTTGTAGACTGGACAAAGATGATGTTGTCCAGTCTACAGCACAGTCCTTTCAGCAAGAAGGCTTCACACCCATTTTCACCACTCAAGTTACCCCGAGGACACAGATAAGCCTCCAAGTGGCCTCAACGACTCTCTAAAAGAAGGCAAATGACCAGCCGTCTGTAAGGAGTATAAATTTTCCCATTCCCCCCAGAGCTGAAAAAGCTCCTTGGATAAGAAGCAAAATGTCTTCAAAGAAAAACAAAGTCCAGTTGCCTTGTAGAAAAAAGCACCTCTGGGACACTTTGCGTGTGTCATTCTTGCGTGTGTGTGGCGAGGGTTTTTAATTCAGCTTTTTTTTTCAGCTCGTAAAGATAACGTCCCTCGCCTTTCCTTGCGTAAAAACTTCACGATTGTCTTGGTTTTCCTGTTTAGGACTCCCGAACAATGTCCAAGCGTCGTTTCCTTGTTGTCCGAAAGCTACAACCCGCATGTCCGCTACGGAGCAGCGATGGCCTTGGGGATCTGCTGTGCTGGGACAGGAAACAAGGTGAGGCCCCGTGTAGCCAAATTGCCGTTCTTCTTTTTCCTGCTCAAGTCCAAGAGGCCTTTTGCTTCTTTATTTTATATCCCAATTTGTATTATTTTTAGAAATCGCTCAAGGTGAGGCACATATCTGACACCCCTTCTTCCTCCTATGTGCCCGTAACGACAAATCTGTGTGGTGGGTTGGGCTGAGAGAGAAAAGGATTGGCCCAGAGTCACTCAGCTGGCTTTCATGGCTAAGGCGGGACTAGAACTTACAGTCGCCTTATGATTGGCCCAGAGTCACTCAGCTGGCTTTCATGGCTAAGGCCGGACTAGAACTCACGGTCGCCTTGTGATTGGCCCAGGGTCAGCTGGCTTTCATGGCTAAGGCGGGACTAGAACTCACGGTCGCCTTGTGATTGGCCCAGAGTCACTCGGCTGGCTTTCATGGCTAAGGTGGGACTAGAACTCACAGTCGCCTTGTGATTGGCCCAGAGTCACTCGGCTGGCTTTCATGGCTAAGGCGGGACTAGAACTCACAGTCGACTTGTGATTGGCCCAGAGTCACTCGGCTGGCTTTCATGTGGAAGGTGAGACTAGAACTCTCAATCTCCTGGTGATTGGCTCAAGGTCACCCAGCAGTTTTCATGTGGAAGGCAGAACTAGAACTCACGGTCTCCTGGTGATTGGGCCAAAAGTACCCAGCTGGCTTTCATGGCTAAGGCAGAACTGGAACTCAGTCTTTTGCTTTCTAGCCTGCTGCCTTAATCACTAAACCACCTAACTGTGGATAAAGCAGATGGCCCAGTTAATATTCCTCCTGGCTGAGGAATTCTGGGAATTGAAGTCCGCAAGTCATGAAGGGGCCCTAGTTCCCCCATGCTGGCTCAGGAATTCTGGGAGTTGAAGTCCACCAATCATGAAGGGGCCACAGTTCCCCCATGCTGACTGAGGAATTCTGGGAGTTGAAGTTCACCAGTCATGAAGGGGCCACAGTTCCCCCATGCTGGCTAAGGAATTCTGGGAGTTGAAGTCCACAAGTCATAAAAGGGCCAAGTTTGAAGACTCCTGATCTAAAGTTTGCTCCCTAGTTGTTCTTCCCAGTCATTTTCTTGGATTATATTCTGGAACAAGATCTCTGCTTATGCAACCCAAAATTTTTATTTATCCAAGAGACACATTCTTTGGCTTGACGGTTTCTTGAAAAATCTTCAGCTTCTGGACATTCAGATCTTTTTGGGGTGGGGGGCAGAGTCTAGAGACGGTCGGGAACTCTATGTTGTTTTCCTCTCTCTCTCTGATGAAATTTCCCTTAACTGGACAGAAAACGGGCAGCAATTTAGCTCAAGCATTTAGCCCAAGTCTGCTTTATCTCTCTGTAACTTTGTGCAGTCGGGATAACAACCTGCATGGCTGTAGCTTTTGTACTTTTATTGTTTGTTTATGAAATAAAAGAGCTGGAACGCATGTTTATGCCAGCGCGTCTTCCTGCATCAACACACAGCAAAGGCTTCAGTTAATATGTTAGAGCTTAAAAGACTGGGAATTGTGTTAAGATTTTAGTTAGGCTCCGGAGGGACTCCCATCCTCCTCCCCCCCCCCTGTAAATAATTGTGAGCTCACACAACGTCAAGGTCGGGACACCTAAATGAACACCAGTACGACTCGGCTTATAAAAGCGACATAATTAGAAGGAAGTTGTTGGACAGTAAGCCATAAAAAGAATTTGATCCCTCCGTGGCATTTTTCTGCGTTTTATTTAACCGATGAGTTCATTTTCTGGCTCTAGACCAGCGTTTCTCAACTTTGAAGATGGATGGGTCCGCCTTTATAACTTTTATAAATAACTCCAGGTGGCCAACATACCTAACACTCTATTTTTCCCAAAACAACAGCCCTCTGAGGTGGGTTAGACCAGTGGTTCTCAACCTGTGGGTCGGGACCCCATTTGGGGTTGAACGACCATTTCACGGGGGTCGCCAAACAACGCAGTCCGCCATTTTTCCCCCCCCTTTTCCTTAGCTGTGCTACTCCCTTTTATTCTGTTGGCTTTTGAAAGCCAATAGAATAGACTCTCTTGAATAGAGTCTAATTCTATTGGCTTTCAAAAGACAATAGGAATTGTCCAGGCTGTCTTTGCCCTGCTGAGCCCGCCAAAAGTCCCATTCTGCAAATGGTGCTGCACCAGTTGAGTAGTCCTCGACTTACGACCGGTTGAGTAATCCTTGACTTACGACCGGTTGGGGGTCGCGGCATTAAAAAGGTTGAGAACCACTGGGTTAGACTGAAAGAGAGGCAGTGGCCCAAACTCACCCAGTAGGCTTTCATGCTTAAGGCAGGACTAGAACTCACTGTCTCCTGGCGATTGGCCCAGTCACCCAACTGGCTTTCCCACTTAAGGCGGGACTAGAATTCACCGTCTCCTGCCGATTGGTCCAAAGTCACCCAGCTGGCTTTCCCGCTTAAGGCGGGACTAGAACTCACTGTCTCCTGGTGATTAAACCAGAGTCACCCAGCCGGCTTTCATACCTAAGGTAGAACTAGAACTCACTGTCTCCTGGGGATTGGCCCAAAGTCACCCAGCTGGCTTTCCCACTTAAGGCGGGACTAGAACTCACCGTCTCCTGGCGATTGGCCCAACGTCACCCAGCTGGCTTTGCTGCTTAAGGCGGGACTAGAACTCACCGTCTCCTGGCAATTGGCCCAACATCACCCAGCTGGCTTTCCTGCTTAAGGCAGGACTAGAACTCACCGTCTCCTGGCGATTGGCCCAACGTCACCCAGCTGGCTTTCCTGCTTAAGGCGGGACTAGAGCTCACCGTCTCCTGGCGATTGGCCCAACGTCACCCAGCTGGCTTTCCTGCTTAAGGCGGGACTAGAGCTCACCGTCTCCTGGCGATTGGCCCAATGTCACCCAGCTGGCTTTCCTGCTTAAGGCGGGACTAGAACTCACTGTCTCCTGGTGATTAAACCAGAGTCACCCAGCTGGCTTTCATACCTAAGGTAGAACTAGAACTCACCGTCTCCTGGGGATTGGCCCAAAGTCATCCAGCCGGCTTTCCTGCCTATGATGGGACTAGAACTCGCCATCTCCATATTTCTACCCACTAGGCCCAACTGGCTCTACCTTTCTTTAATTAAAGCTTCACAGAAAGAGTGAGGACAGGTAACCAGAGGTGTCTTGCACAAGTAGCCTTAAGGCCAGCAGCTTTGAAAATAAAAGCCTTGAAGCCGACTGATCCCGAAAATAAAAGCATTTTTTTATTTTTTTTAATCACCTGAAACCAACGGCTTACTTCAGTCTCCTGCCAGCCTCCTTTTCAAGAAATTAAAACGTTTGATCTTCGGCGCGCCTGTCGCGCAGCTGCCCTTTTGGGTATCCCTCTCATCAGCTGCCCCCTGCCCTGCCCGGCTTGGAGACGCTAATCGGATCATCCTGACGACGATTAAGCCTGGCGCTTAAAAGGAATACAGTTTTAATATTGGTCTCTTTTTTTCTCCCCCACCCCACCCCACCCACCCCGATAGGAAGCAATTAATTTGTTGGAGCCCATGACAAACGATCCTGTCAACTACGTGCGTCAGGGAGCGCTGATTGCGTCGGCCCTGATCATGATCCAGCAGACCGAAATTCTCTGCCCAAAGGTGAGTGGGGGGGGTGGGGGGGGGGGCTTGGGCCAGGGAGGTGGGTGCGAGAAGAGAGAAGCAACCTAGAACTAAGGAGAAACTTCCTGACAGTGAGAGTCAGAACCATTCACCAGTGGAACCACCTGCCACCAGAAGCGGTGAATGCTCCAACACTGGAAGTTTTTAAGAAGGGGCTGGACAGCCATTTGACTGGAATGGCATAGGGCAGTGGTGGCGAAGTGCTGGCCTGCGGGCCGGATGCGTCACGCAGGAGCCGTGCCCACCTGAGCTTTGGCAAGGGGGAAAAAGTCACGATGCGTCGCAACATGTCACGTGACACGGCGAGTTTGACGCCCCTGGTACAGAGTCTCCTGCAGACCCTATTCCTTTCTAGCCCTGATGATATTAGCTAGTTGGGCAATAGAATGTCTGCAAGAAAACCACCAAGCCCAGAGAGCACCAAGGACTCCATAGTTGCTGTCTTCCTCCCTCCCTCCCTCCCTCCCTCCCTCTTCCTCTCCTCCTCCTATCCCCAAATCCCATTCCTGATAATGTAACCTAGTTGGGTCATGAAACGTCTGCAAGAAAGCCACCAAGCTCAAAGAGCACCAAGGACCCTACAGTCATCGTTGTCCTCCTCCTCCTCCTCTCCCCAAACCCCATTCCTTTCTAGCCCTGATAATGTAACCTAGTTGGATCATGAAACGTCTGCAAGAAAGCCACCAAGCTCAGCACCAAGGACCCTATAGTCGTCCTCTTCCTCCTCCTCCTCCTCCTCCTCCTCCTCCTCCTCCTCCTCCTCCTCCTCCTCACCCCATTCCTTTCTAGCCCTGATAATGTAACCTAGTTGGGTGATGAAACGTCTGCAAGAAAGCCACCCAGCTCAGAGAGCACCTAGGACTCCATATTGCTGTCCTCCCTCCCTCCCTCCTCTTCTCCCCAAACCCCATTCCTTTCTAGCCCTGATAATGTAACCTAGTTGGGTCATGAAATGTCTGCAAGAAAGCCACCAAGCTCAAAGAGCACCAAGGACCCCACAGTTGTCGTTGTCCTCCTTTTCCTCTCCTCCTCCTCCTCCTCCTCCTCACCCATTCCTTTCTAGCCCTGATAATGTAACCTAGTTGGGTCATGAAACGTCTGCAAGAAAGCCACCAAGCTCAGCACCAAGGACCCTACAGTCGTCGTCGTCCTCCTCCTCCTCCTCCTCCTCCTCCTCCTCCTCCTCCTCACCCCATTCCTTTCTAGCCCTGATAATGTAACCTAGTTGGGTCATGAAACGTCTTGAAGAAAGCCACCAAGCTCAGAGAGCACCAAGGACCCTTGATTTTTCTGGGAAAGATTTCTAGTTTTACGTCGATGCAGCAATATCAAAGACTTTTCTCTCTCTCTCTCTCTCTCTCTCTCTCTCTCTCTCTCAAAGCAGCCCTTGGCTCCTGGTGGACATTAAGGTTTGAAATAGTCTCCTCCTTCTCCCCCCCTCCCCCCCTTCCGCCGTGTAGCACAAGCCATCTTAGAATTTCCAAATTTCTTGAGTTTACTGATTTATACCGACCATGTTAAACAAGAAGCTTAATGTGAATCTTCTTGGCCGGGCTTCCCGCTCTCTGGTGTACAGTATATACTAACATTGGTTGATCGATGGCTTATAACGTTGTCAGTCTTCTCTTCCTTTGCAAGTTACACCTAGTTGAGAATTTGGAGGCCCTCCTTGACGAGGACAGAGCTCTCTCTTAGTTTCCTGCAGCTGTTCCCCGGTTATGTTTTATGGCAGAACGGTGCAGAGGTGTTGAACAAGAGGTAGAAGCCACACACAGTCATCCGCAGAGGGTCCAAATGGGTATTTTACAGGGAGGGTGTGTGGTCTCCACCCCTGCAGCATTCTCTGGGGTGAAGGGAATGGCGTAATACAGAAAACAGAGAGTAACTAAGGAACGTCCTCAGTGCTAGAAGGGAGTGGGGTTGGTGGAGAGGAGGAGGAGGAGGAGACTGTGTGGTCCTTGGTGCTCTCTGAGCTGGGTGGTTTTCTTGCAGACATTTCATGACCCAACTATGTAACATCATCAGTGCTGGAAGGGAGGAGGTTTGCGAAGTGGGGAGGAGGAGGACTGTGGGGCCCTTAATGCTATCTGGGCTTGGTGGTTTCCTTGCAGACGTTTCATGACCCAACTAGGTAACATCATCAGTGCTGGAAGGGAGTGGGGTATGTGGATAGGAGGAGGAGGAGGACTGTGGGGTCCTTGGTGTTCTCTGAGCTCAGTGGTTTTCTTGGAGACATTTCAATACCAAACTAGGTAACATCGTCAGTGCTGGAAAGGAGTGGGGTTGCTCTCATTTTGCTTTTTTTTTTTTAACCTAGTTTGGGTTATGAAACATCTGCAAGGAAACCACCAAGCTCAGAGAGCACCAAAGACTCCACAGCTTAGCCTTAAATTCCAAATATTCCCTCCCATCGCTACAGGAAATGGAGATTGCATGAGTCAAAAGAGAGTTTTTAAGGAGAGGTCTGTGCAAAAATCAAATGTTATCTGAAAGGAAGCTTAGTCACATCTCTAGTTAGACATTTTTGACTATTTTGGGTAATCGATTGATAAGACAAAACAAAGAGCAATAACAGGAATTGCAGCTTCACATAACCCCACACACCCACAGACCCCCAAATTTGAAGGCCTGTTCAGCATCTCCTCTGGCTTTTGACATTTCCCCAGACATTGCTCTTAAGAGTTTCGGATTTTTTCATCAGGAAACTATTTTTTTCTTTTTTAATAAGGGGAAAATAATCTTAAGAAGTTGAACCTTTGGTGATGTTGTTTAGCTTCGCTGGATCCCTTAAGATTTGGCAAAGTCAAAAAAGATGTTGAGACTTTGGCAAAAGTAAGCGCAGAGAAGAGCAACTCAGATGATTAAAGGCCTGGAGACTAAAACATAAAAAGAACGCTTGCAGAATTTGGCAATGGCCAGTCTAGAGAAAAGGAGAACCAGGGGGGATATGATAGCAGTATTCCATATTTGAGGGGCTGCCCCAAAGAAGTGGGGGTCACCCTATTCTCCAAAGCAGTGGTTCTTAACCTTTTTGAACGAATCGCCCCCTTGAGCCAATGAGGAAGTTGTCATCGCCCCCCCTCCCTCAACATAACCTCTCAATCACAACATAGGAAATAATTCTTCAATTTATGCAAACCCTTTTTTTGTTTTCTTTAAAATTGTCATCTGGACATATCGATGCAAATAGTTTATTTCCAGTCTTTTTCCCATATCTCAACTGTGAAAAAAAATTTTTGGTGCCACCCGTCACTTTATTCCCAAACTTCGTGATACATGTATTTCATTATTATCTTATTTATTCAAGACACTTAAATGTAATGACCACTGAAAACAAAATTCAATTGCAAGAAAGTGAAATGCCCGAAAAGAAAAACAGTAGCATTTAATGATTGAATTACAAGTGAAATTTAAGATGCAAAAAGAAATATAAAAAGGGCATAAGAACAAACCGCAATGCAGGAACTAAGAATTTCAAGACGAAAACTCTGAAACTACATTAAGATTCGAGGAAAGTATATATAGTCATGCACACTGTAAAAAGGATTAAAAAGACACAAAGAAAATATAATATCGAACTTGAGTGCACGCTAAAAAAGTACAATACAAAGAGACACACAAAATGTTTTATAGAGCACAACAAAAATTTGAAAACAAAGCCGAAAACTCAAACTGGAACGTGAAATCCAATGCAAGCAAATACAATGATAAAAGCTCAGACAATTATTAACGAAAAAATGTATGTACACAAAAAGCCAAAAAAAAAAACATCAATGGCTGCCCTGTGCTTGGTGAGCTGATGCCAATTTCTTGATGTCTGGAACCATTTTTGTTAATCGCATTCAGGATCTGGCCTTCTAAAGAGCAGTCGGGGTTGGATCTCCTCTAGGACTGACCGGTTGGATCGCCTTGCAGTCCAGGGGACACGCAGGAGTCTTCTCCAGCACCAGAGTTCAAAGGCCTCCATTCTTTGGCCTTTCTCAGCCTTTCTTATGGTATGCTGTTCTAGTGAGATGCATAATCTGATGGATTTATAAGCTTTGTTGTTGTTGTTAGTTGCGATGTCATGTCCGACCCATTGCGACCCCATGGAAAACGTTCCTCCAGGCCTTCCTGTCCTCTCCCATCTTCTGGAGTCCATTGAAGCTCACGCCTCCTGCTTCAGGGACTCCATCCAGCCCCTTCCTTCTCCATCGTCCCCTTCTTCTCTTGCCCTCAGTCTTTCCCAGCATCAGGCCCTTCTCCAGTGAGTCCTTCCTTCTCATTAGGGGGCCAAAGTACTTGAGTTTCAGCTTCAGGATCTGGCCTTCTAAAGAGCAGTCAGGGTTGATCTCTTCTAGGACTGACCGGTTGGATCGCCTTGCAGTCCAGGGGACTCGCAGGAGTCTTCTCCAGCACCAGAGTTCAAAGGCCTCCATTCTTTGGCGCTCAGCCTTTCTTGTGGTCCAACTTTCACAGCCATACATTGCAACTGGGAAAACCATGGCCTTGACTATATGCACTTTTGTTGGCAGGGTGACGTCTCTGCTTTTTAGTATGCTGTCTAGATTTGCCATAGCTTTCCTCCCCAGGAGCAAGTGTCTTCTAATTTCTTGGCTGCAGTCCCCATCTGAGGTGATCTTGGAGCCCGGGAAGATAAAATCTGTTGCTACCAGACACGTCACTGGAAGGTTAAACCACCAAACTGCG
Organism: Crotalus adamanteus; assembly: GCA_039797435.1. NCBI lineage: Eukaryota > Metazoa > Chordata > Lepidosauria > Squamata > Viperidae > Crotalus > Crotalus adamanteus. The sequence goes on along the minus strand of CM077922.1, from coordinate 102,549,319 downwards.
TCTCGCTTACTTGGGCCAATGTCGTGCGGGGGAATTTGCTGGAGGAAGCCATTATGTTAGGAGGAGTTAATGTTAAAAGGAAACCAGGTCTCCAAAAAAACAGGGTGGTTTGACACCCTCAGAGTTGACACACCAGCCAGAGCATCGAACAACTCAAAAAAGCAGCACAAGATCCAGAAGATGGGGAGAGACCTGACCAACAGAATCGCCAAGAGTTGGACCTGCCAAATTTGGAGACCTCTCATCTAGGGGGAACCAAGTTGAGTCAACAGATTCAACTATTTTGGGCACCACGAGAGCCTGATGCAGACTTTTATGAACGTTGACCCAAGTTCCAGGTTGGCTTCTGAAATGTACTGCCCCAAGATTGGATATTTCTTTAGAAGGGCATTTAGACAGATCCCTGGTGAAAGAGGGATCTCCCTGTTAGGGTCCTCCAGATTGAGATAACTGAACAGGATCCAGTGGCTACATTGGTCCAAATCTTCTTGTTTTCCTTTCTCGTGGGATTATACTAGAGCAGGGGTAGGCAACCTTGGCTCTTTTATGACTCGTGGACTTCAGCTCCCAGAATTCCTCAGCCAGCATGGGGGAACTATGGCCCCTTAATGACTCGTGGACTTCAACTCCCAGAATTCCTGAGCCAGCATGGGGGAACTATGGCCCCTTCATGACTTCTGGACTTCAACTCCCAGAATTCCTGAGCCAGCATGAGGGAACTATGGCCCCTTCATGACTCGTGGACTTCAACTCCCAGAATTCCTCAGCCAGCATAGCTCAGCTTGGAAACCTCTCCCTTTCCCCTCAGCATGACTGGCTCAGGAATTCTGGGAGTTGAAGTCCACGAGTCATAAAAGAGCTAAGGTTAGTGCCTACCCCTGTACTAGAGGGACAGCTTTTATTATTTGATTATGAGATTTAATAAATTCTTACGGTCAGCCAGGATCTGGTGTTTTTATCATCCTATGGAGTCCTTCCCAAGGACCTGAGATAGGCAGAAGTTGATGCTACAGGATCCAATCTGGGTTTTTCCCCGGGACCGGGGTCTTCCTAGCTTTTGGACCCAGCTGGAGTCCATCCTTGGGGAATTTCTCTCTCACCTGAATGTGTACTTTGGGCTATTCCATGCGTAGTATTGATGTGGTGCCTGGCTCTGTGTGGCCCCCTAGCTGTTGAATGGGATGTTGATGGCCGGCCACAAAGTTGTTGGCTATTGTTTCCTTGTGTTGCCGTGTCCTCGGCTGATGTTGATCTTTGATGGTGTCGAAAGTATTGTCGCAGGATGTCAGCTGTTCCAAGTCAAGCTGCCTTTTGCAATTGACTGGTGGGGATTTTGTCAATGCCAGTGGTTATTATGGTTCATCGCACACAGTCGGTCAGACTGGATTTGGCATCTTGGCCCCACCTGTTGAGTCCTTCCCGAGGGCCTGGCATGGGCAGATGTTGTTTGATGGCCCAGGGTGGAAGCTGTTCCAAGTCAAGCTGTCTTTTGCAATTGACTAACAGGGATTTGGTCAGTGCCGACGGTTATTACTATGGTTGGATACAAAGTGAGCCAGATGTTTAGACTAGGCTTGGCACCTCTCAAGTCCTTCCCAAGATTCAGGACAAACATAAATTGTTACTTGATGATGTTAATTGTCTCCTGGCGGGATGTAAGCTGTTCCGCATAAAGCTGCTTTATGCAATTGACTGGTGAGGAATTTGTCAATGCCGATGGTGCTCAAGTGGTGCTCCAGATGTTTTGGAATTGAACTCAAGGTACTCAAATCACCACTGGTACCCTCTTAGCTTTCTTTTGCCACAGTTGTTCAATTTGCATTTTCTTACCTTCTTCAGTTCTTTCTCCTCTATTCTGCTCTCTCCAGGTTTCTGTTAACGTCCGCTATCCAATTTCATTGTCTGTCTTACTCACAGTTGTTTAGTCTGGGGTGTTACGTGGCAGGTACCTGTCTGTTTGAATTCTAAAGTCTCAGAGCAGTTCTTCATTTTTATAGTCTGTAGCACAGTCAGCCAGATGTTTAGACTGGGCTTGACATTTTTATCCTTCTATTGATTCTTTCCCAAGGATCTAGAATAGGCAGATGCTGCTACATGGTGTTAAAGTTGCCCAAATAATGCTGCCTTTTGTACTTATTTTGTGTGGGTCGTTACAGTTTTATTCATAGTCTTAAGACTGGTGGAAACTTGATAATTCAACTTCTAACCAAAGACCTAAGATTGTTAAGGTAGCGTCTAACAAAATAAACCGTCCCAAGCAGGGTGCTTTTTGATTTTTGTAAAATTAAGATATTCAGATCGGATATCAGTATTTCCAGATATCAAAGAAGTCCTTCCGTTATTGCTCCAAGGTTTCCAGTCATGATTGATATGGGAGGCTTTTGCTGCTTTTGTGATGGTTCCGACAGATGAAACTCTTCAAAAGAACTTTGAGGCATTGTTTACCTTGAAGAATCTTTATTTTGAGTAGCATAACATCGGCACAGCATAATCGAAGCCAAAAACTGAATTCCCCTCCCCTGGGCACATAGTATCCAAACACAATTCCCTCCTCCAATTAACCGTCATAAATCAATTAGCTTGAAATGCAGGCTTCCTCTCCAGTTCTCCAGCCACCAATTCCTTATCAGCTCTGGTTACAATAATCTTGATTCTCACACTAGGTTTAGTGTTGTTAGCAGCCTTGACAGCTTTCTCTTAGGCATGAGATTCTCGTGCTGTAACGTTGGGTGTGAAATTGTGGCCTTCAACTCACACAGGGCAATTAGGAAGCAAGGGGGCTGGTTCCCTCAGGCACTTTCCCAGAATCTTTTCTGGGTTCTGAGTTTACACAGAAGAAAGTGTTGGGGGTGAACAAAGGAGAGAAGTTTCTACATGACGTTGCATTGGAGACACGTTTTGCCGATGGTGCAAAAAACAAAACAAAACAAAAACTACAGGACTTTTCAAAGTGATCAGATTTCAAGGAAGTCCTTTGATGAGGACAACCATGTTATCCATTCAGTCATGCCTGACTCTTGGCGATTCTCTGGGCCAGGTCTCATCTGTCAGAGAAGAGCTACCAAGATGATCCAAGGCCTGGGGATGAAAACATACGAAGAACGGCTGCAGGACTTGGGTTTGGCTAGTCTAAAGAAAAGAAGAAGTAGGGGAGACATGATAGCAGCATTCCAGTATTTGAGGGGCTGCCACAAAGAGGAGAATGTCAAGTTATTCTCAAAGCACCAGAGGGAAGGACGAGAAACAATAGTTGGAAACTGATCAAAGAGAGAAGCAACCTGGAATTAAGGAGAAACTTCCTGACAGCGAGGACAATCAACCAGTGGAACAACTTGCCACCAGAAATTGAAGGCGCTCCATCACTGGAGGTTTTTTAAGAAGAGACTGAACATTCACCTGACCGAGATGGTATAGGTTCTCCTGCTTGAGCAGGGGGTTGGACTAGATGACCTCCAAGGTCCCTTCCAGCTCTGTTCTATCCTACCCTTTCCTTTCTCTTTCTCTTTCTCTTTCAATCATGCACTGCTTCTTTGTTGAATGCTCTGGCTGGTGTCAGCTTTGGTGGCATCCAGCCACCGTTGTTCTTTGATGGCCTGGATTCCTTTTTTCGCTCACTCTTCCAAACATAATTGCTTTGTCTGTTGAGGAAATCCTAAAAGTGCTTTTCCAGGAGGCAACTGGACTTTCTTGCTTTTTCTTTGAAGACGTTTCACTTCTCACCCAAGAAGCTTCTTCAGCGCTGACTGGATGGTGGGGAATGGAAGGATTTATACTCCTTGCAGACAGCTGGTCATTTGCCTTCTTTTAGCGCAGTGGTTCTCAACCTTTTTATATGGCGACCCCCGGTCACACGGACACGGTGCGCATGCGCGGCGCCGCCCCCTGAGGGGGAAAAATGGCGGATCGCGTTGTTTGGCGACCCCCGTAAAATGGTCGTTCGACCCCAAATGGGGTCGCGACCCATAGGTTGAGAACCGCTGTTTTAGCGGCTTGTTGAGGCCACTTGGAGGTTTACCTCAGGCTCACCTGAGTGGTGCAAATCGCTGTGGAGCCTTCTTGGAACTGCTGTAAGGACTGTCTAAAGTCTGCAATAGAGCCCTTTCAGCAGTCCCAAGAAGGCTCCAGGCCCATTTCCACCACTCAGGTCACCCTGAGGGCACAGATAAACCTCCTAGTGGCCTCAACGGCTCTCTAACAGAATGCAAATGACCAGCTCTGTCTGCAAGGAGTATAAATCCTGCCATTCCCCACCAACCGGTCAGAGCTGAAGAAGCTTCTGGGATGAGAAGCGAAACGTCTTCAAAGAAAAAGCAAGAAAGTCCAGTTGCCTCTTCAAAAAGCCGCTGGATGACAGAGAGTCTCCATAGACATTCAGGAAATCCTTTAGTTTTAGATAACTGGTTCTCCAGCCTGAATTGTGGTGCTGAAGAAGACTCTTGAAAGTCCCTCAGATTATGAGGAGATCCAATTAGCCGATCCTAAAGGAAGTCAACCCTGACTGTCCTTTGGAAGGACACATCCTGAAGCCGAAGCTCAAAGATTTTTGCCACCAAATGAGAAGAGAGGACTCCTTGGAGTGAGAACAATTAACCAGTGCAGGGGTAGGCAACCTTGGCTCTTTTGTGACTCATGGACTTCAACTCCCAGAATTCCTGAGCCAGCATGGCTCAGCTTGGAAACCTCTCCCTTTCCCCTCAGCATGGCTGGCTCAGGAATTCTGGGAGTTGAAGTCCACGAGTCATAAAAGGGCCAAGGTTGCCTACCTCTGGGCTAAGACAAAGGTGGGAAACGATGGCCCTTTTGTGACTTGAGGACTTCAACTCCCAGAATTCCGGAGCCAGCATGGGGGAACTATAGCCCCTTCATGACTCATGGACCAACTCCCAGAATTCCTGAACCAGCATAGAGAAGTATAGCCCCTTCATGACTTGAGGACTTCAAACTCCCAGGATTCCTGAGCCAGCATGGGTGAACTTTGGCCCCCTCATGACTCGTGGACTTCAACTCCCAGAATTCCTGACCAGCATGGCTCAGCATGGAAACCTCTCCCTTTCCCCTCAGCGGGGCTGGCTCAGGAATTCTGGGAGTTGAAGTCCAGAAGTCATAAAAGAACTACCTACCTCTGAACCAGTGGAACGGCTTGCCTCCATATGTTGTGGGTGCTCCATCACCGCAGGTTTTTAAGAGATTGGACAGCCATTTGTTTGAAATCGTATAGGGTTTCCTGCCTGAGCAGGGGGTTGGACTAGAAGACCTCCAAGGCCCCTTCCAGCTTTGTTACTCTATTCTAAAACAGAGAGAAGTGTAGAAACATGAGTTTGGAGCAAACTCTGCAAGGCAGTGGAGGTCATGGGGGGGGGGGGCTGGCGTGCTGTGATTCGAGAAGAGTCACACACAGCAACTGAACGACAACAGCAGCCTGAAACAGTTTGAAAGTCCATCGTTTAGTTCTTCCTGGGGACGGTGAGAAAACAGTTCTTTCCAAGATTTGGACCTTGGGAAGGAAGCTGATGACTCATTGGCCTGGAGGAGGCAGAGAAGGAGATGTTCTGGTGGAAATTTCTTTCTGTATAACCTTTGTCAGGAGTTGGCTGGGCTTAATCTACCCAGGGAGTCATAGCTACGATGACTTGCTCCAGGTGGTTCTGCCAATCCCCTAGTGCTTTGGAAAATAAGTTAACCCTCTCTTCTTTGTGGCAGCCCCTCAGATACTGGAACACTGCTATCGTGTCTCCCCTGGTCCTTCTTTTCTTTAGACTAGGCCAGGGGTAGGCAACCTTGGTTCTTTTATGACTCGTGGACTTCAATTCCTGAGCCAGCATGGCTCAGCTTGGAAACTTCTCCCTTTCCCCTCAGCATGGCTGGCTCGGGAATTCTGGGAGTTGAAGTCCACGAGTCATAAAGCGGCCTAGGCCTAGAGCAGGAGTAGGCAACCTTGGCTCTTTTATGACTGGTGGACTTCAACTCTCAGAATTCCTCAGCCAGCATGGGGGAACTATGGCCCCTTCATGACTCGTGGACTTCAACTCCCAGAATTCCTCAGCCGGCGTGGGGGAACTATGGCCCCTTCATGACTTGCGGACTTCAACTCCCAGAATTCCTCAGCCAGTATGGGGAAACTATGGCCCCTTCATGACTCATGGACTTCAACTCCCAGAATTCCTCAGCCAGCATGGGGAAACTATGGCCCCCTCATGACTCGTGGATTTCAACTCCCAGAATTCCTCAGCCAGCCTGGCTCAGCTTGGAAACCTCTCCCTTTCCCCTCAGCATGGCTGGCTCAGGAATTCTGGGAGTTGAAGTCCATGAGTCATAAAAGAGCGAAGATTGCCTACCCCTGGACTAGCCAAACCCAAGTCCCGCAGCCGTTCTTCGTATGTTTTAGTCTCCAGGCCTTCGATCATCTTAGTTGCTCTTCTCTGAACTTTTTTGACTTAGGCAGGGGAAACCTGACAGCAACACCCAATATTTGAGCTGTCAGTGGGAAGAAGGCCTGAATTTGTTCTCCATAGTGTCAGAGGGCAGGAGAAGAAGCAAGGGTTGGAAGCTAGTCAGAGGAAGACCCAGCCTGGAACTAAAGACGAATTTCCTGACAGTGAGAACAGTGTCCTGGTTCCGACAGATGAAAGTCTTCAAAGAACTTCGAGCCATTGTTTACCTTAAAGAACCTTTTATTCGAGTAGCATAATATCGGCACTACATAATCAAAGCCAAAAACTGGATTCCCCTCCCCTGAGCACATAGTATCAAAGCACAATTCCCTCCTCCAATTAATAGTCATAAATCACATTCCCCAATTAGTTTGAAACACAGACTTTCCCTCCAGCCCGCCAATTCTTACCATCTCTTATTTCAATAACCTTGATTCCCATGCTAGGTCCAGTCTACCTCTTTGTTAGGCTAAACCTCAAATCAAGCCAACATCCCCACAACCCCACCATGCCTGTCTTGGTCATCTCTTGAATTATTGCTGAACTTCACAGCGTTTCTGCCAGGCTCACCAGCTGCTCCGCAGCAATTCACGGGCCCTGCCCTCAATTTATTTTGAAAGGAACTCCCTTCGGTGGCCATCTTTCCGCTGTGGCAGCTTTTTTCGGTTTTTGTTTGGAAAAGACCCGTGAAAATCACTCAGCACCGAGGCCGCTCCGCATTTTAAAATATTTCTCCCAAGGCCAGCGGGCAGAACCCGCAGCACAAGCAGCTGGATAAGCAGACTAAGACAAATGGTTAAAAAAAATGGGATTTTTTTTTTTTTTTTTTTTTTGACAAGGCAAAGGCTCAGTTGGGCTGTGAAAGGAAAATAAACTCTCCTTGGATTGATTAGGAAGAGGTTTCTTGGAATAGACGCTGCTTATTTTCTGTACAGTTTAGGTCAGTGTTTTTCAAGCTTGGGAACTTTAAGACGGATGGGGGGTGGGAGGGTGGACTTCAATTCCCAGAATTCCCCAGCCAGCCCATGCTGGCTGGGGAATTCTGGGAATTGAAGTCCCCTCCCCCCCATCTTAAAGTTTCCGAGGTTGAGATAAACTGTATGTAGTGCAATCTTTGGAATCTTAAATCTTAAAAGTGTACGGTCGTATCTGCCTCCAGAAGCGGTGAATGCTCCAATACTGGAGGATTTTAAGAAGAGATTGGACAGCCATTTGTCTGAAATGGTTTAGGGTTTCCTGCGTGAGCAGGGGGTTGGACTAGATGACCTCCAAGGTCCCTTCCAACTTTATTATTATTATTATTATTATTATTATTATTATTATTATTATTATTATTATTATTATTATTATGGATCATCGCACAGTCAACCAGATGTTCAGACTGGATTTGGCATTTTTGTCTACCTACCGAGTCCTTCCCAAGGACCTGGGATAGGCAGATGTGGATGTTTGATGGTATTACAGATATCGTCGCAGGATGGAAGCAGTTCTTAGTAAGGCCGCCTTTTGCAATTGACTAATAGCGAATTTGTCAGTGCCAGTGGTGTTCAAGTAGTGCTCCAGTTGTTTTGGGATTGCACCCAAGGAGCCTATTACTATTGGTACTACTCTTGCTTGCTTTTGCCACAGTCTTTCTATTTCTATTTGTAGGTCTTTGTATTTTGTTATTTTCTCCAGTTCTTTCTCTTCTATTCTGCTATCTCCAGGCACTGCCACATCCACTATCCAGACTTCTTTTGTCTCTCTTATCGACAATTGTTAAGTCTGGGGTGTTATGTTGCAGGTGCTTGTCTGTTTGAATTCTGAAGTCCCAGAGCAGTTTAATTTTATCATTTTCTATGACTTTCTTTATTTTATGATCCCACCAGTTTTTGCTTACAGGCAAATGATATTTTTTGCAGATCTTCCAGTGCACCATTGTTGCTACTTTGTCATGCCGCTGCTTGTAGTCAGTCTGTGCAATCTTCTTGCAGCAGCTTACCAGGTGGTGGTGGTGGTGGTGGTGGTGGTGGTGGTGGTGGTGGTGGTGGTTGTTATTATTATTATTATTATTATTATTATCTGCATTTAAAGTCAGATCTTCTAGAGCCACTCTTTAGTAAGACAGATCTGGACCCGCTTTGGATTCACAGGAGATTGGATAAAAGTACCTCGTTTGTTTGTTTGTTCGTTCGTTCACATCCTGTCTTTATTAATGTTCCAGATAAAGCAGGGAAAGTATCCAACACACCTTCCTACTCCTCTTTTCCCCAAAAGAACCACCAACCCTGTGAGGTGGGTTGGGCTGAGCAAGAATGACTTGGGCTTTCATGCCTAAGGCGGAACTAGAACTCACCGTCCCCTGGTGATTGGCCCAAAGTCGCCCAGCCACTTTCATGCCTAAGGCGGGACTAGAACTCACCGTCCCCTGGTGATTGGCCCAAAGTCACCCAGCCAGCTCTCATGGCTAAGGCGGGGCTAGCTCATCGTTTCCTACTGATTGGCCCAAAGTCACCCAGCCGGCTTTCATGCCTAAGGCGGGACTAGAACTCGCTCTCCCCTGGTGATTTGGTCTGAAGTCATCCAATTAGTTTCTTCCATAACACGGGACTAGAACTCACCGTCTCCTGGTCATTGGCCTGAAAGTTACCCAGCAGGCTTTCAGGCCTAAGGCAGGACTTGAACTCACAGTCCCTGCTTTCTAGGCTTAACCACCTTGAGCTTTCCACGTGGTGATGCCCTAAAAGGCGGTCTGGGCACGTCCAGACGAAACTGCTCCTACACCATCCTTTGCCTTGTGGCGACGGTTGACGAACGGGAGTTGTAATCCAACTTGTTCCCATCTAGGGTGACTTAAGAGGAAGGGCGACTTTTCCAGGAGCAGCCCCTCCCCCGTGGAATTCCCCCACAGCTGCCCAGGGAATTCTGGGGGTTGAAGTCCACATTAGTAAAGCTGCCAAGTTTGAAAAAAAAAAAAACACTCCGTGTAAGAGCCAAGGGGGGGGGGAAATGTGAAATGATGATTAGATAACCCTTTCCTTCTAACAGTAGAAGCTTGAGGGAGTCCTGCCTGGACAGGCACCAGAGTAATAAAGGCAGTGCCATGCATAGTGTGTGTGTGTGTGTGTGTGTGTTAAGGAGAGGCCATTCCAGCCACAGAAAAATGACGTTGAGTCTCTTTTTTTCCCCTGCTGATAGGATATTTATGGGGAAGCGGAATACAGCATTTTGATTTCTCAGCTGTTCAGACTTCTATTTTCTAGCCTAGAGAGGCTAATTTGCATCTTTCCCCAAGAAAGCAGAATCTTTGTAGCTCCGGGTTGAAAGGACTGTGAGGTCCTTGATGCTCTCTGAGCTGGGTGGTTTTCTTGCAGACGTTTCATGACCCAACTAGGGAACATCATCAGTGCTCGAAGGGAGTGAGGTTTGCCAGGAGGCGGAAGAGAAGAGAAGAGAAAGGAAGGAAGGAAGGAAGGAAGGAAGGAAGGAAGGAAGGAAGGAAGGAAGGAAGGATGGATTGTGGGGTCCTTGGTGCTCTCTGAGCTGGGTGGTTTTCTTGCAGACGTTTCATGACCCACCTGAGTAACATCATCAGTGCTAGAAGGGACTGAGGTTTGCCAGGAGGAGGAGGAAGAGAAGAGAAGAGAAGGGAAGGAAGGAAGGAAGGATTGTGGGGTCCTTGGTGCTCTCTGAGCTGGGTGGTTTTCTTGCAGACGTTTCATGACCCACCTGAGTAACATCATCAGTGCTAGAAGGGACTGAGGCTTGCTGGGAGGAGGAGGAGGAGGACTGTGGGGTCCTTGATGCTCTCTCAGAGCTTGGCTATTGTTTTTTTTCAGATATTTCATGACCCAACTAGGTAACATCATCAGTGCTAGAAGGAAATCTATATAAACAGACAGCAGATCCCCCTCCCTTCAAGCACTGATGATGTTACCTAGTTGGGTCATGCAATGTCTGCAAGAAGACAACCCAGCTCAGAGAGCACCCAGGACCCCACAGTCTGTTGTCCTCCTTCTCCTCCTTTCCACAAACTCCTCGCCATCCAAAAACCAACCAGCCTGAATCCTGCTTCGCTTTTGACATCAGCCAGGATGGGTGCAACTCATTTTGAGTTGATTTGTTCTGGCTGGTTTCAGCCTGCCCACCCGGGGCATGTCTCAGTGAATTCCTTTTCGGAGGCCATAAAACTTCCAAGAACACCTGGAGAGGATGCAGAAGCCTTCTTGGTTAAATCCTTGGTCTAAAAATATACGCCAGGCCGTTTTTAGCTGGGATTTGCCCCACCTCAAACTTGAGGTAGACCCTCTTACCCACAAAGGATGTCTGGAATCGCAGGAGAACGAAATAGGTTTTCAGTTTATTCACAATTGTCTGTTGTAGCTCACTCTCCAAAATAAAAATATCTCATATTTGATGTATTAGGAGACAAACCTGTTGGGTGTAATGAGGGTAAGCTTCACGTCTTTAGAATAGAATAAAAATGGAATAGAATGGAATTAGAATAGAATGGAAATACAGAATAGAATTAGATTAGAATAGAATAGAAATAGAATAGAATAGAATAGAATTAGAATAGAACAGAACAGAACAGAGAAAAGGAATGGAATGGAATAGAATAGAAATACAGAATAGAATAGAACAGAGAAAAGGAATGGAATAGAATAGAAATACAGAATAGAATTAGAATAGAAATAGAATAGAATAGAATAGAATTAGAATAGAACAGAACAGAACAGAGAAAAGGAATGGAATAGAATAGAAATACAGAACAGAACAGAACAGAACAGAGAAAAGGAATGGAATAGAATAGAAATACAGAATAGAATAGAACAGAGAAAAGGAATGGAATAGAATAGAAATACAGAATAGAATTAGAATAGAATAGAAATACAGAATACAATTAGAATAGAATAGAATAGAATTAGAATAGAACAGAACAGAGCAACAGAGAAAAAGAATGGAATACAATAGAAATACAGAATAGAATAGAAATACAGAATAGAATAGAACAGAGAAAAGGAATGGAATAGAATAGAAATACAGAATAGAATTAGAATTAGAATAGAATAGAATAGAAATACAGAATAGAATTAGAACAGAATAGAAATATAGAATAGAATTAGAATAGAATAGAATAGAAATATAGAATAGAATAGAAATACAGAATAAAATTAGAATAGAATAGAATAGAAATACAGAATAGAATTAGAATAGAAATACAGAATAGAAATACAGAATAGAATTAGAATAGAATAGAAATATAGAATAGAATAGAAATACAGAATAGAATTAGAATAGAACAGAAAAGGAATGGAATAGAATAGAATAGAAATACGGAACAGAATAGAAATACAGAATAGAATAGAATAGAACAGAGAAAAGGAATGGAATAGAATAGAAATAGAGAATAGAATTAGAATAGAATAGAATAGAATAGAATAGAATAGAATAGAAATACAGAATAGAATTAGAATTAGAATAGAATAAAAAGAATAGAACAGAACAGAACAGAAATACAGAATAGAATTAGAATAGAGTAGAGTAGAATGCAAAATGCAGCCTGCTCAAGCAGGAGAACCTATAGCCAATTGATGCTTTCTGCTGTGGACAGTAGCCTGAAGTCAGCCTGGAGGTTAATGACGCCTCTATTAAGCTATCCTGGTGGAATGATGACCTTGCTTTGTTCTCTGCTTCTTCTGAGATGATTTTGGACATATCAGTCCAGCCTCCGTCTCTGGAATCCTCTATTGGTTTCCCATTCCAATCTTTTTTCAGGATCCCCAGGAAGTAGCCACCTAAAACAGCGTTTCTCAACTTCGAGAACTTCCAACTCCCAGAATTCCCCAGCCAGCATTACCAAACTAGGTTACATCATCAGGGCTGGAAAAGAGAGGGATTTGTGGAGGGGAGGAGAAGAAGGGGGGGAGGAGGAGGATCGTGGGGTCCTTGGTGCTCTCTGAGCTTGGTGGTTTCCTTGCAGATGTTTCATGACTGATGGTGTGACCTATTTGGGTCCTGAAATGTCTGCAAGGAAGCCGCCAAGCTCAGAGACCCCCAAGGAGCCCACACCTTCTGAAAGTTGACACTTTCCTAGTGGACAATCCCTTAAATAGGAGCCAGCCATGTGCTGCAGCTGCCAAAAAAGCCAACACAATGCTAGGCTGCATCAACAGAGGGAGAGAATCAAGATCACATGAAGTCTTAATACCACTTTACAAGGCCTTGGTGAGGCCACACTTGGAATACTGCATCCAGTTTTGATCACCACGATGTAAAGATGTTGAGACTCTAGAAAGAGTGCAGAGAAGAGCAACAAAGAGGATCAGGGGACTGGAGGCTAAAACATACAAGGAACGGCTGCTGGAATTGGGTATGTCTAGTTTAATGAAGAGAAGGACGAGCGGGGACAGGATAGCAGTCTTCCAGTATCTCAGGGGCTGCCCCAAAAAAGAGGGAGTCAAGCTATTCTCCAAAACCCCTGAAGTCAGGACAGGAAGCAACGGATGGAAACTCATCAAGGAGAGAAGTAACCTGGAACTAAGGAGAAACTTCCTGACAGTGAGAACAATTAACCAGTGGAACCACCTGTCTCCAAAAGCGGTGAATGCGCCAACACTGGAAGTTTTTAAGAAGAGACTGGACAGCCCTTTTTCTGAAATGGTATAGGGTTTCCTGCCTGAGCAGGGGGTTGGACTAGATGACCTCCAAGGTCCCTTCCAACTTTATTATTATTATTATTATTACTACTACTACTTCTTCTTCTTCTTCTTCTTCAGAGCAAGTCAGAATTGTTTTATTTCAGAGGTTACGGGGGATTGTGGGGTTTAATTGAGAGAAGGGCATCTCCTACCTCCCAGTAAAGACCAGGCTGATGAGTCACTGCAGCCTAAACGGTGGCACTAAATAATGGCCACCCCTCAGACAGGCCCACCCACGCTCCCTCTGCCCCCTCGTCCCTCGCAGCGGGCCTTGCCTGTCAGACTGACGACGCCAACGTGAACCTTCCCAGATCTGCGGCGACGTCTCCGAGCTTCATCCTGGGTCTGTTTCTCTGAAGATTTACTTATTGTGTGAATACCAGATCCTGGCTCGTTTTGGCTAATGGGGTTTCCTTCCCCCCCCCCTTTCATTTTCCAAGTTTATAGGAACTGTCAAGGACTTGTAAACAGCTTGAACCCACAAGTCCTCACAACCGCAGGAATGAGATGATGGCGCACACACACATACACACCCCGGCCAGTTGTTAGCCAAGGAGTTTTCATCTTTCATCGGATGGCTAATAGCCGTTCTCTATTTCTTTACTTGTTGGAAATCAAAAAACAAAAAAAACCACCAAACTTTTGTCGTGGACGTTTTTGGCTCTGCCGTGTGTGTGTGTGTGTGTGTGTGTGTGTGTGTGTGTGTGTGTGTGTGTGTGTGTAAAAAAACTTGAGTGAAAGCTGTCTTTTTTTTTGAGAAGATTTCTTCATCCTCAGGGCACCTACCCGTCGGAAATGCTCAAAGCAGGGAAGAAGGAGGAGGAGGAGAAAAAGAAGGAGAAGAAGGAGAAGGAGAAGAAGAAGATTTTTGTTTTTGTTGTTGGAGGTCATCTAGTCCAACCCTCTGCTCAGGCAGGAAACTCTATACCATTTCAGACAAATGGTTGTCCAGTCTCTTCTTAACAACTTTATTTATTTTATTATTTTATTTTGTTTATTATTTTTTATTTTAATTTATTTATTTTATTATTTTATTCTATTTAGTTTATTTTATTATTTTATTCTATTTAGTTTATTTTACTTATTTTATTTTATATTATATTATTTTAATTTTTTATTATTTTATTTTATTTATTTTTTATTATTTTATTTTGTTTGTTTTTATTTTATTTTATTTTGTTTATTTTTATTTTATTATTTTATTTTTCACCTTATTTTATTCTATTTAGTTTAGTTTATTATTTTATTGTATATTATATTATAATTTTTTATTATTTTATTATTTTATTTTGTCTATTTTTATTTTATTATTTTATTTTGCTTATTATGTTATTCTATTTAGTTTAGTTTATTATTTTATTTTATTATTTTATTTTGTTTATTATTTTTATTTTATTTTTCAACCTTATTTTGTTTATTATTTTTATATTTTATTTTATTTATTATTATTCCATTTCTTGGCTGCCCATCTTCCCTACAAGGTGACCCAGTTCAGATGGCATCAGAGTAGCATTTCCTGCTGGAGAAAAAAAAAATCTCCTTACAGTGAGGCCGGATAATTAGGCCCTGAGCCCTGAGTTTTCTCAGCCATTCCATTCTCCTTCGGCAAAACAAGCCACGCTCCCTCGTTCCTTCGTTGGCTTTTATGGAAACAGGGCCCTGCTCATTAACCCAGGGGGAGCCTAATCACACCGCAGAGGAAGGGATCATCTTAGCAGCTTCCATAATTCAGTTTCATTTATAAAGGGTCGGGAGTAACCGAGGGAATTGCAGTCCTGCCTGCAGTCTTTCTGTAAAAATGCACAGCCTGATGCTTACCGACTTCGGATGTGAGGCTATTTTAGCTTAAAGCTGTTTGCAAACAAACCACGTTTGCGTTCCTCGCTTCGCTACCTCAAAGGGTCGTCGTCTTAGGTGTGAATTGCCCAATTCGTGGGTTAAAATGTGATCGAATCAACACATTTTGGAGGATTATTTTTTTTTCCTCTTTCTCTCTCCTGAACCTTTGTTTGCAAATTCCTTGCAGCCGGCTGTCGATCGGTTTTGAAAGTGAAGGCGGTCCTCGACTTACGACCACAGTTGAGCTAAGCAAGACAGTGGTTAAGGGAGCTTTGCCCCGTTTTATGACCTTTCTGGCCACGGTTGTTAAGTGAATCCCTGCAGCTATGCGGTCGTTAAGTGAATCTGGCTTCCCCTCCCCCATTGAGTTCAGTCTTCAGAAGGTCGCCAAAAGGGATCACGTGACCCCCCCCCCCCCGGGGGGAGACACTGCGACCGTCGTAAGTAGCAGTCGGTGGCCGAGCATCTGAATTTTGATCGGGTGGCCACAGGGATGCTGCAAGTGTGAAAAACGGTCGTAAGTCCCTTTTTTCGGCGCCGTTGTAACTTCGGTCGGTCGCTGAACAAACGGTTGTAAGTCGAGGACTATAGCTCTAGAGCCTGTTCATTTGTTTGTTCCGTTTTTTGCAGCCACTCTATTTATTTATTTATATATTCATTCATTCATTCAATGTATACATTTCACTTGGAGTTACTATGGGGAATACTTAAAAAAACAAAATTTCTCTCTCTCTTACAGGTCAGCCAGTTTAGGCAACTTTATTCCAAGGTCATCAACGATAAACACGACGACGTGATGGCTAAATTTGGAGCAATCCTGGCTCAGGGCATATTGGATGCAGGTAATTGGTGTCCCGGCGCTGAAATGGTTGATTCTGATCCCTTGTATTGGGAGCTCCTCTTCCTCCTCCTCTGCTCCTTCTCCCCTCTTCCTCCTCCTCCTCATCTTCTCCTTCTCCCCTCTTCCTCCTCTTCCTCTTCTCCTCCTCTCCTCTTCCTCCTCCTCTGCTCTTTTCCTCCTCTTCCTCTTCTCTTCTTCCTCCTCTTCTCCTCTCCTGCCCTCTTCCTCCTCTGCTCCTTGTCTTCCTCTTCTCTCCTCTTCCTCCTCATCTTCTCCTCCTCCTCTCCTCCTCCTCTGCTCCTTGTCCTCCTGTTCCTCTTCTCTTCTTCCTCCTCTTCTCCTCTCCTCCCTTCTTCCTCCTCTGCTCCTTGTCATCTTCTTCTCCTCCTCTCCTCTTCCTCCTCTGCTCTTTTCCTCCTCTTCCTCTTCTCCTCTTCCTCCTCTTCATCTTCTCCTCCTCCCCTCTTCCTTCTCCTCTGCTGGTCCTCATCTTCTCCTTCTCCTCTCCTCCTCCTCTGGTCCTCGTCTTCCTCTTCCTTCTCCTCTCCTCTTCCTCCTCCTCTGCTCTTTTCCTCCTTTTCCTCTTCTCTCCTCTTCCTCCTCCTCTTCTGCTCCTTGTCTTCTTCCTCCTCTCCTTCCTCTTCTCCTCTCCTCTTCCTTTTCCTCCTCCTCTGCTCCTTGTCCTCCTCATCTTCTCCCCTCCTCTTCTTCCTCCCCTCCTTCTCCTCTAATCTTCCTCCTCCACTGCTCTCTTCCTCTTCCTCCTCTCCTCTTTTCCTCTCCTCCCCTCTTCCTCCTCCTCCTCATCTTCTCCTCCCGTCTTCCTCCTCTACTGCTCTTTTCCTCCTCTTTCTCCTCCTCCTCCTCCTCCTTTCCCCCCAAACCACTAAACAAATGGATATAAGTCGAGGACCTCCCAGCCCTGGGATCCGATGATTGCATTGGAGAAATGTGGGGTTCACAGAAGTAATGGAAGATTTCCCAAATGGAGGCATTCTGCCCATCCGGTTGAAGGATGTAGAAGACAGAGAAGGAAGGCAGCCATTTTGGAGACACCATGCACAGGCAGGGGGGAAACAGATCGGTAGACCGAGACGGACGCTGCCCGTCACCCTGGCCAGATTGTAGAGACATCGTAAACCGAGGCTCCAGAGAGCCACTCCAGAAGAGCAGATACCCGTTTGCCGCCTTCCCATCAAGACGGGCGCAAACGGCGATTCTCTTTTCTGCGTAGATGCTGAGCTGGGTCGTACATCTTCGATGGGTTTGACCTCTCCACTCATTACCCGTAAAGTAATGTGCGGTTATTCCGTTATCACCCCATTTGTTCCCTGGCAGATGACTTCGGCTACCCAAAAAAAAACAAGGAAAAAAAAAAAAGCCTGTTGCGATTGCGTATCGCGCGCGGCTTTACTTTTCTTCTCGCCAGGAGTATTGTGGGACGCGTAACAAGCGGGGGCTTGTTTGAGGAGACGGAGGGAGCTTCATCGTTCGTCGGTTGTACAAATGGCGCCGCCGGAGGGCCCGCAGCAGCCCTTCCACAAAAGTAAACAGCTATGCAGAGAGAGTTGGACAGTCCATCAATTAGTTGGAAAAAAAAAATAACATTTGCCAGTATTGCTGGAGCGAGATGCTGAATTGATGGGTGTCTGTGTGTGTGTGTGTGTGTGTGTAATTTTCCTGCCCATCTCAGCGTTGTACACCAAAGGGATCCGTCTTCTTCCTGAACTTTCCACAGATCTCCAAACGTTGAACCTTAAGTAGCCGTTCTCGTTGCCAGGCCTGCACCAGGGCTCCTGTGAGTTCTTCTCTTTTGGTGTCAGCTGCAAGTCCTCGCCACTTTTATCAATCTGAAATAAATTCAACGGAGGGCGAGCTTCCACGTAGGGCCGCAGCCAGGAAAGTAAACCGCATGATGTTGTGGTGAGTGAGTCACACTCACCCATTAGCCGGTCCATGAATAACAAAGATTGATGGGCCCTGAAACGTGACTCTTGCATACGTAAGCGTCCGCCGGGGCAGGAAGTGACGTCATCCAGGCTATGACGCCATGATGGAAATTACGTAATTTGTGACATTGGGCACAAATGGATGCCGTGATGCAGCTGAGAGCGGTGTGGCTTTTCTTAGATCAGTGTTTCCCAAACTTGACAATTTTAAGGCATGAGGACTTCAACTCCCAGAATTCCACGGCCAGCAACGCTGGCTGTGGAATTCTGGGAGTTGAAGTCCTCATGCCTTAAAATTGTCAAGTTTGGGAAACACTGTCTTAGATAGTTGTGCTGGTGTGCTTGTGGTTAAGGTGCCGCTAGGCTAGAAACCAGGAACCTGAGTTCTAGTCCCAGCCTAGGAACGAAAGCCACTGGGTGACCTTGGGCCAATCACCAGGAGACAGGGAGTTCTAGTTTCTACCTTAGGCGTGAAAGCCAGCTGGGTGACTTTGGACCAATCACCAGGAGACTGGGAGTTCTAGTCCTGCCTTAGGCGTGAAAGCCAGCTGGGTGACTGTGGGTCAGTCACCAGGAGACTGGGAGTTCTAGTTTCTACCTTAGGCGTGAAAGCCAGATGGGTGACTGTGAGCCAATCACCAGGAGACTGG
The DNA here is from genome assembly GCA_039797435.1 of Crotalus adamanteus. Classification (NCBI taxonomy): domain Eukaryota; kingdom Metazoa; phylum Chordata; class Lepidosauria; order Squamata; family Viperidae; genus Crotalus; species Crotalus adamanteus. The sequence continues at coordinate 102,530,929 of CM077922.1, read as the reverse complement.
GAGTTCTAGTCCTGCCTTAGGTGTGAAAGCCAGCTGGGTGACTGTGAGCCAATCACCAGGAGACTGGGAATTCTAGTCCTGCCTTAGGCATGAAAACCAGCTGGGTGACTTTGGGTCAATCACCAGGAGACTGGGAGTTCTAGTCCTGCCTTAGGTATGAAAGCCAGATGGGTGATTGTGGGTCGATCACCAGGAGATTAGGAGTTCTAGTCCTGCTTTAGGTGTGAAAGCCATCTAGGTGTCTTTGGGCCAATCACCAGGAGACGGTGAGTTCTAGTCCCGCTATAGGCATGAAACCCATAAGATGAGACTAGAATTCACCCTCTCCTGAATGAATGGATCTTTTTTCAAAGAATGTTCTGGGACTTTATTATTACCTCGGCCTGAAATTGTAATGCACTTAAATTTATTTATTTATTTATTTATTTTTGGGAGCATCCTGATTTTTTACTAGAACGCACGCACAGCAAAATTATTTACAGGTCTCTCCTGGCACAGAAAGGTGGTTTCTAACTTATGAAGGGTGGAAGCGGGCCATTTTGGAGACTGTGTTTGCTGGCATCTTTCAAGATTGAGCGAGCCACAAATATTTCCCGTAATAGTTTCAACAAGTTATAGGAAGGGCCGCTAGAAAATCTCGAACCAACCGCCAAGACCGGGTTGATGATATTTTTGGGAGTCTGGTTGAAATCTGTTGGCGGGGGCAGTGCTGACTGTTGTAAGTCGTTTTTCAGCATTTTTTTTTATATATATAAACAACAAGAGGTATCTCACTAAGGAGGGCCAACAACTTGGCTACCGGCAGTAGCTGTAGGACATTTTTTCCTGGAACTTAGCTCAGGAATTTACTCTCCTAAATCATGGCAGAGCAGGTCCCACCAGCCAAAGCAAGAAGGGTTGGGAATGAGTGCAGATAGTCCTTGACTTCTATCCGTTTGTTAGTGACTAGGGGGGGGAAGGAGGAAGAGGAGGAAAAGGAGAAGATGAGGAAGAGGAAAAAGGAAAGGAGGACAAGGAGCAGAGGAGGAGGAAGAGAGGAGGAAGAGGAGATCAAGGAGCAGAGAAGTAGGAAAAGGAGAGGAGGAGAAGGAGAAGATGAGGGAGAGGAAGAAGAGAGGAGGAAGAGGAGATCAAGGAGCAGAGGAGGAGGAAGAGGAGGAAAAGGAAAAGAGGAAGAGGAGGAAGAGGAAGGAGGATAAGCAAAGGAGGGGAAGGAGCAGAGGAGGAGGAAGAGGAGAGGAGGGAGGAAGAGGAAGGAGGATAAGCAAAGGAGGGGAAGGAGCAGAGGAGGAGGGAGAGGAGGAAAAGGAGAAGAGGGAGGAAGAGGAAGGAGGATAAGCAAAGGAGGGGAAGGAGCAGAGGAGGAGGTAGAGGAGAGGAGGAAAAGGAGAAGATGAGGAAGAGGAAGAAGAGAGGAGAAGGAACAGAAGAGGAAGAGGAGATCAAGGAGCAGAAAAGTAGAAAAAGAGGAGGAGAAGAGGAAGAGGAAGAGAGGAGGAAGAGGAGATCAAGGAGGAAGAGGAGAGGAAGAAGAGGAAGCAGGATAAGCAAAGGACGGGAAGGAGCAGAGGAGGAGGAAGAGGAGAGGAGGAAAAGGAGAAGATGAAGAATAAGAAGAGAAGGAGCAGAGGAGGAAGAGGAAGAAGAGGAAATCAAGGAGCAGAAAAGTAGGAAAAGGAGAGTAGGAGGAGAAGGAGAAGATGAGAGGAGATGAAGGAGCAGAGGAGGAGGAAGAGGAGAGGAGGAAAAGAAGAAGAGGAAGAAGACAGGAGAAGAGGAGACGAAGAGGAAGAAAAGGAGAAGAAGAGAGGAGGAAAATGAGAAGAGGAGAGAGGAAAGAGACAGAAGAAAAGGAGGCCACGAGGAGGAGGAGGGCTGAAGGAAAGCCAAATCTTAGGTGGTCAAGACTGCTGTGAAAATAACATTCCCAGACTTCCATAAATTACCAAGAACCTAGCCCGTTGTTAGCATGACATAAAGGCCCTGTCCGGAAACACTTGGACTTGCCTGCATGTGCTCAGGCTACTTTCTCGCGAGTGTGTGCGTGAGACCTGCCTGGGTTTTTCTGTGCTGCCATCTTAGCTCTGTTTCTGAAAAGTGGAGGAAACCAACAGGAAAAAAAAAAAAAACAACCCAAATGTAATTTGCTTTATTAAATTTGATCATGTGGATTGAATTAACTGTTACGCTAATGAAATGCAGCTAATGTGATGGTTTCCTGTGAGTTGCCCCACCCCTGCCCCCACTTTAAAACTATAAACTTTTTAAGCCATGCTGCGAGGGTCACTCCCAAAGGTTCACTGTGCACATCCTCGCTAAGAGGCTCAAACGTCAGAAGAACTTTATTTTCCCTCACCAAGTAGTATCCCTGACATGCAAATAACGGGATATAATAATGATTTTCTAAACCGGGGTAGGCAACCTGGGCTCTTTTATGACTGATGGACTTCAACTCCCAGAATTCCTGAGCCATCCATGCTGAGGGGAAAGGGAGAGGTTTCCAAGCTGAGCCATGCTGGCTGAGGGATTCTGGGAGTTGAAGTCTGCAAGTCATGAAGGGGCCACAGTTCCCCCACGCTGGCTGAGGAATTCTGGGAGTTGAAGTCCGCAAGTCATGAAGGGGCCACAGTTCCCCCACACTGTCTGAGGAATTCTGGGAGTTGAAGTCCGCAAGTCATGAAGGGGCCACAGTTCCCCCACACTGTCTGAGGAATTCTGGGAGTTGAAGTCCACAAGTCATGAAGGGGCCAGGTTTGAAGACCCCTGGTATTGGCTCTTCTGCTTGAGCAGGGGGTTGGACTGGAAGACCTTCAAGCTCCCTTCCAGCTCTGTTCTGATTGCTTGCTTGCTTGTTTGATGCCTTATCTTCATTAGGCTAAACATACCTGGATCCCTTAGCCCAGGAGTAGGCAACCTTGGCTCTTTTATGACTAGTGGACCAACTCCCAGAATTCCTGAGCCAGCATGGGGGAAACCATGGCCCCTTCATGACATGTGGACTTCAACTCCCAGAATTCCTCAGCCAGCATGGGGGAACTATGGCCCCCTTCATGACTTGCGGACTTCAACTCCCAGAATTCCTCAGCCAGCATGGCTCAGCTTGGAAACTTCTCCCTTTCCCCTCAGCATGGCTGGCTCAGGAATTCTGGGAGTTGAAGTCCACCAGTCATAAACGAGCCAAGGTTGCATAAGCCTGCCTTACACTCAGTTGCCATTTACTTCATTTCAAGCCTCTGCCTGTCCTTCTTCAGCCCAATCTCTACAAGGGATTGAAAAAACCAGATTAACCCCTTCCTTCTCTCTCCCTCTTCCGGCCAGCGCTTTCTGTTCAGCTTCAAGTGGATTGTGGGGGGGGGGGGGAGAGAGAAGAGGCCTGCCTTGCATCAGCTTGACACGTTCCTGCCATCTCTGCTTTCCAGAGATGGAATTATCATCGGGATTTGGTTATCTGGGCAGGATTAATGCCCGTTGCCCTGATTTATCTCACCCACCAGCTGAAGCAAGCAGAGATGCAAAGGCTTCTCCTTTGGGTGGTATGAATTCTTCCCCACCGCCACCGCCCCTCCAGAAAGGATTTGTCAGATGCTGGAAGAGGAGCAGAACAATCTTTTTAACTTCCAAGGAAATGAATCAGGGTGATGAAAAGTCAACGGGGCTTGTGCAACAGGCAGGAATCGCAAGCAAGGAACGTAGACACGGATGAGTGTTCTAGACTTGATTTTCCCCGCATGCCTACATGGTAAATTGAAACACATGTTGTCAATGAAGGCAATTACACACAGGGGTGAAGAGGAGCTGTTAAAATACTCATTGCTAGGCAGAGTCCCCCAAGACTCTGAGTTAGCCGTTCATGGAGACAGGGAGTTGGACCAAAAGGACGCTTGGTCTGTTCCAGGAGAGCAGTTGTTCTCCAGAATCCTCCTAAGGCTGCCTCAGTTTTCCAACCGGTAGGGAAGGCTGGGGCACGTGTTGGTGATAAGTTATCTAGACACATCTGGAGTTGACTTGACTGGAACAGACTCGGAAGGGACCTTGGAGGTCTTCTAGTCCAACCCCCTGCTCAAGCAGGGAATCCTATACCATTTCAGACAAATGACTGTCCAGTCTCTTCTTGAAAACCTCCAGCGGTGGAGACCCACAACTTCTGGAGGCAAGTCGCTGCAGGTCAGCGATTCCCAATCTTGGCCATCTTAATCCTTTTGAGGTTGAGGGACCCTCTGTTTTAGATCCATCCTTCCATCCACCCAGAAGCCTTCGGGGGGTGTCCATCAACGTCTGCAAGATGGTGGGCACCCGCATATAAAAGATGTGAAGATGTGTGGACTGTAATTCCCAGGATTGCCCAACTAGCATGTTCTGTGGTCTGGTTGACTCCCTCCATCCCCATCTCAGCAAAGAAGGATGTTAAGCCCCCGTTGGAAGAGGAAGGAGATTAGATGGTAGAATTTGGGGACCTGGGTACGTGTAGCTCCTTCGTTCAATCGGGGCCTGCGGGATGCCTTTCATCCTCTTTGCAACTGTCTCTTGAGTCCTTTGCCTCCCATTTAGGAGACACAGAAGGGGTGTCTGGACCACTTGTGTATAAATAGACAGTAATCCCAAATCCGTTCTGGCACTCATGACATTACCTAGTTGGGTCATGAAATGTCTGCAAGGAAAGAAGCTCAGAGAGCATCAAGCATCCCACAGACGTCGTCGTCGTTCTCCTCCTTCCTCCCCTCTTCCTTGTAACCCTGATGATGTTACTTAATTGGGTGATGAAATGTCTGCAAGAAAGCAACCAAGCTCAGAGACCACCAAGGACCCCACAGTCTCCTTCCTCCTCCTCCTCCTCCCTCCTTCCAGAACTGATGATGTTCCCTAGTTGGGTCATAAAACGTCTGCAACAAAACCACCCAACTCAGAGCACCAAGGACCCCACAGTTGTTGTTGTTCTTCTTCTTCTTCTTCTCCTCCTCCTCCTCCTCTTCCTCCACCACCTCCTCCTCCTCCTCCTCCCTTCTAGCACTGATGATGTTCCCTAGTTGGGTCATAAAACGTCTGCAACAAAACCACCCAGCTCAGAGAGCACCAAGGACCCCACAGTATGTCTCTCTCTACATTCATCCGAAAGCATCCATTTCCCATGGTCAAAGAATTCTCTTATTCCCCCCCCCCAAAAAATGTCTTTACTCTTGTGATCCTTTCAGCCCACTTAACTCAAATCCCCCCTCTCTCTCTCTCTGTGCCAATCCCCCTCCAGGTGGCCACAACGTCACAATTTCTCTCCAGTCAAGGACCGGCCACACGCACATGCCTTCGGTGGTCGGCGTCCTGGTCTTCACCCAGTTCTGGTTCTGGTTTCCTCTGTCCCACTTTTTGTCCCTGGCGTTCACTCCGACCTGCGTGATCGGCCTCAACAAGGACCTCAAGGTAGGTGCTGTGGGAATCAGAAAGATGCTCTGGAGGCGGAGGTGTTTTTGTTTTTTTTTTACCTCCTCATTTGGCCTGGGGGAAACGCTGCAGTGCTTCTGGCGATAGGAAATAATTCAGGGGATAATCCCAAAGGTGCTTTTTTTCAAGGGGGAACTGGACTTTCTGATTTTAATAATAATAATAATAATAATAATAATGATGATGATGATGCCACAGTCTTTTTATTTCTATTTGTAGGTCTTTGTATTTTGTGATCTTCTCCAGTTCTTTCTCGTCTATTCTGCTGTCTCCAGGCACTGCCACGTCCATCATCATCATCATCATCACCATTATTATCGATCATCGCACAGTCAGCCAGATATTCAGACTGGATTTGGCATTTTGTCTACCTATCGAGTCCTTACCCTATCCCAGGTCCTCGGTAAGGACTCGATAGGTAGACAAAATGCCAAATCCAGTCTGAACATCTGGCTGACTGTGCGATGATCGATAATAATGGTGATGATGATGATGATGATGATGATGATGATGATGGACGTGGCAGTGCCTGGAGACAGCAGAATAGACGAGAAAGAACTGGAGAAGATCACAAAATACAAAGACCTACAAATAGAAATAAAAAGACTGTGGCAAAAGTGGCAAATGAGCCGAGGTGGCACAGCAGTTAGGGTGCAGTACTGCAGGCCACTTTAGCTGACTGTGTTCAGCAGGTCAGCGGTTCAAATCTCACCGGCTCAAGGTTGACTCAGCCTTCCATCCTTCCGGGGTAGGTAAAATGAGGACCCAGATTGTTGGGGGCAATGTAAATATATCTATACATTGCTTACTGGTGTACACCGCTTAGAGAGTGCTTGCATTTAAAGCGGTATATAAGTCTCATTCATTCATTCATAAATAAATAAATAAATAAATAAAAGCAAGGGTAGTACCAATAGTGATAGGCGTCTTGGGTGCAATCCCAAAACAACTGGAGCACCACTTGAACACCATCATTGGCATTGACAAATTCGCTATTAGTCAATTGCAAAAGGCGGCCTTACTAGGAACTGCTTCCATCCTGCGACGATATCTGTAATACCATCAAACATCCACATCTGCCTATCCCAGGTCCTGGGTAAGGACTCGATAGGTAGACAAAATGCCAAATTCAGTTTGAACATCTGGCTGACTATGCGACAATCAAAATTAATAATAATAATAATAATGTTGGAAGGGACCTTGGAGGTCATCTAGTCCAACCCCCTGCTCACGCAGGAAACCCTATACCATTTCAGACAAATGCCTGTCCAGTCTCTTAAAAACTTCCGGTGTTGGAGCATTCACCGCTTCTGGAGGCAGGTAGTTCCACTGGTTAATTGTCCTCACTGTTAGGAAGTTTCTCCTTAGTTCCAGGTTGCTTCTCTCCTTGATGAGTTTCTATCCATTGCTTCTTGTCCTGCCCTCAGGGGCCTTGGAAAATAGCTTGACTCCCCCTTCTTTGGGGCAGCCCCTGAGATACTAAAATACTGCTATCATGTCACCCACTAGTCCTTCTTTTCTTTAGACTGGCCATACCCAGTTCTTGCAATCATTTTTCATGTTTGAGCCTCCAAGTTTTTAATCAGTTGCTCTTCTCTGCACATTTTTTTCTCCAAAGTCTCAACATCTTTTTTTGTTTTTTTGCAAGACTTTTCCACAAGTCTTCGTAAGTTCAACAGGCAAGGACGCGCTCGGAGTTGCAGTGAAATCCCAGCGTGCACAGAGAGCCCTGTTGCCTTCCTCAGAAAATATCCTCCTTTATTTTATTGAGGGGTAACCCCCCCCGTGCCCCAAAAGGAAGCCTTTATCCGACAAACCCTCGGCTGTGCCAGATTGGGAGCTACGAGCTTCTGCACACAGTGTGTTGGCCTTTGGATGGTAAAGATCAAAGGAAAATAAAGCCCTTTTTTTTTCTGCACAGCTCTGCCGATCTCTGCTTATCTGAGCAAAGTCGGATGCCGACTTAAGCGGCCCTGCAGCAATCAAGGGAGCCCGACAATCCTTGCTAAGTTTGCAATCGTTGGGTACATTAAGAAGAAGTTAAAATCTCTTTCATCCCAGCATCTTTTCTTCAGCTAGAGCAGGGGGTGGGCAATTGTGGCAACTTTACAACCAGTGGTTTTCAACTCCCAGAATTCCTGAGACAGGGAAGCATCTCTCTGCAAATCCCCCCCCCCCACACACACACATTCTACTGTTTTTGCTCCCTGGATTTTGTCTTCAGCCTCTGACATTGTTCCTTCTTTCCTTTTTTCCCCCCTTTTTTCCTTCTTTCCTTCCTTCCTTTTTCGTTCCCATCTCACCCCTCCCTTCCTCCTTCCCTTCCTTCCTTCCTTCTTCCCTTCCTCCCTCCCATCTTTCCTTCCTTCCTTCCTCATTCCCATCTCACCCCTCCCTTCCTTCTTCCCTCCCTTCCTTCCTTCCTTCCTTTCTCCCTTCCTTCCTCCCTCCCATCTTTCTTTCCTTCCTTCCTTCCTTCCTTCCTTCCTTCCTTCCTTCCTTCCTTCCTCATTCCCATCTCATCCCTCCCTTCCTCCTTCCCTCCCTCCCATCCTTCTTCCTTCCTTCCTCGTTCCCATCTCACCCCTCCCTTCCTCTTTCCCTCCCTTCCTTCCTTCCTTCCTTCCTTCCTTCCTTCCTATCTCACCCCACCGTTCCTCCTTCCTTCTTCCCTCCCTCCCTCCCTCCCTCTCATCCTTCTTTCCTTCCTTCCTTTCTTCCTCGTTCCCATCTCACCCCTCCCTTCCTCTTTCCCTTCCTTCCTTCCTTCCTTCCTTCCTTCCTTCCTTCCTTCCTTCCTTCCTTCCTTCCTTCCTTCTTCTCTCCCTTCCTTCCTTCCTTCCTTCCTTCCTATCTCACCCCACCCTTCCTCCTTCCTTCCTTCCTTCTTCCCTCCCTCCCTCCCTCTCATCCTTGTTTCCTTCCTTCCTTTCTTCCTCGTTCCCATCTCACCCCTCCCTTCCTCCTTCCCTTCCTTCCTTCCTTCCTTCCTCCCTCGTTCCCATTTCACCCCTCTCTTCCTCCTTCCCTCCCTTCCTTCCTTCCTTCCTCCCTCCCTCCCTCCCTCCCATCCTTCTTTCTTTCCTTCCTTTTTTTCAGATGCCCAAAGTGCAATACCGGTCCAACGTCAAGCCCTCCACATTTGCCTACCCAGCACCCTTGGAAGTGCCAAAAGAGAAGGAGAAAGAAAAGGTTTGTTATATGCTCCACTCAGGGCTGCTTCTGGGCATTGGGGCCCCTATCTATAGAGCCACGAGAGAGATAGAGGCAGATAGATAGAGAGATAGAGACAGACAGACAGATAGATATACTAGAGATAGGATAGATAGATAGATAGATAGATAGATAGATAGATAGATAGATAGATAGATAGATAGATAGATAGATAGATAGATAGATAGATAGATAGACGAGATAGGATAGATAGAGGTAGGTAGGTACATAGAGACAGACAGACAGAGAGGCAGATAGAAAGAGACAGAGAGGTAGATATAGAGAGAGATATAGAGAGACAGATAGAAAGAAAGACATATAGAGAGACACAGATAGACATAGAGATAGATAGATAGATAGATAGATAGATAGATAGATAGATAGATAGATAGATAGATAGATAGATAGATAGATAGATAGATAGATAGAGGTAGGTAGGTAGGTAGGTACATAGAGACATACATACATACATAGAGACAGACAGACAGACATAGAGGCAGGTAGATAGAGACAGGCAGACAGACAGACATAGAGGTAGATGATGGATAGAAAGACAGACGTGCAGACAGACTCCCTCACTCTCTGTCTATGGTGCTTCAGTCTTTCTATAGCAAAGGAGCCAAGGTTGCCCACCCCTGCCCTTGGATGTTCCTGGACTCCTTCTCTAACCCTTCCACTCTTTTCCCTCCTCCCCAGGTTTCCACAGCCGTGCTGTCCATCACTGCGAAAGCCAAGAAAAAGGAGAAAGAGAAAGAAAAAGAGAAAAAAGAAGAGGAGAAAATGGAAGTGGTGAGTTGGATCCAGCCTTCTCTGGCCTGGTGTCCTTGCATGATGGTTTTGAGTCCCGAGCTCAGATTCCTCCATGTCGGGGGGGGGAGGGGGAGGGAAAAAATTCTGACATTCTCCCAGGAACGCGGAGCCGAGAAGCTGAGACAGCCCATCCTCGACATACGACCACAGTGGAGCCCAAAATTTCAGTTTGCTAAGTGAAACATTGGTTAAGTTGAGTTTCGGTCCGTTTTGCGACGTTAAGCAAATCGCGGCAGTTCTTAGTCACCCGGTCGTTAAGGGAATCTGGCTCCCCCCCCTCCCCCGTGGACTTTGCTCGTCAGAAGGTCGCAAAACGGGGGATCCCCTGACACCCCCTCCCCCGGGAGACACAGCAACCGTCATAAATGTGAGTCAGTCGCCGAGCGCCGGAATTTTGATCACCTGACCCCATGGGGATTGCTGCAGCGGCTGTGTGAAAACCAGTCACAAGTCACTGTTTTTTTCAATGCCATTGCGACGTTGAACGGTCACGAAGTGAACTGCTGTAAGTTGAGGACTCCCTGTGTTTTCAGAGTTTGCCTTTAATGTCCGTCAGTAGGAAGGGAAAGGATGATGCTCTCGCACTCCTAAGATGCGGGAAGCGTGCTCAGGAATAATTTTACTGGTCTCTGAAAACCAAATCCATCAGAAAAGAGGGAATATTGGCCGACAATCCCTCTTTCCCAGATGGAGCTGAAAAAAGATGATAACAGGTAATCCTCAATTTATGACCACAAAGAATAGAATAGGATAGGATATAGAATATAGAATAGAATAGAGAACAGAATAGACTAGAATAGAATATAGAATAGAGGATAGGATAGGATAGGATAGGATAGAATATAATAGAACAGAACAGAACAGAACAGAACAGAATATTTATTGAGAAGAGAAAAAGGATAAAGAATAGAATAGAATATAGATTATAGAATAGAATAGAAAATAGACTACAGAATAGAGAAAGAATAGAATAGAAATAGAGAAAGAATGGGAATAGAATAGAATAGAATAGAATAGAATAGAATAGAATAGAATAGAATAGAATAGAATAACAGTTGGAAGGGACCTTGGAAGTCATCTAGTCCAGCCCGCTGCCCAGGCAGGAAACCCTCTACCATTTCAGACTAAGGCTGTCCAATTTCTTCTTTAAAATTTCCAGTGTTGGAGCATTCACCACTTCTGGAGGCAGGTTGTTTAATTGTTAATTAATTGTAACTGTTAATTGTTCTAATTTTGGACTCAATTGTGATTGTAAGTGGAGGACTATCTGTATCCCCAAAAGGTCGGGGACCACCTGCTTTAGCGCCTTGGCAGGGTTCCAGCATCCACCTCCAAGCCGTGCAATCTCCCCATCCCATCTTGATTCGGAGGGCAGATTGGATTGGATTTTTGTACCTAACACGTCACACCTGCAAGTCGGGAAGCGTTCCGTGTGTTCCAGCTTCTCAGGGCATCCCTTGCGGCTGTTTCCTCCGTTCCTTCCGCTGATGCTTCTCTCGCATCCCCAAACAGGAAGAAGCAGAGAAGAAGGAGGAGAAAGAGAAGAAGAAGGAGCCCGAACCCTCTTTCCAGATCCTTGACAATCCAGCGCGGGTGATGCCAGCCCAGCTGAAGGTGCTCACCATGCCAGACAGTTGCCGGTACCAGCCTTTCAAGACTGTGAGTGTTCCTTGTCTGTCCCTGTCTCTTATCTCTTGTCTCTTCCTCTTCTCTCCATCCATGAATTAGGTCTGTCTGTTTCATTTCTCTCTCTTCCTCCCTCTCTTTCTTTTTCTCTGTCTATGTCTGTCTGTCTGTCTGTCTATCTATCTATCTATCTATCTATCTATCTATCTATCTTTCTCTATGTATATATCTATCTCTGTGTCTCTATCTGTTTCTTTCTGTCTATCTATCTATGTATATCTATCTATCTGTATATATCTATCTGTGTCTCTATATCTATCTGTCTTTCTTTTTGTATCTATTTATGTCTATATCTATCTACCTACTTCTATCTATCTATCTCTCTATATATATCTATCTCTGTGTCTCTCTATATCTGTTTCTTTCTGTCTATCTATCTATCTATATCTATCTATCTATCTATCTATCTTTATCTTTCTATATATCTCTATGTGTCTGTGTCTCTATATATCTAACTATCTCTGTGTCTCTATCTATCTATCTATCTATCTTTCTTTCGGTCTATCTGTGTCTCTCTATATCTATCTATTTATCTATCTGTGTATCATCTATCTACCTACTTATATCTATCTATCTATATCTATATATCTATCTATTTATCGATCTATCTAACTAACTATCATCACTATTTATATCTCTGTCACTTTTGTTACTTTATAACTACTTAGAGAGGGCTGTAAAGCACTGTGAAGGTGTATGTAAGTCTAAGTGCAATTGCTATTCCTTCCTTCCTTCCTTCCTTCCTTCCTTCCTTCCTTCCTGGGTGGCGCAGTGCTTAGAATGCAGCCTTGCAGGCTCTGCCGACTGCCAGCTGTTCGACCCTGACAGGGTTCAAGGTCGACTCAGCCTTCCATCCTTCCCAGATGGTAAAAATGAGGACCCAGATTGTTTGGGGGACTCTGTCAACCGCTTAGAGAGAGCCGTGAAGCGGCATGTAAGTCTTGAGCGCTACTGCTATCTGCTTTCCCCCCCCCCCCTTAGCTCTCCATTGGGGGCATCATCGTCTTGCGAGACACCAGCGAGGACACGGAAGAGCTGGTGGAGCCCGTGGCGGCCCACGGGCCCAAGATAGAGGAGGAGGAACAGGAGCCGGAGCCCCCCGAGCCCTTTGAGTACATTGACGACTAGGATCAGGTGGGTGTCATCGGCCTCCTGGCTGGATTCGCCTCCGGAGCCCAACACAAAGATTTGGATGTGGCTTCAGCAGCGGAAACATTTGTGTTGCCAAGTGCCGGGGCGGTGATCAGGTGCCCAGGCCATTGGTTCTTTTGGATCCAGAGACAGTAAATGGGGGGAGGCGGTCCTTGGCGCTCTCCGAGCTGGCTGGTTTTCTTGCAGACGTTTCATGATCCAGCTAGGGAACATCATCAGTGCTAGAGAAGGATGGCTGTGTGAGGAAGACTGTGGGGTCCTTGGCGCTCTCCGAGCTGGCTGGTTTTCTTGCAGACGTTTCATGACCCAGCTAGAGATTGTCATCAGGGCTAGAAGAGGATGGGTGTGTGAGGAGGAGGAGGACTGGGGGGTCCTTGGCGTTCTCCGAGCTGGCTGGTTTTCTTGCAGACGTTTCATGACTCAGCTAGGGACTGTCATCAGGGCTAGAAGGAAGTAGGTGCGTGGAGTGGAGGAAAAGGAGGACCGTGGGGGCCTTGGTGCCCTCTGAGCTTGGTTCTTATTTTCTGGCAGATGTTTCATGACCCAACTAGGTAACCGCATCAGTGCTAGAAGGGAGGTGGGCGTGTTGGGGGGGGGTTGCAGGACGAGGAGGACAGCCGTGAGTTCCTTGCAGCTCTCTGAGCTTGGCTGTTGTTGGGGGGTTTTTTTTGCCGACGTTTCATTGCCCAACTAGGTAACATCATCAGGGAGAGAGGAGGTAGGGGGAACTTGGTGCTCTCTGAGCTTGCTTCTTTTCTTGCAGACGTTTCATCGCCCAACTAGGGAACATCATCAGTGCTGGAAAGGAGTGGGCGTGTGGAGCGAAGGAGAAAGGAGGGAGGGAAGGATGAGAAGGAGGAAGCGAGGGAAGGAGGGTAGGAGGTTCAATAGGTTTCCTTGGTGCTATGATAATAATAAAGTTGGAAGGGACCTTGGAGGTCATCTAGTCCAACCCCCTGCTCAGGCAGGAAACCCTAGACCGTTTCGCTGTCTGAGCTTGGCTGTGTTCTTGTAGACGTTTCGTCACGCAACTAGGTAACATCATCAGGGCTGGACGGAAGCGGGTATGTGGAGTGAAGAAGGGGGAGAAAGGAGGGAAGGATGAGAAGGAGGAGGGGAGGGAGGGAGGGAGAGAAGACCGATAGGTTTCCTTGGTGCTCTCTGCGCTTGCTTCTTTCCTTGCAGACGTTTCATGACCCAACTAGGTAACATCATCAGTGCTAGAAGGGAGTGGCATGTATAGCAAGGAGGAGGAGGACTGTGGGATCCTTCGTGCTCTCTGCGCTTGCTTCTTTTCTTGCAGACGTTTCATTGCCCAGCTAGGTAACATCATCAGGGATAGAAGGGAGTGGGGTTTATGGAGAGGAGGAGGAGGAGGAGAAGAAGAAGAGGAGGAGGAAGGAGAAGAGGAGGAGGAGGAGGAGGAGGAGGGAGACTGTGGGGTCCTTGGTGCTCTCTGAGCTTGCTTCTTTTCTTGCAGACGTTTCATTGCCCAGCTAGGGAACATCATCAGTGCTAAAGCAAGACTTGGACGAAAAGGACTTGTTTAGGGGTTCCTGTTTGGATTAGACCAGGGGTCCCCAACACCCTGGTCCATGGACCGGCAGCCGGTCCGCACAAACAAGGAAAGCCCCATCCATGGGAGGCAGGCAGCACACAAAACCACACACCCTTCAGTCCGCGGAAAAACCTCTCTCTGAGGATCCGGTGATCCCTGGTGCCCAAAAGGTTGGGGGGGGCCCTCTGGATTAGACCCCCACTAGCCCAAGAAGGAACCACACAGCTACTGCAACTGAGCTGTGCAAATCGTTTCTGCACAGCCACATCAGCCTCACCAGCGTCTTTGCCAGCACCTGACCCGGCTCCTCTCCTTTCTCCTCCAGACGGGCCGCCCGCGAAGGAGTCTGGCGCAGCGTCCCGGCGTCCGGAGCCCCCCCGGGAGGAAGCCACGGTGGCCAGCCGCCACTCAGCGCATGTCGCAGCCAACGCTTCTCCGCTGGCCGTCCCACCGATCCACCGAGGACGACCGCTCTTCTCCTTAGCGTACTCTTTCACGAGAAACCGGTTTTTGAAATAAATTAATAAAAAACACACAAAAAAAACCCCACCCAAGGGCAAAAAAAAAAAAAAAAGGTCTCTCAGTTCGGATGGGACTTTGGGGGAAAAAACAACTGCCTTTGGTTAGTAAATTCTACGCTTCTCTCTCTCTCTTGCTCTCTCTTTCCTCCTCTCTCTCTTTCTTCCTCTCTTCTCTCTCTCTCTTCTTTCTCTCTCCCTCCCTCCCTTCTCTCTCTCTTCTTTCTCTTTTCTCTCCTCTCTCTCTTTCTCTCTCTCTCTCTCTCTCTCTCTCTCTCTCGTTTTTTTTCTCCCCCCCTCTTTCCCTTTGCCAAATGTTTTTCCAACTCTCTGATTTATCGTTGACAAAGTGAAATTGTAAGAAAAACAAAGCTGACTGTTCCCTGATGTTCCACGTTTGCTAAGGCTTGGATTCCAAATCTTCTTATATAAATCCTTGCCAGGCGGGTGGGCAGGCAGGTGAAAGTCCCTTGCCAGCAGAGAAAGGTGTTTGGAGCTCAAAAACAGGGTGAATTTATTTCTTGCACGCACGCACACACACATACGCACACACAATAATAATAATAATAAGCTTGTGAATTTTGATCATGGGGATGCTTGCAACATTCTACCGTATTTCCCCCAAAATTAGACCGGGTCTTATATTAAATTTTGCTCCAAAGGATGAATTAGGGCTTATTTTACGGTTAGATCTTATTTTCAGGGAAATACGGTGCTAAATGCGTCCATCTGGCTGATGATCTTAACTGGGGCTTATTTTTGGAATAGGGCTTATCCTGACAAATCAAGCTAGGGCTTATTTTGGAGAAAATAGGGTGTGAAAATTGGTCATGTAATAATAACAGAATAATAATAATAAGTAGTAGTAGTAGTAGTAGTAGTAGCAGCAGCAGCAGCAGCAGCAGCAGCAATAGATAATGGTAGCAACCCGTGTCAACCATCAGTGCCAGCTAATTTGAATGTTCAGTTGACTGAGGTTCATGTCTAATAATAACAATAATAAAGTTGGAAGGGACCGTGAAGGTCATCTAGTCTAACCCCCTGCTCAGGCAGGAAACCCTATACCATTTGAGACATATGGCTGTCCAGTCTCTTCTTTAAAAGCTCCAGTGTTGGAGGAGGGAGGGAGGGAGGGAGGGAGGAAGGAAGGAAGGAAGGAAGGAAGGAAGGAAGGAAGGAAGGAAGGAAGGAAGGAAGGAAGGAAGGAAGGAAGGAAGGAAGGAAAGTAACAGAGTTGTAAGGGACCTTGGAGGTCTTCTAGTCCAACCCCCTGCTCAGCCAGGAAAGCCTATACCATTTCAGACAAAGGGCTGTCCAGTCTCTTCTTAAAAACTTCTAGTGTTGGAGCATTCACCGCTTCTGGTGGCAGGCTGTTCCACTGATTAACTATCCTCACAGTCAGGAAATTTCTCCTTAGTTCTAGCTTGCTTCTCTCCTTGATTAGTTTCCATCTCTCGCTTTTTTCAGTACCGTTACAACTTGAGACGGTCCCTAAACGAAATGGTGTCAGTCAGGGACTACCTATACTGGAATGCACAACTTTTTTTTGTGTGTGTGTGTGTGTGTGTGTGTGTGTGTGTGTGTGTGTGTGTGTGTGTGTGTGTGTGTATATATATATATATATATATATATATATATATATATATATATATATATATATATATATATATATAATTTTTTATTTTTAAATTAACCTGGGGGAAAGAAAAAAAGCAGTCCTCTCCTGCTTGCCCTCAGCTGCAGTGTGTGCTTGCCGCTGTGTTTGTGCGTGTCTGCGCACACCTCCGGCTAATGTCTGTTTACATATTTTCTCTCCCGGTTGGCACCCGACGGCCTCCAAAATGAACAACTCCGGGGTCTATAATATAACGTTTGAAGGGAAGCCGGGGGGGGGGGGGGCGTTGAGAGAGAGAGAGATGGAGGCAGACAATAGAGGCAGTCAGGGCCAGAGCGGATGGAGCCGCCATCTTCTCCCGAGGTGGAACCCGCTGGGTTCTCAATGAGGCGTGCGAGGAATAATTTCCCCCTCGCAACATTTTTGTGGCCCTGCTGTTCCGCGCGAGGGGTTGGCGTGCCGCTGGGCCGCGAAGTGAGCAGGAGAGAGCAGAGGAAATGGCGAGCTAGAGGGATGGTTGAGCGCCAGAGGGGGGGGAGAGCAGATGGCTGGTTTCAACCCAGCGCGTTGCGGCGGCCAATTGAAAGGTGTCCACTTGTGAATACGCATGCGACAATCAGAACTGAGCTGGAAGGGATCTCGGAGGTCATCTAGTCCAACCCCCTGTTCAGGCAGGAAACCCTACACCATTTTGGACAAATGGCTGTCCAGTCTCTTCTTAAAAACTTCCAGTATTGGAGCATTCCCTGCTTCTGGAGGCAGGTTGTTCCACTGGTTAATTGTTTTCACTGTCAGGAAGTTTCTCCTTAGTTCCAGGTTGCTTCTCTCCTTGATTGGTTTCCATCCGTTGCTTCTTATCCGGCCTTCAGGGGCTTTGGAGAAGAGCTTGACTCCCTCTTCTTTGGGGCAGCCCCTGAGATACTGGAACGCTGCTATCATCTCCCCCCCCCTCCAGTCCTTTCCTGCCTAAGGCAGGACTAGACCTCACCATTACCTGGTTGATTGTCCCAAAGACACCCGGCTGACTTTTACATCTAAGGCAGGACTAGAACTCAACATCACCTCATTGATTAGTCCAAACTCACCCAGCTGACTTCTACGTCTAAGGTGGGACTAGAACTCACCATCACCTAGTTCAGTGGTTCTCAACCTGTGGGTCGGGACCCCATTTGGGGTCGAACGACCATTTAATGGGGGTCGCCAAACAATGCAGTCCGCCATTTTTCCCCCCCCCTTTTCCTTAGCTATGCTACTCCCTTTTATTCTATTGGCTTTTGAAAGCCAATAGAATAGACTCTCTTGAATAGAGTCTAATTCTATTGGCTTTCCAAAGCCAATAGGAATTGTCCAGGCTGTGTCTGCCCTGCTGAGCCCGCTAAAAGTCCCATTCTGCAAACGGTGCTGCACCAGTTGAGTAGTCCTCGACTTAATGACCGGTTGAGTAGTCCTCGACTTACGACCAGTTGGGGGTCGCGGCATTAAAAAGGTTGAGAACCACTGACCTAGTTGATTGGTCCAAAGTCACCCAGTTGACTTGTGTCTAAGAAGGGACTAGAACTCACCATCGCCTGGTTGATTGGCCCAAAGCCACCCAGCCAGCTTTCATGCAAGTCATACTAGGTGACTTGCACACATCCCTTGGGCCAGTAAATATAAGTTTACAACCCACCACCCCAGATGGATGTGTCCTGAACTCGCTTCTCCTTAAGAAAGGATTTGGGGGGCAAAAAAACAATCTTACGTTAAGTTGCAAAGGAAGAAACGAAAGGAACATTTCTCTGCACCGCTCGAAATTAGCATATTTTGAGTTGTAAAATTTGGTCCTGGGCCCCGAAATGAAACCAAATTTCTCCAACCCAACAACAACAACAAAAAAAAAGGCTTCGACCACAACTTCCATCATTCCCAGCTGAGAAGGCCAAGTGCTTGCGGGAGCAGGGAATTGGAACGATTTATACGCCTGTCGAATTTGGAAAAATAGATCCTGCTGACACGCCGTTAAAAACTCTCCATTTCATTTCAACTCTGCTCAGCTTGAAAGCTGCCATTTTAAAAACAAACCTAAATCACGTTAACGGTTTGGCGGTGGCCAATTCCCTGTGCCGAATCTACGGTTCCTCCCCCCCATCTGCATCTTGCTTTTATGACTTTTCACTTCTTCCTTGAGTCCTGCCAGATTGGAGAAAGAGGAGGTAAGACTTAATTCTCTCCACTGGCGCGTTCAGTCAATGCCAAGAAATAGAACACACATCATGGGACAGCACTTAATACATTTAAGGAGATTTTAATTTGCTTAAAAAAAACAACAACAACCAAAAACCACGTGCCTGGTACACGGCAGCTTTGGCTCCAAAAAATATCGCCTGGAACCCACCAGAGAATAACGATTCCTTCAGGACACGATGGATTCATTTTTCTCACCTTGCTGAAATCTTGCAGTTGGGTTTCTGAAGTGGCAGATAGTCCTGGACTTTACAACGGTTCGTTTAGTGACTGTCCACAGTTATGATGACACGGAAAAAAATTATGACCGTTCACATTTAAAGATCGTTCCAGCATCCCTGTGGTCACATGATCCAAATTCGTATGCTTGGCAACTGACTCAGATTTACGACGGTTGCAGTGTCCCGAGATCACGTGATCCTCCTTTTACGACCTGACAAGCAAAGTGAATGGGGAAACCAGATTCTGAATAGAATAGAATAGAATTGGAATGGAATAGAATAGAATAGAATAGAATAGAATAGAATAGAATAAAAAAGGAGAAATATAGATTAGAATACAATAGGAAGGGACCTTAGAGGTCTTCTAGTCCACCCCCCTGTTCAAGCAGATTGTTCATTTAACAACTGTGCTCCTAACTTAACTGCCAGGACCCACTTAACAACTGTGGCAAGAAAGGTCGTAAAAAGGGGCAAAATTCAACAAATGTCTCAATTAGCAACAGAAATGTTGGGCCCAATTGTTGTAAGTCGAGGACCACCTACACTTTCCTTTGGGCTTGCAGAGAGCCATCCCTAAGCAACCATATTGTTGTGGAGCTGAGGGTCCCTTTGCTGGCAGGTAAGCTATCCCATTAGAACTTCCATGCATAAAAGCAGTACAGGTTGTCCTTGACTTACAACGGTTCATTTAGTGACCATTTGAAGTTAACAATAGCACTGGAAGAAAATGACCTGAGGCCATTTTTCACTCTTCCAACCATTGCAGCATCCCTTTGGTTACGTGATCCAAATTCAAGACGCTTGGCCACTGATTCATATTTATGACGGTCGCAGTGTCCGTGGGTTACGTGATCCCCTTTTACGACCTTCTGACAAGCAAAGTCAACGGGGGGGGGGAGCCGGATTTGCTTAACAACCATATTGTTAATTTAACAACTGCAGGGTTTCACTTAAGAGCTGTGCAAGAAAGGTCATCAGATGGGGCAAAATTCACCTAACTGCCGCAGCACCAGAAATGTGGGGCTCAGTTTATTTATTTATTTATTTATTTATATATATATATATATATATATATATATATATATATATATATATATATATATATATATATATATATATATATATATATATATATAAGTCTCATATATATATATATAAGTCTCATATATATATATATATATATATATATATATATATATATATATATATAGTTAATAATGCTAAATATATATATATATATTTACATTGTCCCCAACAATCTGGGTCCTCATTTTACCTACCCCGGAAGGATGGAAGACTGAGTCAACCTTGAGTCGGTGAGATTTGAACCGCTGACCTGCTGAACACAGTCAGCTAAAGTGGCCTGCAGTACTGCACTCTTAACTGCTGCGCCACCTCGGCTCAAGTTGTCGTTGTAAGTCAAGGACTGCCTGTAGATCTCAGCCAAACAGCTCTGTCATTGTGGGGAGTGGAAAGGAGAGATGTTACCTTTTGGAGAACTTTTAGCAATTTATCAGATTTCTTTCCTAAGAGACTCTGGGCAGCTTAGGGGGGAGATAACAACAACAGCAACAAAAATAATAATAAATAATAAAGTTGGAAGGGACCTTGGAGGTCATCTAGTCCAACCCCCTGCTCAGGCAGGAAACCCTATACCATTTTGGACAAATGGCTGTCCAGTCTCTTCTTAAAAACTTCCAGTGTTGGCACATTCACCGCTTCTGGAGGCAGGTTGTTCCACTGGTTAATTGTCGTCACTGTCAGGAAGTTTCTCCTTAGTTCTAGGTTGCTTCTCTCCTTGATTAGTTTCCATTCGTTGCTTCTTGTCCTGCCTTCAGGTGCTTTGGAGAAGAGCTTGACTCCCTCTTCCTTGGGGCAGCCCCTGAGATACTGGAAGACTGCTATCATGTCCCCCCTCGCCCTTCTCTTCGTTAAACTAGACATACCCAATTCCAGCAGCCGTTCCTTGTATTTTTTAGTCTCCAGTCCCCTGATCATTTTTGTTGCTCTTCTCTGCACTTTCTAGAGTCTCAACATCTTTTTTACATTGTGGTGATCAAAACTGGATGCAGTATTCCAAGTGTAGCCTTACCAAGGCCTTGAAAAGTGGTATTAACACTTCATGTGATCTTGATCCATCTCTTTGTTGATGCAACCTAGACCGATGATGATTGCAGGGACATTGCTTCTTTTTTAAAACTTCAACCACCGCTGTCCCGAGCAACATTTTTGGGGTCAAGAAAATCCAGAAAGCCAAATTATTGCGTAGGTTGTGGTGTCTGCAAGGAAAACCAGCTGTTTCTGGAATAAGCAGGGTGTGTGCGTGTCAAAGGACAACATCCGCTTTGAATCTTTCTGGATTGGCAGAGTGCACCCTTACACACTTAGATACCTATTTCTGTTCTTTGTGGATTAGCCAAGAGGGGAAAATTCTATTGAATCAGACTTCTTAAATCATTCCAGAAATATTTGAAAAATCCTCTCCATTAGCAAGTCAGATGTTCCAAGTGTCTCAAATGAGGATTAGCAAAAAAAGAAGAATTGCACTGACGAAGAAGGGACCAGTTTGCTAATGTTGGCTTCTCCAGGCTTCCTACTTTGACAAATCTCTCAAAAGTTCCCTTTCTTTGTTTGTTTGTTTTAAAAAAAGGGTGTTTTTAAAATTCAGATGTGTATCTATTTCAAGACACCTTTTTCTTTTAAATAATAGAAAATACTTGAAGCTCTGGTTTTAGATGTTGGCTGCGGTTTGTTCTCCCAGCTTCTTGTAATATAATTTCTGAAAGTTTCGTTACCAAACTAGGTAACGTCATCATGATGTTACCTAGTTTGGTAGTGAAACGTTCAGAAATTATGTTAAAACACGCTGGGAAAACAAACCACAGCCAAACCCTTTCCCAGAAAGCTCAGGTTTTTTGAACCTGGCTTGCAATGAACCACGCCAAATAGGGGCCCACGAATAAGACACGTATTTACAAATTAAAATAAAATAAAATACAAATAATACCCGGAAGCAAGTCTCAAAGGGGCACACCCCTTTTATACAATTTTGAAAATGTATATATATTGCCAGGAGCATGCATCACTCTGAAACCATCAATAAAAAAAGCAACGTGCTTTTCAGGAGTCATAGTAACGTGGTTCAATCAGACCTTACAAGGGATCCTAAACCTTCATCTGATCAATAACATCCCTGCTCTAAAAGCATTCCTAAGTGACTTCATACTGGGGTCTTGTCCATCACCTTAATGGACGGGCATTCTTGGGCTGACAGGCAGATGGTCTGGCCTCCATCTCTTGCTGTCATCCCTTACAAAGCAGGTCAACCAGCGAGTAACCACCCCAACAGATGCAAAGCACGATCCCCCAAAATCAGTTGTTATAATTGCTCACATTAAAGTGAGCTGTGCGAACCATGTCATCAAATCTTGCCCGGCTGTTGGTCAATTTTGAAATATGTTTAGAATTCAGAATACAGCTGGAAGGAACCTTGGAGGTCTTCTAGTCCAACCCCCTGTAGGAGACTTCTATACCATTTCAAACTAGTGGCTATCCAGTCTCTTCTTAAAGACCTCCAGTGATGGAGCACCCACAACTTCTGGAGGCAAGTCGTTCCACTGGTGAATTGTTCTCACTGTTAGGAAGTTTCTCTTTAATTTCAGATTGCTTCTCTCCTTCCTTAGTTTGATTAGTTCCCTTGATTGCTTGATTAGTTTCCATCCATTGTTTCAAAATGGACAATTAACCAATGGAACACCATTAGGAGTTGTAGGTGCTTCATCACCAGAGGTTTTTAAGAAGAGACTGGACAGCCCCTTGTCTGAAATGGTATAGGGCAGCGTTTCTCAACGTTTGTGTGACAGCGACCCCCGTCACACAAACGTGCCACGCATGTACGGCGCCCCCCATGCGTGGCGCCCCCATGCGCGGCGCCCCCATGCGTGGCGCCCCCATGCGCGGTGCCCCCCATGCGCGGCGCCCCCCATGTGCGGCGCCCCCCATGCGCGGCGCACATGCGCGGCACCGCCCTCTGAGGGCGGAAAATGGCAGATCGCATTGTTTGGCGACCCCCGTAAAATGGTCGATCGACCCCAAATGGGGTCGCGACCCATAGGTTGAGAACCGCTGGTATAGGGTGTGCTGCTTGAACAAGGGGTTGGACTAGAAGATCTCCAAGGTCCCTTCCTGCTCTATTCTGATTAAATTGATTAAAACATTGTTTTGTTAGACTTATAGTTGGTCACACAGTCAGCCAGATGTTTTTGTTAGATTAATTTTTATTAGTTTCACTCATTTATTATTATTAAATGTATATGCCTTCCACCTCGTTGTCAAGCAACTCTGGTGGCTTATAAATGTCATGAAGACAAAGGAGGAAAACGTTAAATATTAAATTGATCTCCCATTGTTCTTGCTGGGGCATAAGATTTGATGCGACTGGGCTGTTGATGTGTTTCTATGCAAATGTGAAGCAAAGTAGTCATACCCTTGATTGTGTGTTGTTGTTTTAAACAAATGCGGAAATAAGATATTTTTGCATGCAAATATTAACTAAAGGATGCTCCAATCCCATTCCTAACTCTTATAACAGTACAAATTTCCATCCTAGCCTAGTTCAGGGGTCTTCAAACTTGGCCCTTTTATTACTTGCAGACTTCAACTCCCAGAATTCCTGAGCCAGTATAGGGGAACTATGGCCTTTTTATGACTCGTGGATTTCCAACTCCCAGAATTCCTGAGCCAGCATGGGGGAACTATGGCCCCTTCATGACTCGCGGACTTCAACTCCCAGAATTCCTGAGCCAGCATGGGGGAACTATGGCCCCTTCATGACTTGTGGACTTCAACTCCCAGAATTCCTGAGCCAGCATGGGGAAGTATGGCCCCTTCATGACTTGTGGACTTCA
Organism: Crotalus adamanteus; assembly: GCA_039797435.1. Classification (NCBI taxonomy): domain Eukaryota; kingdom Metazoa; phylum Chordata; class Lepidosauria; order Squamata; family Viperidae; genus Crotalus; species Crotalus adamanteus. Next base: position 102,507,593 of record CM077922.1, on the reverse strand, counting down.
ACTCCCAGAATTCCTCAGCCAGCGTGCCTGGCTGAGGGATTCTGGGAGTTGAAGTCCACAAGTCATAAAAGGGCCACGTTTGAAGACCCCTGCTCTAGCTTAATTTTCTCAATCTTGGTAACTTTAAGAAGGGTGGACCTCAATTCCCAGAATTCCCCAGCCAGCATGGCTGGCTGGGGAATTCTGGGAGTTGAAGTCCACCGTCTTAAATGTCTCCAAGGTTGAGGAACAGTGTGTAGGAACTCTTTGCTTTGTATGGGTTCAGTGGATTGTGGGTCCCAGTTTCCCCTTCCAGAAATGTGGGGGGGGGGCAACAATCCCATCCACGGGATAATGGAAGGCAGCCAGACTATCTGAAGGGCGCCCGGTTGGGGAGCTAAACGGATCGCTCCAGGCCCGCCTCCCTTCCAGCATCGCTGTTGCTAGGAGACGAGGATTTTTTTTCCCCCATCCTGGACCTTCCAAAGTCACCTGACCCGCCGCCTCGTCGCCCATTGGCCGCCAGAAGCCACGTGGCCCTGGCTCTGTCGGGCAGCGGCCCAGCCGCCGTTGCTAGGCGACGAGAGCAAGGGAGGCCGCGGCCTACTCGGCCTTATCCGTCGCGGCAGGTAAGGCGGGCGGGGGAGACCGACGATGCCCCCGTCGCCGGGAGGACCCATGGAAGGACCCCCGGCCCGTCGGGAGTGGGCGATGGGAAGCTTCCTCTCCGGTGCCCTAGTCCGGCTTTCCCAAGCTTGGGCGGGCTACAGCTCCCATGCTCCACAGCCATCCCGGGGTTCGCCCTTGGAGTCCAACATCAATTGGGAGGGTGGGGGAGCCGTGCTAATCCCCACAGAGTCAAATCCAGGGAAATTCCCCCCCCCCGCATCGTGGCGGGGGAGCATGGAAGTTGTAGTCCCATGCCCCTGAAGATGGGGGTGGGCGGGTGGGTGGCTTTGAGTGGCACTCTGCACATGCTCAGGGTAATTGCCTAACAACATATCCTTGGTCAGCCGTGAAGGTCAAATGTCTTCCCGAGCGTCTCTGCCTGGGAAAAGCTTTACCTGTTGAGCCTTTGCCTGTTAAGTGAATCATTGGTTGTTTGGCCCCGTTTTATGACCGTTGTCGCCACAGTTGTTAAGTGAATCACTGCAGTTGATAAGTTAGTAACGTGGCTGTTAAGTGAATCACTGCAGGAGATGTTAGTAACGTGGCTGTTAAGTGAATCACTGCAGTTGATAAGTTAGTAACGTGGCTGTTAAGTGAATCACTGCAGGAGATGTTAGTAATGTGGCTGTTAAGTGAATCACTGCAGTTGATAAGTTAGTAACGTGGCTGTTAAGTGAATCACTGCAGTTGGTAAGTTAGTAACGTGGCTGTTAAATGAATCACTGCAGTTGATAAGTTAGTAACGTGGCTGTTAAGTGAATCACTACAGTTGATAAGTTAGTAACGTGGCTGTTAAGTGAATCACTGCAGTTGATAAGTTAATAATGTGGCTTTTAAGTGAATCACTGCAGTTGGTAATTTAGTAACATTAAGTGAATCACTGCAGTTGATAAGTTAGTAACATGGCTGTTAAGTGAATCACTGCAGTTGATAAGTTAGTAACGTGGTTGTTAAGTGAATCACTGCAGTTGATAAGTTAGTAATGTGGTTGTTAAGCGAATCACTGCAGTTGATAAGTTAGTAACGTGGTTGTTAAGTGAATCTGGCCTCCCCCCTTGATTTTGCTGGTCCAAAGGTCACAAAAGGGGGTCACATGACCTTGGGACAAAGTAACGGTCATAAATTGGAACCGCTTTTGAATTTTGAGCACATGATCACAGAGGTCCTAAGTGTGAAAAACGGTCCTAAGTCCCTATTTTCAGCACCCTTGTAACTTTGAACCATCACTAAATGAACTGCCGTAAGTCGAGGACCCACCTGTAGTTTTGCAGCGCTTGGCCTTTAAAATGAAAGGCTTTGGAATTGGAATCCAGACGGAGTTTGTTAAGAGTTCAGGAAAATATATATATATTTTCTTGATTAAAAAAATGCATAGAAATTTTTTAAAAAAATCAGCCCTGCCAGGAGGGAACCCCTTGTTTTTTAAAAATTACTTTGAAATTACTATTTCTGCTGCTATTTATAAGTGACTATTTCACAAATGAACAAGGAAATAATTAGCATGTTAAAGAGTCTTTCTTGATCTTCCTTTTTTTTTTCTAAGAATATTCTGGTAATTAGAATAGTTTAGATGGGCTGTACTTTTGCAGCGTGGCACTGCCATCGCTATGTTTGCTTAATGTATTAAACCATAGTTTACTTAATTATGATTTATTCAGCCTAATTTGTTCAGCCATACGGTACATTAAAATGTTAAGCAGTTTATATTGTTAGAAGTAAGTCTTCATCCCGGTTCATCCAAGCCGGGAATAAATAGGCAACATGGAGACTGCTTTGGGAAGAAGGTTACAGTTTATTGAAGAACCAGAAAGATGGTCCTTGCAGGAAGGAGCAGAAAGGAAAAAGAGAGAGATTGAGCACATGGCTAGTAGGTTTTATACCCCCTCTAGCCTTGTTTGGAATGGTTTCCTGTTCCTGTGGCATAAACCTTGAGGATATTTCTGAGTGTTTTTCTAGGATTTGATATCTGTGGTTTAATCCTATTATCATATCCTGCTTCCCAGGTGATGGGGCTAATGACTCCTAGAGTTTGGGTGGGTTATGCAGATCTTCTCTTTTGTCTTCTTGATTGCTCTGGCTCTAACTTTCTGATGGTTTTACATCTGCATTTGTATGGAGTTAAAGTCTTGCTTGGGGCAGAGAGATAGATTTGGGGCCAGGTTTGGTTTTAAAAAGTCCTTTTGAGGAAAAATATATTTTTCTGCCCTTTTTAATATTTCTTTCTCTGGGCTAACTTCCCTCAATATGTTAGCCAAATGTACAGACTCAGATGTCATCGTTGGAAACCATGGTTTAGAACTTTGGATAATTTGTGAACCAAACTGACAGGCATGTTAAAAACAAGCTTGAATGCAAACCCTGGATCCAGCGAATTTCCTTTATTTGAGTTTGCTGTGTTAGCTGACTGGATACTGGCTATACTAGGATAATTTCCAGCCAACTGATTTGGAAACCTGCTTAAAACATTTGATGTCTTTGCATAGTGAGCTACTGAAATTATTTTATGGGAGCCTTGTGTTGTTACGTTTCTCACTGTTGAAGCTGTTGTCCCGGGCTTACATACTTTATTTATTTATTCAATTTCTATAGCCACCGTTCTCTGTCAGATGACCTTGGGTGGCTTATAATTCCAATATTATAAAACAGTTAAAGCAATTAGTAAAAATAAAAAATATATCATGTATAATATACACTGTACAGCAGCCGAGATAGTTAGCTAAGAAATTGGGCCCTTAGTATATATTTGAGTCCCAGGCTTGTTGCACAGTTGTTACATAATATGCACAACTTTCAGAGTTTAATCAAGTTAAATAATCTGGGCTCAGTTTGTGTACGTAGGGAGCCTGCCTGTTAAGACATAGAAGTGTGTTATGGAAGCATAGCTGGGGTTTTTGTTTGTTTCAAATTATCATTTGGACGTGTTGCTCTTATTTAAATTTTATATACCGTGTTACATTGCGATATTGTATTTCTACACCACCCAGAGTCCCTCTGTGGGAGAGGGGCAATTTCTAAAGTTGATAAATAAATTACAGGTAGTCTTGGATTTATGGCCACAATTGAGACCAGCGTTTCTGGTGTTAAGTGAGACATTTGTTAAGTGAATTTTGCCCCATGTGTGTGTGTGTGTGTGTGTGTATGTATGCATGTATGTGTGTGCGTGTATATGTATGTGTGTATGTGTATGTTAGTCTCCCAATTTAATTCTTTAATTCTTGGTCAGAAAAAGAAATTTGGATTTGTAATGTTTCGCAGTTGCGACTTGAGCCTGCTTAACGCCCCTAGTTGGGGGCTGCAAGGCAAAAGAGATTGTAAAAAGTAAAACTGCAGTATAGCAGTTAAAAAATGTCAAGGTGTAATCAATTAGACATCTGTCTGAAAAACTTCCTGCATATATATATATATATATGCAGGAAGTTTTTCAGACAGATGTATGTATGTATATGTACATACATATATATATGTATGTATGTATATGTGTGTGTGTGTATATGTGTATGTATGTGTGTATGTATGTATGTATGTATGTGTGTATGTGTGTGTATTTGTGTGTGTGTATGTGAGTATGTGTATGTATATACCAAATGTTACCAAAATTTTGATCATATGACCGCAGGAATGCTACAATAGTAAGTATGAAAAACAGTTATAAGTCACTTTTTTCAATGCTTTTGTAACTGCGTGTGTGTGTGTGTATGTATATGTATGTATATATGTATGTGTATATATATTATATATGTATGTGTATGTATGTATGTGTATGTATGTGTATGTATGTATGTATATGTATGTACGTTAGGCAGCATCAGCACCAGATGGATCCGTAGCTGGCTGACCGGCCGTACTCAGCGTGGGGTCCTCCATGGAACCGCATCTCCATAGAGGGAAGTGTGTAGTGGGGTGCCCCAGGGCTCTGTTCTGGGCCCAGGGCTCTTCAACATCTTCATCAACGATTTGGACAAGGGGATAGATGGGGAACTCATCAAATTTGCAGACGACACCAAGGTGGCAGGAATAGCCAACACTAGTCCAGAAGTTACAGCTCCTTCCATTGATTTTGGTTGTCAGGAGCCGGTTGAGAAGCTCACCAGTGGTGATCACATGCAGCCATCCTAAATAGATGCCAGTTACCAGATACCCAAATTTGGATCATGTGACCTTGGGTATGCTGCAACGGTCACCCATGTGACGACCAGGGTCCTTTTTTCAATCCCCTTGAAATTTTAAATCAGGGGTCTTCCAAGTTGGCCCTTTGATGACTTGTGGACTTCGACTCCCAGAATTCCTCAGCCAGCCTTCATTTTGTTTGTTAGATTTAAGACAGGGGTCTTCAAACTTGGCCCTTTTAGGACTGGTGGACTCCAACTCCCAGAATTCCTCAGCCAGCCTCCATTTTGTTTGTTAGATTTAAGACAGGGGTCTTCAAACTTGGCCCTTTTGACTTGTGGACTCCAACTCCCAGAATTCCTCAGCCAGCCTCCATTTTGTATGTTAGATTTAAGACAGGGGTCTTCAAACTTGGCCCTTTTATGACTGGTGGACTTCAACTCCCAGAATTCCTCAGCCAGGCACGTGTGCCTGGCTGAGGAATTCTGGGAGTTGAAGTCCACCAGTCATAAAAGGGCCAACTTAGAAGACCCCTGCTTTAAATGGTCACCAAACAGTTGTAAGTTGAGGATTTTGATGGAGGAAGGAAAAAGAGAGAAGTAAAATAAAGCCGGATAACACATTCCTCAGAACTGTGGAAATAATCAGAATTAAGGTACAGTTGAGCCCTTGTTAACACTTTTGACTAATGGGACTGTAGAGTTTTATTTTATTGTATAATTAAGGAAAGATATCCGTGAGCTTTGTTTGATTCATGGTGATCCCTAGGCACATCCACACATTTTTCTTGGCAAAAATGTGAAACTGCCACGCTGTTGCCTTCGCCTTGGATTATTATTATTTTTTTTAACTTCACTATTTAGCTTATATGTGTTATATTTTCCAGCGGTGGTCCCATTAATAATACCCTTCCAGGATCGCTTCCCTGCTTAACTTACTCTGAGAAAGGTTGATTATTTTAATCATACGTTACATAATTTAGGGAAGGGTGGAAGCTCTTTAAGTTACCTTTTTTCAGGGTCGTTTAAATGAACTGTTGCCAGTTGAAGACTACCTGGATGGAGTCTTATTTTGATCCCCAGAAAGCCTAAAAGGCATGCAAACCTGGTTTGATGTGGTGGTTGAAGGCGCCGGGCAACATACCAGGTGATGGTGAGTTCGAATCCTGCTTTAGGCACGAAAAGCAACTGGGTGACTTTGGCACAATCGTTGTCTTTCAAGCCTCATAAGGTTTGGGCAACGAGCTGGTCAGTCATTATCTATTGCAACTGATGGATTGATGTTTGGTTGATCTGTGAAAAAAAAAAGCGGTACTTGCATTTGTGGGAAAAAATGCTAGGAAGAAAAGAAAAAATAAACAAATAAAGCTTCTGGTCCTCAGAACTGTGTTTGTAAATAATCAGAATCAAGGTACAGTTGAGCCCTTTTTCACCCTTTTGATTAATGGGACTGTAGAGAGTTATTTTATAATAATAATAATAATGATGATGACGACTCGATAGGTAGACAAAATGTGAAATACAGTCTGAACATCTGGCTGACTGTGCAATGATTCATAATAATAATAATAAAAACAAAATGCAAAGACCTACAAATAGAAATAGAAAGACTGGGGCAAAGGCAAGCAAGGGTAGTACCAATAGTCATAGGCGCCTTGGGTGCAATCCCAAAACAACTGGAGCACCACTTGAACACCTTCATCGGCATTGACAAATTCGCCATCAGTCAATTGCAAAAGGCAGCCTTACTAGGAACCGCTTCCATCCTGCGACGATATCTGTAATACCATCAAACATCCACATCTGCCTATCCCAGGTCCTTGGGAAGGACTCAATAGGTAGACAAAAAGGCCAAATCCAGTATGAACATCTGGCTGACTGTGTGATGATCAATAATGATAAAGTTGGAAGGGACCTTGGAGGTCATCTACTCTAACCTCCTGCTCAGGCAGGAGACCCTATACCATTTCGGACAAATGGCTGTCCGGTCTCTTCTTACAAACCTCCAGTGATGGGTCACCCACAGCTTTTGGAGGCAGGTTGTTTCACTGATTAATTGTTCTCGCTGTCAGGAAGTTTCTCCTTAGTTCTAGGTTGCTCCTCTCCTTGATTAGTTTCCATCCGTTGCTTATTGAATTGATAAATATGGATTACAATATTACAGTTCCTGTATTAGAAAAAATGATACTTATTGTACGGTTTTGGAGTTCATGCATCATGGCAGTGTAATTTGCCCTTGCTATTTTCTGGGATAACAGAACAACAACAGTTGGAAGGGACCTTGGAGGTCATCTAGTCTAACCCCCTGCTCAAGCAGGAAACCTTCTACCATTTGAGACAAATGGCTTTCCAATCCCTTCTTAAAAGCCTTCAGTGATGGAGCACCCGCAATCTCTGGAGGCAAGCAGTTCCACTGGTTAATTGTCCTCCCTGTCAGGAAATTCCTCCTTAGTTCCAGGTTGCTTCTCTCTTTGGTTAGTTCCCATCCGCTGCTTCGTGTCCTGCCTTCAGGGGCTTTGGAGAAGAGCTTGACTCCCTCTTCTTTGGGGCAGCCCCTGAGAGATTGGAAGGCTGCTGTCATGTCCCCCCTCGTCCTTCTCTTCATTAAACTAGAGTCATACCCAATTCCAGCAGCCGTTCCTTATATGCTTTAGCCTCCAGTCCCCTAATCATCTTTGTTGCTCTTCTCTGCACTCTTTCCAGAGTCTCCGCATCTTTTTAATATCGTGCTGACCACAACTGAAGTTGATGTTTTTCAACTTCTCAATTTTGGGGGGGGGGGTGTCTCGTTCCAGGAGGAAGCAGGACTGACCTGCACTAACTTTTTAAATCGCCCAGTACTTATTAGCTCAATGCTGTCACCTGCTGACCTTTAAAGAGGAATTAGGAAGGAGTGACCTAGAACAGTGATGGCGAACCTTTTAGAGACCGAGTGCCCAAACTGCACCCCAAAACTCATTTATCGCGGGGTGCCAGGTGGGCGTGGCCCACTGGAGGGGCGTGGCTGTGGTGGTCATGGCAGACTGGGTGGGTATAGCCAAGGTAGGCGTGGGTCACCTCGATGTTGCTCGTGGGGAGGGACGCCTGTGGGGGCCGGGCAGGGTTGGGGGAGATCCAGGGGGTCTCTGGCAGGTGGGGCGGTGGGCAGGAGGGCTCGTCCTGCGGGGTGAGGCGAGGCAAGGCGAGGCAGGGCGGGGGTGCCATTGTTGCAAGGCAAGGCAGGGGCCGGGGCGGCTGCTGCCTGACACCATCGGCCCCCACACGCAGGCCAGTGAGCGCATGGGGGCCGACAGTGTCCATCAGCAGCCACAGCCTGCCGGCCTCTCGACCGGCGCACTCTGGGGCTCTGCAGCCCACCGCCGGCAGTTCAGAGAAGCCGCCTCTGAGCTGGACGGACGGCCGACAGCTGAGGAGGCGATGCAGTGGGTCGTGCCTGGGAAAAGGAGAGCATGTGAGGCCAGGAGGGATGGGATGGGGGGAGGGAAACCAGCCATGTTGGGATGCATGCGGCCACGTGGGACCTTGGCGAATTAGCGGGCGGCTGGTTGAAGAGGGACAGGTGCCATCTCCGGGGCATGGTGCGCGTGCCCACAGAGAGGGCTCAGAGTGCCGCCTCTGGCATGCGTGCCATAGGTTCGTCACCACAGTCCTTGAGTGGTTTCTAGAATAAGCATAGAAGAAGAATATAGATTTTCCTGCTTGAGCAGGGGGTTGGACTAGAAGACCTCCAAGGTCCCTTCCAACTTCTTTTTTTTTTTTTTTTTTTTTTATTGAAATTTTTCAAAATTTTACAAATAAACATCCCCCCCCCTCCCAAACCACCCCCCCTCCCCTCCCCCGACTTCCCAGAACTGAGTATAGGATTATTTAACAAATTTTAAAAAATAACGTTTACAATTTATAAGATAATTAATAAAAATAATAAAAATCATAATAATAATATATATAATAATATATGTAATAATAATATGCATAACATAAGCTTTAAAATGAATAATATATACTAAGAAAGAAAAAAAAGGGAAAAGAAAAGAGAGAGAGAAAGAAAAAAGAAAAAAGTAAACGAAAAATAGAACATATATATATATAAAAAAAAAAGATATATAAGTAATAATACGTAAAGAGAAAAAGAAGAAAGAAAGAAAGAAAAAACAATCATTACAAATTATAAAAAAGCTAAATGATATTTTTCCATATCCAAATTATATTGTATGAAATTTATCCATTTTTCCCATACTGCAAAGAATTTCTCTTGAGATTGCTCCTTTAAAAAAGCCGAAATCTTTGCCATTTCTGCCAGATACGAAACTTTGTGAAACCACTCTTGCAAAGTAGGCAAGGATTCCTTCTTCCAATATTGTCCTATTAACAGCCTAGCGGCTGTAATCAAATTTAACATCAATATAACCTCCTTAGCATCACAATCAGTAACAATACCTAATAAAAATAATTGCGGAGTAAATTTTACCCTCCGTTTAAAAATTCTTTGAGTATTCCACCATATCTTAATCCAAAAAGCTTTTATATGCTTACACGTCCACCAAGTATGATAATAAGTAGCATCCAAATGTCCACATCTCCAGCATTTCGGCTGCAGATTAGGGTACATAATGGACATTTTCTTTGGATCAAGGTGCCATCTATAAAACATCTTATAAAAATTCTCTCTTAAATTTTGCGCTTGTGTGAATTTAACATTTCTTATCCAAATAAGTTCCCAGGTATCCATTGAAATCGTTTCACCAATATTCTGTGCCCATTTAATCATGCAATCTTTAACTAATTCAGGTTCTGAGTCCAATTCCACTAAAACCCCATAAACTCTCTTAATATGGGTTGGCCTTTGATCTCTTACTTGTTTTAAAAGAACTTCATCTTCCCTGAGCCAGCCCATTTTACAATCCATCTTCCATCTATCCACTATTTGTCTGTATTGGAACCATGAATAAGTTAAATTTTCATGTGTTAATTCTTCCAAAGATTTTAACTGCCAATCTTGGCCATCCCATCTAAGTAACTGTGCATAAGAGACCATATCCATATTAACCCCTTTCCTTATGCCTTCTATGGCATGCCGAGGTATAGCCCATAATGGTATTTTGAAGTCACTTTTATAATACTTTCTCCACACTCTAAGCAAAGAGATTCTTATAATATGAGACTTAAAAACCCAATCCACTTTTTTATTAAATATCCTTCCAACTTCTATTCTATTCTATTCTATTCTATTCTATTCTATTCTATTCTATTCTATTCTATTCTATTCTATTCCCTTCCACTCCATTCCCTTCCATTCCATTCTATTCCATTTCATATTTTCTCTATTCTGTTCTGTTCCGTTCCGTTCAATTCCGTTCCATTCCATTCCATTCTATATTCTATTCTATTCTATTCTATTCTATTCTATTCCATTCCATTCTATTTTCTTTTCTTTTTTTTAAACAAGTTTTATTAGTTTTTTCATTTTACAAACCAGTGCTTAAGAATCACTGTGGTGGCAGGGCAATCAGTTGTCCAAATACAAAATCATACTCGTAAAGATCAAATTAAATCATTTTTTTAAAAAATGCACCCCTCTCTATTCCCTCTAGTAGTATATTATATTCAAGTTAATATATTTCAGTACAACTAAGTCAGTCAAAACAGTCATCAATAAGATTTCATCTAAATAAATCCAAATCCTATATTAAGCTTTACTATTTCAATTGCTATATTCCATATTGGTAATATAAATATATAATTAACACTTCAAATGTCTCTCCATACCTTTTCTATTCTATGCTATGCTATGCTATGCTATGCTATGCTATGCTATTTCCAATTATTCTATTCTATTCTATTCTATTCTATTCTATTCTATTCTATTCTATTCTATTCTATTCTATTCTATTTCCAATATCTATTCTGTTCTGTTTTGTTCTATTCTATTCCATATCCAATATCTATTCTATTCTATATCCAATATCTATTCTATATCCAATATCTATTCTATATCCAATATCTATTCTATTCTATATCCAATATCTATTCTATGTCCAATATCTATTCTATTCTATATCCAATATCTATTCTATATCCAATATCTATTCTATTCTATATCCAATATCTATTCTATATCCAATATCTATTTTATTCTATATCCAATATCTATTCTATGTCCAATATCTATTCTATTCTATATCCAATATCTATTCTGTTCTCTTATCCAATATCTATTCTATTTTATATCCAATATCTATTCTATATCCAAAATCTATTCTATATCCAATATCTATACTATTTGATTCGATTCCAATTTCTAACAGTCACCACACAATCTTCTCTTCCATACCTTGTAAGAAAACTGAGAACAGGAATAGAATTTTTTGTGATGACAGAGCTTGCAGTTAATCTGTCATCAGGTCCAAAAAAGGCTTTCAGGTCATCTCCAAGAGGAGAAAATCTCTAGCTGCGTATACTGCCTGAAACTGTTTTTCGAAATCTGCAGCTTTTCCCACGACAGTTGAAACCGCTGGCCTTTCCAAATGTTCGCTGGACCTCCCCATTGTGGAGAAAGAGAGCCGCCCGCCCGCTTTCAAGCCATCACGGAGCAGGAGAGGGCAAGACTTAACAGCCACCAATGGAGCCCGACTTTTCCGTTGCAAAGTGAGGCCGTTGTTAAGCGAGCTTTGCCCCATTTTGCAACCTTCCTGCGGCTGTTAAGTTGGTCACACGGTTGTTAAGTGAACCCGGCTTCCCCCATTGGAGTTGGCTTGTCTGAACGTCGCAAAAGGGGATCCCACGCTCCTGGGACACTGTAACCGTCATATGTCTGAGTCGGTTGCCTAGCGTCCCAATTTTGATCACGTGACCACGAGGATGCTGCAAGGATCGTAAGTAAGAAACGGTCATCAGTCATCTTCAGGGCCGTTGTAACTTCGAACAGCCATTAAACAAACCGTTGTAAGTTGAGGACTGCCTGTACTGTTAAGAATTTAAAATAGTGCAGAATGTTAGAATAGAAGAGAGCTGGAAGGGACCTTGGAGGTCTTCTAGTCCAGCTCCCTGCTCAAGCAGGAGAATCTATAGAGTTTCCTGCCTGAGCAGGGGGTTAGACTAGATGACCTCCAAGGTACCTTCCAACTTTATTATTATGATGATAGATAGATAGATAGATAGATAGATAGATAGATAGATAGATAGATAGATAGATAGATAGATAGATAGTTGTTTTCTGAGGTTTTCGCGGGTGTTTCTATGTAGGTCTTTGGTTATTTTGCTCCTAGAAGCACGAAGCCGAAAACACCAGCCTGAAGATGACGAATGGGACTTCGTTGAAACGTCGCCAAGACACTTCCAATTTGACGCTGGAGAAAACCCGAATAACCAAAGACCTAGATAGATAGATAGATAGATAGATAGATAGATAGATAGATAGATAGATAGATAGATAGATAGATAGATAGATAGAGGTAGAGATAGATAGATAGATAGATAGATAGATAGATAGATAGATAGATAGATAGATAGATAGATAGATAGATAGATATGGATAGATGATAGATAGATAGATGATAGATAGATAGATAGAGATAGATAGATAGATAGATAGATAGATAGATAGATAGATAGATAGATAGATAGAGGTAGATAGAGATAGATAGATGATAGAGAGATAGATGATAGATAGATAGATAGATAGATAGATAGATAGATAGATAGATAGATAGATAGATAGATGATAGAGACAGAGGTATATAGAGATAGATGATAGATAGATAGACCAGCGGTTCTCACCCTGCGGGTCGTGATCCCTCTGGGGGTCGAACGACCCTGTCACAGGGGTCACGTAAGACCATCGGAAAACACATATTTCCGATGGTCTTAGGAACCGAGACACCGCTCCTCTATCCGTCTCCGCACGGCTTCGAGCTGGGGGCCGTTGCGGAGCCGGATTCGTTTCCGTCGAGCATCTCCTAAGGGAGGCCGCACTGCTTCATGGCCCTTTCCGTGGAGGAGGTTGAACTAAGGTCTGCCGGCGCTATCGCCCTCTTGGCGCTCTCTTCCTCTCCCTCTCTCCCTCCCTCCCTCCCTCCTTTTCTCTCTCCCTCTCCCCACCTGGGCGCTTCTCCAACCAGGCTGGGCGGAGCTGGTGGAGGGGACTTCCTGCCCCCCCTCCCCGGCCAGCTGGAGCCAGGCAGGCCGACGACCTTCGGAAGTGAGGCAAGGACAGGCGAGGCACGCTGAGCCCCGGGCGTGGCGGGTGAGTGGGCAGCGTCAGTGTGTGCTTTGAGAGCCCTTAGAGTTGGAGGTCACCACAACATGAGGAACTGTATTAAAGGGTCACAGCATTAGGAAGGTTGAGAACCACTAGCCTACATCATCTATCATGATCACTGCAAATTAGATTCAGGATTGTCCCTATCGCATGGAACTGATCAAATCCCATTGGTTTTTCCAAGAGGTAGAGAAAGCTTTAACATTGTGTGTGTGTGTGTATTTTCTATCCAGTGTTGTTTCCCTCCCTCCCTTCCTTTTTTCTTTCCTTCCTTCCTTCCTTCTCTGGTGGCACAGTGGTTAGAGTGCAGTATTGCAGGCAAACTCTGCCCACAGTCAGGAGTTCGATCCTGACCCGCTGACTCTGCTGACTCTGTAAACCGCTCAGAGAGGGCTGTAAAGCACTGTGAAGCGGTGTATAAGTCTAAGTGCTATTGCCCTTCCTTCCCTCCCTCCCTCCCTCCCTCCTTCCTTCCTTCCTTCCTTCCTTCCTTCCTTCCTTCCTTCCTTCCTTCCTTCCTTCCTTCCTTCCTTCCTTCTCTGGTGGCGCAGTGGTTAGAATGCAGTATTGCAGGCAAACTCTGCCCACAGTCAGGAGTTCGATCCTGACCGGCTCAAAGTTGACTCAGCCTTCCATCCTTCCGAGGTCCGTAAAATGAGGACCCAGATTGTCGGGGTGTGTGTGTCTGTGTAAGATGCTGATATTTGTAAACCGCTTAAAGAGGGCAGTAAAGCACTGTGAAGCGGTATATAAGTCTAAATGCTATTGCTATGGGTGTTTAGAACAGCATAAAAAAATGGGGGACTGATTGTGTCTGGGGCCTCCCCCTCTCTCAAGTGGAAAACGTTTCCCGCTGCAGTCTGCAGCCTGTCCAGTCCCCACTTACAAATCATCTGATTCAGAGATGAAAAATAGGTGAACGATGGTCTTGAGATACGTATTGTAAAAGCCTTTCTAAGCGGCAGGTTTGCTAATCCATGTTCAAATTACATTGCAGGTTATCCTGGTGGACATTTGACGATGGGTGACGTACTTGCTTACGAAGCAGAGCTGCTTGGAATGGTGAAAGAGGCAAGTTTTTCTGAATTTTCACCACCTCAAAAGCCCAAAAGGTTCACCATCCCTGGGATGGAAGCTGGTGCCGATGGAAGCTTTGTGTCCTGGTTCCGACCGATGAAACTCTTCAAAGAACTTTGAGGCATTGTTTACCTTAAAGAATCTTTATTCGAGTAGCGTAGCATCAGCACGTACGTAGACAAAGCCAAAATCTGAATTCCCCTCCCCTGAGCACATAGTATCAAAGCACAATTCCCTCCTCCAATTCACAGTCATAAATCACATTCTCCAATTAGCTTGAAATGCAGGTTTTTCCTCCAGTTCTCGCACCGCCATTTTTTATCATCTCTTATTTCAAAAATCAAAAAACTTTGGTTCTCACTAGACATAACAATATTATCTAATTCTCACTCTAATTCTAAGAATAAAACATAAGAAGGAAAATGGCTGCATCTCCATATGTTGTCAAAGCAAGAACATCCGATGTTAGCAGCGTTGACACTTTGCCACAGATTTATTTATAAATCCAACGTATTGGTCGGCCGTCTTGTAACGTCTCTGGGGCGGGGGATTCACAAACTAAAAAGAAATCCTGTAAAATAAAAAAAGTGATAATATAGACACTAAGTCAGTGTTTCTCAACCTTGACAATTGTAAGGAATGTGGACTTCAACTCCCAGAATTCCACAGCCAGCATTGCTGGCTGTGGAATTCTGGGAGTTGAAGTCCACATGCCTTAAAATTGTCAAGGTTGAGAAACACTGCACTAAGTAGTCCTTCAATGACGACCTCAACTGAAGTCAACTTTTCCGTTGCTAAGCGAGACAGTTTTGAATGTGATGTTTGCTCCCTTTTACAACCTGTCCTGCCGCCGTTGTTCAGCAAATGGCTGCCGTTAAGTTAGGAACACCGTTCTTAAGTGGATCCGGCTTCTCCATTAACTTTGCTCGTCAAAAGGTCGCCAAAGGGGAGCGTGTGACCCCGGGGGACACTGCGACCGTCGTAAAAATACGAGTCGGTTGCCAAGCGTCTGAATTTTAATCATGTGACCCCGGGGTTCCAACCATTTCAACAGTTGCAATTGTTTTAAATGGTCATAAGTCTCTTTTTTTCAAGGCTGTGGTAACTTTGAACAGTCACTAAAATCAGGGGTCTTCAAACTTGGCCCTTTGATGACTTGTGGACTTCAACTCTCAGAATTCCTCAGCCAGGCACGCTCCACAAGTCATCAAAGGGCCAAGTTTGAAGACCCCTGCCTTAAATCTAACCAACAAAATGGAGGCTGGCTGAGGAATTCTGGGAGCTGAAGTCCACAAGTCATCAAAGGGCCAAGTTTGAAGACCCCTGTCTTAAATCTAACGAACAAAATGGAGGCGGGCTGAGGAATTCTGGGAGTGGAAGTCCACCAGTCATCAAAGGGCCAAGTTTGAAGACCCCTGTCTTAAATCTAACAAACAAAATGGAGGCCGGCTGAGGAATTCTGGGAGTGGAAGTCCACCAGTCATCAAAGGGCCAAGTTTGAAGACCCCTGTCTTAAATCTAACGAACAAAATGGAGGCTGGCTGAGGAATTCTGGGAGTTGAAGTCCACCAGTCATCAAAGGGCCAAGTTGGAAGACCCCCTGCACTACATGAATGGTATCTCCTGTTGAGGCCGTACAGCCTTTTGCAGCCCAGAAAAATCCCTGGAAAACATGTTTTGGTAATATTTTCTTTGCCGAGGGTCTTTAATGGGAAATGTGCTACAGATTCTCCTTTGCCTTCTTGCCTTCGCAGTATTTGGACTTTGCGGAGTTTGAAGATACGGTGAAAACCTTTACCAGAGAATGCAAAATCAAAGGGAAACCACTCCCCAAAACAGGAAGCAATTCTGCTAAAGACTCCAAGGCTCTAATCATTCAGGTAATGCTCCCTTTATGGGTGTGGGGATATCAGCATCAGCATCGGAGTTGGGAAGGGGCCTTGGAGGTCATCTAGTCCAACCCCTCTGCTCTAGCAGACCCAATACCAGGGGTGTCAAACTCAATTTCACTGAGGGCCGCATCACCATTGCGGTTGCCCTCGGGGGGCCAGGTGGGTGTGGCCAGAGTAGGTGCTGCCTACTGGGTGGGCGTGGATGGAGTGGGTGTGGCCTACTGGGTGGGCGTGGCCAGTTCTACCTCATTCCCGTCAAGGGCACCTGTGGGGGCCTGGGCAGGAGTGGGACAGATCTGAGGGTCTCTGGCAGAAGGGGATGGGACTGGGGCAAGCGCCAAGGCATGGTCCACCGGGGCAAGTGCCAAGATGGCCACCACAAAATTGTACATTGGTTCCCGGCCGGCCTGGGCCAGGGCCAAGGCAGCGGGGGCTGTTCCCTCACTGTTTCCAGGATGGCTTTGCGGGCAACATGAAACCACTTTGCGGGCCGCATCCGGCACCCGGGCCTTGTGTTTGACATGTGTTTGATATGAGCCAGCAGTGTGCTGCAGCTGCCAAAAAGGCCAACACAGTGCTGGGCTGCATTAACAGAGGGATAGAATCAAGATCACGTGAAGTCTTAATACCACTTTACAAGGCCTTGGTAAGGCCACACTTGGAATATTGCATTCAGTTTTGGTCACGACGATATAAAAAAGATGTTGAGACTCTAGAAAGATTGCAGAGAAGAGCAACAGAGATGATTAGGGGACTGGAGGCTCAAACATATAAGGAACGGTTGCTAGAATTGGGTAGGTCTAGTTTAACGAAGAGAAGGACAAGGAGGGACATGATAGCAGTCTTCTAATATCTCAGGGGCTGCCCCAAAGAAGAGGGAGTCAAGCTATTTTCCAAAGCGCCTGAAGGCAGGACAAGAAGCAACGGGTGGAAACTCATCAAGGAGAGAAGCAACCTGGAACTAAGGAGAAACTTCCTGACAGTGAGAACAATTAATCAGTGGAACAACCTGCCTCCAGAAGCAGTAAATGCTCCAACACTGGAAGTTTTTAAGAAGAGACTGGACAGCCATTTGTCGGAAATGGTGTAGGGTTTCCTGCCTGAGCAGGGGGTTGGACTAGATGACCTTCAAGGTCCCTTCCAACTTTACTACTATTATTATTATTATGTCTGCCCTGTACAGTTTGAGACAAGTGGTTCCCCATCTCTTCTTGAAAACCTCCAGTGTTGGAGCACCCACAATTTCTAGAGGGAAGCTATGCAGTCAGAATAGAGCTGGAAGGGACCATGGAGGTCTTCTAGTCCAGCCCCCTGCCCAAACAGGAGACCCTCTACCATGCCTGTGTTGGGTTTTTATTCTTTTTAAAATGATGCCTAGAAACTGCAGCACTCAGCTTTTTTTTTGCTTTTTTTTTTTTTTAACAAGGCATTGATATATTCCTAAGATATTTGCTGTGGAGGAAAGAAATAATAGCCTCATCAGTTAAAGAGCAATCGTTCTTATTATTCCTGAAAAATCGCGCAAATGTGTCTCTACAAATGTTATTTGATTAACAGATTAGCATCCCCAATTAAATCTTGAGGCTGCACTAATTGTCTGTAGGGTACACTGGATGTTGCCTAAAGCAGGACTAGAACTCCCAGTCATCTCGTGATTGGCCCAAACCCACTCAGCTGGCTTTCATGGCTGAGGCAGGACTAGAACTCCCCGTCTCCTGGTGATTGGCCCATGCCTACTCAGCCAGCTTTCATGGCTGAGGCAGGACTAGAATTCCCAGTCTCCTGGTGATTGGTCCAAACTCACCCAGTCGGCTTTCAGGGCTGAGGCAGGACTAGAATTCCCAGTCTCCTGGTGATGGGCCCAAACCCTACCCAGCTGGCTTTCCTGGCTGAAGCAGGACTAGAATCCCCGTCTCCTGGTGATTGGCCCATGCCTACTCAGCCAGGTTTCATGGTTGAGGCAGGACTAGAATTCCCAGTCTCCTGGTGATTGGTCCAAACTCACCCAGTCGGCTTTCAGGGCTGAGGCAGGACTAGAATTCCCAGTCTCCTGGTGATGGGCCCAAACCCCACCCAGCTGGCTTTCCTGGCTGAAGCAGGACTAGAACTCCCCGTCTCCTGGTGATTGGCCCATGCCTACTCAGCCGGCTTTCATGGCTGAAGCAGGACTAGAATTCCCAGTCTCCTGGTGATTCGTCCAAACTCACCCAGTCGGCTTTCAGGGCTGAGGCAGGACTAGAATTCCCAGTCTCCTGGTGATGGGCCCAAACCCCACCCAGCTGGCTTTCCTGGCTGAAGCAGGACTAGAACTCCCCGTCTCCTGGTGATTGGCCCACGCCCACTCAGCCGGCTTTCATTGCTGAGGCAGGACTAGAATTCCCAGTCTCCTGGTGATGGGTCCAAACCCCACCCAGCTGGCTTTCCTGGCTGAAGCAGGACTAGAACTCACCGTCTCCTGGTGATGGGTCCAAAGTCACCCAGCCGGCTTTCACGCCTAAGGTGGAACTAGAACTCACCATCTCGTTGTTCCTAGCCAAAAACCAAGATGGGTTTTCATAAAACCGAACGTGCAAAATGAAACCCTTCCACTTATTTTTCATCGTCTTAAATAATTTCCCAAAGAACTAATCTTTTTTTTTCTTCTTCTTTTTGGCAGGATCTGCTCATGTCCTTTACTGATGGAGACCAGGACGTCTTCTTTGAACTGTGGGAAGAGCACATCCCTTCGTCGGCTCGGGAGCAGGAAGCCGTGGGTCAGAAACTGGAGTTCTACCTTCACATCCACTTTAGCATCTACCTGCTGAAGCACGCCGTGGGAAAGCCCGTAAATTCCCTTCTCTTAAATCACCTGTCCTAAATTCTTTGGAAAGGAGCCCATCAGAGCAGTGGTTCTCAACCTTTTTAATGCCGCGACCCCCCAACCGGTCGTAAGTCGAGGACTACTCAACTGGTGCAGCACCGTTTTCAGAATGGGACTTTTGGTGGGCTCAGCAGGGCAGAGACAGCCTGGACAATTCCTATTGGCTTTGGAAAGCCAATAGAATTAGACTCTATTCAAGAGAGTCTATTCCATTGGCTTTCAAAAGCCAATAGAATAAAAGGGAGTAGCACAGCTAAGGAAAATGGGAAAAAAATGGCGGACTGCGTTGTTTGGCGACCCCCGTGAAATGGTCGTTCGACCCCAAATGGGGTCCCGACCCACAGGTTGAGAACCACTGCATTAGAGGGATCAGTTTATCCGATGCGGCCCTTTTTCTAATTTGTTTTTTGAGTCCTGGCGTTGATTCACTTAGTTCAGAGGGGACCAACCTTTGAAAAGGGGGGTGGAGCGGGTTGGACTAGATTAGACATGTCAAACTTGCAATGTCACATGACATTGTGCAACGTATCATGACCTCCAAGGTCCCTTCTAACTACTACTACTACTATTATTATTGTTGTTATTATTAGTGATCGTCGCATAGTCAGCCAGATGTTCAGACTGGATTTGGCATTTTTGTCTACCTATCGAGTCCTTCCCAAAGTTCTGGGATAGGTAGATGTGGATGTTTGATGGTATTACAGATCTCGTTGCAGGGTAGAAGCAGTTCCTAGTAAGGCCGCCTTTTGCAATTGACTAATAGTGAATTTGTCAATGCCAATGGTGTTCAAGTGGTGCTCCAGTTGTTTTGGAATTGCACCCAAGGCGCCTATGACTATTGGTATTACCCTTGCTTGCTTTTGCCACAGTTTTTCTATTTCTATTTGTAGGTCTTTGTATTTTGTTATCTTCTCCAGTTCTTTCTCGTCTCTTCTGCTATCTCCAGGCACTGCCACATCCACTATCCAGATTTTCTTGTCCTTCTTATCGACAATTGTTAAGTCCAATGTGTGATGTGGCAGGTGCTTGTCTGTTTGAATTCTGAAGTCCCAGAGCAGTTTAACTTTATCATTTTCTATGACTTTCTCTATGTTATGATGCCACCAGTTCTTGCTTACAGGCAGGTGATATTTCTTGCAGATCTTCCAGGGCACCATTGTTGCTACTTTGTCATGCCGCTGCTTGTAGTCAGTCTGTGCAATCTTCTTGCAGCAACTTACCAGGTGGTCCACTGTTTCTTCAGCTTCTTTGCATCATCATCATCATCATCATCATCATCATTATCATTCTGCCTCATGCTAGGTTCCACTTGAGACAGACAGATAACTCGGTGAATAAGTCAAACAAAGATTACTTTTATTCCAGGTATCCTCAAAACATTAACTCACGGTTATTGCAGAAGTTCTTCCAGAATGTAGGTAGTAATTTGGACTCATCTCACAGGTAAAAAAACCATGGATTTCCCCCTTCTGCGTAAACCTTACATATTGCTGGAGCTCTCAGCCCAGCTACCACATGGCTAGGACTCATGCAGGGGAGTCATAAAAACAGGATGTCTGGTCATAAACACAAGACCCTCCCAGTGACCAACCAGAACGCAGATATAATCATGTAATAACCAAAACTTCATTTCCCAGAAGCCATCTCTTAAGGAGACAATGTTAACCCTTTAAATCAGTGGTTCTCAACCTTTTTAATGCCGTGACCCCAACCGGTCGTAAGTCGAGGACTACTCAACTGATCATAAGTCGAGGACTACCCAACAGTTGTAAGTCGAGGACTTTCCCTGCCCGGGAGCGCCGCACATGCGTGGTGCCGCCCCCTGCGCCGGCCGAGGCGTAGCTGGCAAGCGGCAGAGACAGCGCAGGCCGGCCACCGGCTGGGCCACCAGCTGGCCCAGCCCAAGGGAGGTAAGGCACCCGCCGGGCCCCCCACGCACGCCAGCAACCCTCCCTGCGCCCGCCGGCCTCCCACCTCCCACCCCTGGCCCTCTTTTACTTACATTTTTAGTAGTTGCTCAGCAGGGAGGGGTGGAAACTTCCAGACAGCTCGCCTTCGCTGCAGACAACTTGCAGCATCATTTTCAGAATGGGACTTTTGGCGGGCTCAGCAGGGCAGAGACAGCCTGGACAATTCCTATTTGCTTTCAAAAGCCAATAGAATAAAAGGGAGTAGCACAGCTAAGGAAAAGGGGGGAAAAATGGCGGACTGCGTTGTTTGGCGACCCCCGTGAAATGGTCATTCGACCCCAAATAGGGTCCCGACCCACAGGTTGAGAACCACTGCTTTAAATGCTAAATGCTCCAACACAGTTCTTAAGCTAAATATGCTCTGGCCAGAGATACACTGGTCCAGCACAATTATCATTATCCTTATCATTATTAAATCAGGAATGTACTTCCTGGCCTTCTAGAGTAGTAATTCTCATCCTTGGCAAGTTTAAGGTGGGTGGACTTCAACTCCCAGAATCCCCCAGCCAGCTCTCTGCCAGACAGACTTCTCTGTTGTCTGTGCCATGTCATTGTCCTCTCTCGTCCGGATCGGTTTTTCTGTTTTGTGCGGTTTTTTTCCGTGTCTTTAAGTTGTAGGGTAGAAAACTTGCCTTCCTGTCATTCTTGGCTCCTGTGCAGTGCTTCGTTGTGCCTCCTTCGTAAATTGTCCTCCCAATTTTCCTTTGTTGCTGGAAATGATTTCGCCTCTTGGAGTTTTGTGTTCCGTTCTGTCTTTCACAACCTCCGTTGTAAAATTAATCCATCCTACTATTTTATTGAGAAACTGGAGTGGCACTTATATATTATAGCTCCTTCCCCGCCCCCCCAAGAAATGACACACAAAACCCCTCCTGATCTAAAATTAGATGCTTGAAAAAGACCTTTATTGCCTTGTGCCTCCATTCTAGCATGTGGGTCTAGTTTTGTTTTTTTTAAAAAAATGGCAAAGCTTCCTTCCACCTCTCTCGGGCCCAAAGGCCTTAATGAAAGTTTGATTGGATTTGAGGACCCCTCCATCACGGCCCAGCCCAGAAGCCGGACCCGCTTCGGCTTCCTATTTACAGCCCCCTTGAGCGCACAATCCTCTGGTGTGTGTCTTTGAAAGTAGGAAATTAGAAAGGTCTGGTTTCTGTTTAGCAGCATGTCGTTTTTCACAATTAATGTCCAACCCTAATGTGTCCAAACCCAAGTCTTGCCTGCAAACTCGAGATTCCAAGCTACCCTTTTGATTTTAATGCTGCCTGCTGGTATGTGGGATGCGATATGTTTTGATCCAGCCATGGTTTGATGCATTGGGGTATTAATTAAAAAAAAAACAAGGTAGTTTGCTGTCAAGAGGGGAGATGTTGAAGTTTATTTTCCTCTTGTATTGGGGTGGGGGTGGAGCGGGGGGAATGAGAAAAATCTAAACTTCATGGATGCTTCTTCCTAATTCTCCAGATCAGTCTTCCAAATAGAACGGAATAGAATAGAATGGAATGGAATAGAGAATAGAGAAAAGGAATAGAATAGAATAGAATAGAATAGAATAGAATAGAATAGAATAGAATAGAATAGAATAGAATAGAATAGAATAGAATAGAGAAAAGGAACAGAATAGAATGAGAAAAGGAATAGAATAGAATAGAATAGAATAGAATAGAATAGAATAGAATAGAATAGAATAGAACGGAATAGAGAAAAGGAATAGAATACAATAGAATACAATACAATAGAGCTGGAAGGGACCTTGGAGGTCTTCTAGTCCAGCCCCCTGCTCAAGCAGGAGAACCTATCCCATCTCAGATACGTGACTGTCTATTCTTAAAAACCTCCAGTGATGGAGCTCCCACGATTTCTGGCGGCAACTTCTGTTCCACTGGTTAATCCAGTGGCTTCAGGTGTACAAGTAGTTCTTGACTTACAACCGTT
Source organism: Crotalus adamanteus (assembly GCA_039797435.1). Taxonomy (NCBI): domain Eukaryota; kingdom Metazoa; phylum Chordata; class Lepidosauria; order Squamata; family Viperidae; genus Crotalus; species Crotalus adamanteus. The sequence goes on along the minus strand of CM077922.1, from coordinate 102,484,851 downwards.
TATTTAGTGACCACTTTGAGGTAGATGGTTTTTCCACTACAATTTGAAGTTGCAACAGCACTGAAAAAAGTGACTTAGGACGGGTCCTCGCACTTAACAAATGTCGTGGTCACGTGATCCAAATTCAGACGCTTGGCAACGGGCTCGCATTTATGACCAGCCAAATCAGAAGACAGATTCACTTAACAGCCGTGTGACTCAGCTTTAATCACTTGCAGTGGCAAGAAAGGCCATGAAAATGGGACAAAACTCACTTAATCACTGTTTTGCGTAGCCACAGTGATGGGCGTAAGTCGAGAACTGCCTGTAACTTGTTTTGTCTTTGCCCAAAAACCAGGCAGGCTTTGGAATACTTTCCTACATGATTTGCTGCCAGTGGGATGTTCAGTCAGCGGCAGAGGAGGAATTGGATCGGCCTCAAACTGATTGGCAATCTCTTTCTCGCCACTGCTGGGTCGTGGGAAGGTGTGATTTTTCTCACCCGATTACCTCGAAGGGATAGAAACAAAAGCTTTATAATGATATTTGCAAGGCTGGCATGCTGCCCACGTCCAAAGCTGTGGCAGGCTGGCTTAGTAATCAGATATCCGGATCGCTCAGTTGGCTGTGCAGAAAACTGTTTTCCTGGTGCCAGGAACTCACTTGCGGGCTGCCGGCTTGACGGAAGAGGTGAGAATTGATGTTATCTCAAAAAACAGATAAGTCTGGCTGAGTGGCTTTTCTCCCTTCCCGGCTTTTGAGTCCCTGTTCAATTAAAACTGCCGGGCAAACGTTGAAGTGGGCTTGGGCTGCCTTTGCCCATCATCACGAGTATTTAGAGCGAGTCTCGCAACAGGCGTTGTTGTTTTGGATGGAAACTAACCAAAGAGAGAAGCAAGGTAGAACTAAGGAGGAATTTCCTGACAGTGAGAACAATTAACCAGTGGAACCACCTGCCTCCAGAAGCGGTGAATGCTCCAACACTGGAAGTTTTTAAGAAGAGACTGGACAGCCATTTGTCCGAAATGGTGTTGAGTTTCCTGCCTGAGCAGGGGGTTGGACTAGACAACCTCCAAAGGTCCCTTCCAACATTATTATTATTATTATTATTATTATTATTATTATTATTATTATTATTATTATTATTAACAAGCAAGGCAGCACCATAGCCTAAACCAGGGGTAGGTTACCTTGGCTCTTTTATGACTTTTGGACTTCAACTCCCAGAATTCCTCAGCCAGCATGGGGGAACTATGGCCCCCTCATGACTCGTGGACTTCAACTCCCAGAATTCCTGAGCCAGCATGAGGGAAACCTTGGCCCCTTCATGACTCGTGGACTTCAACTCCCAGAATTCCTCAGCCAACATGGGGAAACTTTGGCCCCTTCATGACTTGTGGACTTCAATTCCCAGAATTCCTGATCCAGCATGGCTCAGCTTGGAAACCTTTCCCTTTCCCCTCAGCATGGCTGGTTCAGGAATTCTGGGAGTTGAAGTCCACGAGTCATAAAAGAGCCAAGGTGGCCTACCCCTGGTCTAGGGTTTCCTGCCTGAGCAAGGGGTTGGACTAGATGACCTCCAAGGTCCCTTCCAACTCTATTATTATAGTTGGACGTGAACCTCAGTCAACTGAACATTCACATTGGCTGGCGCCGATGGTTGACACGGGTTGCTGCCAGCATCCTAGGTGTCAACCAGGTATCTCCTTAAAATGGAAAATGTTCTGAGTAGCCCAGTTTTTTGTAGCTTTGCTGGAGTTATTATTGCAGGAAGCTGCAGTTTCTTGATGACTTTTGCAAAGTTTTTGGACCTAGTTCCCAGTGCCCCGATGACCATGGGTACCATTGTTACACATTTCGTCCATAATCGCGCAGTTTCGATGGCCAGGTCGCGATATTTCATAATTTTTTTCCAGTTCTTTTTCTTCCACTCTGGCATCTCCCGGTACAGCGATGTCAATCAGCTGTACGCTTCGGTTCTCTACAACTGTGATATCCGGCGTGTTGTGTTCCAAATGGCGATCTGTCTGTATTCGGAAGGCCCACCAGATCTTCACCCTCTCATTCTCGACAACTTTTCCCACCCTACGTTCCCACGGCTTTTGGGACACAGGCAAGTCGTACTTTTTTATGACTTTTTAAATTGATCCCAGTGGATCAATTTAGCGACTCGGTCATGTCTAGCTTTGTAGTCAGTTTGTGCGATTTTCCTGCCCTCGCAGATGAGGTGTGAAACCGTTTCAACTTTGTCATTGCAAAGTCGGCAATTTGGGTTGTCAGTGGATTTTTGCATCTTTGCTTTCATGGCCTTAATTTGTCGTGCTTGTTCTGGAGCAGCCAGTATTAAGCCTTCCGTTTCTTTCTTGATGGTTCCCATCTTAAGACGTGCCCGTGTCAAGTTGTTATCACATTTTCCTTCAATGTTATTCAAATGCTGTCCATGCAGAGTTTTGGTTTTCCATCTATTTAATCTGTCATCCTTATATCCTTCCTTTGTTTCTGTTATTTTTATAGTGCTCTCTGTTTTCACAGCCTGCAGCAGTTTTTCTGCACTTTGATTCACATAATCATTCAAACTTCCCTTTTCTTCTTCTACAGAAGACTCGCTGGAGTCTTCTCCAGCACCATAGTTCAAAGGCCTCCATTCTTTGGCCTTTCTCAGCCTTTCTTATGGTCCAACTTTCACAGCCATACATTGCAACTGCTCTTGGGCATCCGCTATTCTACGCAAACCCTAACGCCGATCTATGTTTCTTTCTTTTCTCAGGATAAAGCAGCTTTGGATGAAAGGATCGCGTATTTTAAAACCTACCTGGAGACCAAAGGGGCAGCTTTGAGCCAGACAACCGAATTCCTCCCTTTCTACGCCCTGCCTTTTGTTCCCAACCCGATGATCCACCCATCCTTCAAAGAACTTTTCCAGGTATGTCCTTGATTGGATCAGGAATGGCGCCTGCACTCCTCCTTGGTCAAGACTGACGGGTGCAGCATAACGCTTAGCCCAGTGGTGGCGAACCTATGGCACGGGTGCCAGAGGCGGGACTCAGAGCCCTCTCTGTGGGCACTTCTCTGAACTGCTGTTGGCGGGTTGCAGAGCCCCAGAGTGTGCCGGTCGAGGGGCTGGCAGGTTGTGGCTGCTGACGGACACTGTCGGCCCCCATGTGCTCGCTGGCCTCTGTGTGCGGGGGCCGATGGTGTCAGGCAGCAGCTGTCCCAGCCCCTGCCTTGCCTTGCCCTGAGATAGTGGCACCCCCAGTCTGCCTTGCCTCACCCCGCAGGACGAGCCTCCTACCCACCAGGCCACCTGCCAGAGAGCCCCTGGATCTCCCCCAACCTTGCCCGGCCCCCACAGGCATCCCTCCCCACGAGCAACATTGAGGTGACCATGCCCACCTTGGCCACACCCACCCAGTCTGCCATGACCACCACAGCCACGCCCACCCAATGGGCCACGCCCACCTGGCACCCGGCAATAAATAAGTGGGTTTTGGGTTGCAGTTTGGGCACTCGGTCTCTAAAAGGTTCACCATCACTGGCTTAGCCTAAGCAAGGTTGGGAACTCAGAGCCAGAGGGAACTCAGAGTTTGGTAGTTGTTAAGGAGATGGCTGCTCTGTCCCAGCCTATGCGAGTCCTTGTTACGCTCACCAGGAGAAAACCTTCTTCCAAACAAGCAGTCTGGAAACGACACAAATAGTTGCCTTCGGTCACCAGCACCTCCCACACCTTCCCTTTTATAATTCAGCCCTTCCTAATGCCTTCTCCTTTGCCTTTGGAGCCGCCCCATTGCATTCCTCTGTCCTACTCGCTTCTCTTGCATCCGGGATTTGTCCCAGCTGTTCTTCATCACTGTCCAGCTCGGACTCCCAGCACAGCTGTGTCTCAGCTTGAGCGCGAGTAGAGGGGCCAGGCTCCTCGTCTGACTGTAAGTCTTGGAGCTCCTCAGAGTCTTCCTCTGCCTCTGATGTCACTCCAGGCTCCTCCTCCTCATCCTCTGATTCCTCAGACTCAGCTACCGGGTTTACTGGCTGGCGAGGAATCACAACAATGGCCTAGAAAGCAGGAGGTGTTGAGTTCTAGTTCCACCATAGGCATGAAAGCCAGTTGGGTGACTTTGGGCCAGGAGACGGTGAGTTCTAGTCCTGCTTTAAGCCCTAAAGCCAGCTGGCTGACTTTGGACCAATTTCCAGGAGACGGTGAGTTCTAGTCCTGCTTTAGCCAGCTGGGTGAATTTGGGCCAATCACCAGGAGACAGTAAGCTCTAGTCCTGCTTTAAGCACTAAAGTCAGCTGGATTAGGGCCAGCCCCTCTCTCTGAGCCCAATTTACCTCACAGCGTAGTTATGGGAGAAGAGGAGAAGGAATATTATGTATGTTTGCCACTTTGAGTTACTTATAAGCTAATTTAAAAAAAACCCCTCCCTTTTACAACCTGTAAATGGAGGTAGTGACGGATTTTATCTTCCTGGGCTCCAAGATCACTGCAGGTGGGGACTGCAGCCAAGAAATGAAAAGATGCTTGCTCCTGGGGAGGAAAGCTATGGCAAATCTAGACAGCATACTAAAAAGCAGAGACGTCACCCTGACAACAAAAGTGCGTATAGTCAAGGCCATGGTTTTCCCAGTTGCACTGTATGGCTGTGAAAGTTGGACCATAAGAAAGGCTGAGCGCCAAAGAATGGAGGCCTTTGAACTCTGGTGCTGGAGAAGACTCCAGCGAGTCCTCTGGACTGCAAGGCGATCAAACCGGTCAGTCCTGGAGGAGGTCAACCCCGACTGCTCTTTAGAAGACCAGATCCTGAAGTTGAAACTCAAGTCCTTTGGCCACCTAATGAGCAGGAAGGACTCCCTGGAGAAGAGCCTGATGCTGGGAAAGACGGAGGGCAAGAGAAGAAGGGGACGACAGAGAAGGAGGTGGCTGGATGGAGTCCCTGAAGCAGGAGGCGTGAGCTTCAATGGACTCCAGAAGATGGTAGAGGACAGGAAGGCCTGGAGGAACGTTGTCCGTGGGGTCGCGATGGGTCGGACACGACTTCGCAACTAACAACAGCAAAGCCCAAATCACTTCTGCTAAAGCATGCCGTGTGTTTTTGTTCAGTTGAAATTATTTGAAAATAACTGACCTCTTCTCTTAATCTTTGGAACATGACTTGGATATCCAAGGTCAAAACTAAGGCAGATTTTTAAAAAAAAATAATTTAAAAAAAATTATTTCTCCCTATCTATAAACACTGGGCACTGGTGAATTAGGTCTTTTGCTGGAGAAGACTCGTGTCTTTTGCTGGAGAAGACTCCTGCGAGTCCCCTGGACTGCAAAGCGATCCAACCGGTCAGTCCTGGAGGAGATCCAACCCCGACTGCTCTTTGGAAGGCCAGATCCTGAAGCTGAAACTCAAGTACTTTGGCCACTGAATGAGAAGGAAGGACTCCCTGGAGAAGAGCCTGATGCTGGGGAAGATGGAGGGCAAGAGAAGAATGAGGTGGCTGGATGGAATCCCTGAAGCAGTAGGCGTGAGCTTCAAGGGACTCCAGAAGATGGGAGAGGACAGGAAGGCCTGGAGGGACGTTGTCCATGGTGGTCGTGATGGGTCAGACACGGCTTCGCAACTAACAACAACAATGTCCTCAACTTACGACCACAGTTGAGCTTAAAATTTAGGTGGCTAAGTGAGAAATTTGTTAAGCGAGTTTGGCCCTATTTTATGACTCTTCTTGCTGCACATTTGTGAAATGAATTGTTGCAGTTGTTAAATTTGTCACCTGGTTGTTAAGTGAATCCGGCTTCCCCATGGATTTGGTTTGTCAGAAGGTCACAAAAGGCAATCACCGGACCCCGGGATGCTGCGACCGTCATAAACATGAGTCAGTTGTCAGGCACCCAAATGTAAATCACGTGACCGTGGGGATGCTGAAACGGTCATAAGTGTGAAAAATAGTCATCATTCCCTTTTTTCAGGGCTGTCGTAACTTCAAGCGGTCACTAAGCGAACATAAGTCGAGAATTACCTGTGCTACATATAAAATAAACAACCACAAAGGCAATAAGAAAGAAAAGATTACAGGTACGCCAAAAAGGGGGGAAAAATGAAACGATAAAGAAGCGTGCCCAACCTATCTCGAATCAACTTTAAACGTTGAACGTGCATCGTCCGCCCTGATTGAATGTTGGAAAATAGATCTCAAATAAATCTAGTAGATTCCCCCCTCTTGCACAATTGGGTCTACAAATAATTATGCACCTTCTCGTCTACACTTTACTATATCAGCAGTCCTCAACTTAGAAAAGTTCATTTAGTGACCATTCAAAGTTACAACGGTGCTGAAAAAAGTGACGTAGGACCATTTTTCACACTTAGGACTGTTGCAGCCTCCCTGTGATCAGCATTCAGACTCTAGGCGGCTGACTCCTATTTAGGATGGTCGCAGCGTCCCCCGGGGTCACTTGACCCCCTTTTGCAACTTTCTGGCAAGTAATGTCTATGAGGGAAGCCAGATTCGCTTAATGACCGTGTGACTAATTTAGGAACTGCAGTAATTCACTCAACGAAAGTGGTGAGAAATGTCGTAAAACGGGGCAAAACTCCTTTAACAAATTTCTCACTTGGGCCAAGACTACAGGACTGCCTGTATTTGGAATATTACTGTTTTGCATCACAGTTACTTAAAAGATCTCTCAAAATATGCAAATCTAATATCAGTCATTCGGGCCGACCCAACGTCTGTGTCAACGCTGCTAACATTGGATGTTTTTGCATTGACAACAGAGGGAAATGGAGCCCTCTTTTTCCCTTTTGCTTTTAGAGTCAGATGATGCTGGGAGGGGGAGATATGAATGTGAATCCAGCTAGACATAACAACACTAAATTTAGCATGAGGATCAAGGTTATTGTAACCAGAGCTGATAAGGAGTTGGCAGGCTGGAGAACTGGAAGCCCCGCTTCAAGCTAATTGGGGAATGTGATTTATGACTGTTAATTGGAGGAGAGAATTGTGCTTGGATACTATGTGCTCAGGGGAGGAGAATTCAGTTTTTGGCCTTGATTATGCAGTGCCGATATTGTGCTACTCGAATAAAAGATCCTTTAAGGCAGGGCTTTTCAACCAGTGGTATGGGTACCACATGTGGCACATTGGCACCTGGCAGGTGGTACGCACCAGCTGGAATGTTGCAGCCTCTCCAGGGTCTTGTGATTTACATTCAGATGCTTGGCAACTGATTCATATTTATGACGGTCACAGTGTCCCAGGGTCATGTGAAGTGACCAAAACCTGCTGCAACTATCCAGCAGACGGGGGAAATAAAAACCAAACACCCCCCACCCCACCCCCACTGCCAATGTTCAACAGAAATGCTCACAACAATGAAAACCTCGGACAGGAGGAAGAGCTCCTCCGGGTGGGCAGGCAGGCGTCTTGCTCGGCTGTGGCTTGGGGGGCACTTTTTTCAGTGCCGTTGTAACTTTGAACAGTCACTAAGCGCACTGTTGTAAGTCGAGGACTACCTGTACTTTATCACTTTTTTCCTTTTTTTTTTTTTTGGTCATCAAGTTTTTGACACCTTGCTAGGCGACTGGTGGTGCTCAGATGTTGCCATATCCAAAAAGTGGTACAATGGGTGAAAAGGTTGAAAAGCCCTGCTTTAAGGTAAACAATGCCTCAACGTTCTTTTGAAGAGTGTCATCTGTCGGAAGCATGACAGCCTGTCAATTGTTAAAGAAAAAACTCTTTCAAATAAATCCACTAAAATAAGCTAATCTGTAAAGCCCTCTGTTAACAGTCCGTTCTTGTATTAAAACTCGCGGAAACGGCACTTAACGGCTTCCAGCGCCTTACAAAATTATCCTAAATTTGAACTTGCGGAGATGGCAAAACCAAGGAGCTCTACGTACAAGAATTCTCATCAGTGGGTGTGTTTGTTTTTTCCAGGATTCTTGGGAATCTGATCTGAAAACAAGGCTGGAAGAATTTCTGTCTGCCACGCTGAAGGCCAACGAGAGCCCAAGGCTTCTGACCTTATATGTATCCTTTACAAAACGCCTTAAGAGAAAGCAGTTGAACCGATGGGAAAGGAACTCTTTTCAGACTGCAAATTCAGTGGGGAATTACACTGTAGACAACTGGGATGTTATCCTACGATATAAATTGGAGAAAACATTTTCTCAGGCTGAGAATCATGCGAGCCTTTAGCAGCCTCTGGCGGTGTTGTTAAGTCTCGCCTTAGAAGCGGCACACACACGCAGTTTAGCCGGTTGATAATGTAGCAATTCAATTGGGTCACCCAGATCCCTTTTTTTTAGAATGGAATGGAATGGAATGGAATGGAATGGAATAGAAGATGGAATGGAATGGAATAACGAATAGAATAGAGTAGAATAGAATGGAACGGAATGAAATGGAATTGGAATTGGAATAGAACTGAAAGGGACCTTGGAGGTCTTCTAGTCCAGCCCCATGTGCGAGCAGGAGAACCTATACCATCTCAGAGTCTGTTCTTAAAAACTTCCAACCTATTCAACCTATTCCTTTCCTAGCAAACTACAAATCTTTATCTGATAAAAGAGAATATTAGTAGCCGAGAGCTGAAGAGCGAAGTACTTGGTCCTCTCTGAGCTTGGGGCTTTTCTTGCAGATATTTCATGGCCCAATTAGGGATATGATGCTCAACAAACAGGGATAGGATGGTGATAGGGATTATGATGCTCAACAAACAGGGATAGGATGCTGATAGGGACATGATGTTCAACAAATGGATAGGATGCTGATAGGGACATGATGCTGAACAAACAGGGATAGGATGCTGATAGGGATATGCTGAACAAACAGGGATAGGATGCTGATAGGGATTATGCTCAACAAACAGGGATAGGATCCTGATAGGGATTATGATGTTCAACAAACAGGGATAGGATGGTGATGGGAATATGATGCTCAACAAACAGGGATAGGATGCTAAACAAAAGCCCCTTTTCCTTAGCTCTCATCCTCTCGCAACGCAGAAAGAAAACACGCAATGCAGCCAAGGTAAATACATAGATAAAGAAATTGGGATTTTTCAGCTCTCTGTGGTAGCTCTCAAGATGGTACAATATTTACCTAGTCCTCAACTTACAACTATAATGAAGCCTGACCCTCATGATCATAAGTCACGATGGCCTTAAAACGGGTCAGTAATGCAACGGGCCTGATTTTACAACCTTTTGTGTGCGCAGTTGTTAAGTGAACGCTGCGGCTGTTAAATAAACCAAAGATTAGCTGTGGGTGGGGTTGTGCCCTAAAACAGAAATAAAGTCCTCGTCTTACGGTAATTCATTTAGTGACCGTTCAAAGTCACTAAAAAAAGTGACTTAACGGCCGTGGCTCACACATACGACCGTTGAAGAATCCTAATGGGGACGTGATCTGCATTCAGATGCTTGGCAGCCATCTCATACTTACGACGGTCGCAGTGTCAAGTGATCCGTTTTTGCGACCCCCCGACAAACAAAAGTCCCTGGGGGAGCCGGATTCACTTAACAGCTTCACAACGGCAGTGATTCTCTTAACGACCGCGGGAAGAAAAGTGGTAAAATTGGGCAAAAGCTCCCTTAACAACCATCTCACTTAGCAACCTAAATTTTGGGCTGAATTGCGGTCGTATGTCGAGGACTGCCTTTTTTGCAGGTTTTCTGGTTTTTTTTCTTCTTTTTTTTCTGGCAAACATAGGTGGCCCTCCACTGACAGCCATCCGTTTAGTGACCGAAATTAACACAAAGACCGTCTTTTTTGTGTTTTTTTCTTTTTCTTTTTTCTTTTATGTCTCCTTGGACTTTCATTTACTTTTGTATTATATATCCCAGCTTTGTTCTGAAGGAAATAAAAATATAGGAAATATATCAGTGACCGAAGTTAAAAAACGCACCAAAAAGTGTGACTTAGGACTGCAAGTTTCGCTGCGGTCACGGGAAACTAACTCAGATGGCTTGGCAACCGATTCGAATTTACGATGGTTGCAGTGTGCCCTGGGGTAACGCGATCCCCTTTTGCGACCTTCTGACCAGCAAAGTCAATGGGGGGGAAGCCTGATTTGCTTAACGACCGTGTTACCGACTTAACAACTGTGGCGAGAAAGTTCATAAAATGGGGCAAAACTCCCTTCAAAAGTGTCTTGCTTAGCCACAGACGTTTTGGCTTCCATTTTGGTTGTAGGTTGAGGTTGTAAGTTGGTTGTAAGGAATGCCACTAACCCTGGCCCAGGGGTAGGCAACCTCGGCTCTTTTATGACTCGTGAACTTCAACTCCCAGAATTCCTGAGCCAGCATGGCTCAGCTTGGAAACCTCTCGCTTTCCCCTCAGCATGGCTGGCTCAGGAATTCTGGGAGTTGAAGTCCGCAAGTCATAAAAGAGCCAAGGTTGCCTACCCCTGATCTAGGTAAAGTGGGCTTCAACTCCCAGAATTCCTGAGCCAGCCTGGCTCAGCTTGGAAACCTCTCCCTTTCCCCTCAGCATGGCTGGCTCAGGAATTCTGGGAATTGAAGTCCACGAGTCATAAAGCGGCCTAGGCCTAGGTCAGGGGTAGGCAACGTTGGCTCTTTTATGACTCGTGGACTTCAACTCCCAGAATTCCTGAGCCAGCATGGGGGAACTATGGCCCCTTCATGACTCGTGGACTTCAACTCCCAGAATTCCTGAGCCAGCATGGCTCAGCTTGGAAGCCTCTCCCTTTCCCCTCAGCATGGCTGGCTGAGGAATTCTGGGAGTTGAAGTCCACAAGTCTTCAAGAGGCCAAGTTGGAAGAGCCCTGATCTAACTTAACATGGAGAAAAAAGAGAGAACAAAACAAGAGTTTTGGGAACAAACTGGGAACGCTTAGTCAGCCTCCGTTCTTACTACATCACTACAACGCTCTTGTTTTCTCACTTCGTCCCTTCCGATCCTTGGCAGAAACATTGCAGCAGCTTCACCAGCAGCTGGTGGAGTCCGAACGGAAAACCATGACCTACCTCAAGCGGTTCAACAAAATCCAGGCCGATTATCACAACCTCATTGGCGTCACAGCTGAGCTGGTGGACTCGCTGGAGGCTACTGTGAACGGCAAGATGGTAAGGACATCCCTGGAACTGACATCCGGGTCTGGGGGCTGTAGGGGTCAAAAAGGTCAAGAGGGCGGCTGTGACTGGGCGGTCAAGACCTCACCCCTTTTTTCTGCACATGAGCAGACAAGACCCCAGCCCTATTTTTGCACAGGTCACATGGGCAGTCAAGACCCCCGCCCCTATTTTTAAAGAGGTCACATGGGCAGTCAAGACCCCAGCCCTATTTTTAAAGAGGAACATGAGCAGACAAGACCCCTACTCCTATTTTTGCACAGGTCACATGGGCAGTCAAGAACCCACCCCTATTTTTAAAGACTTAATATGGGCAGTCAAGACCCCAGCCCTATTTTTGCACAGGTCACATGGGAAGTCAAGACCCCCACCCCTATTTTTAAAGAGGTCACATGGGCAGTCAGGACCCCAGCCCTTTTTTTGCACAGGTCACATGGGCAGTCGACCCCACCCCTGTTTTTAAAGAGGTAATATGGGCTGTTAAGACCCCACCCCTTTTTTACACAGGTCACATGGGCAGTCAAGAACCCACTCCTATTTTTAAAGAAGTAATATGGGCAGTTAAGACCCCAGCCCTATTTTTAAAGAGGTCACATGGGCAGTCAAGACCCCAGCCCTATTTTTGCACAGGTCACTTGGGCAATCAAGGCCCCCACCCCTATTTTTAAAGAGGTAATATGGGCTGTTAAGACCCTACCCCTTTTTTACACAGGTCACATGGGCAGTCAAGTCCCCACTCCTATTTTTAAAGCGGTCACATGGGCAGTCAAGATCCCACCCCTTTTTTACACAGGTCACATGGGCAGTCAAGACCCTACCCCTATTTTTAAAGAGGTAATATGGGCTGTTAAGACCCCAGCCCTTTTTTTACACATGTCACATTGGCAGTCAAGACCCCACCCCTATTTTTAGAGCGGTCACATGGGCAGTCAAGACCAGCACTCCTATTTTTGCACAGGTCACACAGGCAGACAAGACCCCCACCCCTATTTTTGCACAGGTCTCGTGTGCAATGCATGTGAAAAAGGATTAGGGCTTCAATTACACGGTTTCACCTCTTGTGTCAGAAATACAGGTAGTCCTCAACTTACGACCACAACTGAGCCCCAAATTTCTCTTGTTAAATGAGACGGTGGTTAAGTGAAGTTTTGCCCTCTTTTACGACCTTTCCTGCCACGGTCCTTAAGCGAATCGCTGAAGTTGTTTAGATAGTCGCACGGTTGTTAAGTGAATCTAGCCCCCCCCATTGACTTGGCTTGTCAGAAGGTCGCCACAGGGGATCACGTGACCCCCCCGGGGACACTGCAACCGTCATAAATACGAGTCAGCAGCCAAGAGTCTGAATTTTGATCACATGACCCTGGAGATCCTGCAAAAAATCGTATATGTGAAAAACTGTCATAAATCACTTTTTTCAACGCCGTCGTAACCAAACAGTCGTTAAGTCGAGGACTAGCTGTAATTTCTTTTACCCTCCTGCAGGAAAGATAACAGAGGCATATAATTGTAATTGTCTTGACTTTAGTGTTTTTTTAACCTTTTAATGCCTCACATCTTAACGTTCTTAACCTTCTAGTCCAGGGGTAGGCAACCCTGACTCTTTTATGACTCGTGGACTTCAACTCCCAGAATTCCTGAGCCAGCATGGGGGAACTATGGCCCTTTCAGAATTCCCAGAATTCCTCGGCCAGCCTGGCTCAGCTTGGAAACCTCTCCCTTTCCCCTCAGCATGGCTGGCTCAGGAATTCTGGGAGTTGGAAGTCCACGAGTCATAAAGGGGGCCATAGTGGTGTCTGAGTTTACATTTGCTAATACATATTTAATTCCTAATCCTTTATTCTTTCCTTTAGCCATTGATAAAGTAAGTCCCAAGTTTGATAATATTCCATTTCTTCTTTTTCTTTCAGTCTCATAGTCAGTCTGTCCGTCTCTGCGCATTCTATTTTTTTATTATTATTATTATTTCTTCATCTGATGGTATTCCTTCCTTTTTCCAGCATTGCGTAAATATAATTCTTGCCGCTGTTGTGACGTGCAAAATCAAATATAAAGCTTTGTTTGTTAATCTTTTCTGGCATTATACCTAATTTTAAAAAGTTCAGATTTAAAATCTACATGTTCTCTCAACATTTTTTCCTAGCCAGATATGTATCTTTTTCCAGTAACTCTTTATTTTGTCCCATCTTTTTTTATCAACCTGAAAATCTGGAGATCTCCTTTATAAAAAAAAGCCTCGGATTTCCACACTTTGGGGGGGGGGGAGATGAACTATTTTAGTTGTTACTCCCAGATCTCGCCAGACGGTGGCACTGTTGAGTTGAGTGTCAGCATGACTCTAACCGAATTCAGGGCGGTTTGAAAATCAAATGTGATGGCGTCAATCTGCATTTTATGGTGCTGGATTTCATTGATTAATAGAATCCTAAAAGCAGGAAAGAAACACCCCCCCCCCCAAAAAAAAGCTTGATCTTCCTTACCCTCAAATCAGAATAAAGCTGGAAGGGACCTCGGAGGTATTATAGTCCAACCCTCTCCTCAAACATTTCAGACACGTGACTGTCCAGTCTCTTCTTAAAAATTTCCCATGATGGAGCGCCCACAACATCTAGTGGCAAGGTGTTCCACTGGTTCATTGTCCTCACTGTTAGGAAGTTTCTCCTTAGTTCCGGGTTGCTTCTCTCCTTGATGAGTTTCCATCCATCGTTTCTTGTTTTGCCTTCTCGTGCTTGGGAAAACAAGTTGACCCCCCATCTTCTTTGGGGCAGCCCCTTAAATATTGCAAGACTGCTATCATGTCCCCCTTAGTCCTTCTTTTCTCTAAACTAGCAAACCCAACTCCTTCCTTAGATATGAAAGCCAACTGGGTGACTTTAGGCCAGTCACTAGTTTTTCAGTGCCGTTGTAACCTGGAACGGTCACTAAATGAACGGTTGTAAGTCAAGGACTACCTGGACTTCAAAGCACTTTGACCGGTGGGACTTGAGCAGTTCCAATTTTGCTGTTTTCCTCCCATATTGGTGAAAACCATTGGGGAGGGGGTCGGTCTTCTCGACCACCCCCTCAAAACCTGTTTATCTTTCCAGTTGTGGTTGTGGTTGTTTTTAAAGGGAAACAAGGATCTAACTTTCCTTATTGGGGTTTGTGGCTTACCTCGCAGATCACCCCGGAAGACCTGCAGAGTGTCTGCTTGCGTCTGTTTAGCAATCAGATGAAGCAAAGCGTTGCGCATAGCATAGACTTCACCAGGCCCGGCACTGTAAGTATAATTGTGGGAGGGATTTTTTGTGTGTATGCGGGTGCTACCTGTGTTGTGTTTCTGAGTATTTTGGCCGCAGGCTCCCTCCCTCATGCAGAGATGAAGACTTTCAGTCATCCAGGCCAAGGTGTCTGAAGGTTGAATCCTTGAACTGGACCAACTGGGCAATGCTAGGCTGCATTAACAGAGGGATAGAATCAAGATCAGGTGAAATGTTAATACCACTTTACAAGGCCTTGGTAAGGCCACACCTGGAATATTGCATCCAGGTTTGGTCACCATGGTGTAAAAAAGATGTCGAGACTCTAGAAAGAGTACAGAGAAGAGCAACAAAGATGATCAGGGGACTGGAGGCTAAAAGATACAAGGGACGGTTGCTGGAATTGAGTATGTCCAGTTTAATGAAGAGAAGGACAAGGGGGGACATGATAGCTGTGTTCCAGTATCTCAGGGGCTGCCCCCCAAAAAAGGGAGTCAAGCTACTCTCCAAAACCCCTGAAGGCAGGACAAGAAGCAACGGATGGAAACTCATCAAGGACAGAAGCAACGTAGAACTAAAGAGAAACTTCCTCACAGTGAGAACAATTGACCAGTGGAACAACATGACACCAGAAGCGGTGAATGCTCCAACACTGGAAGTTTTTAAGAAGAGACTGGACAGCCATTTGTCTGAAAAGGGTTTCCTGCCTGAGCAGGGGGTTGGACTAGATGACCTCCAAGGTCCCTTCCAACATTATTATTATTATTATTATTACATAATTTTTTGTGAGCTCAAGACTTTTCGCTGCTCATCTAAGCAGCTTCATCAGTCAGAGTGAGCCAGCAATGAAACGTCTCAAGTTCACAAAAATTTGTCCCAGGCGCCATGATTCAACCTTCAGATATCCGTGCCGGAATGACGGAGGTTTTTCGCTGACACCTGGCAAGGCATTTTGGGTTCCTGCGATAAGAATCGGTATGTTCCAACATACAACTCAAGTTATGTTCTAACCGACTTGCCGTGACTAATGAAGCTGCTTGGATGAGCAGCGCAATGTTGGCAGGATTTAACCTTTTATTTCAAAGGTGTTTTTTTTTCCTTGGTTTATAATGCAAAACACAAAAGAAAATGCTAGGAAACTGAGGCGGAAGGGAAGGGAAGAGTGTCGGGGAAAAAAGGGAAGAAAGAAAAGGCGTTGACTTCAGACTCCTTTTGACACAGTAGAAGAAGAGACAGGTGGTCCTCGGCTTACAACCACAGTGGAGCCCATGATTGATGTTGCTAAGTGAGGTTTTGCCCCATTTTACGACTTGTCTGGCCACAGTTGTTTTAAGGGAATTGCTGCAGTTGTTGACTAAGTAAGACGGTGGTTAAGTCAAGATCAGGTGAAGTGTTAATACCACTTTACAAGGCCTTGGTAAGGCCACACTTGGAATACGGCATCCAGTTTTGGTCACCATGATGTAAAAAAGATGCTGAGACTCTAGAAAGAATACAGAGAAGAGCCACAAAGATGATCAGGAGACTGGAGGCTAAAACATATAAGGAACAGTTGCTGGAATTGGGGATGTCTAGTTTAATGAAGAGAAGGACGAGGGGGGACATGATAGCAAGGTTCCAACATCTCAGGGGCTGCCCCAAAGAAGAGGGAGTCAAGCTCTTCTCCAAAGCGCCTGAAGGCAGGACAAGAAGCAACGGATGGAAACTAACCAAGGAGAGAAGCAACCTAGAACTAAGGAGAAACTTCCTGACAGTAAAAACAAATAACCAGTGGAACAACCTGCCTCCAGAAGCGATGAATGCTCCAACACTGGAAGTTTTTAAGAAGAGACTGGACAGCCATTTGTCTGAAATGGTATAGGGTTTCCTGCCTGAGCAGGGGGTAGGACTAGATGACCTCCATGGTCCCTTCCAACTTTATTATTATTATTACTGTAAATGTGAGCCAGTTGCCAAGCGTCTGAATTTCGATCACGTGACCATGGGGGAATGCTGCGACGGTCGTAGGTGTGAAAAACGGTCTTAAGTCATTTTTCCCAGGGCCATTGCAAACTTGCGAACGGTCGCTAAACTAGCTGTTGTAAATTGAGGACGACCTGCAATAGCGTCAGAGCTAAACTTTTTACTTTTTACCTAATAGTGTAAATTCGCCATTTCTATGAACAGCAAACCACCTATCTAATCAGTCAAACCCAAAATCAGCGTTTCCTTTTTTTTTTTCCCCCACCTCGAGCACAAAGTCCAGAAGCGGTTTCCAAGCAGAAACGAAAGTCATTGCGGTTTGGGGACTTTTTTTCCTTCCTCTTTAATCAAATCAAGTCAGCCATCTCTGCTTACTCCATCGATTTTTGCAGCCATCCGCCCATTGTTCAACCTTGAAACCCACATGGGGATGTTTCGGATGGCTTCAGCCACCTTCAGCCCAGAACTTTTCAAGGGTTCTCCTCCTCCGAAACTGCAGCCCTGTACAAAGTCCTAAAATGTTGGCTTTGCAGCTTTTATCTAGTTCCTTTCCGCCACATTATGCAGGTTTTTGTTCCTATTTCTATTTACGCTGAGAGAACAAGATTGCAAAGGTGTGGCTTGGCCAAGGCCAGGTATTTTCGACTGATGACTCACGTCTAGATTGGGCTGTCTATCCCGTGGAAAGAGAGATATCGGTGTAGGTGCAAGAGGGGGCAGTGTCTTTGATGGCTTTGAGCAGAGTTTAATCAGGAATTTGAATCCAATCTACTAGAAGTACAATAACTCAAGAAGTGTGGGAAACTGTAAAAATATGATCATAAAAGCCCAGTCCAACACAATACCACTGAAAAAGAAAAACAAGAAATCCAAGAAGAAACCAGCATGGCTGCGCAAAGATCTCTATGACAGTGGTTCTCAACCTGTGGGTCGGGACCCCATTTGGGGTCGAACGACCATTTCACAGGGGTCGCCAAACAACGCAGTCCGCCATTTCCCCCCCCCCCTTTTCCTTGGCTGTGCTACTCCCTTTTATTCTATTGGCTTTTGAAAGCCAATAGAATAAACTCTCTTGAATAGAGTCTAATTCTGTTGGTTTTCCAAAGCCAATAGGAATTGTCCAGGCTGTCTCTGCCCTGCTGAGCCCACCAAAAGTCCCATTCTGCAAACGGTGCTGCACTAGTTGAGTAGTCCTCGACTTACGACCGGTTGAGTAGTCCTCGACTTACGACCGGTTGGGGGTCGCAGCATTAAAAAGGTTGAGAACCACTGCTCTATGATAAACTGAAAGAAGCTTTATCTTAGATAATTTTGGGTAGAAGGGGCACCTGCCCACCTGAGAGAGGTATATAACGGAAGAAACCCAGCCTTTGTTTTTGACAGTGATTGTCTAAAAAAAAGGCCACTAGCTTATACACTAAATTCTCGGCCTTTTTCCTAAGCAACTTAAATTTCAGAAACTTAATTTGTCAAATGAAAAATGTTCTGGGTATGAATTTAAGAGCAGAGGTGTGTTTTAGATAACATGAAAGGTTTTTTTTGTTTTTGTTTTTTTAAAGCAGGGTTTTTTTTTCCCCAACCTCTTTTTCATCTTTTCAAAACGTTCTGCTGGATGACGGAATGATTGGATTTGCGTCTGCTCGGTTTAAGGAGCAGAGCCAATTTAGTCTAGTGGTTAAAGTGCTGGTCTACAAACCAGGAGACCGTGAATTCTAGTCCTTCCTTAGGCATGAAAGCCAACTGGGTGACTTTAGGCCAGTCACTAGGAGACCGTGAATTCTAGTCCTTCCTTGGGCATGAAAGCCAACTGGGTGACGTTAGGCCAGTCACTAGGAGACCGTGAATTCTAGTCCTTCCTTGGGCATGAAAGCCAACTGGGTGACGTTAGGCCAGTCATTAGGAGACTATGAATTCTAGTCTGTCCTTGGGCATGAAAGCCAACTGGCTGACTTTAGGCCAGCCACTAGGAGACCGTGAATTCTAGTCCTTCCTTGGGCATGAAAGCCAACTGGGTGACGTTAGGCCAGTCACTAGGAGACCGTGAATTCTAGTCCTTCCTTGGGCATGAAAGCCAACTGGGTGACGTTAGGCCAGTCATTAGGAGACTATGAATTCTAGTCTGTCCTTGGGCATGAAAGCCAACTGGCTGACTTTAGGCCAGCCACTAGGAGACCGTGA
The DNA here is from genome assembly GCA_039797435.1 of Crotalus adamanteus. Lineage (NCBI taxonomy): Eukaryota > Metazoa > Chordata > Lepidosauria > Squamata > Viperidae > Crotalus > Crotalus adamanteus. The sequence continues at coordinate 102,466,415 of CM077922.1, read as the reverse complement.
ATTCTAGTCCTTCCTTGGGCATGAAAGCCAACTGGGTGACGTTAGGCCAGTCATTAGGAGACTATGAATTCTAGTCTGTCCTTGGGCATGAAAGCCAACTGGCTGACTTTAGGCCAGCCACTAGGAGACCGTGAATTCTAGTCCTTCCTTAGGCATGAAAGCCAACTGGGTGACTTTAGGCCAGTCACTAGGAGACTGTGAATTCTAGTCCTTCCTTAGGCATGAACGCCAACTGGGTGACTTTCCAAGTTTGAGGAACCCTTGAATTCCAGATCTAAGTACAAGAGGCCCCATGAGTTACCTTCACAGATCCCGCCCAAGCAGAGTGGCGATTTGAGCGAATTTGAGCCATTTTCTACCGTTGCTGTACACTTGAAAGAGCAATCTGTGGGAGACCTTGCCAAGCCTTGAAAATGAAACAAGCCAGCTGGGCAGGAGTGTCTGGGGCACAGATCACCAAAGCGGAAAGAATTTTAAATAAATCAAATGCTTTTGATTGCCAGTAGGGTCGAAAGGATTCGAGCAGGTTTACTTCTGTTTATTTGCCCCAACATCATCATCATCATCATCATAATAATAAACAACAGACAGTAAGTGCCGCCTATGCAAAGAAGCTGAAGAAACAGTGGACCACCTGATAAGCTGTTGCAAGAAGATTGCACAGACTGACTACAAGCAGCGGCATGACAAAGTAGCAACAATGGTGCATTGGAAGATCTGCAAGAAATATCATTTGCCTGTAAGCAAGAACTGGTGGGATCATAAAATAGAGAAAGTCATTGAAAATGATAAAATTAAACTGCTCTGGGACTTCAGAATTCAAACAGACAAGCACCTGCAACATAACACCCCAGACTTAACAATTGTCGATAAGAAAGACAAAAAAGTCTGGATAGTGGATGTGGCAGTGCCTGGAGACAGCAGAATAGATGATAAAGAACTGAGAAGATAACAAAATACAAAGACCTACAAATAGAAATAGAAAGACTGTGGCAAAAGCAAGGGTAGTACCAATAGTCATAGGCGCCTTGGGTGCAATCCCAAAACAACTGGAGCACCACTTGAACACCATTGGCATTGACAAATTCGCTATTAGTCAATTGCAAAAGGCAGCCTTACTAGGAACTGCTTCCATCCTGTGACGATATCTGTAATACCATCAAACATCCACATCTGCCTATCCCAGGTCCTGGGTAAGGACTCGATAGGTAGACAAAATGCCAAATCCAGTCTGAACATCTGGCTGACTGTGCGATGATCCATAATAAAAAATAAAAAAGTTGGAAGGGACCTTGGAGGTCATGTGGTCCAACCCCCTGCTCAGGCAGGAAACCCTATACCATTTCAGACAAATGGCCATCAAGTCTCTCCTTAAAAACTTCCAGTGTTTAATAGAAAATAATATTTGTAGCATGGGGTTGAACTGAAGAGTGTTGGTATTCTCTGAGCTTGGTGATTTCCTTACAGACATTTCATGACCTAACTAGGTAACATCATCAGTGCTGGAACAGGGTGGGTTTTGCAAAGGGGGGGGAGGAGGAGGAGGAGGAGGAAGACTGTGGGGTTCTTGGTGCTCTCTGAGCTTGGCAATTTCTTTGCAGACATTTCATGACCCAACTAGATCAGAGTTCTTTTTGATTTGGCGGCCCCGAAAGGGAGACAGGCACCGCTACATGTGTGTGTGCAATAGGCCGCCCGCGTGTGCATCCAAAAACGAGCCCTGTGCGTGCGCGCACAAATGGGCCACGCATGAGCGCATGCACACACGTAAATGGCCGTGCACGAGCGCATGTGCACATGCAAAGGGGGCTTGTATGGGTACGAGTGCTGCAAATGGGGCGGCATTAGCGCCAGCGGGATGCTCAGGGCGGCGCCAGCACCGGTGGGACGCTCGGAGGCGGGGCAACGCTAACGCTGGCGGGATACTTGGGGCGGCGCTAGCGCCGGTGGGACGCTCAGGGATGATGCTCACGCCGTCGGGAAGCTCAGGGCGCTAGCGCGAGTGTGGGGGCTATCCCTTCATGTGGCCCGGTAGCCAAGTGGCCACGGCCCAGTAATGGGCCACGTCCCACAGATTGGGGACCCCTGAACAAGATAACGTCTACAGTGCTAGAATGGAGTGGGTTTTGCAAATGGAAGGAGGAGGAGGAGAAGGAGAAGAAGAAGAAGAAGAAGAAGAAGAAGAAGAAGAAGAAGAAGAAGAAGAAGAAGAAGAAGAAGAAGAAGAAGAAGAAGAAGAAGAAGAAGAGGAAGAAGAAGAGGAGGAAGAAGAAAAAGAAGAAGAAGAACTGAGGGGGGGTCCTGGGTGCTCTCTGAGCTGGGTGGTTTTCTTGCAGACGTTTCATGACCCAACTAGGCAACATCATCAGTACTACAAGGGAGAGGAGGAGGAGGAATAGATGGAGGAGGAAGAGGACTGTGAGGTCCCTGGTGCTCTCTGAGCTTGGTTGTTCTCTTGCAACCAGCATGTATTTATAACCTTTGCGTTGTCCTGGGGTCTTGGAATTGTCATTTGCAACCTTCCTAGCGAGTTTCTGACAAACGCCGTCAGTGGGCCGGGGGGGGGACCCAGAGTTACTTAACGACCACGTGATTCACTTAACAACTCTAGTGATTTGCTTAACAACCGTGGAAGAAAGGTGATAAAATGGGGCATAACTTGGTTAACTACCCCCCCCCCCGTGCTTAGCAGTGGGAATTTGGAGCTCAACTGCGGTCGTTACATCGCGTTGTACCTACACAGGTTGTCGTGCCCCTTCAACCTTCGTTGCCAGGAAGAACATTGTGTCATTAATGTGAGAAAACGGGCGCTCTCTTTGAACAGCTTGCGACGGATCAGAGTCTAGAGTGAGAACCCCTTGCTATCTACTCTAGTCTAGCCAGAAACCGTGAGAAGCAACCTCTTAGTTCTCACCTTATCTCAATTTGAGGTAAGCAATGTCTTGTTTAATTGTGGGTCAAAGTTCCGCTCACCTACCCCGTCGTGATATTGGGCGTGGTGTCCTGTAGGCCAGTGGTTCTTAATCTTTTTGAACGAATCGCCCCCTTGAGCCAATGAGGAAGTTGTCATCGCCCCCCCTCCCCCAACATAATCTCTCAGTCACAACATAGGAAATAATTCTTCGATTTATGCGAACACTTTTTTTTTATTTTCTTTAAAATTGTCATCAGGACATAGCGATGCAAATCATTTATTTCCAGTCTTTTCCCCATATCTCCCATATTCTGGCCAATGAGCCGAGGTGGCGCAGCAGTTAGAGTGCAGTACGGCAGGCCACTTTAGCTGACTGTGTTCAGCAGGTCAGCGGTTCAAATCTCACCGGCTCAAGGTTGACTCAGCCTTCCATCCTTCCGGGGTAGGTAAAATGAGGACCCAGATTGTTGGGGGCAATGTAAATATATATATATACATACACACACACATTGCTTACTGGTGTACACCGCTTAGAGAGTGCTTGCACTTAAAGCAGTATATAAGTCTCATAAATAAATAAAATAAATAAATAAACCCCCTGCATTTCGGACAAATGGCTGTCTCTTCTTAAAAGCCTTCTTAGGAAGGAAGGAAGAAGGAAGGAAAGAAGGAAAGAGGGAGAAAAAAGGAAGGAGGGAGGGAGGGAGGGAGGAAGGAAGGAAGGAAGGACAGAGTTGGCAGGGACTTTGGAGGACATCTAGTCCAACCCTGAGCCGAGGTGGCGCAGCAGTTAGAGTGCAGTACTGCAGGCCACTTTAGCTGACTGTGTTCAGCAGGTCAGCGGTTCAAATCTCACCGGCTCAAGGTTGACTCAGCCTTCCATCCTTCCGGGGTAGGTAAAATGAGGACCCAGATTGTTGGGGGCAATGTAAATATATATATATACATTGCTTACTGGTGTACACCGTTTAGAGAGTGCTTGCACTTAAAGCGGAATATAAGTCTCATAAATAAATAAATAAATAAATGGCGTGCCACTGTATGGGTAGAGGCTGCTGCGCAATGCGCATGAAGATAAGTGATGCGTTTTCACATATGTACAGCGTTCTGTACCGAAGCGAGCTGGAGGAACATTTGAAAACACAATTCGATCCTACTAAGAGCGAGCGAACTGATGTTTGTGTACGACAGATATACAGCGATTCACTGTACGAAAAAGTCTCAAAAGTGTCCCCAAAACTTCTCGCTCCATCGCCCCCATATCGCCCCCTTTTCGTTCCTTCGCCCCCGCGTCGCCCCTTTTCGTTCCATCGCCCCCCCCCTGAAAAATGAAATCGACCCCTGGGGGGGCAATATCGCCCAGGTTAAGAACCACTGCTGTAGGCTCAGAGCTGGATTCTCCTGGCCGGTCTTCCACTGTGGCAGATGTTCTTAGGTAGAACCCTTTCTTCCAAACAGATGTTGAGACCCTACAACAGAGGTCTCCGACCTTCCTCGGTTTGCGGACCGGGAAGGAAAGGGAGGGGGAAGCGTTTCAGGTGTGTGGATGTGCGTGCACGCAAACGGGGCCGTAGGCACGTGCGACGCAAACGGGGCGGGGCTAGTGCCCCTGTGACCTTCGCTAGCCCCGCCCTGTTTTCATCGCATGGCACCTGGTTTGCGTAGCAGCGGCGGCGCTAGTGCCGACTGAGGATGAGCACGCTCACACATGGGCACTCACTGGCCAGCCTGTTCCGCAGCCCGCTGGCCAGCAGGCCGCAGCCCAATATTGGGCTGTGGCCCACAGATTGGGGACCCCTGCTCTAGAAAGCAACCTGGAATTAAGGAGAACGTTCCTAACAGTGAGGACATTTAGCCAGTGGAACAGCTTGCCACCAGACGTTGTAGGGGCTTCATCAATAGTTTTTTTTTTTTTTTTAAAGAAAGGACTGGACAGCCACCTGTCTGGAATGGCATAGGATCTCCTGCTTGAGCAGGGGGTTGGACTAGAAGGCCTCCAGGGTCCCTTCCAGCTGTATTCTGATTAATATTAAAGAGTGCAGTAAAGAGCAACAAAGAGGATCAGGACTCTGGAAGATCAAACATATGGCAAGCAGCTAAAGGAACTAGGTCAGGGGTCTTCAAACTTGGCCCTTTTATGACTTGTGGACTTCAACTCCCAGAATTCCTCGGCCAGGCATACCTGGCTGAGGAATTCTGGGAGTTGAAGTCCTCAAGTCATGAAGGGGCCATAGTTCCCCCATGCTGGCTCAGGAATTCTGGGAGTTGAAATCCACGAGTCATGAAGGGGTCACAGTTCCCCCATGCTGGCTGAGGAATTCTGGAGTTGAAGTCCTCAAGTCATGAAGGGGCCATAGTGCCCCCACGCTGGCTGAGGAATTCTGGGAGTTGAAATTCACGAGTCATAAAAGGGCCAAGTTTGAAGACCCCTGAACTAGGTATATTGAGCCTAATGAAGAGAAGGCTTAGGGGACATTTGATAAGCGCCTTTCCAACGCTTGAAGAACTGTCACAAGGATGAGGGTCTCCATTTATTCCCCATGGCCCCTGAAGGCAGAACAAGAAGCAAGGGTCGAAGGTCATCAGAGGAAGGTTCAACCTGGAAATGAGTTTCCTAAGAGTGGGAACAATTAATCAGTGGAACAACTTGCCTCCTGGAACTTGTGGATACTCTTATCACTGGAGGCTTTCAAAAGAAGATTGGACAACCATTTGTCCAGGATGATATAAGGACTCCAGGGGGTTGAACTAGAAGACCTCCAAGGTCCCTTCCAGCTTCATGACTGTATGAACCCCATTGGCACTGGTTAGCTAATTAATTAAAGCAAAAAAAACCCCCACTCTGAGTGGATCTCCTGAGCTTGTCTGAGCTCCAAGGGTGTGCGTGTGTCCCTGGTATCGAGCGGGAGGATGCTGAACCATCTTGAAAAGTCTACGGCCATCACATTGCTGTGTTTGCCCGAGCAGAATCTCCGTTTCTCTCTTTCAAAGGTCGGCTTTGAGTCAGCTTGTTTTGTTTTCGCAGCTGAAAGAAAGCCATATAAATATGTGCAATGATCTCCCGGGCGCTTTTTTGTTTTGTTTTGTTTTTTGTTTTTCTAAGGGTAGATTTCTTGTAAAGAGCACTTGACTCTAAATCCATCACTTTGAGCTGTCATCCTCTCATCAATTCAATAGCGACACACACAACGTTTTCGCCGTCGGCTGCCAATCCCTGATTGAAGCTCAAATAGCGAATTCCTTCATTCTTTCCCGTTGGTGGCTCCTGGTATGTGGGGTGGCACAGCTTTTTTTGGTTGTTGATTTGTGTAACAGCCTTCCCCCTTTATCATTGAACGGCCTGTGCCAGAATATTGGCTTTTTAAAATCCAAAGAATTCTCTAGAATCTCTGCCTTCTCCTCTGCATGCCCTTCCCCTGTTGCCTTTAAGCATAGTGGAAAGCATTTGTTTTTCATCCACGCTTCCCTTTATCATTAAAGAATAGCTTCATCCAACTGGCTTTTCAATAATCTTTTTTCCCAGTAGGGAACAAAACTCATCAAATGTATATGTGTGTACTGAGTGTACAATTACGGATGAATTTGTAGCAATAAACGAGAATCTTTGCAGCTCAGGGTTGAAATGAGGGGTCCTTGGTGGTCTCTGAGCTGGGTGGTTTTCTTGCAGATGTTTCATTGCCCAGCTAGGTAACATCATCAGTGCTAGAAGGGATGAGTTTTGCGAAGGGAGGAGGAGGAGGAGGACGACGACGACTTTGGGGTCCTTGGTGCTCTCTGAGTGGTTTCCTTGCAGACGTTTCATGACCCAACTAGGTAACATCATCAGTGCTTGAAGGGATGAGGTTTGCGAAGTGAGGAGGAGGAGGAGTGGTGGTGGTGGTGGTGGTGGAGGAGGAGGCGGAGGAGGACTGTGGGGTCCTTGGTGCTCTCTGAGTTGGTGGTTTTCTTGCAAACGTTTCATTGCCCAACTAGGTAACATCATCAATTCTGGAAGGGATGAGGTTTGCGGAGTGGGAAGGAGGAGGAGGAGGAGAGAAAGGGAAAGGACTGTGGGGTCCTTCATGCTCTCCCAGCTTGCTTGTTTTCTTGCAGACATTTCATTACCAAACTAGGTTACATCATCAGTGCTAGAAGGGAGGAAGAGGAGGAGGACTGTGGGGTCCTTTGTTCTCTCTGAGCTTGGTTGTTTTCTTGCAGATGTTTCATGACCCAGCTAGGTAACATCATCAGTGCTAGAAGAGAGAGGGGTTGGTGGAGAGGAGGGGGAGGACTGTGGGATCCTTGGTGGTCTCTGAATCAGATTGCTTTCTTGCAGACATTTCATTGCTCAGCTAGGTAACATCATCAGTGCTGGAAGGGATGAGGTTTGCGGAGTGGGGGGGAGGGGGAGGAGGAGGTGGAGGAGGAGAAGGATTGTGGGGTCCTGGGTGCTCTCTGAGCTGGGTGGTTTCCTTGCAGACGTTGCATGACCCAACTAGGCAACATCATCAGTGCTTGAAGGGAGGGGGGCTTGTGGAGAGGAGGAGGAGAAGAGAAAGAAAGGAAAAGAAAGAAAGGAAAAGAAAGAAAAAGGAAGGAAGGAAGGAAGATAGGAAAGAAAGAAAGAAAGAAAAAGAAAGAAAGAAAGAAAGAAAGAAAGAAAGAAAGAAAGAAAGAAAGAAAGAAAGAAAGAAAGAAAGAAAGAAAGAAAGAAAGAAAGAAAGGAGGAGAAGGACTCTGGAGTCCTTGGTCCTCTCTGAGCTTGGTTGTTTTCGTGCAGACGTTTCATGACCCAACTAGGTAACATCATCAGCGCTAGAAGGGATGAGGTTTGCAGAGTGGCTAAGAGAGACATTTGTTAAGTGAATTTTGCCCCACTTTACAAGCTTTCTTGCTACGGTTGTCAAGTGGATCACTGCGGTTGTTAAGTCAGTAGCACGGTTGCAAAATGAGGCCGGCTTCCCCCAGTGACTTTGCTTGTCAGAAGGTCGCGAAAGGGGGACCCCGGGACACGGCCGCCATCGTAAATACGAACGAGTGGCCAAGTGCCTCAATTTTGATCACGTGACCACGGAGAGGTTGCCACGCTCAGAAGATGTGCGAAACGGGCCTGAGTCCCTTTTGTCCAGTGCCGGCGTAACTTCAATCGGTCGCTAAATGAACTGTCGTAAATGGAGGATTTACTTGGTACGCTCTGAGCCAGGAAGCTTTCTTGCAGTCCTTTCAAGACCCAGCTAGGTAACGTCATCAGTGCAGCAAGTGGGAAGGAGGAGCAGGAGAAGGCTTGTGATGTCCTTGGTGCTCTCTGAAACTTGGGCGCCTTTCTTGCAGACATTTCAGGACCCAGCTAGGTAACGCCATCAATGCTGGAAGGAAGTGGGGTGTGCAGGGCGGAGGAAGGAGAAGAACGAGTGTTTTCTTGCGGACGTTTCATTACCCAACTAGGTAACCCCATCCGTGCCAGAAGGGAGTTGGGGAAAGAAACGTCCGCAAGAAAACCACCAGCTCAAGAGAGAGCGTAAACATTTAAGAAATCCAAGTCTCTGTGCAGGCATCTTACCAGTGTGTTTTAATCATTTTTTTTTTCATTTTTTAAAAAAAACGTTTATTTAAACGTTATGTTTCATTTCTGTGGTTTTTCTCTTTAACTTTTTTTCTCTCTCTCTTAATCTCTCTCTCTCTCTCTTTCTCTCTTTTTTTTGGAATGTGTGCCTATTTACCTCTAAAGGAACATGGCTGTGTGAGCCTCTGTAAGGATGAATATGTAAGTTCCCATATCTCCTTTTTTGTTTGTTTGTTTGTTAATCTTTTCACATTTTTCCGTATAATCTGTCCTGTCTTCTTCTTCTTCTTCTCTTCCTACATTTGTGCTGGAGCATGTTTGTATGGCCTGCCCAATTCCTGTGAATGATTGCATGGAACATTTAACCAAATTTTAAAAACAGCGTTCGACAGTGACGAGTCATGCCTCTGTGTGGCACATTATGTATTTATTGCTAAGCCTCTTCCTGAGCATGAACTGTCACCCAGGTGATTTTAAATGTCTATATTAGAATTCTTTTTGTCTGTTCAGTTAATCAGGTAGATTTTTTTCCCATCGGGGGGGGGAAGATGTTTGTTGACTGGCATTTTAATGTTGTTCCATTTCTGCATGCTTCGTGACGTATAAAATTACTCACAAAATTAAAACGGTTTACAGCTCACCTGTCCTGCTTCCGACAGATGAAACTCTTCAAAGAACTTTGAGGCATTGTTTACCTTAAAGAATCTTTATTTGAGAAGCATAGCATCCGCATGTACATAGGCAAAGCCAAAAACTGGATTCCTCTCCCCTGAGCACATAGCCTCAAAGCATACTTCCCTCCTCCAGTTAACAGTCATAAATCACATTCTCCCAATTAGTTTGAAACTCTCCTTCCAGTTCTCCAGCCCAGCCAATTCTTATCCTCTCTTATTTCAATAACCTTGGTTCTCATGCTAGGTCCAGTATTGTTATGTCTAACTAAACTCTCATGCATATTCCTCCCCCCAGCGTCATCTAACTCTAACTTATAAGAGCCGAGGTGGCGCAGCAGTTAGAGTGCAGTACTGCAGGCCGCTTTAGCTGACTGTGTTCAGCAGGTCAGCGGTTCAAATCTCACCGGCTCAAAGTTGACTCAGCCTTCCATCCTTCCGGGGTAGGTAAAATGAGGACCCAGATTGTTGGGGGCAATGTAAATATATATATATATACATTGCTTACTGGTGTACACCGCTTAGAGAGTGCTTGCACTTAAAGTGGTATATAAGTCTCATAAATAAATAAATAAATAAATAAACTCTACCTGTAAGAGTAAAGCATAAGAAGAAAATGGTTGCATCTCCAACTGTTGTCAAAGCAAAAACATCTGATGTTAGCAGCGTTGACATCACCTATTTAATCCCAAAAACTGCAGGCAGGCCTTGACTTAAACAACCATTTGTTTAGTGTCCGTTTGAAGTTACGTTGGCACGATAAAAAAAGGTGACTTAGGACCATTTTTCATACTACCTTGGCAGCCCACCCAGGATCAAGGGATCATAATTCAGACGCTCGGCAACTGACTCACATTTACGACAGTCACAGCATCCTGGAGTCACGTGATTGCCTTTTGCGATTTTCCGACAAGCAAAATCAACGGAGGGGGGGGGGAAGCAGGTTCACTTAACAGCCGTGTTACTAACTTAACAACTGCAAGGGATTCACTGAAGAGAAGGATGAGGGGAGACATGATAGCAGTGTTCCAATATCTCAGAGGCTGCCACAAAGAAGAGGGAGTCAAGCTATTCTCCAAAGCGCCTGAAGGCAGGACAAGAAGCAACGGATGGAAACTGACCAAGGAGAGAAGCAATCTGGAACTAAGGAGAGTTAGAACAATTAACCAGTGGAACCACCTGCCTCCAGAAGCGGTGAATGCTCCAACACTGGAAGTTTTTAAGAAGAGACTGGACAGGCATTTGTCTGAAATGGTGTAGGTAGGGCTTCCTGCCTGAGCAGGGGGTTGGACTAGATGACCTCCAAGATCCAGTGGTGGGATTCAAATATGTGGACAACCAGTTCTCTGTGTGGATGCCGCTTCCAGAAGTCCATTCTGGGAATGGGCAACAAAAATGAGCTATTGGTTCTGCTGAACTGATGCAAACTGGCCGAATCCCACCACTGCCAAAGTCCCTTCCAACTTTATTATTATTATTATTATTATTATTATTATTATTATTATTATTATTGATCATCGTACAGTCATCCAGACTGGATTTGGCATTTTTGTCTACCTATCGAGTCCTTACCCAGGACCTGGATAGGCAGATGTGGATATTTGATGGTGTTACAGATCTCGTCACAGGATGGAAGCAGTTCCTAATAAGGCCGCCTTTTGCAATTGAGAAATAGCGAATTTGTCAATGCCTATTATTATTATTACAGTAATTATTATTATTATTATTATTGATCATCGCACAGTCAGCCAGATGTTCAGACTGGATTTGGCATTTTGTCTACCTATCGAGTCCTTACCCAGGACCTGGGATAGGTAGATGTGGATGTTTGATGGTATTACAGATATCGTCGCAGGATGGAAGCAGTTCCTAGTAAGGCTGCCTTTTGCAATTGACTAATAGCGAATTTGTCAATGCCAATGGTGTTCAAGTGGTGCTCTAGTTGTTTTGGGATTGCACCCAAGGAGCCTATGACTATTGGTACTACCCTTGCTTGCTTTTGCCACAGTCTTTCTATTTCTATTTGTAGGTCTTTGTATTTTGTTATCTTCTCCAGTTCTTTCTCGTCTATTCTGCTGTCTCCAGGCACTGCCACGTCCACTATCCAGACTTCTTTGTCTTTCTTATTGACAATTGTTAAGTCTGGGATGTTGCAGGTGCTTGTATGTTTGAATTCTGAAGTCCCAGAGCAGTTTAATTTTATCATTTTCTATGACTTTCTCTATTTTATGATCCCACCAGTTTTTGCTTACAGGCAAATGATATTTTTTGCAGATCTTCCAATGCACCATTGTTGCTACTTTGTCATGCCGCTGCTTGTAGTCAGTCTGTGCAATCTTCTTGCAACAGCTTACCAGGTGGTCCACTGTTTCTTCAGCTTCTTTGCATAGGCGGCACTTACTGTCTGTTGCTGTCTTCTCAATTTTGACTTTGTATGCATTTGTCCTTAAGGCTTGGTCTTGTGCAGCCAGAATTAGTCCCTCGGTCTCTTTCTTCAATTTTCCTGCTCTTAGCCATTGCCAGGTTTTATTATTATCTGCTTTCCCAGCTATTTTTTTCATGTATTGGCCATGTAGTGCTTTGTCTTCCCGTGCCTCTATTCTGTTCTTCATTTGGTCTTTCTTGTAGGCCAGTTTGTTCTCTCCAGTAGTCAGTAAGCCTTCCTGATATACTAATTTCAGTGCATCTTCATCATTGTTCTTCAGATATTCTTCCAAAGCCATTATTATTATTATTATTATTATCAATCATCGCACAGTCAGCCAGATGTTCAGACTGGATTTGGCATTTTGTCTACCTATCGAGTCCTTACCCAGGACCTGGGATAGGCAGATGTAGATGTTTGATGGTATTACAGGTATCGTCGCAGGATGGAAGCAGTTCCTAATAAGGCCGCCTTTTGCAATTGACTAATAGCGAATTTGTCAATGCCAATGGTGTTCAAGTGGTGCTCCAGTTGTTTTGGGATTGCACCTAAGGAGCCTATTACTATTGGTACTACCCTTGTTTGCTTTTGCCACAGTCTTTCTATTTCTATTTGTAGGTCTTTGTATTTTGTTATCTTCTCCAGTTCTTTCTCTTCTATTCTGCTATCTCCAGGCACTGCCACGTCCACTATCCAGACTTTTTTGTCTTTCTTATTGACAATTGTTAAGTCTGGGGTGTTATGTTGCAGGTGCTTGTCTGTTTGAATTCTGAAGTCCCAGAGCAGTTTAATTTTATCATTTTCTATGACTTTCTCTATTTTATGATCCCACCAGTTTTTGCTTACAGGCAAATGATATTTTTTGCAGATCTTCCAATGCACCATTGTTGCTACTTTGTCATGCCGCTGCTTGTAATCAGTCTGTGCAATCTTCTTGCAACAGCTTACCAAGTGGTCCACTGTTTCTTCAGCTTCTTTGCATAGGCGGCACTTACTGTCTGTTGCTGTCTTCTCAATTTTGACTTTGTATGCATTTGTCCTTAAGGCTTGGTCTTGTGCAGCCAGAATTAGTCCCTCGGTCTCTTTCTTCAATTTTCCTGCTCTTAGCCATTGCCAGGTTTTATTATTATCTGCTTTCCCAGCTATTTTTTTAATGTATTGGCCATGTAGTGCTTTGTCTTCCCATGCCTCTATTCTGTTCTTCATTTGGTCTTTCTTGTAGGCCAGTTTGGTCTCTCCAGTAGTCAGTAAGCCTTCCTGATATACTATTTTCAGTCCATCTTCATCATTGTTCTTCAGATATTCTTCCAAAGCCATTTTTTCTTCTTCAACCATCTGATGTACTTGTAGCATTCCACGCCCACCTATTTGCCTTGGTAGATAAAGTCTATCAATGTCACTGCGTGGATGAAGGGCGTGATTCATTGTCATTATTTTTCTGGTCTGCCTATCCATTGCTTTTAGTTCTGCTTGAGTCCAGTCCACTATTCCAGCTGTGTACCTAATGACTGGGATTGCCCAGGTGTTGATTGCCTTTATGGTATTTCCTCCATTGAGTTTGGATTTTAAGATCTTCTTCACTCTCTTGATGTATTCACCTCTAATCTTTTTCTTGACTTCAGTGTGCTTGATGTTGTCAGCTTGAAGGATACCCAAGTATTTGTAGTATTCTTCCTCATCCAGACTCTTAATGTTATTTTCGTGGGGCATCTTGATTCCTTCAGTTTCCACTATTTTTCCTTGTTTGATAGTAAGTGTGGCACATTTGTCCAAGCCAAACTCCATTACAATATCTTGGCTATATATACGGACAGTGTTGAGCAGCGATTCTATTTCAGATGATGTTTTTCCATACAGCTTCAGATCATCCATGTAAAGGAGGTGGGATAGTCTAGCAGATGTTTTTGATGTTTGATAACCATGTCCTGAGTTATTCAGTATTGTTGACAGAGGAAACAGTGCAATAACAAATAGTAATGGTGATAATGAATCTCCTTGAAATATTCCTCTCTTGATATTAACCTCTCCCAGCTTTTCACCATTGATCTGCAACTGTGTCTTCCATTGGGCCATCGATTTTTGCACAAATTTTCTGATGTTTCTACTTACTCCTGTTATTTCTAGGCACTTGATTATCCAATCATGTGGCAGAGAGTCAAATGCCTTTTTGTAGTCAATCCATGCCACATTCAGGTTGGTCTTCCTTCTCTTGCAGTTTTCCAAGATCATTTTGTCTATTAGGAGTTGATCTTTTGTTCCTCTGCTATTGGGGCGGTTTCCTTTCTGCTCAGGTGGAAAGAGATTGTTTTCAACTAGATGCTGTTGTACTGCATCAGCTACCACACCAGTTAGTAATTTGAATGTTGTTGGTAAGCAGGTAATTGGCCTGTAGTTACCTGGTGTTGCCCCTTTTGTTGGATTTTTCATTATTAGGTAGGTTTTCCCAGTTGTTAGCCACTTTTCAATTTCTCCTCCTTGTAGTATATTGTTGAATTGCTTGGCAATGAGTGGGTGTATAACAGTTAGATGTTTCAACCAAAACCCATGCAGTTCATCTTCACCTGGTGCTGACCAATTTTTGATTTTCTTTGCTCTTTTTTCTACCATTTTTGTTGTTATTACTAGTTCTTTCATTTCAACTTCTGTTTTATTTGTATCCACCTCTTTTAACCAAGCTGCATCCTTGTTGTATTTCTTTGGGTTATCCCATATCTGCTTCCAGAATTGCACTGTTTCTTCCTTGTCAGGTACTGACTGATTCCTTGCAGTTTCTCCATTGATGGATTGGTAGAAACGTTTCTGATTGGATTGAAATTGGAGGTTCTGCCTATAGTTTGCAATTCGAGCTTCATATCTACTGATTTTCCTGGCTATAGCTGTTATTTGTTGCTTTATTATTTCCAGTGCTTCCTTGATCTTCCTTGTTTCTAAGTGGTATTTCTTGATTAGGTATTCTTTGGTCTTCTTGTTCTTCAGCTTCTTTTCTTTCATCTGTTCTAGCTTGCTTGCATGTGATCTTAACTTGCTGATCTTATTTTCTAGTCTAACCTTCCATTTTTGTGGTGCACTGTTTGTTTGTTTTTCTTTTTTGTTGATTTTACATCCCAGGTATTCTGTTATAACTGCAGCTGTGCTGTACATTAGTTGGTTTGTTTCTTGCAGTGAATTGGTGCTTATACTTGCTATTGCAGTATTTGCATCTTTTAATGCTTGTGCTAGCTGTTTCTTTGGAACAAGCTTCAATGCAGGCAGCCTTATTCTGTTGTTTTTGTGCTGTTCTAGATGCTCAATTATTCTTTGTTTCAATTCTTTTATTTCTTTAGTTAGAGGGTTTTGTTCTTCCTGAGGAAGAGGTGCCTGGTTTCCAAATGAGAACAGTTGTATATCTCTACTGGATTCTTTCACTGCCAACTCCCCCTGGTTTGCCTCTACATTCTGAATTACTTCTTGTAAGGCTTTGATTTCTTTGCCCTGGGTAAACCTTTGCAGTTCGTCCAATTCTGTTTCTGTAAATACTTTATTTCGTGTTATAAATCGGCGTTGATCTGCTAGTCTCTGTTCTGTTATTTCTGATTCTGGATGTTGTTCTTTCCAGAATTGGTGCATTCGTTTTAGATATCCTCGTCTTGTTGGACTTGATCTGTAGTAACAGATCATTATTTCTTTGTTTTCCATCACTGTGTATCTGCGACGGGTAAACACCTTTTCTTCCAGTAGTTCTGCAGCTGCTGGCCCTGGTTGCTCAGCCAACAGTCCTGAGTCCTGTAACCCATTTTTCACCAGATATCCAGGAACTCCAATATCTAGTGCGGACCTTGTTAACCCGGGCGACGTCCGAGCCGGTATGGCATTCTGAAATTTACGTCTCACCATATTTTTTATGGGAGAGACACTCTTTGTCTGACTCCTCTGATGAGACCTGTCCAGTATGGTTGAACCTCTGGCATAGCTCTCATCTTCCTCAGAGTACACAAGCCCCACAACCACGTCAAGGTAGTGCCTCACTGGGGGATTATTATTATTATTATTATTATTATTATTATTATTTAGTACCGTATTTCTCCAAATATAAGCCCTAACCGGAAAATAAGCCCTAATGTGTCTTTGGGAGCAAAAATTAATATAAGACCCGGTTTTACTTTCGGAGAAACATGGTGTTTCATTAACCACAAAGCAAGTTAAAAACCCACCCCTTTATGGCTTGATTTTATGAACTGGTGCACACACCCCTTTTAAAGTCCTGTGAGCCAATGTCTCTGTAATGCACAGAGTTGCAGGTGCCTCCTAAGAAACACGGGGTGGGGGTGGGGAGTGTCGTTATTGCAAAATATCCATGGACATAAATCAAAGTGAGTGACAGATCAACGGAGTGCGATAGGATGCAATCTATCTGCCACCTCTTCCTGCCGTGAATGGCGCGCATTGTGCCCTGGGTGGGGGGAGGGGCTTTTAATTGCCTATTAGGTATCATCCCGTCTGGATGGACGCCTCCTACGAAGTCGCTTTCGGGTGCCAGCCTGCACTTTTTTCGTTTTGTGAGAACGAGGCTCTTGTGTTACATAGCCTAGCTTTGTGGTCGGCCCGAGCGTTTGGATGGTACGCAGAAGAGGAGTAATGCGATCTGTCTTTCGACATTTTTTTTGCCTTTGTCCTCGCGGCCTTTTTCAGCCGGGCGGCTTATAATGGGCACCCATTATAGAACTTGCCATGAAAGGGAGAGAGGAGACAGTTGGGGGTCAGAAAGACTGGGAATCAATGGCCCCCAGCAGGCTTTTTGAAAAAGCCTTTGCAGGAATATTCTGTCTAGTGTCCAGAAGGAAGGGTGGGAAGATATATCCAGATCCGTCCAATTTAATGAAAAGAAGGACCAGGGGTGACATGATAGCAGTCTTCCAATATCTCAGGGGTTGCCCCAAAGAAGAGGGGATAGAAAATAGAATAGAATAGAATAGAATAGAATAGAATAGAATAGAATAGAATAGAATAGAATAGAATAGAATAGAATAGAATAGAATAGAATAGAAATTAGAATAGAATAGAATAGAAATTAGAATAGAATAGAATAGAATATAGAATAGAATAGAATAGAAATTAGAATAGAATAGAATAGAAATTAGAATAGAAATTAGAATAGAATAGAATAGAATATAGACTAGAATAGAATAGAAATTAGAATAGAATAGAATAGAAATTAGAATAGAATAGAATATAGAATAGAATAGAAATTAGAATAGAATAGAATATAGACTAGAATAGAATAGAAATTAGAATAGAATAGAATAGAATCCTTCTTGAGCAGAGAGTTGGACTAGATGACCTCCCAAGGTCCCTTCCAACCCTGTTATTTTATGCCCTATTACACCAATTCCTTTCAATTCCCCAGCCAAAAAAGTCTTCCCATTGAAGCCCAGGTATTTGGAGTATTTATTAGAAAGTCCTGTTCCATAATAAGGAATGCTCATTATAACAAACGACTTAATCGTTCTGGGGAACAGACATTGGTATAATCTAGATCAGGGGTAGGCCACCTTGGCTCTTTTATGACTCGTGGAGTTCGACTCCCATAATTCCTGAGCCAGCCGCGTTGAGGGGAAAGGGAGCGATTTCCAAGCTGAGCCATGCTGGCTCAGGAATTCTGGGAGTTGAAGTCCACCGGTCATAAAAGAGCCAAGGTGGCCTACCCCTGATCTAGGTAAAGTGGGCTTTGCTTACATATATTCTGATTTTTTTCTCTCTCTCTCCTTCAAATCACACAGGCTTCGACCATGTTAAGAGCATCGTTGGTCCCGGCGTAAGTTCTCTGATTGCCTCTTTGTTCTTATTTGTCCGGTCATAAAATGTGGGTGGTTTGTGAAGAGATAAGCCCCATAGGCCCAAACTTGAACAGGTAGCCCTTGACTTACGACTACTTGTTAAGTGACTGTTCGAAGTTACGACAGTGCTGACAGAAGTGACTTAGGATCCGGACCCCACGACCATCACAGCGTGTCCATGTCATGTGATTGAGACCCTTGGCAACTGACACATCATTATGGCAGCTGCACCATCACATGCTCACCGTTTGCAACCATCCTAGCCGATTTCCAGTGAGCAAAGTCAATGGGGGGAAGGCAGAGGCGCGTAACAACCGCACAATTCCCTGAACCGTTGCAGTGATTCAGTTAACAGACGTGGCAAATAAGTTGGTAAAATGAGGCACAAACCAACCAACAACTGCCTTGCTTAGCAGTGGAAATGTTGGGTTCAATTCTAGACATAAATCAAAGATTACCCCGAGATCAGGGCTAGGCAAGCTTGGCTCTTTTATGGCTCGTGGACTTCAACTCCCAGAATTCCTCAGCCGGCATGAGGGAAACTATGGCCCCTTCATGACTCGTGGACTTCAACTCCCAGAATTCCTGAGCAAGCATGGGGGAACTATGGCCCCCTCATGACTCGTGGACTTCAACTCCCAGAATTCCTGAACCAGCCATGCTGAGGGGAAAGGGAGAGGTTTCCAAGCTGAGCCATGCTGGTTGAGGAATTCTGGGAGTTGAAGTCCACCAGTCATGAAGCGGCCTAGGCCTAGACCAGGGGTAGGCAACCTTGGCTCTTTTATGACTCACGGACTTCAACTCCCAGAATTCCTGAGCCAGCATGAGGGAAGTATGGCCCCTTCATGACTGGTGGACTTCAACTCCCAGAATTCCTGAGCCAGCATGGGGGAACTATGGCCCCCTTCATGACTGGTGGACTTCAACTCCCAGAATTCCTGAGCCAGCATGGGGGAACTATGGCCTCTTCATGACTCGTGGACTTCAACTCCTAGAATTCCTGAGCCAGCCTGGCTCAGCTTGGAAACCTCTCCCTTTCCCCTCAGCATGGCTGGCTGAGGAATTCTGGGAGTTGAAGTCAACGAGTCATAAAAGAGCCAAGGTTGCCTACCCCTGGTCTAATTCTTTGTTCTTTCCAGGATGAATCTTTGCCTTTTCTCTGATGAAAGCAGAGAGCTAGGCCAGCTAGGTGTGTCTGGCTGAGGAATTCTGGGAGTTGAAATCCACAAGTCATAAACGGGCCAAGTTTGAAGACCCTTGGATTAAAATATATATATATGGGTGTATGTGTGTATGTATGTATGTATGTATGTATGTATGTATATACCACGTGTATATGTGTGTTATATATGTGTGTGGGTAGATATATACTTTCCTTCCACAGCAGGCAATAGAATTTGATTTTTAATGTAGGCCAGTATGCTCATAGTAAAAAAATGACAATACTATAAGTTCTCTTATCTTCCTTTATAAAAACCGCACGACTTTCCAAGACTGAAGAGACTCAGTTGCATTTCTCACAGGCCCTTTTTTCTTGTGCAGGAAAGTGCAGGAGATCCCCCTCCTGCCATCTTTGGATTATGAGAAGTTAAAGAAAGACCTGATCGACGGAAGTGACCGCCTCAAGGCTTTCCTGCTACAGGCCTTGCGCTGGGTAAGTCCCGCTACAAATCGGGGGGGGGGGGGAGCAACCTTGGCAATAGCTTGTGGACTTCAACTCCTGGAATTCCCCAGCCCGCCAAGCTTTTCCGACATCCCTACAAGCAAAGTCAATGGGGGAAAGCCACATTGCCTCAATCCATCCATTTATTATTACAGCCAAAAGCCAACGCATATATTAAACATTCCAATAAAACAAAACTGAACAGAACCAAACACAAGAAGACCTAGCAATATATTACAGTTACTGATGTAATCAATGGGTGACCAAGGTCTGCCTAGTTTTACAATCAAACTGGTCGGTCCTGGAGGAAATCAACCCTGACTGCTCTTTAGAAGGCCAGACCCTGAAGTTGAAACTCAAGTACTTTGGCCACCTAATGAGAAGGAAAGACTCACTGGAGAAGGGCCTCATGCTGGGAAAGATGGGGGGCAAGAGAAGAAGGGGACAACAGAGAAGGAGGTGGCTGGATGGAGTCACGGAAGCAGTAGGCGTAAGCTTCAATGGACTCCAGAAGATGGTAGAGGACAGGAAGGCCTGGAGGAATGTTGTCCATGGGGTCGCGATGGGTCGGACACGACTTCGCAACTAACAACAACAACAACAAATAACAAAACCTAGCTACCTTCAGAAAAACTGAATCATGCTGACCTGACAATAAAAACACACTGAGAATAGTCTAAGCCACATTGACCTAACAACTGAGTTACTAACTTAACTGCTGCGGTGATTGACTTCACAGTTGGTCGTAAGAAATGGGGTAAAACTCACTTAACAAATGTGGGGCTCAGTTTTGGTCCTACGTAGAGGATCACTGGTAGGTCTCTTGTTTCTTTTGCAGCGTTTGACAACTTCCCATCCAGGCGAACAGCGGGACACGGTTCTACAGGCTTATATCAACAACGATCTTTTGGATTGCTACAGTAACGGCCAGGTTAGCGAGGGGCGGTCGCGATGTAGATCAAAGACTGAAAACATCTCTAAGGGGATGGATTTGCAACTCTTGACTTTTTTTTTAATCCCATCTCACAAATTCCCTTCTTTTTCTCGCAAAGTAGAATACAGGAAGTCTTTGACTTGGTGTCCACACCCAGCTCGAGAATCCAGATAAAAGTCCAAGTTCATTCTGTCTCCGAAAATCTTATTGTTTATTGAATACACTGCATGGTATTATTATTATTAATAATAATAATAAAAGTTGGAAGGGACCTTGGAGGTCATCTAGTCCATTCCCCTGCTCAGGCAGGAAACCCTAAACCAGGAGTAGGCAACCTTGGCTCTTTTATGCCTCGTGGACTTCAACTCCCAGAATTCCTGAGCCAGCATAGCTCACCTTGGAAACCTCTCCCTTCCCCTCAGCATGGTTGGCTTAGGAATTCTGGGAGTGCGCGAGTCATAAAAGAGCCAAGGTTGTTTACCCCTGCCCTGTACCATTTCAGATAAATGGCTGTCCAGTCTCTTCTTTAAAACTTCCAGTGTTGGAGCATTCACCACTTCTGGAGGCAGGCTGTTCCACTGGTTAATTGTTCTCACTGTCAGGAAGTTTCTGACAGGTTGCTTCCCTCTTTGGTTAGTTTCCATCCGTTGCTTCTTGTCCTGCCTTCAGGGGCTTTGGAGAATAGCTTGACTCCCTCTTCTTTGGGGCAGCCCCTGAGATATTGGAACACTGCCATCATGTCCCCCCTCGTCCTTCTCTTCATTACACTGGACATACCCAGTTCCAGCAACCGTTCCTTATATGTTTTAGCCTCCAGTCCCGTGATTATCTTGGTTGCTCTTCTCTGCATCGTTTCTATTGTCGAAGCAAAACTAACTCTGAGGTTCCCAGACACCACTTCATCGATTTAAACAATAATAATGTTCCCCCGTCAAACCCCCAACGTCTTACTTAGTCCATAGAAACAAGTTTGCTTTGTTACGGGAACCGTCTGCTTCAAATCCACACCTGTTCTAGAATCCTTGAAAGGGTTTCAGGCTTTCACAGTCTTCAGGCAAATCGTAGAAGTTTCGTTTCTCCACCTGACTCACTCCGAAGTAACACCTCCCCCCCCTTACTCTAAAGGCCAGTTGAAATGCAGAGGCACGCAGCTGCCACCGTTTCATCCTTGACCCTTACGATGGTTCCTTTAGTGACCGTTTGAAGTCACAACGGCACCGGAAAAAGGGGCTCAGGATCGTCTTTTTCACACTTAGATGGTTGCAGCATCCCCGTGGCCACACGATCAACATTCAGAAAAACTTGGCAACTGACTCTTATTTATGACGGTTGCACTGTCCCAGGGTTGCGCGATAACCTTTTGTGACCTCCTGACAAGCCAAATCAATAGGGAAACTCGATTTGCTTAACAACCACATTTCTAACTTAACAACTGCAGTTGATTCACTGAACAACTAGGGGCAAGAAAGTTTGTCAAATGGGGCAAAACACTTTTAACAACGGAAACTTTGATGCTCAATTGTGATCATAAGCCGAGGACACAAGTCCCTTTATGGAGAGTACAGAATAACATAATTGAAAGGGACCTTAGAGGTCTTCTAGTCCAACCCCCTGCTCAAGGAACTGCAATGATTCATTGAATAACGTGCCCCCCCCAAAATGCTGTAAAATTAGGCACCACTCACTTCACAATAGTCTTGCTTAAGCAGTGGAAATTCTGTTTCCAGTAGGTGGTCGTAAGGCGAGGACTACCTGTGTGGATGGCTGTAGCTTTTATTTTCTGTCAGACTACTCCAGAATTAATTGCGACCGTTTCAATTTGGGGTGTGTGTGTGTGTCTCTTGCAGAGAAGCTTCCTAATGCTGATCCAGTCCAAGTGTGAGGTCGTTCGCCAATACACTGCCAGGCTCATCAATGCATTTGCCTCCTTGGCTGAAGGTAAGAGGTGGAGCATGAAGGCAGCTACTGCTATAGAATGGAATGGAACGCAAAATAGAACAGAATGTAGAATAGAATAGAAATAGAAATGAGTGGAGTGGAGTGGAATGGAATGGACTGGAATAGCATAGCATAGCATAGCATAGCATAGAATAGAATAGAATAGAAAATATGGAATGGAGTGGAATAGAATAGAATAGAATATAGAAAAGAAAATATGGAATGGAAAGGAATAGAATAGAAAATATAGAATGGAATGGAATAGAATAGAATAGAAAATGGAATGGAATGGAATGGAATAGAATAGAATAGAATAGAATAGAATAGAATAGAATAGAATAGAATAGAATAGAATAGAATAGAATAGAAAATATGGAATGGAATGGAATAGAATAGAATAGAAGAATAGAATAGAATAGAATAGAATAGAATAGAATAGAATAGAATAGAATAGAATAGAATAGAAAATGGAATGGAATAGAATAGAATAGAATAGAATAGAATAGAATAGAATAGAATAGAATAGAAAATGGAATAGAATAGAATAGAATAGAATAGAATAGAATAGAATAGAATAGAATAGAAGAATAGAGTAGAGTAGAATAGAATAAGAAATAAGAATAGAATAAGAAGAGAAGAGAAAAGCGAAGAGAACAGAACAGAACAGAATAGAATAGAATAAAGAAGAAGAGAAGGCGGAATAGAATTGAAGAGAAGAGAAAAGAAGAGAAGAGAAAATGCACAAGAGAACTTGAAATAGAACAGAATAGAACACAGAACACAACAGAACAGAACAGAATAGAATCGACCCATTATTACCAAATCGATACTGGGGTCTTCACCTGAGAAAGGCCTCCTGAAGCTCACAGAAACCTCTGTCAGGCCTCAGATCAGCTCATTTATCCTTGCTACTCAGTAGTACAGGTAGGCCTCAACTTACAACCATCCACTTAGTAACCATTTGAAGTTACCACGGCCCAGAAAAAAAGTGACTTACGGCTGTTTTTCACACTTACAATTTTGAACGGTCACTAAACACATGGTTGTAAGTCAAGGACTCCCTGCATCTGCTAAGTGCTATGGAAAAGGACTCCAGGCCCGAGGGAGGGAAAACCGGCCAATACAGGTAGTCCTCCACTTACGACCACAATTGAGCCTGTCTCTCTCTCTCCCTCCCTCCCTCCCTCCCTCCCTTGGTCTTGTTCTCCTTCCATTCGTCCCAGGCCGGCTCTACCTTTCCCAGAATCCCCGGCTGCTCCGGATGCTGGAAGGAAGGTTGAAAGCGGAAGATAAGTACTCCCTTACCCGGGAGAACGTCCTGGGGGCTCTGCAGAAACTCAGCCTCAGGTGAAGGATGGGGATTAGGGTGGGCAGCCGACGGTGGGGGAGGGGGGGCATTTGGGTGGGTTGGGCTAGGGCAGGGGTAGGCAACCTCGGCTCTTTTATGACTCGTGGACTTCAACTCCCAGAATTCCTCAGCCAGCGTGGGGGAACTACGGCCCCTTCATGACTCTTGGACTTCAACTCCCAGAATTCCTCAGCCAGCATGGGGGAACTGTGGCCCCTTCATGACTCATGGACTTCAACTCCCAGAATTCCTAAGTCAGCGTGGGGGAACTGTGGCCCCTTCATGACTCGTGGACTTCAACTCCCAGAATCCCTGAGCCAGCATGGGGGAACTATGGCCCCTTCATGACTCGTGGACTTCAACTCCCAGAATTCCTAAGCCAGCATGGGGGAACTATGGCCCCTTCATGACTCGCGGACTTCAACTCCCAGAATTCCTGAGCCCGCGTGGGGGAACTATGGCCCCTTCATGACTCGCGGACTTCAATTCCCAGAATTCCTAAGCCAGCATGGGGGAACTATGGCCCCTTCATGACTCGTGGACTTCAACTCCCAGAATTCCTAAGCCAGCATGGGGGAACTATGGCCCCTTCATGACTCGCGGACTTCAATTCCCAGAATTCCTAAGCCAGCATGGGGGAACTATGGCCCCTTCGTGACTCGTGGACTTCAACTCCCAGAATTCCTAAGCCAGCATGGGGGAACTATGGCCCCTTCATGACTCGCGGACTTCAATTCCCAGAATTCCTAAGCCAGCATGGGGGAACTATGGCCCCTTCATGACTCGCGGACTTCAATTCCCAGAATTCCTAAGCCAGCATGGGGGAACTATGGCCCCTTCATGACTCGTGGACTTCAACTCCCAGAATTCCTAAGCCAGCATGGGGGAACTATGGCCCCTTCATGACTCGCGGACTTCAATTCCCAGAATTCCTAAGCCAGCATG
The DNA here is from genome assembly GCA_039797435.1 of Crotalus adamanteus. Classification (NCBI taxonomy): domain Eukaryota; kingdom Metazoa; phylum Chordata; class Lepidosauria; order Squamata; family Viperidae; genus Crotalus; species Crotalus adamanteus. The sequence continues at coordinate 102,442,222 of CM077922.1, read as the reverse complement.
GGGGAACTATGGCCCCTTCATGACTCGCGGACTTCAACTCCCAGAATCCCTGAGCCAACCTGGCTCAGCTTGGAAACCTCTCCCTTTCTCAGCATGGCTGCCTCAGGAATTCTGGGAGTTGAAGTCCACAAGTCATCAAAGAACCAAGGTTGCCTACCCCTGGGCTAGGCTGTGGTGCTGCCTTGCTTCATCATCATCATCATCATAATGACGACGATGACGATGATGATGATGGAAAAGATCTTGGAGGTCATCTAGTCTAACCCCCAGCTCAGGAGTCCAACCCCACTTCCCCCAAAGAAATGTGATGTGTGCAAATGAGCCTCTGCCGACCTGGCTTGTCTAAGAAGGACATCTCGAGAGAGACCCACTTTGTGGCCCAAAGCAGTCTCTCAAGAATCAGGACTACGGGGAGTCCTCGACTTAATGGCCCCAGTGCAGCCCAAAATTTCCTCTGCTAAGCGAGGCAAATGGTCAGATGAGTTTTGCCCCATTTGGGCAAATATGAGCCTAGCATCTAATTTTAATGAACTGACCGTGGGAGGCTGCAACGGTCATAAGTGTGAAAAATGGTCGTAAGTCACTTTTTTCAGTGCTGTCGTAACTTTGAACGGTCACTAAACAAACTGATGTAAGTCGAAGGCTAGCTGTATTATTTAGCGGTTTGCTAAATTTCAACCTAGAGGATGCACACAGTTGTCTTGATGGGGGATCTTTGGTGCTCTCTGAATTGGCCTTCCTTCCTTCCTTCCTTCTTCTCCCTTTTCTCATTCCCATCTCCTTCCTTCCTTCCTTCCTTCCTTCTTCTCCCTTTTCTCATTCCCATCTTCCTTCCTTCCTTCCTTCCTTCCTTCCTTCCTTCCTTCCTTCCTTCCTTCCTTCTTCTCCCTTTTCTCATTCCCATCTCCTTCCTTCCTTCCTTCCTTCCTTCCTTCCTTCCTTCCTTCCTTCCTTCCTTCCTTCCTTCTTCTCCCTTTTCTCATTCCCATCTCCTTCCTTCCTTCCTTCCTTCCTTCCTTCCTTCTTCTCCCTTTTCTCATTCCCATCTCCTTCCTTCCTTCCTTCCTTCTTCTCCCTTTTCTCATTCCCATCTTCCTTCCTTCCTTCCTTCCTTCCTTCGTCTCCCTTTTCTCATTCCCATCTCCTTCCTTCCTTCCTTCCTTCCTTCCTTCCTTCCTTCCTTCTTCTCCCTTTTCTCATTCCCATCTCCTTCCTTCCTTCCTTCCTTCCTTCCTTCCTTCCTTCTTCTCCCTTTTCTCATTCCCATCTCCTTCCTTCCTTCCTTCCTTCTTCTCCCTTTTCTCATTCCCATCTTCCTTCCTTCCTTCCTTCCTTCCTTCCTTCCTTCCTTCTTCTCCCTTTTCTCATTCCCATCTCCTTCCTTCCTTCCTTCCTTCCTTCCTTCCTTCCTTCCTTCCTTCCTTCTTCTCCCTTTTCTCATTCCCATCTCCTTCCTTCCTTCCTTCCTTCCTTCCTTCCTTCCTTCCTTCTTCTCCCTTTTCTCATTCCCATCTCCTTCCTTCCTTCCTTCCTTCCTTCCTTCCTTCCTTCCTTCCTTCCTTCTTCTCCCTTTTCTCATTCCCATCTCCTTCCTTCCTTCCTTCCTTCTTCTCCCTTTTCTCATTCCCATCTTCTTCCTTCCTTCCTTCCTTCCTTCCTTCCTTCCTTCCTTCCTTCCTTCCTTCCTTCCTTCCTTCTTCTCCCTTTTCTCATTCCCATCTCCTTCCTTCCTTCCTTCTTCTCCCTTTTCTCATTCCCATCTTCCTTCCTTCCTTCCTTCCTTCTTCTCCCTTTTCTCATTCCCATCTCCTTCCTTCCTTCCTTCCTTCTTCTCCCTTTTCTCATTCCCATCTTCCTTCCTTCCTTCCTTCCTTCCTTCCTTCCTTCCTTCTTCTCCCTTTTTTCATTCCCATCTCCTTCCTTCCTTCCTTCCTTCCTTCCTTCTTCTCCCTTTTCTCATTCCCATCTCCTTCCTTCCTTCCTTCCTTCCTTCCTTCCTTCCTTCCTTCCTTCCTTCCTTCCTTCTTCTCCCTTTTCTCATTCCCATCTTCCTTCCTTCCTTCCTTCCTTCCTTCCTTCCTTCCTTCTTCTCCCTTTTCTCATTCCCATCTCCTTCCTTCCTTCACCTTTTTCTTTCTTCTTTCTTTCTTTCTTTCTTTCTTTCTTTCTTTCTTTCTTTCTTCTTTCCTTCCTTCTTCCTTCCTTCCCTTCCTTTCTTTCTTCCTTCCTTCCTTCCTTCCTTTCTTTCTTTCTTTCTTTCTTTCTTTCTTTCTTTCTTTCTTTCTTTCTTTCTTTCTTTCTTTCTTCTTTCCTTCCTTCCTTCCTTTCTTTCTTTCTTCTTTCCTTCCCTCCTTCCTTCCTTTCTTCTTTCTTTCCTTCCTCTTTCTTCCTTCCTTCCTTTCTTTCTTTCTTTCTTTCTTTCTTTCTTTCTTTCTTTCTTTCTTTCTTTCTTTCTTTCTTTCCCTCTCTCTCTCCCTCCCTCTCACACTCCTTCCTTCCTTTCTTCTTTCTTTCTTTTTTTCTTTCCTTCCTTCCTTCCTTTCTCAAAAAAAGTATTTATTAAAAAGTGAACCTATGAAATACGGCTAAACTAAATGCTTTCATTAAAAAAAAAAAGAATGCCTCCAATTTCATTTCTACTCGCAAACTGCTTCTAGGTTTTGCGCTTGAGACAGAAAGAAACGAAACTCGGACCGGTGTGAGTTGCTGATTAGATCAATGGGTCGCCATGGCAATAGCTAGCGTATATATTAAGTATGCAAAAGTAAACAGTTGAGGCTGTCACCTTACTATCTTTATTCCACTGCTCTGAACAGGGTTGGGAGTTAAGGCTTTTTGCTATTTTTTATTTCCCTTTACCCCCCATGCTGTCTTTACGTCCTTTACTTGTATTTTATACTTGGCTAGCTTTTAAGGAAAATAATAATAAATAAAAGGTATGAATCCAAAAAGAAAAAGGATGCTCCAGATCACAGTCAAGAAAACCACCAAACTCAGAGAGCACCAAGAACTCCATAGTCGTCCTCCTCCCTCTCCTTCTCCTCCTCCTCCTCCTCCTCCTCCTCCTCCTCCTCTGTGCACACCCCACTCCCTTCTAACACTGATGACGTTACCTAGTTGGGTCATGAAACGTCTGCAAGAAAACCACCCAGCTCAGAGAGCACCAAGGAAACCTATCTATCTTCCCACCCTCCCTCCCTCCCTCTTCTCCTTCTTCTCATCCCTCCCTCCTTTCTCCTTCTCCTTCACTCCACACAGCCACTCCTTTCCAGCACTGATGATGTTACCTAGTTGGGTCATGAAACGTCTGCAGGAAAACCACCCAGCTCAGAGAGCACCAAGAACTCCATAGTCGTCGGCGTCTTCTTCCTCCTCCTCCTCCTCCTCCTCCTCCTCCTCCTCCTCCTCCTCTCCACTCCGCAAACCTCCTCCCTTCTAGCACTGATCATGTTCCCTAGTTGGGTCATGAAACGTCTGCAAGGAAACAACCCAGCTCAGAGAGCACCAAGGATCCCACAGTCTCCTCTTCCTCATCCTCCTCCTCCTCCTCCTCCTCTCTGCACACCCCACTCCCTTCTAGCACTGATGACATTACCTAGTTGGGTCATGAAACGTCTGCAAGGAAACCACCCAGCTCAGAGAGCGCCCAGGATTTCAGAACTGTGAGATCCTCAGCTAAAGACCCCAAAGCATGGAAGAGCTTCTGTCTTTCCTTCATGATGATGAGGACTAGAGACCCTTTTAAGTGTAATGGGGAGTGCCGGGGTGGCGTTTCGTGCCAGGCGCATCTGGGCGAGTGAGGAGTTAAACAGGTGAAATAACCGTCTGACAAACCGAGCAGGTGAACCAGGTTGTATCAGCTGAGCTAATAATAGCTTCCAGACAATAAACCTATCATTTTTTTCCTCACTTTTTATGGCTTATTGCTCGCCTGGGGAGAAAAGAACTGCGGTTGCCTAACTGGACGATAAAATTATCCCTGCCTGCCGTTGTGAAACATTAACCAGGCCGCTATCAGATCCTCCCTGTGTCAGCTAAGCACCTGAGCTCAGCGCAAGAAACTTATCTCTCTTTTCAAGGATTCCGGTTCCCTTCCGGGAGCAGATAACCGTGGTAGGGTCCTTTCTCTCCGTCGTGTGGCCTACGTCAGGGGTCCCTAAGCCCTGGGCTGTCAGCCACGCCCGGGCCTCGGCCTGTTCGAAACCGTGCGCAAAGCTCCATTCGCCTTCGTGACATCATCAGGGCTAGAAAGGGATGGGCTTGGAGGGAGGAAGAGGAGGAGAACAATGACTGGGGGGTCCTTGGTGCTCCCTGAGCTTGCAGACGTTTCATTGCCCAGCTAGGTTATATCATCAGTGCTAGAAGGGAGTGGGGTTTGCGAGGAGGAAGAAGAGGAGGCGGAGGAGGAGGACAATGACTATGGGGTCCTTGGTGCTCCCTGAGTTTGGTGGTTTTCGTGCAGACGTCTCATTATCCAACTAAGGAACATCATCAGTGCTAGAAGGGAGTGCGGTTTGTCAAGAGGAGGAAGAGGAGGAGAAAAAGAAAGAGAGAGAGAGAAAGGAAGGAAAGGAAGGAAAGAAGGATGGATTGTGGGGTCCCTGGTGCTCTCTGAGCTGGGTGGTTTTCTTACAGACATTTCATGACCCAACTAGGCAACATCATCAGTGCTAGAAGGGAGGGGGGCTTGCAGAGAGGATGAGGAAGAGAAAAGAAAGAAGGAAGGAAGGAAGGATTGTGTGGTCCTTGGTGCTCTCTGAGCTTGGTTGTTTTCTTGCAGACGTTTCATGACCCACCTGGGTAACATCATCAGTGCTAGAAGGGACTGAGGCTTGCTGGGAGGAGGTGGAGGAGGAGGAGGACTATGGGGTCCTTGATGCCCTCTCAGAGCTTGGCTGTTTTTTTAACAGATATTTCATGACCCAACTAGGTAACATCATCAGGGGGTTTGCAGGGATAGGAAGGAAGGAAGGAAGGAAGGAAGGAAGGAAGGAAGGAAGGAAGGAAGGAAGGAAGGAAGGAAGGACTGTGGGGTCCTTGGTGCTCTCTGAGCTGGGTGGTTTTCTTGCAGACGTTTCATGATCTCAACTAGGCAACATCATCAGTGCTAGAAGGGGGAGGGGCTTGTTCTTATTCTTACACACTAGTGGTTTGCCCTATCACTGTTGTTGGGAGTGTTCTTGGAGGCTCTTCGATTTGGCTATTCTATATTATATATGTATATATCTATAACATATGTTATAACATCTACTAGAATAGATAATCTAAGGATAGAATTAGACTATTATAATATATTCATGTTTTTCTGAATTCCCAGGCGGGCTTTGCAGTCGGCGATGGTGAAGGACGGGCTCATCCCGTGGTTGGTGGAGGCCCTGAAGGACACGGACGCCATGTCTGATTACACCCTGGCCTACTCGGTGGCTTTGCTCATGAACCTCTGCTTACGGACCTCAGGTAGTAGCTCCGCGCTGTTGTGGCTGAAAGCAGGCCTTGCTGAAAGCCCGAGCCTGCAACTCAACCCTTGAGTAAAGGTAGTCCTCGACTTACGATCACAGTGGAGCCCAAAATTTCCATGGCTAAGCTAGACCAGTGGTTCTCAACCTTTTTAATGCCGCGACCCCCAACCGGTTGTAAGTCAAGGACTACTCAACCGGTCGTAAGTCGAGGACTACTCAACTGGTGCAGCACCGTTTGCAGAAGGGGACTTTTGGCGGGCTCAGCAGGGCAGAGACAGCCTGGACAATTCCTATTGGCTTTGGAAAGCCAATAGAATTAGACTCTATTCAAGAGAGTCTATTCTATTGGCTTTCAAAAAGGGAGTAGCACAGCTAAGGAAAAGGGGGAAAAAATGGCGGACTGCGTTGTTTGGCGACCCCCGTGAAATGGTCGTTCGACCCCAAATGGGGTCCCGACCCATAGGTTGAGAACCACTGAGCTAGATGGTTGTTCCGTGAGTTTTCTCCCATCTTACAACCTTTCTCGCCACTGCAGTTGTTAAGTCAGTCACACGGTCGTTAAGCGGGGAACTGCCTGACCCCTGTCATAAATACTGTGTTTTCCCGAAAATAAGATTCGGTCTTATTTTTTAATATTCCAGAAGCGGTGAATGCTCCAACACTGGAAGTTTTTAAGAAGAGACTGGACAGCCCTTTGTCCGAAACGGTGTAGGGTTTCCTGCCTGAGCAGGGGGTTGGACTAGATGACCTCCAAGGTCTCTTCCAACTTTATTATTGTTGTTATTATAGTTCAGGTTATGTATACATGTGCATGGCGAGAAAAGCAAATCTTCCGAGTTTACCAGACAGATTGCATAGGGGACAAAGCTATTACAGAATCGGGTAGTTCCGCAGCTGAGAATGCGGCTCCGGCCTGCAGGCCTTCCGGAAAGGCCTCTGAGTGTGAAAGGCAGGTTGGAGCCGCATTCTCAGCCGCGGAATGGAGCTGCTCCTTCTGGCGAGGCAAGTCTCGATCCATGGACGGCCTGGCTTGATTTTTTAGGCCTGCGCCTCGCCCCAAAACTAGGCCTCATTTTTGGGGTAGGGCTTATATTGGGCCTACCCCCAAAAAAAATCAAGCCAAGAGCTTATTTTCGGGGTAGGCCTTACTTTGGGGAAAACACGGTACACGCCAGTTGCCGGGGGTCCGGATGTGGATCACGCGACAACCGTTGTAAGCGTGAAAAACGGTCGTGTCACTTTTTTTATGGTCTCTTTGAATGGTCAGTAAACGAATCATCGTACGTTGAGGACCACCTGTATTTGGCAGCTGAGGCAGAAAACAGTCCAGACCGTTTTGGGGATCCCTCAGGTGACCCAGATAGCACCCCCGTTGCGCAATGCCCTCCATTGCTAGTTTGTTCCGCCCGTAAGCTAGATTTCGTGGCTGTTCTGCCAATCCCGGGCTCTTGTGGACGGATGGGTGGGGGTGTTTTTTTGAGTTGACCCCTGACACCCGTGTCTGCTTTTACTTTGTCTTCCGCAGGGAAGAAGATGTGCGTGAAAATTGCAAATGAGATTCTCAAAGTTCTCTCGGACCTGCTTGGCCACGAGAACCACGAGGTACTGCCACAGGGATCCTCTTCGAGGGTGTGTGAAGAGGACCCGGTTTTAGAAAACCAAGCCCAGCATGTCGCCTTTTGGGTGGTTTTGGATGCCTTGGTTCTGGCTGATAATATTCTGAGGGCCAAATAAAATTCTTAATCTCATAATACCATCTGGACTCTGTAAAGATAATCTTCTCTCCTTCTCTTCTTCCTTCTTCTCCTTCTCTTCTTCCTTCCTTCCTTCCTTCCTTCCTTCCTTCCTTCCTTCCTTCCTTCCTTCCTTCCTTCCTCCTTTCCTTTACATACATACATACATGCATACATACATACATATTATTTTTTTATAATCACAAGTGCTTAATATTTTATTAGCAGCATATTGTCTGGGTTCCAACATTTCACTTACTAATACATGTTAAATTCCTTTCTCTCTGCCTCGTTTTTCTAGCTATTGATAAAAGGTATCCCATGTTCTAAAATAAACTGAATCTTCTTTCTCTTTCATTTTTAATTTTCCTTTCCTTTCCCATTCCTCCCTCTTTCCTTCCTTACTGCCTGCCTGCCTTTCCCTTCCTTTCTTTTCCTCTACTTTCCCATTCTTCCTTCCTTCCTTTCCTCTCCTTTCCCATTCCTCCCTCTTTCCTTCCTTCCTTCCTTCCTTTCCCTTCCCATTCCTCCCTCTTTCCTTCCTTCCTTCCTTTCCTTTCCTTTCCTTTCCTTTCCCATTCCTCCCTCTTTCCTTCCTGCCTTCCTTCCTTCCTTCCTTTCCTTTCCTTTCCCATTCCTCCTTCCTTTCCTTTCCTTTCCCATTCCTCCTTCCTTCCTTCCTTCCTTCCTTCCTTCCTTCCTTCCTTCCTTCCTTTCCCTTCCTTTCCTTTCCCATCCTTCCTTCCTTTCCTTTCCCATTCCTCCCTCCCTCCTTTCCTTTCCTTTCCTTTCCTTTCCCATCCTTCCTTCCTTCCTTTCCTTTCCTTTCCTTACCCCCCCCTCCTCCTCCCATCAGGTATTCTTTAACACCTCGCTTGTGTCCCCCAGGCCTGGGAGAGAGATGAGGGGCGGATCCCCTTTGAATGGTGGTTCCTTTTATCCCCTTTCTTGCAGATTCACCCCTATGTGAATGGAGCCCTTTACAGCATCCTTGCAATTCCGTCCATAAGAGAGGAGGCTCGCGCGATGGTAAGAGGCCAAAAGGTTTTTCGATGTTCAATGGGCCAGACCAAAGCTTCTCAACCTGGCGACTTGAAGATGTGTGGACTTCAACTCCCAGAATTCCCTAGCCAGCATGGCTGGCTGGGGAATATGGGGCCTGAAGTCCACCCACCTTCAAATCGCCAAGGTTGAGAAACGCCGGGCTAGACTAACCACAACCAAGCACAGGAACCAGCTATGTAGAAGCTCTTTTCAATTGTACATCACCTCCCTGCTCATCCCCACCCAGCTAGCAAGTGGTCTTCCTAAAGTGATGAAGTCCCATTATCCCCTGCTGCAGGTCTCAAATGTTTTCCTCCTATGTCCAACAGACCCTGCCTGGACTTCTACAACCCTCAGAAGTCATATGAAGGCACTACAATTGCTATTTTCACATGTCAGGCAGTATCCAAAGAAATATACCGCATGATGGTTAACAATGGCCTGGTTCACACAACATGCAGAAACGAAGGCTAGACTAGACTATGGAATAGAATAGAATGTAGAATAGAATATAATAGAGAATGAATAGAATAGAAAGAAGAGAAGAGAAAGGATTAGAATAGAGTAGAATTAGAATTAGAATTAGAATAGAATAGAATAGAATAGAATAGAATAGAATAGAATAGAATAGAATAGAATAGAATAGAATAGAATAGAATAGAGAAAAGGAATGGAATGGAGCTGGAAGGTACCTTAGAGGTCTTCTAGTCCAGCCCCCTGCTCGAGCAGGAGACTCTATACATCTCAGACAAATGACTGTCTAATCTCTTCTTAAAAACCTCCAGTGATGGAGCGCCCACAACTTCTGGAGACAAGCTGTTCCACTGGCTAATTGTCCTCACTGTTAGGAACTTTCTCCTTAATTCCGGGTTGCTTCTCTCTTTGTTCAGTTTCCAACCATTGTTTCTTGTCCTGCCCTCTGGTGCTTTGGGGAATAACGTGACCCCCCCCCCCCTTCTTTGTGGCAGCCCCTCAGATACCGGAACACTCCTATCATGTCTCCCCTATTCCTTCTTTTCTTTAGACTAGCCGAACCCAAGTCCCGCAGCCGTTCTTCGTATGTTTCAGCCTCCAGCCCTTGGATCATCTTAGTTGCTCTTCACTGAACGTTTTCCAAACTCTCGATATCTTCTTGGTTTCCTTTCTAGATTTTCCATGGTGTCTTGTCAATGGTGTGTGCAGATGTTGTTTATCTCGGTGTGCCTCTTGGTGGCTGAGGTGTCCTAACGCCAGAACGTCCAGGAATTCTCTGGCGTCGTTGGACTTGGCTTGGTCTGAGATGCTCCCATTTTCCCAGCTGGAGTTTGTCCACGTGTTGTGAGAATCAGGAGTTTTCACCATCATCTTCCCCCTGCTTGTTGGTGTTCCTGGATGCGCTCTGCTAGTCTTCCACCTGTCTGTCCTACATAGTGGCTGTTACAAGGCTGTATGTCAGTGTTTCCCAAACTTGACAATTTTAAGGCATGAGGACTTCAACTCCCAGAATTCCACAGCCAGCAACGCTGGCTGTGGAATTCTGGGAGTTGAAGTCCACATGCCTTAAAATTGTCAAGTTTGGGAAACACTGCTGTATGTAGTAGATGACTCCTGTTTGTTTGTTTTTTTCCTTCTGGGGCTGTTGGGCTCTTGGGTTGACGTAGGATGCGCTTGGGAATAAGCGCCGTAACAGAATTGCACGGAAAAGAGAGAGTGGCATTCATTTGCTTTTGTGGTCGTGCCTCGTGACGAACCGGGGGGCAGGCGATAAATTTTCCATCCTGCAGAAATGCTGCTGGCTAGCTAGGAAAGATAACTTTCCCGCCGCTAAAACAGGCAGACAAAAGCTGGACTCTGTCCCGATTTGTACAGAAGCTGATATCTTTTTCCCGGCCATTATGTGGGATCAATTTCAGTGTAAAGCTTGATGGATGCGCCCTGCACTTTGCGCAGATGCTTATCGTCCCTCGCCTGTTTTCAGAGGCTATCTCTGAAGACACAGAGTTTTTTTAACGGGCGGGCTCAAATGGCACATTTGTTTGTTTGTTTTTTTTCAATTGCCGGTCATTGATCGGCTTTGAAAGGGTTGTCGTTTTGTTTAGAACACAAAACAGCCCGCAAGAGAAGCTCTGGTTTTTGCCATTAACTCGAAGGGGAATTTTATTAGCGGTGCAGAGCAAAAAATGGGCAAGCACAAACGAAAATTCCCAGTGGGGAGGATGGCTGGCATAACTTTGTGAGGAGAAATAATAATAATAATAATAATAGTAATAATAGTAGTAGTAATAATAGTAGTAGTAGTAAAGTTGGAAGGGACCTTGGAGGTCATCTAGTCCAACCCCCTGCTCAGGCAGGAAACCCTATACCATTTCACACAAATGGCTGTCCAATCTCTTCTTAAAAACTACCAGTGTTGGAGCATCCACCGCTTCTGGAGGCAGGTAGTTCCACTGGTTAATGGTTCTAACTGTCTGGAAGTTTCTCCTTAGTTCCAGCTTGCTTCTCTCCTTGGTTAGTTTCCATCTGTTGCTTCTTGTCCTGCCTTCAGGCGCTTTGGAGAATAGCTTGACTCCCTCTTCTTTGGGGCAGCCCCTGAGATATTGGAAGGCTGCTATCATGTCCCCCCTCGTCCTTCTCTTCATTAAACTAGACATACCCAATTCCAGCAGCCTTTCCTTGTATGTTTTAGCCTCCAGTCCCCTAATCATCTTTGTTGCTCTTCTCTGCAATCTTTCTAGAGTCTCAGCATTGCTTCTCTCCTTGATGAGTTTCCATCCGTTGCTCCTTGTCCTGCCTTCTGGTGCTTTAGAGAACAGCTTGACTCCCTCTTCTTTGGGGCAGCCCCTTAGACTTCGCCTTCTGTTTGTTCTGCAGACAGACGCTCTTCTGCTGGCTGTGCCCTTCTGCCTCCACCCCAAGCGAACAGGCCTATTTGCGCCGGCGGCAGAGCGACCCCAGCCCGGGTTACCCCTTCGGATCAACTAACACCGGTTTGTTTTGCAATCCCGTGCAGGAAATGGAAGACATTCTTCGATGCTACATCGCGGAAGGAAATGCCGATATGATCCAGCAGATTGAGTTTATTATCAAGCAGCTTCAATCAGGTGAGAGGAAGGGCGACACCAGCTCAGTGTTAAAAAGAAAGTTTCCTCAAAGCAGGTTGCGTGGCTTTATCACGGGTTCTCCACCAACCCGTTCACCTAACAGGAAGTGAACCTGTTAACCAAGAAATAAATCAACCTAAATCTTCAGCTCTTGCGTTAGCCTTGCAAATCATCAGCAGCTCTTTTCCTAACTCTCTTTCCCGCTCGTCCTCAACTTAGAAGCCGTCCATTTAGTGTCCGTTCAAAGTTACAATGTCACTGAAAAGAGGAAAAAAAAAAAAAAGACTTAGGACCGTTTGTTTTTTTTTAGCCTTACCGCTTTTCCAGCGTCCCCAACGGTTACGGGATCAAAATGTGGACACTTGGCAACTTAGAGGCCTTGGACTTAGAACAACTTTATTCTCACTTTAAATGTACGCTAATCGGCATACGTTGAAATGAGAGTTCGTTGCATCCAGCTCTCATTGGGTCACCCCCTCCGATATACACTGCGTAAACATGACCCCAAAAAATAATAAAAAAATAAATGTATGCCTATACCCACATAAACACACATATGTGACCCAGAGAAACAACACAGTCTAGTTTGGACGTGAGTTCTAGTCCCGCCTTAGGCATGAAAGCCAGTTGGGTGACTTTGGGCCAATCACCAGGAGATGGTGAGTTCTAGTCCCGCCTTAGGCATGAAAGCCAGTTGGGTGATTTTGGACCAATCATTAGGAGATGGTGAATTGTAGTCCCACTTTAGGCATTTAAGCCAGCTAGTTGACTTTGGGCCAATCACCAGGAGACAGTAAGTTCTAGTCCCGCCTTAGGCAGGAAAACTGACTGGGTGACTTTGGGCCAATCACCAGAAGACAGTACATTCTAGTCCCGCCTTAGGCAGGAAAACTGACTGGGTGACTTTGGGCCAATCATCAGGAGACAGTACGTTCTAGTCCCGCCTTAGGCAGGAAAACTGACTGGGTGACTTTGGGCCAATCACCAGGAGACAGTACGTTCTAGTCCCGCCTTAGGTATGAAAGCCGACTGGGTGACTCTGGGCCAATCACCAAGAGACGGGGAGTTCTAGTCCTGCCTTAGGCAGGAAAGCTGACTGGGTGATTTTGGACCAATCACTAGGAGATGGTGAGTTCTAGTCCCGCCTTAGGCATGAAAGCCAGCTGGGTGACTATAGATCAATTACTCTGGCTCAGCCCAGCCCACCTTACAGGGTTGTTGTGGGGAAAATGGGAGGAGGAAAGACGATTAGGTATGTTCATCATCTTGAGTCTTTTATAAAAACAACAGGGAAGATTTAAAAAATGAGTTTTTGGGTTGATTTATGTGCTTTTTTTTTTTATGAAGATGGTAGAGGACAGGAAGACCTGGAGGAATGTTGTCCATGGGGTCGCGATGGGTCGGACACGACTTTGCAATTAACAACAACAACATGTGCTTTTATATGTTCCCTTATAGAAGATCCACAGGAAGACAGTGTAGAATCCGACGATGAGGAGAAGGAGGACAATGCTGAAGTAAGTATGGATGCAAAACCCTTGAAAAATCTAGATGCAATCACAGAATAGAAGAGTTCCGTGCCCTTTATCATCTCTGTCTGTGGGCAGTTAATTTTCCAGGGGCCACGTGAGAAACTGGGATTGTTGTGGAGGGCTGAACCAAGGGGCTGTGAGGCTACATAGGCAGGCACACAGGTAGATAAATTAAAAAATATTGTATACCGCTTGCCTTCCAAATAAAAGCAATCCATACAGGCCGGACAGGGACCACCAAAGGGCCAGATGTGGCCACTCATCCTAAATTGCCCAGATAATCTCACCGACCACGTATGGATGGTTCAAAATCTAGATGATGGCAGGCCCAGGGTGTTGATCAAAGCGACATCAGTTTTCCAATAATAATAATAATAATAATAATAATAATAATAATAATAATAATAATAATAATAATAATAATAATAATAGAACGACTGGGGCAAAGGCAAGCAAGGGTAGTACCAATAGTCATAGGCGCCTTGGGTGCAATCCCAAAACAACTGGAGCACCACTTGGACACTATTGGCATTGACAAATTTGCCATTAGTCAATTGCAAAAGGCGGCCTTACTAGGAACTGCTTCCATCCTGCAACGATATCTGTAATACCATCAAACATCCACATCTGCCTATCCCAGGTCCTGGGTAAGGACTCGATAGGTAGACAAAATGCCAAATCCAGTCTGAACATCTGGCTGACTGTGCGATGATCAATAATAATAATAATAATAATAATAATAACAACAACAACAATATGAGGAGGAGGAGGAGAAGAAAGAAGAAGAAGAAGAAGAAGAAGAAGAAGAAGAAGAAGAAGAAGAAGAAGAAGAAGAAGAAGAAGAAGAAGAAGAAGAAGAAGAAGAAGAAGAAGAAGAAGAAGAAGAAGAAGAGTAGTAGTAGTGTTATTATTGGGAGGGACCTTGGAGGTCATCTAGTCCAACCCCCTGCTCAGGCAGGAAATGCTATACCATTTCGGACAAATGGCTGTCCAGTCTCTTCTTAAAAACTTCCAGCGTTGGAGCATTCACCACTTCTGGAGGCAGGTGGTTCCACTGGTTAATTGTAAGGAGTTAAGTTTCTGCAGCTGAAGGGCTGGAAGGCAATAAATGAGATTAACGAGGTTTTCTAACCAGCTTTTTGTTTTATTTGAGAGGCTAAGGGTCATTTAGCTGAGACTATTCAGCGGGGCCTCCTTGTCAAGTAGGATGTCAATCGCGCACCCAGAAGGCGAGAATTTTAATGGCGGTATTTAAAAATAGCAGTGCATTGTGGGTAATTCTTTCTAAGGGCAAATTGAGGTTTGTACTCCAGTCCAGCCTGCAGATAGTCCTCTTGCATAAAGATTAAACCAGAAACTTTCTTTAAAAAAAAAAAAAGTTTTTATTGGTTTTTTCCCCCATACATTCAGTAATATTTATTCAATAAACATTGAATAAATACATATTTAGTTCCTAATCCTTTATTCTTTCCTCTAGCCATCGATAAAATAAGTCCCAAGTTTGATCATATTCTGTTTCTTCTTTTTCTTTCAGTCTCATAGTCAGTCTGTCCATCTCTGCGCATTCTGGTATTTTTTTAAATTATTTCTTCATCTGATGGTATTCCTTCATTTTTCCAGTATCGCGCAAATATAATTCTTGCTGCTGTTGTGACATGTAAAAATCAAATATTTGTTTATCAGTCTTTTCTGGCATTATACTTCATTTTTAATGATGTTCAGGTTTAAAATCTACATCTTTTCTAGCCAAACGTGTGTCTTTTTCCAATAATTCTTTATTTTATCACATGTTCACCAAACATGATAATAAGTGCCTGACCTATGTTAACATTTCCAACATCTGCCTGACGTGTTTTTAAACATTTTTGCTAGTCTTGCTGATGGCAAGTGCCATCTATAAAACATTTTAATAAGTTTTCTTTGTAGGAAGTTGATGTTATGAGTCTGTAATTTCTTTCCCATAAATTTTGCCATTTTTCTAGTTCTATGTTGTATCCAAAATTTTTCGCCCATCTTATCATTGTTTCTTTAACTTGTTCGCTTTCCATTTTCAATGTTAATAAGAAATTATACATTTTCTTAATTAGTTTCTCATCAGAAGTTAACAATGTGTTATCAAACACAGTTTGTTCCTTATAGAATCCATGCAGTTTAACATCTTTATCATATCTAGCTTGCATTTGTAACTGTGCCCACCATGATAAATTGATACCCTGATTTTCCATTTCTTCTTTAAATTTTAAATTCCCTTCAGAATTTAGAATATCTCTATATGTCCAGATTTTTTCAAAGTCCACTAAATTTGGGTGTACAGATGTTTCCAATTGTCGACAACCACTCTGGAATTTTCAAATATATTTTACATTTTATTTTTCCCCATGTTGTTAATAATGCATTTCTTAAAGAGTGATTTGGGAAGTATTTATGAATTTTATTTTTTCCGTACCATAAAAAAGCGTGCCTCCCCAATTGTAAATCATGCCCCTCCAAATATAACAGCCTTTTGTTTCTAAGAGTTATCCACTCTTTTACCCATGTTAATGCAGATGCTTGATAATATAAAACCCACTCTGGTAAACCAAAACCTCCATTTTCCTTGGCATCTTGTAACATTTTCATCTTAATTCTAGCTTTCTTTCCTTGCCAAATAAATTTATGAATTTAAATCTTCAAAAAAAAAATTCTCAAGTTTTATAGGTATTGTTTGGAATAAAAATAAGATTTTTAGTAGTATATTCATTTTCACTGTAGCAATTCTTCCTAATATTGACAATTGCAAGTTTTTCCATTTTTTCCAAATCCACTCTTATTTGATTCAGTCGTTTGTATAATTATCTTCTTTTATCATTGAACATCTTGCTGTTTAATATATTCCCAGATATTTGACTTTTTTTAACTATTTGCAATTCTATTTTTTCCGACATTTGTTTTTTGTTTATCTGTAAGATTTTTAACTATTACTTTGTTTTTTTTCTCTGTTTATTTTCAGTCCTGCCATTTCTCCATATTGTTCTATCTTTCCCAGTAGTTTAGGAATCATCTCCAATGCTTCTAATTTATATGTTTCACCTTTTATTTCTAGTCCTTTAATTTCTGTATCTTGTCCAATGTTTCTATTTAAAATTTCCAAACTAAATAACAGTGGAGAAAATGGACATCCTTGTACTTTTTCTTATCTCAAAGTTCTGAGTATAATCTCCATTCACGCTCACTTTTGCTGTTTGTTTATTGTATATTGTTTTAATCATATTTATAAAGTTCTGTCCAAAGTCCATTATTTTTAATTGCTGAATCATAAATTACCAGGAAAGTTTATCAAATGCTTTTTGGGCATCTAGAAATATTAGTGCCAGATGTTTCCCTGGATGTAATTCATAATATTCCAATACATCCATTATCCCTCTTAAATTATTTTTAATTTGTCTCTTTGGTAAAAAAAAACCAAAACATTTTGGTCTGAATGTATAAATTCAGTTAAGAATCTTTTCAGTCTCTCTGCCATTATTGAAGTAAAAATTTTATAATCCACATTTAGTAACGATATCAGTCTATAATTTTTTATCTGTATCAAATCTGAATCTTCTTTTGGTGTAAGGGTAATATTTGCTTCTATCCATGTACTTGGGAGTTTAGCCTCCAACAAAAGTTCATTGCAAACATCTTTCAACGGTTCACTTAATATATCTTGTAAAGCTTTATATAACTCGGCCGGTAGTCCATCTGGCCCCAGTGTTTTCTCATTTTTTTGTCTTCTTATGGCGTCTGTTATTTCCATCATTGTTATTTTTTCCTCTAACATACTCTTACAGGTTTCTGAAATTTTTGGAAGATTATTTTCTTTCAGATATTGAATCATTCTCTCTCTTGGAATTTCTTCTATGGCATACAGTTTCTTATAATATTCTTCAATTATCTTTTTTATTTCTTCATTTTTAAATTGTAGGCAACCTTTTTCATCTTCATAATTTACTTGGGACTTTAGTAAGGCATTTGATAAAGTAGATCACAACCTACTAGAAAAATGCAGGTCAGACAGCATCACCACCAGATGGATCCGTAGCTGGCTGACCGGCCGTACTCAGCGTGTGGTCCTCAATGGAACCGCATCTCCATGGAGGGAAGTGTGTAGTGGGGTGCCCCAGGGCTCTGTTCTGGGCCCAGGGCTCTTCAACATCTTCATCAACGATCTGGACGAGGGGATAGATGGGAAAATCATCAGATTTGCAGAGGACACCAAGCTGGCAGGAATAGCCAACACTCCAGAAGACAGGCTTAGGATACAGGAGGATCTGGACAGACTTGAACACTGGGCGCTATCTAACAAAATGAAATTCAGTGGTGAAAAAAGCAAGGTTCTCCATTTAGGAAAGAAAAACCAAATGCACAGGTATAGTATAGGGGGTACCTTGCTCAAGATTAGTAACTGTGAGAGAGACCTCGGAGTCCTAGTGGACAATCTCTTATATAGGAGCCAGTCGTGTGCTGCAGATGCCAAAAAGGCCAACACAGTGCTAGGCTGCATTAACAGAGGGATAGAATCAAGATCAGGTGAAGTATTAATACCACTTTACAAGGCCTTGGTAAGGCCACACTTGGAATACTGCATCCAGTTTTGGTCACCACAATGTAAAAAAGATGTTGAGACTTTAGAACAGTGGTTCTCAACCTGTGGGTCGGGACCCCATTTGGGGTCGAATGACCATTTCACGGGGGTCGCCAAACAACGCAGTCCGCCATTTTTTTCCCCTTTTCCTTAGCTGTGCTACTCCCTTTTATTCTATTGGCTTTTGAAAGCCAATAGAATAAACTCTCTTGAATGGAGTCTAATTCTATTGGCTTTCCAAAGCCAATAGGAATTGTCCAGGCTGTCTCTGCCCTGCTGAGCCCGCCAAAAGTCCCATTCTGCAAACGGTGCTGCACCAGTTGAGTAGTCCTCGACTTATGACCGGTTGAGTAGTCCTCGACTTACGACCAGTTGGGGTCGCGGCATTAAAAAGGTTGAGAACCACTGCTCTAGAAAGAGTACAGAGAAGAGCAACAAGGGGACTGGAGGCTAAAGCATATAAGGAACGGCTGCTGGAATTGGGTATCTCTAGTTTAATGAAGAGAAGGACGAAAGGGGACAGGATAGCAGTGTTCCAATCTCTCAGGGGCTGCCCCAAAGAAGAGGGAGTCAAGCTATTTTCCAAAGCGCCTGAAGGCAGGACAAGAAGCAACAGGTAGAAACTCATCAAGGAGAGAAGCAACCTAGAACTAAGAAACTTCCTGATAGTTAGAATAATTAACCAGTGGAACAACCTGCCTCCAGAAGTGGTGAATGCTCCAACACTGGAAGTTTTTAAGAAGAGAAATGGTATAGGGTTTCCTGCTTGAGCAGGGGGTTGGACTAGATGATCTCCAAGGTCCCTTCCAACTACTACTACTACTACTACTACTACTATTATTATTATTATTATTATTATTATTATTATCTACTAACTGACTGCGCTGATCAAAGAAAAGAACATAAGTCCTTTTGTTTCACTTGGAAACCGCTTCTGGACTTTGTGCTTAAGGTGGAAAAAAAATGATATCACGATTTTGGGTTTTACCGATGAGACTGATTTGCCGATCCAGAAATGGCTAGCGCATTTCAACTATAGAAATATAAAAAGTTGAGATTTGATTTTAAGGTCTGATTTTACTGCAACAGAGAGAGTCGGAAGTCAAATGCTTTTTGTTTTTTCCCCTCCCTTTCTTCACACCTTTTTTGTTTTCCTTTTTCTAATGTTGCCCCCTGCTATTTGCTTTTGTATGTTCGCATTTAATTTTATAAATCAGGAGTCTTCAAACATGGCAACTTTAAACCTTGTGGACTTCAACTCCCAGAATTCCTCAGCCAGCCTCCATTTTGTTTGTTAGATTTAAGACAGGGGTCTTCAAACCTGGCCCTTTGAGGACTCGTGGACTTCCACTCCCAGAATTCCTCAGCCAGCCTCCATTTTGTTTGTTAGATTTAAGACAGGGGCCTTCAAACTTGGCCCTTTGATGACTTGTGGACTTCAACTCCCAGAATTCCTCAGCCAGCCTCCATTTTATTTGTTAGATTTAAGACGGGGGTCTTCAAACCTGGCCCTTTTATGACTTGTGAATGAAACTAATGACTCAGGACCCATTGTTCACACTTACGATGTTGCAGCCTCCCCATGGTCATGTGATCAAAATTCAGATGCTTGGCAACTGGTGTGTACTGTATTTATGGGCTCAATTGTGGTTGTAAGTCAAGGATTACCTGTAATTCTTACACTAAGGGCTTTTGAAGGTTAAAACAATCAATTTCTACTATATTTTTTTTAAAACTTAACAGACATCGCTCATCTCAGCCCCCTTTTTGTCATGTTGTTGCTTCCGTTCCGTTCCTTTTCTCATTTGTTTGAATATTCCACCCGGGCAGGACTCACTTATTAAATGGAATGACATTGTTACGCTTTATGGCAGTGTTTCTCAACCTTGACAATTTTAAGGCATGTGGACTTCAACTCCCAGAATTCCACAGCCAGCATTGCTTTATGAGATTAAGCCCCAGTATAAAATCAGAAGCTGTCAAACGTGCCGATGGTCACCGGAGAAAAGAGAATAAGGGCAACAGAGTTCCTTCAAAAGGACGTTTGAGCAATATAATGTCAGTTAATTAATCATCTGAAAAAGGAGAGGTTTGAGTCGTTGTCAGACAACATATTGACTTTTTCATTGTTTGCATTAAGCCAAGTTTTTCTGCTTGAACTTTCGTTGAGAAGCTGGCCATTTCAATTAGCCAAGCGGACTTGCAAAGCAAGTTTGCATTTTGAGGCTTTTGAGTGACAAAAGGCCTTGCGTTATTTGCTCAGTCCGTGTTCTACATTTACAGTATTAATTTTGAATTGGTGCTCAAGATCGGGGCTTTTCAACCAGTGGTTTGGGTACCACCTGTGGTACATTGGCACCTGGCAGGGGGTACGCGACCATCCTAGGAAACTGGTAGCAGGGGAGGGGAATGAGCTGAACCGGGGGCAGCACCGCACAAGCCTGAGTGAGAGACGGCTGGAGCTGCAGGGCTGTCAGGGCTCAGCGGAAGCGCCAGGATCAGTGCCGCTTTCCAGCTGATTAGCGCTTCTTCAGGGCTGTCAGGGCTCAGCGGAAGCTCCAGGATCAGCACCAGGCTCCAGCTGGAGCTCGGCACTGATCCTGGTGCTTCTGCTGAGCCCTGAAGAAGCGCCGATCAGCTGGAATGTTGCAGCATCTCCAGGGTCTTGCGATTTACATTCAGATGCTTGGCAACCAATTCATATTTATGGCGGTCACAGTGTCCCAGGGTCATGTGAAGAGACCAAAACCTGCTGCAACCACCCAGCAGACGGGGGGGAATAAAAACCAAACACCCCCCACCCCACCCCCATGGCCAATCCCCAACAGAAATGCTCACAACAATGGAAACCTCAGACGGGAGAAAGAGCACGGCCGGGCAGGCAGGCAGGTGTTTTGCTCGGCTGTGGCTTGGGGGGCACTTTTTTCAGTGCCATTGTCACTTCGAACAGTCACTAAGCGAATTGTTGTAAGTCGAGGACTACCTGTACTTTATTACTTTTTTTTTTTTTTTGGTCATCAAGTTTTTACACCTGGCTGGTGGTCCTCGGATGTTGCCATATCCTAAAAGTGGTACAATGGGTGAAAAGGTTGAAAAGCCCTGGGCTAGATGACCTCCAAAGTCCTTCTCTGGCTTTGTTATCCTGTTGTCAGAAGGATGAGCTGTAATCTTTGCATTACAACACCTGATCCTTTCTATGTCACAGACCATCGCAACGATCCAGGATTTCCATTCTCTTCCCTCTTGGCTCGCCCTGTGCGAAGTTGTGTCTTCCGGGTTCAACACCCACAACTGCAGGAGAGCTTTCCTGTATTTCCTGCAGTCAGACAGATGCTTATCCAGAGCTTGGCACAAGTCCACAGCTACGAGGCTCCCATACCTGTCCGTTCACGATTTGAAGGGCAGTTGAGCTTATCCCCTGCTTCCCATCAGGAAACATCTGAGACAGCTGCTCTTGGCTGGGACAGCTCAGCCTTCTGACAACAGGATTAGAAAGCCGGAAAGGACTGTGGAGGTCATCTAGTCCAACCCCCCCAGCTCAAGCAGGAGACCTTACAATGCCTTGTGGTAAGGACACACTTGGAATCCTGCATCCAGTTTTGGTCACCACGATGTAAAAAAAGATGTTGAGACTCTGGAAAGAGTGCAGAGAGGAGCTACAAAGATGATTAGGGGACTGGAGGCTAAAACATACAGCTGCTGGAATTGGGTATGTCCAGTTTAACGAAAAGAAAGACGAGGGGGGACAGGATAGCAGCCTTCCAGTATCTCAGGGGCTGCCCCAAAGAAGACGGGGTCACGCCTGAAGGCAGGACAGGAAGCAACGGATGGAAACTAACCAAGGAGGGACCTTGGAGATCATCTAGTCCAACCCCCTGCCCAGGCAGGAAACCCTATACGGACAAATGGCTGTCCAGTCTCTTCTTAAAAACTTCCAGTGTTGAGCATTCACAGCTTCTGGAGGCAAGTTCTTTCATTATTTAACTGTCCTCACTGTCAGGAAGTTTCGCCTTCGTTCCAGAATATAGAATAAGAAAGTTGGAAGGGACCCCGGAGGTCTTCTAGTCCAGCCCCCTGCTCAAGCAGGAAACCCTATGCCAGTGTTTCCCAAACTTGACAATTTTAAGGCATGAGGACTTCAACACCCAGAATTCCACAGCCAGCAATTCAGTCAAATTGTCTGGGTCTCTTCTTGAAAACCTCCAGTGTTGAAGTACCCACGACTTCTTTCCAGGATCTGACAGGCCGCATAGCCAGACAATGTTTTCATCCGAGTGGGGGAGAGAGAGAGCCGTGACTTCAAATGGAAAAAAAACAAAACATGAAAGGCAAAAGGGAAACCTGGCATCAGTTATGACTCTTCAGACTGAGGGAGGCTGGTGCCACTGAGGGTATGAAGATGGGATCCGAGACTGGCAGCTCCAATCTCCTGATGTGCATTCATATCAGGGCGAATTGATTTGGGCAAATTGATTGATTTATTTAATAATAATAATAATAATATAGTTAGAAGGGACCTTGGAGGTCATCGAGACCAACCCCCTGCTCAGGCAGGAAACCCTATACCATTTCAGACAAATGGCTGTCCAGTCTCTTCTTAAAAACTTCCAGTGTTGGAGCATTCACCGCTTCTGGAGGCAGGCTGTTCCACTGGTTAATTGTTCTAACTGTCAGGAAGTTTCTCCTTAGTTCCAGGTTGCTTCTTTCCTTGATGAGTTTCCATCCGTTACTTCTTGTCCTGCCTTCAGGCGCTTTGGAGAATAGCTTGACTCCCTCTTCTTTGGGGCGGCGCCTGAGATACTGGAAGGCTGCTATCATGTCCTCCCTCGTCCTTCTCTTCATTAAACTAGACCTACCCAATTCCAGCAACCGTTCCTTATATGTTTCAGCCTCCAGACCTCTAATCATCTTTGTTGCTCTTCTCTGGACTCTTTCTAGAGTCTCAACATCTTTTTTTACCTAGTGGTGACCAAAACTGGATGCATTGTTCCAAGTGTGGCCTTACCAAGGCCTTGTAAGGTCTCCTGCTTGAGCTGGGGGTTGGACTAGATGACCTCCAAAGTCCTTTCCGGCTTTCTAATCCTGTTGTCAGAAGACCAAGCCGTCCCAGAGCTAATCTTTGCCTTACACAACTGATCTGTAGGCCAGACCTTTCTAAAAAAAGAGCCTATAACCTCCTATGGCAGGGGTAGGCAATCTTGGCTCTTTTATGACTCGCGGACTTCAACTCCGGCTCAGGAATTCTGGGAATTGAAGTCCACGAGTCATAAAAGAGCCAAGGTTGCCTACCCCTGTCCTGTGGGATAATCCCTTGCCAGTGCGTGCGTGTGCGTGTGCGCGTGCGCATGTTGTCTTTTTTCCAAATGTAATAATTTATCGGGCACACCCCTAGGGTTGACAAACACGATTGGAATGCGTGAACCTCGGAGGTTGCAAGGTGTGATTGTGCAGTCGGAAGGGCAGGCTGCATTCTTGGGGTTTGGAACAGCTGAAAAGGAAATAGTAGCATCCTGTGAAACCATAAGTCTCTCCCCCCCCTCTCCCTTCCCCTCCCCTCCTGTCCCCTCCCCGTGCAGAGGGCATTTGAAGAACCTGTGAGACAGGGACGCTGTCCGGAAACATTTTGCTTTTTAGAGTCGGGTGCAGTTTTTCAGGTGATGCTGCCTTGAATTGGGTCTTGGATCAAGTTAGATCTTCCTTTCTCTGTCTGTCTGTCTGTCTTTCCTTCCCTTTTCTTTTTCTTTCTTTCTTTCTTTCTTTCTTTCTTTCTTTCTCTCTCTCTCTCCCTCCCTCCCTCCCTTCCTCCTGCACTCTTTCTTTCTTTCTTTCTTTCTTTCTTTCTTTCTTTCTTTCTTTCTTTCTCCCTCACATACTCCTGCACTCCTTCCTTCCTTCCTTTCTTTCTTTCTCTCTCCCTCCTGCACTCTTCTTCCTTCCTTCCTTCTTTCTTTCTTTCTTTTCTTCCTTCGTTCCTTTGTTCCTTTCTTTTTTCTCCTTCCCTTACTCCTTTCTTTCTTTCTTTCTTTCTTTCTTTTTTCTCCCTCCAATACTCCTGCACTCCTTCCTTCCTTTGTTTCTTTCTTTCTTTTTCTTTCTCCCTCCTTTACTCCTTCCTTCTTCCTTTCTTTCTTTCTTTCTTTCTTTCTTTCTTTCTTTCTTTCTTTCTTTCTTTCTTTCTTTCTTTCTTTCTTTCTTTCTTTCTTTCTTTCTTTCTTTCTTTCTTTCTTGTATTTATATAGCTGGCCCATCTTTCAGCTAAATCTGAGCAGCTCCCAGTCAGACCTTTAAAAAATAACTTATAAAATCGTTGAAAAACAAATACACAGATAGTCCTTGACTTACAACCACAGCTGAGCCCAAACTTTCCATTTCCACTAGATTAGACAGTTGCTAAGGGTATTTTGCCCCATTTTACGACTTTTCTCGCCACATTTGTTAAGTGACTCCCCGCAGTTCTGAAATTAATAATACCGTTGTTAAGTGAATCTGGCCTTCCCATTAACTTTGAGTGTCAGAAAGTCACAAAAGGGGATCACATGATGCTACAATTATCATTGATAGGAGTCCGTTGCCAAACAT
Organism: Crotalus adamanteus; assembly: GCA_039797435.1. Lineage (NCBI taxonomy): Eukaryota > Metazoa > Chordata > Lepidosauria > Squamata > Viperidae > Crotalus > Crotalus adamanteus. The sequence continues at coordinate 102,418,192 of CM077922.1, read as the reverse complement.
AAGAGTTTTGGTCACGTGACCACGGGGATGCTGGAATGGACATAAGTGTGAAAAACGGTCACAAGTCACAAATTTTCAGTACCGTTGTCACTTCAAAAGGTCAACTAAATGAACTGTTGTAAGTCAAGAACTACCTGTTTTCTTGGTAAAGAGCATAAAAGCTCCAGTAATTAATATCATTTATCTATTATATTTAGAACAGAGGTGGGGAACCGTGTCCCTTTTATGACTGGTGGACTTCAACTCCCAGAATTCCTCAGCCAGCATGCCTGGCTGAGGAATTCTGGGAGTTGAAGTCTACCAGTCGTAAAAGGGCCACAGTCCCCCAGCCCTGGTTTAGAAGGAAGCTTTTGTCGCTGTGGCGGATACAGCTTTGAGCTGGCGTCAGTGAGAATTTGTTTGGCTGGTTTCTGTTCTCTGCATCTGCATCCACAACGCTCCACTTCACGCAATTACCTGACTTAAGTTTGAATGGCAGATACAAATCCTTCCTTTTATTTAGATATTGCATTACAATAATTCTCAGCCTGGAAATGATATAAGAATGTTATATATACTATAAAGCAGGTGGGTTGTTTCCTGTTGGCATTTCTTCTGATTCAGAGCGTAGTCATCCGCGTTCAATCAAACTAAAATTGAATTATTCACCCTGTCTTAACTGACACACCGCACAATTGCTGCGAGGGACCATTACATATGAGGAGGAAATCCGTGTATGCTTAAGATCAGCTCTCTGGAGATGTACTCCCAAGTTTATGGTGAGAACCAGTTTGATGTAGTTAGTAAGAAGCTGACCTAGAAATCAGGAGAATGTGTTTAGGTGTGAAAGTTGGCTGGGAGACTTTGGGCTAATCATCTGGAAACGGTGAATTCTAATCCCGTTTTAGCCATGAAAGCTGGCTGGGTGGCTGGACCAATCACCAGGAGATGGTGAGTTCTAGATTTTGGGCCAATCACTAGGAGACAGTGCTAGTTCTGCTTAGGCATGGAAGTCAGCTGGGAGACGTGCCAATCACCAGGAGATTGGGAGTTCTAGTTCTGCTTAGGCATGAAAGCCAGCTGGGAGACTTTGTGCCAATAGCCAGGAGATTGGGAGTTCTAGTCCTGCCTTAGGAAAGAAAGTCAGCTGGGAGATTTTGTGCCAATAACCAGGAGATTGGGATTTCTAGACCTGCCTTAGGAATGAAAGTCAGCTGGGAGACTTTGTGCCAATCACCAGGAGACTGGGAGTTCTAGTTCTGCTTAGGCATGAAAGTCAGCTGGGAGATTTTATGCCAATAATCAGGAGATTGGGAATTCTAGACCTGCCTTAGGAATAAAAGTCGGCTGGGAGACTTTGGCCCAATCATCAGGAGACTGGGAGTTCTAGTTCTGCATTAGGCATGAAAGTCAGCTGGGAGACTGTGCCAATCACCAGGAGACTGGGAGTTCTAGTTCTGCTTAGGCATGAAAGCCAGTTGGAAGACTTTGGCCCAATCACCAGGAGACTGGGAGTTCTAGTCCTGTCTTAGGCATGGAAGTCAGCTGGGAGACTGTGCCGATCACCAGGAGACTGGGAGTTCTAGTTCTGCTTAGGCATAAACGCCAGTTGGATATTCTTGGCCAGTCATTGGCTCAGCCCAACCTACCTCACAGGGTTGTTTTTGTAGGGAAGAGAGGAGGAGGAGGAAGGAGTATCAGTTATGTTTGCTGCCTTGAGTTATGTATCAAGCAATAAAGTCAGGAGCAAGTCTAATGAAGAAATAAATAAGACACCCTCTGGTGCTTTCTCAATGCAGGAGGACCACAATGGCATGGAGGCCGATCTGGACAAAGACGAAGTGTTACAGCCCCAGCAGGGCGAACTCTCAGGAGAAAAACTCCTGACCACCGAATATTTGGGAGTAAGTACAGCAGTCCACCGGGTTTGGATGGTATTGGAGTACGCGAGCAAGACTCCGCAGCCCATAACTTCCCTTGCTCTATTTTCAAAGCGGTGGGATATGATCTTCTGAGCTTCAAAGCTCCCTGGATCTGCCCTAAGTGCCGATTACCCTTCTCTGTCAACATCCAGCTGGTGATTCCGAATAAAACTCCAGGTTCATTCCCTTTCCGAAAACCATGCCGTTTATTGAATACACAGCACAGTAACGTTGAAGCAAAACGTAACTCTGAGGTTCCCACACCAATTCATAGACTTAAAACAATTGCTTTCCCAGCCAAACCCCCAACCTCTTATGTAATCCATATGAACAAGTCCACTTTGTTACGGGAACCATCCGCTTCAGATCCACACCTGTTCCGGTGTCCTTGACAAGGCTTCAGGCTCCCATGGTCTGTGGCTGAATTGAAGAAGTTTCGTCTCTCCGTCTATCCACTTGAAAGTAACACCTTTCCCTCGCCCCGCGCCCCCCTTAATCTAAAGGCGAGTAGCTGCCAAAGTTTCATCCTTGACATTCACACATTCATAGACCTGGGCTTTCGCGAAGCCCAGCGTGTGGAATGAGGGAAAGAGATGGTTGTTGCCCCAGAGCTGGGGATCTTCCAACTTGGCCCTTGTATGACTTGTGGACTTTGACTCCCAGAATTGTGGGAGCTGAGGAATTGTGGCTGAGGAATTGTGGGAGTCGAAGTCCACAAGTCATACAAGGGCCAAGTTGGAAGACCCCCTGCCCCAAGTGTTACGTGTTTCATTTGGTGCACAAATAAAACACGTAACAAGACTGGCTGATCACTCCTTTCTGCTTAAGACCAAACTGGACTATTCCAGTGACTTTTGGATTTGTGGGGTACATTAGAAAGCTCCCCAGCTCCTTGGTGTTGAGGCCTTGGCAGTTTGAAGATGTGTGGACTTCAACTCCCAGAATTCCTCAGCCACCAAAGACCCAGTTCTTGCTGTCGTCATCTGCTCCTCCTCCTGCTGCCTTCTAGCACTGATGATGTTACCTAGTTGGGTGATGAAATGTCTGCAAGAAAGCAACCCAGCTCAGAGAGCACCAAGGACCCCACCGTCCTCCTCCTCCTCCTCCCCTTCACAAACCCCTCTCCCTCCTAGCACTGATGATGTTACCTAGTCGGGTCATGAAAGGTCTGCAACAAAACCACCAAGCTCAGAGAGCACCAAAGACCCCACAGTTCTCCTCCTCCTCCTCCTCCTCCTCCTCCTCCTCCTTTCTAGCACTGATGATGTTACCTAGCTAGGTCATGAAATGGCTGCAAGAAAACCACCCAGCTCAGAGGGTACCAAGACCCCACAGTTGTTACACTCCTCCTCCTCCTCCTCCTCCTCGGTGGCCTTTGCATGAATGTTAGTCTAGACAGGCCAACTTTCTCCTTTTTCTCACGGCTCTTGGACTTCTCCCTTCCAAATAACCTCTCTCTCTCTCTCTCTCTCTCTCTCTCTCTCTCTCTCTCTCTCTCTCTCTCTCTCTCTCTCTCCCCCTTTCTCTCAGATCATGACCAACACCCCAAAAGCACGGAAGAAGAGCCTGTCCAGTGTCCGTCACAGTGTGGATGAGCCTCTTCAGAGACCGGTGACCCCCAGCTATCACAGGGCACATTACCCAACGTAAGTCCGGGCAGACCCACCAGAATCTAGAGATGGGATGCTCCCGATTCACGGGAACGTGATTCAGCGAGGAAAAGATAAGTGATGAAATAAAGCAGAGATGACTCAGCGCTTATTGTGGTTTTTTTTTTTTAAAAAAAAAAAAAAGAATGTTCCTTTACAACAGGGGTCTTCAAACTTGGCCCCTTCATGACTGGTGGACTTCAACTCCCAGAATTCCTCAGCCAGGCACGCTAGCTCAGGAATTCTGGGAGTTGAAGTCCACCAGTCATGAAGGAGCCATAGTTCCCCCATGCTGGCTGAGGAATTCTGGGAGTTGAAGTCCGCAAGTCATGAAGGGGCCATAGTTCCCCCATGCTGGCTGAGGAATTCTGGGAGTTGAAGTCCGCAAGTCATGAAGGGGCCAAGTTTGAAGACCCCTGCATTAGAAAAATGGGTTCCAGAAAGAACATGACGTACAGGTAGTCCTCGATTTAACGACCACAATTGACTTCAGAATTTCTGTGGCCAAGCGAGACAATTTTTTAAAGTGAATTTTGACCCATTTTACGACCTGTCTTGCCACCGTCCTTAAGCGAATCACTGCAGTTGTTAAGTCAGTCACACGGGGGTTACGTGAATCTGGCTTCCCCCCCTCATTGACTTTCCTTGTCAGAAGGTCGTAAAAAGGGGATCATGTGACCCCAGGACACTGCGACCGTCGTAAATAGGAGTCAGTGGCCAAGCATCTGAATTTGAATCACATGACCACGGGGAGGCTGCAACGGTCGTTAAGTGTGGAAAACGGTCATAAGTCACTGTTCACAGAAAAAAAATAACAATAAAGCTATCCAATAATAAAGGATAGCCTTTGTTGTCACCTTTTTTTCTGCGAACAGTTGTAAAGTAGGGGGGGATATTAAATTTTGACAGCGCAGCCTCGGGGGGGGGGCGAGGGGTGTCACATCACTCTGAACACGAGACTTGGGTTGTGGGTCCATTTTTGGCTGTGGGCTGTTTTGCTAGTTTCCCACCTCTGGTGTGAGATCTTTTTCCCTTTGGTTTTGTACCGGAGGGAACCGAACCGAAGCAACCAGCTCAATTGACACCCAGCCAAAATAAGCAAATTAAGAGAGATTGAGATCCAGAAGGAATTTATGGATCGAGAGGCGATACACCCTACCCTTTACCGTGAAAGCTCAAGGGCTGACGAATCGGAGATCTCCAGCGAGAGATAATCCACCTGCTTTTCAACCCTCAAAAACTGCTGCCAGTGTTTTATTTTTTTTTTACTTTTATTGCTGTGTTGTTCCTGTTTTGAAGAAAGCAGCCTATTCCTAAGGCTTTCTAAGGCCTCCTTCCCTGGTCTGTTATTTTCATCTTTAGGGAGCCTCTGTGCTGGGATAGGTTGAAAAGGTAAGCAGGTGTTATGAAGGCTTCGTTTTGTGGCCTCACCTTGTAGCTTTTGTCTTGAGATCCCATTTGCAGGATCCACAGAACTGCATGGAAGGAGGAGCAGCACTGAAGAATCGGCTTCTGTACCGGTTCAGATACTGGCCTGGAAACGAGGAGACTGGGAGTTCTAGTGCTGCCTTAGGCATGAAAGCCGGCTGGATGATTTTGGGCCAGTTATCAGGAAAGTGGGAGTTTTAGACCCACTTTCCGCAGGAAAGCCAACTGCCTGACTTTGGGCCAATCACCAGGAGACCGGGAGTTCTAGTCCTGCCTTAGGCATGAAAACCAACCCTGTGACTTTGGGCCAATCACCAGGAGACTGGGAGTTCTAGTACTGCCTTAGGCATGAAAACCAACCATGTGACTTTGGGCCAATCACTAGGAGACTGGGAGTTCTAGCCCTGCTTTAGGCATCAAAGCCAACTGCGTAACTCTGGGCCAGTTCCTCTCCCTTCCACCTCACAGGATTGTTGTTTTGGGGAAATTAGGAGCAGGAAGGAGAATTAGGTATGTCTGTAAGCCGGAGTTAGTTTAGAAATAATGAAGGTGAGAAAAAGATAAATAAAACAATAAATAAATCACCAGGAGTTGGTGAGTTCTTGTCTCGTGGTTGGCATGAAAGCCGGCTGGGGGATTTTGGGCCTATCACTAGGAAACTGGGGATTTCTTCACCCCAGCTATAGAGGGGAAAAAAATAATAAACTGGAAGGCACTTTGCATTTTCCGGCTCAGACAAAAAAAAATATGCATTGGTGGGAACCATGTCCAATATTCTAAACATGGAAAAAGCAACTTACTTATTCAGGCTTGCTACAGAAAAAAAAAAACCATTGATAAATTTGCTTTAAAAGAACCCACTCGAATGCACAGGCGTCCTTATATATCTGGAAGGCAACCATTTCTATCTTTAAATTAAAACCAGTGGTTTAATGGCATTTAGGTAATATAGGGGAGCAACTGAAAATAGAATCCTAAGTTACCAAGTGCACACAGAGAGAAAGGATGAGATTCAATTTTTCAATAATCTTACTAGGAAGATATACCCTTAAATGCAGGCTCATAAGGAACAGTTGATAGAACTGGGTATGTCTAGTTTAATGAAGAGAAGGATGAGGAGGGACATAATAGCAGAGTTCCAATATCTGCCAACAAAAGTGCGTATAGTCCAGGCCATGGTTTTCCCAGTTGCAATGTATGGCTGTGAAAGTTGGACCATAAGAAAGGCTGAGCGCCAAAGAAGTGAGGCCTTTGAACTATGGTGCTGGAGAAGACTCCTGCGAGTCCCTTGGACTGCAAGGCGTTCAAACCGGTCAGTCCTCGAAGAGATCAACCCTGACTGCTCTTTAGAAGGCCAGATCCTGAAGTTGAAACTCAAATACTTTGGCCACCTAATGAGAAGGAAGGACTCACTGGAGAAGGGCCTAATGCTGGGAAAGATTGAGGGCAATAGAAGAAGGAGATGACAGAGAATGAGATGGCTGGATGGAGTCACTGAAGCAGTAGGTGTGAACTTAAATGGACTCCAGAAGATGGTAGAGGACAGGAAGACCTGGAGGAACATTGTCCATGGGGTCGCGATGGGTCGGACACGACTTCGCAATTAACAACAATATCTCAGGGGCTGCCCGAAAGAAGAGGGAGTCAAGCTCTTCTCCAAAGCGCCTGAAGGCAGGACAAGAAGCAACGGATGGAAACTAACCAAGGAGAGAAGCAACCTAGAACTAAGGAGAAACTTCCTGACATGTAGAACAATTAATCAGTGGAACAGCCTGCCTCCAGAAGTGGTGAATGCTCTAACACTGGAAGTTTTTAAGAAGAGACTGGACAGCCATTTGTCCAAAATGGTATAGGGTTTCCTGCCTGAGCAGGGGGTTGGGCTAGATGACCTCCAAAGTCCCTTCCAACTTTACTATTATGATTGTTATGATTATTATCTAGTTTAATGAAGAGAAGGACGGGGGGGGGACATGATAGCAGGGTTCCAATATCTCAGGGGCTGCCCCAAAGAAGAGGGAGTCAAGCTATTTTCCAAAACCCCTGAAGGCAGGACAAGAAGCAATGGATGGAAACTAACCAAGGAGAGAAGCATCCTAGAACTAAGGAGAAACTTCCTGACATTTAGAACAATTAATCAATGGAACAGCCTGCCTCCAGAAGCGGTAAATGCTCCAACACTGGAAGTTTTTAAGAAGAGACTGGACAGCCATTTGTCCAAAATGGTATAGGGTTTCCTGCCTGAGCAGGGGGTTGGACTTGATGACCTCCAAGGTCCCTTCCAACTTTATCATTATTATTATTATATTTTAATGTTCTCGGTTTACCCAAAAGATGCATTTTTCTTTTTATTTTTGGAGAGCTGAGGTCCAGTTCATAAACTGAAAGAACATTTGGAACACGGCTGGCTTTCCTGACTGAGCGGCATTTTCCAAGCAAAGGGAAATTGCAATTTCCTTTTCAGCTGGGCTTGAAAAAAATCCCTCGCCCTGAGCTAGGGACGGTCTCGCTTTTTAAATTGCATGCATTGCTTTATTTCTTGGTTCCTATTTCCAGAGTGTCAGCTGGGAACCAGAAAGATATGTTTGCAGAGGTTCATTTCATATCTTCAGGGACCCCTGCTCTAGAGAAGCCTTGGGACCTCTGTAGAATTTGCATTGTGGGTGTGTAAGGATTGGTTAATACACTTTAATATCCATAGCTTAATATCTACGAAAGCTTAATAGCTAAGCTAATCAAGATCAGCTGAAGTATTAATACCACTTTACCAGGCCTTGGTAAGGCCACACTTGGAATACTGCATCCAGTTTTGGTCACCACGATATAAAAAAGATGTTGAGACTCTACAAAGAGTACAGAGAAGAGCAACAAAGATGATTAGGAGACTGGAGGCTAAAGCATATAAGGAACAGCTGCTGGAATTGAGTATGTCCAGTTTAATGAAGAGAAGGACGAGGGGGGATATGATAGCAGTGTTCCAGTATCTTAGGGGCTGCCCCAGAGAAGAGGAAGTCAAGCCATTCTCCAAAGCTCCTGAAGGCAGGACAAGAATCAACGGATGGAAACTAACCAAGGAGAGAAGCAACCTAGAACTAAGGAGAAACTTCCTGACAGGTAGAACAATTAACCAGTGGAACCACCTGCCTCCAGAAGCAGTGAATGCTCCAACACTGGAAGCTTTTAAGAAGAGACTGGACAGCCATTTGTCCGAAATGGGATAGGGTTTCCTGCCTGAGCAGGGGGTTGGACTAGATGACCTCCAAGGTCCCTTCCAACTTTATTACTATTAAGCCAGCTTAATATCTACGCCAGCGTTCCTCAACATGACCAGCTTTAAGATGAGTGGACTTCTCGCGCAAGTTTATTTATTTATTTTATTTATTTATGAGACTTATATACCGCTTTAAGTGCAAACACTCTCTAAGCGGTGTACACCAGTAAGCAATGTATATATATATTTACATTGCCCCCAACAATCTGGGTCCTCATTTTACCTACCCCGGAAGGATGGAAGGCTGAGTCAACCTTGAGCCGGTGAGATTTGAACCGCTGACCTGCTGAACACAGTCAGCTAAAGTGGCCTGCAGTACTGCACTCTAACTGCTGCGCCACCTCGGCTCATTTAAGTTAGGCCCCAAGCACACCAGCCAGCCACTCACGCTGCCCATTTGGGAACAGGCCACGATGGAGCCATAGTCAGCTGCAGCCCACAGGTTGAGGACCCCTGTCCTAGTGGACCATCACTTAAGGGTGAGCCAGCAGTGTGCCAAAAAAAAAAAAAAAGCCAATGCAATCCTAGGCCTGAATATGACAACTTGCCACGGGACAATTCCATAATTTCATTTAATTCTTTAAAAGAATTTTTAAAAAATTTGTTTTAAATGCTGTCATTCGCCTGTCATTTTCTCCCTCACCTTTCATCCTGGCATCCTTTCTGGAATGATTCTGTTCCCCTATTTCTTCAACGCAAGGCAGTCCTCGGCGTACGGCCAGGGCTGAGCCCAAAATTGAGGTTTGCGAAGTGCAAAATGTGTTGAGTGAGTTTTGCCCCGTTTTACGACTTTCCTTGCCACCGTCGTTAAGCGAATCGCCGCAGTTTTTAAATTGGTCGCCTGGTTATTAAGTGAATCTGAATTCCCCCCCCCATTGGCCTTGCTTGCCAGAAGGTTGCAAAAGGGAGAGATCACGTGACCCGGGGATACGGCAGCCGTCATAAATGTGAGTCGGTTGTCAAGCATCCGAATGTGACACCTGGAGGCGCGTCAATGGTGGTCAGTGTGAAAAATGGTCGTAAGTCACTTTTTTCAATGCTCTTGTAATTTTGAACGGTCACTAAGCAAACTATCGTAAGTCGTAAGTCGAGGACTACCTGTATTAATGTAACCGTTGGCCGCAGCAAGTTGGATGTTGCATCAACAGAGGGATTGCATCAAGATCACTAGAATTGGTTGTACTCTGGTCATAAAACATATGAAGAACGGTTGCTGGAATTGGGTATGTCCTGTTTAATGAAGAGAAGGACGAGGAGAGACATTATAACAACGTTCCAGTATCTCAGGGGCTGCCACAAAGAAGAGGGAGTCAAGCTATTCTTCAAAGCGCCTGAAGGCAGGACAAGAAGCAACGGATGGAAACTAACCAAGGAGAGAAGCAACCTGGAACTAAGGAAAAATTTCCTGACAGTTGGAACAATTAACCAGTGGAAGAACCTGACTCCAGAAGCGGTGAATGCTCCATCACTGGAGTTTTTAACGAAGCGATTGGACAGCCATTTGTCTGAAATGTTACAGGATCTCCTGCCTGAGCAGGGGGTTGGACTAGAAGACCTTCAAGGTCCCTTCCAGCTCTATTATTCTGCTATTCCTCCTGGAGGGCCTTTGGAGCAGGCACCTCATTCGAATCCTGGTCAAAGAGAAGCGCTGAGGCCCTTTTCTCTACTTGTCCGTTCTTTGAAGAGTTGTTAACACCCACCCACACACCCGTCCTAGGTCATCCCAGGATTACAAACTAAACGCTTGCTTCATTGCGCTTGTGTTGACAAAATGGAGCTCAGGCAGCTTCGCCTTATCCTTATGCTAAGCAAAATGTGGTTAATCTAATCTGTAGTTGCTTTGATTTGGATATGGCGTGGTGGTGCACACCCAGTTCCTTTTTATTTTTGCATTGTTCGTGGAATTATGCGCACCCGGAAAATGAATTTGTTCAGGAGCAACATTAAGCCTGTTTTGATGAAACCGAATGTAGAAAGTCCTTGATCTCCTATGGCAGACATGTCATACACAAGGCCTGGGGGCTGGATGCGGCCCGTGAAGTAATAATAATAATAATAGTAGTAGTAGTAGTAGTAGTAGTAGTAGTAGTAGTAGTAGTAGTAAAGTTGGAAGGGACCTTGGAGGTCATCTAGTCCAACCCCCTGCTCAGGCAGGAAACCCTACACCATTTCGGACAAATGGCTGGCCAGTCTCTTCTTAAAAACTTCCAGTGTTGGAGCATTCACCGCTTCTGGAGGCAGGTTGGCCCATGAAGCTATTCTGGAAACAGTGAGGGAACGGCCCCCGCTGCCTTGGCCCTGGCCCAGGCCGGTCAGGAGTCAATGTACAATTTTGTGGTGGCCATCTTGGCACTTGCCCCGGTGAACCATGCCTTGGCGCTTGCCCTGATCCCCCCCACCTTCTGCCAGAGTCCCTCAGATCTGTCCCACTCCTGCCCAGAATTCCTCAGCCAGCGTGGCTCAGCTTGGAAGCCTCTCCCTGTCCCCTCAGCACGGCTGGCTCAGGAATTCTGGGAGTTGAAGTCCACCAGTCATAAAAGAGCCAAGGTTGCCTACCCCTGGTATAAGGGAAGCTTTTAGTTACCCAAGTGTAATATGAGAAAAATGATAATTGATAAAGCTATTGTGAATATTGACGGGAAATTAAAATTGAAAAAAAAGAGGAAAAAAAAGGATACGGATTAAATAAGGGAACCCTGATTGCCAATACATTTGAGATATGTCTTGGCTAGAGAAGATGCTATAAACTGATATTATTGACACTATTTATAACATTAGAACATGTGATGAATATGTTTATATTTAATTGTATAGGTATTAATAGCAGTAAGATTTATACTTGCATAGTGGGGGAGATGCCTGAGCAGGGGGTTGGACTAGATGACCCCCAAGATCCCTTCCATCATCATCATCATCACCATCATCATCATCATCATCATCATTATTATTATTGTTATTATTACTATTGGAAGAAGAGAGGATCAGGGAAATACTGGATGGTGTAGTATTGGATATTTGGAGTGAAAGTTAATATATACCACACAATAATAAAGGAACCCAGGTGCCGAGTTGTTTATTAAGTACTTACAATTGTAAAACTTGAAATTAATAGAATATTTACAAAAAAGAGAGAAAGGTCTAAGAGCCAAGTCAACTCTCCTGCCAGCTGTGAGCCAGCAGGCAGAAATCAGCCCAGTTGTTTCCAGATCCGTCCGACATCATTTATTTGTTGGTTGGTTGGTTCTATGTTTGTTTGCTTTCTTATCCCATCTTTACTATTTGTATAAGTAACCCAAGGTGGCAAATATCCATAATGCTCCTTCCTCTGCCTATTTTCCTCACAACAACAAGCCCCCTGTGAGGTGGGCTTGGGCTGAGAGAGAGGGACTGGCCCAAAGACACTCACTTGGTTTTCATGCCTAAAGCAGGACTAGAACTCACCGTCTCCTGGCGATTGGCCCAAAGACACTCAACCATCCTTCGTGCCTGAGGCGGGACTAAGACTCATCTCTGGGTGATTGGCTTAAAGTCAGCAAACCATCCATTGTGCCTGAGGCAGGCCTAGAACTCACCTTTTCCTGGTGATTGGCCCAAAATCACCCAGCTGGATTCCTAAAGTGGAACTAGAACTCATTGTCTCCCAGCTGGCTTCCATGCCTAAGGTGGGACTAGAACTCACCATCTCCTGCTGATTGGTCCAAGGTCACCCAGCCAGCTTTCATGCTCACCTAGTTTCCAGACTTAAGGTGGAACTAGAACTCGCTGTCTCCTGGTGATTGGCCCAAAGTCACCCAGCTGGCTTCCATGCCTAAGGTAGAACTAGAATTCATTGTCTCCTGGTGATTGGCCCAAAGTCATGCAGCCGGCTTTCATGCTCACCTAGTTTCTAGACCTAAGGCAGGACTAGAACTCCCAGTCTCCTGGTGATTGGCCCAAAGTCACCCAGCTGGGTTCCATACCTAAGGCGGAACTAGAATTCATTGTCTCCTGCTGATTGGCCCAAGGTCACCCAGCCTGCTTTCATGCTCAACTAGTTTCCAGACTTAAGGCGGAACTAGAATTCATTGTCTCCTGGTGATTGGCCCAAAGTCACCCAGCTGGCTTCCATGCCTAAGATAGAACTAGAATTCATTGTCTCCTGGTGATTGGCCCAAAGTCACCCAGCTGGCTTCCATGCCTAAGGTGGAACTAGAACTCACCATTTCCTGCTGATTGGCCCAAGGTCACCTAGCTAGCTTTGATGCTCACCTAGTTTCTAGACCTAAGACAGAACTAGAACTCACCGTCTTCTGGTGATTGGCCCATAGGCACCCAGCCAGCTTCCATGCCTAAGGCGGGACTAGAACTCACCGTCTTCTGGTGATTGGCCCATAGGCACCCAGCCAGCTTCCATGCCTAAGGCGGGACTAGAACTCACCGTCTTCTGGTGATTGGCCCATAGGCACCCAGCCGGCTTCCATGCCTAAGGCGGGACTAGAACTCACCGTCTGCTGTTGATTGGCCCATAGGCACCCAGCCGGCTTCCATGCCTAAGGCGGGACTAGAACTCACCACCTCCTGGTCTCTAGGCCGCCCCTGAACCCCTGCTCCAAACCGGCTCTCCTCTATTCCCATCATCCTCCATCATCACGCTCAGGGAGATTCGTATAACGTTTGGTTCCACTTCTGGAAGGAAAGGCAAAACGGCAGAGAACAAGACCGTCGCGATCCTGGCACTAATCCGTTAATTCAAAATTGTCCTCTTCTCAATTAGAGGAAATTGGTAAGATAATAATCCACCTAGTGCAGTGTTTCTCAACCTTGACAATTTTAAGGCATGTGGACTTCAACTCCCAGAATTCCACAGCCAGCATTGCTGGCTGTGGAATTCTGGGAGTTGAAGTCCACATGCCTTAAAATTGTCAAGGTTGAGAAACACTGACCTAGTGATAACAGTTTAATTACTCTGGCATTTACGGCTCTGCCTTCTTCTTTGCTCCAGGTTGGAAGATGAAGCCGCTTCCTGCAGCGGCAGAGAGACTGGCACTCCGCGGAGCTCAAATTCCCGTCCCCCGACACGTAGCGGGAAGAGGCCCAGCCTTTCGTGTAAGTCTTGAGTTCGAGCAGCTCGAAGATTACATCCCCAAAGATGTCCTGCTCCTCCGGGGAAGCTTGGCTTTGAAGGATCTATCTAACCCAGTGGTTCTCAACCTTTTTAATGCCGCGACCCCCCAACCGGTCATAAGTCGAGGACTACTCAACCGGTCGTAAGTCAAGGACTACTCAACTGGTGCAGCACCGTTTGCAGAATGGGACTTTTGGCGGGCTCAGCAGGGCCGAGACAGCCTGGACAATTCCTATTGGCTTTGGAAAGCCAATAGAATTAGACTCTATTCAAGAGAATCTATTCTATTGGCTTTCAAAAGCCAATAGAATAAAAGGGAGTAGCACAGCTGAGGAAAAGGGGGAAAAAATGGCGGACTGCGTTGTTTGGCGACCCCCGTGAAATGGTCCTTCGACCCCAAATGGGGTCCCGACCCACAGGTGGAGAACCACTGCGCTAACCCAAATTTTAAAATGGGCTCCGATGGCAATCTTTTTACGGCACAGGCGGTCCTCGTCTTATGAGCACAGTTGAGCCCCATTTTTCCGTCGCCAAGCGAGACACTTGTTAAATGAGCTTTGCCCCATTTAACGACCTTGCTTTCCGCAGTTGTTAAGTTGTTCAGTTAGTAACATGGTTGTTAAGTGACTCTGGCTTGTCAAAGGTCGCCCAAGGGGATCACGTGACCTGGGGACACTGCGACCGTCATAAATACGAGAGAGTTGCCGAGAGTCCAGATTTTGATCCCCTGACGCTGTGGGGATGCTGCAACCAGCCATAACTGGGAAACGGCCGTAAGTCGCTTTTTTCCGGTGCCGTTGTAACTTTGAATTGTCACTAAAGGAATGGTTGTAAGGCAAGGACTATGTGTAGTCTGTCCAGTGGTTTCTAGCCGGTTGCTTCTGTGTCGCTCTAGAACAGTGGTTCTCAACCTTTTTAATGCCGCGACCCCCAACCGGTCGTAAGTCGAGGACTACTCAACCGGTCGTAAGTCGAGGACTACTCAACTGCTGCAGCACCGTTTGCAGAATGGGACTTTTGGCGGGCTCAGCAGGGCAGAGACAGCCTGGACAATTCCTATTGGCTTTGGAAAGCCAATAGAATTAGACTCTATTCCAGAGAGTCTATTCTATTGGCTTTCAAAAGCCAATAGAATAAAAGGGAGGAGCACAGCTAAGGAAAAGGGGGGGAAAAAATGGCGGACTGCGTTGTTTGGCGACCCCCGTGAAATGGTCGTTCGACCCCAAATGGGGTCCCGACCCACAGGTGGAGAACCACTGTTCTAGAAGCAGGAATGGTAAATTCTGGGTAAAAGTAGTCAATTCGAATTTCAGTGTTGGGGGGGGGGAACCCCACAACCTTGCAGGAAAAACGGCGGACAGAGAGGGAATAAGCTCCCTTTTATTCAGCGTGTCGTACCGAGGCTAAACAGTTGCACGTTGAGAATGCTTTAACTGAGTTAAAGTGGGGGTGGACCGGATGACCTCCCTGGCCTTATCCTACTGTAGATCTCATGATTCTACGCTGGAAAGAATCAGGAGACTGCCTTCGGTTTCCCGCCCTGCCTCGTCGAACTGCCGATGTAAATTTATTTAATTACTTATTTTTTATTTTATTATTTTGTTGTTTTTTTTAATTTAAATATTACGTTTTTATTTATTTTAATTTATTTTTATTTTATCTTATTTTATTTTATATAATAATAATGATGATGATGATGAAGAAGAAGAAGTTGGAAGTGACCTTGGAGGTCATCTACACGGGGCTACCCTTGAAAAGTATTCGGAGACTACAGTTGGTCCAGAATGCAGCCGCGCGAGTGATAGTGGGTGCTCCTCGATACACCCACGTTACACCTATCCTCCGCGAGCTGCACTGGTTGCCTATCGGTCTCCGGGTTCAATTCAAGGTGTTGGTTATTACCTTTAAAGCCCTATATGGCTCAGGGCCAGGCTATTTGCGAGACCGCCTACTACCTCATAGTTCCCTTCGGCCGGTTAGATCCCACAGGCTGGGCCTCCTTCAGGTCCCGTCGGCCAAGCAGTGCCATTTGGCGGGGCCGCGGAGGAGGGCCTTCTCTGTGATGGCGCCCACGTCTTGGAACCAGCTCCCCCCGGAGATTAGGACCGCTCCCACCCTGTTGGTCTTCCGTAAGCTGCTTAAGACCTGGCTTTTCCGGCAGGCCTGGGGTTTATAAAACCTGACCCCTGGATGACTGTTCTTGTACTGTTTGTTTTGTTATGTTTTATGGTGTTTTTATTGTTAGCCACCCAGAGTCCTCCGGGGAGTGGGGCGGCTTATAAATTTTAAAAATAAAAATAAATAAATAAATAAAATCTAGTCCAACCCCCTGCTCAGGCAGGAAACCCTATACCATTTTGGACAAAGGGCTGTCCAGTCTCTTCTTAAAAACTTCCAGTGTTGGAGCATTCACCGCTTCTAGAGGCAGGTTGTTCCACTGGTTAATTGTTCTCCCTGTCAGGAAGTTTCTCCTTAGTTCTAGATTGCTTCTGTCCTTGGTTAGTTTCCATCTGTTGCTTCTTGTTCTGCCTTCAGGGGCTTTGGAAAATAGCTTGACTCCCTCTTCTTTGGGGCAGCCCCTGAGATATTCAAAGTTGCTATCATGTCCCCCCCCCCTCGTCCTTCTGTTTATTTTATTTTATTGTTTTGTTTTATTTTATTTTTATTGCAGAAAACTTTTATTTTTATTTTATTAATTTAATTTAATTATTTTATTTTATTATTTTCTAAATGTACACAAGGGACTATGTCACAAAAACGGACTCTGGGCAAGTTCCAAGCAGAATAAACAAAACCCACTCAACGATAGAAAAACATTACACTTTGGTAAGAACAGAAATAAAAACAGAAAGGAATAAAAACGTAAAACAATCCTAAGGTTAGCAAGAGGATAGCCTTTTTTCTTTCTTTTAAATGGGCATCCGCCCAAAGTCACTGACTGAAATGGGCGGCTATAGAAATTAAATGAATGAATGAATGAATGAATGAATGAATGAATGAATGAATGAATGAGCCTAAGTCAGCCACTTTCACTGCTTGCCAAAGATCTTGGGGTTGATGAAAGAAACATTTGCAAAGTTTTCTGCAAGGCTAACAAAAACCAGATTCTCACCTCAGAGGAGGGGATGTTCCAGAGGGTTATAGCAGATTTAGTACAGGCAGTCCTCCGCTTACGACCGCGTTACAGCTTCTGTGGCTCTAAAAACTTCACAGCTTCTGGAGGCGATGTTTGGCACCTGGTTCGTACTTACGACCGTTGCTGTGGCTCAAGGCCACGTGATCACCCTTCCGCGGCTTTCTGACAAGCAAAGCCAATGGGGACGCCATTTTCACGTAACAACCGGGTTATTACCTTATCAACTGCAGTCTGCAGCGATTTACTTAACCGCTGTGGCAAAGAAAAAAGGTCATAAAATGAGGCAAAACTCACTTAACAAATGTCTCGCTTAAGAACAGAAATTTTGGGCTCCGTTGCGGTCATATGTCGAGGACCGCCTGTGTAGTTTAAGCAAGAGTCTAGAACTGCACTAGATATTAATGGCATCACAGTGAAGGAAAAATGGCTGCATCCTCATAGACCAGTGGTTCTCAACCTGTGGGTCGGGACCCCATTTGGGGTCGAACGACCATTTCACGGGGGTCGCCAAACAACGCCGTCCGCCATTTTCTTCCCCTTTTCCTTAGCTGTGCTCCTCCCTTTTATTCTATTGGCTTTTGAAAGCCAATAGAATAGACTCTCTTGAATAGAGTCTAATTCTATTGGCTTTCAAAAGCCAATAGGAATTGTCCAGGCTGTCTCTGCCCCGCTGAGCCCGCCAAAAGTCCCATTCTGCAAACGGTGCTGCACCAGTTGAGTAGTCCTCGACTTACGACCGGTTGAGTAGTCCTCGACTTACGACCGGTTGGGGGTCGCGGCATTAAAAAGGTTGAGAACCACTGTCATAGATGGTGGCTCCTACTTTTCATAACGTAGTCCTCGACTTACAACTCTTTATTTGGCAGCTGTTCGAAGTTACAGCAGCCCTGAGAAAAGTGATGTAGAGCCCATCCTCGTACTTACGACCGTTGCAGCTGCATCCATGTTCACACGATCAGAATTGGGGCGTTTGGCAACTAGCATGTATTTACGACGGTTGCCATGCAACCTTCTCAATTGGCTTCCGACAAGCCAAGTCAACGGGGGATGCCTGATTTGCGTAACAGCCACCTGATTCATTTAACGACCGCAGCGATTCAGTCATCCAACGTGGCCAAAAGGCCGTAAAATCAGGGCCGACTTTCTTAACGACTGCAAGGGAATCGTTAATCAAATGTGGCCAAAATCAGGCGTGTGACTCCCTTTAACGCCTGCCTCCCTTAGCGACGGAAATCCTGGTCCCCGTTCTAGTCGTACACCGAGGACTCCCTGTAAGGCGTATGTTTATCGGAGTTAACGACGGTTAAGATTTCAACCATGTTTGTGGTGCTCGACTTCGGAGAATTTGTATGTTTTAGGATTAAACTTCAAGGACGGGCGTGAGTAGCTCGATAAGAAAAATACACAACTTATTTTAAAATGTCCATTTTTCCCCCCCAAAAAAAATGACAGTTGAAAGCGAAACTTCCGGAAGATCTTTGAGGCATCATGGAGCTGACCCGGATGTCCAGTCGGTTGCTGAAGTTCTGATTCTCCACTCCCCCGGTTCTTCCCAAGACAGTGGAAACACGTTGCCAAACAGGTCCGTAAGTAGCGGGTGGTTTCCCCACACCGGGCTCTTAAGACTTGTGGACTTCAACTCCCAGAATTCCTCAGCCAACCTTTGTGGGCTTCAGCTCCCAGAATTCCAGTAGTTGAGGGCCTGCCACCAAGAAATGGGGAGGGGGTGTATGTCAAATTATTCTCCAAAGCACCAGAGGGAAGGACAAGAAACAATGGTTGGAAACTGACCAAAGAGAGAAGCAACCTGGAATGAAGGAGAAACTTCCTGACAGTGAGGACAATCAACCAGTGGAACAGCTTGCCACTGGAAATCGTGGAATCCTCCTTAGTTCCAGGTTGCTTCTCTCTTGGTGAGTTTCCATCCGTTGCTTCTTGTCCTGCCTTCAGGCGCTTTGGACAAGAGCTTGACTCCCTCTTCTTTGGGGCAGCCCCTGAGATATTGGAACACGGCTATCATGTCCCCCCTCGTCCTTCTCTTCATTAAACTAGAGATACCCAATTCCAGCAACCGTTCCTTATATGCTTCAGAAGTTTCTCCTTAGTTCCAGGTTGCTTCTCTCCTTGTTGAGTTTCCATCTGTTGCTTCTTGTCCTGCCCTCAGGGGCTTTGGAAGATAAGTTGACCCCCTCCTCTTTATGGCAGCCCCTCAAATACTGGAAGATTGCTGTCATGTTACCCCTGGTCCTTCTTTTCACTAGACTAGACATGCTTTATTCCTGCAATTGTTAACAGAATAACAGAGTGGGAAGGGATCTTGGAGGTCTTCTAGTCCAGCCCCCTGCTCACGCAGGAGACCGTATATACCATTTCAGACAAATGGCTGTCCAGTCTCTTCTTAAAAACTTCCAGTGTTGGAGCATTCACCACTTCTGGAGGCAGGTTGTTCCACTGGTTAATTGTTCTAATGGTCTGGAAGTTTCTCCTTAGTTCTAGGTTGCTTCTCTCCTTGATGAGTTTCCATCTGTTGCTTCTTGTCCTGCCTTCAGGGGCTTTGGAGAAGAGCTTGACTCCCTTTTCTTTGGGGCAGCCCCTGAGATACTGGAAGACTGCTATCCTGTCCCCCCTTGTCCTTCTCTTCGTTAAACTGGACATACTCAATTCCAGCAGCCGTTCCTTATATGTTTTAGCCTCCAGTCCCCTGATCCTCTTTGTTGCTCTTCTCTGTACTCAACATCTCAACATCTTTTTTGCATCGTGGTGACCAAAATCGGATGCAGTATTCCAAGTGTGGCCTTACCAAGGCCTTGTAAAGTGATATTAACACTTCACATCATTTTGATTCTGTCCCTCTGTTGATGCAGCCCAGCACTGTGTTGGCTTTTTTCACCGCTGCAGCACACGGCTGGCTCACACTTAAGTGATTATTCACTAGGACTCCGAGATCCCTCTCACAGTTACTACTATTGAGCAAGGTACCCCCTATACTATACCTGTACATTTGGTTTTTCTTGCCTAAAATTCCTCCTTAGTTCCAGGTTGCTTCTCTCCTTGATGAGTTTCCATCCGTTGCTTCTTGTCCTGCCTCCAGGCACTTTGGAGGATAGCTTGACTGCTGCTTCTTTGGGGCAGCCCCTGAGATATTGGAACACTGCTATCCTGTCCCCCCTCGTCCTTCTCTTCATTAAACTACACATACCCAATTCCAGCAGCCGTTCCTTGTATGTTTTAGCCTCCAGTCCCCTTTGTTGGTCTTCTCTGCCTCTTTCCCTAGTCTAATCATTCTGCAAAGGAAAGAATGAATTCGGATCCCTCCGAGCAAAGGGGCAGACAGTTCAATAAATAGGATTTTTTTTTTCCACTGATGTTTCCTCTTGGGTAACAGAAAGAGGAACTGACATTTCAACGGCTAACCTTCATGAATCAGCACAACCAGAAGAGCCTGTTTACAAAACCCTCACTCTCAAAACGAAGTTAAAAGGGCAGGAGGTGGAACGGGGCGCTGCGTGCCAAGTGTAGGTTTTAATTATTATTATTTTTCCGCATCAGTGAAGTCCTTATGTTAAGATGGTAATTCCCATCTGCCACCTTCCTGTTTCCTTTTCGGGCTGGAAGGGAAAATCCACTGCTCACTCAGGCTGCAAGCCACAGGTGTGTGTTTTGCGTTTTGTGCTTCGGGTGGCCTCACACTGAAAGAGACAGAAACCCCTGTACAAACGTCCTCGGCTTACGGCCATTTGGTTCAGCGGCCATGCAAAGTCGCAACGGGGCTGAAGAAAAATGATATACAGCCGGATCTCCCGCTGATGACCCCACGGTGTGTGTTTGTGACGCTGGTGATTCCCCATTTGCCATCTTCCCAGCTGGCCTCCAACATAGGCCGGATTCGCTTAGTGACTGCACGACCCACTTATCGCTTGCAGTGATTCGCTTAACGTCCGTGGCCAAAATTGGACTCACTTAACAGCCGCCTGGCTTAATGATGAAAATGCTAGTCCCAGTTGTGGCCGTTAAGTTAAGGACCACCGGTAGTGTCCCACGCATCGTATCACACCATGCCGTTTGTGTGCTGGTATGTCTCTGGGCTATGTGCACCCTAAATATTTAACCAAGTTTGTGAAAGGCACTGTGGTTTCATTTGCACAATAGGAAGAATTGGCTTCGGATTAATCTTGCTTAGCTTACGATATCGAAGAAGTAAACCTAACCAGTTTGTTTGATGGAAACTGACCAAGGAGAGAAGCAACCTAGAACTAAGGAGAAACTTCCTGACAGTTAGAACAATTACCCAGTGGAACCACCTGCCCCCAGAAGCAGTAAATGCTCCAAGGCTGGAGGTTTTTAAGACGAGACTGGGCAGCCTTTGGTCTGAAATGGTATATAGGGTTTCCTGCCTGAGCAGGGGGTTGGACTAGATGACCTCCAAGGTCCCTTCCAACGTTATTATTATTAAAGTTGAAAATTATGTTAACCTCGAAAACAGTGGATTTTGCAACCGGATGTTCCCAACTGCTGCTTCAACCTGAAATCTAGTGTGTTTGCTGTGAAGTGTCAAAACCTCCCTTTCTGATTTCCTTCTCCAGGTTTTTGAACGATTTTTTATTAATCCATTTCCAAACAGACAGACACGCAGTCCAAATGAACGATTCATTGCATGCAAAAACCAAACAGGGAAGAATACGGGTAGCCCTCAACTTACAGCGGTTCGTTTAGTGGCTGTTCAGAGTTGCAGCAGCACCTGAAAAAGGGACTTGTGGCCGTTTTTCACACTTAACGACCGTTGCGGCGTCGCGTGATCAAAATTCACAAACTCGGCAATTGACTCATACATACGACGGTCTCAGCGTCCCAGGGGGGGTCACATGATCCCCTCTTGCGAGCTTCTGACCAGCGAAGTCAACGGGGGAAGCCGGATTTGCTTAACGACCGTGTGACTTATTTAACAGCTGCAGCGATTCACTTAACGGACTGTGGCAAGCAAACTCGTAAAACGGGGCAAAGCTCACTTAACAGATGACTCACTTAACGACATAAATGTTGGGCTCGGCTGCGGTCCTACGTTGAGGGCTACCTGTGATGTTCTCGCTAGCTGAATTCACCCAATGTATCTTTTCCGATATTTTGGCTTTTGGACTTTCCAGTCTGTTCATTTATTTGGCCTAAAAAGACCTCTGCTTTGGGCTTTGTGGCAGAGAAGGAATGATGGTCCAGAAAGTTGTACAGGTGGTCCTCGACTTACGACTACAATTGAGCCCCAAATTTCTGTTGCTAAGCAAGACAGTTGTTAAGTGCGTTTTGCCCCGTTTTACGACCTTACCTGCCACGGTTGTTAAGTGACTCACTGCCGCTGTTAAGTAATACGGTTGTTACTCTTAATAATAATAATAATAATAATAATAATAATAATAATAATAATGTTGGAAAGGACCTTGGAGGTCATCTAGTCCAACCCCCTGCTCAGGCAGGAAACCCTATCCCATTTCAAACAAATGGCTGTCCAGACTCTTCTTAAAAACTTCCAGTGTTGGCGCATTCACCGCTTCTGGAGGCAGGTGGTTCCACTGATTAATTGTTCTCACTGTCAGGAAATTCCTCCTTAGTTCCAGGTTGCTTCTCTCCTTGATTAGTTTCCACCCGTTGCTTCTTGTCCTGCCTTCAGGCGCTTTGGAGAATAGCTTGACTCCCTCTTCTTTGGGGCAGCCACCGAGATATTCAAAGTTGCTATCATGTCCCCCCCTCATCCTTCTGTTTATTTTATTTTATTTTATTATTTTATTTTTATTGTTTTTATTTTATTATTTTATTTTATTTGCGCAATAGGAAGAATTGACGGAGCTTGACTCCCTTGTCTTTGGGGCAGCCCCTGAGATACTGGAACACTGCTATCATGTCCCGCCTCGTCCTTCTCTTCCTTAAACTAGACATGCCCAATTCCAGCAATTGTTCTTTATATGTTTTAGCCTCCAGTCCCCTGATCATCGTTGTTGCTCTTCTCTGCCCTCTTTCTAGAGTCTCAACATCTTTTTTACACCGTGGTGACCAAAACTGGATGCCGTATTCCCAGTGTGGCCTTACCAAGGCCTTGTAAAGTGGTATTAACCCTTCACCTGATCTTGATTCTATCCCTGTTAATGCAGCCCAGCACTGTGTTGGCTTTTTTGGCAGCTGCAGCACATGGTTGGCTCCTATATAAGAGATTGTCCACTAGGACTCCGAGGTCCCTCTCACAGCTGCTACTTGACTTTGCTTGTCAGAAAGTTGCAGAAGGGGATCATGTAATCCCGGGACACTGCAACGGTCATTAACAAGAGTCAGTTGCCGTATTGATCACGTGACCGTGGAAGATGCTGCAACGTCGTTAAGCGTGGAAAACGGTCATGTCCCTTTTTTACAATGGCATCGTAACTTTGAACCAGTCCCTAAATGAATCGTGGTTGCAGATGGCGGTCGTGGGGAAAATATCCACTTACCCCAGGAAAACAGGAATGCGTGAGAAAGAAACTCAAGATCGCTCTCTGTTGATTCTCTTTGGCACAGGAGGGAGGGAAGGGTGAAAACGGTCACGTCGCTTTTTTTCCAGCGCCGTCGTAATTTCGAACGGCCACCAAACAAACTGTTATAAGTGGAGGACTACCCTTCCCTTAGTCGTTCGGTGTTCTCTGCCATTTTTCTGAGAACTTTGTGTAATATTTAGCGTGAGGCATATACTTCCGATCATTGTGCAGACAGGAACGTACTGTTCCGCGGCTGTCTGTTTGAATAATTTGTAGTGGTTTGTGGGTCACTGATCAGCTAATGTAACTTTTTGACTGTTCTCAGGTTTCCTGCGTAGCTCCGGGTCCCTTTCCATTCATCAAACAAGGAAGAGAATGCAAATGCCATTAGATAAATATTTAAATTACAGCACAAAGAACAGTGTGAGACAGTGGAGTCTCTCAAAGCTGCGGGATTATCTCTCATTTCCGCAACAAAAGGTAGTTGTATAGCCTTAGTAAGGCCACACTTGGAATCTTGCACCCAGTTTTGGTGAAAAAGATGTTGAGACTCTGGAAAGAGTGCAGAGAAGAGCCACAGAGATGATCAGGGGGCTGGAGGCTAAAACATACGAAGGACGGTTGCAGGAATTGGGTCTGTCTAATTTAATTTTAAAAAGGAGTAGTGGGTGACAGGATAGCAGTCTTTCAAAATTTCAGGGGCTGCCTCAAAGAAGAGGGAGGTCAACCAAAGTACCTGAAGGCAAGACAAGAAAAAAAAAATGGATGGAAACAAATCAAGGAGAGAAGCAACCTAGAACCAAGGAGAACTTTCCTAACAGTTGAGGACAATTAACCAGTGGAACAACCTGCCTCCAGAAGTTGTGGGTGCCCCATCAATGGAGACTTTTAAGAAGACACTGGACAGCCATTTGTCTGAAATGGAATAGGGGTCTCCTGCCTGAGCAGGGGGGTGGGCTAGAGCAGGGCTTTTCAACCTTTTCACCCATTGTCCCACTTTTAGGATATGGCAACATCCGAGGACCACCAGTCGCCTAGCAAGGTGTCAAAAACTTGATGACCAAAAGTGATAAAGTACAGGTAGTCCTCGACTTACAACAGCTCGCTTAGTGACTGTTCGAAGTTACAACGGCACTGGAAAAAGTGCCCCCCAAACCACAGCCGAGCAAGACACCTGCCTACCCACCCGGCCGCACTCTTCCTCCCGTCCGAGGTTTTCATTGTTGTGAGCATTTCTGTTGAGGATTGGCAGCGGAGGGTGAGGTGGGGGGCTGTTTGGTTTTTATCCCACCCATCTGCTGGGTGGTTGCAGCAGGTTTTGGTCACTTCCCATGACCCTGGGACACTGTGACCGTCATAAATAGGAATCAGTTGCCAAGCATCTGAATGTAAATCACAAGACTCTGGAGAGGCTGCAACATTCCAGCTGATCGGCGCTTCTTGGCTCAGCAGAAGGGCCAGGATCAGCGCTGCTTTCCAGCTGGAGCCTGCGGCTGATCTTGGCGCTTCCGCTGAGCCCTGACAGCCCCGGAGAAGTGCCGAACAGCTGGAAAGCGGCACTGATCCTGGCGCTTCCACTGAGCCCTGACAGCCCTGCAGCTCCAGCCGTCTCTCGCTCAGGCTTGTGCGGTGCTGCCACCGGTTCAGCTCATTCCTCTCCCCCGCTACCCCTTTTCTAGGATGGCCGCGTATCACCTGCCAGGTGCCAATGGACCACAGGTGGTACCCGAACCACTGGTTGAAAAGCCCTGGACTAGATGACCTCCAAGATTCCTTCCAACTCTGTTATTCTGCTCAATAATTTTGGATAGCATTCTCCTCCAGGGTCTTAGCGCTTACTAAATCTCGGCTTGTTTCAAGCACAGAGATGAACAGCATGTCTGAATAGCACATCAAACGCTAGCAGGTTGCAGGTTACGAAGCTAGAGAACAGCTCGGTCCCAAAACTGTGTTGATGCTAAAAGGAGAATATTGGTGTTTTAAATCTTTGCAGTTGGTTCCCGATGGGGGCATTTTGGGAGTTGAAGTCCACACCCAGGCCAGCTGAGGAATTCTGGGAGCCAAGGTCTTAAAGTGGTTAAGCTTAAGAAACACTGGCCTATCAAAGGTTAAATTGGAATATTGATGAGAAATCAAAAATTATGTAAAAATGAACAACAGGGTATGGATTGTTTATGAAGACTGGATGTCATTAAGATATGCGCAAGCTAAAAATGTATTGATAAGTGTAATAATGCTGTTTTGATTGAGTTGATATAATGAGAAATGTGCTAAACGTACTGAATACGAGACGGTAAGAGAAGAAATATTTGATGTTGTAACCTGAGATTTGCACTAAGATTTTGCTATGGAACTATTGACTAACCCAGTCACCACGTTGCTTTTTAAATACTCAAGTGTGTGTGCGTGTGTGTGTGTGTGTGTGTGTGTGTGTATACAGGACTTTTTTTCTCATAGAACGCCCAGAACAGAGTTCCGGCACCTTTTTTGGATGGAACCTTGTAGGGTAGGCAAGGCGGGTTGTATGACGTGTGTGAGTTTATTTATTTATTTATTTATTTATGAGACTTATATACCGCTTTTAAGTGCAAGCACTCTCTAAGTGGTGTACACCAGTAATATATATATATATGTTTTCTGAGGTTTTCGCGGATATTTGTATGTAGGTCTTTGGTTGTTCGGGTTTTCTCCCGCGTAAATATATATTTTACATTGCCCCCAACAATCTGGGTCCTCATTTTACCTACCTCGGAAGGATGGAAGGCTGAGTCAACCTTGAGCCGGTGAGATTTGAACCGCTGACCTGCTGAACACAATCAGCTAAAGTGGCCTGCAGTACTGCACTCTAACTGCTGCGCCACCTTGGCTCAGCCACACCCTTTATGGGAGGGGAGGAAAGCCTGTGGCTTGGTGGTTAAATCACTGCCTAGTATGTAAACTGCCCAGGTTCGAATCCCATAAAGGGTGTGGCTAACTGAAGAGAGCAGAATGAGCTCGAAATGGCCATTTTAGTCTCCCAATTTAATTCTTTAACTCTTTGTCAGAAAAAGAAATTTGGATATATATATAAACATTGGCCTAATGTAAAGCCTGAGCCTGGCTCGAGTGAATGACTCTTGTCATCTCAACTCTCTGAGTACACAAGCAGAGTGGTGGGAAATATTTTGCTTAAGGAGCAAACACGGTACGATAAGATTGATATGACATATGGTATAATGTGGATATCAGCTCCGAAGGTCTTGAAAGGTGTGAGCGATAAGGCAAGAAGCAGGTCCGGCTGCTGGCATGTTTCCACAGGGAAAAAATTAATCATATTTAGCCACACTATTATAGTCATGCTTGGGAAAATCATGCCAGGAGAATGAGCGAGATTGAGTGACGTTCCTCCTTCTCTTCTGCCTTGGTTTCCCCGTGGACCAACCTCTTTGGGCAGGGGAATTCTGGGAGCGGCGCTGTCAAAGGTACGACAGCGCCGCAAAAAGCGACAGACGTTTTTCACACTTCACGACAACTGCAGCATCCACGGGATCAAAATTCAGACGCTTGGCCACCGACTCGTTCTAATGACGGTTGCGTTGCCATTTACCGACCGTTCAAAGTGACAGCGGCACCCAAAAACGGGACTTACGACCGTTTTTCACACTTACGACCATTGCAGCCTCCCCGTGGTCAGGTGATCAAAATTCACAAACTTGGCAATTGACTGAGGAAGGCCAACTGTATAAAGATCTCCAGAATCTGGGATCTGAGATCTTGCTGATTGCCAAGACATTGTTCCCTCCTGCCCCAGAGAAGAGGGAGTTAAGCTCTTCTCCAAGGCGCCTGAAGGCAGGACAAGAAGCAACGGATGGAAACTAAGCAAAGAGAGAAGCAACCTAGAACTAAGGAGAAACTTCCTGACCGTGAGAACAATTGACCAGTGGAACCACCTGCCTCCAGAAGCCGTGAATGCTCCAACACTGGAAGTTTTTAAGAAGAGACTGGGCAGCCATTTGTCCAAAATGGTATAGGGTTTCCTTCCTGAGCAAGGGGTTGGACTAGATGACCTCCAAGGTCCCTTCCCGCTCTATTCTGATTGATTGATTTTGGAAAAAGTGCAGAGAAGAGCAACTAAGATGATTTAAGGCCTGCAGACTAAAACATACGAAGAGCGGCTTCAGGATTTGGGTACGGCCAGTCTAGAGAAAAGAAGGTCTAGTGCAGTGGTTCTCAACCTTTCTAATGCCGTGACCCCATAATACAGTTCCCCATGTTGTGGTGACCCCCAAGTGGGTGTGGCCACCAATAAGAGGGAGTAGGACAGCTAGGGAAAAGGGAAAAAAATGGCGGATCGCGTTGTTTGGCGACCCCCATGAAATGGTCGTTCGACCCCAAATGGGGTCCCGACCCACAGGTTGAGAACCACTGGTCTAGGGGGTGACATGATAGCAGTCTTCCAATATTTGAGGGGCTGCCCCAAAGAAGAGGGGGGGCTCCAGCTCTTCTCCAAAGCACCTGAAGGCCGGACAAGAAAGAAAGGATGGAAACTAACCAAGGAGGGAAACAACATAGAACGAAGGAGAAACTTCCTAACAGTGAGGACAATTAACCAGTGGAACCACCTGCCACCAGAAATTGTGGGTGCTCCATCCCTGGAGTTTTTAAAGAAGAGACCTGATAATCACCTGTCTGCAATGGTTAGAGTCTCCTGCTTGAGCAGGGGGTTGGACTAGATGACCCCCGAGGTCCCTTCTGAACAATGGCAGTAAGGTCCCACCAAGTTATGGATCCAAGGAAGCCGAGTCAAGGTAAATTGGGAGACCAGCGGTTGGAAACGGTCCACAGGGCTTCTTGGAAACTCTTTTCCCGCGGCGGAATGCTTGAGAAAAAAATAAAATAAAAATAAACTGACATTCCATCAGCGGGGTTCGTGTTTAGCCAGAACCTTCTTCCTGGACCGGAATAATTGGGCGAGATTGTCATCAAAGATACCCTGTGGGGGGAGTTGGGAATTGTTCAAAGGAGGTGAGCAGAACTGCCCTCCTCCCGTGCAATCTGTGCAAACAAGCTGGGCTGGTTAGTTTGCCGACAAAGGGGGTCTGTTTTGCAGAATCCCCAACCTCAAACAAAGGCAGCAATTTAAGGCAACCGGCCAATGTGTCACCTTGCAGGACATTCCCCTGGAAACCAAAGCTGCTGCTCATTCATTCCCTGCAGGTGGAAAGAAGCTCATTAATCTTTCTCAGCCAGCCTCATTGCTCCTTTTGATGGTTAACCGCGCCCAGAGGCCTCCTCAAGCTTTATTTTAATTATCTCTGTAGCCTCTGGGCCTCTCCCTATTAAGACAGGCCAGAAGAGATGATGAACATCCAGGTAGAATTTCAACCAGAACTGTGCCTGTTAGGTATATTAAGACCGAATTATTTAAATGATTACTTAATATTACATGTATTAACAGAAGAGAAAATGATTATTTAATATTCCAGGTATTCAACAGCTGCAAGAATAGCATTCGCCCAATTTTGGAAAAAATGAAAACCTAACTGTTGAGTCCTCGGTTAATGGCAATGACAGCGCGAGACATTCTGTGGTTTCAGGAACTCTTTATTGGTCTTCAGTAGCCCCCGTTACAACTCTGAGCAGAACAAACCTCTCAGCCTCTCTTAAAGACGATCCCCGGGCCAAAAAGCAACATTTAGGCGCGCGGCGCGCCTCGCGCATGTGTGCGAGTGCTGGCGCCAGCCAGTCTGGTCCCGGGCAGCTTGCAACTGCCCGGAACCATTGCAACGTCCCGAGCCTGCCTTTGCAGGCTCAGGACACAACACTAACCATCAGACCAGATTGTAATTTTGAAAATCCTAGATTGTGCAGAAATTGGACAGATTAACGTTAAGAGATGAAGGAGAAAGAAGATTCAATCTCCCCAAAAAAACCTGGGGAAAATTTTAATCAGTGTGTTGAAACACATTAGAATAAGAAGAGATTTTTAGAGCTTTATTATATTAAGTATTAAGGCTGATGATTGGAAATAGTGGTTATGCTGTCAACTATGTTAATTATTGAAAGGAATATTACTGTTTTACCAAATGTCAGCTGTAACTATGCCGATTTATTCTTATAAATGTCTAGTTTTATATAAACAATAATACTCAATATGAAGACCCGGACGACAGCTTGTTCGCTGAATTACGTATTTACTGTAGCTATCCACACCCTGTCCCCTTTATCCCAATTTCCCGTACCCGCACCGACCCCACCTTTTCCCTACCCCATATAAAATCTAATAAAATATATTTTAAAAAAAAGACAAGCAAGGAATTGCTTCCCTGTGTTGTGCTATTGCTTGGAAAAATAGAGGTCCCTCCATCCAAGGTTAGGTTCTCGTCGGTTAAAACCTGGGCTCAGCTTCTCCTCTCTTCTCCCAAGTCCCCGTCGGAAGAAAAGTCTTCATCCTGGTTCATCCAAGCTGGGAATGAACACGGCAACTGCTTTGGGAAGAAGGTTGCGTAGTTCAGTGAGGGCGAACCTTTTAGAGACCGAGGGCCCAAACCACAATCCAAAACCCACTTATTTATCGTGGGTGCCAGGTGGGACGTGGCCCAACTGGGTGGGCGTGGCTGTGGTGGTCATGGCAGACTGGGTGGGTGTGGCCAAAGTGGGCGTGATCACCTCAATGTTGCTCATGGGGAGGGACGGCTGTGGGCAGGGTTGGGGGAGATCCAGGGGGGGTCTCTGGCAGGTGGGGCGGTGGGCAGGAGGATCATCCTGCAGGATGAGTTGAGGCAGGGCGGGGATACCATTGCCACGGGGCAAGGTGAGGCAGGGGGCCAGGGCAGGTGCTGCCTGATACCATCGGCCTCCGCACACAGAGGCCGGTGAGCGCATGGGGGCCGCTGGTGTCCGTCAACAGCCGCAGCCTGATGGCTACTTGACCGGCGTACTCTGGGGCTCCACAGCCCACCGCCAGCAGTTCAGAGAAGCCACCTCTGAGCTGGACAGCTGTCCAACAGGTGAGGAGGCAATGCAGTGGATCGTGCCCAGGAAAAGGAGGGACGGGACAGAGGGGAGGGAAACCAGCTGTGCCAGGATGCATCTGGCCACGTTGGGACCTCGGGCAGCTGATTGAAGAGGGACAGTTGCCATCTCTGGGGCACGGCACACGTGCCCCCAAAGAGGGCTCTGAGTGCTACCTCTGGCACCCGTGCCATAGGTTCGCCACCAGTGTTGTAGTTTATTGGAGAGGAGAGCCAGACAGGAAGATGGTTCTGGCAGAAAAAAAAAGGACTGAGCACATGTAGGAAGTAGGTTTTTATACCCCCCGGAGCCTTTTGTTTGGGGTTATTTCCTGTGTCATGTATTCTGACCTGAGTTTTGGGCGTGCCCTTTGGCCTTTGTGAGTTAATCCCACCATGTCCTGTCCCAGGTGGGGTATGCAGATTTTAGGCCTTTGTCTTCTTAATCTCCTAGCTCCAACTTTTCCGATAGTTTACATCTGCATTGGTACACAGCTGGTTTCTGCTCGGGGGAGGCAGACTTGGAGCTATTAAGAAAAACTGGGCATGCTTTTCTGCCTCTTTAAGATCCTTGGAAGAAATATGTTTTTTTTTCTGGCCTTTTAATATTTCCTTCTCTGGGGTGGGGTGGGGAGCTGACTTCCCACATCCCCAAATGAAGAAGCTGTTCAAACTTTGCCTTCCTTCCTTCTCCCTTTATTTCTTGCAGTGAATTCCATCTGAGCTTTGCCGGCAGACCCAAATTTTCCTGCGCCCCAGACTTCCAGAACATCCGGCCCGGGAGAGGGAAACTCCCATCCATCGCCCCCCAGTTTGGCCCGTCTGGACCTCACCCACCCCTTCGCACCAACTCTTCGGAGTCAACGAGAAACAAGCAAAGTAAGGACCCCCCAAAAAAATAACAATAATAATTTTGTTTTGCCACATCATCTGCGCTTCTTCCAAACGTTCTGGTGTGTTTCTTCGTCAACCTTTGACAAATTGGTGTCCTCCAGATGTGCTGGCTTAATTCCTGAGGTTCTCTCTCTCTGCTACTCATTTAGTCTTTGACCGATAATAATTCATAGAGAAACTTCCTGACAATGAGAACAATTAACCAGTGGGACAACTCCTCCCAGCAAACCCCACACCCTCCTAGCACTGATAATATTACCTAGTTGGTAATGAAATGCCTGCAAGAAAACAATCAAGCTCAGAGGGCAGCAAAACCCCCACAATCCTCCTTATCCTTCCTTCCTTCCTTCCTTCTCCTTCTCTCCCATCTCTTTCCTTCCCTCCCTCCCTCCTTCCTTCCTTCCTTCCTTCCTTCCTTTCTTCTTTCCTTCCTTCCTTCCTTTCCTACTTCCTTCTCCTTCTCATTCCCATCTCTTTCCTTTCCTCCCTCCATCCTTTCTTCCTTTCTTTTCCTTCCTTCCTTCCTTTCTTCTTTCCTTCCTTTCTTTCCTACTTCCTTCTCCTTCTCATTCCCATCTCCTTCCCTCCCTCCCTCCTTCCTTCCTTCCTTCCTTTCTTCTTTCCTTCCTTCCTTTCCTACTTCCTTCTCCTTCTCATTCCCATCTCTTTCCTTTCCTCCTTCCTTCCTTTCTTTTCCTTCCTTTCTTCCTTCCTTTCTTTCCTACTTCCTTCTCCTTCTCATTCCCATCTCCTTCCTTCCCTCCCT
The DNA here is from genome assembly GCA_039797435.1 of Crotalus adamanteus. Taxonomy (NCBI): domain Eukaryota; kingdom Metazoa; phylum Chordata; class Lepidosauria; order Squamata; family Viperidae; genus Crotalus; species Crotalus adamanteus. The sequence goes on along the minus strand of CM077922.1, from coordinate 102,386,560 downwards.
CCTTCCTTCCCTTCTTTCTTCCTTCTCCTCATTCCCATCTCCTTCCTTCCCTCCCTCCCTCCTTCCTTCCTTCCTTTCTTTCCTCCTTCTTTCTCCTTCTCATTCCTACCTCTTTCCTTCCCTCCCTCCCTCCCTCCTTTCTTCGTTTCTTCCTTCTCCCTTCTTCTCATTCCCATCTCCTTCCTTCTTTCCCTCCCTCCCTCCTTCATTCCTTCCTTCCTTCCCTCCCTCCCTCCCTCCTCCTTTCTCCAGACCCCCACTTCCTTCTGTCACTGATGACTTTCACCTAGTTGGGTAATGAAACATCTGCAAGAAAACTACCCAAGCACAGCTGGCTGGGGGATCCGGAGAGTTGAAGCCCATCCATTTCAAGATGCAAGGTTGACAAACACTGCTCTACCCATTTCTGATTTCCCCTTTAACTGACAACATCCCCTTCTCCCCTTCGTTCTCTCCCTCTCTCCTGCAGGCAGCCACCCTTCTAGGAGGTGAGGACAGGCCCTTTCCTCAACGGTCCCCAGCCCGAAGACAGCCCCAGTCAGCTCACGGTAACAGAAACCCTGGCATCTTCCTGGCACTCTGCTCGACAAAGCGGGAGATTGGCGCAGAAGGCCGACACTCTACACCCCGTGGCTCGGAGACCATCTGATAGGATGCGGCTTTTTTTCACGGACTCGGTTGAAAGATCAGGATCCTTTCCTGGAAGCAGAGATTTCCGAAACGCCCCTCCCGCTTTCAGGCACAGGCCCACAGCCTTTGTGTCCTGGAAAGACAATGACAAAAGGAGCCGCTGCCCTCGTGTGACGTGCCGAAGAAGGCCCAGCTGGGCTTCCCAACCCTCTGTGTGAAATAGAGAACGGAGCTCTGGGTACCTGTGGGCCACGGTCGGCCGTGATTCAAGGTTTAGCAGAACCTTCTGCAGGCTTTGATGGGCGAGATGAGGATTGTTGTTGTTGTTAGTTGCGAAGTCGTGTCCGACTCATCGTGACCCCACGGACAACATTCCTCCAGGCCTTCCTGTCCTCTACCATCTCCTGGAGTCCCTTTAAGCTCACGCCTCCTGCTTCAGGGACTCCATCCAGCCACCTCCTTCTCTGTCGTCCTCTTCTTCTATTGCCCTCCATCTTTCCCAGCATCAGGCCCTTCTCCAGTGAGTCCTTCCTTCTCATTAGGTGGCCAAAGTACTTGAGTTTCAACTTCAGGATCTGGCCTTCCAAAGAGCAGTCGGGGTTGATCTCCTCTAGGACTGACCGGTTGGATCGCCTTGCAGTCCAGGGGACTCGCAGGAATCTTCTCCAGCACCACAGTTCAAAGGCCTCCATTCTCTGGCGCTCAGCTTTTCTTATGGTCCAGCTTTCGCAGCCATACATGGCAACTGGGAAAACCCCATGGACAGTACCAAGAGACAAGGATAAAGCAGGTATTTTGCAGAGAACTGGAAGAACTGGAAGAGACATCTAGAATGTTCCACGCAGTGGTGGCGCTGCCTTGAATCTCTCACCAGTCCTTCTTGACATATAGAGGACTACGGGAAATGACCTCCAAGATCCAGTACAGGCAGTTCTTGAGTCACAGCCACAGCTGATGTGGCTAAGTGAAATATTTGCCAAGGAGATTTTGCCCCCGTTTTACGACTTTTATTGCGGCGGGTGTTAAGCAAATTGTTGCGTTTGTTAAGCCAGCAACACGGTTGTTAAGTGAATCTGGATTCCTTGTTGACCTGGCTCGTCCGAAGGTCGCAAAAGCGGATCGCGTGACCCCCCCCCAGGAAGGCTGCAACCCATCATCAATATGAACCGGTTGCCAAGCGTCTGAATTTTGATCACGTGACCGCAGAGGAGGCCGCAACGGTCGTAAGTGTGAAAAGCGGTCATCAGTCACTTCTTCGGTGCCGTCGTGACTTTGAGCGGTCGCCAAATGAACTGTTGTAAGTCGAGGACAGCCTGTAGGTGGCGGTTGTGGGGGAAAATACGAACCTACCCCGGGAAGACGGGAACGCATGCGAAAGAAACTCAAGATCGCTATCTATTGATTCTCTTTGGCATACGAGGGAGGGAGGGAAGGGGACGCGCTGTCGGATCCTGTTAGGGTAGCCTGTGTCAATAAAGAAGATTACCAGGGTGTTTTGTATCTGTGTTCTGACCTGGCCTACCTCGAAGGGCTGAAAGCAACGGACGATGGGCTGGCAGTTGCCCCACCTCAGGGCTGCCCTGCCATCCGATTCTAATGCAAATGCAGGCTCTGGCTGAACTCAAGGATGGATTCGTGTGATAGCAGAAGCCGAAGGGACACACCTGGCTTGAGGTGGACAGGAGGCCATCAGAAAACTCGGTGGGACATTGCGTGGGCGGCTCCGGTGTGTTTGAGGGCAAGTGGGGGTGAATAGCAATAGCAGACTTATATACCGCCCCACAGTGCTTGGCAGCCCTCTCTGAGCGGTTTAGAAAGATCAGCATCCTGCCCCCCCAACAGTCTGGGTCTTCATTTTACCAACCTCGGAAAGATGGATGGGTGAGTCAACCTTGAGCCCATGGGAATCGAACTGCTGGCTGTGGCAGTGAATTAGCCTGCAATACTGCATTGTTAACCAAGGGAAGGAAGGAATAGCAATAGCCCTTAGACTTATATACCACTTCACAGGGCTTTACAGCCCCTCTCTAAGCAGTTTACAGAGTCAGCATATTTTGCCCCCAACAATCCAGGTCCTCATTTGACCGACCTCGGAAGGACGGAAGGCGAAGTCAACTTTGAGCTGGTGAGAATCGAACTGCTGGTTGTGGGCAGTGAATTAGCCTGCAATACTGCATTGTTAAGGAAGGAAGGAAGGAATAGCAATAGCCCTTAGACTTATATACCACTTCACAGAGCTTTACAGCCCCTCTCTAAGCAGTTTACAGAGTCAGCATATTTTGCCCCTAACAATCCGGGTCCTCATTTGACCGACCTCGGAAGGACGGAAGGCTGAGTCCACCTTGAGCCGGTCAGGGATCGAACTGCTGGCAATGAGCCGGGACTGAGCCTGCAATGTTGCATTCTAACTACCGTGCCACCACAACTCCTCTCTACAAATGTCTCTCCACCTGGGCAAGGAGAAGACCAGGAATTCTGGGCAGGGGTGCCGGTTGCAAGTTCGAATTTGGGTTGTAACAGAGCCTTTTGTTATTTTGAACCCTGCTTAAGCGAACGGTTGTTACGTTGAGGACTTCCTGCATGAGTATGCCTCCTTTTCAAAGCACAAATGCTGAAAACTGAAGACCAGGCAACTGGAGACCACATAATGGCTCCCAGAAGTTAAGTCAGCCCATATTAGCTTTTCAAAATGTCCTGGCCTGCTGTATGACAAGTACATTCCCGTGGTCTTACCGGAGCATAAAGAGAGTCCACTCGGTCTAGTGGTAAAGACATCAGACTAGAAAGCGGAAAACCACGAGTTCTAGTCCTGCTTTAGCTAATGGAAGAGACGCCTTCAGAAGCTGTGGGAGTTTCATCCCTGGAAGCTTTCAAGAACAGACGGGAGTGCCATCTGTTAGAAATGGTGTGGGGTCTCCTGCTTCGGTGAGAGGTTGGACTAGATCAGGGCTTTTCAACCTGTGGTTCGGGTACCACCTGTGGTACATTGGCACCTGGCAAGGGGTACGCGACCATCCTAGAAAAGTGGTAGCAAGGGAGGGGAATGAGCTGAACGGGTGGCAGCGCCGCACAAGCCTCAGCTCCAGCTGGAGCTCAGCGCTGATCCTGGTGCTTCTGCTGAGCCCAGAAGAAGCACCAATCAGCTGGAAAACGGCACTGATCCTGGCGCTTCTGCTGAGCCCAGAAGAAGCGCCAATCAGCTGGAATATTGACAGCCCTGCAGCTGAGTGAGAGATGGCTAGAGCTGCAGGGCTGTCAGGGCTCAGCGGAAGTGCCAGGATCAGCGCCAGGCTCCAGCTGGAAAGCAGTACTGATCCTGGCGCTTCTGCTGAGCCCAGAAGAAGCGCCGATCAGCTAGAATGTTGCAGCCTCTCCAGGGTCTTGCGATTTACATTCAGATGCTTGGCAACCGATTCATATTTATGACGGTCACAGTGTCCCAGGGTCATGGGAAGTGACCAAAACCTGCTGCAACCATCCAGCAGACGGGGGGAATAAAAACCAAACAGCCCCCCACCCACCCTCCGCTGCCAATCCTCAACAGAAATGCTCACAACAATGAAAACCTCGGACAAGAGGAAGAGCACGGCCGGGTGGGCAGGCAGGTGTCTTGCTCGCCTGTGGCTTGGGGGGGTCACTTTTTTCACTTCCCTTGTAACTCCGAACAGTCACTAAGCGAACTGTTGTAAGTCGAGGACTACCTGTACTTTATCAACCTTGGCTCTTTTATGACTCGTGGACTTCAACTCCCAGAATTCCTCAGCCAACATGGCTGGCTCAGGAATTCTGGGAGTGGAAGTCCACGAGACACAAAAGAGCCAAGGTTGCCTACCCCTGCTCTTGGTCATCAAGTTTTTGACCCCTTGCTAGGCGACTGGTGGTCCTCGGATGTTGCCATATCCTAAAAGTGGGACAATGGGTGAAAAGGTTGAAAAGCCCTGGACTAGATGACTTCCAAGGCCACTTCCAACTCTTTTATTCTATTCCAGGGCTCCTCAACCTTGGCCACTTTAAGGCTTGTGGACTTCAACTCCCAGCTGGCTGAGGAATTCTGGGAGTTGAAGTCCACAAGTCTTAAAGTGGCCAAGGTTGAGGACCCCTGTATCTCTTCTATCTTTGTGTGCTTCCAGGCTCTGGTGCCAGCTTTGATTTGACTCTAGTGGGCATCGTGACCTTTTTTGGACCATCTGGGTGGACCTCTCTGGATCTTCTCCCACCGCAGCACGTTTAGCCAACCCTGGAGAGGACTTCTCCTCTGGGGTCTCGTTGCTTTGGTCTCTTTCCACGACGTTCTTCTCTCCGGAAAGATTGACGATGACAAAAGTGGTCTGTTTCCAAGGAAGTCATTCATTCATTTCCCGGTGGATCTGCTGAGTAGGAAATCAACTGGCTTTTGGCTTTTAATAAGCCCTCAGATAAACAACCCAGTAAGCGCGTAGCGAAATGACTGGCCGAGGAACAGGCAGAATAAACTGCTATTATTAAATCTTTCATTTCTGGAGAAACCCAGTTATTTTTTTAAAAAAAATCTCCTTTTCCAAGGAAAAGGAGATCGTGGGAATAGTCGAAAGGACCATTTGCTCGTACGTGTCTCTGCAGCGGGAGCACACAGGAGACGCCCCGAGAAGTCAAAAACTTCAGGACTTTTCCCACAAACATTGCAAAATATATTTTCTGGCTGCTGACGGAGTCCATTTCGCTGCGTTTACACCACAGTAAGCTGCGGCGGGGACTTTGGTCCATGCCTCAAATTAGATAAATGACAAGATATACAGGTAGTAATAATAATAATAATAAAGTTGGAAGGGACCTTGGAGGTCATCTAGTCCAACCCCCTGCTCAGGCAGGAAACCCTATACCATTTCAGACAAATGGCTGTCCTGTCTCTTCTTAAAAACCTCCAATGTTGGAGCATTCACCGCTTCTGGAGGCAGGTGGTTCCACTGGTTAATTGTCAGGAAGTTTCTCCTTAGTTCCAGATTGTTTCTCTCCTTGATGAGTTTCCATCTGTTGCTTCTTGTCCTGCCTTCAGGCACTTTGGAGAATAGCTTGACTCCCTCTTCTTTGGGGCAGCCCCTGAGATATTGGAACACTGCCATCATGTCCCCCCTCGTCCTTCTCTTCTTTAAACTGGACATACCCAATTCCAGCAACCGTTCCTTATATGTTTTAGCCTCCCGTCCCCTCATCCTCTTTCTGGCTCTTCTCTGCACTCTTTCCAGAGTCTCAACATCTTTTTTACATTGTGGTGACCAAAACTGGATGTACGGCTCAACATACAGCTACGATGGAGCCCAACATTTCCGTTGTTAAGCAAGACAGATGCTAAGGGAGTCGTGTCCCTGTTTTACAACCTTTTAAGCAAACCTGACTTCCCGCATTGACTTTGCGTGTCGGAAGCCAGCTGGAAAGCTTGGAAACGGTGGTCCTTGGGACACTGCAACTGTTTGTAAACGCATGCTGGTTTGTGGTCAAGTGCCCGGATTTTGATTGCATGACCATGGGGATGCTGCAATGGTCCTCTGAAACCTGGTTCACAAGTCACTTTTTCCAGCGTTGTCGTAACTTCGAACGGTCACTAAATGGATAAGCCGAGGACTATTACAGTTTGCATTCTATCTTGTTCGCAGAATAAAATGCAACAGTCGATATATATGTAAAACCAGAAGCAGAATCTCTCTCAACACAATAGAAGCTTAATTCCATTAACTTGGCCTTAATTGGCACCCTGGAGTCAGCTAATAGCCATTGCAATAGCAGTTAGACTTATATACCGCTTCACAGAGCTTTACAGCCCTCTCTAAGCGGGTTACAGAGTCAGCACAATTTGCCCCCAACAATCTGGGTCCTCATTTTACCAACCTTGGAAGGATGCAAGACTGAGTCAACCTTGAGCCGGTCAAGATCAAACTTCCTGGCTGTGGGCAGAGTCAGCCTGCAAGGCTACCTTCCTTCCTTCCTTCTTCCCTTCCTTCCTTCCTTCCTTCTCCCTTCTTCCCATTCCCATCTCCTTTCTTTCTTCCTTCCTTCCTTCCTTTCCTCCTTCCTTCTCTCTTCTTCTCATTCCCATCTCCTTCCTTCCTTCCTCTCTCTTCTCATTCCCATCTTCCTTCCCTCCTTCCTTCTCTCTTCTTCTCATTCCCATCTCCTTCCTTCCTTCCTTCCTTTCCTTCCTTCCTCTCCCTTCTTCTCATTCCCATCTTCCTTCCTTCCTCCCTTCTTCTCATTCCCATCTTCTTTCCTTCCTCTCCCTTCTTCTCCTTCCTTCCTTTCCTCCTTCCTTCTCCTTCTCATTCCCATCTCCTTCCTTCCTTCCTTCCTTCTTCTCATTCCCATCTTCCTTCCTTCCCTCTCCCTTCTTCTCATTCCCATCTTCCTTCCTTCCTCTCCCTTCTCCTTCCTTCCTTCCTTCCCTCCTTCCTTCTCCCTTCTTCTCATTCCCATCTCCTTCCTTCCTTCCTCCCCTCCTTCCTTCCTAGCAATAGTACTTAAGACTTATATACTGCTCCATAGTGCTTTTTACAGCCCCTCTCTAAGCAGTTTACAGAGTCAGCATATTTTCCCCCAACAATCTGGCTCTTCATTTTATCAACCACGGAAGGGCGGAAGGCTGAGTCAACCTTGAGCCGGTCAGGGATCGAACTCCCACTCCTGACCGTGAGAACAATTAACCAGCGGAACAACCTGCCTCCAGAAGTTGTGGATGCTTCCTCAATGGCATTTTTAAAGAAGAGACTGGGCAGCCATTTGTCTGAAATGGTACAGGTCTTCCTGCCTGAGCGTGGGGTTGGACTAGAAGACCTCCAAGACCCCTTCCAACATTGTTATTCTATATTCTATAAACATTCTTCCCAGCTGGCTTTTCTGCATATTTCATGGGTGCTGCATGCTGGTTCTTGAACAGTCATTTCAGTCCTCCCAGTTTTTTTTTTAAGGTGGAAATTTCAGAAAATAAATTGTCACAGATGGCCCCAGCAAGATGACCTTGTTTGATCTCAGAAAACTAAGCAGAGCAGAACTGGGAGACGACCAGAAAATCTCAGGAGAAATTGAAAACACATCCTTGGAAGAAAGCAAGGGTGAATAAATTTTCTGGGCAATTGTCAAATGAATGAATTATACATGACAGCCACGTCCCAAAGGCATGTTGGAGTCAAAGGAAGGTTTAGCTTTTATGGGGGGGGGAGCTCTGGAAGTTAACAGCCCATGGAGAAAAATTAGGGATGCAAATAAGATTGGCTGTGTTCTTTTAATCGGGTTAGTGAATTAAGTGACTTTCTGGGCTGGCACGGAACAAAAACATAGAACACTTAACTTGATCCAACTTGTTAGGTTCAAACAGCAGGGGACCTCACAAAATCAATAACCCAGGTTAGTGCTGACCAATGTAGAGAAGCTTTTTGTAGCGCAGGGTTGAACTGTGGGGTCCTGGGTGCTCTCTGAGCTGGGTGGTTTTCTTGCAGACATTTCATGACCCAACTAGGCAACATCATCAGTACTACAAGGGAGAGGAGGAGGAGGAGGAGGAGGAGAAGAAGAAGAAGAAGAAGAAGAAGAAGAAGAAGAAGAAGAAGAAGAAGAAGAAGAAGAAGAAGAAGAAGAAGAAGAAGAAGAAGAAGAAGAAGAAGAAGAAGACGTTTCATGATCCAACTAGGCAACATCATCAGTACTACAAGGGAGAGGAGGAGGAGGAGAAGAAGAAAAGGAGGAGGAGGAGGAGAAGGAGAAGAAGAAGAAGAACAACAACAACACAACAACAACAACAACTGATTGGTCCTTGGTGCTCTCTGAGCTTGGTGGTTTTCTTGCAGACATTTCATGACCCAACTAGGCAACATCATCAGTACTACAAGGGAGAGGAGGAGGAGGAGGAGGAGGAGAAGGAGGAGAAGAAGAAGAAGAAGAAGAAGAACAACAACAACAACAACTGAGGGGTCCTTGGTGCTCTCTGAGCTTGGTGGTTTTCTTGCAGACATTTCATCACCCAACTAGGGAGCATCATCAGTGCTCAGCATCAGTAGTAGAACTCTTTTTCATTCCCCCCCCCCCAAAAGCTCAGTGTAACATTGCTGGGCAATTTTTTTTTCTTTCTTATTTTTCAGAACATTATAACACCTTATTTGTGCAAGTCCTGAAAACGACAATGTATTTCGGCTGTGCGTTTGCTGCACGACTTGACCTTCTCCCGGCCTTCGGAAGGTGCAAAAATTCTTTGCTCAGGCCGAATCCGTTGCCAGCCTTTGGCCTCCCGTCGCAAACTAGCAGGGGAAAAATATATATATATACACACGCCTGTTGCCGTGTCTGTTATTTGTTATCCGAAGTTCAGATTGTTTAATTTTCTTGGTCCTGGAAGAAGGAAACAGGCTTTTGGGAAATGTCCAGTTGACAGAAGAGGTTTGTTTTTTTAATATATGCCCTGTCCTTGTTCTATTCTTCTTTGCAACCTCTCCGTGCAGATTCTCTAAAACCGACAGCTCCGCTTTTAAACCGTCTCCTTAAATATTTCATCGCTTTCCCCTTTTCCCAGGTTTTTTTTTGTTTTTTGGTTTTTTTTTTGCGGGCGAGGGAGATATATTTCGGCTTGAAATGGGAGCTGCAAGAAGCTGCGGTGACAAAGCTGCAGCTTTTCTTCCTAGTTCTGAAAATCATTAATTTTTTTTAATTGTGTCCTCTTTGCGGCTCTGAAGTCATCTGGAACCCAACCCCTTCCAGGATGAGAAGCTGAGCTGGCCCCTGTCGGCTGGCAGCGAACGGTTTTTCCACTGTTTCCCCCCCCCCCCGCTTGAACTTTGCAAATCTTCCAAGGATGGCAAAGAGGGTTTCCATCTGCTCTCCTTGGAAGGTTTAGCTCCTGCCTGATTAAATGAAGCCTGCAGGAAAATCTCCTTGCGGGATATTTTCTGGAGATGACACTCTTAAACGGATGAATGAAGGGGAAGGTGCGGACCTGGCCTGTGGATTTGGGCCCCAAATCCCTCAATCTACCTTTTAGGGTTATTGAGAAAAATGAAAGACTGGAGATTGTGGAGGGAGGAGGAGGCGGAGGAGGACGACGACTGTGGGTCCTTGGTGCTCTCTGAGCTTGGTGGCTTTCTTGCAGACGTTTCATTGCCTAACTAGGTAACATCTTCAGTGCTGGGAGGAGGAGGAGGAGGAGGAGGAAGAGGAGGAGGAGGACTGTAGGATGCTTGGTGCTGTCTAAGCTTGGTGCAGACCTTTCATGACCAAACTAGGTAACATCATCAGTACTAGAAGGGAGTGGCGTATGCAGGAGGGGGGGAAGAGGAGGAGGAGGAGGAGGGGGCGGGAAAGAAAAAATGGGGGGCCCTTTTAAGTAGAAATAGCTTGTCTGACTCATTCTACAGGTAATCCTCTACATACAACCACAACGGAGCCCAAAATGTCCGTTGCTAAGTCAGTCCGTGGTTGAGTGAATTTTGTTCCACTTTACAACCGCGCTTGCCATAGTCGTTTTAAGTGAATCACTGCAGTTAGATTAGCAATGCAGTGATGAAGAGAATCTGGCTTCCCCATTGACTTTCCCTCGTCAGAAAGTCGCAAGAGGTCATCGCATGACCCCGGGTGGAGGGGGGGAACGCTGTGCAACTGTCGCAAGTGCAAGCCAATTGCCAAGCCTCTGAATTTAGATTGCGTGACCGCAGTGAAGCTGCCACGGTCCTAAGTGTTAAGCGTCCCTTTTTTCAGCACCTTTGTAACTCCGAACGGTCACTAAATGGACAGCTATAAGTCGGGGACGACCTGCGCATTACAACCTCACGGCTTGCCCAGAATGCAACCTCCCTTCCCCCCCTCCCCCCAGCTTTCAGAGGTTGCCTTGCATCCAAGGATATGGCACACAGGAGGGGCATTCCCAGACCCCAAGTGTGTGTGTGTGTGTGTGTGTGTGTGTGTGTGTGTGTGTGTGTATTTGTCTTCCTTGTTCAGAGCTGGGCTGCTTGAATGGATGCTCTGTGCTCCTTCATACCTCCAGCCAGATGTTGAAGCAGACGCCGAGGCCATGCTGGGGAAAGGGGGGTGGGTGCGAGACCAGCAGTGGGTGCTCCAGATGTGAGGAGGGATGAATGAACATGTTGAGACTCTGGAAAGAGTGCAGAGAAGAGCAACAAAGAGGATCAGGGGACTGGAGGCTAAAATGTACAAGGAACAGTTGCAGGAATTGGGTATGTCCAGTTTAACGAAGAGAAGGACAAGGGGGGACAGGATAGCAGTCTTCCAGTATCTCAGGGGCTGCCCCAAAGAAGAGGGAGTCAAGCTCTTCTCTAAAGCCCGCGAAGGCAGGACAAGGAGCAACGGATGGAAACTCATCAAGGAGAGAAGCAACCTGGAACTAAGGAGAAACTTCCTGACAGTGAGAACAATTAACCAGTGGAACTACCTGCCTCCAGAAGCGGTGAATGCTCCAAGGCTGGAAGTTTTTAAGAAGAGACTGGATGGCCATTTGTCTGAGATGGTATAGGCTTTTCTGCCTGAGCAGGGGTATTATTATTATTATTATTATTATTATTATGGATCATCGCACAGTCAGCCAGATGTTCAGACTGGATTTGGCATTTTGTCTACCTATCGAGTCCTTACCCAGGACCTGGGATAGGCAGATGTGGATGTTTGATGGTATTACAGGTATCCTTGCAGGATGGAAGCAGTTCCTAATAAGGCCGCCTTTTGCAATTGACTAATAGCGAATTTGTCAATGCCGATGATGGTGTTCAAGTGGTGCTCCAGTTGTTGTTGCTGTTATTATTATTATTATTATTATTGACTCGTATTTATGACGGTCGCGGTGTCTTGGGGTTACGCGGTCCCCTTTTTGCGACCTGAGAAGCAACGTGAAGGGGCAAAGCAGATTCACTGAACAGCTGGACTGTGTAGAAATAACAGCAGCAGCTGCAACAACAACAACAACAACAACAACAACAACAATAATAATAATAATAATAATAATAATAATAATAATAATCCCAGCTGAGTAGAACTGATCCTTCTGACCAAGTTTCTTTCATTTTTATCCATCCCAGGAGCGACATGACGAACATCGTAGCTCTCTGCTCTCGGCAGGACCGTCTTCCTGCCGCAGCAGGTAAGAAAGCCGAGCGAGAAATTAATTCAGGCAGAAAAATGGAGATGCGGGTGAGAATCTCCCCTAAGCCACCGAGGGCTTCCAGAGCAGCAGGACAAGTTGAGAAAAGTTGTCTTGGTTTTACACGCCAGCCCAGCGTTGGCAGGAGATGCATTTCTGCCGCACAATTACTTTCGGTGAGCAACAGACAACCGCCGGGGAGATACCGTTAAATCGTATTAATTTAGATCAAAAGGGAGTAAGCAGGTCTGTGGGAGGCTGTAAGGAGGCCTTTCAAGTGCTCCGATTTTTTGATTCTTCTTCCCGATTTCAAAAATTAAGGTCATCTTCCGAACAGGCGGGATGAATCCGCTCCGGTATGCGTTCTGCAGGGAAATTGTATTTAAAAGGATTTTCAAATGTAATGTTTCTCAACCTTAGGATGGGTGGACTTCAACTCCCAGAATTCCCCAGCCAGCATAGCTTTCATGCCTGAAATGGGATTAGAACTCACCGTCTCCTGGTGATTGGCCCAAAGTCACATGGTTGGTTTTCATACCTAAGGTGGGACTAGAACTCCTGGTCTCCTGGTGATTGGCCCAAAGTCACATGGTTATTTTTCACGCCTAAGGTAAGACTACAACTCCCACTCTCCTGGTGATTGGCCCAAAGTCACATGGTTACTTTTCATGCCTTAGGCAGGACTAGAACTCCCAGTCTCCTGGTGATTGGCCCAAAGTCACATGGTTACTTTTCATGCCTTAGGCAGGACTAGAACTCCCAGTCTCCTGGTGATTGGCCCAAAATCATCCAGCTGGCTTTCATGCCTAAGGCGGCACTAGAACTCCCAGTCTCCTCGTTTCCAGGCCAGTATCTGAACCGGTACAGAAGCCGATTCTTCAGTGCTGCTCCTCCTTCCATGCAGTTCTGTGGATCCTGCAAATGGGATCTCAAGACAAAAGCTACAAGGTGAGGCCACAAAATGAAGCCTTTATAACACCTGCTTACCTTTTCAACCTATCCCAGCACAGAGGCTCCCTAACTATGAAAATAACAGAGCAGGGAAGGAGGCCTTAGAAAGCCTTAGAAACAGTCTGCTTTCTTCAAAACAGGAACAACACAGCAATAAAAGTAAAAAAATAAAAATAAAACACTGGCAGCAGTTTTTGAGGGTTGAAAAGCAGGTGGATTATCTCTCGCTGGAGATCTCCGATTCGTCAGCCCTTGAGCTTTCACGGTAAAGGGTAGGGTTTATCGCCTCTCGATCCATAAATTCCTTCTGGATCTCAATCTCTCTTAATTTGCTTATTTTGGCTGGGTGTCAATTGAGCTGGTTGCTTCGGTTCGGTTCCCTGGTTCCCTCCGGTACAAAACCAAAGGGAAAAAGATCTCACACCCAGAGGTGGGAAACTAGCAAAACAGCCCACAGAAAAAAATGGACCCAGTCAACCAGTCAGCTGTCGTGCTTAAGGCAGAACTAGAACTCACCGTCTCCTGGTCATTGGCCCAGAGCAGGGGTAGGCCACCTTGGCTCTTTTATGACTGGTGGACTTCAACTCCCAGAATTCCTGAGCCAGCCATGCTGAGGGGAAAGGGAGAGGTTTCCAAGCTGAGCCATGCTGGCTGAGGAATTCTGGGAGTTGAAGTCCACGAGTCATGAAGGGGCCATAGTTCCCCCATGCTGGCTGAGGAATTCTGGGAGTTGAAGTCCACCAGTCATAAAAGAGTCAAGGTGGCCTACCCCTGTTCTAGACTCTTCCTCAGCCCGAACGGTGCTTCTCTGGGACTCACATTTTCCCCTATAAATTACCTGAATTCATAGAATCCTATCCTGGAAGGAACCTTTGAGGTCTTCTAGTCCAGCCCCCTGCTCAAGCAGGAGAGCCTATCCAAGGGTAGGCCACCTTGGCTCTTTTATGACTGGTGGACTTCAACTCCCAGAATTCCTGAGCCAGCCATGCTGAGGGGAAAGGGAGAGGTTTCCAAGCTGAACCATGCTGGCTGAGGAATTCTGGGAGTTGAAGTCCACGAGTCATGAGGGGGCCATAGTTCCCCCATGCTGGCTGAGGAATTCTGGGAGTTGAAGTCCACGAGTCATAAAAGAGCCAAGGTGGCCTACCCCTGGGCCAGAGTAAGACAGCTGGCTTTCATACCTAAGGCAGGATTAGAACTCACAATCTCCAGGTTTCTAGCATGTAATTTAAAAAAAAAAGGGTTAAAAGAATAAAAGAAAATTAAGCCTTTTGTATGAAGTAGGCCAACACACTAACCCTCCTTCTGATTTAGTCCTTTGGGCTTGGTGTGAGATGTGGACATAGCAGTTGTGTTTGGCCAATTCAGGCGCAGACCTGGGAACCGAGCCCATCCTGTCGGTTGCTATCGCCCTTCGTCGCTCAGAAACAAACACTCCAGGTTGTAATTCCCACTTAAAGCAAACACCAAACCCGGTTTATCCCACGAATGCGCATGCAGAAATAATTGGGGCTCCTCCCAGGAACCTAGCGATTCTTTTTAAAGAGAAGCAGCGTTCCAGCAAATCAGATTTTCCCTACATGGAGCATCTGGTTCGGCGGTCGCTGATAAAGTCAGGGAATAAATCAAAGGCTAGACAAGGACCTCACTTCTTGTTGCAACGACTGTTTGCATTCACACAATAGGGGAGGAATGCTGGCTTAGTCTATGGTAGCCAGTAATCAGGAGCCAGGTGGCACATTTTATTCACTGAATATTTTTATTTCGAAATTTAAAAAAAATATTTTCCCCACTGAATTTTTTTTAATTTCAAAATAATAACAACAATAATAAAAAAAATTAGTGAAGATCCAGCCACAGAGCTCAAAAACGTCCAAAGGAGGTAAGAACGGGTGAACAAGTTGTTCTGGGGTTGGACTAGATGACCTCTAAAGCACCCCCCAAACTTTACATGCAATGATACGCCTGGAATCCTGACTCTGAGCACCATCTCAGTGCAACTGCTCTCTCTTAGGACAAAAGCAGACGACTCTTGTTTCTCAAATAAGAAGAAGAAAAAAAAAAGGTTCATTGCTGGATTTCAGCAACCGGATTAGGAAGATTCCTTTCCAACGCGACCGTTCCCAGTAGCACGTATGTTGCATTTCACTTGTAACACCGGTTGCTACCCGCAACCATTAACAGGGCACAGGGAAAGATAGCATCAGGCGCACACAAAGGCCTGAAACCCACCCACCCACCCCCCACAAAAACTTTTTGTTTTTATTCTCTAAAGCGTAAAATAAAATTACCTCTGCCACTGGCTGTAAAACTTTGGATTTTTAAGGAATAAGGGCTGCCTTCATCCAGGAGATCGGCAATAGTGTAACAGAATTGGAAGGGACCTTGGAGGTCATCTAGTCCAACCCCCTGCTCAGGCAAGAAACTCTATACCATTTCGGACAAATGGCTGTCCACTTTCTTCTTAAAAACTTCCAGTGTTAGAGCATTTACTGCTTCTGGAGGCAGGTTGTTCCACTGGTTAATTGTTCTCACTGTCAGGAAGTTTCTCCTTAGTTCTAGGTTGCTTCTCTCCTTGGTGAGTTTCCACCCGTTGCTCCTTGTCCTGCCTTCAGGCGCTTTGGAGAATAGTCTCACACCCTGCTCCAGCATGAGACCATCTACCATTGTATTTCTACCTGCGGGGTTGCTATTAAAGGCCCAATAGCCCTTGCCAGGGAATAAACCTAGCAGTTCAACCTGTTTCCAAACTCAGCTGGGCAATAACTCCAGGCTGCTTCAGACTTGACGGTGTTGCTAAAAAAAAGGAATGTTCTCAACAAGCAGGAGATGCCAGAGATGGAATCTGCAGCAGGTAAGATAGCTGCCTCTCCTCGCATTCCTTGGAGGATTAAACGCGTTAGATTTCTGCTTTGACTAAAGGGGGTTTAATTCCCCGTGGTTAAAATCTCTTCGCGTGCAGATAGGCTGCTGGACCACGCTGGAATTCCTTGGGACTGTGGAAAGGACTGATATTTGTACAAGCAAAAAGCCACGGCGGAAAATCCCTTTGCTATTTCTCCCACAATAAAAGGAGTTTGGGATTTGAGGCCACGATGGAGCCCATCGTTTCCTAAGCGGGGCAATCGTTAAGTGAGTTTGCTCCATTTTACAATCTTCTTTTTGCCACCGTTGTTAACTAAATCGCGGCAATTGGTTTTTTTTTTAATAAATATTTTATAAATCACTGCAATTGTTGAGTAATTATAGTTATATTGTTATAACAACAACGGAAGAACAGAGATGGAAGGACCTTGGAGGTCTTCTAGTCCAACCCCTTGCTCGGACAGGAGGCCCTGTACCAGGGGTAGGCAACCTGGGCTCTTTTTTGACTTCTGGACTTCAACTCCCAGAATTCCTGAGCCAGCCATGCTGAGGGGAAAGGGAGAGGTTGCCAAGCTGAGCCATGCTGGCTCAGGAATTCTGGGAGTTGAAGTCCACCAGTCATGAAGGGGCCATAGTTCCCCCACGCTGGCTGAGGAATTCTGGGAGTTGAAGTCCACAAGTTATGAAGGGGCCATAGTTCCCCCATGCTGGCTCAGGAATTCTGGGAGTTGAAGTCCATGAGTCACAAAGGGACCATAGTTCCCCCATGCTGGCTCAGGAATTCTGGGAGTTGAAGTCCATGAGTCACAAAGGGACCATAGTTCCCCCATGCTGGCTCAGGAATTCTGGGAGTTGAAGTCCATGAGTCACAAAGGGACCATAGTTCCCCCATGCTGGCTCAGGAATTCTGGGAGTTGAAGTCCACGAGTCATAAAAGAGCCAAGGTTGCCTATCTCTGCCCTCTACCATCCAGACAAGTGGCTATCCAGCCTGTTCTTTAAAACTTCCAGTGTTGGAGCATTCACAGCTTCTGGAGGCAAGGAGTTCCACTGGTTAATTGTCCTAACTGTCAGGAAATTTCTCCTTAGTTGTAGGTTTCTTCTCTCTTTGATGAGTTTCCATCTGTTGCTTCTTGTCCTGCCTTTAGGCGCTTTGGAAAATAGCTTGATTTCCTCTTCTTTGAGGCAGCCCCTGAGGTATTGGAATACTGCTATCATGTCCCCCCTTGTCCTTCTCTTCATTAAACTAGACATACCCAATTCCAGCAACCGTTCCTTGTATGCTTTAGCCTCCAGTCCCCTAATCATCTTTGTTGCTCTTCTCTGTACTCTTTCCAGAGTCTCAACATCTTTTTTTACATCGTGGTGACCAAAACTGGGTGCCGTATTCCAAGTGTGGCCTTACCAAGGCCTTGTAAAACGGTACTAATAATTCACGTGATCTTGATTCTCTTCTAGATTCTATGCCTAGGACTATGTCAGCTTTTCTTAAGTGAATCATGTGGTTGTTAAGTGAATCCCCCATGGAGTTTGCTTGTCAGAAGCTGCTTGGGAAGTTTACAGATGAGGGTCACCTGACCCCAAGACACTGCGTCCGACATAGGTTCATGCCAGTTGCCAAGCGTCTGAATTTTGATCACGTGACCAAAGTGGGAATGCTGCAAAGGTCGTATGTTTGAGGACAGGTCCTAAGTTCCTTTTTTTTCAGTGCTGTCATAACCGAGGAAGACGGGTGGTTAAGAACTACCAAATGAATAAAAACAAATTTAGGGAAAAAAACTTCCGACGGTCACTAAATGAATGGGTTATAAGTCGAAGACCTTTACGGATGCCCACTTCCCCGCTGGCATTGCACTGGCTCGTCTCCTAAACGTACTTTTCGTTTCCAGCCCTACGAAAGTGATTTGTCGCAGACAACCCCTATCAATTGCTTCCCACAATAGATTAAAAATTTAATTTACTGTACTGCTTCGGTTGCTGGCCAAGGTTCTCCTGAAGCTGCAAGATGGGATTAATATGAAAAATTCAATATTGCAAGGACAGCATTTCTGCTGGACAAGGGCGTGTACCCTTGACAAGGGCGTGAAATCCTTGCTCTGCTATTATGATAAAGCAAAATGGGGATACAGGCAGTCCTCGACTTGCAACCGTTCCATTTAACGACCGTTGGAACTTAACAATGGCTCTGAAAAAAAGGGAAATAGGACTGCTTTTCACACGTACGACCGGCACGGTCGCAATGGCATTGAAAAAAAGAGAATTATGATTGTTTTTCACTCTTACGACCAGCATCTGCATGGTCACGTGATCAAAATTCAGACGCTCGGCAACTGGCTCATATTTACGATGGCCGCAGTGTCCCCTTTTGCGACCTTCCCCAAGCAAAGTCCACGGGGAAGCCAGAGGCATGTCACAACCGTGTTGCTAACTTAACAACTGCAGTGATTCACTTAGCAACGGTGGCCAGAAAGGTCGTAAAATGAGACAAAACTCACTTCACTAGTGTCCTCGCTTAGCCAAAGAAACTTCGGGCTCAATTGAGGTCGTGAAGTGGCGGATGACCTGTACTTCTTTTTTCTTCATGCTGTATTTCATGCTCACTGAGGAATTCTGGGAGTTGAAGTCCACAGGTCTTAACGTTGCCAAGGTTGGAGATCCCCAATCTAGAAGATTTAGGAAGATGTGGAAGAGTTTAACTCTGGTTTGTTTGGGGTGACTTAGTACGTACAGAAACAACCCCCAATTGGTCAAAGGGAAAAAAAAACCAGGTTAAAAACTGGATCTTGAACTTGTATCTCTATGATAGAGATTCACGTGATGGTCTAGTTCACACATGCTAATTCAGCAGCCTTGGTATCTGGATATCTTCAGGATTGGAGACTGGATAGTTGAATGAAGAGAAGGGGAGACAGGATAGCAGCCTTCCAGTATCTCAGGGGCTGCCCCAAAGAAGAGGGAGTCAAGCTCTTCTCCAAAGCGCCTGAAGGCAGGACAAGAAGTAATGGATGGAAATTCATTAAGGAGAGAAGCAACCTGGAACTAAGGAGGAATTTCCTGCTGATGAGAACAATTAACCAGTGGAACTACTTGCCTCCAGAAGTTGTGAATGCTCCAACACTGGAAGTCTGGAAGTTGTGGGTGCTGGAGGTTCTCAAGAAGAGACTGGACAACCGTTTATCTGAAATGGTATAGGGTCTCCTGTCTGAGCAGGGGGTTGGACTAGATGACCTCCAAGGTACTGTGATCCTATGGTTTTATCATTTAGGAAGGAAGGAAGGAAGAAGGGAAGGACAGAAGGACGGAAAGAAGAAAGGAAGGAAGGAAGGAAAGGATGGAAGGAAGGAAGGAAGGAAGGAAGGAAGGAAGGAAGGAAGGAAGGAAGGAAGGAAGGAAGGAAGGAAGGAAGGAAGGAGCAATGGGTGGAAACCTGTCAGAAGGAGAAGCAACCTAGAACTGAGGAAAAACTTCCTGACAGTGAGAACAATTAATCAGTGGAACTCCTTGCCTCCAGAAGTTGTGGATGCTCCATCACTGGAGGTTTTTAAGAAGGGACTGGACAGCCATTTGTCTGAAACAATATAAGCTGGTCTCCTGCCTGAGCAGGGGGGCTGGACTAGAAGACCTCCAAGGCCCCTTCCAACTCTGTTATTCTGTTAAGGAGGATGGTTTGGTCCAGGGGTGTCCAAACTTGGTAACTTTAAGACTTGTAGACTTCAACTTCCAGAATTTCCCAGCCAAGCGAGTCCACAAGTCTTAAAGCTCTGGAGGTTGGACAACCCTGATACTGTGACTCCTACAGTGTGCAACGGGGTTGGGATTGATGGCCTTCCGAGCCCCCATCCGACTTTGATTCTAAGACTGCTTTTCAGGATGGAGTCTGCCCACCAGCCAGGATCACCCTATTGGGGTTGATTTTTATTACATATTAAGTTGAAGTTATTATTATTATTATTAGTCATTGCACATATTGTTGACCATATAGGGCCCTTCCCGGAAATCAGATGGAAATGCCATAAAAGTATTTGTCATGAAATAAATCTGTAGCTAACTCACAGCGTGGAATATTCTTTGTTCAGCATTGTGGAATCACTCCACCTCAGACCAAGCCAATGGAATTAGGGCTTGGCTTATGAGCAAACTCGGTCATCCTGGCTCGTCCGATCCTGGTTTACTATTACGCACGGACACAAGGCCTTTTCCGTGGCTTGTTCTCCTCTTATATGGTTACCCAGATCTGCCTGCAAAACTAAGGATGACCAGTAGGTGGCAGAAAGGCAATGCAAAAAAAACCTTTTTTGCTGCCCTCTAGTGGTGACCAGGATATTTGCAGTTCTGATAAAACTATTTATTTATTACCTTTCTACACTGCCCATCTCTCTTAAGTCACACTGGGCGGTTTACCAGAGGAGAATAAAACCGTAGAAATAGCGGAAAAACTGGATTATAAACAGGTTACACGTCAAAATAGACCAGGTGAAAATTCAAAGGCTGTGAACAGGGGAGCAGCAGGAGCGTCCCAGGCTGACCCACAAGGATTAACACAGGAATTATTGGGGGATTAAAAATAGCTGCATGGGTAGTCCTCAATTTACAACAGTTCATTTAGCGACTGTTCAAAGTTACAACAGCACTGGGGAAAAAAGTGACTTTTGATGCTTTTTCACACTTGACTGTTGCAGCATCTCCGCGGTCACGTGATCCAAATTTGGGTGCTCGGCAACCAACTCATATTTATGATGGTTGCAGCGTCCCAGGGTCACGTGACCCCCTTTTGCGACCCTTCAGCAAACAAGGCCAATGGGGAGACCCGATTCACTTACAAACAGGTTACTAACTTCAGTGCAGTGATTGACGTAACAACTGTGGCACGAACGGAGACGAAACTCACTTAATAAATGTCTCATTTAGTAAAAGAAATGTGAAAAAAAGAAATCAACTGTGGTCACGCGTCAAGAATTGCCTGTCTTGAGGTGTGTGTGGTGCTTAGAATAGAATAGAGCTGGAAGGGATCTTGGAGGTCTTCTAGTCCAGCCCCCTGCTCAGGCAGGAGAACCTACGCCATCTCAGACAGGTGATTGTCTAGTCTTTTCTTAAAGATCTCCAGTGATGGGGCGCCCACGATTTCTGGTGGCAAGCTGTTCCACTGGTTAATTGTCCTCACTGTTAGGAAGTTTCTCCTTAGTTCCAGGTTGCTTCTCTCCTTGATGAGTTTCCATCCGTTGCTTCTCGTCCTGCCCCCTGGTGCTTTGGAGAACAACCTGCCCCCCTGCTTTGTGGCAGCCCCTCAGAAACTGGAACGCTGCTATCATGTCTCCCCTATTTCTTCTTTTCTTTAGAGCAGCCAAACCCAAGTCCCACAGCCATTCTTCGTGTGTTTAAGCCTCCAGGCCTTGGATCATCTTAGTTGCGCTTCTCTGAATTTTTTTCGCTAAATAATAATAATAATAATAGTAGTAAAGTTGGAAGGGACCTTGGAGGTCATCTAGTCCAACCCCCTGCTCGGGCAGGAAACCCTACACCATTTTGGACAAATGGCTGTCCAGTCTCTTCTTAAAAACTTCCAGTGTTGGAGCATTTACTGCTTCTGGAGGCAAGCTGTTCCACTGATTAGTTGTTCTCACTGTCAGGAAGTTTCTCCTTAGTTCTAGGTTGCTTCTCTCCTTGATTAGTTTCCACCCATTGCTTCTTGTCCTGCCTTCAGGTGCTTTGGAAAATAGCTTAATTCCCTCTTCTTTATGGCAGCCCCTGAGGTATTGGAATACTGCTATCATGTCCCCCCTTGTCCTTCTCTTCGTTAAACTAGACATACCCAATTCTAGCAACCGTTCCTTATATGTTTTAGCCTCCAGTCCTCTAATCATCTTTGTTGCTCTTCTCTGTACTCTTTCTAGAGTCTCAACATCTTTTTTACATCGTGGTGACCAAAACTGGAGGCAGTATTCCAAGTGTGGCCTTACCAAGGCATTGAAGAGTGGTATTAATACTTCACGTGATCTTGATTCTATCCCTCTGTTAATGCAGCCTAGCACTGTGTTGGCCTTTTTGGCAGCTGCAGCACACTGCTGGCTCATATTTAAGTGATTGTCTACTAGGACTCCGAGGTCCCTCTCACAGTTACTGCTATTGAGCATGGTGCCACCTATGCTGTACTTGTGCATTTGGTTTTTCTTGCCTAAATGTAGAACCTTGCTTTTGTCACCATTGAATTTCATTTTGTTAGTTAGTGCCCAGTGTTCAAGTCTGTCCAGATCCTTCTGTATCTGAAGCCTGTCTTCTGGAGTGTTGGCTATTCCTGCCAGCTTGGTGTCGTCTGCAAATTTGGTGAGTTCCCCATCTATCCCTTCATCCAAATCGTTGATGAAGATGTTGAAGAGTACTGGGCCCACTACACACTTCCCTCCATATAGATGCAGTTCCATTGAGGACCACTCGCTGAGTGGTCAGCTACTGAGTCAGCCAGCTACGGATCCATCTGGTGGTGGTTCTGTCTACCCCACATTTTTCTATCTTGTCAAGTAGTAGGTTGTGATCTACTTTATCAAATGCCTTACTGAAGTCCAAGTAAATTATGTCCACAGCATTCCTCTGATCCACTAATTTTGTCACTTGTTCAAAGAATGCAATAAGATTTGTCTGGCATGATCTATTTTTGACAAACCCATGTTGGCTTTTAGTAATGACTTTGTTTGCCTCTAGGTGTTCGTTGATTCGTTGTTTGATTATCTTTTCCAGGATCTTCCCAGGTATTGAGGTCAGGCTGATAGGTCTGTAATTTCCTGGATCCATTTTTTTTCCTTTTTTGAGGATGGGAACTACATCAGCTCTTTTCCAGTCCTCTGGTAGTTCCCCTGTGTTCCAGGATCTTTGAAAAATATAGTTCAGTGGCTCCAATATCACATCTGCCAGTTCCATGAGAACTCTGGGGTGTAATCCATCTGGTCCTGGCGATTTGAACTCATCTAGGCTGGACAGGTGCTCCCTAACCATTTTCTTGCCTATCTTAACTTGTGTTTCTGTTTTGTTTTTTATGGCACTATTTTTGATAGGTTGGTCTGTTTTTTCCCTTTGTGTAAAGACAGATGCAAAAAATGAGTTAAATAGTTCTGCTTTCTCCCTGTTGCTTGTCACCTTCTTGCCACTTCCACCCACTAATGGACCAATCATTTCCTTCACTTTTTTCTTGTTTTTTACATGTTGAAAGAAGCTTTTTTTGTTATTTTTGACTTTGGTCGCAAGCCTTAGTTCATTTTGAGCCTTGGCTTTCTTCACTTCATCTTTGCAGGCTCGGGCT
Source organism: Crotalus adamanteus (assembly GCA_039797435.1). Classification (NCBI taxonomy): domain Eukaryota; kingdom Metazoa; phylum Chordata; class Lepidosauria; order Squamata; family Viperidae; genus Crotalus; species Crotalus adamanteus. Next base: position 102,363,723 of record CM077922.1, on the reverse strand, counting down.
ATTTGCTGATATTCTGACTTAGTTATGTTCCCCTCTTTCCACTTTCTATACTTGTCCTTTTTATCTTTCAATTTGTCAGAGAGTTCTTTATGCAGCCATGCTGGTTTCTTTTGAGAGCTGTTGTTTTTCCTCTTTGTTGGTATTGTGCTAGACTGTGCTTTTATTATCTCATTTTTCAAAATTTCCCAAGCTTCTTGAGTTGTTTTCCCCTTGAGGATTCTCATCCATGGAATCCTTCCCAAGCCCTCTCTAAGTTTATTGAAATTAGCTCTCTTGAAGTCCAAGACTCTAGTTTGACTGTGTTCTATTGGTTGTGCTTCTATAATGTTGAATTCTAATATTGCATGATCACTTCCTCCCAGGGTTCCTATGGCTTCAACACCGTCTATCATTTCATCTCTGTTAGTGAGAATTAGATCCAAAATGGCTAATTCCCTAGTTCCCTTCTCTACTTTTTGGGAGACAAAGTTGTCTGCTAGGTTTGCCAGGAACCTGTTTGATCTTCCACTTGGTGCAGAGTTTGTCTCCCAGTTGATGTCAGGGTAGTTAAAGTCCCCCATTACTATTGTGATGTGCTTCCTACATACCTTAGTTAGCTGACTAGCAAAAAGTTCATCTATTTCCTCTGTTTGGTTGGGTGGTCTGTAGTATACACCTATAGCAATGTCATTTTTCCCCCCTTTTATATTGACCCAAATGCATTCAAGACAGTTTTTATCATTGTTGTACTCTATTTCTGTGGAGATGTAGTTATTTCTTATATAGAGAGCAACTCCACCTCCTCTTTTATTTGGTCTGTTTCTTTTAAATAATTTAAATCCCTCTAGCTGTGTGTTCCATGTGTGAGTTTCATCCCACCATGTTTCCGTAATGGCAACAATATTGTATCTGCCCTCATTAACCTGAATTTCTAGTTCACCCTGTTTGCTGTTCATACTCCATGCATTGATGTATAAACATTTGAGTCCTTTGTGGGTGGCCCTGTGTTTCCTTTCTACATAACCTGTGTGGTGTCTGAGTTCCCCTATTGTCTTACCACCTATTTGGTTAGTGCACTTTATGTGGCACTCGCTATTAGAGGCTTCATTTTGCTTGATAGCAAGGTTGGTATTCTTGTCCACACACACATCTATGCTACATGCACTGATAGCCCTATAGTTTTTAAATTGCTGGGGACAGGGTTGTTCCGTATCAATTAACTCCCTGTCCCCGCTGTTTAGTTTAAATTTCCCTCCAGAAAATCTGTGAATTTATAGCCGAGTAACTCAGTCCCTTTTTTTGATGGATGCAAACCATCTCTTTTGTACATCTTTTGATTGGACCAGCTACTGACATCGTGACTAATATATCCAAAGCCTTTCCCTTTACACCACTCCTTTAGCCACATAAACTCTCAACTGTGCTGTGGGAATCCAGTTCTCGTGCCTTGCAGGGTGTAATCTTGGTCCATTTCACCAATCCCACTGATTATATTTCATTAAATAAATCAAGTTAAAGAAAGCACCGCTGGAGGACAAAAGACTTATACAGGCTGAGCCTGTGGTGTTGATCTCTGAGTGAGCCTAAGTAAGATTGCGATTGTCAATAATTTTTGAGACCTGTCAGCTAAAATGGAAAAAGCATTGTTCTCTGTGTCCTTATGCACTGATTGATGGTGCGCCATCAAGTCAATATTGACTTTTACAGAAGCGCATGGATCCAGGAAACCATGCCAAGTCTGAATTAGATAACCAAAAAAACAAAAAACAAAAATCTATTAAACATGCTTTAGGTCTATCTCTAAGCAAACCCTGATCTCCCAAAAAACAAACAAAAAAAACCCCACCGATAATAAAATTGGAAACGTTGCAACGAAATCTAAGACGCAGAATTTAATTCTGCACGAAAGACGTATATGTCACGGTGTAACACAGCTAACTTTGGAAGGATTCGTATCCTGGTGTGAGTTTGCATTTTTGGCTGAGGAAGCAATTAAAGTGGTTCCTGGGTATTTTTAAAATAGTCTCTAATCAATAAAGTTAAGTGACTGTTTTAGTACGCTTGATTGCGTTCTGCATTTTTAAAAGATAGGGATCACGTGGGAACTTCCTCCCCAAGATAGAAAAATAGGGTGACAACTTCAGATGCTTCAAGATATTCGCTTTGCCTGAGGTAAAAAGTGCAAATATTAGTTAAAAGCCAAATGCAATTACTTTGCAAGAGCCAATATTGACCGATGCCAAGGAACACCACACAATAAATAGGTGGATTCTTGATCATTTTTGCAGTCGGCCGGTAAATTGAAAACCTATAGAAAAAATAAGGCCTATTATTATGTATTCATCTATTTAAAATGTTTATATAGCCGGTAATCTTCTAGCCAAATCTGGGTGGCTCTCAAACAAGGCTAAAGCAACATATAAAAACCATAGCTAAAGCTCTAAAAGTAAACACATTAAAACTTAAATTAAGAGTGAAGAAAACTACATCCCAATTCAATCTATTAAAAGTATGAAGCTCTTTTTTTTTGCCTGTATAGAGGGTCCTCAACTTACAACTGACTACATTTGACCCCCGATATTTCTATTCCTAAGGGAGACAATTATTGAGTTTTGTCCCATTTTACGACCTTGCTTGCCACAGTCGTTAAGCAAATCACTGCAGTTGTTAAGTTATGAACGCGGTTGTTAAGTGAATCTGGCTTCCCCCAGTGACTTTGCTGGTCAGAAAGTCGCAGAAAGGGATCACGTGACTCCGGGACGCTGCGACCGTCATAAATATGAGTCAGTTGCCGAGTGTCTGTATTTTGATCACGTGACCACGGGGACAACAGTCGTTAAGTGTGAAAAACGGTCTGAAGTCACCTTTTTCAGTGCCGTTGTGTCAGAGCGTGCAGTCTCATTGCGCTTGTCAAAGGATATTATTGCTTTGACAGCGCTGAGATAAGCCAGGAGTAAACATAGTACACAGTGGTCTGTATTAAATGGTGGTTTATATTACACCTTCTACAATATCATACATCAGGAACAATATACATACACGTGCTAATACAGCAGGATCCAACAAACCACAATTACACCAGGAAACGGAAGAAAGAGAAAAGACATCAGCAGAGCCTTTCCTTTATACAGAGGCTCTTAAAGAGATACAGACCCTGCGGAGTCATTTGCATCATTGCATCCTACATCTCACATTATACAAGCTGGTTAACTGTTAAATTATTACCTTCACATGTTGTAAATTTCCTAACAGTGAGGTCAACGAATCAGTGGAACTACTTGCCTCCAGAAATGGTGGGTGCTCCATCACTGGAGGTTTTTAAAAAGAGACTGGACAGCCATTTGTCTGAAATGGTCTAGGGCAGGGGTGTCAAACTCACAACATCATGTGACGTGTTGCGACGTATCGTGACTTTTTTGCCATTGGTGGCAACAGGGTGGGCGCGGTTTCGCTATGATGCATCTGGCCCGTGGGCCGGCAGTTTTAACACACCTGGTCTAGGGTCTCCTACTTGAGCAGGGGGTTGGACTAGAAGACCTCCAAGGATCCCCTCCAGCTGTATTATTCTGTTATTTCCTTCTGTTATTCTGCTTTAATATTCGGTTGCGTTGTTTATTTTGGTATTGGTGTTCTCAACAGAGATAAAAGATAAGACGAGAGAATAATGTAGGTGAAGGAGAAGGAAGAGCTTTATAAATTAAGGGCATTTCCAGATTATTTGATTTTAATAGCTGAAAATCCCCTTTGACGGAATAGATATATTAATGAAAAAAGTTGAATTTGGTTTGTTAGCTGATTTAAATTTAATAAAGAGAAAACTAAAATGTTAGTAAAAATACGAGGATGGAAGGTCAACATGAACTGATTGGAAAGATCTTGGTTTAATATTTAAATTATCTAATATTTAAAATACTCAACAATACATTGGTTTTATATTCCTATTTCTATTGAGCCTTTTATCCTTTCTAAAAAACAATGATTTGGGAGGAAATTGCTACAGTTAAACCAATGAAACGGAGGGATTTTCTTCGGACATGCAAAGTCAATGGGGAAAAGTCAAATTCACTTAACTACTGTGTTACTAACTTAAAAACTTCAGCGATTCGCTTAAGGACTGTGGCAAGACAGGTCGTAAAACAGGGCAAAACCTACTCGCCTCACTTAGCAACCAAAATTTAGGGCCGAATTTGGTCATAAGTCGAGGACTACCTGTATACAATTGGTTGTGAGTTGAAGACGCTAATGTGCAAAATTTTAGAACTTTTTCTGGAAAAGCAATAGCCAGAAAATCTGGAGATAGTGTGACATGCTTAAAAAACAAGCCATGGTCTGTTCACGGTCATTTGGAGGTTTTTTTAAAAAAAACCATGGCTTGCACACACCCCTGGGAGAACAAGATGGGGGCTGCCAGCAAGGGTTAAAAAATGCTTGTGACATTTAAACTATGGCAACAAGACACCATGTCAGAATCCAATTATATTTCATCTTTAATCATCAAATATAGAAAACCCCAATTCTGCCTTCTCTGGATTCTGCCATAAGAGGGAGAGAAGGGGGAGAACAAAGGGGCTTTATGGCCCTCACTTCCTTCAGTATGAAGGAATGTGTTTATTGCAACCTCAAAGAGTTTGAATGTAAATAGCACCAAAAAACCTTACCATGACAAAGGGGCTATTTACCTTTCATGTAGTTTATTTGAAGTCTCCATCCAGAAGGACGGAAGAAAGCATCAAAGGGGTGGAATTGTGATGCCTGAAACTATCACTGGAAGGGGGGGTGATTGGGTGGGACTGCTGGGGAACCCCTTAAAACCTTGAATGGGAGAGCTTGGACCCCAAGTCCTGTCTAGGCAGCCTGCAACCACTTCTTCTTAATAAAGGATTCCTGTTGGAAGAATTATTCCAAGAGTTCTGTCTTCTTAAGATGCAAAGTGGGGTGGGTCCTTACACACCAACTGTCACCAAAGCAAGAAGATATCTGTCAAGCAACGTCGTTTTAAAAACCGTGCCATTTTTAATATCTGGAGGCTGGGGTTTTTTTTGTCTTTTTTTTTGCACAATTCCTCTGAGGTTTCCTATGGCTCCACACAGGGGTGATTTCCTCCGATCTATTCATGGTTCCGTTTATCGTAGTTAAAATCAGTGCCAGTTATATTTATTTTACGGTTTGTTCTACAGAGCGTAAAAATCAACCTTTAAAAAAAAAAAAGTTTTGGTATCGATGGGATGTTTGCAGAATCATGGCCCCCAGAGAAGTCACAGCCGAAAAGTCTGGGCCACTTCCTTGCGCACCTACAGCTTGGCAGTGCACAACAGCATTCCTTTGTGTCCCTTACTTGAGATGCAAGTTTCTAGCCCTTAAGACAAATTTGATACCTTTGGGAAGAAAGAGAAACCTCGGGGATTGCCAAGTTTTGACCCGGTTTTGTTTTCCTGCCGTAACTTCATACCTGCTCTTGCGAAAAAAAAGAGGTCACAAATTATGAGTCACTATCTTACATAACACACACACACACACACACACACACACAGAGAAACAGAAATTTAAGAGGCACCTACAAAGGCGCTTTGCATCTACAAAACCCCTCTAAAGCATCTTTTCTGAATTCATCCCTTCTTGCAGCACCAATAGTAGTCCTTGACTTGCAACCGTTTGAAGTTACAACGGCACTGAACAAATTAACTTGCGACCAGCATTCACACTTGTGACATTGCCGCATCCCCCTGGTCACATGATTAAAATTTGGATTGACAGAAGAATAATCTGGGGGTCCAACTTAATAATAATAATAATAATAATGAAGTTGGAAGGGACCTTGGAGGTCATCTAGTCCAACCCCCTGCTCAGGCAGGAAACCCTATACCATTTTGGACAAATGGCTGTCCAGTCTCTTCTTAGAAACCTCCAGTGTTGGAGCATTCACCGCTTCTGGAGGCAGGTAGTTCCACTGGTTAATTGTTCTCACTGTCAGGAAGTTTCTCCTTAGTTCTAGGTTGCTTCTCACCTTGATGAGTTTCCATCCGTTGCTTCTTGTCTTTTCCTTCAGGCACTTTGGAGAAGAGCTTGACTCCCTCTTCTTTGGGGCAGCCCCTGAGATATTGGAAGGCTGCTATCATGTCCCCCCTCGTCCTTCTCTTCATTAAACCAGATATACCCAATTCCAGCAGCCTTTCCTTGTATGTTTTAACCTCCAGTCCCCTGATCCTCTTTGTTGCTCTTCTCTGTACTCTTTCTAGAGTCTCAACATCTTTTTTACATCATGGTGACCAAAACTGGATGCCGTATTCCAAGTGTGGCCTTGAGTCAGGATTGCAGGAGAATACACCAAAATGACATCCAGACAGCTGGGAGGAAAGGAAATTTATGTACAGTATTCCCCGGTGCAAAGAGATTTGCCTGTGGGGGCAGCTACACAGAAATGGGGTGCAGATATATTGTTTTATAGGGGGAACTGATCCTTGGTGTGGGCTTGAGGGCCGTGCCGGTTCTTGAAGGGTGTGTGGGGGTGTGTGTGTACATGTTGAGCCTGGAGAGAGCGTTGATTAAATCAAGGGAGGTGGATTGAATCTCTTTCTTTGTACTGTGAGTGTTATCATTACGATTACATTGAGTTTTGTGTGTTTGCTTTATTTATGTTTACAGTTTGAAATAAGCCTTTGGGTCATTCTAATTTTTGTTCTGAGTTTAAAAGATTTGGGAGGTTGTTAATCAGCAACTTTGTGGGAGACCTGGCTTAGTTAACATATGGCTTCCTGTACAATATTTCTTTTTATATATATATATATAATATTTTATCGGTTTTCCAGTTTTACATTTGAGTATTTGGAAGGCAACGTGGTGATTGGGTTAGTCAATAGTTCAATAACAAAATCTCAGGTTACATCATCAAATATTTCTTCCCTCTTTCCCTTAACATTTGCTATATCGTATTTAAGCTAGTAAATGTCTAATTATATCAAACTCAGTTAAAACTTCATTACCACCTTTATCAATACATTTTTTTTGCTTATCCATATCCATATCCTGTTATTAAGTTTGATCTAATTTTTAGTTTTTAATTGCAGTACTCCAATTTAACCTTTAATATCCATAGTCTTTGAGTTTCGGGTAACCCAAATTTCCTTTATCTCACTACATAAAAATTATAATGTCTAAAATGCACATATGACTTACTTAAAATATATTCTTATTTTATTTTGTAAACATTTTCTATTTTTCGCCCTAGTACATCACCCCCTTAATAATAGAGTATCCTTTGTTATCTCAAGTCCCTCATCTATATTATCTGGGCTAAACGATAGTTCAAACTTATTTCCTAGTAGTTAGTTTTCATTTCTCTTTTAAGTCTAAATCCTCAGTATTAAACAGATTAATCCCTGTATAATATTTCTAATGCATATATAAATTTATAAGTTCTTCCTAGAGGAAGCTTAGCAACTGTCACGTACTTACGACGGTTGCAGCGTCCCGGGATCATGAGATCACCTTTTGCAAACTCCTGACATGTAAAATCAATGGGGAAGCCAGATTCACTTGTCTGATATGTTATAAGGTTTCCTGCTTGAGCAGGAGGTTGGATTAGAAGACCTCCAAGGTCCCATTCCAACTCTGTTAACTCTTCTTATTCCGTTAACCAGGTTACTAACTTAACAACGTGGCAAGAAAAGTTGTAAAACGGGCCAAAAACACACAACAGCTGTTTTGCTTAGCAGTGGAAATTTTGAGCTCAATTATGCTCGTACGTTGAGGAGTGCGTGTACATCTCTAGTCACCTGCTGAGCAACTTACTACATCTATATATAGACTGCAAAAAAAACCTGCATTTTCCTTAACCACAAGATCCTGGGTAGGTCACCAAGATGGCCTAAAACAGGGGTCTTCAAACTTGGCCCTTTGATGACTGGTGGACTTCAACTCCCAGAATTCCTCAGCCAGCCTCCATTTTGTTCGTTAGATTTAAGACAGGGGTCTTCAAACTTGGCCCTTTGATGACTGGTGGACTTCAACTCCCAGAATTCCTCAGCCAGCATTCCACAAGTCATCAAAGGGCCAAGTTTGAAGACCCCTGGTCTAAGTCAAGACATCTCTGTTTTTTTTCATTCTTTGAAGACAGGAGAAATTCTCACAAGTCTTTCTCTGGAGTTGTACAAGCCAGTTTTAAACCCACATCTATCCTGACCAGGCAAAGAAACCTTTCAAATAAAGATTTAAGGGGGGGGGGAAGTGTTCACCAAGACATATGACTTTTAACACCGCTCTTTGGAATTGTGTTAATGGCGGCTGCTGCGGTGAGGTGTGTGTGAATCCTGGTGCCAATTTAGCACAACGAATGCAGGTTGCAATTTGGTTACAAGCATGGAAATTCTGGATAGTTGCATGGATACCCCCGCCTTTCCCGAATGGCAGAGGGACAGAGATGACTTTATCTCTTCCAAAGCAAAACCAGTTCGGTTAGTCCGGCTGCATTCACACAACCCCCCATTCCACAACCAGATAGCCAAGGTTTAGTGCCCCTGGCGATCTCCCATGGCTGAGGCTAACCCTGAAAGAGGATTTTCCTGTCTAGCTTAACCCCCTACCTCATATTGCCTCTTCCGCCCCATTCAAGCCCAAACCAAGGAATAGAATAGAATAAATACAGAATAGAATAAATATAGAATAGAATAGAAAAAATATAGAATAGAAAAAATATAGAATAGAATAGAATATAGAATAGAATAAATATAGACTAGAATAGAATAAATATAGACTAGAATAGAACAGACAGAATAGAAAAAATATAGAATAGAAAAAATATAGAATAGAATAAATACAGAATAGAATATAGAATAGAATAAATATAGAACAGAATAGAATAGAAAAAATATAAATAGAATATAGAATAGAATAGAATATAGAATAGAATAAATATAGAATAAAATAAATATAGAATAGAAAAATATAGAATAGAATAGAATAAATATAGAATAGAAAAAATATAGAATAGAATAGAATATAGACTAGAATAAATATAGAATAGAATAGAATATAGAATAGAATAGAACAGACAGAAAAATATAGAATAGAATAGAATAAATACAGAATAGAATAGAATAGAATCTGGAAGGGACCTTCGAGGTCTTCTAGTCCAGCCCCACCCACCCACCCCCCCTCAAGCAGGAGAACCTACATACCCTTTCAGACAAGGGACTGCCCTGTCTCTTCTTAAAAAACCTCCAGTGAAACTAACACGAGTTAGCTGGCCCTTGCCTTGTCGTCTGGATGTGGCTCCGGGTCTGCCCACCCCCGACAAGGAGGCGACGGCGGGCGCCGCCGCGGGACCAGCTGCCTCTCTCCCCGGCCAGATTTAGCCCCGGGGATCCCCCTCCAGATCCCCGGAAGGCGAGGCGAGACAAGGGGCTAAATCTGGTCCTGGGGGAAGGGAGGGGAGGGGAGGGGAGGGACGCGGCTTCTTCTTCCCCTTTTTCCGCGCAGCAGCTGGGCGCCCGCGGGCGCCCCCGGGACCTGCCGGCGGCGTCCGAAGGGTTAAGAAGGGCCGGGCCGGGCGGGGTTCGGAGGTGGCCGGCCGAGGCGTGGGGACTGGCCGGGCTCCGCCTTCCCGCGGCCAGGGGAGGAGAGCTGGCCGCCCGCCCGCCCGCCTGCCCTGCAGTGCCGGCCGGAGGACCGGCCAGTTGCAAGCAGACGCCGAGCAGCAGCGGCTGCGCCTCCGCCGGGCATCCTCGCGGTAGCGGCAGCAGCGGCGGCCAGCATGAGCCCCCCCTGGTGAGTGGCGCCGGGGAGGGGCTCGGGCCCCGGGAGGGGAGGGAGGGGAGGGGGCGTCCAAGCCGGGGACCCTGGTGGAGGGGAGGGGGGGCTTCTCTTGGGGACCCGCGCGGGACGGAGGGAGCAAGCTTGGGGGTGGCTTTGTCCGGGACTGGAGGAGGCTGGCTAGATGGGGGGGTGGGAGGGAGGGAGGGGGTCGCCCCCCAGGGCTTCATTCTGGGGGGGGGAGACGCTCGCCCGGACGGACCCCGGCGATCCTTAGGCTCGCTTCCTTTCCCCCCCCCCACCTCTCTCTTTCTCTCTCTTCTTCTTTCTCTCCTCCCTCTTCGTTCTCCCCTTTCTTCTTTTACCCCCTCCCTCCCTCCCTCCTTCTTTTCCTTTCCTTCCTTGCTCCCCTTCTCCCCTCCCTCTCTTTTCCGAATTCCTTCTTTCCTCCCTTCCTTCGCCTTTTTTTTCTTTTCTGCCTCTCTCCTTTCCTCCTTCCTTCCTTCTTCCTTCCCTCTCTCTCTCCTTTCCTCCTTTCTGCCTTCCTTCTTTCCTTTTCCCCATTCCCCTCCCTCCCTTGCTTCTTCCCCCTCTCTCTCCTTTCCTCCTTTACGCCTGCCTTCCTTCTTTCCTTCCTTCCTTCCTTCCTTTTCCCCATTCCCCCCTCCCTCCCTCCCTTCCTCCCTTTCTTTCTTTCTTTCTCTTTCTTTCTTTCTCTTTCTACCTCTTACTTTCTGCTCTCCTTCCTTCCCTCCCCTCCCTTTCTTTTTTCCTCCCTCTTTCTTCTTTCTTTCCTCCCCCTACTTCCTTCTTTCCTTTCCTCCTTTCTTTCTTTCTTTCTTTCTTTCTTTCTTTCTTTCTTTCTTTCTTTCCTCCCCTTCCTTCCTTCCTTCCTTTTCTCCCCTCTTTCTTTCTTTCTTTCTTTCTTTCTTTTTCTTTCTTCCTTCCTTCTTTCCTTCCTTCCTTCCTTCCTTTTCTCCCCTCTTTCTTTCTTTCTTTCTTTCTCTTCCTTCCTTCCTTCCTTTTCTCCCCTTTTTTTCTTCCTTCCTTCCTTCCTTTTCTCCCCTCTTTCTTTCTTTCTTTCTTTCTTTCTTTTTCTTCCTTCCTTCCTTCCTTCCTTCCTTCCTTCCTTCCTTTTCTCCTTTCTTTCTTTCTTTCTTTCTTTCTTTCTTTCTTTCTTTCTTTCTTTCTTTCTTTCTTTCTTTCTTTCTTCCTTCCTTCCTTCCTTCCTTCTTTCCTTCCTTTTCTCCATTTCTCCCCCCTCTCTCCTCCCTCCCTCCATAGGTGAGGGTGGCCTCTGTCTGCCATCCCTGGGGGAGGAAGGGGGAGATTTGAATGTAGAGCTTTCAGATCAAATTCTCTCCTTAGCTTTTCTTTTGAAACTTCTGACCTGCGGGGCGGGGGGGGGGGGGGGGGGGGGAGAAAGGCTTCCTGAAAGAAAGGGAGAGGCCGCTTGGCTGTGTTCACACAACCCCATCCGGGGTTTGGAAAAGACAGGGAGAGAGGGAGAAGCTAAGCAAACGGGCTGACTTGCACAAGCTGCTAACCCAGAAGTAAAATCAAAACCTATCGTGGTTAATTAACCCCGAGGAAACGCAGGTTGTGTGGAATGGATGTTCTAGAATTATATATTATATTATATTATATATCTAATATTTTATTGGATTTTGTATAGGAAAAGATAAGGTCAAAATGGATATGGGGGAAATAGGAAATAGGAATTTGGGGTAGGATAAAGGTAGGTACAATAATGGGGCAAGTCCCCATAATAATCCCAAGCTTTAACAAACAAGCTACCGTCTGGATCTAAATGTTAAATAAACATAATTTGTATAATACTAAACAATTATAAAGGCAGAATTAACTATAATCATATAACTGAAATTTAATAAGTAAGTAAAATTCTTCTAAATAGTTATTCATACTTAATAACTCATCAACTAATTCTAATCATTACCATTAGTATTTAAAGTCACAGATGTTACTAATCTAAGAAAAAAATAAAACTTAAAGATCTATCACTTATTCTATTCAATTTTAAAATTCAATTCAATTTTAAGTTCTATTCAATATTCTAACATGTCTCTAACCATCGATAAAATTTTTCCCAAGTTTTGAAATAAATTGAGTTTTCTTTCTAAATGTAGAATTATTATTATTTTTTAAACATACCTGGCTGTTGTGTGAACACAGCCAAAGATGGAAACTTTGGTTTGCTCCGTAGCAAAACACTTTTCTGTTTTAATTCAGTGCCCCTAATCCCAAGTTTGGAATCACTGGGTGTACTTTGACAGCTCTAAACTGGGTCACTTTAATTTAAACTTGGAAAAAGCCTTGCATTCGCGCCTCGCTCTAAGCCATGCCTTGGTTTACCCACGAACAAATAGAACAAATTGCAACTGGCCGGCTTTACGCAGGACCCTAAGCCATCGCGAGGGGGTTGAATTGCAGCAAAACCCGGGTTCGCACATGACGCAGAACAAGCCACAATGCTCCTTAATGAAACGCCTCGACTTTCCATTCTCTTTTCTCTGGTGGCTTCGAGAAAGATTATGCACAAGGGCAACTTTGTATGAAAGGAAGAAAAGTGATATCTTTCTGTTTTGCAGTTCAGTTTTTTTAAAACAAACATTTTGCAATTGCTGAAACAGACACTTCAGAGTTTTATCGGTGCATTTCCATGGCATTGGGGAGGGTTTAAATCCATGTTTCTCAACCTGGCCAACTTTAAGACCATGTAGACTTCAACGCCCAGAATTCTGGGAGTTAAAGTCCACATGTCTTAATGCTTTATATACGGTATTTGTTTCTTTTATTAAGCTTATTTGCCACCTCTTTAAGTTGCCTCTGCAAAATATATAGATATATAATTTTGTACAATCCCCTCTTGCTGAAACTATTAACCAGTGGAACCACCTGCCTCCAGAAGCGGTGAATGTTCCAACACTGGAAGTTTTTAAGAAGAGACCGGACAGCCATTTGTCCGAAATGGTATAGGGTTTCCTGCCTGAGCAGGGGGTTGGACTAGATGACCTCCAAGATCCCTTCCAACTTTATTATTATTATTGATTATTTTTATTATTATTATTGATCATCGCACAGTCAGCCAGCTGTTCAGACTGGATTTGGCATTTTATCTACCTATCGAGTCCTTACCCAGGACCTGGGATAGGCAGATGTGGATGTTTGATGGTATTACAGATATCATCGCAGGATGGAAGCAGTTCCTAGTAAGGCCGCCTTTTACAATTGACTAATAGCAAATTTGTCAATGCCAATGGTGTTCAAGTGGTGCTCCAGTTGTTTTGGGATTGCACCCAAGGCGCCTATGACTATTGGTACTACCCTTGCTTGCTTTTGCCACAGTCTTTCTATTTCTATTTGTAGGTCTTTGTATTTTGTTATCTTCTCCAGTTCTTTATCGTCTATTCTGCTGTCTCCAGGCACTGCCACATCCACTATCCAGACTTTTTTGTCTTTCTTATTGACAGTTGTTAGGTCCGGGGTGTTATGTTGCAGGTGCTTGTCTGTTTGAATTCTGAAATCCAAGAGCAGTTTAACTTTTATCATTTTCAGTAATAATAATAATAATAATATCCCAAAACAACTGGAGCACCATTTGAACACCATTGGCATTGACAAATTTGCCATTAGTCAATTGCAAAAGGCGGCCTTACTAGAAACCGCTTCCATCCTGCGACGAGATCTGTAATACCATCAAACATCCACATCTGCCTATCCCAGGTCCTTGGGAAGGACTCGATAGACAAAAATGCCAAATCCAGTCTGAACATCTGGCTGACTGTGCGATGATCCATAATAATAATAATAAAGTTGGAAGGGATCTTGGAGGTCATCTAGTTCAACCCCCTGCTCAGCCAGGAAACCCTATACCATTTCAGACAAATGTCTTTAATTACAGGTAGAATTTTAATTACAGGCAGTCCTCAACTTCTATGACCCCCCCAACTGAACCCCAAAGTTTTCCGTTGCTAAGCGAGACAATTTGTTAAGTGTGTTTTGCCCTCAATCTTTTCGCCAGAGTTGTTAAATGAATCTCTGCAGTTGTTGAGTTAGTAACCTGGTTAGTGAATCTGGCTTCCTCCCCGTTGACTTTGCTTGTCAGACGGTTGCAAAAGGGTGTCGCGTAACCCCCCCTGGGACGCCGTGACCGTCATAAATACAAATCAGTGGCCATGCCTCTGAATTTGAATCCCGTGACCAGGGGGGAGGCTGCAACGGTCGTAACTGTGAAAAACGGTCCTAACGATCAAAAAAACAAACGGTTTGAAGCCGAGAACCACCTGTATTTTAATTTCAGCCCCCCCCCCCCAAATAACACAACATTCTGTCCATTCAAAGTGCACAAGCGCTTATTTTATCAGGATAGAACAGAGATGTTCAGATGGAGGACCTTGAAACGAAACTTAAAAGTGTGTGGTTTAAGGAGGGGGAAAAAAATTTCCACACAATCTCACTCACAATTTATTTTTGGGTTTGTTTTTTTTTTTTCCTCCCTTAAACCGCACACGTTTAAGTTTCGTTTCATGCTCCTCATCTCAAACCGCTCCTGATTTCCTCGCGCAGGTACTCCTTGAATTGCGACAGGGTCATTGAGTGGCCGTTCGAAGTTACGATGACAGTGGAAAAAAAGCGACTTGGAACCGTTTTTCACACTTAACGACGTTTTTCACTGCAGGTTTTTAAGAAGAGACAGGACAGTCCCTTGTCTGAGAGGGTATATAAGTTCTCCTGCTTGAGGGGGAGTGGGGGTGGACTAGAAGACCTCGAAGGTCCCTTCCAGATTCTATTCTATTCTATTCCATTCCATTTCATTTTCTATTCTATTCTATTCTATTCTATTCTATTCTATTCTATTCTATTCTATTCTATTCTATTCCATTCCATTCCATTCTATTCTATTCCATTCCATTCCATATTTTCTATTCTATTCCATATTTTCTATTCTATTCTATTTTATTCTATTCTATATTTATTGTATTCTATTGTATTCTATTGTATTCTATTCTATTCTATTCTATTCCATTCCATTCCATTCCATTCCTTTTTTCTATTCCATTCCATTCCATATTTTCTATTCTATTCTATTCTAATATTATTCTATTCTATTCTATTCTATTCTATTCTATTCTATTCTATTCTATTCTATTCTATTCTATTCCATTCCATTCCATTCCATTCCATTCCATTCCTTTTTTCTATTCTATTCTATTCTATTCTATTCTATTCTATTCTATTCTATTCTATTCTAATATTATTCTATTCTATTCTATTCTATATTCTATTCTATATTTATTCTATTCTATTCTATATTCTATTCTATATTTATTCTATTCTATTTTTATTCAGTTCTATTCTACATTCTATTCTATATTTATTCTATTTTATATTCAAAATTCAGACGCTTGGCAACTGGCTCATATTTATGATGGTCGCAGTGTCCCCCGGGGGAGGATCACGTGATCCCCTTTTTATGACCTTCTGACACACAAAGCCAGTGGGGGAAGCCAGCTTCATTTAACGACCATCTTACTAACTTAGCAATGGCAGTGATTCACTTAACAATTGTGGCGAGAAAGGTCGTAAAAGGGGGCAACGCTCTCTTAACAAATGTCTCACTTAGCAACATAATTTTTGGGCTCAGCTGTGGTCGTAAGTTGAGGACTCTCCCTATTAGGAAGTCAAACCTCCCCCTCCCGATATCTTCATCAATGACTTGGATGAAGGGATAGATGGGGAACTCATCAAATTTGCAGACGACACCAAGCTGGCAGGAATAGCCAACACTCCAGAAGACAGGCTTCAGATACAGAAGGATCTGGACAGACTTGAACACTGGGCACTAACTAACAAAATGAAATTCAATGGTGAAAAAAGCAAGGTTCTACATTTAGGCAAGAAAAACCAAATGCACAAGTACAGCATAGGTGGCACCATGCTCAATAGTAGTAACTGTGAGAGGGACCTCGGAGTCCTAGTAGACAATCACTTAAATATGAGCCAGCAGTGTGCTGCAGCTGCCAAAAAGGCCAACACAGTGCTAGGCTGCATTAACAGAGGGATAGAATCAAGATCACGTGAAGTATTAATACCACTCTTTAATGCCTTGGTAAGGCCACACTTGGAATACTGCATCCAGTTTTGGTCACCACGATATAAAAAAGATGTTGAGACTCTAGAAAGAGTACAGAGAAGAGCAACAAAGATGATTAGGGGACTGGAGGCTAAAACATATAAGGAACGGTTGCTAGAATTGGGTATGTCTAGTTTAACGAAGAGAAGGACAAGGGGGGACATGATAGCAGTGTTCCAATATCTCAGGGGCTGCCATAAAGAAGAGGGAATTAAGCTATTCTCCAAAGCACCTGAAGGCAGGACAAGAAGCAACGGGTGGAAACTAATCAAGGAGAGAAGCAGCCTAGAACTAAGGAGAAACTTCCTGACAGTGAGAACAATTAATCAGTGGAACAGCTTGCCTCCAGAAGCAGTAAATGCTCCAACACTGGAAGTTGAAGAGACTGGACAGCCATTTGTCCGAAATGGTGTAGGGTTTCCTGCCCGAGCAGGGGGTTGGACTAGATGACCTCCAAGGTCCCTTCCAACTTTACTACTATTATTATTATTATTAAAGCTACAGCTTCAAGTCAGTTGGGAAAGTCGGTTGCGGTAACTGAGGCCTGAAATTAAAATAATATTCTTAAGTGGTTTGATTCATGCTTGACATGCCTTACCTAGATTTTTGTGACCTTTGTTTATTCTAGAGCAGACATGTCAAACACACCGGATGCGGCCCGCGAAGTGGTTTCATGTGTGGCCCGCGAAGCCATCCTGGAAACAGTGAGGGAACGGCCTCCGCTGCCTTGGCCCTGGCCCAAGCCGGTCAGGAGCCAATGTACAATTTTGTGGTGGCCATCTTGGCACTTGCCCCGGTGGACCATGCCTTGGCGCTTGCCCTGGTCCCACCTCCTTCACGCGAATGATGTAGAACTGGCCACGCCCACCCAGTAGGCCACACCCACTCCATCCACGCCCACCCAGTAGGCTGCACCCACTCTGGCCACACCCACCCGGCTCCCCAATGCTGATGCGGCCCTCAGTGAAATTGAGTTTGACACCCCTGTTCTAGAGCTTTTCTGGGCATAATTACTCAGGTGTTTACGAAAGCCGGGTTCAATAAATTAATTCCCTGTGATAGACGAGGCGGTTTCCTCGTCTTATCACGGAGAATAATTTATGGAACCCGGCGTTCATAAACGTGGCTGAATTGGCTCAAGTTTGCTTGAGCTGCGGCGTGTCGGAAGATGGGAGAACTTTTATGACTATGCAAAAGTTGGGAGTGCCTCTAGCCATGCGCAGGGTAGGCTTCCCCCCCCACACGTGGCATGACCTTGCATTCCATATATATATATATACATTCAAAATTTTGTGGTTGACAAAGAGTCAGTGGGAGAGTAGTATAGCTATTTCAGGCTCATTTTGCCTTCATCAGCTAGTCACACCCTTCAGGGATTCGAACCTGGGCAGCTTGCATGTTAGGCAACATCCCTGAAGGGTGTGACTAGCTGATGAGGGCAAAATGAGCCTGAAATAGCTATACTAGTCTCCCACTAACTCTTTGTCAGCCACAAAATTTTGAATTTATAGTGTTCACAGTATGTGAGGTCTGCCTGCAAAAACATTCCATATATACTTCCAGTTTGACGCAGGAGAAAACCCGAATATATATATTCCATATATACTTCCAGTTTGACGCAGGAGAAAACCCGAATAACCAAAGACCTATATATACATATATATATACATCCAGGTGAGCAAACCACTTGATTTGTGGTTTTTGTGGTTTTCATATAAGGTTTCAGATTCGTTCTATGTCCTTTTCTCTGTCGGTCTCATTTCTCGGGTGCCCTCTAGCAACCATCTTCAAACATCTCACTTCCATGGTGACTTTCGCTTGTGTTTCGTTTGTAAGCATCCACGCTTGGCACCAGTGACACAGGACGGGCATAAACATGCCTTGTATGAGATGCTTCTTGGTTCCATTGATCGGTACCACTTCATGCTGTAAGAGTGGAGCTGGTTGTCCCAATATTTGGTTTGCCAACTTATGTTCAGCAAAGTCTTGGTGCGCTTTTATTATCCCTGAAGGCAATGAGGGTCATCTTCTCCCTTCTAAATCTGGGTTGGTGGCCTGGTGGGAGAGGGAGCGACAGACCTTTACGGGTGCGTGCATGCGCACACCCCCACATGTAGCTGTGCGAGCGTATGCACAAACAGGGCCGTGAGCATACATGCTCTGTCAATGGGTCTGCAAACACTAGTGTGAGGGTTTCACTGAGGCTAGCACAAGCACAAGGGTCACACTGAGGATAGTGCCAGCGGAAGAATCACGTCAAGGGTTGCACCGGCACGAGAATCACTGCAAGGTTCGCGCCGAGGCTAGCCCTGGCATGAGAGGAAAATGAGTGTGGGTGCATGCACGCACGCATGCACTGGTCAGCCACTTATGTGGCCCAGGGGTGGGCTGCAGCCCATGTGTTGGGGACCTCTGATCTAAGACAGCTAAGTTGCTGGGGAGCCATGCTAGTTGATTTTTTTCAAGCTCCAAAGCAGAGGTCCCCAACTTATGGGCCGCAACCCCTTCGCGTGCTCACTCCCCTGGTGCCACTGTTGACGTGAGTGTTGTGCAGGCGGTGGCAGCGCCACTAGTATCGTGCGGGTGGCGGCATTGCCACAAACTTTTGGGGCAGTGGCAGCACTGTAAGTGGAAAGTGGGCTGTGGCGGGAGTCACACGCCTGGGCGGCATCACTGTGGGCTGCGGTACGATCCTTGCACGGGGCTGGCAGCGTGATCCTCGCACTGGGACAGCATCTTTGCAGGCCGCAGCGCGATCCTCGTAGGGGGCGACGGCACGATCCTTGCGCTGGGGGGGCATTGATGCGGGCCTGGCAGCGCTGGCGCCACAAACCTCACACAGGCACTGCCACCACTGAGAGCCTTGTGCGCATGCTTGCCGCCCTGTTTGCACGGTGTGCAAATGAAATGAAGGTTTTGGAAATGGCCTGTGGTCAGCTGGGCCTCCCTCCACGCTGGGTGTCTCCACCTATGGCCACTTTAAGACCTGTGGACTTCAACTCCCAGAATTCCCCAGCCAGCATGGGAGTTGAAGTCCACAGGTCTTAAAGTGGTCAAGGTTGGGGACCCCTGCTGTACACAATCAGAAGTCTCCCCGTGCTAATAAGACAGAAGGAATCAAGCCACGTCATCATGGTTTCCGTAGGAAATGGATGAGATGGTGAAGGAACAAATAAATATAATATAGAATAGAAGTGGAAGGGACCTTGGAGGTCTTCTAGTCCAACCCCCTGCTCGAGCAAGAGACCTATACCATTTCAGACAAATGGCTATGCAACCTCTCCTTAAAAACCTCCAGGGTTTGACCCCCCACAATTTCTGGAGGCAAGCGGTTCTACCGGTTAATTATCCTCATTGTTAGGAAGTTTCTCCTTCATTCCAGGTTGCTTCTCTCCTTGATTAGTTTCCATCCGTTGCTTCCTGTCCTGCCTTCAGGGGCTTTGGAGAATAGGTGGACCCCCTCTGGGGCAGCCCCCCAAATATTAGAAGACTGCTATCATGTTCCCCCAGTCCTTCCTTTCTCTAGACTAGCCATACCCAAATCCCGCAACCGTTCCTTGTATGTTTTAGTCTCCAGATTTTTGATCATCTTAGTTGCTCTCATCTGAATTTTTTCCAAACTCACAACATGTTTTTTGTGATATGGTGACGAAAATTGGCTGCAGTATTCCAGGTGTGGCTCATTAGGACTTTATAAAGTGGTATTAATACTTTGCATGATCTTGATTCTATGCCTCTGTTTATACAACCCAGGATTGTCTTGGCTCTTTTGGCTGCTGCCGCAGGCTAAATAAGGCAACTAAATCAATAGGGGGAAAAATTAAGTGTTTGTATACTTCTGTTATCCCAGCTGATGGACACCCCTCCAGATGTTAAATTCACCTGGCTTCATCTGGCTTTGCATGTCAGAAAGTCGCAAAAGGGGATCGCGTGACCCCTGGGATGCTGCAACCTGTCATAAGTATGAACCCCAAATTTTGATCATGTGAACGCGGTTGTAAGTGTGAAAAACGGTCCTAGGTCACTTTTTTCAGTGCCGTTGTAACTTCGAACGGTCACTAAATGGATTGTTATAAGTCAAGGACTACATGAAAAGAGGCAAGTCATTAAGAGAGGCTATTGTAGCGCTAGTCCTTAACCGGCCGTTTGATGATGACCTCGGAAAGGTTACTTTAGAATTGATAATGCACTTCCAGCCATTGTAAGTGTTGCCCCCCCCCCCTTGCGCTGTGTGTCAAAACACCCAGCAGTCACAAACTAATACTAACTTCCTGCCTGAGCAGGACGGTCAGGGGTTCTCAACCTTGGCAACTTTAAGACTTGTGGACTTCAACTCCCAGAATTCCTCAGCCAGCTTCGCCGGCTGAGGAATTCTGGGAGTTGAAATCCACAAGTCTTAAAGTTACCAAGGTTGAGAACCCCTGGGTTTTAGATGATCTCCAGGATATCTTCCAACTTTATAGTAGTAACTGTGAGAGGGACCTCGGAGTCCTAATGGACAATCCCTCCAAGGTCCCTTCCAACTTGATGATGATGATGATGATGTTTGATTGGTCAGCTTCTTTTTTTTTTTTTTTAAATTGCATTTTTTTTCTGACTTTGCAACAGTCTTCTTCGGGCCTTCCCCAGGATTTATTTCCTTGAATCTCTTTGCTAACTTTGCAACCGTGACTGTAATATAATGAACTCTAATCTACTTTATCTCGGGTCTGCTTAATCTACCTTATGACTTACGAGACTGGTGTCCCTCTGGACCTGCATTCCTTATCTCAGTTTCTCTCCACAAAGATACCGCACTTTTTATCTTAATTTCCTTTTATTTCTTGGTACAAAAACGATGACAATCTGTTTTCTCGAATTAAGGGTAGAAAGAGACTTTCACAATCCTTTCCCATGATGTGCCAAGTGTCTTTTATTGGGGTTTTTAAACAGATAAGTAAAAGAAAATAAAAGAAAATAAATTGTTACTGGAAGAATCGGTTGGCAGAACAAAGCTTTGCACAATTATTGGTTCCGTAAAAAGGTTTGGACCTCCTGCTTGAGCACGGGGCTGAACTAGAAGACCTCCAAGGCCCCTTCCAGCTCTATTCTGTTCCGTTCCATTCCATTCCATTCCATTCCATTCCATTCCATTCCATTCTATTCTATTCTATTCTATTCTATTCTATTCTATTCTATTCTATTCTTCATTCCTTCTATTCCATTCCATTCCATTCCATTCCATATTCTATTATATTATTTTCCATATTCTATTCTATTCTATTCTATTCTATTCTATTCTATTCTATTCTATTCTATTCTATTCTATTCTATATTCCTTCTATTCTATTCCATTCCATTCCATATTCTATTCTATTATATTTCATATTCTATTCCATTCCATTTATGTTCTGTTTTATTCTTATTCTATTCTGTTCTATTCTATTCTATTCTATTCTATTCTATTCTATTCTATTCTATTCTATTCTATTCTATTCTATTCTGTTGTCTTTCTACTCTACTCTACTCTATATACTCTACTCTATATTCTATTCTACTCTACTATTCTATTCTATTCTATTCTATTCTATTCTATTCTATTCTATTCTATTCTATTCTATTCTATTCTATTTTCCATTCTATTGTCTTTCTACTCTACTCTACTCTATATACTCTACTCTATATTCTACTCTACTCTACTCTACTCTACTCTACTCTACTCTACTCTACTCTACTCTACTCTACTCTATTCTATTAGGAAGGGTTAGCACCCCCTAAATCTTTTTACAACCTGGGAAGTGAAATGATCAGCACCCCTTCAAAGATGATGGCGGTGAAATTTATCTAGAAGACCCACAAATTTGGAAATAATTGAGAAGGCAAAGTCTGTTCCTCTTTTTGCCACCTTCTGACAGGGAAAGTCAACGGGGGAACCCAGATCCACTTAACAACCATTTTACTGACTTATCCACTGCAGTGATTCACTTAACAAGTGTGGGAAGAAAGGTCGTAAAACGGGGCAAAACTCACTTAACAAATGTCGGACTTAAGAACAAAACGTTTGGTCTCAGTTGCCGTCATAAGTCGAGAACTACCTGTAATTTGAGCTCTGTCTTTACGGTCAGATCCCTGCACCATGCTGGGTGCTGTCCATCTTCTATATTAGGCTTCTAATCAACTCCATATTTTTGTTAGGAAAAATGGAGACGTTGGGCCATTAAATTACGAGTTGGAGACGCTCGTCTGATATTCTTAGAGGCCTCAAGAAAGTTCACCAAAACTTACAATGCATCTCAACCACGGATAAGGCAGGGGGGGGGTGTCTTCAAACTTGGCCCTTTTATGACTTATGGGCTTCACCTCCCAGAATTCTCCAGCAAGAATTCGTTTACTCTCTTGTAATCCCTTCCTCTGCAATCTCTCCGCTTTAGTGGGAGGAAAAAAACAACCACCCAGGCATGGCTGGCTGAGGAATTCTGGGAGTTGAAGTCCACAAATCATAAAAGGGCCAAGTTTGAAGACCCCTGTCTTAAATCTAACAAACAAAATGGAGGCTGGCTGAGGAATTCTGGGAGTTGAAGTCCACAAGTCATCAAAGGGCCAAGTTTGAAGACCCCTGTCTTAAATCTAACAAACAAAATGGAGGCTGGCTGAGGAATTCTGGGAGTTGAAGTCCACCAGTCATAAAAGGGCCAAGTTTGAAGACCCCTGTCTTAAATCTAACAAACAAAATGGAGGCTGGCTGAGGAATTCTGGGAGTTGAAGTCCATAAGTCATCAAAGGCCAAGTTTGAAGAGACCCCCCCCCTGGACTTCAACTCCCAGAATTCCTCAGCCAGCCATGCCTAGGTTGTTGTTGTTTTTTCCTCCTACTAAAGCCGAGAGATTGCAGAGGAAGGGATTACAAGAGAGTAAACGAATTCTTGCTGGAGAATTCTGGGAGTTGAAGCCCACAAGTCATAAAACAGCCAAGTTTGAAGACCCTCCCCCCTGCTCTAAGGCCATATTTCTCAGCCACTTTTAAGATGTGTGGACTTTCATATCTCAGAATTCTCCAGCTGGGGGTTGGACTAGAAGACCTCCAAGGCCCCCTTCCAGCCGTATGAGTCTGTGTGTCGGAATGAAAGGGAGAAATGCACTTGGCACGCTTGCGTTGCTAATCTTCCCTGCGCAATCTGGAGCCCACGGCTGAAAAAAACACACCCTTTCCCTGCCTTTTTTTCTTCTCTTGCCCGGCATGGTGGGGGCGACCGGGGGGGGGGGTCCTACCCGCTAGGAAACAGGCCTCCCTCTATTTGCGGAAAAGCCCCAGCCTGCAAACAGAAGCCTGACTGTCCTTTGTTCCCCTTTGCGATTGATGGGGGAGCTAGACGGAATCCGGGAGGAAATTGGACCGGCTGGGGCAAGGTGCCAGCTGGGTGGAGGGCATAAATCTCGGAGGCCGAAGACAGTTGCTGCCATTGGCTGAGTGTCTTGCATGGAGGACGTTTGCAGTCGGGATTGTGGGTCTGATCCGTTGTTGCCATGCTGAGGGGAAAGGGAGAGGTTTCCAAGCTGAGCCATGCTGGCTCAGGAATTCTGGGAGTTGAAGTCCACAAGTCATGAGGGGGCCATAGTTCCCCCATGCTGGCTCAGGAATTCTGGGAGTTGAAGTCCACGAGTCATGAGGGGGCCATAGATCCCCCCTGCTGGTTGAGGAATTCTGGGAGTTGAAGTCCACCAGTTATGAAGGGGCCATAGTTCCCCCATGCTGGCTCAGGAATTCTGGGAGTTGAAGTCCACCAGTCATGAGGGAGCCATAGTTCCCCCATGCTGGCTGAGGAATTCTGGGAGTTGAAGTCCACGAGTCATGAAGGGGCCACAATTCCCCCATGCTGGATCAGGAATTCTGGGAGTTGAAGTCCACGAGTCATGAAGGGGCCCTAGTTCCCCCACGCTGGCTGAGGAATTCTGGGAGTTGAAGTCCGTGAGTCATGAAGGGGCCACAGTTCTCCCATGCTGGCTGAGGAATTCTGGGAATTGAAATCCACCAGTCATGACGGGGCCATAGTTCCCGCATGCTGGCTCAGGAATTCTGGGAGTTGAAGTCCGTGAGCCATGAAGGGGCCACAGTTCCCCCATGCTGGCTGAGGAATTCTGGGAGTTGAAGTCCCCCAGTCATAAAAGAGCCAAGGTTGCCTACTCCTGGTATAAGGCCTCCTGCCTTGAGCAGAGGGTTGAGCAGAGATCCCTTCCAGCGCTAGGATTGTACCTTTGCAACGACATTTGGGTAGATGTTTACCTCAGTTCTTTCCTCTCTTGTTTTCCTCACCCCAGGAAGAAGACCATCTACAAAAGTGTCCTTCTCTCCTTTGCGCTAGTAGTAACGATGATGCTGTTGCAAAAGGGCAACATTCCCAACCAGTTCTTTCAGAGCCAGCCTCAGAAATCCGCTTTGTCCCAAGAGGAAACCATCAAAACTCAGAAGAGGGGTGAGGTGATGTCCCTCACCAACAATTTCTGGAAAAAGGCGGTAGACGTCCCTCCGCCCGCCGTCAAAGCCACCGAGAAGGTGGTGACGTCCTGGGACGTCACGGCCACCAACTGCACGGCCAACCTCAACTTCACCAGGGAGGATTGGTTCAAAAGCCTGGAGCCCCATTTCCAGCAGTTTCTCTTCTACCGTCACTGTCGCTACTTCCCCATCCTCATCAACCACCCGGAGAAGTGCAGCAGCGAGATCGACCTGCTCGTGGTGGTGAAGTCCGTCATAACGCAACACGATCGCCGGGAAGCCATCCGTCGGACGTGGGGTCAAGAGCGAGTGCTGGACGGGAGAAAAATCAAGACCCTCTTCCTCCTGGGTGTGGCCTCCAAAGAAGAGGAGCGTCCCAACTACCAGAAGCTTTTGGAGTACGAGGATCGGATCTACGGCGACATCCTGCAGTGGGACTTCCTGGATACCTTTTTCAACCTCACCTTGAAGGAAGTTCATTTCCTCAAGTGGTTCAACATTTACTGCCACCACGTCCGGTACATCTTCAAGGGGGACGACGATGTCTTCGTGAGTCCCGAGAACATCTTGGAGTTCCTCAAGGATCAGAAAGGAGGGGACCTCTTTGTGGGCGACGTCCTGGTCAAGGCGAAGCCCATTCGCAAGAAGGAGAACAAGTACTACATCCCCGACTCTTTGTACAGCAAGACGTACTACCCGCCCTACGCGGGCGGAGGGGGCTTCGTGATGGACGGCCCCTTGGCCAAGCGTCTCCACAAAGCCTCCGAAAACCGGGAGCTGTACCCCATCGACGACGTCTACCTGGGGATGTGTCTCGAGGACCTCAAGGTGGCCCCCGTGGCTCACACCGGCTTCAAAACCTTCGGCCTGGTGAAGAACAAGAACAGCAAAATGAACCGGGAACCGTGTTTCTACAAAAGCATGTTGGTGGTCCATAAACTTCAGCCGCCCGACCTGCTCAACATGTGGGATTTGGTCCATAAACATTTGTCCTGCTCCCAGAAAGCCAACATCCTTTAGCGCCTCCAATTTTGGTCAAGGAAGAAGATCGCCAGAGACCCCAAAGATCCTGGGGGGGGGGGAAATTATCCAATTTTTTTCTCCCTTCTTCTAATGACGTTGAAAGCAGAGCGACATTGACCGATGGGAGAGGGGGAGGGAAGGGGTTTGTTGAAACAATTGGAAAATAGCAGTCTTTTTTTTCGGGGGGGGGTGCCATATATTATTTGTTCCCCTATGGGGCTTTTGAAGGATACGAAAAAAAAAAAACTTGAATTGATGGGGAATCGGCCAGATGAAGGATGTTTTACCCCACGTTGGACAGTGGAGTAGCTTACACCTTCCTTTAATGGCGCTCTTTTTTTGTGATGTGCTTGACAGCTGGAAGCTGGTCCTAAAGCTAAGACATTTACTTCTAGCTTTGTGAGGGTGTGTGTGTGTTTGCGCGTATGTGTGAGGGTGTGAAGATAATGGGTGCATTTTCAAAGCTGAATTTAAAAAAAAAAATCTGTTTAGGAGAAGAAAAAAAAAGAGATCGATAAGATCCCGACGTGTGTTATGGAGTCATCTCCGGATAGTGTGTTGTGTAGATTTGCTTCTTAGAGTAGAGAAGATTTTTTTTGGGGGGGGAGTATCCACCCTACCAGCTTATACCCCCCACTCCACTTAGCAGAGCAACTGTCACTCAAATCTCTGCAAACTTAAAACTACCTAATTACAATCTATGCAATTAATGGTCCTCAACTTTCCCAGCTTTGTGGATCAATGGCAGCAGGAGGGGGTGAGAGAGATGGTTCCACGTGTGCAGCTCCATTTGCGCAAGCGGCAAGTGTGCGTATACATGCCACTCGCACAAACTGGGCGGTGCGAGCAGAACGTCCGCCGCTCATACAAAGGGAGCTGTGCGAGCACAAGAACGCTTGCCCACTACTTGCACAGCACAGTTCTATACAGGTCACAGCCTAGTACCTGGCTGTGGCCCAGGGGTTGGGACCCCTAGTCCAGGGGTAGGCAACCTTGGCTCTTTTATGACTCGTGGACTTCAACTCCCAGAATTCCTCAGCCAGCGTGCCTGGCTGAGGAATTCTGGGAGTTAGTCCACGAGTCATAAAAGGGCCAAGTTTGAAGACCCCTGGCCTAGTCTATCTCTTTCTGAGGACCACTTATTGTCCTCTTCTTGGGCTGGAGTTGCCCACAAATTTGGTAGACGCAGGAATACAGTTGGGATGAGAGCCATCGTAGAGGGGAGATCACCAATTGTGGGTTCGGATTTGGCAATGTGATACACATTTGTTCAAGGCACACATGGCTAAGAGGCTCCTTGTGAAGAAGATTAACTTTGCCTTCTCACGGCAATGGAGAACCTTCTGTTACCATCAGAAGGGAAGGACCAGGGTTTGGTTGCCTGGCTGAAAAGGTGAACATGGTTGAGTCCTACCTAGCAGAGTTGTGGTGCCAACGTACTCATCAAAGCCTGTGTAGATGTTTCGGCCTATGCGCGGGCATAGGTCTATCAAGGAAAGGAGAACTTCAGACATTGAGCTCTCAGAGGTCCTCACTGTTGGGCAACATCTGGAGAACCTCAGGTTGCATGGATCACTGCCTCCCCGTCTACCTTCCAGCCAGGCAAATTCTCCCAATGAGTGGCAAGGAGAAGCTTAAGTGGACAAGCTCTTCAACCTCTCTTCTGAGGACTTCCTATTTCCCACCTTCTCAAAAGGTTCTCCCTTTGAATCTCCATGAGGGTTGGGAAAGCAGAGACTGGAGGCAAGTCTAGGAGTGCACACCCATGGAGATGAACACGAGGAGAGTAACTCCGAAAGAGGGTTGATGGCCCTGATCTTCTCCATGGTTGGCTCCTCCTCCAGACCTTGCGAGAGGAGACCCACGACACTCTGCAGGGTTGGGTTTTACTGGTGCCTGGCTGAACGTTGTACTTTACGTGTCATTGTATCTTGCAGGAGTGGCTCCTAGTCCAATGGGGTCTGTGGCAGTTCGCCATGGTCAACTCGTCATGGCCAACTTGCTACGGGCAACTCATCATGGCCAACTCGCCACGGGCAATTCGCCACGGGCTAAGTGTTCCACTACAATATTGAAGAAACGGTGGAATGGAACCATTAAAGCAAGGATGCAAAAGTGAACGATGAAATCGTTAAAGAACGGATGACATGAATGATAAAAATTAAAATATTTATTTTGTTAATTGTCCCGCAGCAAGTTGGCCCATGGCGAGTTGGCCATGGTGAGTTGGCCGTGATGAGTTGGCCATGGCGAGTTGGCCATGGTGAATTGACCATGGTGAGTTGGCTGTGATGAGTTGGTCATGGTGACTTGGACATGGTGACTTGGCTGTGATGAGTTGGCCAGGATGAGTTGGCTGTGGCAAGTTGGCTGTGGCAAGTTGGCCGTGGCGAGTTGGCCATGATGAGTTGGCCATGGCGAGTTGACCATGGCGAGTTGGCCGTGACGGGTTGGCTGTGATGAGTTGGCTGTGATGAGTTCACCCTGATGAGTTGGCCAGAGTGAATTGTCCTAGACCCCATTGGATTAGGAGCCTACTCCTGCAAGATACAATGACACGTAAAGTACAAAATACAGCCGGGTACCAGTAAAACCAACACTGCAGAGAGTGGTGGATCTCCTCTTGCAAGGCCATTCTGCGTGTTTGACCATGGCGGAGTTCTCAGCTATGCCAAATGCAGACTGACGGCATTTGTAGTTGAACCCAACCCTGGGCTTGGCTTCTCAGAGAAGGTTGTGGTAGAGGCCCACATACCCAAACAGAGCTGTCCCACTTCAGAACAAACAGTTTGGACCCTCCAGTCTCTTCCACCACCACCCCTCCTGCAAATAAACCTTGAGAGGCTGCCACCCAAGTGATGGATGAAAGCTGATAAATACTTCCTCTCCCGGGCCTGACTCTTCAAACGGGGGCCAGGCCGGGCTGTTTGACGGAGAACCCCGGGCACAAAGAGGGACTTTATTGCCTAAGTTACAAAGCCAAGTTTCATGGCTGAGGTGTGGTTTGAAATTCTGGGCGTTTCCCGGTCTTGCAAAAGGGGCTTCTGAAATGCAGCAGATCCAGACAGATGCTGGCCAGGAGATGGATTGGTGGTGGAGGTGGTGTGTGTGTGTGTGTGTGTGTGTGTGTGTGTATCATAGGAATGACCTTGGAGGCATTGCAAAAATGGGTGGGTGGGGAGGGTCCAAGGAGTGGCCTTGCTGGAATTGCAAAATTGGGGTGGTGGGGGAGCTGTGTGCAAGGATCAAGTGACACCTCCCCTCCCCTCTTAACGAGGACATTGCTGGAAACCAGCTGCAACTGAGCTTGGGGTTCAGTTGTGGTATTGGGGGGGGGGTTTCAAAGCTGAGGATGGGGAAGGGGTGATCTTAGGCAACCTCTGGATCCCTTTGCAATCTTTAATTCTCCCTCTTCCCTGCCCCGGGGCGTATAGGACTCCCCAAGGCCATCCTTTCTGCCGGTGTCCATTTGTCTCCGTTCTCTCCTTTCTTGTCCTCCAGAAAACTACGTTCCATCAAGACATGCGACCCTCTGGGCCCAGAGATGGGGAGAACTTTGTACATGCTCAAGACACATCTTTTAGCAGTGGAGTCCAGTGCTCCGCTGCAGGCCTGGCCAGGAGCTGAGCAATCAGGATCTCTAACTTCTCTTGGGGGTTGCATTATGACGTTGGTTTGTGTCCCTTGGAAGGGGTCTCACGGAGCTACAGCAGCCGGCGATAATTCAGGAACTGTGGAGTCGAAGTCCACAAATCTTAAAAGGTGCCAAGGTGGGACACCCCTGCTTTAAAGCCCAACTTTTGTATTTCAGACACACACACACCCAAAAAAACCCCCAAATGCAGGTCATTTTTGAAGCAGGCCATTGGATGAGGGAATGCTTTGACGCCCCCCCCCAACTTTAATGACCGCAAAGCAACTTTAATGACCGTTTGGGGTGGAGCCGACATGCACGATTGTGAGCGGCGTGCGAAGACCGTGAGTCTCGCGAGTGTGAAAGAGCCACGGGTGCTTACATAGTTGTGTGCAAAAAAACCAAAACAAAACCGATGACGTGGTGCCATTTTTAGCATCCGATCTCAATATTGGACTGTGCGTTGAATACGATATTCTCTGGGGAGATTAATTGTTCAAACAATCCGATAGCAGGTCTGGCCTGTAAGAAAAAGACCTTCCGTGTACTTTGGACCAGTTAACGTGCAGAATTGTGAAATTTTAATTTGTGATTTCCGCTCCCCACGAGAAGGGGAAGGCCACTCCCATTTTCAGACTTAGCAGAAGATTTCTGCACGGATCTCTATTTTTGAGAAAATCCACACCTTTCTTTTTCTTTTTTTCTTTCTTTTTCTTTTTAAATTTATAGGTACCTGCAACATAGGGGAATATTATTTATGGCAGGTACACCCGGGGTGTATGTGTGTGTGTGAGAGACAAGATCTGTGTTGCTATGATGTGACGAAGCCGCATGTACGAATACAACCAGATTTGTTAATATTTTGATTTCTTAATAAAATTTTACGTTTGGAAAAAAAAAAGGCGTGTCGTGATACAAAATGCCAAATAGCCCCTTGATAGAGCTGGTCCCCAACTTACAAAAGTTTGCTTAGTGACCGTTTGGAGTTGCAAAAAACATTGGGAAAAAAAGGGACTGTTGACCGTTCCTCACACTTACGACCGTCGCAGCTTCACCGTGGTCTTGTGATCAAAATTCAAATGCTTAGCAACTGACTGGTATTTATGACGGTTGCAGTGTCCCATGGGGGTCATGTGACTGTCTACTGAGAAGCCAAAATCAATGAGGAAATCAGAATCACTTAACCACCGTGTTACTAACTGAGCAACTGCAGTGATTCACTTAACAACAAGGAAGGGTGTAAACTCACTCAACAAATGTCTCTCTTAGCCACAGAAATATGGAAATTAATGGTCATATGTGAGGGACTAGCTGTATTTCACTGGGTTGTTATCCTTGGCAAGGCCTCAGCTCTCGGCTTTTAACTTTTAAGCTTCAGGGCCACATGAAATTTCTATCCACCAGCCGGGAAGGGCCATGCGGATTTGTCAACTTTCCTGTTTCTCAAACTCAGCAGCTTTTAAGATGTGTGGACTTCAACTCCCAGAATTCCCCAGTCCATTTGCCAGACTAACTTCCTCCAATCTTCTGAACAATTTCCTTAGACTGGAGAGGCTGGAAAGGTAAATATATCTTGATTTCAAGCGAAATGTTTGAGGACGCCAGGCTCTCTTGCGTAGCAAGCTGGATAAATGCGGACTCTTGTAGTTGCTAAGGTTGTGAAACAGCTCACCTTATCTGGAGAAAAGGTGACAAGCCTACAACGTCTCTAGGACAAATATCCCGTTCTCCACACATTCACAAAACACCCGCACGTACACAAAACAGAGGAACTGCAATCCAGTCTGACGTCAATTACCAGGAAAGGTTGCAGAGAGCAGCACATAAAGAGCAGCGTAAACCTTTTCAAAATGACACTAATTATCGGGTGCCGTTGTGGATTTGTCAAGAACAAGTCTTGCCAGACTAAATTCCTCCACTGTTCTGAACAATTAGTAGTAGATTGTAGTAATAGTGGTAGATTCTACAATCCTTAGTAGATTGGGGGTATTCTAGAGAAGTAATACATCTTCGACTTCAGCAAAGCATTTGACAACTCCAGACAGTTTGAATAGAAAATCTAGATAAGGTTGGAAGGGACCTTGGAGGTCTTCTAGTCCAACCCCCTGCTCAGGTAGGAGACCTTATACCACCATTTCAGACAAATGGCTCTCCAATCTGTTCTTAAAAGAATCCAGTGTTGGAGCACCAATTTCTGGTGGCAAGCTGTTCCACTGGTTAATTGTTCTCAATGGCAGGAAATTTCTCCTTAGTTCCAGGTTGCTTCTCTCCTTGATGAGTTTCCATCTGTTGCTTCCTGTCTTGCCCTCAGGTGCTTTGGAGAATAGCTTGACTCCCTCTTCTTTGGGGCAGCCCCTGAGACACTGGAAGACTGCTATCATGTCACCCTTAATCCTTTTTTTCATTGAACTAGACAGATCCAACTGCAGCAACTGTTCCTTATATGGATTTTATATAGATAAATGTGGATTTTTTTCCCTCTAAAGAAAAAAAGTTCCTTTCAATATAACTTCCAAAGAAGATGAGAATACTAACATTATCATGGCTGGAGAATTCCTACATTATCTAGCTCAGTGGTTCTCAACCTTTTTAATGCCACGACCCCCAGCTGGTTGTAAGTCGAGGACTACTCAACCAGTCGTAAGTCGAGGACTACCCAACTGGTACAGCACCGTTTGCAGAATGGGACTTTTGGCGGGCTCAGCAGGGCAGAGACAGCCTGGACAACTTTTGAAAGCCAATAGAATTAGACTCTATTCAAGAGAGTCTATTCTATTGGCTTTCGAAAGCCAATAGAATAAAAGGGAGTAGCACAGCTAAGGAAAAGGGGAAAAAAATGGCGGACTGCGTTGTTTGGCGACCCCCGTGAAATGGTCGTTCGACCCCAAATGGGGTCCCGACCCACAGGTTGAGAACCACTGTTCTAGCTGTATTTGCACACAGGATTGGACTATACTGGGTGATCTTTTTTTTTTTTCGTTTACCAGCTTTTATTGGCATCTGAGTAATTTATGATTCATTGTATTGTGCAAAGGAAGGAACATATCACAGTGTGAACAGAATGTGAGCGCAGATATTTAGAGATAAGGTGGCCGCATCATAGCACAGGTAGCCCTGGATTTACAATTGAGCACATTTTCTGTAATGGGCGCTATCCAACAGAAGGAATTTCAGTGTGGAGAAAACCAAAGTCTTACATTTAGGCAGGAAAAACCAAAGGCACGAATACAGATTGGGTGAGAGCTGGCTCAAATACAGATCACTTGACTGTTGAGCCAGCCGTGTGTAGCAGCAGCCAAAAAAGCTAACACAATCCTGGGTTGTATAAACAGAGGCATAGAATCAAGATCACGCAAAGTATTAATACCACTTTATAAAACCCTAGTGAGGCCACACCTGGGATACTGCAGCCAGTTTTGGTCACCATATCACAAAAAAGATGTTGAGAGTTTGGAAAAAATTCAGAGAAGAGCAACTAAGACGATCCAAGGCCTGGAGACCAAAACATATGAAGAACGGCTGCGGGACTTGGGTTTGGCTGGTCTAAAGAAAAGAAGAAGTAGGGGAGACATGATAACAGCGTTCCAGTATCTGAGGGGCTGCCACAAGGCAGAGGGGGTCAAATTATTCTCTAAAGCACCAGAGGGAAGGATGAGAAACAATGGATGGAAACTGATCAAGGAGAGAAGCAACCTGGAATGAAGGAGAAACTTCCTGACTGCGAGGACAATCAACCAGTGGAACAGCTTGCCACCAGAAATCGTGGGAGCTCCATTACTGGAGATTTTTAAGAAGAGATTAGACATTCACCTGTCTGTGACAGTATAGGTTCTCCAGCTTGAGCAGGGGGCTGGACTAGAAGACCTCTAAGGTTCTGTTCTATTATTGTTATTTTCTACTTTCTATTCTAGTCTAATTTTCTATATTCTATTCTATTCTATATTCTAATTTTCCAATTTCCATTGGAGATCAAAGGCCTCCTCCTCCCTAATCTTTTATTTTTTTCTTCTTCCTATTCTTGTCCCTTCTCCTTTGAATAGAATTGAGCTGGAAGGGACCTTGGAGGTCTTCTAGTCCAGCCCCCTGCTCAAGCAGGAGAACCTATACCATCTCAGACCAGGGACTGTCCAGTCTCTTCTTAAAAACCTCCAATGATGGAGCACCCACGATTTCTGGAGGCCAGCTGTTCCACTGGTTGATTATCCTCCCAGTTAGGAAGTTTCTCCTTCATTCCAGATTGCTTCTCTCTTTTATTCTTTTCGTCTTTTTTCCCCCTATTCTTCTTCCCTTTTCTAATTTTTCATCCTTTTTCCTTCCCTATTCTCAGTGTAACAAACGTCTGTTGTTACACTGAGCCAGGGGTAGACAACCTTGGCTCTTTTATGAGTTATGGACTTCAACTCCCAGAATTCCTGAGTCAGCTATGCTGACTCAGGAATTCTGGGAGTTGAAGTCCATGAGTCATAAAAGAGCGGAGGTTGCCTAACCCCTGCACTGAGCAGTCAGGCCTTCGTTCCTCAGTGCTCTGCTGCCACCTTGTGGGGAAACGGGAGCATTTCTCTCCAGCGTCCACACCAGGGCTGCATTTTCTCTAAATTCTTTCTCTCCTCCCTCCAAATCCGATCTCTCAAACTCCAACTTCCATGATTCCCAGCAGTTGCCAGAGAGACTTGGAGCCACTAACCTCTGGAGATAAAAATCAAAGAAAGCAGAGCAAGCATTCCTCGTTTCTTTTGACAGCCCGGCTTTTCCAAGGGCGGAAAATGGCCATGCCCCCCCCTTTTTTTTCCAGTGCCGTTGTGACTATTTACTCAATCAACTGTTGTAACTTGAGGACTGCCTCTACGTGTAATCTAAAAGGACAGGGGCATTACAAGGCACTACCAATTTCTTGTACCTGTTTTTCTGTTCCTCTATGGCGGGGTGTGTGTGTGTGTCTTCAAACTCGGCCCTTTTAGGGACTTGTGGACTTCAACTCCCAGAATTCTCCAGCAAGAATTTGTTTACTCTCTTGTAATCCCTTCCTCTGCGATCTCTCCGCTTTAGTAGAAGGAAAAAAAACAACCCAGGCATGGCTGGCTGAGGAATTCTGGGAGTTGAAGTCCACGAGTCATCAAAGGGCCAGATTTGAAGACCCCCGTTCTAATGGTCACGTGCAACTAGAAAGAATAACTGTTTGGGGGGGGGGTCCTTGGTGCCCCTCTTGACCTATGGTGCTTTCCTTGCAGATGTTTCATTACCCAAACTGAGATAACATCATTAGTTGTAAGAGTGCTGGCCCTGATGATGTTACTTAGTTGGGCAATGAAATGTCTGCAACAAAACCACCCAGCTCAGAGACCACCAAGGACCCCACTGTCTTCCTTCTCCTCCTCCCTCCTAGCACTGATGATATAATCTAGTTGGGTCATAAAACGTCTGCAAGAAAACCAAGCTCAGAGAGCACCAAGGACCCCCCGTCTTCCTCCTCCCTTCCAGCACTGATGATGTAACCTAGTTGGGTCATGAAATGTCTGCAAGAAAACCACCCAGCTCAGAGAGCATTGAAGACCCCACAGTTCAACCCTGAGCTACAAAGATTCTCCTTTATTAGAGCTCAATGTCCGCCCTGAGTAAATTCGAGGTAGGTCTAATCTAGTGGTTCTCAACCTGTGGGTCGGGACCCCATTTGGGGTCGAACGACCATTTCACGGGAGTCGCCAAACAGCGCAGTCCGCCATTTTTTCCCCCTTTTCCTTAGCTGTGCTACTCCCTTTTATTCTACAATTATATATTATTATTATATTGAATAGAGTCTAATTCTGTTGGCTTTCCAAAGCCAATAGGAATTGTCCAGGCTGTCTCTGCCCTGCTGAGCCCGCCAAAAGCCCCATTCTGCAAACGGTGCTGCACCAGTTGAGTAGTCCTCGACTGACGACCGGTTGAGTGGTCCTCAACTTACGACCAGTTGAGGGTCGCGGCATTAAAAAGGTTGAGAACCACTGGTCTAATGTGACTGCACCGCACCAGTTTGTTTAAAATCGCCTCCGAGACGCCGAGCTGAAATCATGCAAGCCAGGGACACCCGATATCCCAACTCAACCGCTTCACAACGTTAGGAACTGGAAACGCACAAGCATCCACTTAGGCCCTTTAATCTGTCCTAGACAGGTTGCCGAGACACAAATGATAAAACATTTTGCATTTTTTTACAGCAAGGAGGGGAGGGGGAGAAAAAACAAAAATACAAAGAGAAAAGCCTACAGAAATGCATCAGGAAGTTAAATTTTTGTACATGGGTAAAACGTTATAAATTCGGGGAAATACATGGACACGACTCCCACATTTCTTGTGGCTTTTGTTTGTTTGTTTCTAAAAACGTTCTTACGCGCGTGCCAGGCCATCGCTTGGCTGTTTCCTTGCTGAGGGGGAGCCTCCGGGGAAGCCCCCTCGGGGGACTGCAGACGTGTCTTGGAATGTCCTCAGAAGGCTCTGTCATGTCAAGGTGACAGAATCAAAAACCCCAGAGTCCTTTCGGATGCGGAGGAAAGCACGCCGCTCAGTCATCGAACTTGATCTTCTTTCCTTGTGGTTTGTGGTCGCCGCCGCCACCTCGGCCTCCCCTGAAGCCGCCACCGCCTCTGCCTGGACGGGGGGAAAGGAAGAAGGGCTGGTGGGTGAGTTTGGACACGCTTCACACGACGGGCCTTGAATCAGGATCACAGTGGGGGGGACAAAGTGGTGGGGAAGTGAATCGGGCCCATTAGAAGGTAGTAATAGAACAGAAAGAATAGAGTAGAAAATAGAAAAGAAAGAACAGAGTAGAAAGAGTAGAATAAATACAAAGGGAAGAATAGAATAGAAACTAGAATGGAATAGAATAGAAAAGAATATTATATTATAGAACAGAATTGCAAATAGAACGGAATGGAACAGAACATGGTTTATTGGCCAAGTCTGATGAGACACACAAGGGATTTTTCTCTAGTGCAGAAGCTCTGGGTACACACAAACAACAAAGGTGATATAATCGCAAGATACCAATAGAAGGTAATAGGAAAGACGAGACGGGTAATAGTAATACAGCCCTACTCCATGGGTAAATATCCTTAAACATAAAACAAGTGCTGTGGGAATTAGGTGCTTAGCAGAGTGATGGCCCGGGGGGAAAAAACTATACGTCTGCTTTGGCGTGCGATGGCTTATAGCGCCATCTAGAGGGGAGAAGTTAAAACATTTAATGCCTAGCCCAGGGGTAGGCAACCCAAAACACTTAAAGAGCCACTTGGACCTGTTTCCCACCAAAAACAAAACACTGGGAGCCGCAAAACCCTTTTGATATCTAAAATGAAAATAACACTGCATATCCTTTTTTTACCTTTATTATAGGTGTGTGTGTATGTATGTGTGTGTGTATATATATATGTATGTATGTATATATACATACACACACACACACATACAGGTAAAAAAAGGATATATGCAGTGTTATCTTCATTTTAGATGTCAAAAGGGTCTCTCTCTCTCTGCCCTTGGTCTGCCACTCCTCTTCCCCCGCTCTTTCTTTCTCTCTCTCTTTCATCTCTCTCTCTCTCTCTCTTTCTCCCCCCCTCTCCTATCTGCTGCTCACCTGACAAGCTTCAAGCTGTTGTCCAACAAGCTCAGGGGTAAGCAACCTCGTCTCTTTTATGACTCATGGACTTCAACTCCCAGAATTCCTGACTCAGCCTAGCTGGGCTAGCTAGCTCTCTCCTGCCCTTCTTGCTTCCTGCAGAAACGCAGCAAAGGGAGGAGCTCCGCCCAGAAAGCTTTTCAGCTCCTCGGAGAACACTGTGAGTGCACACACACACACACACATAGAGAGAAGCGCACACACATACACACACACACAGAGAGAGAGAGAGAGAGAGAGAGAGAGAGAGAGAGAGAGAGAGAGAGAGAGAGAAGCGCAATTCCTCTCTCTGTCTCTCTCTGCAAAGGCAGAGGAGGCTGGGAGCCGCAGGGGAAGGCTCAAAGAGCTGCATGCGGCTCCGGAGCCGCAGGTTGCCGACCTGTGGCCTAGCCCAGGGGTAGGCAACCTTGGCCCCTTCATGACTTGCAGACTTCAATTCCCACAATTCCTCAGCTAGCATGGAGGAACTATGGCCCCTTCATGACTCGTGGACTTCAACTCCCAGAATTCCTCAGCCAGCATGGCTGAGCTTGGAAACCTCTCCCTGTCCCCTCAGCATGGCTGGCTCAGGAATTCTGGGAGTTGAAGTCCACCAGTCATAAAAGAGCCAAGGTTGCCTATCCCTGGCCTGCGAGGTGAGGGGCCTGTGGCTATTCTCACTGCCCTCTTTCTGACCCATGCAGTATATGGGCCCTCAGTGGAAGGGAGGCTGATTGCAATTGTTTTTCTTCTGCAGCCCAAATATCCATTGAATCTTTTTTTGCCACTGTTGTTAAGCGGATCAGTGCAACTGTTCGTTGTTAAGCGGATCACTGCAACTGTTAAGTGAATCAGGCAGTCATTACACTGGATACAGCTTCCCCCACTGATTTAGGAACCAGCTGGGAAGGTCGTCGCAAATGGCAGTCACATAATCCGGGCTGTTGCAACTGTCATAAATACTGGGTTAGACCTACCCTGAAAATAAGCCCTTATGGTGATTTGGGGGTGGGGGCCCAATATAAGCCCTACCCCCAAAATAAGGCCTAGTTTTGGGGCGAGGTGCAGGCCTAAAAAAATCAAACCGGGCCGCCCACAGATCGAGACTTGCCTTGCCGGAAGGAGCAGCTTCATTTCACGGCTGAGAAGGCGGCTCCGGCCTGCGTTTCGCACTCGGAGGCCTTTCCGGAAGGCCTGCGCAGCCGAGAACCGAGCTAGGGATTCAACCCATAGCAGAAGCGAGCTACGGATTGGAATCAGCTGCAGAATGACGCTGCTCCCTCGGCCACAGAAGGGGGCTGGCTGGGCGGGGCTGCCACTGCGAGTTGAGTGGAAAAGACACACACACAAAGACCTGGTGCCTCTTTTGTGGAGGCACAAAAAAAAAAAAAAAAAAAAAGACTGGGAAAACACAGTACAGGCCCCGATTTTGATCAGGTGACCACGGGGTGTGTGTGTGTGTGTGTGTGTGTGTGTGTGATGACGGCTGCTAAGGACAGGGATCGGTTCAGAGTCATCTTTTTCCGTCGCTCAATGAAGGCTTTTGCAGGTGGAGGGCTACCTGTCGCTCAATCGTACTGGTCAGGACCCTACTCACCTCCGAAGCCTCCTCGGCCGCCGCCTCGGCCCCCGAATCCACCTCGGCCGCCACGTCCCCCTCCTCGGCCGCCCCGGCCGAAGCCGCCTCCTCCTCCGCCGCCCCCACGAGGGGTCCCGCCTTTGGGCTTGGCAAAGTCGAGGGTCACCCTGTTGCCGTCAATCTCTCCGTCCTCCATGGCTTCTTTGGCTGCCTTGGCGTCTTCCGGGGAGCTGAAGTCCACAAAGCCAAATCTGTGTGAGAGAGAGAGACAGAGAGAAACCGTCATAAGCAGGGAACAGTCAGAGCGGAGAGAGACACCAGAACCGTGCGGTCTGGCCGTTCTGCTGAAGCGCTTCAGAAGGCCGGGAGCCAGGGGAACAGATCGGCCCTAATACAGGGGAAGTCCCTGACGTGCAACGCTTCCATCTAGCGACCCTTTTCGAAGTTGCAACGGCCCTGGAAAAAGCGGACTTGTGAGTTTTCCACTTAATGACCGTTGCAGGGTCACATGATCAACGTTCAGAGGCTTGGCAACTGACTCCTATTTACAACGGTCGCAGTGTCCCCCCCGGGGTCACGTGATCCCTTTTGCGACCTTCTCACAAGCTAAGTCAAAGGGGGGGGGAGCCGGATTCCCTTAACGACCGCTTGACTTAATTGCAGAAATTCCTTGAACAAACGGGGCAGGGAATGTCATAAAATGGGGCAAAAAACTCACTTTTGGGCTGCACTGCGGTCGTTAAATCCAGGACGCCCCGTCACGGGTTCTCTCCAGAAAGCACGGGGAGAGAAAGCATCCCGATCTACCACCACTTAAAAACCTCTAAGCGGACACGAGGCTGGGCTCCGTATTTGCTGAGGAAGCCTCCGTTTTATTGGAAGTCAAGTGGATTTTGCAGGAGGAGCGCGCGGCGGGAACCGAGTGTGGAAATCCCGCCTTCCGCTTTTCCCTCCCCTAGCTACCTCCCATTGCCCACCCCCACCCAAGGGTGTTTTCGTAATGGCCAGTCCCAGCACAGGACAGTATGCAGCCGGTATGCCGGGGGACCTGGGAGCAGAGTCTTGGAGACACACAGCGTTCCCTTCCCTTTCCCCCCTTGTCTCCCCCCCAATCTTGGCAGTCCGGCACCATATAGCAGTGGAGCACAAGCAAGCATTAAGGTGGCAGCTGACCTAAAGCATGGATACAAAACTGTTCCCCCCCCCAAAAAAAGTTCTGTACTGCTGCAAAATGAACTGGCTAATGTTTTGGTAGTCTTGAGCTGGAGCTAATTCCAAAAGTTGAGTCAAGAAAGCCCCTTTCTTTCTCTTCCCTCCCTGGCTGCGGAGGAGCGAGCACACAGCTCCTTCGGGCAGGAGACCCACATGAGAGACAGACTAGTTCTGGACCTCTTTTGATATATGTGGTGAAAGAGAGAGAAGAGAGAGAGAGAGAGAGAGAAAAGAGAGAGAGAGAGAGAGAGAGAGGAAAGAGAAAAGAGAAGAGACGAGAAAGAAAGGAGAAAAGAGAGGAGATAAAAGAGAAAAGAGACAAGAGACAGAAAGAGAAAAGAGAAAAAAGAGAAGAGAGAAAAGAAAGAGAAAAGGAGAAAAGAGGAGAGAGGGGGGGAGAGAAAAGAGAAAGTGGAGAGAGAAAAAAGAGGAGAAAGGAGAGAGAAGAGAAAAAAGAGGAAGAGAGAGGGGGAGAGAGAGAAAAGAAAAAGAGGAGAGAGAAAAGACGAGAAAGAGGAGAAGAGAGGAGATAAAAGAGAAAAGAAGAGAAAGAGAGAAGAGAAAGAAAAGAGAGAGAAAAGAGAAAAAGGGAGAAAAGAGAAAGTGGAGAGAGAAAAAAGAGAGAGGAGAGAAAGGAGACAAAAGAGAAAGAGAAAAGGAGAGGAGAGAGAAGAGAGGAGGGAGAGAAAAAAGAGAGAGGAGAGAAAAAGAGAGGAGAGAAAAGAGAGGAGGG
Organism: Crotalus adamanteus; assembly: GCA_039797435.1. Classification (NCBI taxonomy): domain Eukaryota; kingdom Metazoa; phylum Chordata; class Lepidosauria; order Squamata; family Viperidae; genus Crotalus; species Crotalus adamanteus. The sequence goes on along the minus strand of CM077922.1, from coordinate 102,323,560 downwards.
AGAGACCTGAAAATTGCCCATTCTGCAGAAGACTGGAGAAAAACAGAGAATTTTTCCCCCACCCCTGAAGCGTCTCCCACTATTCAAGGCAGCGGCTGCCCCCTTGAAAGCTCTGCTGACAGGTGATCCAAAAGCTCAGCTGTCGCTATATCTGAATTTCCTGGCAGGCGACCCATTTGGCGAGAGGCCCCCTGATGCGCACATTGTCCCGCAGCCATGATGGCGAATTCCCCCCCCCCCCAAAAAAAAGAGTTGGAGAAGCTCAGGGTCAGGGCTGGGGGTTTCTGCTCTTCTTCTCGTGCGAATCCATGGCCTGCCACTCAAGTTCACCGCAGGATGGAGCTCATTGAGAAGGAAAAGCCGTTTCTGTCCAAAACGCCTTTCGGCGGAGTGGGCATCGAGTGTTTCAAGGATTCCCCCCCCCCTCCACGCGTCCCTGTTGCACCTACCCTTTGGAGGAGCCGGTGTCCCGGTCGGTCACTATTCTCGCACCAATGCAGCTGTCAAACGACTCCCTCAGAGTCTCTTCGGTGGTGTCCTCGGACAGCCCTTTGACAAAGAGGGTTTTGCTTTGCTCTGAAGGACGAGAGAAAAGGCCGGGGGGGGGAGAAATAATAATAATAATAAACCCTTTATTATCAAAATATAACATATACACAGTGAAATTGGTTGAGCCTCCCTCTGTGCCCCTCCTCACCACAAACTCACGGTGACTACAGAACCCCCCCCCAAACTTATTTCACACGGTGAACTAATTGCACATCACGCCGGCCTCACGAGTCTGTCTTGCATAAAGTTATAAAGTTATGTCCCATTCAGAAGCCGGACAGCCCATAGATCAGTGTTTCTCAACCTTGACCATTTTAAGGCATGTGGACTTCAACTCCCAGAATTCCACAGCCAGCAATGCTGGCTGTGGAATTCTGGGAGTTGAAGTCCACATGCCTTAAAATGGTCAAGGTTGAGAAACACTGTCATAGATCAGTGGTTTTCCCCCTTTTCCTTAGCTGTGCTCCTCCCTTTTATTCTATTGGCTTTGGAAAGCCAATAGAATAGACTCTCTTGAACAGAGTCTAATTCTATTGGCTTTCCAAAGCCAATAGGAATTGCCCAGGCTGTCTCTGCCCTGCTGAGCCCGCCAAAAGTCCCAATCTACAAACGGTGCTGCACCAGTTGAGTAGTTCTCGACTTACGACCGGTTGAGTAGTCCTCGACTTACGACCGGTTGGGGGGGGGGGGGTCGCGGCATTAAAAAGGTTGAGAACCACTGCCATAGATAGAAGCTGTTCTTCAGCCTGTTGGTACGGCTGGCTGGGTTTCTGCATCTCTTGCCCGATGGTAGGAGAGTAAATTTGGTACCAACCGGGGCGTGAGTCACCCCTGAGAATTCTCCGCCCTCTGCCAAAGCAACGGGCCCTGGCGATGTCGTCCAGTGGAGTCAGGGAACAGCCCACCAGGTGTCTTGGGCCGTGCTCACCGCCCTCTGCCATACCTTGCTGTCAAGGCCAGCATACCCAAACCACGGTACAATACGTGAGAACGCTTTCAACAGTAGACCGGTAGAAGGTCATGAGTTAAGATAAAGGGGTCCTGTGTCATGGCCCCATCAGAGCCCGGTTTGGAGGAGGAGTTGGAACCGGAGAGGCCAGGGGTTGGGGACAAGGCTGCCCGGAGAGCTGTCTACCATCACAGACACAGGGAGGATTGGCTGCTGACCGGCAGTTGATCCCCCTCTGATGAGGAACAGCTGCCTCCTCTCCCCCCTCAATCCAAGGATGTGGAGAGCAAGCAGAGTGTAGGCCAGCTCAGAGAAGGGGGCAAAGTTAGTCTTTGCCAGGAACAACTGTTTGTCTTGGTGTCAACAGCTGCTAATATTGGATATTCTTGCTTTGACAAAATATGCAGAATTGCCTGGTATTTTTAGAGTTCGTTCAGATGACAGAGAAAAAGGAGGGGGAAATAACAAAAGCCCGGGAAGAGGAACGGAAGTGAATCTCTGCCCTCTGGGCTAATTGGAAGATGTGACTTGTGACTGCAAGATAAGGGAGGTCTTTAGCAAGAAAAGTTAGATGCCAGCGAGAGGAAGTCAGATTCTGGCATCAACCTCCGTTATGCCTGTGCCGACATTTTGTTAACAATAAATGACTTTGAGGAAAATCAATGCCTGTCCACGGGACCGCTCACCGCCTCCAGGGCCCGCCACAGATCACCCAGGCAGCCCAGCAACGCTATGGCGGCCACACCCTCTGCCCGCGCCCCGCAGCATCCACTGTGCACAATGGGGCGTGAGGACAGAGTCCTGTCTATGCTGCCTGACTGCCATGCCCTTGGCTGCGCTGCTCCGCGTGGACCACGCTCAGGGGGCGACTCTCCTTCAGGGCGGCTGCTGGAGAGGAGGGGGTCGCGGGGGGAGGCAAGGCTGGGGCGACACGTGTGCCCACAGAGAGGGGTCCGAGTGCCGCCTCTGGCACCCGTGCCATCGCTTTGCCACCCCTGCTTTAAGGTAAACAACGCTTCAAAGGAAAATTCTTGGAAGTGTTTCATCTGTCGGAACCAGGACACAGGCAGCACACAAAACCACACTCCCCTCCTTCCCCTAGATCAGTGATCCTCAACCTTTCTAATGCCGTGACCCCATAATACAGTTCCCCATGTTGTGGTGACCCCCAAGTGGGTGTGGCCACCAATAAGAGGGAGTAGGACAGCTAGGGAAAAGGGAAAAAAATGGCGGACAGCATGGTTTGGCGACCCCCGTGAAATGGTCATTCGACCCCAAATGGGGTCCCCACCCACAGGTTGAGAACCACTGCCCTAGATGGAAGAAGAAGGAGCAGATAAGGAGGGAGACCCAGGCGACACAGTATTGAATAACTGGAGGTTGTATAAATGTTTACAGAAGTATATACCGAGGGGGTTAGATAAATAGAAGGATTAATCTGATTGTATATAATACAGATAGGGAAATTTGGAGAGAGGAGTTGCTCGGACATCACCCCTGAATGGTATCTGAAGAGGGATGAGAGGGAAGAAAGGAGAGGAGAGAGAAAAGAGTAAAGGAGGGGAGAAGGAAGTAGGAAGGTTGGAGGAAGAGGAAAGGGGAGGAGAGTGGTGCGGGAGAGGAGAGGAAGAAGAGGGAAGTAGGGAAGAGAAGAAAGGGAGAAAGAAGGTAAAGAAGAAGGAGGGTGGATACGGTGAAAGGGGAAATGGGCGAGCAACACCAAAGTTACGTGTATGCATTTATTTCATTTTGTTAAAAGTATCTGTACGTGAGTGTGGAGGGAATGTATGTTAATATCTGATAAGTATTATGGTATATGTATGGGGGAGAGTTTGGAAAAATAAAAAATTAAAAAAAAATAACATAACCCCCCCCCCAAAAAACCCCACACCCCCTCCGGTCCGCGGGAAAACCTCTCTCCACGGAACTGCGGTCCCTGGTGTCCAAAAGGTTGGGGGACCCCTGCTTTAAGCCACCCACGCTTCTAGGATCAGCGCTGGCCCGGGGACAAATTCCGGGCCCTGGTTAATGCTCCAGCAGGTAGGCAGCCAAGCTCTACTTACGACTGAAGCCCCCTTTAGTGTTTGCACTTCTGCTCTGTCCCCCCGAGTTGCTGAATTCTAATCTGATGGTGCGGCCTTCGATCTCTGCGTTGTTGCAGGAGCTCATGGCTTCCTTGGCCTCCTCAGCCGTGGCGAAGTCGACAAAGGCATACCTGAGCCCAAGAGAAGAAAGAACAAAGTCACCAGAGGAACGCCACGAGGCGAGTGCGAGCTGTCGCAGGCCTCCTCTTCCCCTCCCCTCCGGGGCCTCGTCTCGGCGCCTCCTCACCCTTTGGGTCTTCCCTGGTTGTTCTGGGGGATCCTGATGGCGGAGGCTTTCTCAAAGACCTCTTGAAGGCTTTCTTCGGTCGCATCGTAGGAGAGATTGTTCACCACCAGCGTCTTCGATTCTCCCCCTGCGCCAAAAAAAACAAAAACAAAAACAACCCCACACTTCGCTGAGTCATCGCGTTCCAAGAATACGGGCAATCCTCCTTTAGAGACCACAACTGGAAGGGCAACTCGGTTGTTAAGCAAAGGGGTTGCCAAGCGAAACTGTAACAATAGTATTTAGGCTTATAGTGCTAAATTACAGCACTCTCTGGGCAATTAAAAAAACGAGAAGCGGGTTTTTTTGCACGTTGCCCCCCAAACCATCTGGGTTCCTCATTTTACCGACCACGTGGATCCCTTAAACAGGAGCCAGCCCCGTGTGGCGGCAGCCAAAAAAAAGCTAACACAATCCTTGGGTTTTATAAAATCAGAGGCAGAGAATCAAAATCATGTGAAATATTAGTACTGCTTTATAAAGCCTTAGGAAGGCCACACCTGGAATCCTGCATTCAGTTTTGGCCCCCGTATCACAAAAAATGTGTTGAGACTTTGGAGGAAAAAAGAAAAAAGAGCAACTCAGATGATTTAACGGCCCGGAGACTAAAACATACGAAGAACGGCTGCAGGGTTAGGGTATGGCTAGTCTAAAGAAAAGAAGGGCTAGGGGGTGACAAGATAGCAGCCTTCCAATATTTGAGGGGCTGCCACAAAGAAGAGGGGGTCAAGCTATTCTTCGAAGCATCCTCCGAAGGCAGGACAAGAAGCGACGGAAGGAAACGGATCAAGGAGAGAAGCAACCTGGAATTGAAGAGAAACTTCCTGACAGTGAGGACAATTAACCAGTGGAACAGCTGGCCTCCAGACGTTGTGGGTGCTTCATCACTGGAGGTTCTTAAGAGCCTCGTCTCAAATTGTATAGGGCAGGGTAGGCAACCTCGGCTCTTTTATGACTCGTGGACTTCAACTCCCAGAATTCCTGAATCAGCATAGCTGGGAGTTGAAGTCCACGAGTCATAAAAGAGCCGAGGTTGCCTACCCCTGGTATAAGGTCTCCTGCTTGAGCAGGGGGTTGGACTAGAAGACCTCCAAGGTCCCTTCCAACTCTATTCTGATTGATTGATTGGATGAAAAGCTGAGTCAACCTTGAGTCAGTCAGGATCAACCTCCAGGCCATGGGCAGAATTTGCCTGCAACATTGCAAATTCAGCCGCTCATCTTACTTTGGGCATTACAGACCTACAAAGGCCTAAATGCAACTTGGAACGAAGGAGAAACTTCCTGACAGTGAGGACAATTCACCAGGGGAACAGAAGTTGCCTCCAGAAATTGTGGGCACTCCATCACTTTGAGACTAGACCAGTGATGGCGAACCTACGGCATGGGTGCCAGAGGCGGCACTCAGAGCCCTCTCTGTGGGCACGGGTGCCGTCGCCCCAGTCCTAGGCCTTCAGCTGGGTTTTATAAAACCTTTTCGCTTTAGGCCTCCGCCGCCGTGTGCAAAAAAAAAAAAAAAAGGTTCAATCAGTCAATTTCAACTTCTTGCAGGGAAAAAAAAAGATCTTGCAAAGCTGGAATTGATTGATTGAACTTTTTAGTCCCACCCAGTCTGCCGTTACCACCGCAGCCACGCCCACCCAATGGGCCACACCCATCCAGCACCCGATGATGCACAAGTGGGTTTTGGGTTGCAGTTTGGGCACTCGGTCTCTAAAAGGTTCGCCCTCACTGGACTAGACAATCACTTGTCTGCAATGATGTAGGTTCTCCTGCTTGAGGGAACTGTGGCCCCTTCATGACTCGTGGACTTCAACTCCCAGAAATCCTGAGCCATCATGGGGGAAACTATGGCCCCTTCATGACTTGCGGACTTCAACTCTCAGAATTCCTGAGCCAGCATGGCTCAGCTTGGAAACCTCTCCCTTTCCCCTCAGCATGGCTGGCTCAGGAATTCTGGGAGTTGAAGTCCACGAGTCATAAAAGAGCCAAGGTGGCCTACCCCTGGAATACGCTCTCCTGCTTGAGCAGGGGGCTGGACTAGAAGACCTCCAAGGTCCCTTCCAGCTCTATTCTATTCTCCCATGGGTTGAAACTGAACGGCTGTATTAGTGAATCAGCCGTGTTCCCTCGCCTGGTTAATTTTTGGAGGTCTCTCTTTCTTCTCTCTGCAGCAGGGGCAGCTTTCGTCACCCCGAGCGGATTCACCTGGGCCGCTTACCTGACGGGGCTCCCTTGCTGGGTTTCCGGCCCTCCTGCTGGCTCTTCTCACCTACGTAGTCCAGCACGATGGGGCGGCCGTCTATCTCTATGCCCTGCTTCTCCAAGGCTTTCTCGGCATCGGCCTCGCTTTTAAATTCGATGTAGGCGATCCTGGAACGCAAGCGTTACAGCTGTTAGCCGAGCTTTGCTTGGGGAAGCTGTGTTTTTAACAAGCCGCTTGAAGCTGCCCATACGGGTAGTCCTCGAATTACGACCACAAGGCTGAAATTTCTCTGGCTAAGCGAGACCTTGGATGAGGGAGTTTTGCACCCGTTCGCGACCTTCCTTGGCAGAGTTGATAAAAGCGGATCACGTAACACTGATAAGTTGGTAACATGGTTGTTAAGTGAAAGTGGCTTCCCCCCCCCCCCACTAACTTTGCTGGTCAAAAGGTCGTAAAAGGGGATCAAATGACTTTGGGACACAGGAATGGTCCTACGTTTCTCAACCTGGACAACTTTTAAGACATGGGGACTTCAACTCCTAGAATTCCCCAGCCAGCTTCCACATGTCTTAAAAGCTTTAGATATGGTAGTTGTTCGTTTTATGGAACTTATTTGCCACCCATCTCATTGAAAGGCAACTCTTTTAAGTTGCCACTGCAAATATATACAGAGAAATGCAGATAGTCCTTGACTTATGCTGAGCCCTGGGGAACACTGGAACCGTCATAAATACCGGTCAGTTGCCAAGGGTCTGAATTTTGCTCATGTGATCGTTGGGGACGCCAAAAAGGTGGTCAGTGTGAAAAACAGGGATAGGTCACTTTTTCCGGCATCATCGTTGCCTTTGAACGGTCACTAAATGAACTGTTATAAGTCAAGGATTACCTGTATTTCTAGCTAGCTTCCCAGAGAAGCTGCCAATCACGCTGCCCCTTCAGATTTGGCCTATTAAGCTAATTCAATCTGTGGTCTGATTTTCAGGGGGGTTTCCCCGATTTTTTTTTGTTGTGGTCATTTTGGGCTAGATCAGTGGTTCTCAACCTTTTTAATGCCGCGACCCCCCCCAACCGGTCGTAAGTCGAGGACTACTCAACTGGTCGTAAGTCGAGGACTACTCAACTGGTGCAGCACCGTTTGCAGAATGGGACTTTTGGCGGGCTCAGCAGGGCAGAGACAGCCTGGACAATTCCTAATGGCTTTGGAAAGCCAATAGAATTAGACTCTATTCAAGAGAGTCTATTCTATTGGCTTTCGAAAGCCAATAGAATAAAAGGGAGTAGCACAGCTAAGGAAAAGGGGGAAAAAAATGGCGGACTGCGTTGTTTGGCGACCCCCGTGAAATAGTTGTTCAACCCCAAATGGAGTCCCGACCCACAGGTTGAGAACCACTGGGCTAGATATTAATATATAGAACACTTATTCTATTCTTATGAATTAATGTACTTTAAAATGTTAACATATAATACAGTTTCTTGCATTTCCTAAACCATACAAAACTGGCTACATATTGCTATCATACGAGTACCATATTATGATGTGTTGATGTAATTTTATTACTGTTATTTATATCCTCTAGGCCAGTGTTTCCCAAACTTGACAATTTTAAGGCATGTGGACTTCAACTCCCAGAATTCCACAGCCAGCAATGCTGGCTGTGGAATTCTGGGAGTTGAAGTCCACATGCCTTAAAATTGTCAAGTTTGGGAAACACTGCTCTAGGCCACACGCTAAATAAATACATTCAATGTTCATTTTGGTACAATGTCATAATTGGTTAATTGGCCAGGTGGCACTGTCTTTTCTCTTCTAGCTTGTTTTTGCTGCTAATCTTTAGCAGAAGGGACCCAGGCGCTCCGAAATAATTACATTTACATGGAGACTTCAAAAACAAAGTCTTTCACCATTAAATGGATGCGATTATAACGGCAGAATGCCTTTGAACTGATTAAAAAGGGAAGCAGCACAAATCTTACCACAAAGAAATAAAAAAATATATCGGTCTTCTGAAGAGTAACGTACCCTTTACTATTCCCATCCTTGGACACCAGCCTGACTTCGACGGCGTCCTCAAATACGGCATGCAGTTCATCCTGGGTGACGCTGTAAGCGAGGTTCTTCACAAAAATGGTCCTCGCTTCTCTCTCTGGGAGAAAAAAAAAACCCCACACATTACAATATTACGCTATTTCCTTTGACCGTTTTCATTTAAGCGGCTGGCCAACCGATTAATCAAAACCGCAATTTATTAAAAGAAAAACCTGGCCACAAAAAATAAATAAATAAAAATAAATACAGAACTTCAGCTGAAACACCCATGGATAATCCCTGCTGTCTCTGCTGAGTTCTTCAAGGTTGAGAAGCTATCAGAATAGGCATCGCTGGGCTGGAAAGATACTGTATATTTCGGCGTATAAGACGACCCCCAACTTTTGAGAAGATTTTCAGGCTTTAGAAAGTCATCTTATACGCCAGAAAATACAGTACAATATTGAATTTCTGTTTATAGATGAGCACAATAGGAGCTCCTTTGCTGCTAGAAAGCTTTGTCCTGTTAGTGCAGTGGTTCTCAACCTTTCTAATGCCGTGACCCCATAATACAGTTCCCCATGTTGTGGTGACCCCCAACCACTTATATATCACCGGGTGCCAGGGGCGTGGCCAAAGAAAAGGGGGAAAAAATGGCAGACAGCTTTGTTTGGCGACCCCCGTGAAATGGTCGTTCGACCCCAAATGGGGTCCCGACCCACAGGTTGAGAACCACTGTGTTAGTGCTTATTTCTGTAAAAAAATAGGGCTGGCCACTAGGGGGCAGATTGGTTTTAAATTCAGAGAACAGCTACCCGTATAAGACCCCTGACTTTTGAGAAGGTTTTCAGGGTTTAGAACAGCGGTTCTCAACCTATGGGTCGCGACCCCATTTGGGGTCGATCGACCTCTTTTGTGGGGTCGCCAAATGCGGCGATCCGCCATTTTGTCCCCTCCGGGGGCGCACTGCGCCTCCGGGGGTGGCGCCACGCATGCGCACCGCGTGCGGGGGGCCCGCCCCCATGCGCGCCGCGCCGCGCATGCGCATAACGTTTGTGTGACAGGGGTCGCCGTCACACAAACGTTGAGAACCGCTGGTTTAGAAAGTCGTCTTGTACACAGGAAAATGCGGTAAATTTTCCAGCCTGGTGCATACATTTTCCTCTGTTCTTTTTAGAGCTGAATTTCAACTCTGACCTGGTACACAAGGGAAGGAACTGCCTTCCTAAAAAGCTTTGGTGGAGTATTTCATGCTTAACTAGTCTTACCTGTGTCTCTGTTGTACATGCACCCTTGAGTCAATGTTTTGACTCCTAGCAACTGCCCGGACAGCTCCTGCGGTTAACGTGACGAGGTTCTTCAGAAGAGGTTGCCCTTGCCTCTTCCTTTCTAGGTGATTTGGCTTAAGATCATCCAGCTGCGTTCCTGCCTAAGGCAGGACTAGAACTCAAGTTCTCTCAGTTTCTCACCTGGTGCCTTAATTGCCACCCAAACAGGCTTACCGTATTTTTCGGCGTATAAGGTGACCCCTGACTTCGGCGCCGATTGCCATGCCTAGAAAGTCGTCTTATACGCCGGAAACTACTGTAATTTCCACCGTATAAGACGACCCCCGACTTTGGCGCCGATTTCAACGCTTTAGAAAGTCGTCTTACAGGCTGGAAAATACGGTAATTACTGCATCGTGCGCAGGTTGTATATGAAAGTGCTGCCAAACAAAATATGTGAACGCTACCGTTACTCACCTTTTTTATTCTCCCAAAGGCTCTCCTTGCTCTTGGCCTTTTCTAGTTTTGTTTCCAAGCCCATCAGTTTTTTCCCATTTAATTTGAGTGCTTTATCCAGCTCGGCTTCAGTGGAGAAATCTACGTAGCCAAACTTCCTGTGTTAACAGAGGAAGAATTTTCAGTCTTGGAAAAAACTAGAATGAAGCCCACAAAGGGATGCTTTCTCAAGGCCCACTGCCCCCCCAATTTCAAGCAAATTAAAGTAGCTGGACTCCGACGGAGAGGGCTCACCCCCTTTTTCCCTATGGTATTTGGTTGCATCGTTCTGGTCATTTGTAACGTTCTTTGACTTGAAGGACTAGCCCAGTGGTTCTCAACCTGTGGGTTGGGACCTCATTTGGGGTCAAACGACCATTTCACGGGGGTCGCCAAACAACGCAGTCCGCCATTTTTCCCCCCTTTTCCTTAGCTGTGCTACTCCCTTTTATTCTATCGGCCTTTGAAAGCCAATAGAATAGACCCTCTTGAATAGAGTCTAATTCTATTGGCTTTCCAAAGCCAATAGGAATTGTCCAGGCTGTCTCTGCCCTGCTGAGCCCGCCAAAAGTCCCATTCTGCAAACAGTGCTGCACCAGTTGAGTAGTCCTCGACTTACGACCGGTTGAGTAGTCCTTGACTTACAACCGGTTGGGGGTTGCGGCATTAAAAAGGTTGAGAACCAGTGGGCTAACCGGACAGACACAAAGTCACCAGGCCATAATATGCGCCCACAAGTGCAGAAGAGTATACCCAGAGCATACATACATACTGAACCTTAGCAGACCGCACGCTTCTAAATGCACGCCACCATCTCTACGAAGGGGCACAAGGGACTGTGCAGAATGCAACCATGAACTAACCAAGCCGATGAACTGGAACTGTTTTTGCCTTCCGAAATGAAGCAAGAATATTCCCAAGTAACTATACACAGAGGTAGGCAACCTTGGCTCTTTTATGACTCATGGACTTCAACTCCCAGAATTCCTGAGCCAGCCATGCTGAGAGGAAGATGTTTCCAAGCTGAGCCATGCTGGCTCAGGAATTCTGGGAGTTGAAGTCCACGAGTCATAAAAGAGCCCAGGTTGCCTACCCCTGAACTATACAAACCAAGGCAAGAGATCAGCGCAGAAATTTTGCAAAAAAAGTGTTGATGCTCGTTCAGGTATTCATACTGATCAGGAAGCTTTCAAAGGGCTATTATTAATAGAAGCCCAGAGGATTTAAAACAATAATCCTGAATCTGAGCACTGGCAAGATTCAAGAGAAAGGAAGGGACACATAAACACAGATTAGGACAAAACTAAGTCTATATTAGCAGCTTTGCAATAACATTAATTGGCATTTATTGCCTCTTGCACACAAGGGGTAGTCCTAAGGGATGGCTCTCTCATCGGCCCACTCCTTTGTTCAATGCCTGCTGCTTTACTCCAAGCTCCATTCCCAGATTACACCAACGGTAAGACATAATATCTGTATAAACACAGAAATATTCGGAACAACCCAATTAGTCTCCCCCCCCCCCAAGCCGGCCCACTTCTTTTGCGGCCACTTGCACACGTCGCTCCAGGCCATTTCGTCATCAGAAAGGCCTCTGATGGTGAAATGGAAGCTGGGGGCAACGCGTGCGAGCGGGCGCAGAAGAAGTGGGCCAACGAGGCAACGATTCATGGCAGGCCTGACTGCCACAGTAAGTGGTTGGGGGTTGCGTGGGCAGCTCCACCCCCACTAGCTTGATTTTTAGGGGTAGGGCGTATATTAGGCCCACCCCCCAAAAATCAAGCTAAGGCTTTATTTTCGATGTAGGTCTTACTTTTGGGGAAACACGCTAGAATAGAATAGAGCTGGAAGGGACCTTGGAGGTCTTCTAGTCCAGCCCCCTGCTCAAGCAGGAGAACCTATACCATCTCAGACAGGTGACTGTCTAGTCTCTTCATAAAAATCTTCAGGGATGGAACGCCAACGATTTCTGGTGGCAAGCTGTCCCACTGGTTAATTGCCCTGTCAGGAACTTTCTCCTTAATTCCAGGTTGCTTCTCTGTTTGGTCAGCTTCCAACCATTGTTTCTCGTCCTTCCCTCTGGTGCTTTGGAGAATAACATGACCCCCTCTTCTTTGTATTAGCCCCCCTCACCAATACTGGAAGACTGCTCTCAGGTCTACCCTATGTCTTCTTTTCTTTAGACTAGCCAAACCCAAATCCCGCAGCCGTTCTTCGTATGGAAGTTGGTCCTTCCAACTCAATGAAGTTCTTACTTGGAATTGCCAATTCTGACTTCTTGGACCTGAAGATCCTTTTTGCCAAAGAAATCTCTGATGGCAGCCTTGAGTTCTTCAAAGTTCTTGCTTGCATTGAGATTACTCATGAAGAGAGAGAAAGCAGGCTCTACACAGGGAAAAGGGAGAGTAAGACATTGGGTAAGTCATCCCCAGGAAAGGCTGCCAATTAGCAGGAGGGCCTGGCGGAAAAGATTCTTTCAGGTTTACAGCTCAGAAATTAAAAAAAACCTCCTCAGTTCCTGGCTACGTGGCCTATCCAACACAGGGGTCTTCAAACTTGGCCCTTTTAGGACTGGTGGACCTCAACTCCCAGAATTCCTCAGCCAGCCTCCATTTTGTTAGATTTAAGACAGGGGTCTTCAGACTTGGCCCTTTGATGACTCGTGGACTTCAACTCCTAGAATTCCTCAGTCAGTCATAAAAGGGCCAAGTTTGAAGACCCCCTAGATTTAAAACATTCAATGTGCAACTTCTGGGAAGAGCAGGATAGCAATGCTGAACGACAGGTAGTTCTCGACTTACGACCACAACTGAGCTTAGAATTTATGTCACCGAGGAATTCGTTACGTCAGAATCGTGATGTCCCATTTTATTTTACGATTCTGGCCACAGTTAAAAGTGAATCACTAGGGTTTAGTCACAGTTAAGTGAAACTGGCTTCCCCCGTTGACTCTGCTTGCAGAAAGGTCGCAAAAGGGGATCACATGACCCCGGGGTCACTGCAACCGTCATAAAGGTGAGTCAGCTGTCAAGCGTTCAAACGTAAATCACCTGACCACAGGGATGTTGCCAGGGTTTAAGTGTGAAAAACGGTCAAAAAGTCACTTTTTTCAGTGCCGTGGTAATTTTGGCCACTAAATGAACCGTTCTAAGTTGAGGACTCCCTGCATTATCCTCTAAGTGTAAGAGACCATAATTCATATACTGGGGGCAGATGAGGGAGTTAAACGATTGGGGCTGAGCTTCAACCTCGTATCCTTGTAGGAACCCTGGTGGTGCAGTGGTTAGAAGGCAGTGTCGTGGGCCAACTCTGTCCACAGCCTGGAGTTCGATCCTGACGGGGGCTCCAGGTTGATTCAGCCTTCTGAGGTAGGTAAAAGGAGGACGAAGATTGTTGGGGGACAAGAAGCAAATAATACTTTTCCACTGTAAACTGCCCAGAAAGTGCTGTAAAGTGCTGGCAGGGTGTGTGTGTGTGTGTGTGTGTGTGTGTGTGTGTGTGTGTGTGTGTGTGTGTCAGTATATAAGCCTAAACAGCACTAGCAATAGCACTTAAGACTTATATACCGCTTCACAGTCCGCTGAGTGGATTAGAGTCAGCATATTGCCCCCCCCCCCACACTAATTTGGGTCCTCATTTTACTGACTTCGGAAGGCTGAGCAAACCTTGAGCAGCTCAGGATGGAACTCCCAGCAGTTAGCAGTGGGCAGAGTCAACCTGCAATTCTGCATTCTAACCGCTGTGCCACCACGGAAGGAAGGAAGGAAGGAAGGAAGGAAGGAAGGAAGGAAGGGAAAGGAAATAGCACTATATACTGCTTCATAGTGCTTTTACAACACTTAAGCCAGAGGTCTCCAACCTTCTTGGGCTCGCGGCCTGGACGTAAAGAGAGCAGCTTTCAAATTGGTGCACGCATGCAAATGGTGCCACATGCATAGCACTAGTGGCCCTATATGCGCACCCGCAGCGGCCCCATTTGCACCCACGGGCACGTGCAAACGGGGCTGCGGGCACTAGTGTAAGTGGGGGGGGGGGAGTGTGTGCATAGGCATGTGTGCATCAACCAGCCATTCCCGCGGCCTATAGGTTGGGGACCCCCTGCTCCAAACGGTTTAGAGAGTCAGCCTGTTGCCCCCAACAACCTGGGTCCTCCTTTTACCGACCTCGGGAGGAGGGAAGGTCGAATCCACCTTGAGCTGGTGAGGATCGAACTCCTGGCAGTGAGCAGAGTCAGCCTGCAATGCCGCATTCTAACTCGCTTGCTATGGGCTGGTCCTAAACCTAGAGCAGTGGTTCTCAACCTTTCTAATGCTGTGACCCCATAATACAGTTCCCCATGTTGTGGTGACCCCCAAGTGGGTGTGGCCACCAATAAGAGGGAGTAGGACAGCTAGGGAAAAGGGAACAAAATGGCGGACAGCGTGGTTTGGCGACCCCCATGAAATGGTCGTTCGACCCCAAATGGGGTCCCGACCCACAGGTGGAGAACCACTGACCTAGAGTATCTTATCACATATGCTTGAGATTTTCAGGGAGGTCAAAAATGGGATGACTGAAATATTTGAAGCCAAGTCAAGGGATATGGAGAGAGAAGGAGGAGGAGGAAGAGAGAGGGAGGGAGGGAGGGAGGGGGATAGAGACACAGAGAGAGAGAGAGAGATCATTATTAGCAAGTCAGCTGTGGCTCTTGCACAGGGGCAGTCACCTTCTGTTTTCTTCTTCTTGGCATCTGGGGTACCTTTCTGCTTGGCCAATTCCTTCTTACGTTTTCCAGGCATGCCTTGCAGACCTTCTGGGGAGTGAAAGGGCAAACGTGTTAACGACGACAACCACCACAGACGCACAGGGGGGAAAAAAAGGCCGGCGAGACAGAGGGCCCCCCCAAACGTAGCGCTGGATCAGGACTTGACTATCTTTAAGTTTTGCTCATGTGTGATTTTGGATCACATCAGTTCAGCGAGAATTCATCATTTTTCCAGCGCTGGGACCCAGGGTGAAAAAGGAGACCGGTCCCGTACCCACGGGACAGGCGAACTCACCTTCCTCCTCGTCGTCGTCATCGTCGTCGTCCTCCTCCTCGTCGTCCTCCTCATCCCCTTCCTCCTCCTCCTCAGAGTCTTCCTCTTCTTCCTCAGACTCCTCCTTTCCTGGGGCTGCCTTCGCTGGGGCTGCCTTCGCCGGCACAGCCTTCTTTCCTTTGGCTGGGGTGGCTTCCATGGGCTCGTCCTCCGACTCTGTTAGGAAGCCGCGAGGGAAAGGGCCAGGCTGAGCAACTCCTGCGGCCCACCTGAGACAAACTCTCCGGAACCCCCTCCTCCTCCCAATCTCTCCAGCATCTTCTGCCTGAACGAAACCATCACCCCCCCCCTGCTGAAAACGCTCGGCTGGCCCTAGGCGATGCAAGTGAGGTCAGCGGAACAACGTCCAGGCAGTCCTCGACTTACGGGCACAGCTGAGCCCCAAATTTCTGTTGCTAAGCGAGGGGGGTGTTGAGTTTTGCCCCATTTGGCGACCTTTCCCGCCACAGCCGTTAAGCAAATCTGACTTCCCCGTTGATCGCAAAAGGCGATCGCGTGACCCTGGGGACACGGCGACCGTCATGGCTGTTGTGAGTCAAAGGCTACCTGTAGGGTCATCTACTGGCGTTCTAATATTCCCTTCCAGTTTAAAAAGAAAAATGCAGTTTTAAGAGCTACTCGTAGTAAATAAGCTACTCTTACTTATATGTAAGGGTGTAGGTTCCTGAGCCAGCCTACCCTTGGTCTATACATAGGTTGTATGTGTTTCAATGTCTGTTATTATGTGTACACTTTGAGAGCAAGTGAGTAAATTGACAATAAAGGTTATCTAATCTAATCTATCTACCTACCCTATTTCTCTGCCCGTCTATCTATCTATCTATCTATCTATCTATCTATCTATCTATCTATCTATCTATCTATCTATCTATCTATCTATCATCTATCAACCTACCTATCCTATTTCTGTCTGTCTGTATCTGTCTGTCTGCCCGTCTACCTATTTCTGTCTCTTTCTCCCTATCTCTGTCTGCCTACCTATCTATCATATATCAACCTATCCATCCTATTTGTCTGTCTGTCTGCCCATCTATCTATCTATCTATCTATCTATCTATCTATCTATCTATCTATCTATCTATCTATCTATCTATCTATCTATCATCCAACCTATCCATCCTATTTGTCTGTCTGTCCATCTACCTACCCATTTTATTTGTCTGTCTGCCTATCTATCTGTTTGTCTTGTCTGTCCATCTATCTACTTACCTATCTATCTATCCTATTTCTGTCTCATCTGCCCATCTATCCATCTACCTACCTACCATCCTATTTCTGTCTGTGTCTGTCTATCTCTCTATCTGCCAATCCATCCCTTCTTTCACTTTTTCTTTTCTATCTACTTACCTATCTATCCATCCTATTTCTCTGTCTGTGTCTATCTGTCTATCTATCTATCTATCTGCCCATCCATCCCCTTTCTTTCATTTTTTCCCATCTATCTACTCTTTTGTAATTTGATTAAGGAATGGGATCAACACATCAGATCATACAAGAGACATCACCAGATCAGTATTAAGTCCCAAAACTCATCATCTGTGCTGATATTTTTTTTTAACCTTCCTCCTCACGGTAACAGGAATGTGCTATTCCTGCTCACGATAACCCCCCCCCTTTCATTTCCTAAGTTTAACTTGCGGAATCCGCCGTGCTTTTTCCAACTAGCACTCAAGACTCAGGAAGCTGCGCTTCTCTTAACAGACGTACCATCCTCTTCGCTATCATCCTCTTCCTCTTCCTCCTCCTCCATTGGCTTCAGGATGGTGGGAGCGACAGGCTTCTTCTGAGGGGCCGGGACGCCCCGCTTTTTCACTGGCACAGCCTCCTCCTCCTCAGATTCATCTGTGGCAAGCAGTTTACTTAGGTCAGTTCTTAAATCAATCCCCTGGCAAAGCTTAACATTTAATAGACGGACTCTCCTGAACAAAGTTGGAGTAAGGGGGGGGGGAATGGTAACCCCTATTGAGATTACTAGTACAGGAAGTCCTCGACTTACAACCATTCAAAGTTACGGCACTAAAAATGTGACTTATGACTACGTTTCACAGTTACGGTCTTTGAAGCATTCCCCAAGATGGGATCAAAATCCAGATGCTCGGCAACTGTTCACACTTATGACCGTTGCTGTGTCCCAGGGTCACGTGACCCCTTCTGTGACCATCCGACAAGCCAAGTCACTGGGGAAGCCAGATTCGCTGAATAACGGTGGCAAGGAAGGTCGTAAAAATGGGGCAAAGCTCACTTTCAACAAATGTCTCACTTAACGACAGACATTTGGGGCTCAACGGTGGCCGTAAGCCGAGGACTACCCGTAACTGTGGGGCAGATCTTTTCCAGAAGGTGTAGCTCGCCGTTTTGGGCTGCCAAGTGTTAAGGAATAGCGACATTATCATTTATTTATTTAAATTTATCGATTGCTCAAGCTGCAGGGGACTCCGGATATGGCAGAAAATGCGACAAACAGGCCCCCCCCCGCAATTCACCTTCCTCGCTATCATCTTCTTCATCCTCGTCCTCCTCTTCGTCATCATCCTCTTCCTCCTCGCTTTCTTCCTTCTTTGCATTCTTCCCGTTTTTCGCTCCCTTGGCAGAGACGGGGGCCTTTTTCGCAGGCACGGCAGCTGCTTTCTTGGCCGGGGCAGCTACTGCCTTTTTTGCAGGAATTGCTGCCTTTTTGTTGGGAACAGCTGCTTTTGCTGGGACGGCTGCTTTCTTAGCAGCCAGCATCTGCGAGAGAAACGCATTACGACCGGCAAAGCTATCTTGGCAGCCCGCAAAGACAAGGAGTATAAAATACAAAACTCACTAAGGAAAACCTTTTCAGCAAATGGCAGGGGAAGAGTGCTGGACGGCCGTCATTTCATATGGGGAACAGCTGATATGCATAAAAACTGGAATGCTAATAAAGGAGGACGTTTATAGCTCAGGGTTGAAATGAGGGGTGCTGTCTGAGCACCTGATGTCACGTGGTTTGGGTAACAAAATGTCTGCGGGAAAACCATCAAGCTCAAGAGAGCACCGAGGACTCTCAAAACGGAATATTCTCATTTGCCAGAGGTGCTTTGACTTGTGACCCCTCGTTTTACAACTGCCTGGAGTTACAATGGCCACAGAATGGGGACTTTATATGGCTAGTAAAAGCCACCCCCCTCAAAAAAAACCCCACCATAAATGGCCAGGCTGAACCCCCTGCCATCCAGTGACCGCACTGGGCAACTCAGCTTTAGTGTTTGTTGTGATAGCTCAGCTCAAGTGTTTGTTGGGACAGTGTGTGGTCACGTGACATTTCACTTTGGGGGGGGGGAGTTACAGCATTTTTGTGCATTTTCAAACAAACAGGCTCGCCTAAAAAAAAAAAACACCAAGAAAAAAGAAAAGGAAAATTACTTCAGGCCATTTGGGGTGCCTTGATGGACAACCAGATTTCCAATCTCTCTTATGGTGGCTGGTTGAGGACTATTAGCCTGCTTTTATCAGATTGTGTGTGCAAGTGGGGTTCAACATGTGTTCACGTAGGGTGAGATAAGGCACAATGAAATGGAGGGGGGGGGAGCTTTCAATTCCAATTGCAACTGGGGTATAATGTAACGTGAAATGGGTCTCAGGCGAGGATCATCTGGAACAGGGGTCTTCAAACTTGGCCCTTTCATGACTCGTGGACTTCAACTCCCAGGATTCCTCAGCCTGGCACGCGTGGCTGGGAGTTGAAGTCCACGGGTCATCAAAGGGCCAAGTTTGAAGATCCCTGTCTTAAATCTAACAAACAAAATGGAGTCTGGCTAAGGAATTGTGGGAATTGAAGTCCACAAGTCATCATCAAAGGGCTACGTTTGAAGAGCCCTGATCTGGAAGCTCAAAGCTGAGCACTCCCTACTTATTCTTTGTCCCCGCAACAACCCCTCTGGTTTCAGAAGGTTGAACGGGGGGGGGGGGGAGGGGAGACAGCAAGCCTCCCAATTAACTTCCATAACTGAAGCGGGACTTTAACCCGGATCTCTGCTTCTAGCGCAGCACCTTCCTCATCAAGCCGCAACGGTTCTCACCTCCTCCTCCTCACTGCTCTCTTCTTCTTCTGATGAATCTTCTTCATCACTGTCATCAATTTCCTTCGGGGGAAGAGTAGTCATTTTTTTCTGTTTAGGCTGATTTTTAACATTCTGCAAAACAAAAAATATGTGAGGTCTTCCTTTCCCTCACTGTCTAGAATAGGCAGGCCCAGCCCGATGGGCCACATGCATCCCTGGACAGCTGCAGACCCACAAAATTGTAAGCTCTTAACACTACATTGTTCATATACATCAAGTATATATTTTATATGTGTCCTAAGATAATTCTTCTTGACCCAATGCCTCTCGAGCAAGCCAAAAGGTTATTTTTCAGTACTGTTGTGAAGTTTGAACAATTGCTGAATAAGGACTGCAAGTAAGTATTTGAAACTGCAAATGAATTTTGTTCCAACTTAGTCTTCCATCAAAATTTCACTCTGCAGTGACTAGGTACTTTTCAAAAGGAGAGCAGTTTTATCTGTCATACTATTCTGAAGGATATTTCAAGGTTTTTAGTTGCTGGGCATCCTCATCCTTGAAATCTAAAGCACTAAAGTTATCTTTTTCAAGCACACTAAGTGCTTCATAGTATTAGTGGCGACCGGTTGGGTGTCAGCCTGCTAAGAGCAATTTCACCAGTGGCCAATCCTATGTTTTCAATCTCTTAAAACATTTTTCTTTTTAAAAGGCACCTTCTGAAAAAAAAATTCCCAGTGAAACAATCATCCTCTTCCAGGACCACATTAGAAACAGGGACATTCAAATATCTGGCACCCCACAGCTGCTTCTCTTTGCTCTTCCACATATCTAAAAAATATAATCTAAAGCAGTGTTTCTCAACCTTGACAATTTTAAGACATGTGGACTTCAACTCCTAGAATTCCACAGCCTTTCTGGGAGTTGAAGTCCACATACCCTAAAATTATCAAGGTTGAGAAACACTGATCTAAAGCATCTGCTTAACTGTCCCAAGGTCAACCCAGCTTTCGACTGGTTTGCAGTTCATTTATATTTAAATAAATTGGCTTCTGTGTCTCTCATTTTCCTATCCAAGCATGGTGTTGTCTTCAGGAGTCCCAGATTTGGATGGTATCAGGGTGGTGAACACGGATGAAAAGCATGCATGCAAATATAGTTAAAGAATTTCTCAATTAAATGAGCTGAACTCTTGTAAAGATAGATGAGGTGTCTTCCATTGAGCAAATGGTGTTTATGTGATACGGAGGTGGTTAAGGAATAGCCTCCTTGGGGAGCAGTCTTGCAGCTGCTCCAACACTGGGTTTTTAATAAAAGATTGGACAATATTCATCTAGAATTTCTTATTTGAGTGGAGGTAGGGGGGTGAACTAGAGGTCATAGAAAAGCAACAAAACTGATTAGGGGGCTAAAAGAACGGTTGCAGGAATTGGGTATGTCTAGTTTAATGAAAAGGAGAAGTGTGGGTGTCATATCAACCTTCCAGTATCTCAGGGGCTGCCCTAAAGAGGGAGTCAAGCTATTCTCCAAAGCACCAGAAGGCAGGAAAAGAAGCAATGGATGGAAACTCATGGAGAAGTAAGGAGCTAAGGAGAAATTTCCTGACTGGAATGACTTGTCACCAGAACTTGTGGGTGCTCCATCACTGGAGGTTTTTGAGAACAGACTGGAAAGCCATTTGTCTGAAATGGCATGGGTCAGGGATAGGCAACCTTGGCTCTTTTATGACTGGTGGACTTCAGCTCCCAGAATTCCTGAGCCAGCCATGCTGAGGTTTCCAAGCTGAGCCGGGCTGGCTCAGGAATTCTGGGAGTCCACGAGTCACAAAAGAGCCAAGGTTGCCTACCCGATATAGGGTCTCCTGCTTGAGCAGGGGGTTGGACTAGAAGACCTCCAAGGTCCCTTCCCACTCTGTTATTCGATCACCCTGTTGTGTGCAGGCAGAACACATGCTTCGCCCAACCGTCAGAAAAGGCCTTTCCTGGTCAGAGATACAGAAAAACCCTTTCTCTGTTCCACAGTTTGCACCGAACAGAGGATTCTAGGCTGGCCTAATCCGAGACCCTCGATGCCCCCCCCCCGGGCAGCCTGTTTTATGAACCCCCCCCCAGGAGGCGGCAGGCCTTGGGAGCCAGGCTGGGCCCGGCCAATCTCCCCCTCTCGGCCTCGTGGGCAGCCATCCGAGGCCGCCTGGCCGACTTAAAGGCGGCAGATGGGGGGGGGGGTCCGAGGCCCAGCTGGGGGCGATCCATAGCCGGGCCAAGCAGCCGCGGCCTGGGCCCAGCAAGTAGGCCGCACGTGGATTTCCCCCCCCCTCCGGCTCCACGAGGGAAGCGAAGCGCGGTTATTTTCCCCCCCCCCTTTCACGTGCTCCCGCCGCGCCGGTCGGAAGGAGTTGGTGTCACGTGGTCGAAGGGCGCCCGAGCGCGAGCGGAAGAAGGAGACCCGCGCGCCCGGCATAAGGAGGTCCTTTTTTTTTTTTCCCCTCCCTTTCGCTCCTCCCTCCTGCGCGCGCAAACGGAGCGACGTTCGGGAGGCGCGAGGCAGCCCGGGCGCCTAGAAACTGTCCTCCAGCAAGCAGGCAGGCAGGCGCGCGCGCTCTCTCTCTCGCTCTCTCACACACGCGCTGCCAATAACGACGCGCGAGGGGGGGCGCCTAGAAACCGCCGAACGTTCCACCGCCGAGCGCGTGTGGGCGCCCGAGAAGCGCTTCCCAACCGCGAGGGAGGGAGGGGGGGCTGCAACCGTTTCTAATGATCCTCGTCACCGCTGCTTTCTTTAGGGATTGAGCGCGGGAGGCCTAGAAACCGCCGAGCGCGTTAAGGCCGCCTGAGTTGCCCGCCCTTGTCATCTCCCTCCCTCCCTCCCTCCCCCTTCACACACACACACAAACACACACCCCATCAACAGCCCTGGCTGTTTAAAGGCGGCCTCCGCCGCCGCCACCCTTCTTCCCAGGCTAGGCCGCGCGTCCTCACCTTAGCCAGCTTCACCATAATGGCGGCGGAGTTGTCCGGATGTTCAGCTGCTGCGAAAAAAAAACCCCACCTCACGCTCCCAGCGCCTGGCTCGAGTCTCCGCCTGAGCCGAAAAGAAGGAGGTTGAGAGAGCTCTTCGCCCTTCGCCCCGCCCCGCTGGGTCGCTCTGACCAATCGGGGCCCGCGCGCCCTTACGCCCCGCCCACTCGGCAGGATGGACGGCCGCCGTTCGAGCTCTCCCGAACGGCACGCATCGAGCCAATGAGCGCCGTCCCCGCCTCATCCTATCAGGAGCCGCGCCTCTCTCGGGGGCGGGTGGAGGAAAGGTAGCCAATGGGGAGGCGGAACGGGCGAGGCGAGGCTCTGGGATAGGTGCGCTCTCCTGGGCGGAAGCGACGGGGTGGAGGAAGTGGGGCTGCACGTGGCGCTGGGTCCTGTCCCGTCCCATGCGCTGCTCTGCCTCGCTGAAACGTGCTTTAAGTGCGTTGGGGGGGGGGGCGTCGTGAGAACGCAACCCGTGTCCAAGGAGAATCCGGGTTGGGAATCGTCCAGTTCTTGGTGTGAACCAGAGGCTGCTGGAAGTCTGTCTTCTCGATTCAGGGCCTTTATGTCCTGAAATGGTCAGATAATCTCGTCCCTTCTGTTGTTGATAGGTCTGGCTCTGACTTCCCTTGCGGAGCGGTCCGGTTAGGGAAGGAGTGTTAGGAATGGAGGGGACGTCACGGAGAAGAGGGGTTCGGCCTATTCTGCAGGCAGGACAAGGAGCAACGGATGGAAGAGAAGACAATAGGAGAAAGAATAGAAGAAAGAAAACAATAGAGTAGGAGAAAGAATAGAATAGAATAGGAGGAAATAGAATAGAAGAAAGAATAGAAGAAAATAGAAAGAATGGAATAAGATAGACTAAGAATAGAATAGAAAGAATGGAATAGAATAGAAAGAATGGAATAAAATAGAATAGAATAAGAAAACAATAGGAGAAAGAATGGAATAAAATAGAATAACTAGAAAATAGAAGAAAGAACAGAATAGGAGAAAAAATGGAATAGAATAGGAGAAAGAAAATAGAATAGAATAAAGGAAAGAATAGAAAAAACAGAAGAAACAATAGGATGGAATAGAATAATAACTTTATTATCACTTTGAATGTACACTAATCGGCATATATTAAAATGAAA
Organism: Crotalus adamanteus; assembly: GCA_039797435.1. Taxonomy (NCBI): domain Eukaryota; kingdom Metazoa; phylum Chordata; class Lepidosauria; order Squamata; family Viperidae; genus Crotalus; species Crotalus adamanteus. The sequence continues at coordinate 102,300,442 of CM077922.1, read as the reverse complement.
TCTCGTTGCATACACCTCTCAAGATTATTGAAGGGAGATCTAACTTGGAAATAAGGAAAAACATTCCTGACAGGGAGGACAATTCACCACTGGAATGACTTGTGGCTGCTCCAACACTGGAGGTTTTTTTTTTTTTTTTAAAGAGACTGGACAGCCCCTTGTCTGCAATGATACAGGGTTTCCTGACTGAGCAGGGGGTTGGACTAGAAGACCTCCGAGGTCCCTTCCAACTCTTATTCTGTACTCTGAAGGAGTAACAGCTGGAACTCTGTTAAATTATTAAATTAAATTTACATCTTCCTGAGTATTGTGGAGGGTTTCTTTGCCCTTCTGTGGAGATTTTGGTATTTGGCTCCCAGAGCAGGAAAAACAGCATAGATCCATAAACTGCTTTCACACCTTGCTTATTGGGCTACATTTAGACCAGGGGTCCCCAAAGCCCCAGGCTGCAGCTCACTATTGGGCCGTGGCCTATTTGAAACGGCCCTGCAAGTAGCAGTAGGCATGCATGCGCACAGACACGTGTAGGTGATCCTGTGCAAGTCGCACCCGCCCACCATTTACACAAGTTAAACTGCGTTTGTGTGCTGGCCCACTGCGTGCGCTGCCCACTTCCCCTCTCTCTGCCAAGCTGAAAAGGTTGGGGACCGCTGATCTACACCCCACATAAAAAATATATAATCTTGAGACTTTGTAACTTGGGTGAAATATAAAACAGTGGAAGCGATCAGCTTGCTTATTTTCCCATCTTTCAGGGGTTTCTTGCGCTGTGTGTCAAAACACCCAGAAGCCACAAACTAATAATATGATAATAAACCTAAATAATTCACAATCTGAAGTATGACAGATCACTGGGAAATACCTACTTCAGTGGTGGCGAACCTGTGGCACGGGTGCCAGAGGCGGCACTCAGAGCCCTCTCTGTGGGCAAGTGCGCCGTCGCCCCAGTCCTAGGCCTTCAGCTGGGTTTTATAAAACCTTTTCGCTTTAGGCCTCCGCCACCGTGTGCAAAAAAAAAAAAGGTTCAATCAGTCAATTTCAACTTCTCGCGGGGAAAAAAAATATCTTGCAAAGTTGGAATTGATTGATTGAACTTTTTAGTCCCACCCAGTCTGCCGTTACCACCGCAGCCACGCCCACCCAATGGGCCACATCCACCCAGCACTCAACAATGCATAAGTCGGTTTTGGGTTGCAGTTTGGGCACCCAGTCTCTAAAAGGTTTGCCATCACTGATCTACTTGTTGAATATGCGAATGAATGCAATATTTTACCCCGGATAGAAACTAGCCAGCTGTGTGACTGGGCCAGTCCCTCCCTCTAAGCCCAGCCCACCTCACAGGATTGTTGTTGGGAAAATAGGGAGGTGTGTTGAATACCTTTGCCATCTTGAATTATTTGTAAAAATAATAAAGGTTGGATATAAATAAATATATGTGAACTGTTTTTTTAAAAAATACATTTTGTTGATTTTTAACATAATCACCTTAATATTTGGTAAACAGCATGTTGTCTGGGTTTATATTTAAAAAACAATAACAATGAATTTCTATAATTCTATAGTCCATATAATGGCTTGATTTTCTCTTCTTCCAATAATATTCTCTTTTGCCAACCTTAAATTAATACAGGTCATTATTTAAATAAATGACAATTAAATATAGACATTTTTCTCATGTTTCTGCAAATAATAACCACATCAATATAAAGCTTCTTTTCTAATTGATCATCTCAATTGCCTTGTCATAGATCCTGTTTACAAGATTCTTATTTAAATTTGTTTTCCTCACAATATTCAAAACATTCTTACTAGTTAAGATTTTCTCAGAACTGATTACACTTAAATACTTAAGTCTTTTTTCTCACACAAGCCATCCCAACACTTTTACATTTCTCATATCTTAAAAAAAAAAACCCAGCGAAAACATTTCTTTTGTATATAAACCATCTCAACATTTTTATATTTCTAATGTCAAAAAACAAAACACAAACGAGAAAAAGAAAGAAAAAAATACTATGTTACTTGAAGGGTCCATCTTTCGTAAACTAATTTTGATTTATATCCAAAATCTTTCTAATTCTTTAACCATATTCAAACGGATGTTTAATTTTTAAATACACCCTTTGGTAAATCCCATTATTTGATTTCTTCATTCTCACTTTAGCCTTTTTTTTTTTTTTGCCAAACATCTTTCCTGATCAATATACATATGAACCATTGAGGGTCTTTGATTGCCACAGCACAAATCCAACAGATAAAAAAATAAAGAGTGTTTAGACAGAGTGGGAGCATTGCCCCCCCCCAAATTCACTCATGAAATGTTCACTGCACACCTTGAGAATTCATTGAATGCTCAATGAAACTGGTTACCAGTGGAAAAGAAGAAAACAATAAAATACGATAGAGAAAAATGGAAGAGTAAAGTTGGGAAGAATGGTAAACAATCGGACAGACAAAAGCATGCCAATTCGTAGAATACAAAGGGTGTTTTCACTTGCCATTGACCTGGGCCAGGGGTAGGTAACCTTGGCTCTTTTATGGGTCGTGGACTTCAATTCCCAGAATTCCTGAGCCACCATGGCTCAGCTTTGAAATCTCTCCCTTTCTCCTCAGCATGGCTGGCTCAGGAATTCTGGGAGTTGAAGTCCACAAGTCATAAAAGGGCCAAGTTTGAAGACTCCTGGTTTAGTGTATAGGCCAGGGGTAGGCAAGTTGGCTTTTATGGCTCGTGGACTTCAACTTCCAGAATTCCTGAGCCAGCATGGCTCAGCTTGGAAACCTCTCCCTTTCCCCTCAGCGTGGCTGGCTCAGGAATTCTGGGAGTTGAAGTCCACGAGTCATAAAAGGGCCAAGTTTGAAGACCCCTGGTTTAGTGTATAGGCCAGGGGTAGGCAACTTGGCTCTTTTATGACTCGTGGACTTCAACTCCCAGAATTCCTGAGCCAGCCTGGCTCAGCTTGGAAACCTCTCCCTGTCCCCTCAGCATGGCTGGCTCAGGAATTCTGGGAATTGAAGTCCACAAGTCATAAAAGAGCCAAGGTTACCTACCCCTGAGTCCTGGACAATGACGGGGTCTTTAAAGCCCTCTGAAATATCAATGGGGGTGGAGGGGATTGAATATTTAAGTGTTGTGTGTAACTGGAGTACAGGTAGTCCTCAGCTTATGACCGCAATTGAGTCCAGAATTTCTGTCGCTAAGTGAGACATTTTGTTAAACAAGTTTTGCTCCATTTTATGACCTTCCTTGCCATACTTATTAAGTCAATCACTGCAGTTGCTAGTTACACAGTTGTTTAAGTGAATCTGGTTTCCCCGTGGATTTAGCTTGTCAGAAGGTCGCAAAAGGGGATCACGTGATCCCAGGACATTGCGACCGTCATAAATGTGAATCAGTTGCCAAGCATCTGAATTTTGATCACGTGACTACGGAGAACGCTGTAGCAGTCGTAAGTGTGAAAAACGGTCCTAAGTCACTTTTTTTTAGTGCCGTTGTAACTTTGAACAGTCACTAAATGAACTGTTGTTAAATCTAGGACTAACCTGTAAAGGGACTCAGTGTATGTAACCTGGAGCTGTTAGACCTTCCTTCGAATTCCTGCAAAAAAGGTGCTATGTTTTAAGAGAATATTTGGAATATTCTTGAAGGAATCCTCTAGGACGGGGGTCTCCAAACTTGGTAACTTTTAAGATTTGTGGACTTCAAACTTCCAGAGGAAGTTTAGCAACCTGGAATTAAGGAGAAACATCCTGACAGTGAGGACAATTAACCAGTGGAACAGCCTGCCACCAGAAATCGTGGGCGCTCCATCACTGGACAGTCACCTGAGATGGTATAGGCCAGGGATAGGCAACTTGGATCTTTTATGACTTGTGGACTTCAACTCCCAGAATTCCTGAGCCAGCATGGGGGAACTAGGGCCCCTTCATGACTGGTGGACTTCAATTCCCAGAATTCCTGAGCCAGCAGGGTTCAGCTTGGAAACCTCTCCCTTTCCCCTCAGCATGGCTGGCTCAGGAATTCTGGGAGTTGAAGTCCACAGGACTGTAGTTGCCCACCCCTGGTTTTGGTATAGATCAGGGCTAGGCAACCTTGGCTCTTTTATGACTCGTGGACAACTCCCAGAATTCCTGAGCCAGCATGGGGGAACTATGGTTTCCAAGCTGAGTGATGCCGGCTCAGGAATTCTGGGAGTTGAAGTCCATGAATCATGAAGGGGCCATAGTTCCCCCATGCTGGCTCAGGAATTCTGGGAGTTGAAGTCCACAAGTCATGAGGGGGCCATAGTTCCCCCATGCTGGCTGAGGAATTCTGGGAGTTGAAGTTCACAAGTCATGAGAGGGCCATAGTTCCCCCATGCTGGCTGAGGAATTCTGGGAGTTGAAGTTCACAAGTCATGAGGGGGCCATAGTTGCCCCATGCTGGCTCAGGAATTCTGGGAGTTGAAGTCCACAAGTCATGAGGGGGCCATAGTTCCCCCATGCTGGCTCAGGAATTCTGGGAGTTGAAGTTCACAAGTCATGAGGGGGCCATAGTTCCCCCATGCTGGCTGAGGAATTCTGGGAGTTGAAGTCCACGAGTCATGAAGGGGCCATAGTTCCCCCATGCTGGTTCAGGAATTCTGGGAGGAAGTCCATGAGTCATAAAAGAGCCAAGGTGGCCTACCCCTGGTATACACTCTCCTGCTTGAGCAGGGGGCTGGACTAGAAGACCTCCAAGGTCCCTTCCAGCTCTATTCTATCAAGAGAAATGGAGATGCTCTTTCTTTATTTCAGCCAGTTCCTTCTTGGTCCCTTTGTTGTCTCTCCATCTTTGCATAGGAACTGGCCGGGATGTGTCTGTTGCAAATGCCCAGCACAAAATGAGCAACATTTGCTGCAGCATCATAAATGCCAGCTAGGAAACAAACAGAAATCCCCAAGTGAGTGATTGTAAAAATAGCAACCCCCTTTTTTAGGCAAATGAGAGGGTTTTTTTTTTCCCCACCCACATGCTCCTCACAGGGAAGTCACTATGCAGATTTTTTTTTATTTTTTAAAAGAATTTTAGGCTGAAGTGATATTTATTATGGTCTTCGTGCATCCTAAAGTCCTGGGGGGGGGGAGAAATCAGGAGGGGTCTGGTAGTGTTTTTTTTCTGATCCACACATTTTTTTATGCAAAGGTAAATTTCCACCTGCTGTTGTGCGACTGAGGAAGCTGCGGTACTTCTCTATAATGGTTCCAGGAAACTCATGAAAATGGAGTCTCTGACAGCGGCTGATTTAGTCCCCTGGTTTGAGACGGACGAAAAGAGCAGCCTTTCCCGCTCCAGTGGTTTCCAGATGTGGGACTACTACAGCTTGCAGAACCACACTGACACAGGAAATGATGGGCAGGGCTTAGTATGCCCATATGGTTTAGGGTTTCCTGCCTGAGCGGGGGGGGGTTGGACTAGATGACCTCCAAATTTTGATCACATGACCACGGAGATGCTGCAACGGTCGTAAGTGGGAAAAATGGTCATAAGTCACTTCTTCCACGGCTGTTGTAACTTCGGTCACTAAACAAATGGTGATTGGCTCAAAGTCACCCAACCGGCTGTCATGCCTCAGGCGGGACTAGAACTCACCGTCTCCTGGTGATTGGCCCAGTCACCCAGCCGGCTGTCGTGCCTCAGGCGGGACTAGAACTCACCACCTTGCTTTCTAGCCCGGTGTCTTAATGACTGTCCTCTCCATCTCTGCTAATCAATTAATTACCATTATATTACATATAATACAATTAATACGCTATTATCTAATTCATAATGATATGTTAACTATATCTACAGTATATGATAGGAACATAAATTAATATAATAAAATATAATTAACTATGTACTTAATTGAAACTCTCTCCCCTTGGCTAGTGAGTAACGCAAGTTGAAGAATTTAGAGTTGAGTTGGTCGAAAATGAAACGAGGCATGAAAATAACCACTTGGTTGTTGTTTAAAAAACAAGGATGCTGGGAACGAAGGGGCTAGATTTGTTTTTCTTGTACTGTCTCTTTTCTTTCTCTTTTTTGCACTCTGAGAAACATTTTCTTCTTTTTGCCTTTTTGTGCCTTTTGTTTTATCTGTGGCATAGAACTCTTAATAAAGTGATTGCGAAAGGAGGCAAGGGGTGGGCCTTCTCTTTTGTAACACCTGCAATCCGACTCTGATAAATCTTCCGAAAGTCCTTGAAAATCTAGCTCTTCCCCCCCCCCCAGGTCGAGAGATAGGACGGTGGTGGAGTTTGACTTGATTAAATGTCCTTGCAGATGCAGGAAATCCTCTGGGTATTTTAACCTTGTAAGCTATCTATCTGTAAGCCACCTGGGAAATCCCAGGGAAATCATCAAAACAATTTAAAAAAACGAAAGCTAGAATATTTTGGACATGTGATGCGAAAAATACGGCCTGCTCCATTTAATCCTCCAGGGAAAGATGGAAGGCAAACGAGGTCCAGGCAGAAGAAGAACATCGTGGCTTCAAAATCTAAGGGACTGGTTTGGACAAAGCTCAGCAGCACTTTTTCGTGCAGCTGCTGATAAAAACAGGATCGCCAACGTCCGATAACGGATATGGCACAAGAAGCAGCAGCAGCAGCTGTCTGGAGTCTTATGGAGCTGGACAGCCTCTGAACGAAGGAGAGAGGATAATGAAAAAATAAATAAAATAGTTGTACCCTTTTCTTCTGTCAGCTGAGCCAGAGGTGGAAAGAGACAGATTTCTTGTCAAAATTGCATAGTTTAAAAACAAACAAACAAAGAAACAACAACAAAAAAGCAAAGACGGTTGCATCCATCAACCTGGGGAAAGAAAATAGAAATTCCGATTTTCACCATTTTGTTCGTAAACTCTCTTTGTGCCTGCTGGCTGGGGGATTCTGGGAGGTGAAGTCCACACGTGTTCCAATTGCTAAGCTGGAAAAAAAAAGTATGTTCCGCCCAAATTCCAAAGACTGAGTGGCAGCTTTTAAACACAGGCCAGGTTTTATCCTCAGATTGGTTGCATGTGGTGATTTAGTCCCTTCCTTCCTTCCTTCCTTCCTCCCTCCTTCCTTCCTTCCTCACTGTGCAAATGTGACTGACCCATTTTTGTGCGTGGCCTCCGCTAGGGGGCAACACAAAGCTTTTACCTTCTGTTCCTTTTTTTAACCCAGATTTGGAAGAAGGTGATGAAAAGCAGGCACAAAAACTATTTTCTTTAGTTTTAGAGAGAGAGAGAGACACGAGAGAAGAGAAGAGAGGAGAGGGAGGGAGAAAGGAGAGGAGAGAGAGAGAGAAAGGAGAAGAGAGAGGGGGGGAAGAGAGGGAGAGAGAGAAAGAAGAGGAGAAAGACAGAGAAAGAAGAGAGAGAAGAGAGAAGAGAGAAAGAAGAGAGGGGAGAGAAAGAAGAGAGAGAGGAGAGGGAGAGAAAGAAGAGAGAAGAGGGAGAGAGAAAGAGAGGGAGAGAGAGAAAGGAGAGAGGGGAGAGAGAGAAGAGAGAGGGGGGAAGAGAGTGAGAGAGGGAGAGAAAGAAGAGAAGAGAGGAGAGAGAGAAAGAGGAGAAAGAAGAGAGAAGAGACAAAGAAGAGAGAGAAGAGAGAGGGAGAGAGAGAAAGAAGAGAGAAGAGAGGAGAGGGAGAGAAAGAAGAGAGAAGAGAGGAGAGGGAGAGAAAGAAAGGGAGAGAGAGAGAAAAGAGAGAAAGAAGAGAGAAGAGAGAGGGGGGGGAAAGAGGGAGAGAGAGAAAGAAGAGAGAAGAGAGAGGAGAGAGGGAGAGAGGAGAGAGAAAGGAGAAGAGAGAGAAAGAAAGGAGAAGAGAGAGAAAGGAAAGAGGGAGAGAAACAAGAGAAGAAAAAAGAAAGAGAGGAGAGGGAGAGAGAGAGAGAAAGAGAGAGAAGAGAGAAAGAAGAGCAGAGAGAGAGAGGGGGAGAGAGCAAATGAGCAGAGTTTTTAAATCAGGCAAACAAAAATTAATTGAATCGGCATAAAATGTTTTTTTTAATGGCACAGCAGGAAGGCTGAGGCAGGCGATGCAGAATAATGGAATAAATATTCTCACCCATTAGGTACATCTGTCCAGTGCAGTGCAATGCAAGAGAGGGAAGAATATGCAATTCCTTACAGAACAGAAAATCCTAACTATGGTTACTCCTCAACTTACGACAGTTCATTTAGTGACCATCCGAAGTTACAACGGCACTGAAAAGCGACTTATGACCGTTTTTCACACTTGCGACCATTGCAGCATCCCCGCATGGCCACGGGATCCAAACCCGGACCCTTGGCAACTGACTCATATTTATGACGGTTGCGGCGTCCTGGGGGAGAGGGTGTCACGTGATCCCCTTTTACGACCTTCTGACAAGCCACGACCGTGGGGAAGCTGGATTCACTTAACGACCATGTGACTCACTTAATAACCGCAGCAATTCGCTTAACAACAATGGCCAGAATGGTCGTAAAATTCGCTTATAACAACCGTCTCACTTAGCAACATAAATTCCTACCTGTAGTTCTGCTATTCGGGCAAAATTATCCAGGCTGCTTAGAAAATTTCAACGCTCTTACATGTTATGGTGGCTTCGTTTGGAACTGTTGCAGTCTCCCCCTGGTCACGGGATCAGAGTTCGGATCCTTGGTGACTGGCATCTACTGACTCTCCCTGCATATCTGTGTCCTCATTTTGTCAAGTCCACATTTTGGACAGAGAGGACCGCTGGTTTGAAAGAGGGGTCAAAGAGGCTGTCTAGGTCAGGGGTAGGCAACCTTGGCTCTTTTGTGACTTGTGGACTTCAACTCCCAGAATTCCTGAGCCAGCATGGTTCAGCTTGGAAACCTCTCCTTTTCCCCTCAGCGTGGCTGGCTCAGGAATTCTGGGAGTTGAAGTTCACAAGTCATAAAAGAACCCAGTTGCCTATCCCTGGCCTAGGCCTGTATTTCTCAACTGTGGCCACTCGGAGATGGGTAGACTTCAACTCCCAGAATTTCTGAGCCAGCATGGGGGAACTTTGGCCCCTTCATGACTCGTGGACTTCAACTCCCAGAATTCCTGAGCCAGCATGGTTCAGCTTGGAAACCTCTCCCTTTCCTCTCAGCATGGCTGGCTCAGGAATTCTGGGAGTTGAAGTCCACGAGTCATAAAAGAGCCAAGGTTGCCTACCCCCGATCTAGGGGGAGGGATACGACATCATCCATCTCCAGTCTATAGCAAAGTCCTTTCAGCAGTTCCATTTTCACCTCTGGTGACCCTGAGGACACAGGTAAGCCTCCAAGTGGCTCTCTAAAAGAATGCAAATAGTAGTAGTAGTAGTAGTAGTAGGAAGAAGAAGAAGAAGAAGAAGAAGAAGAAGAAGAAGAAGAAGAAGAAGAAGAAGAAGAAGAAGAAGAAGAAGTAGTTGAAAAGGACCTTGGAGGTCATCTAGTCCAACCCCCTGCTCAGGACAAATGGCTGTCCAGTCTCTTCTTAAAAACTTCCAGTGTTGGAGCATTCACTGCTTCTGGAGGCAGGTTGTTCCACTGGTTAATTGTTCTAACTGTCAGGAAGTTTCTCCTTAGTTCCAGGTTGCTTCTTTCCTTGATTAGTTTCCATCCGTTGCTTCTTGTTCTGCCTTCAGGCGCTTTGGAGAATAGCTTGACTCCCTCTTCTTTGGGGCAGCCCCTGAGATATCGGAAGACTGCTATCATGTCCCCCCTCGTCCTTCCCTTCATTAAACCAGACATACCCAATTCCTGCAATGAAAAACAATGTGTTTGCTTTATGACTGCCATGCTCACTTAACAACAATTGCAAAAAAAAAAAAAAAGATTGTAGAACTGGGTGCAGCTATAAGGAGGCGCGTTTGACAATTGTCGTGACTTACGATCCAAACTGCCAGCTCAATGAGCATAAGTCAAGTACTATCTGTATGGGGAATTAAAGCTTTAAAATTTTAATTGGCTGCCAAGCTTTCAAGGATCGGGTCCAATTCATAAAAATAAGAAACATCAATCTTTATAACGGCATTCCCTCATCTCCACCAAAGCCCAGTCCAGCCCTCGTCAAAATTAACAGGTAAAAATTAGCAGCCTTAAATTCGATTTAATTGCATCCCCATTAAATTTAATGGCTGGGCCCTGTGATTCCCCTCTGGTCGAGTATTTAATCTTTATTTTCCTTCTGCTTAACTAATGATAGCTTCAGGAAGTCCCTGGAAGCCTTCGGCTAAACATCTCTGGCCGATTCCCCCCAAAGTGCAAACGGGAGATTTGAAGATTTAAATCTCCCTTCTGCAATTGGAATGGCTTGAATTTGAAATTTGTAATGGTGAAGATGGGTAAAGGTGCGAGATTTGCTCATGGCGATTGAGGCCCATTGGACGTGGGATTGTCAGAGCTTTAAGCTCGGCGGGAGCCCTTTGAGACGCTAGGCTCCTGAGCATAAGCAGAGGGCAGAAAAGAACGCCGAATAAGTAACAAGAAGCCCCGTTACAGGTCATCCTCGACTTACAACGGCCAGTTTAGTGACCGTTCAAAGATACACGAATACTGTAAAAAGAAACTTACAATTGTTTTTCATATTTACAACCATTGCATCCTCCTTTGTGGTCATGTGATGAAAATTCAGATGCTTGGCAACTGACATGTACTTATGACAGCTGCAGTGTCCCTTGGGGTCATATACAAGCAAAGTCAATGGGGAAGCCGGATTCACTTAACAGCTTAGCTCTGCAGTGATTCACTTAACAACATTGGCAAGAAAGGTTGTAAAACGGGGCAAAATTAACTGCTGTCTCCTTTAGCCACAGAAATTTTGAGCTCAGTTGAAGTCGTAAGTGGAGGACTTCCTCTGTTGAAGGTGGCCACTGTTAAACACAAAGTTTATTTTGAATCCTTCAACCAAACTTAAACGTTTGGTTGAAGGTATGTACATCCTTAAGGTAACTTTTTTGAATTTGCATTAAAATTGGAGCCAATCCAATTTGTTATTTGTATCAACAAATATTTCTATGGACCGTTCAAATTGTTTACTCCTTGAATTCTCTCTGAAACACCTGGGATAATTTTTCTCACGACATGTCTTTAATAACAGACACGAGCCAGATTTTAAAAGATCCGGCACTGCTAGGAAATATCCAGAAATCTACAGAGAGGAAATAAATGTTGTAAAAGTCAATAAAAACCCATGATTGGTAAATCTTTTAAGAGAGAAATTGGCAATAATTCCTTTAGAGATTTTAAACTAACTGGCAAGTTAGTGATAAAAAGTTGGATGGCTGCTTTTCAATTATACCACTGTGGATAGGTATCTTTAAACTTCTGTTTTCAGTTGAAATCAAAATGAAATTGAACATGTACTATGGTGGGCAATGCCAGAGAGTTATTAGCCGAAAGCTTTAAAATCCCGTCAAGCAAGAACTTGATTCAAACTATAATCAGAATGTCATCGAACGCCAGAATTAAAAGCAGGTAGGCAGATTTAGATGTAACTGGGAAAGATATGAACATTTTACTCTTATGTGAAACTGGCTCTTAGAAATAACCCTTAATTTAAAATACAGGTGGTCCTTGACTTACGACCACAATTGAGCCTTAGGCGGGACAGCTGGGTGGGTGATTTTGGGCCAATCACCAGGAGACTGGGAGTTCTAGTCCCGCCTTAGGCACAAAAACCAGCTGAGTTGCTCTGGACCAATCACCAGGAGACTGGGAGTTCTAGTCCCGCCTTAGGCACAAAAACCAGCTGAGTGACTTTGGACCTATCACCAGGAGACAAGGAGTTGTAGTCCCGCCTTAGACACAAAAGCTGGCTGGGTGATTTTGGACCAATCACAAGTCACGTGACCAAAATTTCGGCAGCTGGCAGCCATCATCTATTTAGAATGGTTGCCATTTCCTGTTGTCACCTGATCGCCATTTGTGATGTGGCCATTGAGCAAGCAAAATCAACGGAGCCAGATCCGCTGAACAACCACCTGATTCACTTAACCACCGCGTTCGCTTTAAAACCGGAATATCCAAGGTTGTAAAATTGGATGCAATTTACTCGGCAGCTGTCTTGCTTAGCAATAGAAAAATCTGGTCTCAATGTTGCTTGTGTATTCATTGAACGCACAAAAAAGGAGGCCCAAAGATGCTTTTTCAGGAGGCAAATGGACTTTCATGTTTTTCCTTTGAAGACGTTTCGCTTCTCATCCCAGAAGCTTCTTCAGTTCTGACTGGATGGTGAGGAAATGGAAGGATTTATACTCCTTGCAGACAGCTGGTCATTTGCTTTCTTTCAGAGAGTCGTTGAGGCCACTTGGAGGCTTATCTGTGTCTTCGGAGTCACCTGAGTGGTGCAAATGGGGGTGGAGCCTTCATGGAACCGCTGAAAGGACTGTGTGTTGTAGACTGGAGATAGATGGTGTCATATCCCTCCCCCTCTGTTGAGGGAGGGCTGTCCAGTTTTGACCTAGATGACCTCCAGGTGGCCTCAACAGCTCTCTAAAAGAATGCAAATGACCATCTGTCTCCAAGGAGTATAACTCCTTCCATTCCCCCACCATCCAGTCAGAGCTGAAGAATCTTCTGGGATGAGAAGCGAAACGTCTTCAAAGGAAAAACAAGAAAGTCCAGTTGCCTCGTGAAAAAGCACCTTTGGGACAAACCACAACCTGGATGACTGGAGAATCTCCACAGACGCAAAGAAGGAGGTAAATCTTTGGACCCACAACTTTGGAGAAGACCCTAAGATTGAGAAAAAGGCCATCAGAAGATGGCTAGATGCCATCCCTGATGGCCAGTGATGTGCTTAGGGCAGTGGTTCTCAACCTTTTTAATGCCGCGACCCCCAACCGGTCGTAAGTCGAGGACTACCCAACCGGTCGTAAGTCGAGGACTACCCAACCGATCGTAAGTCGAGGACTTTCCCTGCCCGGGAGCGCCGCACATGCGTGGTTCCGCCCCCTGCGCCAGCCGAGGCGTAGCTGGCAAGTGGCAGAGACGGCGCAGGGCAACCACCAGCTGGGCCACCAGCTGGCCCAGCCCAAGGGAGGTAAGGCACCCGCCAGGCCCCACGCGCGCCAGCAACCCTCCCTGCGCCCGCCGGCCTCCCACCTTCCCCCCCTGGCCCTCTTTTACTTACATTTTTAGTAGTTGCTCAGCAGAGAGGGGTGGAAGCTTCCAGACAGCTCGCCTTCGCTGCAGACAACTCGCAGCACCGTTTGCAGAATGGGACTTCTGGCGGGCTCAGCAGGGCAGAGACAGCCTGGACAATTCCTATTGGCTTTGGAAAGCCAATAGAATTAGACTCTATTCAAGAGAGATTATTCTATTGGCTTTCAAAAGCCAATAGAATAAAAGGGAGTAGCACAGCTAAGGAAAAGGGGGGAAAAAATGGCGGACTGCGTTGTTTGGCGACCCCCGTGAAATGGTCGTTCGACCCCAAATGGGATCCCGACCCACAGGTTGAGAACCGCTGATATATTCATTCCCAAAATTTCTTATTCTTTTTGACCATGATTAAAAATATATTTGACTCATATTTATGACGGTCACTGTGTCTCGGAGTCACGTGATCATCACTGATGGCCTTCTGACGAGCAAAGTCAATTAAGCCCTTAAACAGTGGTGTTCCTAACTTAACAACTGTGGTGATTCCCTTAACAGCGGTGGCAGGAACGGTCGTAAAACAGGGCAAAACCTACCTAATAACTGTCTCGCTTAGCAATGGAAATTTGGACGTCAGATGTGGTCGTAAACCGAGGACTATCTGTCCCGACATTTTAGGTGAAATAGGATCCATGCCGTGGAGAACTCGCTTCCCGGAAGCCCGAAGAAACTGAACAGAGAGATGGAAAATATTTTTTCTGCCGTGCAGCAGTTCTAAAACATACACAAATTACTGTAAATGCACCCATCCATAGAGAAATAATATGCCAACAATCACGGCTCACAAACCACAATTACAAGAGATTCAGGCTGCCGAGTCGTAAACCAGGAAGCCGGAAATGTTATGTCTTTGACACTGAAATTTTTTTTGTTTAAAAAAAGCAAATTCAAAAACGCCTTATGAAAGACTCTGCCTTCCGCCCTCTCGCTGTCAGTAATTTAATTAAAGAAAAAGATAGATTCACCGAAATGCGATGTTTCTATTTATCCAGCAGAGGGAAGGCAAAGCCGTGTTAAAGACCAGGAGAATGGAGATGGCCTTGTAAATGAATAGAATAGAATAGAATAGAATAGAATAGGAATAGGAATAGAATACTGGAATAGAATAGAATAGAATAGGAATAGAATAAAGGAATAGAATAGAATTAGAATAGGACATAGAATAGAATAGGACATAGAATAGAATAGAATAGAATAAAGGAATAGAATAGAATTAGAATAGGGCATAGAATAGAATAGAATAGAATAGAATAGGAGCTGGAAGGGACCTTGGAGGTCTTCTAGTCCAGCCCCCTACTCAAGCAGGAGAACCTATGCCATCTCAGACAGGTGATTGTCTAGTCTCTTCTTAAAAATCTCCAGTGATGGAGCGCCCACGATTTCTGGTGGCAAGCTGTTCCACTGGTTGATGTCCTCACTGTCAGGAACTTTCTCCTTAATTCCAGGTTGCTTCTCTCTTTGGTCAGTTTCCAACCATTAGTTTCTTCTCCTTCCCTCTGGTGCTTTGGAGAATAAATTGACCCCCTCTTCTTTGTGGCAGCCCCTCAGATACTGGAACACTGCTATCCTGTCACCCCCATTTCTTCTTTTCTTTAGACCAGCCAAACCCAAGTCCCGCAGCCGTTCTTCGTATGTTTTTGTCTCCAGGCCTTGGATCATCTTAGTTGCTCTTCTCTGCACTTTTTCCAAAGCCTCAACATCTTTTTTGGAAGAAGGGAAGGGTCCAATTCTGCTGATAATTACAGTTTATGATTTCCACCCCTAGTCAGTACAGGGAGTCCTCAGCGTACAACAGTCCATTTAGTGACCGTTCAAAGTTACAACGATGCTGAAAAAAGTGCCTGGTCACTAGCACTCACCTTCTCCTGGTGATTGGCCCAAAGTCACCCACTCAGCTTCCACGGCTCAGGCGGGACTATAACTCACTGCCTCCTACTTTTGAGCTCAAAAAATTCAATTAAATTGTGAGGTCACAGGGGCCATTCTGACTTTTGTGACTACCCGGTGCATAAAGCTGCCGTTTCTGTTTATTACCGCATCGCGATATGCTAATTATGTATTGGGTGTGCTTTTCTGCTGGGCCAATTAACTCTGTGTTTGCAGACCGTCTCCTTTGATATGAGGATTGGGTAACTTATCTGGGGGGTTTGAGGAACTTTGCTAATTTCAGTCGATTAACTTAGTTTCGGCTTGACTGTCAATCATCTCAGGGAGATGCAGAATCTCAGGCCGTCGTGGATTCGGTGAATATTTTAAAGGGGAAGATGGAAACCACAGAAGGAAGGACATATATTTGAATACGAAACTTTGGACGCTGCTAGGGAAAATTTTAATCTTCTCCTTAGTTAGCTGCAGGTGATCATTAGCGCCTTGTTTTCTTCGTAGCGTGAAACTTTTGCTAACTTTCTCTTCCCTCTAATTGCACCGGGTGCTGACGCAGAAGTGGCAGCCGACGAGAGTGGTGAACTTTAGACCTCACTTTTGGAAGATGCAAGCTTGGTGACAGCCGCATGGCTGATAGGCCTTCATTAAAATGGCCAGATCTTGGGTAAATTTGCATTTATGGCACCAATTTAGCTCTGTCTTTGCTCCAAACAGCAGGTATATATATTTTTTCCAAGAAGCAACTGTGACAATAGCAGTAACTGTGAGAGGGAACTCGGAGTCCTAGTGGACAATCCCTTAAACAGGAGTCAGCCGTGTGCTGCAGCTGCCAAAAAAGCCAACACACTGCTGGGCTGCATCAAGAGAGGGAGAGAATCAAGATCATGTGAAGGGTTAATACCACTTTACTAGGCCTTGGTAAGGCCACACTTGGAATGCTGCATCCAGTTTTGGTCACCACAATGTAAAAAAGATGTTGAGACTCTAGAAACAGCGCAGAGAAGAGCAACAAAGATGATTAGAGGACTGGAGGCTAAAACATACAAAGAATGGTTGCAGAAATTGGGTAAATCTAGTTTAATGAAGAGAAGGACGAGGGGTGACATGAGAGCCGTGTTCTAATATCTCAGGGGCTGCCACAAAGAAGAGGGAGTTGTTGTGATTCCTCGTCAGCCAGTGAATAGAATAGAATAGAATAGAATAGAATATAGAGTAGAATAGAATTACAGAATAGAATGGAATGGAATAGAATAGAGCTGGAAGGGACCTTGGAGGTCTTCTAATCCACCCCCTGCTCAAGCAGGAGAACCTATAACATCTCAGACAAGTGGCTGTCCAGTCTCTTCTTAAAAACTTCCAGTGTTGGAGCGCCCACAGTTTCTGGTGGCAGGCTGTTCCACTGGTTAACAGTTCTCACTCGATGTTTCCTTCTGTATGTTCCTTATGCTGCCTTGTATCGCCTAGTAGTTCAGCATGGATAGGACAGGGTAGGGAGATCTTTTCTGCTGAGGTGTGAAAAATGCCTTCCTCCTTGGGGACTAGACACTTGAAGGGCAATCCAAGTAGCCTGAACACCCTTACCATAAAAATGCTAAAAAAAGACAGGAAAAAAGACCATGTATTTTGTATTATCTTTACTCTTCAGGATTTAAAGCCTCATCAGAATTTTATTATCTTTTACCTTCAGTTCCAAGAACCGTTTATCTGGCTGTTTTTCAACCTTGGCGACTTTAAGATGGGCTGGACGTCAACTCCCAGAATTCCCCAGCCACTGGTCCTTAGGACTATGGCAGCATCCCAAGTGTCATGTGATCAAAATTTAGCCACTTGGCAAGCAGGGTGTATTTAATGATAATTGCAGTGTCCTGGGTTCTAGTGATCCCCATGTGCGATTCTTTCTTTCTTTCTTTCTTTCTTTCTTTCTTTCTTTCTTTCTTTCTTTCTTTCTTTCTTTCTTTCTCTTCCTTCCTTCTTTTCTTTCCTTTCTTTCTTTCTCTCTCTCTCCCTTTCTTTTTCTTTTTCTCTCCTTTTCTCTTTTATCTTTCTTTCATTCACATGCTAAATAAATCCTTTCTTCTTTCTTTTTTTCTTCTTTCCTTCTCTTTCTCTCTCATTTTTTAATCTTTTTTCTTTCTTTTGTTCACATGCTAAATAAATTTTCTTCTTTCCTTCTTTTTCTCTTATTTTTTCTTTCTATCTCTCATTTTTCTTTTGTTCATATACTAAAATCCTTTTTCTTTCTTTCTCTTTCTGTCTTTCTTTTTCTCTTTCCTTCCTCTTTTTCTCTCCTTTTCTCTCCTTTTTTACCTTTCTTTCATTCGCATGCTAAATATTTTCTTTCTTTTTCTTTCTCTTTATTTTTTCATTCTCTCTTTTTCTCTCTCTCATTTTTAAAACTTTTTTTTCTTTTATTCACATGTTAAATAAATTATTTTTTCTCTCATTTTCTTTTTCTTTTGTTCATATGCTAATCCATCCTTTCTTTCTTTCTTTCTTTCTTTCTTTCTTTCTTTCTTTCTTTCTTTCTTTCTTTCTTTCTTTCTTTCTTTCTTTCCTTCTCTCTCTCTCTCTCTCTCTCTCTCTCTCCTTTTCTTCATTAAGCCAGATTTGCTTAATGACTGCATGACTCCCTTAAGAACTGCAGGGATTTGCCTGTCAAACATAGTAAAACAGATCATAAAATTGGGCGCAACTCACTACTGCCTTGGTTAGCAACAAAAATTCTGGTGCCAATTGTGGCCGTAAGTCAAGGACTACTCGAAAAAGTTGGCCATTTTTTGGAATTTGGCACGGTTACCCATAGCTTTCAAAGATACCAATTCCCTCCCTTCAAATTTTGCACCCTCCGGTCCATGACGCAATCTTCTTCCTGTGTGTGTCTCTCTCTGGTCAATTTCACGCTCCCCTTCTTAATCCCAAGACGAGGCACAGGATAAAGAGAGCAGCAGAGAAAAATCTTTATGTAGTGTGCACGAAACCGGCTTATCCTAATTAAAAGCTGAAAAGTAAGAGCGAGGAAGCGTGACCGGAGGGCACAAACGTACCTCTATATGTCTGAACACCTTTTTTTCTTTCTTTCTTAAATCTGCTTATCCTGCAGCTTCACTTAAGGAAGTCATGGCTGGCAGGCTCCAATTGCTTGATGAGCACCTCAGTCCAGGATAGTCAGTCTTAGTCACTGCCGTGCAATTTTGATCAAGGGGTGGCTGTGGGTGGAAATAATTCCACAGGGATGTCGGCTGGATCTAAGAGGGAGAGACTTGAATAGAATAGAATAGAATAGAATAGAATAGAATAGAATAGAATAGAATAGAATAGAATAGAATAGAATAGAATAGAATAGAATAGAATAAAATATAGAATAGAATAGAATATAGAAAATGAATGGAATGGAATGGAATAGAAAAGGAATGGAATGGAATGGAATGGAATAGAATAGAATATATGGAATGGAATGGAATAGAAAAGGAATAGAATAGAATAGAATAGAATAGAATAGAATAGAATAGAATAGAATAGAATAGAATAGAATAGAGAAGGAATGGAATGGAATGGAATGGAATGGAATGGAATGGAATAGAATAGAATAGAATAGAACAGAATAGAATAGAACAGAACAGAATAAAATATAGAATAGAATAGAATATAGAAAATGAATGGAATGGAATAGAATAGAATAGAATAGAATAGAATAGAATAGAGAAGGAATGGAATGGAATAGAATAGAATAGAATATAGAAAATGAATGGAATGGAATGGAATAGAAAAGCAATGGAATGGAATGGAATAGAATAGAATAGAATGGAATGGAATGGAATAGAATGGAATGGAATGGAATGGAATAGAATAGAATAAGTTGGAAGGAACCTTGGAGGTCTTCTAGTCCAACCCCCTGCTCAGGCAGGAAACCCTATATCATTTCAGACAAATTTTGAGCTCAGCTGTGGTCGTTAAATCAAGGATTACCTCTACCACTTTCTGCTTCCCTACAGAAGCAGCCGACGCATACCGGAGCGGATTCATCCCGCCTGTTCGGAAGACGACCTTAATTTTTGAAATTGGGAAGAAGAATCAAAAAATCGGAGGACTTGAAAGGCCTCCTTACAGCCTCCCACAGACCTGCTTACTCCCTTTTGATCTAAATTAATACGATTTAACGGTGTCTCCCCGGCGGTTGTCTGTTGCTCACCGAAAGTAATTGTGCGGCAGAAATGCATCTCCTGCCAACGCTGGGCTGGCGTGTAAAACCAAGACAACTTTTCTCAACTTGTCCTGCTGCTCTGGAAGCCCTCGGTGGCTTAGGGGAGATTCTCACCCGCATCTCCATTTTTCTGCCTGAATTAATTTCTCGCTCGGCTTTCTTACCTGCTGCGGCAGGAAGACGGTCCTGCCGAGAGCAGAGAGCTACGATGTTCATCACGTCGCTCCTGGGATGGATAAAAATGAAAGAAACTTGGTCAGAAGGATCAGTTCTACTCAGCTGGGATTATTATTATTATTATTATTATTATTGTTGTTGTTGTTGTTGTTGCTGCTGCTGTTATTTCTACACAGTCCAGCTGTTCAGTGAATCTGCTTTGCCCCTTCACGTTGCTTCTCAGGTCGCAAAAAGGGGACCGCGTAACCCCAAGACACCGCGACCGTCATAAATACGAGTCAAGTTTCCAAGCCTCCAGATTTTGATCACCTGGCCACAGTGAGGCTGCAGCGGCCGTGTGAAAAATGCTCGTTAAGTCCCCTTTTCCAGGGCTGTTGCGATTTCAAACGGTCACTAAATGAATGGATGTAAGTCGGGACTAACCGCAGATTAAAACGAGCACTGGCTGGGGGAAAGTTTGGGAGCCAAAAGTCCCCCTCTCCAAGGTTTGAGACACGCAGCTTTGGAGACTGACAAGACCCCCTGACCCTGCGAATTTGGCATCCCTGCATCAAAAGCTTTCAGGCCAACGTGGCATGCGGCATGCGTTGCAATTTGCGGATAAGTCTGTAAATCCTCGTTCCGGTTGGGTGCTCGGCTTATCTCACTGGGCTGACTGCAGTTCTGGAATGGAACCACGGGAGGAATTTTACTTTATTTTTCCGGCTGACGGGAATCACAAACATCGGCACCTGATTCTGGGTTTTTCACAGAGCCATCAAAAGGCTCCGTGTTTTAGAGGCACAGGCGGCGCTCGGCCTGCCCCGTATGCCTCCGTATTCACACATGCAGAAATGCACTGCCTATCATTGTGCAGGACTCTTTCTTTCTTTCTTTCTTTCTTTCTTTCTTTCTTTCTTTCTTTCTTTCTTTCTTTCTTTCTCTCTCTCTCTCTCTCTCTCTCTCTCTCTCTCTTTCTTTTTAAATGGCTCATAGCTGTGCTGATCTTGATAATTCTGAACTGCCAGATTTGAGTGCCATGAAGAAACAGCCAATCACCAGGAGACGGTGAGTTCTATTCCTGCCTTAGGCATGAAAGCCAGCAGGGTGACTTTGGGCCAATCACCAGGAGACAGTGAGTTCTAGTCCCGCCTTAGGCGTGAAAGCCGGTGGGGTAACCTTGGGCCAATCACCAGGAGACGGGGAGTTCTAGTCCCGCCTTAGGCATGAAAGCTGGCGGGGTGACATTGGGCCAATCACCAGGAGACGGAGTTCTAGTCCCGCCTTAGGCATGAAACCCGGCTGGATGACTTTGGGCCAATCACCAGGAGACTGGGAGTTCTATTCCCGCCTTAGGCATGAAAGCCGGTGGGGTAACCTCGGGCCAATCACCAGGAGACTGGGAGTTCTAGTCCCGCCTTAGGCATGAAAGACAGTGGGATAACCTTGGGCCAATTACCAGGAGACGGGGAGTTCTAGTTCCGCCTTAGGCATGAAAGCTGGCGGGGTGACTTTGGGCCAATCATCAGGAGACCGTGAATTCTAGTCCCACCTTAAGTATAAAAGCCAGATGAGTGACTTTGGGCCCGTCCTTCTCCCTCAGTTGAACCCACCTCACAGGATTGTTGTTCTCAGGAAAATAGGAGAAGGAAATACGTTCACCATCCTCACTTACTTACACACTATACTAAAAGTGGGATAAAATCTAAGAAATAAATATCTCTCTATAAGTTAAAAACTCCACCAAGTATGTTCGTTTTTGCAACTGAAAAGAGCAGCACGCTACCGATATATATTTTAAAATTTTTAGATGATTTTTTAAATATATAGTAATAGTAATAGTAATAGTAGCAAAGTTGGAAGGGACCTTGGAGGTCATCTAGTCCAACCCCCTGCTCAGGCAGGAAACCCTACACCATTTCGGACAAATGGCTGTCCAGTCTCTTCTTAAAAACTTCCAGTGTTGGAGCATTTACTGCTTCTGGAGGCAAGCTGTTCCACTGATTAATTGTTCTCACTGTCAGGAAGTTTCTCCTTAGTTCTAGGTTGCTTCTCTCCTTGATTAGTTTCCACCCGTTGCTTCTTGTACTGCCTTCAGGTGCTTTGGAAAATAGCTTAATTCCCTCTTCTTTATGGCAGCCCCTGAGATATTGGAATACTGCTATCATGTCCCCCCTTGTCCTTCTCTTCGTTAAACTAGACATACCCAATTCTCGCAACCGTTCCTTATATGTTTTAGCCTCCAGTCCCCTAATTATCTTTGTTGCTCTTCTCTGTA
Source organism: Crotalus adamanteus (assembly GCA_039797435.1). Taxonomy (NCBI): domain Eukaryota; kingdom Metazoa; phylum Chordata; class Lepidosauria; order Squamata; family Viperidae; genus Crotalus; species Crotalus adamanteus. Next base: position 102,278,808 of record CM077922.1, on the reverse strand, counting down.
CTCTTTCTAGAGTCTCAACATCTTTTTTACATCGTGGTGACCAAAACTGGATGCAGTATTCCAAGTGTGGCCTTACCAAGGCATTGAAGAGTGGTATTAATACTTCACGTGATCTTGATTCTATCCCTCTGTTAATGCAGCCTAGCACTGTGTTGGCCTTTTTGGCAGCTGCCGCACACTGCTGGCTCATATTTAAATATTTAATATATTTATATTCAATATATATATATTGCAGAAGCAGAAGAAAGATCTAGGCACAAAATCCTCGTGAGACTTGTTTTAATCTGCGTTATTGACGGTCCAGTACCTACTTTATTTCTATGGGTTTTTTTCCCTGCGGATGCTTTCTTAAGTCTGCCATACTGTTTTGCTCCACTCTTCGTTTTATGGCTCTTAGTGCTGAAGCTGCTGGATTTTAATATTTATGGTGCAGTGGGTGATTCTGCCCAACCAGGATAATCAAGCGAGCAATCGCGAGAGAAGTAGTTGGGGTGGGTGACATGTACGTGTTTGTTTGTGTGTCTTTGTGTGTGTGCCTGCCTATTTTGGCTAGGATGGAGATCATGAAAATTTCTCTGCCCGGGTCCTTGGTGCTCTTTGATCTTGATTGTTTTCCGGCAGATGTTTCATGACCCAACTAGGGAACATCACCAGTGCAAGAGGGAAGAGGAGAAAGAAAGAAAGAAAGAAAGAAAGAAAGAAAGAAAGAAAGAAAGAAAGAAAGAAAGAAAGAAAGAAGAGAGAGAGAGAGAGAGAGAAAGAAAGAAAGAAAGAAAGAAAGAAAGAAAGAAGAAAGAAAGAAAGAAAGAAAGAAGAAAGAAAGAAAGAAAGAAAGAAAGAAAGAAAGAAAGAAAGAAAGAGGAGGAGGGCTGTGGTGTCCTTGGTGCTCTCTGAGCTTGGTTGTTTTCTGGCAGACGTTTCATGACCCAACTAGGGAACATCACCAGTGCAAGAGGGAAGAGGAGGAGGAGGAGGAGGAGGAGGAGGAGGAGGAGGAGGAGGAGGAGGAGGAGGAGAACGACTGTGGTGTCCTTGGTGCTCTCTGAGCTTGGTTGTTTTCCGGCAGACGTTTCATGACCCAACTAGGGAACATCATCAGTGCAAGAGGGAGGAGGAGGAGGAGAAGAAAGAAAGAAAGAAAGAAAGAAAGAGAAAGAAAGAAAGAAAGAAAGAAAGAAGAAGAAAAGAAAGAAAGAAAGAAAGAAAGAGGAGGAGGGCTGTGGTGTCCTTGGTGCTCTCTGAGCTTGGTTGTTTTCTGGCAGACGTTTCATGACCCAACTAGGGAACATCATCAGTGCAAGAGGGAAGAGGAGGAGGAGGAGGAGGAGGAGGAGGAGAACGACTGTGGTGTCCTTGGTGCTCTCTGAGCTTGGTTGTTTTCCGGCAGACGTTTCATGACCCAACTAGGGAACATCATCAGTGCAAGAGGGAGGAGGAGGAGGAGAAGAAAGAAAGAAAGAAAGAAAGAAAGAAAGAAAGAAAGAAAGAAAGAAAGAAAGAAAGAAAGAAAAGAAAGAAAGAAAGAAAAGGAGGAGGAGGAGGAGGAGGGCTGTGGGATCCTTGGTGCTCTCTGAGCTTGGTTGTTTTCCAGCAGACGTTTCATGACCCAACTAGGGAACATCATCAGTGCAAGAGGGAGGAGGAGGAGGAAGAGAAGGAGGAGGAGGAGAAGAGGAAGAGGAGGAATAATGATGGTGGTGGTGGAGGAGGAGGAGAAAAAGGAAGGTGGGGTCCTTGGTGCTCTCTGATCTTGTTTTCCTGCAGATGTTTCATTACCCATCAAGGGAACATCATCAGTGCAAGATGGAGGAGGAGGAGGAGGAGGAGGAGGAGGAGGAGGAGGAGGAGGAGGAGGAGGAGGAGGAATGATGGTGGTGATGGAGGAGGAGGAGAAAAAGGAAGGTGGGGTCCTTGGTGCTCTCTGATCTTGCTTGCTTTCCTTCAGACGTTTCATGACCCAGCAAGGGAACGTCATCAGGGCTAGGATGATGGTACCTGTTTTGGGTCATGAAACGTCTGCAAGGAAACAACCCAGCTCAGAGAACAGCAAGGACTCCTCATTTCAACCCTGAGCTATAACTATTCATCTAAATTGCTCTGTTTTTTTCTGGAGGTTATTGTGGCCTGGGACATGCCAGCCCTGGGGGGAGGGGAAGCAAACAGGGTTTGGCTCTCCCCCTCCCCTCTTCTCCAAAGCCCCTGAAGGCAGGATAAGAAGCAATGGATGGAAACTCATCAAGGAGAGAAGCAACCTGGAACTGAGGAGAAACTTCCTGGCAGTGAGAACAATTAACCAGTGGAACAACCTGCCTCCAGAAGCAGTAAATGCTCCAACACTGGAAGCTTTTAACAAGAGACTGGACAGCCATTTGTCCAAAATGGTATAGGGCTTCCTCCCTGAGCAGGGGGTTGGACTAGATGACCTCCACGGTCCCTTCCCACTCGGTTATTCTTATATTCTGGGTAATCCCCCCCCCCCTTTTCTCCTTCCCTCTGCAGCTTGAAAATGAAACATGCTGGAGATTTGTCAAGTGAATCGCTCCTGTTGTTCAGTTAGTAACACCGGTCGTTAAGCGGATCCGGTTTCCCCACTGACTTTGTTCGTCAGAAGGTCGCAAAAGGGGATCACGTGACACACACCCCCCCAGGGACGGCTGCAACCGTCATAAATACGAGTCAGTGGCCAAGCATCCGAATTTCGATCCCGTAACCCTGGGGATGCTGCAGGGGTGGTAAGCGTGAACAACGGTCATAAGTCCCTTTTTTTCCTGCTGTAACTTCCAACCGTTACTAAACGAATTGTCAATTGAGGACTACCCGTAGCATAAACGTCATGCATTTCTCGACTGATTAAATTTCTAAATTCTAGTCCTCATTCCCAAGGAACAACCAGCAGGAGGGAAACTGAGTCACGCTCTTCCTCCACACTTCTCCCAGAGGGTGAAAATGTACATTTTTGCACCCCACGCACAGCTCTTAATAATAATAATAATAATAATAATAATAATAAAAATAATAATAATAATAATAATAATAATGGAGCACCACTTGAACACCATTGGCATTGACAAATTCACTATTAGTCAATTGCAAAAGGCGGCCTTACTAGGAACTGCTTCCATCCTGCGACGATATCTGTAATACCATCAAACATTCACATCTGCCTATCCCAGGTCCTGGGTAAGGACTCGATAGGTAGACAAAATGCCAAATCCAGTCTGAACATCTGGCTGACTGTGCGATGATCCATAATAATAATGTTGGAAGGGACCTTGGAGGTCATCTAGTCCAACCCCCTGCTCAGGCAGGAAACCCTATACCATTTCAGACAAATGGCTGTCCAGTTTCTTCTTAAAAACTTCCAGTGTTGGAGCATTCACCGCTTCTGGAGGCAGGCTGTTCCACTAATTAATTGTTCTCACTGTCAGGAAGTTTCTCCTTAGTTCTAGGTTGCTTCTCTCCTTGATGAGTTTCCATCCGTTGCTTCTTCTCCTGCCTTCAGAAGATTTGAAGAATAGCTTGACTCCCTCTTCTTTGGGGCAGCCCCTTAGATATTGGAACACAGCTATCATGTCCCCCCTCGTCCTTCTCTTCTTTAAACTGGACATACCCAATTCCAGCAGCCGTTCCTTATATGTTTTAGCCTCCAATCCCCTCATCATCTTTGTTGCTCTTCTCTGTACTCTTTCTAGAGTCTCAACATCTTTTTTACATCGTGGTGACCAAAACCGGATGCCGTATTCCAAATGTGGCCTTACCCAGGCCTTCTAAAGTGGTATTAACACTTCACGTGATTTCGATTCTTTTCGTTCGCTATCCTTATTTATTACTTTCCTTTGCCTTGTCTTTTTAGAATCTGCCGGGACCTCATTAACAGGGGCAAGAAAATTCCCTAGCACGAAGGGAAAAAGCACGGAGGGGAAAAAAAGGGGGGGGAATGGGGCCGAATCAAGACCCCCGTGGATCGAAGGAGTCAATGGGTGGGTTATCTCTGCGGGGGAGGGGGGAAATAAATGACGTTGACATGGACGCCAAAAGACCTGTTTCCCCCCCCCCTTTTTTTAATCAGAGCCCTGAAATCTACAGGGTCATTAAACATGGATTTATTTCTACTCCTATTATTTATGGGAGACATTGATGGCTCTGCCAATGGAGACACGGCTGCCAATAACATACGGAGGCTGTTCGGCCTTTTAAAAAGTGATTTATCCTCGACTGCAAGCAGGACGGTTGCCGAGCACTTTTTTTCCTGGCGTTTCTACGGCTCTGGATGGCTGAGATACTGCATTTATGTTCCCAGCTGGGTCGATCCCGTGGCAAATATTCACACTGTGGCTACAGATGTGGGCCTGGTGTTTCTGCGCTATGCTCCATAAGCGGAGGAGTCATCTAAATAAATTTATGAATAGAGAGAGCGAGCTTGTTGCCAGAGAGGAAACCGATGCACCGGAGAGGGGGAGAAAATAATAACAATAATAATGCAATGTTGGTGTCAACGCTGGTTTTTTGATGTTTTTGCACTGACAACAGAGGGAAATGGAGCCCTCTTTTTCCCTTTCGCTTTTAGAGTTAGACGATGCTGGGAGGAGGGGGATGTGAATGAGAGTCCAGTTAGACATAACAACACTAAACCTAGGGTGAGAATCAAGGTTATTGAAATAAGAGATGATAAGAATCTGCGGGACTGGAAAACTGGAGGGAAAGCCTGCATTTCAAGCTAATTGGGGAATGTGATTTATGACTGTTAATTGGAGGAGGGAATTGTGCTTTGATACTATGTGCCCAGGGGAGGGGAATTCAGTTTTTGGCTTCGATTATGCAGTGCTGATATTATGCTACTCAAATAAACGATCCTTTAAGGTAAACAATGCCTCTAAGTCAGTGGTGGCGAACCTATGGCACGGGTGCCAGAGACGCCACTCAGAGTCCTCTCTGTGGGCACGCGCGCCGTCGCCCCAGTCCTACACCTTCAGCTGGGTTTTATAAAACCTTTTCCCTTTAGGCCTCCACCGCCATGTGCAAAAAGAAAAAGGTTCAATCAGTCAATTTCAACTTCTCGCGGGAAAAAAAAAGATCTTGCAAAGTTGAAATTGATTGATAGAACTTTTTAGTCCCACCCAGTCTGCTGTTAGCACCGCAGCTACATCCAGCCAATGGGCCACGCCCAGCCAATGGGCCATGCCCAGCCAATGGGCCACACCCACCCAGCACTCGTCGATGCATAAGTGGGTTTTGGGTTTCAGTTTGGGAACTCAGTCTCTAAAAGGTTCGCCATCACTGCTCTAAGTTTTTTTGAAGAGTTTCATCTGTCGAAACCATGACAATATTATGAGGTAATAATAATAGAGTTGGAAGGAACCTTGGAGGTCATCTAGTCCAATCCCCCACTCAAGCAGGCAACCTTATACTAGGGGTGTCAAACTGCCGGCCCGCGGGCTGGTTTTATCATATTGGAGCCGCGCCCACCCCATTGCCGGCAACGGCGATAAAGCTCCGATGCGTTGCGCGACGTCACGTGACGTCGCGAGTTTGACATGTCTGCCTTATACCATTTCAGACAAAGGGCTGTCCAGTCTCTTCTTAAAAACTTCCAGTGTTGGAGCATTCACTGCTTCTGGAGGCAGGTTGTTCCACTGGTTAATTGTTCTCACTATCAAGAAAATTTCTCCTTAGTTCTAGGTTGTTTCTCTCTTCTTATCGTCTAAGTCATTTATGAAGATATTGAAGAGTACTGGGCCCAAGACGGAACCTTGTGGTACCTCACCGCTTACCTCTCTCCATGCAGATGTAGTACCATTAAGGACTACTCACTGAGTATTATTAATCAGCCAGTTACAAATCCATCTGGTGGTCAGGCTGTCTATCCCACAGTTTTCTTGTTTACCGAGAAGTAGGTTGTGGTCTACTTTGTCAAAGGCCTTGGGGAAAAGTCTAAGTATACTATGTCCACAGCATTTCCCCAATCTATTAATTTATTCACTTTGTCAAAGATTCTGGGAGTTGAAGCCCACCCAGAAGCCGTGATTGAGCATCACAAATTTCAGTTTCAGTTTTGTAAGCATAAAACAATTTAAACTGACTGTATGTAAAAAAGAGGTTGAGACTCTAGAAAGAGTACAGAGAAGAGCAACAAAGAGGATCAGGGGACTGGAGGCTAAAACATATAAGGAACAGTTGCCGGAATTGGGCATGTCTAGTTTAATGAAGAGAAGGACGAGGGGGGATATGATAGCAGTGTTCCAGTATCTCAGGGGCTGCCCCAAAGAAGAGGGAGTCAAGCTCTTCTCCAAAGCCCCTGAAGGCAGGACACGAAGCAACGGATGGAAACTAACCAAGGAGAGAAGCAACCTGGAACTACGGAGAAACTTCCTGACAGTTAGAACAATTAACCAGTGGAACAACCTGCCTCCAGAAGCGGTGAATGCTCCAACACTGGAAGTTTTTAAGAAGAGACTGGACAGCCATTTGTCTGAAATGGTGTAGGGTTTCCTGCCTGAGCAGGGGGTTGGACTAGATGACCTCCAAGGTCCCTTCCAACTTTATTATTATTATTATCATTATTATTATTATTATTATTGATCATTGCACAGTCAGCCAGATGTTCAGACTGGATTTGGCATTCTGTCTACCTATCGAGTCCTTACCCAGGACCTGGAATAGGCAGATGTGGATGTTTGATGGTATTACAGATATCGTCGCAGGATGGAAGCAGTTCCTAGTAAGGCCGCCTTTTGCAATTGACTAATGGCGAATTTGTCAATGCCAATGGTGTTCAAGTGGTGCTCCAGTTGTTGTTGTTGTTATTATTATTATTACTACTACTACTATACCATGTACCGTCTTCTCTGAAGCAGGCTGCCACAGAAAGTCCTAACTCAGATTCGTTGGGGTCAGGTTTGCCAACACAACAGTGGCGTTCTGTAAACCCAGATTCCCGATTTGGCACGGTGTACAACCGTTACACATGCTCTCCCCAGCTCATAGAACATTTTTGGGGCCATTGCTGCAGATTTCTGCTGAGAAGAGAACCGTCTGCCTCCAGCTAAAACGGGGATCGGTACAGTTTGGTTCCCACCAGGCATGTCGGTTAACGCTTAGAAACCAAACAGCAAGCAGGTTTCTGGGCAAGGGAAGCAAGGCTCGTTTCCCCTCCATGGATATTTCTCAAATATCCAAACTGGGCCGAGCAATTATTTACAGAAGGCTTTGGGGATGGAGCAGGTGGAGAATTGTATCAGGAGAATTTGGCTGCCAATCATAACGTATATCGTGCATTTGGAATTGTTTGTCTCCTGCATATTTAACTGGGGCACGAAGCCGTGAGCTGGCTCGTGGCGCACACACTGTGTGCCCTGTTTAATAATTGCAAAGGTCTGATCCTTCAAAGCGACACGTGGAAGTTTTTGCACGCTTCCTGGGCCTGGCTGCCTGGCAGGTGCGCTGCCGGTGGGCCCAATCCACGCAATAGGAAATGCAGAACGGTGGGAACGTGTCGCTCTTTTTCTTCGGGCTCTGACGAATTCGGGTCCGTTTGTGTGGCGCGTTGAGTTTCAGACGCCCCTTCTTGCCATATGTTCCTGCGCAAAGCAGAAACAAGAGTCCAGCGCCTCGCTACGGGGTAACGGGAAAAGTTTGCAGGTTAACAAATGGCAAGGCGGCTGGTTTAGAATCACAGAGTCGGAAGAGATCCTGGAGGTCCTTTAATCCAACCCCGCGCTCTGGGGCAGAATCCATTTAACGCTTGGCTGCCCGACGATCCTCAAATTAGAGGATCATCAAAACTGCTTCGTGTGTGTGACAGTTTGTACAATCTGAAAGTTCACCCTGGTTTCTAAGGCTCCCTCTGTAAATAGGGAGAAGAGGAGGAGGAGGAGGAGACAGAGAAGAGGAGGGGAGGGGAAGGGAGGGGAGGGGAGAGTAGATTAGAGTAGAATAGAATAGGAATAGAACTAGGAGAGGAGAGGAGAGAGAATGAATAGAATAGAATAGAATAAAACTAGGAGAGGAGAGGAGAGAGAATGAAGAGAAAATGAATAGAATAGAATAGAATAGAACTAGGAGAGGAGAGGAGAGAGAATGAAGAGAAGAGAGAATGAATAGAATAGAATAGGAATAGAACGGAGAGGAGAGAAGAAAGAGAAGAGAGAATGAAGAGAAAAGAAGAGAGAATGAATAGAATAGAATAGAATAGAATAGAATAGAACTAGGAGAGGAGAGGAGAGAGAATGAAGAGAAGAGAGAATGAAGAGAACAGAATAGGTATAGAACTAGGAGAGGAGAGGAGAGAGAATGAAGAGAAGAGAATGAATAGAATAGAATAGAATGAGGAAAGGAGAGGAGAGAGAATGAATAGAACAGAACAGAATAGAACTAGGAGAGGAGAGGAGAGGAGAGAGAATAAATACAATAGAATAGGAATAGAACTAGGAGAGGAGAGGAGAAGAGAAGAGAAGAGAAGAGAAGAGAGAATGAATAGAATAGAATAGAACTAGGAGAGGAGAGGAGAAGAGAAGAGAGAATGAATAGAATAGAATAGAATAGAACTAGGAGAGGAGAGAGAGAATGAAGAGAAGAGAATGAATAGAATAGAATAGAATGAGGAAAGGAGAGGAGAGAGAATGAATAGAATAGAATAGAACAGAACAGAATAGAACTAGGAGAGGAGAGGAGAGAGAATAAATACAATAGAATAGGAATAGAACTAGGAGAGGAGGAGAGGAGAGGAGAGAAGAGAGCAAGGCAAGGCACTGCAAAAGAGGATAGAGGGAAGGGAAGGATGGAGGGAAGGGAAATTCTTCCCTCCATCCTTCCCACCACCCTTCCCTCTATCCTCCTTTCTCTTCCTTTCTCTTCCCTCCCCTCCCCTCCCCTCTCCTCCCTTCCTTTCCTTCCAGGAGAAATGGTGGCAACAGTAAAGGAAGAGAAAAAGGAGAAGATGAAACAGAAGAGAAGAGGAGAACATAGGACATATTACACCACATATTAAAACAGCAAAAAAAAAAAACCTTCTGACCAAGGTCAATAAATAACAGTTTTATACTTAAGATCATTTAGCAGGTTTTCTGAATGCGCCCTCTAAAATGTGGATATCATTTACTTGGACTTCAGTAAGGCATCTGATAAAATAGATCACAGCCTACTCCTCGGTAAGATAGAAAAATGTGGGTCAGACAGCATCACCACCAGATGGCTCCGTAGCTGGCTGACCGGCCGTACTCAGCGACTGGTCCTCAATGGAACCGCATCTCCATGGAGGGGAGTGTGTAGTGGGGTGCCCCAGGGCTCTGTTCTGGGCCCAGGGCTCTTCAACATCTTCATCAACGATCCGGACGAGGGGATAGATGGGGAACTCATGAGATTTGCAGAGGACACCAAGCTGGCAGGAACAGCCAACCCTCCAGAAGACAGGCTTAGGATACAAGAGGATCTGGACAGACTTGAACACTGGGCGCTATCCAACAAAATGAAATTCAAGGGTGAAAAAAGTAAGGTTCTACATTTAGGCAAGAAAAACCAAATGTACAGGTATAGTATAGGGGGTACCTTGCTCAATAGTAGTAACTGTGAGAGGGACCTCGGAGTCCTAGTGGACAATCCCTTAAATAGGAGCCAGCCGTGGGCTGCAGCTGCCAAAAAAGCCAACACAGTGCTAGGCTGCATTAACAGAGGGATAGAATTAAGATCTATCTATTAAGATGGAGTGTTAATACCACTTTACAAGGCCTTGGTAAGGCCACACTTGGAATACTGCATCCAGATGTAAAAAAAGATGTTGAGACTCTGGAAAGAGTGCAGAAAAGATCAACAAAGATGATCAGGGGACTGAAAGCTAAAACACATAAGGAACGGTTGCTGGAATTTGGAATATCTAGTTTATGAAGAGAAGGACCAGGGGGGGATATGAGACCTGTGTTCCAGTATCTCAGGGGCTGCCCCAAAGAAGAGGGAGTCAAGCTATTCTCCAAAGCACTTGAAGGCAGGACAAGAAGCAACGGGTGGAAACTAACCAAGGAGAGAAGCAACCTAGAACTAAGGAGAAACTTCCTGACGGTGAGAACAATTAACCAGTGGAACAACCTGCCTCCAGAAGCGGTGAATGCTCCAACACTGGAAGTTTTTAAGAAGAGACTGGACAGCCATTTGTCTGAAATGGTATAGGGTTTCCTGCATGAGCAGGGGGTTGGACTAGATGACCTTCCAAGGTCCCTTATTATTATTATTAAAAATTATCTCGGGCCTGCAAGCATGGTTGTGTGAATACAGCCACGGTGTTCATTCCACACACCCTCTGTCAACTTCTGGCATTTCTCTTTGCAAGACAGAGTGGAAAAAATATATATATATACCCAGGCATGACAGTTTATCCCAACAATTCTTGCTGCATGGGAAAAAAATAAATCTTGGAATGTTCCAAAGAGAATGAATGTCAGTTTGGGCTGAATTTTGCATTCACATCATCCTTGGGCTGAAATGCAGCGTGTTGCTCTCCAGCATAAAAAAAAAAGAAAGAAAAATGACAAAGGAGGAACAGCAGGTCCAAAAAGAGAACCCTACAAGGATGGGAAAGCTTCCCCAATTTTAATCTGGGGAAAAAAATGACCACTGAACGTCAAGATGAGGTCTACAACTTTGGCCGAGACCATAGGAACGTCCATCAAGATTGGAGATTGCAACAAAGAGAAGATGGAAACAGTTGGAAGATTCTTTATGAAGATAGATGACCCTCCATCAAATATCCAGCCAGGAAACCATCATCTTTTCTGGATCCTCTTCCCACAGACGTAGGGCCTTTGTTTTGTTTTGTTTTTCATGTTGTGCCAATTGCGCATTTGAACTCTATAACCTCTTGAGAAATACATGCGATTCTGGAGGGTTTTCTCCGTGGTTGAGTTTAACACGTTCCTTACCCTGCTTTGAATCCGCACAAAAGTAGATTTAGTTGGCCATCGGGGTTCCTGCATTGAGCACACGTTGGGCTAAATCAGTGTTGGCCAAACTTGGAAACTTGAAGAGGGGTGGACTTCAACTCCCAGAATTCCCCAGCCAGCTGTGCTGGCTGGGGAATCCTGGGAGTTGAAGTCCACCCCTCTTAAATTTGGAAAACACTGGGCAAAGTGACCTAGGAGGTTTTTTCCCAACGTTTACTTTCTCTGTTTCTGTAAGAGAACATTCCAAAGACACCTAATTGCTATTTTCAAAACTGGTCATTTAGACAAAGGAGCAGAATTATTCAGAAGCTGGCAAGACAATCAGTCGGGAACGAGTTCAGGTTCACCCATCTGTGGGTGCCTACAGGTGATAAAATGGCCTCTTTTGTCCGAGGTTTTGTAAAATGCTAAAAATACGGCTATTTTTCCAGGCAAGGAAATCAGAGTTTAATTGGGCCTGGGAGATGGATAATCCGTTTGTAAATAATTGTTGCCGTCCTCAGTTGCCATGATGAAGATTTATTACGATATTTATTTATTTATTACTTTTGAGAGCGGGCCACTAAATTTCATTTTTGATGTGTGCCGTTGCGCCCACGGTAAAAAAATGACAATAAAGGTTATCTTATCTTATTTCATTGTAGCTGAGTTTTTTAATCCCAAATTAACCAGACCAGAGTTGCTGCAGAAATGGATTAAATCGAAGGAAGGAAGGAAGGAAGGAAGGAAGGAAGGAAGGAAGGAAGGAAGGAAGGAAGGAAGGAAGGAAGGAAGGAAGGAAGGAAGGAAGGAAGGAAGGAAGGAAGGAAGGAAGGAATTGGTATTGGCCCAAAGTCACCCAGCTGGCTTTCATGCCTAAGGCGGGACTAGAACTCACTGTCTCCTGCTGATTGGCCCAAAGTCACCCAGCTGGCTTTCATGCCTAAGGCAGGACTAGAACTCACTGTCTCCTGCTGATTGGCCCAAAGTCACCCAGCTGGCTTTCATGCCTAAGGCGGGACTAGAACTCACTGTCTCCTGCTGATTGGCCCAAAGTCACCCAGCTGGCTTTCATGCCTAAGGCGGGACTAGAACTCACTGTCTCCTGCTGATTGGCCCAAAGTCACCCAGCTGGCTTTCATGCCTAAGGCGGGACTAGAACTCACTGTCTCCTGCTGATTGGCCCAAAGTCACCCAGCCAGCTTTCATGCCTAAGGCGGGACTAGAACTCACTGTCTCCTGCTGATTGGCCCAAAGTCACCCAGCCGGCTTTCATGCCTAAGGCGGGACTAGAACTCACTGTCTCCTGGTGATTGGCCCAAAGTCACCCAGCCGGCTTTCATGCCTAAAGCGGGACTAGAACTCCCTGTCTCCTGGTGATTGGCCCAAAGTCACCCAGCCGGCTTTCATGCCTAAAGCGGGACTAGAACTCACAGCCACCTGGTGATTGGCCCAAAGTCACCCAGCCGGCTTTCATGCCTAAGGCGGGACTAGAACTCACTGTCTCCTGGTGATTGGCCCAAAGTCACCCAGCCAGCTTCAATCCCTAAGGGGGGGACTAGAATTCCCACTCTCCTAGTGATTGGCCCAAAGTCACCCAGCCGGCTTTCATGCTTAAGGTGGGACTAGAACTCACCGTCTCCTGGTTTCCGGCCTGGTGCCCTCACCGCTAGATGGGCACTCTGTGCAATTCCTTGCATTGGGGACAAAAAGAACCGTTGCTTTAAACTGCACAGGCACTTTGCAAGGTGGCAAGAAATGCGATTATTTCCTCCTCACAGCCCTGCTTTGTCCATTACATGCCACGTTAAATCATCCCTGCCCTTTTCCTACGGAGCTTTGAAGGGGAAGGCGGTACGAGGCACCTGAATAAAATTTGTGAGTCGGGAAAATGCTCCCAAGTGCCTCTTAGTGTTGGGCCCGAAAGACTTAACGTGACTCTCCTTCCACCTTCGACGAAGTTTCGAATGCCTGAGCTACACAATGCCACAGCCCGTTTGTGATACGGGTAGTCCTCGACCTTATGACCACAATCGCAATCCGTTGCTAAACAAAACCCTTGTTAAGTGAGCTTGGCCCCATCATCTCACGACCTTTCTTGCCGAAGTTGTTAAGTGAAGGGCTGTCCTGGTTAAATTAAGCACACACGGTTGTTAAATGAATCGGGCATCCCCCCCCCATTGGCTTTGCTGGTCAGAAGCTCACAAAAGGAGATCACACGGCCCTGGGGCACCGCAAGCGTCGTAAATTGTCTCACATTTAGGACGGTCGCAGTGTCCCGGGCTCACGGGACGCTCTTTGGCGAACTTCTGACAAGCAAAGTCAATGGGGCAGCTGGATTCCTTTAACAACCAAGTTACTAATTTAACAACGATTCATTTAACAAGGAAGGTGGCAAAATGGGGCAAAACTCTTAGCAAAGTGAATTTGGGGCTGAATTGTTGTCGTAAGCCGAGGACTAAGTTTGGTCTGTTAAGGACATTTCCAGCACCTATAAAACATGAATCCTATAGGTCAGGGGTAGGCAACCTTGGCTCTTTTATGACTCGTGGACTTCAACTCCCAGAATTCCTGAGCCAGCCATGCTGAGGGGAAAGGGAGAGGTTTCCAAGCTGAGCCATGTTGGCTCAGGAATTCTGGGAGTTGAAGTCCACGAGTCAGAAAAGAGCCAAGGTTGCCTACTCCTGCTATAGGCCAAAATTGGCTGTCGTATCGACATTCCCTTAAATATTTAAAATGGTTCCAAACTCAGGCAGTGTGTATGGTTCATTAGCTCTCCGGATGAGTTTTCCATCTTTTAATTTCATGGTTCTGTTGAGGGCAGACCTGTTTGCAAGACGTAGGGCACCTCAAAACGGGGTGGGATTTTGTCTGCATCTTCGTGGCTGCCATTTTGACTTTTCTGACCATCCCCTGGTTTGGCAGATTCTGACAAGAATTTGCTGGAAAGGTTTGGTCTAGTAGTTAAGAAACCAAAGGCGGTGAGTTCTAATCTTCCCTCAGATATGAAAGCTACTTGGGTGACTTTGGGCCATTCACCCAGGTGATGGTGAGCTCTAGTCCTGCCTTAGGCATGAAAGCTGGCTAGCCAACCTTGACCCAATCACTAGGAGACAGTGAGTTCTAGTCCCGCCTTAGCCATGAAAGCCCGCTGAGTGACTCTGGGCCAATCACCAGGAGATGGTGAGTTCTAGTCCTGCCTTAGCCATGAAAGCCCGCTGAGTGACTCTGGGCCAATCACCAGGAGACAGTGAGTTCTAGTCCCGCCTTAGCCATGAAAGCCCGCTGAGTGACTCTGGGCCAATCACCAGGAGACGGTGAGTTCTAGTCCTGCCTTAGCCATGAAAGCCCGCTGAGTGACTCTGGGCCAATCACCAGGAGACAGTGAGTTCTAGTCCCGCCTTAGCCATGAAAGCCCGCTGAGTGACTCTGGGCCAATCACCAGGAGACGGTGAGTTCTAGTCCTGCCTTAGCCATGAAAGCCCGCTGAGTGACTCTGGGCCAATCACCAGGAGACAGCGAGTTCTAGTCCTGCCTTAGTCCCTAGATTAAACTGCTGATGTTCACATCTCAATGCCCTGAAATCAAACAGCTGGAAAAATTTGTGATCGACTGCAGGTAGACCCTGTGGATGTCTTTTGTTCCCTTCCAATCATTTATCAAGTTGTCAGGTAATTTGTTTCCAAACCCAGGATCCAATCTTGGCTGTCAGCAAGGCCCACTTCTCCAAATCCTGGAGATTGTAACTGTGACAGCCGTTGTGAAATGCTTTTGAAGGCTTTGTGTGTTGTGCCAACTGCAGCTTCTCTCCGATGGAGTCACTGATCTAGCTTCACACACAACACAGGTATGGCCACAATTAAGACCAAAATGTATGTTGCTAAGTGAAACAATTGTTAAGTGAGTTTGTCCCCGTTTTACAACCTTCCTTGCCAAAGTCGTTAAGTGAATCACTCCAGTTGTTAAGTTAGTCGCACGGTTGTTAAGCGAACCAGTCACTTTGCTTGTCAGAAGGCCGCAAAACGAGATCCCTTGTCCCCCCCGGGGAAGCTGCGACCGTCTTAAATATGGACCCCATTGCCAAGTGTCTCCATTTTGATCACGTGACCAAGGGGAAATGCTGCAATGGTCGTAAGTGTGAAAAACGGTCATAAGTCACTCTTTTCAGTGGCATTGAAACGACGTGATTGGTACAAAAGACATGTTTGGTAAAAAAAAAAAAAAAACAGAAAATTTTGGATATTGGGGACTAATGAACCAGCAACCGGGCAAAAGTCATGGGACAATTGCTGCGAGAGTAGGATTATACGCGCAGAAGTGGAAGGATTCGACAATACGCACAGCGGAGGGAGATTTTCATAAAGTGGATGGAACTTATGGAGAGGGCTAAATTAATTTCTTTATTCAGAGGAAAAACTACCTGAATGGCTGACTGGAAACCCCCTTTTATGGCCTTTTTTCCCATGAAATGGGGAAAAAGAATGCACTTACAATTTGTGCTTTGGAGGATTAGAAACAAGTGTAATAGTAGACAAAATGGGATTTTTTTGTAATCATAGAGCAGGAGATAATTTTGTGATTGTATTAATATTTGCCGCTATGGCAATTGGAAGCGATTTATTCTTCTATTTATTTTTCTTTTTACACTTTTGCTCCTTCCTCCCTCCCTTCCTCCCTCCTTCCCCCTTTGCTTTCTTCTCTCTTCTTTCTCTTCATTCCTTCATCCTTCCCTTCTTCTCATTCCCATTGCCTTTCTTCCTTTTTTCTTCTTTCCCCCTTTCTTCCTTCCTTCCTTTCTCCCTCCTTTGCTTTCTTCTTTTTCTTCATTCTTTCCTCCTTCCCTTCTTCTCATTCCTATCTCCTGCGTTCCTTCTTTCCTTCCTTCCTTCTTTTTCCTTCCTTCCTCCCATGTTTTTTTCTTCTTTCCCTTCCTTCCTTTCTCCCTCGCTTTTTTCTTTCTCTTCCTTCTTCCTTCCTTCCTTCCTCCCTCTCCCTCTCCCTTATTTCTTCTTTCTGTCTTTTTCCCATTTTCTTTCCATCCATCCATCCACTCATCCATCGGTTTTAGTTTCATTTCATGTTCTTTGTAAAACTTTTCATAAACAAATTAGACAGACAGACAAAGACAGGCCGTCAGCACGTCCTCCAGCCTTGGCCTTTCTCCGGATCTTTCTCTTTCTCTCTTCCCCTGCTTTCCTGATCAGCCGGCCATTTGGATGCTGGGATTATCCTCCTTCGCCCCTCGCTCTTTCCCGAGCAGAAACATCTGCTCCATCCTTCCAACCAGGAGCACAGTCAGGTCTCCTATCTCCCTGTTCCAGGAGGATTTGGCAGAAGGGAAATTGTTGGAATTAACAAAAAGGAAAAAACAACAACAAAGCCTCTGTTGCTAACAAGCAACGGCTGGCGGGGAGGCCTGTGCATAATCTGGGCTCCCTTCCCTGCAGAAAATCTGGAAAGAACCCAGGAAGCGGTTTGTCTCCATTGCAAAAGGACAAGAGGGGTAATTTTCAAGTCCGATTGGTACCAGACACCTCTCCGGGTCAATCCCCAGATCCAGATCAGAGAAGCTGCTCGGTTCAGCTAGCAAACAAACAAACTAGAGCTTGATGGGTGTTTATTTATCAGTCGATAAACAGAGTTCAGCAAACATCAATCCACACGGTGAACGGGACCCAGAGGGGGGAAAAAGAGAGACAGAGAAGAGGAAAGAGATCAAATGGTGACGAACTGTAATATCCACAACTCGCATTATAGGCGGTCCTCCCCTTATGACCAAAATTCAGCCCAAAATTTGCATTGCTAAGTGAGACAGCGCTGTGCCCCATTGGATGACCTTTCTCGCCACAGCTGTTAAATGAATCACTAAGACAGGGGTAGGCAAACTTGGCTCTTTTATGACTGGTGGACTTCAACTCCCAGAATTCCTGAGCCAGCATGGAGGAACTATGGCCCCTTCATGACTCGTGGACTTCAACTCCCAGAATTCCCTGAGCATGGCTCAGCTTGGAAACCTCTCCCTTTCTCCTCAGCATGGCTGGCTCAGGAATTCTGAGAGTTGAAGTCCATGACTCATAAAGCGGCCTAGGCCTAGGGCAAGAGTAGGCAACCTTGGCTCTTTTATGACTGGTGGACTTCAACTCCCAGAATTCCTGAGCCAGCATGCGGGAACTATGGCCCCTTCATGACTGGTGGACTTCAACTCCCAGAATTCCTCAGCCAGCATGGGGGAACTATGGCCCCTTCATGACTTGAGGACTTCAACTCCCAGAATTCCTCAGCCAGCATGGGGGAACTATGGCCCCTTCATGACTTGAGGACTTCAACTCCCAGAATTCCTCAGCCAGCATGGGGAAACTGTAGCCCCTTCATGACTCATGGACTTCAACTCCCAGAATTCCTCAGCCAGCATGGGGGAACTATGGCCCCTTCATGACTCGCGGACTTCAACTCCCAGAATTCCTGAGCCAGCATGCGGGAACTATGGCCCCTTCATGACTAGTGGACTTCAACTCCCAGAATTCCTGAGCCAACATGGGGGAATTATAGCCCCTTCATGACTTGAGGACGTCAACTCCCAGAATTCCTCAGCCAGCATGGGGAAACTGTAGCCCCTTCATGACTCATGGACTTCAACTCCCAGAATTCCTGAGCCAACATGGGGGAATTATAGCCCCTTCATGACTCGAGGACTTCAACTCCCAGAATTCCTGAGCCAGCATGCGGGAACTATGGCCCCTTCATGACTGGTGGACTTCAACTCCCAGAATTCCTGAGCCAGCATGGCTCCGCTTGGAAACCTCTCTTTCCCCTCAGCATGGCTGGCTCAGGAATTCTGGGAGTTGAAGTCCACAAGTCATGAAGGGGCCAAGGTTGCCTACTCCTGGCCTACACCATTTCAGACAAATGGCTGTCCAGTCTCTTCTTAAAAATCTCCAGTTGTAAAATCGAATCGGTCACAGGACTGAGTCGATTTTACAATGTCTTTGTGGCCACGGTTAACAACTTGTGGCAATTGTAGCTTTAGGACCATTAGGACTTCTGACTCTTGATAACGGCAGTCTCCATGATCGTCGTAATTTGAGGACTGACTACCTGGATTTCATGTGGGTGTGCTTGGAGGGAATAAAAATAAGAACTCTCCCGTTGATGTTAAGGGAATATTTTCATTTAGTTTTATTTGGCCTGACTTGCAGGAAATTGCTTAACTAGGTTCCACCAAGGCATATAACTGTCTAGTTGTGTGGCATTCACCCGCCAGGCAATTAAAGATATTGCACAAGATCTACCTGGGAATTGAGTGAATTAAGCAAATAAGGTAACAGGCACTAATGGGAAGATATCAAGTCTGTTTAATAACAGACTTGATATTTTGCTATGAGCGCCTGTTACCTTATTTGCTTAATACGTGCAATTTCCAGTTAGATCTTGTGCAATACCCGGAATAACAAATTCCGGATAACTAATATTTGAAAACCACAGTAGGGTTGTCAAGGATGGCAAACAGGGAGTGCAAATAAACACAACATTTAAAAAGGTGATTTGCCAAATGAGGAATTAGTGAACCACCCAAATTGCCGCGATCTGGAGAGACACTCCGCTTTACCAGTTAAAAAGCAAATGGCTTCGTCTGCAGAGCGGGCTAACCTTGGTTAACACTAACCCTGGTTGGTTTTAGATGGGGAGGGGGCTTCAAAGAGAGGAGCAACCTGGAATTAAGGAGAAACTTCCTGACAGAGAAAACAATTAACCAGTGGAACAGCTTGCCACCAGAAATCGTGGGTGCTCCATCACTGGAGATTTCTAAGAAGAGACTAGATAGTCATCTGTTTGAGATGGTACAGGTTGTCCTGCTTGAGCAGGGGGCTGGACTAGAAGACCTCCAAGGTCCCTTCCAACTATTCTATTCTATTCTATTCTATTCTATTCTATTCTATTCTATTCTATTCTATTCTATTCCATTCCATTCTATCCTCTTCTCTTCTCTACTGGACAATTCAGCTAGTCCCCCACTTATAACGGTTTGTATAGCGACCATCCAAAGTTACAATGGCACTGAAATAGTGACTTATGAGCGTTTTTCACACGTTGCAGCCCTCCTGGTCACGTGATTAAAATTCAGCCACTTGATAATGGTTTGCAGTGTCCCGGGAGGAGGGTCATGTGACCAACTTTTGCGTCCTGCTGACAGGCAAGGTCAATGGCGGAAGCAGGGTTCACTTAACAACCGTTGTTGCTAACTGAACAATTGCCATGATTCACTTAACAGCTGTGGCAAGAAAGGTCGTAAAATGGGGGGGGGGGAAATTCACTTAACAATGCTTATCAGCCGAAATTTTGGGCTCAATTGTGGTCATATCTTGAGGAGTTGCCTGCCTGGCACAATATACAGATAGTGCTCAACCACTTGTTTAGCAACCATTCGAAGTTACAACAGCACTGAAAACAGTAATAATAATGATAATAAAGTTGAAAGGGGCCTCGGAGGTCATCTAGTCCAACCCCCTGCTCAGGCAGGAAACCCTAAACCATTTCAGACAAAGGACTGTCCAGTCTCTTCTTAAAAACTTCCAGTGTTGGAACATTCACCGCTTCTGGAGGCAGGTTGTTCCCCTGGTTAATTGTTCTGACTGTCAAGAAGTTTCTCCTTAACTCCAGGTTGCTTCTCTCCTTGATTGGTTTCCATCCATTGCTTCTTGTCCGGCCTTCAGGTGCTTTGGAGAATAGCTTGACTCCCTCTTCTTTGGGGCAGCCCCTGAGATATTGGAACACTGCTATCATGTCCCCCCCTCGTCCTTCTCTTCATTAAAGTAGATGTTTGGAAGGGATCTTGTAAGGTCTTCTAGTCCAACCTCCTGCTCAAGCAGGAACCCTACACCATTCCAGACAAATGGCTGTCCAATCTTTTTCTCAAAAACCCCCAGTGACGTTGTAACTAGTCACTCACAGGTCGGCTACAATATTCCCAGCAACTGCAATTTTTCAGGGAAGCATTACAAGAAAGAAAAGAAAACCACTTTTTTTCCTTTTTTTTTTTTTTGTCTCTAGTGATTCTCCATAATTTTGGCAGCCAAGGGATGACATAGATCACACTTAAAACCTTCCCTGGCTTTTCGGAGAAGTAATAAAAATGTGGGGATTTTTTTTTTTCAGCCAGCCATACTGTAGAAACAACAGCAGACTTTAGGAGAAACCCTACTAGTCTACAATCTCTTACAATACTTAGACAACACAATATCAACAGTACAGATCTTCAAGTTTCTGGGTTCTAGAATATCTCCAGATTAAAATGGACACCTAATCTCAAAAAATGTCATCAAAAAAGCACAACGAAGACTGTTCTTCCGGCACCAACTAGAAAGCTCAGACTGCCCGAGGAGTCTGCTGATACAGTTCTACAAAGGAACTACTGAGTGTGCAATATGCACCTCTATAACTGTCTGGTTTGGATCTGCAACTAAACAAGACAGACGCAGACTTCAACGGATAGTTAGGACTGCAGAAAAAACAGTTGCAACCAGCCTGCCTTCCACTAAGAGAGAAGGGTATGAAAATATCCCTCACATCCTGGACATAAAGGTTCTACGTTTAGGCATGAAAAACCAAATGCACAGGTATAGTATAGGTAGTACTTTGCTCAATAGTAGCAACTGTGAGAGGGATCTGAGAGTCCTTATCACTTAGATATGAGCCAGCCGTGTGCTGCAGCTGCCAAAAAAGCCAACACAGTGCTGGGCTGCATCAACAGAGGGATAGAATCAAGATCATGTGAAGGGTTAATACCACTTTACTGGGCCTTGGTAAGGCCACACTTGGAATACTGCATCCAGTTTTGGTCACCACGATGTAAAAAAGTTGAGACTCTAGAAAGAGCACAGAGAAGAGCAACAAAGATGATTAGGGGACTGGAGGCTAAAACATATAAGGAACGGTGGCTGGAATTGGGTATGTCCAGTTTAATGAAGAGAAGGATGAGGAGGGACATGATAGCAGTCTTCCAGTATCTCAGGGGCTGCCCCAAAGAAGAGGGAGTCAAGCTCTTCTCCAAAGCCCCTGAAGGCAGGACAAGAAGCAACGGATGGAAACTAACCAAGGAGAGAAGCAACCTGGAACTAAGGAGAAACTTCCTGACAGGGAGAACAATTAACCAGTGGAACCACCTGCCTCCAGAAGCTGTGAATGCTCCAACACTGGAAGTTTTTAAGTAGAGACTGGACAGCCATTTGTCTGAAATAGTATAGGATTTTCTGCCTGAGCAGGGGGTTGGACTAGATGACCTCCAAGGTACTTTCCAACATTATTATTATTATGGATCATCACACAGTCAGCCAGATGTTCAAACTGAATTTGGCATTTTGTCTACCTATCGAGTCCTTACCCAGGACCTGGGATAGGCAGATGTGGATGTTTGATGGTATTACAGATATCGTCGCAGGATGGAAGCAGTTCCTAGTAAGGCCGCCTTTTGCAATTGACTAATAGCGAATTTGTCAATGCCAATGGTGTTCAAGTTGTGCTCCAGTTGTTTTGGGATTGCACCCAAGGAGCCTATTTTTATTATTATTATTATTACTATTATTATTATTATTATTATTAGGTTATAAATCAAGGACTACATATATTTAAATCAGCACTTTTTTGAATGGCCTGTTAAAACTTCGAAAACCTGGCAATATTTACAACAGTTGGAAATTCTCTCTCAGGGTAGCCAAGAGTCTCTCTCAAGGCCAGTAAATGCTCGGCTTTGAATTATTGCCTTTCTTGGAGATTTTTCTGCAGCTTCTCACTTCTCAGCTCATGAAATTTTACAGGGCACGGCCCGCCCACTTTCAACGCTGTTTTTTAGATCTTTTAAGAAAAGAAAAAGCTGAAACGTAGGAAGCATTCAGATCTTAAGCTTTCGCAAGCGACCGCTGAAGCGTGGAATATAAAATCCAAAATAAATTGCCAAGAACGGCAACTAAGATGATTGACGGCCTGGAGACAAAAACATATGAAGAACGGCTGTGGGGCTTGGGTTTGGCTAGTCTAAAGAAAAGAAGAAATGGGAGTGACATGATAGCAGTGTTCCAGTATTTGAGGGGCTGCCACAAAGAAGAGGGGGTCAATTTATTCTCCAAAGCACCAGAAGGCAGGACAAAAAACAATGGATGAAAACTGATCAAGGAGAGAAGCAACCTAGGATTAAGGAGAAACTTCCTAACAGCGAGGACAATTAACCAGTGGAACAGCTTGCCACCAGAAATTGTGGGTGCTCCATCGCTGGATGTTTTCAAGAAGAGACTGAACAACCATTTGTCTGAAATGCTTGAGCAGGGGGGTTGGATTAGAAGACCTCCAAGGTCCCTTCCAGCTCTATTCTGATTGAAATCCTTGTTATTCCGTTAGCATTTTAACGATCAGTACATTGCAACGCACCCCATAAATCAGGCTTGCTTCCTGATCGGTATTTGAGGGCTCAGAATAAAATTGCTAGTTTTTTTAAAAAAAACAAAATGAACAAAGGAAGAAATCAGACTTTGATGGAGTTGTCAAAAGCATTTTTTTAAAAAAGAGGCATACAGTCAAAGATGAGCTAGTTTCTGCTTGGTCTGTCAGATTGCACAGTGCAACACATACAGATTAGATTTTAGATTCAGAATACGAGCTGGAAGGGATCTTCTGACTTCACAACAGCTAAAACGTTCCATAAATATGAATATTGACTGATTGCTAATATATATATATTCCCCCATGCAAAGCCTAGGCCAGGGGTAGGCAACCATGGCTCTTTTATGACTGGTGGACTTCAATTCCCAGAATTCCTCAGCCAGCATGGGGGAACTATGGCCCCTTCATGACTCGTGGACTTCAACTCCCAGAACTCCTCAGCCAGCATGGGGGAACTGTGGCCCCTTCATGACTCGTGGACTTCAACTCCCAGAATTCCTCAGCCAGCGTGGGGGAACTATGGCCTCCTCATGACTTGCGGACTTTAACTCCCAAAATTCCTGAGCCAGCCTGGCTCAGCTTGGAAACTTCTCTCTTTCCCCTCAACATGGCTGGCTCAGGAATTCTGGGAGTTGAAGTCCACGAGTCAAAAAAGAGCCCAGGTGGCCTACCCCTGGCCTAGGCGATGGGTGAGGTGCAGATTGAGTTCTTTCCCTTTGTACATCAATCACCAGGGGCAGCTTCTGTTTCTTAGCTGGGGAATTACACAGGAGAGGAACGAGCTGCAATCGGATCTAATTAAGGAGTAGGAAGAAATTATTCAGAAATAAGACGGTCACGGTGATGAAAATCTGCAGTTTTTCATTCATCCTGAATCTTACGCTAATCACTATTGTTGCATAACCTGAATACATTAGGTGTCCTTAGTCTGAAGAGCTCCCTCGTCTACCATAACCTCCGATCAGGAAGATAACAAAGAAAAAGAATTAAAATCTAGAAGTCATCGTCCGTTTGCAGCAGAGGTGGGGGAAAAAATCTCATTTAAATGATGATATAGACAAATAGATGATATAGACAGACAGACACAGATAGATGATATAGACAGATAAAAACATGATAAATGGATATATATAGAACGATAGATACATGATAAAGACACAATAGATGGATAGATATAGATAACAGATAGATGTTAAAAACATGATGGATAGATATAAAGACATGATAAATGAATAGATATGGAGAGATAATAGACATGATAGATAGATGTTAAAAACATGATGGATAGATATAAGACATGATAGATGGATAGATATAGATGATAAAGACATGATACATAGATAGATAGATAGATAGATAGATAGATAGATAGATAGATAGATAGATAGGCAGGTAGATAGGTGGGTGGGTGGGTATGATAAAGACAAGATAGATAGATAGATAGATAGATAGATAGATAGATAGATAGATAGATAGATAGATAGATAGATAGATAGATAGATAGATGGATATGATAAAGATATGATAGATGATAGATAGATAGATAGATGATGGATGGATATGATAGATAGATAGATGGATATGATAAAAACATGCTAGATAGATAGGTAGGTAGGTAGTTAGGTAGATAGGTAGGTGAGTGGGTGGATATGATAAATACATGCTAGATGGAGATAGATAGATAGATAGATAGATAGATAGATAGATAGATAGATAGATAGATAGATAGATAGATAGATAGATAATGATAAAGACATGCTAGATGGATAGATGGGTAGGTAGGTAGATAGCACCTTTGTTTGAATTATCTCCTTTGCTCATGAGTCCACCCTCCTCTTTTAAGACAAATTACCAACGTTCTATATAATTTTCTCAGATTCTTTGGAGGAGAAGCAGGACCAGACACCTTTCAAACCACGTGACAGGCCTTTCCAATAGGCACCACAGAAAACACAGTCACCCCATAAAGGAAAAACTTTCCAGAACTGATGGGGTCAGCCAAGAAGAGTCACAATGCTGAGCTGCAACCGGCGTTAGGCTCTTCTATTCTGGTCTTAATATTTCGCATTATTCTTTTTTTTTTTGTATTGAAAATCCAGTGAGGAGGATTGCAATTCCTTCTGAAGTGAGGAAATGAAAACCCACTCAAGACTGGCAGAATCACAAGGTCCTTCTTTTTCTCTCTTTTTTCCCCTTCCTTTCTGTTGTGTGTGTGGAAAGCTGCTAACTCATTACCGATCTCGTGAATGCAAGCAACCTCTGATCTACAATTATGTTATCTTTTAAAAAATAATAATGCTGAAATTCCCTCTGGTTCTGCAATTGTACTACCTCAGAAACAGGAACAACCGCTGGGGTCTCATAACAATGAGGATGCTAAAAGAGTGGTGAGAAACTCGTTTTAACATTTTGAGAAGAGTGGTAATATTGAGGCTTGTAGCTAGGACCTGCAGCCCCCCTCCTAGTGAGGCCACACCTGGAATACTGCAGCCAATTTTGGTCACCATTATCACCAAAAAGTTGTCAAAACCTTGGAAAAAGTTCAGAGAAGAGCAACTAAGATGATCCAAGGCCTGGAGACCAAAACATATGAAGAACGGCTGCGGGATTTGGGTTTGGCTGGTCTAAAGAAAAGAAGAAGTTGGGGAGACATGATAGCAGCATTCTAGTATTTGAGGGGCTGCCACAAAGAAGAGGGGGTCAACTTATTCTCCAAAGCACCAGAGGGAAGGACGAGAAACAATAGTTGGAAACTGACCAAAGAGAAAATTAAGGAGAAACTTCCTAACAGTGAGGACAATTAACCAGTGGAACAGCTTGCCTCTAGAAATCGTGGGCACTCCATCACTGGAGATTGCTAAGAAGAGACTGGACTTGTCTGAGGTGGTATAGGTTCTCCTGCTTGAGTAGGGGGCTGGACTAGAAGACCTCCAAGGTCCCTTCCAGCTCTATTCTATTCTATTCTATTCTATTCTATTCTATTCTATTCTATTCTATGTCCTGTTCTAATTCTATTCTATTCCTTTATTCTATTCCTATTCCTATTCTATTCTATTCCTTTATTCTATTCTATTCTATTCCTTTATTCTATTCCTATTCAATTCTATTCCTCTATTCTATTCTATTCTATTCTATTCTATTCTATTCTATTCTATTCTATTCTATTCTATTCCTTTATTCTATTCCTATTCTATTCTATTCCTCTATTCTATTCTATTCTATTCTATTCTATTCTATTCTATTCTATTCTATTCTATTCTATTCTATTCCTTTATTCTATTCCTATTCTATTCTATTCTATTCTATTCTATTCTATTCTATTCTATTCTATTCTATTCTATTCTATTCTATTCTATTCTATTCTATTCTATTCCTTTATTCTATTCCT
Source organism: Crotalus adamanteus (assembly GCA_039797435.1). NCBI lineage: Eukaryota > Metazoa > Chordata > Lepidosauria > Squamata > Viperidae > Crotalus > Crotalus adamanteus. The sequence continues at coordinate 102,253,083 of CM077922.1, read as the reverse complement.
ATTCTATTCTATTCCTTTATTCTATTCTATTCCTATTCAATTCTATTCTATTCTATTCCTTTTGGAGACAGATGGATCTCACAAGCTGTAAAGAGTATCAAGCTTTGTTTTCAATCTGGAAAGAGAATAGGTAGCAACCCCTTTTAACAATTAACAGTCACCTGCAAAATATTTAAGGGTGAAGATAATAATATAAGAGCGACAGGTAGCCCTCAACGCAGGGCCACAGTTGAGCCTGAATTCTCTGTTGCTAAGTAAAACACACGTTAAGTGAATTTTGCCCCATTTTATCACCTTCCTTGCCACGAATCCCTGCTGTTTTTAAATTAGGAACACGGTTGTTAAATGAATCTGACTTCCCCATTGACGCTGCTTGTCAGAAGGCTGCAAAACGGGACTGTGTGACCCTGGGGGACACTGCGACCGTCATAAATACGAGTCAGCTGCCAAGGGTCTGAATTTTTATCCGGTGACCACGAGGATGCCGCAACCACGAGGTGGGTAAGTGTGAAAAACGGTCCTAAGTCACTTTTTTTCCAGTGCCATTGTAATTTTGAACGGTCACTAAATGAAAAGGGTGTGAGTCGAGGGCTCCCCGTAAAGGAAGAACGACACAATTTTCACACGAATGGGTCCTTTATTCGGTATGCGATGCCAGCCATCTTCTCTGACTTTGGGAATCGTAATAAGCCAAAGTATCAGGATTCTGTCCTTCCCTCCCCCTTCAAGTGTTTACATTCTCTTGTGCGTGTTCCCGCGTCACCTTGAATTCAGTTAAGGAGTCACACAATTGCGTTCACACAAACTGCCGTGCTTAGTTAGTTTAAAGCTTGTTACCGGCCTAGCTGCTCTATCTATTCGGTTCGTCGTGGATGGGTGCAATTTATAGAGCGAAAACTTCCCTCCAGAAGTTGTGCGTCCTCCATCACTGGAGGCTTTTAAGAAGAGATTGGACAACCCTTTGTTTGAAATGGTATGTAGCAGTGGTGGCGAACCTATGGCATGTGTGCCAGAGGGGGGGACTCAGAGCCCTCTCTGTGGGCACGTGCGCCTCGCTCTTTGGCTAAGTTTTCGCAACCCCTTCCTAGCCAAAGCAAACCTCCAGAGCGAGCGCGCTGTTTTCAGCTTTGAATTATATCAAACCTGACACCAGAAACAAGACGAACAGATGACCGGAGTGCTGCGTGTGTTACTCTCAAACTTACAAAGTATGAGCCAAGGTTAGGCAAATGATCAGCAGGCATACAACAGCAAAAATCACATTAATTGTTCGAAAGCGTGCCAAACGCAAACGGTTTACCTTTCCGTAAAAAGCTGTTTGTATCACTGAAAGATTTGTTATTTGTTTTTTCTTTTAAGACAAAAGAAGTTAAGGTACGAGTTGTTTTTTTTCCCCTAAACTAAAACCTCGGTATTCAGATTAAATTGCCGTGTTGGCACTTTGCGATAAAGAAGTGGGTTTGGGGTTGCAGTTTGGGCACTCGGTCTCTCAAAGGTTCGCCATCACTGGTATATAGGGGTCTCCTGCCTGAACGAGGGGGTTGGACTAGAAGACCTCCAGGGTCCCTTCCAACTCTGTTATTCTGTACAGTTAAGTCCTTGGCTTACGACTGCTGCCCAGCCCCAAATTTCCGCCGCTAAGCAAGACAGTGAAGAGAGCATTGCCCCGTTTTACGACCTTGCTTGCCACAGTGGCTAAGCAAATCGCCGCAGCCGTTAAGCGAATCTGGCTTCCCCCGTCGACTTTGCTTGTCGCAAGGGGGGATCACGTGACTCTGGAGGACACTGCAACCGTCATAAATGCGAGTCAGTCGCCAAGCATCCAAATGTTGATCACGTGACCCTGGGGACGCTGCGACAGTCATACATGTAAAAACGGTCCTAAGTCAATTGTACCAATTTACATCAGACATAAAGGTATTTAAAGGCCAGTGCTCTGACAGATGAGCACGATTCCAAGTGTGCTGAAAATGTCCCTCCACCCCGAACGGAGACAAAATCTTTGCAGCCAAAACGCCAAGCTCGGAGATCGAACCCACAGCCCAACAGTCCTAAGTCACTTTTTTCAGCGCTGTTGTAATTTAATAAACTGTTGTTAAGTCCAGGACGTACTCCAGCTGCAAACTTCAGCGCCTGGCGTGAAAGGCAACTGACGCGACCGGTTGGGGAAAGCCCTCAGAGGTACGGGTCTTTTCCTTCGTCCACATTGTCCCCCACAAGGTCTCCCTCATTGTCCTCCGGGTCAGACACGGGCAGCCCGTGGCCGCCTGGGAGAGGCTCCAAAACGGTGCTGCGCACGGTGGTGCGTACACTGCTAGGCGAGCACCTGTGGGAGCCCAGTTTCTGGAAGCGTCGGTGGCACATCACGTCCTTGAACATCTCGCGGAAGCGGCTGGACATCAGGTTGTAGAGGACGGGGTTGGCGGCCGAGCTCAGGTAGAAGAAGACCCCCGAGATGATGTGAACGTACTGGAACATGTGTTGCATTTGGTCAGTCCAGTGAGTGACGAAGCTCCAGACCAGCCGGTCGGTGTGGAAGGGGGCCCAGCAGATGCCAAACACGACCACCAGCACGACTGGGGGGACAAGGACAGGGAAGCAGAGTTATTGGGGAGGAAAAGCTTGGGACTGATTGGCTAAAGGAGAAGAGCCTCCTCCGTTCTAGCCAATCAATGGAGAAGCTAGCCCAAGGTTAAAACTGTGAGGTGTGTCTGTTTTCTTGCAGACATTTCATTACCCAACTAGGTAATATGATCAATGCCAGGAGGAGGAGGAGGAGGACTGTAGAGCCAATCACTTTGGACCAATCACCAGAACAGTGAGTTCTAGTCCTGATTTAGCCATGAAAGCTGGCTGGGTGACTTTGCACCAATCCCCAGGAGACTGCAAGTTCTAGTCCCACCTTAGGCAGGAAAGCCGGCTGAGTGACTTTGGGCCAATCACCAGGTGGCTGTGAGTTCTAGTCCCGCCTGAGTCATGAAAGCCGGCTGGATGACTTTGGGCCAATCACCAGGAAAAGGTGAGTTCTTGTCCCGCCTTAGGAATGAAAGCCAGCTGGGTGACTTTGGGCCAATCATGCACTCTCACAGCCCAACCCACCTTACAGGGTTGTCATTTTGGGGGGAAAAAAATCAGTGGAGGAAGATGAGTTGGATCGTGTTCACTGCCGAGTGATTTATCAAAATAATAGAGACGGGACACAAAGAAATAAAATAAAAATAAAATAAAATTCAAACCCTGGTTCTTCATGGACCTAGCCCAACAAGTTTTGCCGCCAAAAATATGGAAGTGGTTCACCTCTAGCTTGGTCCTTTCTCACATGCTTTATATTGCTGCCTGCAAGTTCGTGGGAAAGGGGTGGCCTTTCTGACATTTGGGCCCTGAGCATCCACAGGGAGAGGCAAAGCAGGGCACGTGACTTCATACATGACATTGCCATGTATGTTTTGGGGTCATCATGGCTACTTTTGATAATATTTTATTGATTTTCTCATTTTGCAGTTGGGTATTTAAAAAGCAGTGTGATGGCTGGGTTGATCAATAGTTCAATAGTGTAAATAATAATAATAATAATAAAAGTTGGAAGGTACCTTGGAGGTCATCTAGTCCAACCCCTTGCTCCGGCAGGAAACCCTATACCATTTCAGATAAATGGCTGTCCAGTCTCTTCTTAAAAACTTCTGGAGGCAAGTTGTTCCACTGGTTAATTGTTCTAACTGTTAACCAGTGGAACAACCTGCATCCAGACATAAGTCTTAAGGATAAATGTTACAAAATCAAATATTTCCTCTTTTTTTCCATTAATACCTGCTAAGGAGAAACTTCCTGACAGTTAGAACAATTAACCAGTGGAACAACCTGCCTCCAGAAGCGGTGAATGCTCCAACATTGGAAGTTTTTAAGAAGAGACTGGACAGCCATTTGTCCGAAATAGTGTAGGGTTTCCTGCCTGAGCAGGGGGTTGGACTAGATGACCTCCAAGTTCCTTTCCAACTTTTATTATTATTATTATTATGGATCATCGCACAGTCAGCCAGATGTTCAGACTGGATTTGGCATTTTGTCTACCTATCGAGTCCTTACCCAGGACCTGGGATAGGCAGATATGGATGTTTGATGGTATTACAGGTATCGTCGCAGGATGGAAGCAGTTCCTAGTAAGGCAGCCTTTTGCAATTGACTAATAGCGAATTTGTCAATGCCGATGGTGTTCAAGTGGTGCTCCAATTGTTTTGGGATTGCACCCAAGGAGCCTATGACTATTGGTACTACCCTTGCTTGCTTTTGCCACAGTCTTTCTATTTCTATTTGTAGGTCTTTGTATTTTGTTATCTTCTCCAGTTCTTTCTCGTCTATTCTGCTGTCTCCAGGCACTGCCACGTCCACTATCCAGACTTTTTTGTCTTTCTTATCGACAATTGTTAAGTCTGGGGTGCTTTGTTGTTGTTGTTGTTATTATTATTATCATCATCAACTAGATAAAAGCATATTCATTACAGTTATCAATAATTTTTAGCATATACCAGTGGTGGCGAACCTATGGCACGGGTGCCAAAGACGGCACTCAGAGCCTTCTCTGTGGGCACGCGCGCTGTCGTCCCAGTCCTAGGCCTTCAGCTGGGTTTTATAAAACCTTTTCGCTTTAGGCCTCCGCCGCCGTGTGCAAAAAAAAAAAAAAAAAAAGGTTCAATCAATCAATCAATTTCTTGCGGGGAGAAAAAAAGATCTTGCAAAGTTGGAATTGATTGATTGAACTTTTTAGTCCCATCCAGTCTGCCGTTACCACCGCAGCCACGCCCACCCAATGGGCCATGCCCAGCCAATAGGCCACACCCACCCGGCACTCGACGATGCATAAGTGGGTTTTGGGTTGCAGTTTGGGGACTCAGTCTCTAAAAGGTTCGCCATCACTGGCATATACGTATCTTAATTGCATTTGCACTTCATCCTTGTATACAATTAATGTCTTGTTATTGCTTCCCCCACCCTTCCAGGCTTTAATTTCCCATCAATCTTCCAATTACCACTATTATTTATGATTTCTAAGTATTGTATATTTAGGTGACTCAAGTTTCCCTTATCTCTCAACTTCTCCCTTTTTCCCTTTTCCTAGCCCAGTGGTTCTCAACCTTTTTAATGCCACGACCCCCAACCGGTCGTAAGTCGAGGACTACTCAACCGGTCATAAGTCGAGGACTACTCAACTGGTACAGCACCGTTTGCAGACTGGGGCTTTTGGCGGGCTTAGCAGGGCAGAGACAGCCTGGACAATTCCTATTGGCTTTGGAAAGCCAATAGAATTAGACTCTATTCAAGAGAGTCTCTTCTATTGGCTTTCAAAAGCCAATAGAATAAAAGGGAGTAGCACAGCTAAGGAAAAGGGGGAAAAAATGGCAGACTGCGTTGTTTGGCGACCCCCGTGAAATGGTTGTTCGACCCCAAATGGGGTCCCGACCCACAGGTTGAGAACCACTGTCCTAGCCAAAGTCTAATATTCTGGTGACACATCTTATCTGACGTTCTGACAACGTCCTGCTATAGACATACAGATAGGTCTCAACTTAACAAACCACAATTGGAACCACAGTGGAGTTTCCTCTGCTAAGTGAGGCAGTTGTTAAGTTGACTTGCAGGCAATTTGTGCCTTTTTTTTTTTTTAAAGGAGTCACTGCAGTTGTTAAGGAGATCATTTGGTCATTAAGCGAATCCGGATTCCCCCCCCCCCGACTTCGCTTGTCGGAAGCTTGGCTGGGACGGTGATCGCCAATGGTGATCACATGATTGTAATAAATGCATGCTGGTCGCCAAGCATCCCAATTTTTCATCGTGTGACCGTGCTACAACAGTCATAAAGGCGAGGACTGATTGCGAAATCACGTTTTCCAGTGCTGTTGCAACTTTGAATGCTCACTGTAATAATAATAATAATAATAATAATAATAATAATAATAATAATAATAATAAGTTGGAAGGGACCTTGGAGGTCATCTAGTCCAACCCCCTGCTCAGGCAGGAAACCCTGTACCATTTCGAACAAAGGACTGTCCAGTCTCTTCTTAAAAACTTCCAGTGTTGGAGACGGGAGGGAGGGAGGGAGGAATAGAATAACAGAATAACAAACTCGGACGGGACCTTGGAGGTGATCTAGTCCAACCCCCCGCTCAGGCAGGAAGCCCTATACCATTCCAGACAAAGGGCTGTCCAGTCTCTTCTTAAAAACTTCCATTGTTGGAGCATTCACCACTTCTGGAGGCAGGTTGTTCTGCTGGTTAATTGTTCTCACAGTCAGGAAGTTTCTCCTTAGTTCTAGGTTGCACTAAGCCAATGCTGGTAACTTGAGGGCTGGTAACTTGAGGGCTATCTGTAGGTCCATGCACACATTGATTGTTGTGTAAAGAACACAACCCTCTTAAGGAGTCTCTTTAAGCAGGAACTCTATAGTTTTCCTGAAAATCTTTTCTCTTGTCTGCCAAATCCCTCACTTCTACTGTACCCACTCTTTGGCTGGTGGTAAAAAAATAAATTGAGCCCAGCCCAAGTCAGTTAACATCTAACAGATTTACAGAATTGGAAGGGACCTGGGAGGTCATCTAGTCCAACCCCCTGGCTCAGGCAGGAAGCCCTATCCCATTTCCGACAAACGGTTGTCCAATCTTTCCTTAAAAAACTTCCAGTGTTGGAGCATCCACAGCTTCTGGAGGCAAAGGTTATCTCCAAATCTGCATTTACACAGCCCCGCTGTGTAAAGGTTACCTATTAACCTTGGGCTGTCTTCCTCAGGGTGTGTACCTCTTGGTGTGTGGTGCAAATCCAACCTGTTTGTCGCTCTACGGCTCCCCGCATTGGGCCATCTCAGGGAAAAAGAGGTTGATTTGTGGGTATTTTTACGTTTATTCGTCAAATGTCAAAAAACGCCCATCGATCGCACGGAGGGACGCCGGGGTTAATTCAATTACCAGGTTCAGCTTGTTCGAGGTAGGCTGTGAAATTGCCAAAGAGGTTGCGCAATGCTGGGTTTTGGGGTCTGCCAGCAGCCTCTAATTTTCTGCCTGATTGCCACGCTTCAATCTGTCCCCGTTCCTCTCCCTCCTGCAGGGGGGAAACAGAATTCCAGCAGTGACATGTACTTGAAAGGCTGTTCATATCAGCCGCTTTGCTTTCCTGCTGAAAGGTACACTAATGACAGAACAACAGAGTGGGAAGGGACCTTGGAGGTCATCCAGTCCAACCCCCTGCTCAGGCAGGAAACCCTACACCATTTCAGACAAAGGGCTGTCCAGTCTCTTCTTCTTAAAAACTTCCAGTGTTGGAGCATTCACCGCTTCTGGAGGCAGGTGGTTCCACTGGTTAATTGTTCTCACTGTCAGGAAGTTTCACCTTAGTTCTAGGTTGCTTCTCTCCTTGATGAGTTTCCAACCTTTGCTTCTTGTCCTGCCTGCAGGGGCTTTGGAGAAGAGCTTGACTCCCTCTTCTTCGGGGCAACCCCTGAAATACTGGAACACTGCTATCATGTCCCCCCTCATCCTTCTCTTCATTAAACTAGACATCCCCAATTCCAGCAACCGTTCTTTATATGTTTTATCCTCCAGTCCTCTAATCATCTTTGTGGCTCTTCTCTGCACTCTTTCTAGAGCAGTGGTTCTCAACCTTTTTAATGCCGCGACCCCCCAACCGGTCGTAAGTCGAGGACTACTCTACCGGTCGTAAGTCGAGGACTACTCAACTGGTGCAGCACCGTTTGCAGAATGGGACTTTAGGTGGGGTCAGCAGGGCAGAGACAGCCTGGACAATTCCTATTGGCTTTCAAAAGCCAATAGAATAAAAGGGAGTAGCACAGCTAAGGAAAAGGGGGAAAAAAATGGCGGACTGCGTTGTTTGGCGACCCCCGTGAAATGGTCGTTTGACCCCAAATGGGGTCCTGACCCACAGGTTGAGAACCACTGGTCTAGAGTCTCAGCATCTTTTTCATAGCAAGCTGATCAAAACTGGATGCGTTTAATAGGCACATTTGTATGCCTGCGCCATCAAATTGACTCTTAGCGGCTCACTTAGAAAATACGATACAAAGAGACCCCGTCTTAAGTATTAAAATGGCACTATAAAAATAGAAAGTGGATAAGTGTTTTCCGTGCATTTGCATTCGATAATACTTATAGCGGTGAGCGTGTGTGCTGAAGCGTGGCAGCGAATTGCTCATTAGTTCTGCCCTCCGATATCGTGTTCACAATTTCCCTCCCTTTCGTCGCTCACTGAGGCTTCATTCTGCTCGGAACAGAACGGAGTTCTCGGCAAGCTTTGGAACTGAATAACTGAATAGAGCCGAGCTGGCGCAGCAGTTAGAGTGCAGTACTGCAGGCTATTTTAGCTGACTGTGTTCAGCAGGTCAGCGGTTCAAATCTCACCAGCTCAAGGTTGACTCAGCCTTCCATCCTTCCGAGGTAGGTAAAATGAGGACCCAGATTGTTGGGGACAATGTAAATATATATATACATTGCTTACTGGTGTACACCGCTTAGAGAGTGCTTGCACTTAAAGTGGTATATAAGTCTCATAAATAAATAAATAAATAACCAGGTTAGAAGATTGATAGATAAAACACCGGAGGGAATACTACAGGTAGCTCTTGATTCATGCCATGTCTGGGAGCAGAATTTCCATGGCTGAGGAAGGTGGTTCTTAAGTGAACTATGACCCATTTTACAACCTTCTTTGGTCTGGTTGTTAAGCGAATCGTGCAGTCGTTAAGCAAATCCAGCTGGCCCCATTGGCTTTGCTTGTCGGAAGCCGGCTGGGAAAGTCGCAAACGGGGATCGTGTGTCCGCAGGACACCGCAACTGTCATAAATGTATGTTGGTTGCCTGAATTTTGATCACATGACTATGAGGATACTGCGACGGTCATTAAGTGCCGAGGGCCGGCTCTAAGTCATGCTTTTCAGTGCTGCTTTTGTCACGCTGCCAACATTGGATGTTTTTGCATTGACAACAGAGACAAATGTAGCCCTCTGTTATCTTTTGCTTTTAGAGTTAGATGAGAGTCTGGCTAGACATAACAATGCTAAAACTAGCGTGAGGATCAAGGTTATTGTAACCAGAGCTGATAAGGACTTGGTGGGCTGGAGAGCTGGAGAGGAAGCCTGCGTTTCAAGCTAATTGGGGAATGTGATTTATGACTGTTAATTGGAGGAGGGAATTGTGCTTTGGTACTATGTGCTCAGGGGAGGGGAATTCAGTTTTTGGCTTCGATTATGAAGTGCTGAAGTTATGCTACTCAGAATAAAGATTCTTTAAGGTAAACAACGCCTCAAAGTTCTTTCAAAGAGTTTCATCTGCGGAACCAGGACAGCTGTACCTTGAACGCTCGTTCAATGAATGGTTATTAAGTCGAGGATTATCTGCAGACATGGGGAAGTCAGTCCTAATGAGGAGTTTGGTGATCCTGTTCCAGGGGTATTTGGGGAAAATCTCACCTGGAACCCCAGAATTGGAAGAGATTATGGAGAATCGTCTACTCCAGGGATGTCCAGTCTTGGTAGGAGAGAATCTCTGTAGCGCAAGGTTGTACTGTGGTTCTCTGACATTGGTTGACTTCTTGCAGACGTTTCATGACCCAACTAGGTAACATCATCAGTGCTAGAAGGGACTGGGGTGTGCAGAGAGGAGGAGGACAACAAAGATGATCAGGGGACTGGAGGCTAAAGCATATAAGGAACAGTTGCTGGAATTGGGTATGTCTAGTTCAATGAAGAGAAGGACGAGGGGGGACATGATAGCAGCCTTCCAGTATCTCAGGGGCTGCCCCAAAGAAGAGAGAGTCAAGCTCTTCTCCAAAGCGCCTGAAGGCAGGACAAGAAGCAACGGGTGGAAACTCATCAAGGAGAGAAGCAACCTAGAACTAAGGAGAAACTTCCTGACAGTGAGAACAATTAACCAGTGGAACCACCTGCCTCCAGAAGCGGTGAATGCTCCAACACTGGAAGTTTTTAAGAAGAGACTGGATAGCCATTTGTCCGAAATGGTGTAGGGTTTCCTGCCTGAGCAGGGGGTTGGACTAGATGACCTCCAAGGTCCCTTCCAACTTTACTACTATTACTATTACTAAATAGGAGGAGAACTGTTGAGTTCTTGATACTTTTTGAGCTTGCTTGTTTTCTCATAGACATTTCTTTACCGGACTATGTAACATCATCAGTGCTGCAAAGCTGAGTGCTAACTCTTCTCCCTTCTAGCACTGATGATGTTACCTAGTTTGGGTAATGAAACATCTGCAAGAAAACAGTCAAGCTGAGAGCACCAAGGACCCCACAGTTCTCCTCCTCTTCCTCCTCCTCCTCTCCACAAACCCTTCTAGCACTGATGATGTTACCTAGTTGGCTAATGAAACGTCTGCAAGCAAACCACCGAGAGTTCAATCATGAGTGTTTGCTCAATATTGGAAAAAATGAAAACCTACCAACAGAAGAACTAATTAAGAAAATCTTAGATTGTGCAGAAAGGGACAGGCTGATATTGAAGATAAAAGAGAAAGAAGATTCAGTATACTTTAGAACAGAGGTCCCCAACCTATTGGGCACCAGGGACCGGTTCCGCGGAGAGAGGTTTTTCCGCGGACCAGAGTGTGTGTGTGTGGTTTTGTGTGCTGCCTGCATCCTGTGGATGGGGCTTTCCTTGTTTGTGCAGACCGGTTGCTGGCATGCTGCAGCCCGGTGCCAATCCACGGACCGGAGGCTTTAGAACATGGGATGATTTTTATCTATGGTTAGAAAAATGAGTTAGAGAAAAAGGAATGTGATATGTACCGTGTAACATTAAATATGTATTAGTAAGAAGAAGACCATTGGGTGAAGATGTAAGAAACATATTATTAACTAACATACTGATTAGCAAAACGTAGAAACTAATTATTATTGATTGTTTTTTAAATACGAATCCAGACAACGTGCTGTTTGCTAAATACTGAAGAATGTTATTCTATAAAAATTAATAAAATATATACAAAAAAAAAAAGTTCTGCAAAAAAACCCACTTATAAACTCAGCTCAGAGAACAGCATGGACTCCAAAGCCATCGTCGTTGTCCTCCTCCTCCTCCCCCCCCTTTCTAGCACTGATGATGTTACCTAGCTGGGTAACGAAACGTCTACAAGAAAACAAGCAAGCTCAGAGAGCGCCAAGGACCCCACAATCCTTCCTCCTCCCTTCTGGCACTGATGGTGTTACCTAGCCTGGTAACGAAACGTTCGGAAACCAACCCCATCAGCCTATTCTTCTCCCACAGGTCAACCCAGTTGGAAGCCTCCTCAGATGCCCGATCCCCGTTCTCGACCCTTGGGGCCCTTCCCCTTCAACTTACACAACATATTGGTCACCTGCCTCCGCCGAGCCTTCTTCTGCTGGAGGCGGACGTTGTGGTAGTCGGACCGGCTTCCCGATTTGGCCTCCAGAGCCTCCAGCAGCTTCTCCTTCCGCAGCTGCAGGCCGATGAGCAGATAGAGGACGCTGATGATGGCCATGGGGATGAAGAAGAAGATGACGGTGGTGATCTGGATGAGGAGGTTGTAGATCAACGGGGACTTCACCAGAGTGCAGGTGTCCGAGTCGGGAACCACACCCCATCCGGGCACGTAGAGAGTCTGTATCCCGTGTAGGCTGGTGTTCGGGATGGAGCAGACAACGGAGAGGACCCACAACGTGACGATCACCTTCTGGGTGTGGTTTTTGGTCACCACGTACTTCGCCTTGAGCGGGTGGACCACAGCAATGTAGCGCTCCACGCTGAGGGCCGTCACGTTGAGGATGGAGGCGAAGCAGACGGCCTCAAAGAGCAGGGTCTTAAAGCAACAGCCCCCGGCCCCTAAGAGGAAGGGGTAGTTGCTCCACATCTCGTAAATCTCCAACGGCATGCCCAGCAGAAGCACCAGGAGGTCCGAGATGGCCAGGCTGAAAAGGTAATAGTTGGTGGGCGTCCTCATGAAGCGGTGCTGGATGATCACCAAGCAGGTCATGAGGTTGCCCAGGGCCCCCACCACAAAAATCAGCAGGTAGGTGGTGCAGACGGGAACGAAAAAACCTGACCGACGGGGTCCCAGGTATCGGAGGCGCAGTTCCTCGGCTGTCATGTTTAGGACCTCGGGGTTGAAGGGACTCGGTTTCCCCTCCGGCGTGCTGCCGTTGCACATGTCTCCAGAAGCCGCCGGGTTCAGCAGCTCCATGGGGGAGAACTGGAAGTCCAGCTTGGAGCAGTTGGCAGAAGACGAGGTGATGACTTCAGACTGGAAGAAGAGAAGCACAGTGAGCGATGTGTGGCCGAATCTGAAGGCTAGGATCAGACTATCACAATGACAAGAGCTGGAAAGGACTTTGGAGGTCTTCTAGTCCAGCCCCCTGCTCAAGCAGGAGAACCTTTACCATTTCCTTACAAATGGTTGTCCCATCTCTTCTCTCTCTCTTTTTTAAAATATTTTACTAATTTTCCAATTGAGTATTTAAAAAGCAAACTGGTGTCTGGGTTAATCAATAGTTCAATAACAAAACCTTTAGTGCAAATCTCAGATTACAGCATCAGATATTTCTTCTCTTTTTACCTTAACATTCACTGTCTCCTATTCAAGCTAGTGCAATTCTAATCATATCAACTCAATAAAAACATCATTATTCATTTATCAATGCATTTTTAGCTTGTACATATCTTAATTACATTCAATCTTCATAAACAATCCATATCCTGTTATTAATGTTTACATAATTTTTAATTTCTCATCCATATTCCAATTTAACCGTTCAATATCCATAATTTTCAGACGTTGGGTAACCAAGATTTTCCTCATCTCACTTCACAACAAACTATAATAGCCAAAATACTATTTTACCTATTTAAATGCAATCTTGTTCTCTTTCCTAAAAGTTCTCTATTTCCCACCATATTCAATCATCTACTTCATAATACAATGTCCCCTTTGATTAAATCAAAACCGTGATATATTCAGGTGAAACCCGAAAAATTAGAATATTGTGCAAAAGTTCATTTCTTTCAGTAAGGCAACTTCAAAGGTGAAAGTAATATATGAGATAGACTCATTACATGCAAAGCAAGCTAGTTCAAGCCATGATGGGTCATAAGGGAGATGATTGTGGCTTACAACTCATGAAAACCCCAAATCCACAATCTCAGAAAATTAGAATATGACATGCAATCAATAAAACAAGGATTGTACATAGAACCACATCGGACCTCTGAAAAGTATAAGCATGCGTATGTACTCAGTACTTGGTTTGGCCCCCTTCTGCAGCAATTACTGCCTCAATGTGGCGTGGCATGGAAGCGATCAGCCTGTGGCACTGCTGAGGTGTCATGGAAGACCAGGATGCTTCAACAGTGGCCTTCAGTTCTTCTGCATTGTTCGGTCTCGTGTCTCTCATCTTTCTCTTGGCAATGCCCCATAGATTCTCTACGGCAGTGGTTCTCAGCCTGTGGGTTGGGACCCCATTTGGGGTCGAACGACCATTTCACAGGGGTCGCCAAACAACGCAGTCCGCCATTTTTTCCCCCCTTTTCCTTAGCTGTGCTACTGCCTTTTATTCTACTGGCTTTTGAAAGCCAATAGAATAGACTCTCTTGAATAGAGTCTAATTCTATTGGCTTTCAAAAGCCAATAGGAATTGTCCAAGCTGTCTCTGCCCTGCTGAGCCTGCCAAAAGTCCCATTCTGCAAACGGTGCTGCTGCACCAGTTGAGCAGTCCTCGACTTACGACCGGTTGGGGGGTCGTGGGATTAAAAAGGTTGAGAACCACTGCTCTATGGGGTTCAGGTCAGGTGAGTTTGCTGGCCAATCAAGCACAGTAATCCCACAGTCATTGAACCAGGTTTCGGTGCTTTTGGCAGTGTGTGCCTCTCCATTCTTCCTCCAGACTCTGGGTCCTTGGTTCCCAAATGAGATGCAAAAGTTGCTCTCATCAGAAAAAAGGACTTTGCACCACTGAGCCACAGACCAGTTCTGTTTTTCTTTAGCCCCGGGTAAGGCGCTTCTGACGTTGTTTGTTGTTCAGACAATACGACATTCAGGAATACGACATTGGAAGCCCATGTCCAGGATCCGTCTGTGTGTGGTGGCCCTTGATGCACTGACTCCAGCCTCAGTCCACTCCTTGTGAAAGTCCCCAACATTTTTGAATGGCCTTTTCCTGACAATCCTTTCCAGGCTGCGGTCATCGCTACTCCTTGCGCACCTTTTTCTTCCACACTTTTCCCTTCCACATAAATTTCTATTAATGTGCTTTGATACAGCACTTTGGGAACATCCAACTTCGTTTGCAATTACCTTTTGAGGCTTTCCCGCCTTATGGAGGGTATCAATGATGGTTTTCTGCACAACTGTCAGGTCAGAAGTTTGTCCCATGATTGTGATTCCTACTGAACCTGACTGAGACCATTTAAAGCAGTGGTTCTCAACCTTTTTAATGCTGCGACCCCCAACCAGTCGTAAGTCGAGGACTATCCAACCAGTCGTAAGTCGAGGACTACCCAACCAGTCATAGGTCGAGGACTACCCAACCGGTTGTAAGTCAAGGACTACCCAACTGGTTGTAAGTCGAGGACTTTCCCTGCCCGGGAGCGCTGCGCATGCGTGGTGCCGCCCCCTGCGCCGGCCGAGGCGTAGCTGGCAAGCGGCAGAGACGGCGCAGGCCGACCACCGGCTGGGCCACCAGCTGGCCCAGCCCAAGGGAAGCAAGGCATCCACCGGGCCCCACGCGCGCCAGCAACCCTCCCTGCGCCCACCGGCCTCCCACCTCCCACCCCTGGCCCTCTTTTACTTACATTTTTAGTAGTTGCTCAGCAGGGAGGGGTGGAAGCTTCCAGACAGCTCGCCTTCGCTGCAGACAACTTGCAGCACCGTTTGCAGAATGGGGCTTTTGGCGGGTTCAGCAGGGCAGAGACAGCCTGGACAACTCCTATTGGCTTTTGAAAGCCAATAGAATTGCACAGCTAAGGAAAAGGGGGGGGGGGGAAATGGTGGACTGCGTTGTTTGGCGACCCCTGTGAAATGGTCGTTCCACCCCAAATGGGGTCCCGACCCACAGGTTGAGAACTGCTGCTCTATGGTGTTCAGGTCAGGCGAGTTTGTTGGCCAATCAAGCACAGGAACCCTTTGCAGGTGTTATGGCTTAATTAGCTGATTAGAGTGGGACACTTTGAGCCTAGAATATTGAACCTTTACACAATATTCTAATTTTCTGAGATTGTGGATTTGCGGTTTTCATGAGCTGTAAGCCATAATCATCTCACTTATGACACATCACGGCTTGAACTATCTTGCTTTGCATGTAATGAGTCTATCTCATATATTACTTTCACCTTTGAAGTTGCATTACTGAAAGAAATAAACTTTTGCACAATATTCTAATTTTTCGAGTTTCACCTGTATACTGCCTGGGTTAATCCATAAATCAAACATATTCATGATGATTCATTTTCTTTTCCCTTTTAAAGGTTGTCCCATCTCTTCTTGAACACTTCCAGCGATGAAGCACTCACAACTGCTGGAGGCCCACTTCCCTTCCATTGATGAATCGGTCTAACTGTCAGGAAATCACAATTTTGTGGGTTTGTTTGGGTTTGGTTTTTTTTTTTCCCCTGTTTCCAGTAAAACATAAAATAACACCCACTGGGGAAGCAGGATTCACTTAGAGATCATGTGATGTACTTAATAACCATGCGATTCGCTTAACGACCCCTGGGGAAAAAAACTTGTAAAATCGGTTCTACTCAACTCGCAACTACAACTTATAATGAGGGTTCCTGTGCCAATTGCGGTCGTAAGTCAAAGACATTGGTTGCCAATTTCCTGTACAGGGAGTCCCTTATTGCCACTATTTTTTTTTAGTGACCGCTCCAAGTTACGACAGCGGTCGTAATCAAAATCCAGCTTTGGACAAATCCCTGGATTAATTAACGACTTGATCCAGTTGAGGAGTTTGCGAAATAAAGCAAGACTTGTGATTTTTCTGAATCTCCGCCATTCGGCAGATTTTAGAGGCAGGAGAAAACATTTGTCATTCTGGTTTCATCCTCAAACTACCACCACATTCCCTAAAGAGACCCATACATGATTTAGGATATGTCATCCCGGCTCATTTATAATACTGGTGTAATGTTTTGCAGCTGGTCTTTTTATATCGGCTGAAATTGTTTGTCATTTGCCGATGTGCGTTATAAGGTAAAGGATGCAGATTTAAGCAAAAGATGTAAATTTAAATTGCATCTCGGCACAACTGACATAAATTTTACCAGCAACATAAATCTGGAATGAACAGACTGGGGAATCAACAGATATTTCTACTCTCAAGTGATCTATTAAATTGATTTGATTGTGCCTGAACTATCAGCTAACCACAGGAATACACCCAGATTAAGGTAAAACCGTCAAGATGGCAGCTATGCCCATCGGATCAACGCCCCATTTGTTTTCCACATCCCTTAGTTTACCAGCACAGTAAATCACAAAAAAAAAAAAAAAATTAAAGAATATTAACTCCAATTCAGCTTAGGATGCTGTATATATTCCTAGAAGTGAGCAATAGAAAGCATCATGTATCTTCTTTCACACACATATAGAGGACGGATTCTCAGTCATCCAGGTCGGGGTTTGTCCCAAAGCTGCTTTTTTTCATTAGGCAACTGGACTTCCTTATTTTTCCTTTGAAGACGTTTCGCTTCTCATCCCAGAAGCTTCTTCAGCTCTGACTGGACGGTGGGCAATGGAAGGATTTATATGCCTTGCAGACCGCTGGTCATTTGCCTTCTTTTAGAGCAGGGGGTCTTCAAACTTGGCCCTTTTATGACTTGTGGACTTCAACTCCCAGAATTCCTCAGCCAGCGTGCCAAGTCTGAAGACCCTTGTTTTAGAGCAGTGGTTCTCAACCTGTGGGTCGAGACCCCATTTGGGGTCGAACGACCATTTCACGGGGGTCGCCAAACAACGCAGTCTGCCATTTTTTCCCCCCTTTTCCTTAGCTGTGCTACTCCCTTTTATTCTGTTGGCTTTTGAAAGCCAATAGAACAGACTCTCTTGAATAGAGTCTAATTCTATTGGCTTTCAAAAGCCAATAGGAAGTGTCCAGGCTATCTCTGCCCTGCTGAGCCCGCCAAAAGTCCCATTCTGCAAACAGTGCTGCACCAGTTGAGTAGTCCTCGACTTACAACCGGTTGGGGGTCACGGCATTAAAAAGGTTGAGAACCACTGTTTTAGAGGGTTGTTAAGACCATTTGGAGTTTTATATGTGTCCTCAGGGTCACTTGGGTGGTGCAAATGGGTGTGGAGCCTTCAATTCTATTTCTATTTCTATTCTTACTCTTATCCTATCCTACCCTACACAGTGTCTCTTACCTGCAAAAGGAGTCCCAACTTTTATTATTACTATTATTATTATCATTATTACTATTATTATTATTAATTAAACAGGTTGATGGAGCCACCCAACTCACAGCCAGCGACACTGGATGGAGGTCAGCATCGCTTTTGATGCATTGATTGTGCTGCAGCCCCCCCCCCATATAGGAAAATGACTCAAAGCTGTGATCTACCCATCTCAAAGCTGCCAACCGCAATGGGTTTGCTGATGTGTGTGTCTCTGTGTGTGTGTGTGTGTGTGTGAACTCCAAGGCCCCCTCTTCCAGCCCTTTTAATGTTACCAGTCCAAATTGAAGCTGCAAAACTCCACCTAGATCCCTTTCATGGATGGAAGGAGAGATAAGAGGGTGGGGGGGGGAGATAAAATCGTATTTTATCTCTGACACAAAGCAAATGCACCATTCTTTTTTTTTTTCCAAATCTAATCACGTAACTTGACTGCGGCCATGAACCAGCAGAAAGGGGGGGGGGGAAATAGGAGAAAATTGTTTTTTAAGTATCCAGAACCTTCCGTATAGCTATGCCTCAACTTACAACGCTTCATTTAGTGACTGCTCAAACAGTTAACAACAGCGTGGAAAAAAGCAACTTCATGACCGTTTCTCACGTTGACGACCGTTGCGACGTCCCCGCGGTCGCACCTTCAGATGCTCGGCCACTGACTCATATTTATGACGGTCGCAGCGTCCCCCCCGGGATCACGTGATCCCCTTTTTGCGACCTTCTGAGAAGCAAAGTCAATGGGGGGGGGGGAAGCCAGATTCACTTAACAACTGTGTTACTAACTTAACAGCTGCGCTTCGCGTAACAACTGTGGCAAAGAAAGGTTGTAAAAGGGGGCAAAAATCACTTAGCAACGTAAAGTTTGGGCTCAATTGTGCTCATTTAAGTCGAGGACTGCCTATCATAAATAAGGAGCAACGATGCATTTAAAAAACGCTAACACCCCCCCCATCGTTCTGATTAGTTAAAACTAACGTAAAATCGCAGAATAATAAAGAATATATATAGTACAGTATCTGACATTAAAAAAATAACCAATTGTAATGCTGAGGGACGGCCATTCCCTGCTCAAACAAGTTCAGTTACTCTTAATTCTTCTTTCTCTAGCCCGGGGTAGGCAACCTTGGCTCTTTTATGACTGGTGGACTTCAACTCCCAGAATTCCTCAGCAAGTATGGGGGAACTATGGCCCCTTCATGACTTGCGGACTTCAATTCCCAGAATTCCTGAGCCAGCAGGGGGAACTATGGCCTCCTCATGACTGGTGGACTTCAACTCCCAGAATTCCTCAGCAAGTATGGGGGAACTATGGCCCCTTCATGACTTGCGGACTTCAATTCCCAGAATTCCTGAGCCAGCAGGGGGAAGTATGGCCTCCTCATGACTGGTGGACTTCAACTCCCAGAATTCCTGAGCCAGCATGGCTCAGCTTGGAAATCTCTCCCTTTCCCCTCAGCATGGTTGGCTCAGGAATTCTGGGAGTTGGAGTCCACACGTCTTAAAGTTGCTGAGGTGCAGAAAAAATGGACTAGGCCAGGGATAGGCAACCTTGGTTCTTTTATGACTCGTGGACTGCAATTCCCAGAATTCCTGAGCCAGCCATGCTGAGGAGAAATGTAGAGGTTTCCAAGCTGAACCATGCTGGCTCAGGGATTCTGGGAATTGCAGTCCACGAGTCATAAAAGAGCAAAGGTTGTCTACCCCTGGGCTACCCATTCTTTTTCTAAAAGTAACTTTTGGGGAAATGGCTTTGGCCAAAAAGGGCTGATGTTTTGGACACTCTGCTCAAGAGCTGGAAAAGTCCTTCTCCAGCCCCCTGGATGTCCCAAAGGAGAGGAGAGAGCAAACAGATGGTAGCGAGAGGGGAACAGAAAGATAGAAACACAGAAAGAGTGCAGAGAAGAGCAACGAAGATGATCAGGGGACTGGAGGCTAAAACATATAAGGAACGGTTGCTGGAATTGGGGATGTCTAGTTTAATGAAGAGAAGGACGAGGGGGGACAGGATAGCAGTCTTTCAATATTTGAGGGGCTGCCACAAAGAGGAGGGGAGTCAAGCTATTCCCCAAAGCACCTGAAGGCCGGAGAAGAAGCAACGGATGAAAAATTAATCAAGGAGAGAAGCAACCTAGAACTAAGGAAAAATTTCCTGACAGTAAGAACAAATAACCAGTGGAATTGCTGGACTCCAGAAGTTGTATTTAAGAAGAGACTGGACAGCAGCACCAGCAGCAGCAGCAGCAGCAACAACAACAACAACAACAATAATAATATTGGAAGGGACCTTGGAGGTCTTCTAGTCCAACCCCCTGCTCAGGCAGGAAACCCTATAGCATTTTGGACAAATGGCTGTTCAGTCTCTTCTTAAAAACTTCCAGTGTTGGAGCATTCACCGCTTCTGGAGGCAGGTAGTTCCACTGGTTAATTGTTCTAACTGTCAGGAAATTTCTCTTTATTACGAGGTTGCTTCTCTCTTTGGTTAGTTTCCATCCGTTGCTTCTTGTCCTCCCCTCAGGCGCTTTGGAGAAGAGCTTGACTCCCTCTTCTTTGGGGCAGCCCCTGAGAGATTGGAAGACTGCTATCATGTCCCCCCTCGTCCTTCTCTTCATTAAACTAGACATTCCCAATTCCAGCAACCGTTCCTTATATATGTTTTAGCCTCCAGTCCCCTCATCCTCTTTGTTGCTCTTCTCTGTACTCTTTCTAGAGTCTCCACATCTTTTTTACATCGTGGTGACCAGAACTGGATGCAGTACTCCAAGTGTGGCCTTACTAAGGCCTTGTAAAGTGGTATTAATCCTTCACGTGATCTTGATTCTGTCCCTCTGTTAATGCAGCCCAGCACTGTGTTGGCCTTTTTGGCAGCTGCAGCACATGGCTGGCTCATATTTAAGGGATTGTCCACTAGGACTCCGAGGTCCCTCTCACAGTTACTACTATTGAGCAAGGTACCCCATATACTATATCTTATCTTATCTTATCCTTTTCTTTACTGTTTTTTACCTATTCCTTAAGAAATGTAAAAGTGTTAAGATGGTTTACATGGGAAAAATAGATTTAAATCTTTAAGTGTAATTATCTGTTGAGAAAATCTTAACCAGCAAGAATGCTTTGAACTTTATGGGAGAAGCAAATCTAAATAAGGACCGAAACCTCAGACTGTTTGGAGAGCAGAAGATACCACGGGGCTCTCTGCGTGGCCGAGTACAAATAAATATGTGGGGCTGTTTTAAAAAAATAAAGATCACGCATATTCAGGAGCAGAATGGAACAAGGAAGCCCACAACCCACCAGGATATTTTTAAAGGAAAAAAAAGAGAGAGCGAGACGCAAATCAGAAAGAGATCAACGATGCAGCATCATCCATAATTATTCTACATTTCACAGCTGCTGCACACTCCAAGTGGGAACCGGAGACCAGTTAGCGCTTAAAAAATAAGAGCAATTATCTCCCACATTTCACTACAGACAACCAAAAAGCCACCATCATTTAAGTGTCTTAAGAGATTTTTTTTAAAAAACAAATAATACGAGTCTGTGATAACATGCAAAGAAGAACACTGTCTAACCTACCAAGAGCCTGCGGGCGAATTGCGTCGGAAACATGAAACTGCATTATCCAAAGTTGCGGGTGCTCCATCACTGGAGTTTTTTAAGAAGAGACTAGACAGCCACTTGTCTGAAATGGTAGAGGATCTCCTGCTTGAGCGGTGGGGGGGGGCTGGACTACAAGACCTCCAAACGTCCCTTCCACTTACTTCTATTCTGATTGATGGATCGATCGATGCAGGACATCCGTCAAACGCCCACCGCTAGCTGCAAATATTTACAACTATTCCAAAGCAGTTTTTGTGGTCTCTCCATTTTACCGTTTCTCACCTCTAAAGAGATCGGCATTGGTGGACAAGAATATTTTTGCTTTCTGGATGGGAGTTGCAGACAAGTCTCTGGAATCGAATGCTTCAAGCTTGCCCCTTTGTTGCTCTCAAGAGGAAACTCATCTGGAGCATCCCCAAAGATGCTGGCTACGTTGGGACAAAAAACGGTGTCGGCATTGACATTTCAAGACCCAGCAGTTTGGCGAGAGAACTTTTTTTTCTCCTCTTTTCCAGCATGACCCTCTTTACAATAGAATAGGATTCTGCTCAAGCAGCAGAATCCTATACCCAATCGAGGCTTTCTGCTGGGGAGAGCAGCCAGTGGGACAGCAACAAAATGTTGCAGGGAAGGCAGTGTGTGTCGGGGGTGGGGTTGTCTTTGGCTCAAGCCAAACGCTTCCCCTGCCAGGATTTACCACAGTCATTGCACGGTTCTGTTCTGCTCCCTTAAAATTAGGCATAATTCTACCAGCAATGAGAGTTGTAGTTAGAATTTGGGGAAGAGAATGAAGGGTTTCCCCTCCCCCCCAAAAAAATTGGGTGCAGAGAGAAAACCTCTGCAAATCTGCATTTTGCAGCAAGCTGGTTGATTTGAAGACTTGTAGGTTTTTACTGCACTTATTCGATTATTGGCATTTCGGATCGACAGCAGCCACGCTGAGGATGGCAGGGACAGAAACACAGAAAATAATCCTGACAGAACAATTAACCAGTGGAACAATCTGCCTCCAGAAGCGGTGGATGCTCCAACACTGGAAGTTTTTAAGAAGAGACGGACAGCCATTTGTCTGAAATGGTATAGCATTTCCTGCCTGAGCAGGGGGTTGGACTCGATGACCTCCAAGGTCCTTCCAACTTTATTATTATTATTATTATTATATGCATGCATCGATACAAATAAATAAATAAACAGGGGTGGATTAAATCTATTACACCTGTTGGAAGCTGATCAGAGAGAGAAGCAACCTGAAATTAAGGAGAAACTTCCTGACAGGGAGGACAATTAACCAGTGGAACAGCTTCGGAAATCGCAGGCGCTCCATCCTGGAAATTTTTAAGAAGAGACTAGACAGTCACCTGTCTTGAGATGATATAGGTCAGGGGTAGGCAACCTTGGCTCTTTTATGACTCGTGGACTTCAGCTCCCAGAATTCCTGAGCCAGCATGGGGGAACTATGGCCGCTTCATGACTCGTGGACTTCAACTCCCAGAATTCCTCAGCCAGCATGGCTCAGCTTGAAAACCTCCCCCTTTCCCCTCAGCGTGGCTGGCTCAGGAATTCTGGGAGTTGAAGTCCACGAGTCATAAAAGAGCCAAGGCTGCCTACCCCTGGCATAGGTTCTCCTGCTTGAGGGGGCTGGACTAGAAGACCTCCAAGATCCCTTCTAGCTCCATTCTACTCTAAATCCGTTTCTGCAACCTTGTTCCCCATTCCTGCCTTTGCTCGTTCCTTATCGCCCGTTTGCTTTTTAAGGAATCTCATACAGGTGGCCCTCAACGTCCGGTATTACAAATTTTACGAGTTTATCGAAATAGAAAATAGAAAAAAAAATTTGTTGAAAACAACGGCAGGGGAAGAAAAAGGAAAAAATGTCGGGGGAAAGAGGGGGGTGGAAAAAAAGAAGAAAAGCATCGACTTCTCAATGGCTAACCCTATTTTATTTAAGCTCAATAGAATAAGATAACAACAGGCAACCGTTAACTTTTTTACTTTTACCTAGTAATACAGAGCAGGCATTTCTAGCAGTCCTCCTCTTATGACAATTGGAACCAGCATCTCCATCACTGAGCGAGGCAATCGTGAAGTGAAGCGTGCCCGATTTTTGAAAACTGTTTGGCCACACTTGTGAATCGCACGGCCGTTAAACGAGTTTGGCTTCTCCCCTTAATTTTGCTCGCTGGAAGACAGCTGGGGAAGATCACAAAGGGAGATCATGGGACCCAGGGACCCTGCCAGCTTCATAAAAATTTGGATCACCCGATCCCGGGAATTCTGCACAACTTGTTAAGAGAGAGGACTGATTGCAAGCCATTTTTTTGCCCGGCGCTGTTATAATTTGGAACAGCCGCGAAATGAACGGTTGTTAAGTCGAGGATTACCTGAAGCCTCTCCACAGCTTAAAATGGCAAAGGTTGAGAAAGAGTGCCCTGGATCAAAGGGATATGCAATTTTTGCATTTTTAAATCCTGTGGACTTCCAACTCCCAGAATTCCCCCGCCAGAATTCTGGGGAATTCTGGGAGTTGAAGTCCACAAGTCTTAAAGTTTCCAAGGTTGCACATTTCTGCCCTATGGGCTGAATAGAATAGAATAGAATAGAATAGAATAGAATAGAATAGAATAGAATAGAATTATTCCTGCCCTATGGACTGAATAGAATAGAATGGAATGGAACGGAATAGAATGACAGAATCGGGAAGGGACCTTGGAGGTCTTCTAGTCCAACCCGCTGCTCAGGCAGGAAACCCTATACCATTTCGGACAAATGGCTGTCCAGTCTCTTCTTAAAAACTTCCAGTGTTGGAGCATTCACTGCTTCTGGAGGCAGGTTGTTCCACGGATTAATTGTTCTCACTGTCAGGAAATTTCTCCTTAGTTCTAGGTTGCTTCTCTCCTTGATCGGCTCAGTTAATATGACTTCAGGCTACAAAACTACCAGCTCCTCTATCTTCTCCTCCCCTTTTCAAACTTCTGCTTACTGCACCAAACCATTTGCAAAATCCTGGGAACTTACCGTGATTCGTGTCAACATCACCAGCTTCGAAGCTTCTTCTCTTTCTTTTTTGTCCAACCGCAACTTAAATGTGTCACGTTCCACATTTTGAAGGCTGTTTGCAATTTCCAGGAAAAAAGAGAGAGAGAGAGATTGCACCAAGGCATAAATCCATATCTGGGAAGGAAGAAACAGACACGCCTTCTGACCTTCCAATTATTCCTGCAATTTTTAGAGCTTGTCTCTCAATCCAGCCTGGATGGGAGGAAATAAAACTCTAGACATGCACGGAGCACTGCGGTTTTAATCTCAAGTGGCGTCCTTGAGGCTGTGTTTGCAAGACTTGCGCTTGGAGCAATTGCTAAGCTTCCCATCTGTGCTTCCCGCAGCACCCAGGGGATACACCGAGGGAATCGACCCTCCTCCAAATATGCTGGACTACAGTTCCCATCCTTTCCGTTTAAATACGATGGAAGTCTCATTTTTCTGAAGGCAGAATTGTATTTGGAGAAATGTGCCGTGCGGTGGAGAGGTTTTCCTGCAGGTCACAATTGAGGAACAGCCATCTTCTGGTGTTTCCCAAGAGGTCACCAGAGCAGCCTTCCATCCTAGCCTACCTCACAGGCTTGTCGTAAAGAAGGAAGTAGGTATTCCATTCCCGTTTTTAGAGACAGGAGACTGAAGCATGGTAGCAATGGGGGGGGGGGAAGAAACCTTCCATTCAGAAATTCAAAATTTAAGGTTGTGCGTTCCCAGTTGGAGGCTCTGGACCCTCCAGAGCTTCTGGCCTGACCTTCTGGAGCAGTGGTTCTCAACCTTTCTAATGCCGTGACCCCATAATAGTTCCCCATGTTGTGGTGACCCCCAAGTGGGTGTGGCCACCAATAAGAGGGAGTAGGACAGCTAGGGAAAAGGGGAAAAAAATGGCGGACAGCGTGGTTTGGCGACCCCCATGAAATGGTCGTTCGACCCCAAATGGGGTTCCGACCCACAGGTTGAGAACCACTGTTCTGGAGGATGAGGAAGCCCTTCGTGATCTCTGAGCTTGGTTGTTTTCTTGCAGACGTTTCATTACCCAACTATATAACATCATCAGCCACTAGCATCCAGAAGCGGTGAATGCTCCAATACTGGAAGCTTTTAAGAAGAGACTGGACAGCCATTTGTCTGAAATGGTAGAGGGTTTCCTGCCTCAACAGGGGGTTGGACTAGATGACCTCCAAGGTCCCTTCCAACTCTGTCATTCTATTCTATTCTATTCTATTCTATTCTATTCTATTCTATTCTACTCTATTCATTTTCTATATTTCCATTCCATTCATTTTCTATAATTCTATTTTTTCTCTATTCTGTTCTTTTTATTCTATTCTTTCTCTGTTCTATTCTATTCATTTTCTACTTCCATTCCATTCATTTTCTACAATTCTATTCTATTCATTTTCTATTCTGTTCTTTCTATTCTATTCTTTCTGTTCTGTTCATTCTATTCTCTTCTTTCTCTATTCTGTTTATTCTATTCTATTCTTTCTCTATTCTATTCTATTATTCTATTCTATTCTATTCATTTTCTATATTTACATTCCATTCATTTTCTATAATTCTATTCCATTCATTTTCTATAATTCTATTCCATTCATTTTCTATATTTACATTTCATTCATTTTCCATTCATTTTCTATATTTACATTTCATTCATTTTTTATAATTCTATTTTATTCTATTCCATTCCATTCTTCAGGAAACGTCTGCCAGAAAACAACCCTTTATTTCATCCCACAACTGCAAATATCCTCCCTTATTTTGTTACCAGCCAGCGTCAAGGCGCAGCCCAGCCAGCGATTCAAGCGTCCGGTCCGGCCGCCAGCTTTCCAGGTTGCGCGTCCAGCGGGGTTTTTGCTTCCCTCGTCCCAGCCCCGGATCTCTTCGGGATCTCCCCGGATCCCGGCTTGGATCCATCCCCTTCCGCCTTGCAAAATCCCCAATGCCTCGTGGCTGCAGGCAAGCGCCGGAGCGAGCCCCAGGCATCCTTGCAGCCGTCCAAGCGCGCTCTTCCCCCTTCCCCCCGTCTCGCTTCCTTCCCGAGGAAGGCCCCCGGCCTCTGAGCACGTGCAGAGTGCCGGCCCCCTCGAGCGAGGCTGGGAATCGGCCGGAGCGCCTGGCTGGCTGGAGGGCGGACGGCAGCCCCGGGACTCACCTGTCCGGATCCAGGTGTGTTAGAGGCGCCCCTCCCTTGTGCGGCTGGAACGGGGACGGGGGGGTCTTCGCTCGGTCGGCAGCCTCTGCCCGGTCGCCCGCCCGCCCGTCGAAAGCGAAGCTCGGGCAGCGTGCGAAAACCGGTCCGGCCGCTCTTTTAAAGCGCCACCAGGGGGCGTGTCTGCCTTACCGCGCCCCCTAGCGGCCGCTTCCCCCGCAGGTCTCGGCGGGGGCTTCAGATGAGCGCCTCCCGGGCGAATCAATCCATCCATCCATCCATCCCTCCATCCATCGATCAGAATAGAGCTGGAAAGAATTAGCCTTTCTCGCGATTGGGATTTTTTTTTTTCATTTGGGTATAAACGGGGAAAAAAAATACAGTTTCCACCCCACTTGGCTCTCAATTATTTTACAGTTAAAGTAGTAAAAAGTATTGCCATAATATGATTATTCTGTTTTTATGCCCTAAGAGTGAAACCTGCACGAAACAAAAAGTAACTGGGGAAAAGTCAATCTCCTATTTAGATTTTCATTGGACTCTGATTTGAATGAAGTGCAAGGATTTAAGGAGAACGGAATGGAATGGAATAGTGTAGCAGAATAGAACAGAATATGGAATGGAATAGGAATGTAATAGAATAGAATAGAATAGAATAGAATAGAATAGAATAGAATAGAATAGCAATGTAATAGAATATGAATAGGGATGTAATAGAATAGAATATAGAATAGAATATAGAAAATAGAATAGAATATAGAATAGAATATAGAATAGAATAGAATATAGAATAGAATATAGAATAGAATGGGGAATGGGGAATAGGGAATAGAATATAGAATAGAATAGAATGTAGAATAGAACAGAATATAGAATAGAATAGAATATAGAATAGAATATAGAATAGAATGGGGAATGGGGAATAGGGAATAGAATATAGAATAGAATAGAATGTAGAATAGAACAGAATATAGAATAGAATAGAATATAGAATAGAATGGAGAATGGGGAATAGGGAATAGAATATAGAATGGAATATGAATAGAATATGAATAAAATAGAATATGAATAGAATATAGAATATGAATAGAATAGAATATGAATAGAATGGAATTAAACAGAACAGAATAGAATAGGAATTATAGAAAATGAATGGAATGGAACGGGACAGGACAGCACAGAATAGAAATAGAAATTTCTCGAGCAAGGTCCGCAGGATTGTCTGGCACATTACATCCTCTCCACGATCTGTTTGCCTTGCTACCTTCTTGTGTGTGTGTGGGGGGGGGGAAGGCTGGCTTTATGGACTTTATGGACTCAAATGTTTATACACCAATGCACAGAGTATGAACAGCAAACAGGGTGAACTAGAAATTCAGGTTAATGAGGGCAGATACGATATTGTTGCCATTACGGAAACATGGTGGGATGAAACTCACACATGGAACACACAGCTAGAGGGATTTAAATTATTTAAAAGAAACAGACCAAATAAAAGAGGAGGTGGAGTTGCTCTCTATATAAGAAATAACTACATCTCCACAGAAATAGAGTACAACAATGATAAAAACTGTCTTGAATGCATTTGGGTCAATATAAAAGAGGGGGGAAATGACATTGCCATAGGTGTATACTACAGACCACCCAACCAAACAGAGGAAATAGATGAACTTTTTGCTAGTCAGCTAACTAAGGTATGTAGGAAGCACATCACAATAGTAATGGGGGACTTTAACTACCCTGACATCAACTGGGAGACAAACTCCGCACCAAGTGGAAGATCAAACAGGTTCCTGGCAAACCTAGCAGACAACTTTGTCTCCCAAAAAGTAGAGAAGGGAACTAGGGGATTAGCCATTTTGGATCTAATTCTCACTAACAGAGATGAAATGATAGACGGTGTTGAAGCCATAGGAACCCTGGGAGGAAGTGATCATGCAATATTAGAATTCAACATTATAGAAGCACAACCAATAGAACACAGTCAAACTAGAGTCTTGGACTTCAAGAGAGCTAATTTCAATAAACTTAGAGAGGGCTTGGGAAGGATTCCATGGATGAGAATCCTCAAGGGGAAAACAACTCAAGAAGCTTGGGAAATTTTGAAAAATGAGATAATAAAAGCACAGTCTAGCACAATACCAACAAAGAGGAAAAATAACAGCTCTCAAAAGAAACCAGCATGGCTGCATAAAGAACTCTCTGACAAATTGAAAGATAAAAAGGACAAGTATAGAAAGTGGAAAGAGGGGAACATAACTAAGTCAGAATATCAGCAAATAGCCCGAGCCTGCAAAGATGAAGTGAAGAAAGCCAAGGCTCAAAATGAACTAAGGCTTGCGACCAAAGTCAAAAATAACAAAAAAAGCTTCTTTCAACATGTAAAAAACAAGAAAAAAGTGAAGGAAATGATTGGTCCATTAGTGGGTGGAAGTGGCAAGAAGGTGACAAGCAACAGGGAGAAAGCAGAACTATTTAACTCATTTTTTGCATCTGTCTTTACACAAAGGGAAAAAATAGACCAACCTATCAAAAATAGTGCCATAAAAAACAAAACAGAAACACAAGTTAAGATAGGCAAGAAAATCGTTAGGGAGCACCTGTCCAGCCTAGATGAGTTCAAATCGCCAGGACCAGATGGATTACACCCCAGAGTTCTCAAGGAACTGGCAGATGTGATATCGGAGCCACTGAACTATATTTTTCAAAGATCCTGGAACACAGGGGAACTACCAGAGGACTGGAAAAGAGCTGATGTAGTTCCCATCTTCAAAAAAGGAAAAAAAATGGATCCAGGAAATTACAGACCTATCAGCCTGACCTCAATACCTGGGAAGATCCTGGAAAAGATAATCAAACAACGAATCAACGAACACCTAGAGGCAAACAAAGTCATTACTAAAAGCCAACATGGGTTTATCAAAAATAGATCATGCCAGACAAATCTTATTGACCAAGTGACAAAATTAGTGGATCAGAGGAATGCTGTGGACATAATTTACTTGGACTTCAGTAAGGCATTTGATAAAGTAGATCACAACCTACTACTTGACAAGATAGAAAAATGTGGGGTAGACAGAACCACCACCAGATGGATCCGGAGCTGGCTGACCGGCCGTACTCAGCGAGTGGTCCTCAATGGAACTGCATCTATATGGAGGGAAATGTGTAGTGGGGTGCCCCAGGGCTCTGTTCTGGGCCCAGTACTCTTCAACATCTTCAGCAACGATTTGGATGAAGGGATAGATGGGGAACTCATCAAATTTGCAGACGACACCAAGCTGGCAGGAATAGCCAACACTCCAGAAGACAGGTTTCAGATACAGAAGGATCTGGACAGACTTGAACACTGGGCACTAACTAACAAAATGAAATTCAATGGTGAAAAAAGCAAGGTTCTACATTTAGGCAAGAAAAACCAAATGCACAAGTACAGCATAGGTGGCACCATGCTCAATAGTAGTAACTGTGAGAGGGACCTCGGAGTCCTAGTAGACAATCACTTAAATATGAGCCAGCAGTGTGCAGCAGCTGCCAAAAAGGCCAACACAGTGCTAGGCTGCATTAACAGAGGGATAGAATCAAGATCACGTGAAGTATTAATACGACTCTTCAATGCCTTGGTAAGGCCACACTTGGAATACTGCATCCAGTTTTGGTCACCACGATGTAAAAAAGATGTTGAGACTCTAGAAAGAGTACAGAGAAGAGCAACAAAGATGATTAGGGGACTGGAGGCTAAAACATATAAGGAACGGTTGCTAGAATTGGGTATGTCTAGTTTAACGAAGAGAAGGACAAGGGGGGACATGATAGCAGTATTCCAATACCTCAGGGGCTGCCATAAAGAAGAGGGAATTAAGCTATTTTCCAAAGCACCTGAAGGCAGGACAAGAAGCAACGGGTGGAAACTAATCAAGGAGAGAAGCAACCTAGAACTAAGGAGAAACTTCCTGACAGTGAGAACAATTAATCAGTGGAACAGCCTGCCTCCAGAAGCAGTAAATGCTCCAACACTGGAAGTTTTTAAAAAGAGACTGGACAGCCATTTGTCCGAAATGGTGTAGGGTTTCCTGCCCGAGCAGGGGGTTGGACTAGATGACCTCCAAGGTCCCTTCCAACTTTACTACTACTACTACTATTATTATTATTATTATTATTATTATTATTATGGTATCCGAAGCAGAACATCCACATTCAGTCACAGTTTCGTTCCCTGCAGTATTAAAACCTTGTGAACTCTAAAACTTCCTCTTTCCGTTATGTATTTAAGATGAAATGGTGATTAATATTTATATGTATTGATATGTAAGGGTGTAGGCATATACATATGTTGCATATAGCATGTTTATATCTGTATTATCTAGATCAGTGGTTCTCAACCTGTGGGTCGGGACCCCATTTGGGGTCGAATGACCATTTCACGGGGGTCGCCAAACCATGCTGTCCGCCATTTTTTCTCCTTTTCCCTAGCTGTCCTACTCCCTCTTATTGGTGGCCACACCCACTTGGGGGTCACCACAACATGGGGAACTGTATTATGGGGTCACGGCATTAGAAAGGTTGAGAACCACTGATCTAGATGTACATTTT
The DNA here is from genome assembly GCA_039797435.1 of Crotalus adamanteus. Taxonomy (NCBI): domain Eukaryota; kingdom Metazoa; phylum Chordata; class Lepidosauria; order Squamata; family Viperidae; genus Crotalus; species Crotalus adamanteus. The sequence continues at coordinate 102,222,299 of CM077922.1, read as the reverse complement.
TGACAGCAGGCAAACAGAATTTCATGTCTCACATGTGTCAGTTTGCCCATGGTGAAAAATGACAATAAAGATTATCTATAGAAATAGAAATAGAACAGGATGGAATTCTTTATTGGCCAAGTGTGATTCGATACACAAGAAAAGCTTGTAACAATAATTACTATTATTGTTATTGTTATTCTAATAGTTATTATTGGACAAGTGTGACTGGACACACAAGGAATTTCCTTGAATTGTGTGTGGTCCTCCCTGTCCTGACCACGGATAGTTCTCGTGTTATGACCACAATTGAGCCCAACATTTCTCTCACTAAGTGAGACATTTGTTAAGTGAGTTTTTGCCCTGTTTTATGGCCTTTCTTGCCACCGTCGCTAAGCGAGTCGCCGCGGCTGTTAAATTAGGAACACGGTTGTTACATGAATCGGCCTTCCCCATTGACTTTGCTTGGCAGAAGGTCGCAAGAGAGGATCACGTGACACACACACACACACACACACACCCTGGGACACTGTGACTGTCATAAATACAGGCCAAGCGTGTGAATTTTGATTGCGTGAACACGGGGATGCTGCAGCAGTCGTAAGTGTGGGAAACGGTTATAAGTCAGTGCAGCTGTAACTTCAAACGGTCACTAAACGTGTCAACATTGCTAACGTCGGACGTTTTTGCACTGACAACAGAGGGAAATGGAGCCCATTTTTTCCCTTTCGCTTTTAGAGTTAGTTGATGCTGGGAGGGGGGGATGTGAACGAGAGTCTAGCTAAACATAACAACACTAAACTGAGGGTGAGAATCAAGGTTATTGTAACCAGAGCTGATAAGGAATTGGCGGGCTGGAGAACTGGAGAGAAGGCCTGCGCTTCAAGCTAATTGGGGAATGTGATTTATGACTGTTAATTGGAGGAGGGAATTGTGCTTGGATACTATGTGCTCAAGGGAGGGGAATCCAGTTTTTGGCTTCGATTATGTAGTGCCGATATTATGCTACTCGAATAAAAGATTCCTTAAGGTAAACAATGCCTCAAAGTTCTTTCGAAGAGCTTCATCTGTCGGAACCAGGACAGAATGAATTGCTGTAATTCGGGGAGTACCTGTAGTCAAATCTTTGTGAAAATTAATTGATCCCTTTCTGACATTTGGTGAATTGACAAGTATTAATACCACTCTTCAATGCCTTGGTAAGGCCACACTTGGAATACTGCATCCAGTTTTGGTCACCACGATGTAAAAAAGATGTTGAGACTCTAGAAAGAGTACAGAGAAGAGCAACAAAGATGACTAGGGGACTGGAAGCTAAAACATATAAGGAACGGTTGCTAGAATTGGGTATGTCTAGTTTAACGAAGAGAAGGACAAGGGGGGACATGATAGCAATATTCCAATATCTCAGGGGCTGCCATAAAGAAGAGGGAATTAAGCTATTTTCCAAAGCATCTGAAGGCAGAACAAGAAGCAACGGGTGGAAACTAATCAAGGAGAGAAGGAACCTAGAACTAAGGAGAAACTTCCTGACAGTGAGAACAATTAATCAGTGGAACAGCCTGCCTCCAGAAGCAGTAAATGCTCCAACACTGGAAGTCTTTAAGAAGAGACTGGATAGCCATTTGTCTGAAATGGTGTAGGGTTTCCTGCCCGAGCAGGGGGTTGGACTAGATGACCTCCAAGGTCCCTTCCAACTTTACTATTATTATTATTATTTGGTTAATGAATTGGGCTAGCAGGCTTTTCCTGGGACTAAACTTAATTTGTTTATAAAATATTATAAGATCCTCAGTTGATTCTCCTGAGCAAACTAGCATGGGATTTTTTTTTTTATTGGTTTCTCATTAGAGTGACTTAGATACTAGAGCAACAGATGCCATTTAGTATTTTTAATTTAAGTTTACATCTGCTTTGGGAAGGGTTTGGTTTTGAACCGCAAGAGAAAAAGAGATTAAATGCTGATTACACATCCGGATTTTGAGAGTTCGGGAAATAAGGGGCTGCAAAGCCCTCCTCTCTCAGATTATATTATTCAGCTATTGTTTAAAACTCAATTGCTTTAATAAAATAAGATTAAATTCTTCTTGGAACTGAGCTGCTAGCAAAATGCACACATCTGTAGAGCTTCTTTTAGCAGCAATCTGCAAAGAGTTTGCCCCGGATCTCTCCAGGGGTGGAATTTTTATTTTAGCAGCTTAAGAGTAATAACAACAACAAAAAAAAAATTGGAAGGGACCTTGGAGGTCATCTAGTCCAACCCCCCACTCAGGTAGGAAACCCTATGCCATTTCAGACAAATGGCTGTCCAGTCTCTTCATGAAAACTTCCAGTGTTGGAGCATTCACAGCTTCTGGAGGTAGGCTGTTCCACTGGTTAATTGTTCTATCTGTCAGGAAGTTTCTCCTTAGTTCTAGGTTGCTTCTCTCCTTGATGAGTTTCCATCCGTTGCTTCTTGTCCTGCCTTCAGGCGCTTTGGAGAATAGCTTGACTCCCTCTTCTTTGGGGCAGCCCCTGAGATATTGGAACACTGCTATCATGTCCCCCTTCGTCCTATCAATGGAAGATTTCCTGGTGGCCTCCCATCCAAACACTATTCAGGTAATTGCGATCAAACAGAATCAGCTAAGGGAGGAAAATCCTGTTCAAAGGACACATGTTTCTCCTCCGGGCGCAGTGCTGGAAGAGGGAGGTCGGCCTGGCTTTCAGGGATGGCTGGCGCTTGTGAAAAGTCTCCGTGCGGTGCCAGGACTAATCCCTGGGCAGCAAGAAAACTATAAAATTGGCCTGACACGGCAGGAAAAGGAAGGACGCTTCGAAAATGGAAGCTGCCAATTTCAAGCTCTGCCCAGAGAAAGCGGCCTTGCGCAGCTTATTAAAGGTCAGGTAGTGTGTTTAATGCAGCGAGAAGGCATCTACCGCCCAAAGGGAGGTTAATGAGCCAGGGATTTGTGACAGACCCCCCCCCCCCCCAGGAGAGGGAATCAATAGAGAGAGGTTGCTCAGGGCAGAAGAGGCTGGGAGATTACAGAATACAGAAATACAGAGTCGGAAGGGACCTCAGAGGTCCTCTAGTCTAACCCCCTGCTCAGGCAGGAGACCCTGTGCCCGTGGTGGCACTCAGAGCCCTCTCGGTCGCCCTAGTCCGAGGCCTTCAGCTGGGTTTTATAAAACCTTTTCGCTTTAGGCCTCCGCTGCTGTGTGCAAAAAAAAAAAAAAAAAAGTTCAATCAATCAATCAATGTCAACTTCTCGTGGGGAAAAAAAAGATCTCACAAAGTTGGAATGGACTGATTGAACTGTTTAGTCCCACCCAGTCTGCCATTACCACCGCGGCCACGCCCACCCAATGGGCCACGCCCATCCAATGGGCCACACCCACCCAATGGGCCACGCCCACCCGGCACCCGACGATACATAAGTGGGTTTTGGGTTGCAGTTTGGGCACTTGGTCTCTAAAAGGTTCGCCATCACTGCCCTATGCCATTTCAGACAAAGGGCCGTCCAGTCTCTTCTTAAAAACCTCCAGTGTTGGAGCACCCACAACTTCTGGAGGCAAGGAGTTCCACTGGTCGATTGTTCTCCCTGTCAGGAAATTCCTCCTTGGTTCTAGGCTGGATCTGTCCTCGATAAGTTTGTTTAGTGGCCATTCGCAGTTACAACGGCACCGAACGAAGTGACTTAATGACCCTTTTTCCACACTTGCGGCCGCTGCGGTGTGCCCGTGGTCATGTGATCAAAATTCAGACGCTTGGCAACTGACTTGTATTTATGACTGTTGCAATGTCCCGGGGTCAGGTGATTTCCCTTTTGGGGAACTTCTGACAAACGGCGGGGAGGCTAGCTCCACTTTCTAACCACTGCAGTGATTCACTTAACAACGGTGGCAAGAAAGGTCATAAAATGGGGCCAAACTGCCTGAACAAACATTTCGCTTAGTAACAAAAATGTCAGGCTTCATTTTGGTCGTCGGTTGAGGCTTTGGGCAGGAGACCACTCAGCGATCCCAAAACAGTAGGCTAGATCGGGCAGTTTAAATATCCAGGAAGAAGACAATGCCAAACCATTTTCGTATTCTTGCGAAAAAATCTTACGTGGGTGGGAAGTCATCCCCCCCCCCGAGAAAGAAATATTTTTGGAAATATTTAAAAGTCAGAATATATTTTCCTAAAGCAGGGCTTTTCAACCTTTTCACCCATTGTACCACTTTTAGGATATGGCAACATCCGAGGACCACCAGTCGCCTAGCAAGGTGTCGAAAACTTGATGACCCAAAAAAAAAAGTAAAAAAAAAAGTTATAAAGTACACGTGGTCCTCAACTTACAACAGTTCGCTTAGTGACTGTTCGAAGTTAAAATGGCACTGAAAAAACTGCCCCCCAAGCCACCTGCCCGCCCGCCCGCCCGCGCTCTTCCTCCTGTCCGAGGTTTTCACTGTTGAGAGCATTTCTGTTGAGGATTGGCAGAGGGGGTGGGATGGGGGGGGGGGGTTTGGTTTTTATTCCCCCCCCATCTGCTGGGTGGCTGCAGCAGGTTTTGGTCACTTCACAAGACCCTGTGACACTGTGACCGTCATAAATATGAATCGGTTGCCAAGCATCTGAATGTAAATCACAAGACCCTGGAGAGGCTGCAACATCCCAGCTGATTGGCGCTTCTTCTGGGCTCAGCAGAAGCGCCAGGATCAGGGCTGCTTTCCAGCTGGAGCCTGGCGCTGATCCTAGCGCTTCCGTTGAGCCCTGACAGCCCTGCAGCTCCAACCGTCTCTCGCTCAGGCTTGCGCGGTGCTGCCACCGGTTCAGCTCATTCCCCTCTCCCGCTACCACTTTTCTAGGATGGTCGCGTATCACCTGCCAGGTGCCAATGGACCACAGGTGGTACCCGTACCCCTGGTTGAAAAGCCCTGTCCTAAAGGATTTAAAGGCAGAAACCAACCCCTCCCTCGTCATAAATTGGACTCGTACGGTTTGAACTAGGGGTCTCCAAATTTGGCAATTTTAAGATTTGTGGACTCCAATCCCCAGAATTCCTCAGCCAGCCAATAGACAAATTTTCTTCGTTAAATAGCGTGAGCAATGGCTTTGTTGTGTGTCTTTCCTACTATGTTGTGGTTAACTGGTTGGTTTTTTTTTTGCAACCCAGAACCCACAGCCCTTTATGGGAGTTGAAGTCCCTACTGTTAAGATATGAAAAACTGGGTCTTTTTTTCAGCACCACAAGGTGCGGACATTTTGACATAGAAACGCAACTCTAGCCCTTAACCAAGCCCCTTGCAGATGTTAACAACTGCATTTGCCCAGTATGAAGCCACAGCGAGGATTAAGTCAATAACCAATTTAAATCTCTTGTGTGAACTGAGTAATAATACACATACTGGGAATCTTACAACAAACCTCTGAAGCAAAAGGTCCTCGGAAACTTTGATTTAATGCTACAGGTTTATAGTTGTTGCAAGCCCTCTACCAAATAGGACATTTTCCAACCGTTATCTTGTTATTTGGAGACAGGCGTATATTTTTTCTTAATGGACCCATTCTGATTTATCTTTTTGCCCTTTTTTCCACCTTGATCTGGAGGGCCTTGAATGTCAGCAGATTTTTTTTTAATCCAGCTATCCACTTACAGGTTATGATCTCTTTTTCCATTTCAGACTGCCCGACTCCAGCCAATAGCGGTTTAAATACATCCCTGAGTCTTGCTTTTAAAATCTCATTTGAATCTCCCCCCCCTCTTTTTTTTTTTAAATTAGCTATTAACAGGCTCTGTTAGGCTTTAGTTGTCCCCAGTGCCCCATTGATACAGAAGAATAAGGAAAGTTGATGTGAGCAAAATTCTTATAGCTGAAGTAGTACGGTTTTTCCTGCCCGAACAGGGGCTTGGAGTAGTACAGGGGTCCCCAACCTATGGGCCATAGCCCACAACTGGGACAAACTGGCTAGTGTGTACATCCCCCCACTCCCGCTAGCACCTGCGCCCCCGTTTGCACATGTGTGCAGGGCTAGCGGCGGTGGCTAACGCCTGCAGAAACAGTGCCACTAGCAGTCATGCGGGTCACACGGCCCATTTGCACATGCACGGTGGGCTAGTAGTGGTGGCTAGCACCTGCACGCAGGCACAAATGGGGCGGTAGCGCCATAGGGGTTTTGCAGCCCATTTGCGCATGCGCGTGGGGACTAGCAGCGGTGGCTAATGCCTGCAGAAACAGCACGCACGCCCATTTGCCCATGTGCAGGGGGGCTAGCAGCAGTGGCAGGGGGCGGTTGTGTAGCCCATTTGCGCATGTGCGTGGGGGCTAGTGGCGCCAGCCAACGCCTGTGCGCATGTGCAAATGGGGCCGCTAGGGGCCATGCGGATTACGCGGCCCATTTGCATATGTGCGTGTGCCTAGCCGCGGCAGCTAGCCCCTGCACTCCTACACAAGGGGGCCATTAGCCGCGTGTGGGTGCGCATGGCCGTTTCTGCACACGCATGTGCAAATTTCCCAGCTACTCCTTTTCCCTCCACGCCACAAGCACCTCTGGATTAGAACAGGGGTCCCCAACCTTGGCTACTTTAAAACCTGTGGACTTCAACTCCCAGAATTCTGGCTGAGGAATTCTGGGAGTTGAAGTCTACTGGTCTTAAAGTGGGGGACCTCTAGACTAAGCGACCTCTAAGGTTCCTTTTCTTATTCTGTATTTTTCAACATCCCATGCGATTGGTTTTGTAGTTCTTTTTTCTTCCCTTTCCAATGGGCTCTCACACGTAGTCCTCGACTTACAACGGTTCATTTAGGGACAGTGCAAAGTTACGACAGCACTGAAAAAAAGTGTCTTATGACCGTTTTTCACGGTGACGACCTTTGCAGCATCCCCGTAGGTCACGTGATCAAAATTCAGAGGCTTGGCAACCAGTTCACATTTATGATGGTTGCATTGTCTCGGAGTCATGTGTGAATCCCTTTTGCGAACTTCTCGCAATCAAAGTCAACAGGGAAGCCAGGTTTCACCCAATACGCTTAACTTAGTTACTGAATGGATCCATTTTCCTGGTCACTAAAACAAATCATTCTACTTAGCAAGTGTGGCTGTTATTGACCGGGTAAGGCACAAACGTACGACATTAAGTGAACACCAACTTCGTCTATTGTGTGAACACAAAAGGAAAAATCCTTCCGGAATTGTGCTTTCCCCCAGAACAGAATCTCTCAACTGCAGCAATTTTAAGAGATGTGTGTGGACTCCCAATTCCCAGAATTCCCGTTGGCTTTAAGATGTGTGGATTTCAACTCCCAGAATCCCCCAGTTGGCTTTAAGATGTGTGGACTTCAACTCCCAGAATTCCCAAGCCGGCTTTATGACATTGTAGACTCTAACTCTCAGAATTCCCTAACTGACTTGAAGATGTGTGGACTCCAATTCCCAGAAGTCCCTAATTTACTTGAAGATGTGTGGAATTCAACTCCCAGAATTCCTCAGTTGGCTTTAAGATGTGTGGACTTCAACTCCCAGAATTCCCAAGCTGGCTTTATGACATGTGGACTCTAACTCTCAGAAATCCCTAATTGACTTGAAGATGTGTGGAATTCAATTCCCAGAATCCCCCAGTTGGCTTTAAAATGTGTGAACTCCGGCTCCCAGAATTCCACAGCTCAGCGTGCTTCTGAATAACCTGAAAAGCTTAGAGAAGGCCTTATGTTACATTAAATCAGGCCTTATGTCACATTAAACCATGTTAGCTCAGGAATTCTGGGAGTTGCAGTCCACAGGTCGTAAAGGGGCCACCATCCCCCACCCCTGTATTAAAATGATCCAGCTCTTTGGAGGTTTTCACCTCCTTCCTAGAAAATGCGGATTTTTCTCTATGGGTTTCCACAGTAAGATTTCTGTGGTCAAGTGAGACGCTTGTTAAGAGAGTTTTTGCCCCGTTTTACGACCTTTCTCGCCTCAGTTGTTAAGTGAATCACTGCAGTTGATAAGTCAGTAACCCGGTTGTGAAGTGGATCTGGCTTCCCCTGTGGACTTTGCTTGTCCGAAGGTCACAAAAGGGGATCACGTGACCCCGGACAGTACAACCGTCATAAATCCGAGTCAGTTGCCAAGCGTCTGAATTGTGATCATTTGACCACGGAGATGCTGCAATAAGTGTGAAAAACGGTCATAAGTCGCTTTTTTTTCAGTGCCGTTGTAACTTTGAATGGTCACTAAATGAGCTGTTGTAAGTTGAGGACTACCTATAATTTACATTTTGGGCAATTGGCAACAGACCCGCATTTGCAGCCATTTGCGGTGTTCAACACTCATACAACCACAATTTTTGGCTTTTCGGCCAGAAACTAGCATTTAAATCTGGTTCCTGGCAAAAAAAAAAAACCCAACAACAAAAACGCCCATTGAGTATAATCGGTTCATTTTAACGATTACGGTGTTTATTTATCAGCCACTGCAAAAAAGTGTCGTAAAATTGGGAGTGATTTTGTGGCGATCTGCTCAACGACTGCTGTTATGTCCCGAGCCTTGCAAACGGCTCGGGCGTTTGCAGGCAGTCCCGGGCAGGTGCAAAGCTGCCCGGGACCAGACAGGCTGTCGCCAGCGCCGTGCGCATGCGCGGGTGCTGGCGCGGGAAAAGTATCACATTTACCCGGGAAGCGTCTATATAAGAAGCTGGGAGGTTTTGGGAGCAGCAGAAGCCATCTACTTGTAAGCTGAACGCTGAATAAAGGAAACTGAGAACTACGGCTGCTTCTCGTGTCTGCTTTCCCGCCACGGACTCAACAACTGCCATGAGTTCAAAGCGTTCCGCAGGGCTAAATTATGGTCATAAATTGAGGGCTACTTGTATTGATTTGGAAATGAGGATTAATTTGGTTCTCTTAAACCAGGGGTAGGCAACCTCGGCTCTTTTATGACTCGTGGACTTCAACTCCCAGAATTCCTGAGCCAGCATGGCTCAGCTTGAAAACCTCTCCCTTTCCCCTCAGCATGGCTAGCTCAGGAATTCTGGGAGTTGAAGTCCACCAGTCATGAAGGGGCCATAGTTCCCCCATGCTGGCTGAGGAATTCTGGGAGTTGAAGTCCACGAGTCATGAAGGGGCCATAGTTCCTCTATGCTGGCTAAGGAATTCTGGGCGTTGAAGTCCACAAGTCATAAAAGAGCCAAGGTTGCCTATTCTTGGTCTAGGAGGCTCACCACTTAGAACAGGAGGACTTAGCCCAGGAGTAGGCAACCTTGGCTCTTTTATGACTCGTGGACTTCAGCTCCCAGAATTCCTGAGCCAGCCTGGCTCAGCTTGGAAACCTCTCCCTTTCCCCTCAGCGTGGCTGGCTCAGGAATTCTGGGAGTTGATGTCCACGAGTAATAAAAGAGCCCAGGTTGCCTACCCCTGTCTTAGTGTGGGATACCTATAGCATGTGATTCCACCTGGAAGATTGCAACTAATTCTGGTCACCCTACTACAAAAAAAATGTTGAAAGTTTGGAAAAAGTTCAGAGAAGAGTAACTAAGATGATCCAAGCCCTGGAGACTAAAACATACGAAGAATGGCTGCGGGACTTGGATTTGGCCAGTTTAAAGAAAAGAAGAAACAGGGGAGACATAATAGTAGTGTTCCAGTATTTGAGGGGCTGCCATAAAGAAGAGCGGGTCAGGTTGTTCTCTAAAACCCCAGAGAGGGAAGACGAGAAACAACGGTTGAAAACTGATCAGAGAGAAGCAACCTGGAATTAAGGAGAAACTTCCTGACAGGGAGGACAATTAACCAGTGGAACAGCTTGCCACCAGAAATTGTGGGCGCTCCATCACTGGAGGTTTTTAAGAAGAGACTGGACAATCACCTGTCTGAGATGGTATAGGTTCTTCTGCTTGAGCAGGGGGCTGGACTAGAAGACCTCCAAGGTCCCTTCCAGCTTTATTCTATTCTAAAGTCAAGATTATAGCTGCCACCAGACAATTGAAGCCCTGCCTGTTTTTATTTGACCATATCCTGTAGACACCTCTGTAACAGACAGAGCAGAAATATACCCGATCTAAAACTCAGAGTGGCCTTGAACCACAAGATGGGCAGGAAATAAATTTGATAACACCCCAGACTAAACCATTGTGGATAAGAAAGACAACAAAAATCGAGATAGCGGAGGTGGGCAGTACCTGGAGAGAGCAGCATAGCTGGGAAAGAATTGGAGAAAAATCACCAAATGCAAAAAACCTGAGGGCTGTAAAGCCCTGTGAAGTGATATATAAGTCTAAGCGATATATAAGCTAAGTGTTATTGCTATTGCTATTGCTACTGCCCTTCCTTCCTTCCTTCCTTCCTTCCTTCCTTCCTTCCTTCCTTCCTTCCTTCCTTCCTTCCTTCCTTCACAATGCAGTATTGCAGGCTAATTCACTGCCCACAGCCAGCAGTTCGATTCTCATGGGCTCAAGGTTGACTCATCCATCCATCCTTCCGAGGTCGGTAAATTGAGGACCCAGATTGTTTGGGGGGGGGGGCAATAAGCTGACTCTGTAACCTGCTTAGAGAGGGCTGTAAAATCCCGTGAAGAGGTATATAAGTCTAAGGGCTATTGCGATTTGCCACCTTCCTAGCTGGTTTCGGATGAGGAAAGTCAGTGGGGGAAGCTTAAGAGATAAGATAAGATAAAATAAGATAAGAGATAAGGTAAAAGATAAGATGAGATATAAAATAAGATATAAGATAAGGTAAGATATAAGATAAGATAAGATATAAGATAAGATATAAGATAAGACAAAAGATAAGATAAAAGATAGGATAAAAGATAAGATATAAGATAAAATATAAGATAAGAGATAAGATAAGATATAAGATAAGATAAGATGAGATGATAAGATGAGGTAAGATAAGATAAGATACGATAAGATAAGATGATAAGATAAGATAACCTTTATTGTCATTTTTTTACTGTGGGCACAACAGCACACATCAAAGAAACATGAAATTTAGTTGCCCGCTCTCAAACAATTGCACCGATCTGCATAAAATTGAGTGAGACTCACTTCACAAACGCTTGGCCTAGCAAGGGAAATTGTCTTCCTGGTCGTAAGTGGAGGACACTAGTGGTAACATCTCCGTTGGCTCCTGTTTTCTTTTCGTCCCCAGTCTTGACGAAGACGTCCTGAACAGCACCAGTCTTAAAAGTCATCTCCTCCCCCCCACCTTCTTCTACCATCCAAGAAGAGCTTCAGGTTTCTCATGTTTACGCTTAGAGGGACCTCTGGTGACCAGGAGCGAGGCAACACAAAGTTTACGTGTAAAAGGAAAATGGGAATGACACCCGTAAAGAGAAGCAGGAGAGTCGTCAGTTTGGCAGCACAGAATGGATGGAAACTGATCAAGGAGAGAAACGACCTGGAATTAGGGAGAAAGTTCCTGACAGTGAGGACAATTAAACAGTGGAACAGCTTGCCACCAGAAATCGTAGGTGCTCCATCCCTGGAGGTTTTTAAGAAGAGACTGGACAGTCACTTGTCTGAGATGGTATAGGGCAGTGCTGGCGAACCTATGGCACGGGTGCCAGAGGCGGCACTCAGAGCCCTCTCTGTGGGCACGCGCACCGTCGCCCCAGTCCTAGGCCTTCAGCTGGGTCTTATAAAACCTTTTCACTTTAGGTCTCCGCCACCATGTGCAAAAAAAAAAAAAAAAAAGGTTCAATCAGTCAATTTCAACTTCTCACGGGAAAAAAAAAAGATCTTGCAAAGTTGGAATTGATTGATTGAACTTTTTAGTCCCACCCAGTCTGCCGTTACCACCGCAGCCACGCCCACCCAATGGGCCACGCCCACCCGGCACCCGACAATGCATAAGTGGGTTTTGGGTTGCAGTTTGGGCACTCGGTCTCTAAAAGGTTCGCCATCACTGGTATAGGAGTAGAAAGAGTGCAGAGAAGAGCAACAAAGATGATCAGGGGACTGGAGGATAAAACATGTGAAGAACAGTTGCTGGAATTGGGTATGTCTAGTTTAATGAAGAGAAGGACGAGGGGGGGACATGATAGCCAACTTCCAATATTTGAGGGGATGCCACAAAGAAGAGGGAGGGTCAACCTAGTCTCCAGGACAAGAAGCAACGGATGGAAACTAATCAAGAAGGGAAGCAACCTAGAACTAAGGAAATTTCCTGACATTTAGAACAATTAATCCAGTGGAACAACCTGCCTCCAGAAGTTGAGAATGCTCCAACATTTTTAAAAAAGTTTTAACAACCATTTGTCTGAAATTATATAGGGCAGGGGTAAGCAACCTGGGCTCTTTTATGACTCGCAGACTTCAACTCCCAGAATTCCTGAGCCAGCATGGCTCAGCTTGGAAACCTCTCCCTTTTCCCTCAGAATGGCTGGCTCAGGAATTCTGGGAGTTGAAGTCCACGAGTCAACAAAGAGCCAAGGTGGCCTACCCCTGGTATAGGGTTTCCTGCCTGAGCAGGGGGCTGGACTAGAAGACCTCCAAGATCTCCCTTCCAGCTCTATTCTATTCAAGTCCTAAAACTTGCCAGCTTTGGAGACCGCTGCACTAGATAACCAGATCATAAATATTATATATTTATACGTTACTTATACGTAAGGGTGTAGGTCTTTTATACATATGTTGTATATAGTACGTTTAAAGGTGTGTTATGCATGTGCACACTTTGAGAGCAAGCAGCTAAATTTCATTTTTAAGGAGTGCCGTTGTCCCGCAGTAAAAAAATGACAATAAAGGTTATCATCATCACAAAATCAGAGTAAAATGTTTATCTGCGGCAATAACAGAGTCTTGCACATGATTGCTTGAGCAGGGGGCTGGACTAGAAGACCTCCAAGCTCTATTCTGAATCTCTCTGCAGCTAGCCAAGATTCATGGCTCACAGGAAGAGGGATGGTGGTTTGTTTTTTTTTTTTTTTACTGATTAGCAATCCAAAAGCCTAGCTGAACTTCCTTTTCTTCGCATATGTCCAAGTCTCGGTGTGCCCATTTGAAGGACTGTCTTCCTCTTTTGACCTGAGTGTCCCAGTGCAACATGTAAACATCTAATACTGCGATCCTTGTTGGCATAATTGCACTCTTTGGTAATTATTGAGGAGACGAGCCAGCCCGGTCTGCGTTAGCTACAAATCACAAAGACATCTGCTTGGGAATATATTTGCTCGCCTGAAAAACTGCTTCCAGGCGCCTTTTGATTTTACAGGTCTGTAATTTAATTCTTTTTGCTCGGTTCCAATTAACAGCTTCCTCCTCTCTCCTTAACAACCATTCTTTTAGGCAATGAATCTATCTACTAAAATTTTTCCATACTGTTTTGATATACAGGTAGTCCTTGGCGTAAGGAACCGTTGCTGGAATTGGGTATGTCTAGTTTAATGAAGAGAAGGACGAGGAGGGACATGATAACAGTATTCCAATATCTCAGGGGCTGCCCCAAGGAAGAGGGAGTCAAGCTGTTCTCCAAAGCACCTGAAGGCAGGACAAGAACCAACGGGTGGAAATTAATCAAGGAGAGAAGCAATCTAGAACTGAGGAGGAATTTCCTGACAGTGAGAACAATTAATCAGTGGAACAACCTGCCTCCAAAAGCGGTGAATGCTCCAACACTGGAAGTTTTTAAGAAGAGACTGGACAGCCCTTTGTCTGAAATGTTATAGGGCAGGGGTAAACAACCTTGGCTCTTTTATGACTCGTGGACTTCAACTCCCAGAATTCCTCAGCCAGCACTGGGGAATTATGGCCCCTTCATGACTTGCGGACTTCAGCTCCCAGAATTCCTCAGCCAGCATGGGGGAACTATGGCCCCTTTATGACTTGCGGACTTCAACTCCCAGAATTCCTCAGCCAGCATGGGGGAACTATGGCCCCTTCATGACTTGCAGACTTCAACTCCCAGAATTCCTCAGCCAGCATGTGGGAACTATGGCCCCTTTATGACTTGTGGACTTCAACTCCCAGAATTCCTGAGCCAGCATGGCTCAGCATGGAAACCTCTCCCTTTCCCCTCAGCATGGCTGGCTCAGGAATTCTGGGAGTTGAAGTCCACAAGTCATAAAAGAGCCAAGATTGCCTCCCCCTGGTATAGGGTTTCCTGCCTGAGCAGGGGGTTGGACTAGATGACCTTGAAGGTCCCTTCCAACCTTGTTATTATTAGACTGTAACAGACCCTACCGATTAAGATGGTGTCGCAATGGTCGTAAAACGGGCCTGTTACGCGACCGACCCAATTTTAGACTTTTCGTAGCAGTTAAGTGAAATCACTGCATTAAGCGAACACCAGTCATTAAGCGAACCAACGGTTGGCTATGGGCCTGGTTTCCTACAAAACCGTTGTTAAATGTGGTTAGGTCCCCCCAGGATGCTGCAAATTGCTGTAAATGTGGGTTTCTTGAGTTGGTCGCAACTCTGAACGGCCGTGTCAGATCTGCCCCAGTCTGACCCCTGAGGGGAGCGAAACTCCCAACTGCATTTGATGTGAAAAAGGTATTTTTACGAAGAGATGCGGATTGCAAGAGAGTCAAGCGGAATCTAAAACCCCTGGTTTCCCTAAGCCAGTGATGGCGAACCATTTACAGACCGAGTGCCCAAACTGCAACCCAAAACCCACTTATGCATCGTCAAGTGCCGGGTGAGTGTGGCCCATTGGGTGGGCATGGCTGCGGTGATAACGGCAGACTGGGTAGGACTAAAAAATTCAATCAATCAATTCCAACTTTGCAAGATTTTTTTCCCCGCGAGAAGTTGAAATTGACTGACTGATTGAACCTTTTTTTTTTTTGCACACGGCGGTGGAGGCCTAAAGCGAAAAGGTTTTATAAAACCCAGCTGAAGGCCTCGGACTGGGGCGACGGCAGGCGTGCCCACAGAGAGGGCTCTGAGTGCCACCTCTGGCACCCGTGCCATAGGTTCGCCACCACTGCCCTAAGCCTTCCCCCTGTGGTTAGTCCATGAGTAGCCAAATCCAGCACCGCCGAGATGTTATGAGAAACTCTTGAGGTTTGCAATAGTGGCGAATATCTGTAACTCAGCTGTAGGACGAGGGTAAAGGTCTGTTCTCCGAGCTTGTGGGTTGGCTTGCACAAGTTTTGTCTTCAGGTTAGGTAACATCATCAGCGGAGTATAGGGGGGTGTCTGTGTCAGTGTTCTTCTGGGTCCTGGTTCCGACAGATGAAACTCTTCAAAGAACTTTGAGGCATTGTTTACCTTAAAGCAGTGGTTCTCAACCTTTCTAATGCTGTGACCCCATAATACAGTTCCCCATGTTGTGGTGACCCCCAACCACTTATACATCACCGGGTACCAGGGGCGTGGCCAAAGAAAAGGGGGAAAAATGGTGGACAGCCTTGTTTGGCGACCTCTGTGAAATGGTCATTCGACCCCAAATGGGGTCCCGACCCACAGGTTGAGAACCACTGCCTTAAAGAATCTTTATTGGAGTGGCACAGCATCGGCCCGAACATAGCCAAAGCCAAAATCTGAAATCCCCTCCCCTGAACACATAGGATCAAAGCACAATTCCCTCCCTCTAATTTACAGTCATAAATCACATTCTCCAATTAATCTGAAATGCAGGCTTTACTCCATCTTGCCATCTCTTACCTCAAAAGCCCTGAATTCCCACACTATTACAATATTGTTCTGTCTAACTAACTCTCATCCCATTCTGTTTATAAGGGCTTCAGGGGTGGCTGCGCCGGAGCGAGGGTCTTGTCATGGGTCTGGGGTCAGGTGTGAGTCATCAGAAAGAGGCTTGTGATGGGCCTTGTGATGGGAGGTATCAGGTCAGAGTCCTTGGGAGATGAAGTGCTGGTTGCGGGGGGGGGGGGGGAGATTGCACGGGTTGGTTGAGGGTCGGTGTTGTCCCTGGGTGGCTGTATGTTTGATTTGGATTCTGAGGGGTTAATAATAATAATAATAATAATAACAACAACAACAACATAACACCCCAGACTTAACAATTGTCGATAAGAAAGACAAAAAAGTCTGGATAGTGGACGTGGCAGTGCCTGGAGACAGCAGAATAGAAGAGAAAGAGCTGGAGAAGATAACAAAATACAAAGACCTACAAATAGAAATAGAAAGACTGTGGAAAAAGCAAGCAAGGGTAGTACCAATAGTCATAGGCGCCTTGGGTGCAATCCCAAAACAACTGGAGCACCACTTGAACACCTTCATCGGCATTGACAAATTCGCTATTAGTCAATTGCAAAAGGCGGCCTTACTAGGAACTGCTTCCATCCTGCGACGATACCTGTAATACCATCAAACATCCACATCTGCCTATCCCAGGTCCTGGGTAAGGACTCGATAGGTAGACAAAATGCCAAATCCAGTCTGAACATCTGGCTGACTGTGCGATGATCCTTCAATAATAAAATTGTAAGGGACCTTGGAGGTCATCTAGTCCAAACCCCTGCTCAGGCAGGAAACCCTATACCACATGTCGGCAACCTGCGGCTCCAGAGCTGCATGTGGCTCTTTGAGCCTTCCCCTGCGGCTCCCAGCCTCCTCTGCCATTTGCAGAGAGAGACAGAGACAGAGAGAGGCACTTGCCTTCTCTCTCTCTCTCTCTCTCTCTCTCTCTCTCTCTCTCTCTCTCTCTCTCCCTCTCTCTCTCTCCCTCTCTCTCTCTCTTTCTCTCTCTCTGTGAAAAAGAGTGGACTCACGGTATTTTCCAAGGAGCTGAGAAGCTTACTGGGCGGGGCTCCTCCCTTTGTTGCATCTCTACAGGAAGCAGGAAAGAGCTAGGTAGCCCAGCTATGCTGACTCAGGAATTCTGGGAGTTGAAGTCCATGAGTCATAAAAGAGCCGAGGTTGCCTACCCCTGAGCTTGTTGGAGAACTGCTTGAAGCCAGCTTGCCAGGTGAGCAGAAGATTGGAGAGAGGGAGAGAGAAGGGGGAGAGAGAGAGAGGGGGGGGAGAGGAGAGACAGAGACTCTTCTGACATCTAAAATGAACCTAACACTGCATATATCCTTTTTTTACCTTTATGATATATATTATAGGTATATATATACCGTATTTTCCAGCATATAAGACGACTTTCTAAACCATGAAAATCTTCTCAAAAGTCGGGTGTCATCTTACAGGGCAGGTGCTGAAACTTACTGAGCCAGACTGGAGAATCTGCGGCGCATTAGTGCTGCAAGGGCGGGCCAGACGGGTGAAAGAGGCATGTTTTTCTGGGCACAGCGCCGCTCTTGCTGCACTAACGCTGCCCCTGGGCACTTGCCAGACCTCATCGTAAGTCTTTTTTGGAAGATCTCAGCGAAGGACGCACTAATAAAGGTACGGTACTTTTGGAATGTGGCCAAAGCAGTCTATAACCTGATCTGAGCGGTCTAAAACGCTCAGATCAGGTGACAGACTCCCTTGAAGCAGCCCCCTCTCCCTGCTCTCTATCACATTGCGCTACCGCTCGGATCGTCTTGGAGACAGGGAGGGCTGGGCAGGCAGGGAGAGCTGACCCACCCAATCCAAGCAGGCTTTGTATACAACAACCAGCCAATCACCGGTAAGGTACATCGCTTGCCGTGATTGGCTGGTTGTTGTATACTGGGTACATACAGTACAGCACCAGTATTTGTACCAGTTCATACAGTACAGCACCAGTACATACAGTACAGTAATACAAATGTCCAACTGTCAAGACCCCATCATGGCTCCACCAGCAAGAAGAAAGAAATATGAAGCCAGTTTCAAACTCAAAGTTGTAAACTTTGCCATGGAACATAATAACTGCGCTGCTGCAAGACAATATGGAGTAACAGAAAAGATGGTTCGGGACTGGAAAGCAAATGAAAAAGCATTAAAGAGTATGCCAAGGGGTAAGTGTGCATTAAGAAGAGGCACCTCACATTGGCCAGAACTTTTTTTGGGGGGGTCAAGTTTTTGATACCTTGCTGGGCGACTGGTGGCACTAGGATATTGCCTTATCCTAAAAGTGGTACAATGAGTGAAAAGGTTGAAAAGCCCTGTACTAGATTCTTGGGAAGGCATAATATGGTACTGAGGCAAAAGACGAAAATTGCACAAAAATTACCTGCAGATCTTGATAGCAAAGTAAATAGTTTCCATCGATACGTAATACAACAGCACACTAAACATGGCTATGCGTTAAGTAGTATTGGAAATATGGATGAAACTCCAATGAATTTTGATATGGTTGGAAATAAAACTGTCCATCAAAAAGGTGAAAAAACAATTTTAATTAAAACAACAGGACATGAGAAGTCCGTTTTTACAGTGGTACTAGTATGCACAGCTGATGGTGCCAAACTGAGACCAATGATTATTTTTAAAAGAAAAACAATGCCGAAACTCAAGTTCCCTGTTGGTTGTTTTGTACATGTGAATGAAAAAGGCTGGATGGATGAAGAAGGGGTAAAGCTATGACTTGATAATGTATGGAGAGGCGACCAGGTGGACTTATTCAAAAACGTAATCTACTGGTCTGGGATATGTTCAGGGCTCATTTAACTCCCAGCATCAAGCAAAGGCTTGCAAGTATAAACACAGATGCAGCAGTTATTCCTGCAGGATTGACATCGTTGGTATAGCCACTGGATGTGTGCCTAAACAAGCCATTTAAAGATCGCATTTGAGAACAGTGGAATGAATGGATGGTTAGCGGCGAAAAGTCATTCACAAAAAGAGGAAACATGCGTGCTCAACAGCTGGATGTTTTGTGCACGTTTGTCATAAAAGCCTGGAATGATATTGATGCAGAAACAGTAATCAAGTCTTTCAAGAAGTGTGGTGTATCAAATTCATTAGATGGTATGGAGGACGACTACTTGTGGCAAGATGAAGAGGAAGCCGAAGCTGAGACCACACCATCTGATATGGAATTCGATCCATACGATGACTGCCTTACAAATGTATCACAAGATGTCATTGATGTACTTATGATATCAGATGACGAACAGGATGATTTTGAAGGCTTTTAAAGGGAAACTGTCACGCCAGCAAAACTTGTAAAAATAGCTTGCAGTTATGATGGGCGTTGCTGACTCGCCAGGGATTTGCTCTCTCTATTGCAGTGGTTCTCAACCTGTGGGTCGGGACCCCATTTGGGGTCGAACGACCATTTAACGGGGGTCGCCAAACAACGCAGTCCGCCATTTTTTCCCCCTTTTCCTTAGCTGTGCTACTCCCTTTTATTCTGTTGGCTTTTGAAAGCCAATAGAGTAGACTCTCTTGAATAGAGTCTAATTCTATTGGCTTTCAAAAGCCAATGGGAATTGTCCAGGCTGTCTCTGCCCTGCTGAGCCCTCCAAAAGTCCCATTCTGCAAACGATGCTGCACCAGTTGAGTAGTCCTTGACTTACGACTGGTTGAGTAGTCCTTGACTTATGACCGGTTGGGGGTCGTAGCATTAAAAAGGTTGAGAACCACTGCTCTATTGTTTGTTATCTTCCTCCTATCATCATCAGTTCCAGTTTGGTTGACAGCTTAGAAAACAAACAGCATGGCAGCTCCCATGGGTTTATTGTCTTATCCTTCCTTTCAGCTTTAGAGTGAATTAGGAAAAGTTTAATCCACTTGCACTGTTTTATGTTTACATGTTTGATGACGAACAGCCTTATGTTTACAAGTGACAGTTTTCCTGCTAAGTACCTGCATGTCATAAGCATTTGAATTAAAATTACCATATTGAAATCAAATCTGATGTTTTTTAATTTTTATTTGGTGTGCGTTGGAAGAGGGGTAGTCTTATATGGCGAGTATAGCCCATACTCTATATTTTAACTGGAAAAGTTGGGGGTCATCTTATACGCCCAGTCGTCTTATACGTCGGAAAATATGGTAATTAAAATGTCTCATCTAGTTATTTATGCTTTGAAAATAATTAGTTAGCAGAGATCACGGTGCCTCTGCCAGCAATATTCCTTTTTAGAGGACTGCAGGTAAGAGGGTTTTTATCTGCATTTATTTGGGTGCTTTGATGTTTCATCTGTACCTTCAAAGGATCCATTTGTTATTATCCTCTGGTTCAACCATAATTTTCAAAGACTTTGAAAAACCTGAAACGCCTCATACATTTCTTCCAGACTTTCTGTCTTACATTTTCATCGGTTGTGAAATGCAAATTGCTGCAAATTTTACTCTGGGGTGAATTTTATTCCGAGGCTTCCAATGTTGGTATAAAGATAATTTGAGAAGTTGCATACCAGGCAAGTTTGCATTCCAGAGACCAGATCCAGAAACTCTCTAAATAAAGATGAGTAGGAGATTAATAAATCTCTATTTTGCTGGGGATAAATCCAGGAAATGGGTTAATCTGATAAATTAACTAATTCAATTCAAGTCTACAGTAGAGTGTCTCATGAATGCCTACTTGCTGTAGAGGCAAATTTATCTTTTTATACCTTTGCTTTTTTTTTTTTTACGCACCCGTTTAGAATCTAGCCAGTTCAGGCCGCCTCAAAAAGTACATTTTTCCAAGCTTAAACTGCATTGGCACATCATACTGAGTTCACAACGGATGAGATTTTAAAATTTGGTTTTAAAGTTTGCTGCCTTGGGGAGTGAAGGCAAGCCCTGCTTTCGAAAGCAGCAGAGCAATTTAAACTGACAAAAGAGAAAGGGGGAAAAAAAACCCTCACATCTCAATTATATTTATTTCAGTAAAATTATATCAAAAAGATGGTTTGTAGGAAAGAGAGACTGCACAAGGACCTTAATTTCAACGTGCCACTTCAATTTTTCAACAATGACGGAAAACCTCAATCGCAGAGTGCCGTATTATCTGCTTTGTCCTTCCTTCAGCTTCAAAGTCTTGAGACTTGTTACATTTCGGGAAGCGCAATCCAACATTTTGAGTTTTTAAAAAGGCGCAGGAAGCGGAAAACTGAGGTATAGGCAGGAACGGTGCAAATGGTCAAGGTGGTGGAAGAAGCCCCTTCCCCTTTTAAAAGACAAGCTTTATCTGCAGCAATTCCTGTGCTGTGGAAGGATTTAAGGCAGTGGTTCTCAACCTGTGGGTCAGGATCCCATTTGAGGTCGAATGACCATTTCACGGGGGTCGCCAAATCACGCAGTCCGCCATTTTTTTCCCCTTTTCCCTAGCTGTCCTACTCCCTCTTATTGGTGGCCACACCCACTTGGGGATCACCACAATATGGGGAACTGTATTATGGGGTCACGGCATTAGAAAGGTTGAGAACCACTGATTTAAGACATTTCGGCTCCTACCATTAGCCAGGCCCCCTTTGCCCCTAGGAACCCGGTGTTGGACCAGTATGTAGCCATCTGGCCAGAGTGTAAAGCTAGCTTAGGAAATTGTGTGTGGGGCAAGTAGCGTTTTAAGAGTTAAAGTGCTGTCCCCTTAAGGGTAGCCTTCTGGAAAATGTAGTTTAGTTGTTACATGGTTATATCTGTGTTCTAATTCAGGGCTTTTCAACCAGTGGTACGGGTACCACCTATGGTACATTGGCACCTGGCAGGTGGTACGCAACCATCCTAGAAAAGTGGTAGCGGGGGAGGGGAATGAGCTGAACCGGGGGCAGCACCACACAAGCCTGAGCGAGAGACGGCTGGAGCTGCAGGGCTGTCAGGGCTCAGCGGAAGCGCCAGGATCAGTGCTTCTTCAGGGCTGTCAGGGCTCAGTGGAAGCACCAGGATCAGTGCCGCTTTCAAGCTGATCGGTGTTTCTTTGGGGCTGTCAGGGCTCAGTGGAAGCGCCAGGATCAGCGCCAGGCTCCAGCTGGAGCTCAGCACTGATCCTGGTGCTTCTGCTGAGCCCTGAAGAAGCACCAGGATGGTATACGTGGATAGATAATAGAAACAAAAATTGGAAATATACATAAGGCTATTGTGAGTTAGATACTGAATGTATATCGTGTATATATTGTATAGAATGTTGATCTGAAGTATATAAAAATGACACAGTCTGCTGAATACGTATTAGAGTTGAATAAAGGAAAATGGTAATAAAAATTTTTAAAAAGAAAAAAAAGAAATAAGAAATGTTGCTATGAAGAGCATCAGATACGATGTTGGTCTACGCGCCACTGCTATTACCAGAGATGCTGGCTTGATCACAGAAGACTTGTAGTTGACCACAATAAAGTCAAGAGAGCCCAAGAAAAAATTATGAAGTCCCTACCTAGATCAAGAATTTGATGAGCTCTGTAAAAAGGGTGAAATAGAATGCCTTTTCTTCGACGGCTGTATAGATGCAGCTAAAGTTATGCTGAAAGCAAACAATTCGGACCAGCAATTTCCCAATGCCATTGAAGAACATTATTCTGTGTGCAGTGAGCCAGGTGGAAGTTATCTTTATCATTTTATCATCAATGCCTTGGTAAGGCCACACTTGGAATGCTGCATCCAGTTTTGGTCACCACGATGTAAAAAGATGTTGAAACTCTAGAAAGAGTACAGAGAAGAGCAACAAACATGATTAGGGGACTGGAGGCTAAAACATACAAGGAACGGTTGCTGGAATTGGGTATGTCTAGTTTAACGAAGAGAAGGACGAGGGGGGACAGGATAGCAGCCTTCCAATATCTCAGGGGCTGCCATAAAGAAGAGGGAACCAAGCTATTCTCCAAAGCGCCTGAAGGCAGGACAAGAAGCAACGGGTGGAAACCAATCAAGGAGAGAAGCAACCTAGAACTAAGGAGAAACTTCCAGACAGTGAGAACAATTAACCAGTGGAACAGCCTGCCTCCAGAAGCAGTAAATGCTCCAACACTGGAAGTTTTTAAGAAGAGACTGGACAGCCATTTGTCCAAAATGGTGTAGGGTTTCCTGCCTGAGCAGGGGGTTGGACTAGATGACCTCCAAGGTCCCTTCCAACTTTACTACTATTACTATTACTATTTCACTCCAGCGAAAGGCTCAAAAACAGGAAAACCTGCTCAAGGGATTGCCAATAATCTGGTGTACTTCATGAAGAAGAAAGACATTGACAAAAGCTTGAAGGTCACTGGAGGAGTCAATACTGGCTGTGAAGATGGTGCCGTGTGCTGGGTAGAGGGCAAGCTTGACCAGAGGTTGATCTGGTTGGAGTGTGCATTCCACACAAATGAGTTACCCCCGTGACACCGAATCACAGAATTGGATGGGAAGACCCATGTCTAACAACAAATGGGCAGGTGAAATTGGCAACATGCTGGACACTGCAACAGAACGTGACACATCAGAGTTTCAATTAGTGAGCCTCTCATTTCACTGAGTGACAGCGTCGTGAAAGATCTCTCTACTGATCAAGCGTCTGGATATAGGATTACACCAGCAATAAGGACAGAACTTCCCACAGATTTGGCTTTTATGGAAGTTGGCCCCATCAGCCAGTGATGCTGGTTGACAAGGCTTTGTCGAATATGGGTTTCAAAACACGGCTTTAAAGGCAAAACACTCCAAAATTTAAGAGTGATAGTGGAATACATCGTTGGTGTGTACATCAAAGTAAAACATTCCCGGATTGAAGGCCCGCGTCGCGCGTTGCTCCAGCTGCAGCAAGTCGAGGCTGCAAAAGAAGGCAGTGATAGACGCTGTTTTGCCAACCATTCAGCGCTCAGCACGATACGCTTTCATCAGTGAAATGATAATCCACTCTTGAGTTCAGATGACATTCGAGGGGAGAACTGGTGTGCAAAAGATCATTGACTTGAGGGATGCAGACGATGACGTGCTGGGAGATTTTTCTGTACGTGGCAAAAAAAAACACCTTTAATCAACATCAGAGCATCCACTCCACTGGAGCTGACTGACTGGTCAGAAGGATTATATGCGCCACCTTTGATGTGCAAGCGGACTACAGCGGGAATAAAGAAGTTCATTGACGAATCAATGCAAGCACCACAGTGGCCCCATCGTGCCCAATCAATAGAGAGAGATGTGTGAGAGGTCACAGAGGCAGCAAGCAGAGTGTGGACACATGAGAAATGTGAGGGTTATGTCACGAAGCCAAGAAGCAAGTCGGCGGCTAATGTTGAAGAGCGAATTAAAACAAGTACTTGATGAAACTCACTTAAATATTTCTGTAACTCAGATAATTGCTTTCATGTTAGTTTATGATTGCGTGGATTATTTTTTTGCTTAGCTAGATAAGATTCATGCTGAAAAAAACTTTAATTTTTGTAGCACAAGGTGTAATTTTTAACAGTATTTGGGTTACAAGAGACTTTTGCGGAGTATATGTTCAAACATGGATTTACTAAGCTAAATGTTGTGCAATTGCAAAAACAACAGCAGATTTGGATTCTTGGTGTAAAAACACATATTTTTTTTACAGAACCCCTCACTCAAAAAAATTGCAAAAATTATTTTTCACCCTGTTAAGTAATACGCCCTACTGCGCAGCACGTGAGTGGTGACGGGGGGGGGGGGATCATGGGTGGGTGGGTGAGAAACTAAATTGAAACAAGCTTGGAGAGCAAACCACTGCCAAAATTTAAAATCCAAGCTACAAGTATTTTCTATTACAGATGTAGGATTCATTGTCTAGTTGAAATAAAAATCACCAGCCAAAACTTCCAAGAGAAAACAATGGTAATGTATTTGTACTCCTTTGCAAAGGGGGTGCTCCTTGTGCATGCAAGCACACAGTGGACACACCCCAAATCTACAATATTCGTTCTTTGTATTCTCCATTGCTGTTACAAATTTACCTCCCACGTCTTCTTAATTGGCTTAGTGATCATATTGTAATCATGTCGTCACAACCTCTCCAAAGCTTCTAAAGTGAATACATTATCTCCGCCGCTGATTACATCTCCCACTACTCTAATTTTAACGCCTCCTTCTCTTATTTACAAATTACCTTTTATGGTAGTTCCTAGGGGTTGTCTCTAAAGTTGCTATCATATCAGTAAGTTCTGGTTAGGGCTGGTTTTCAGCATAGCCAAGACTTTCCTAGATACAATTCTCAAGCTAGGTTCATGAGATTAAAATATATATAATTTATTTGCTTCACAGGCTAGCATGTCTTCTACAGCTTCTGTAAAAACAATAACCTCTTTTTCCCACACAGGTAAGGCCCGAGTTACGAACGTTCCCTTAGCGAATGTTCAAAGTTATATGATAAGCCCCCACCCCATATTTACAAACAAGTCCCAAAATTACAAATGTTGCAGCACTATGGCAGTTGTTTACCCTTATGAATGATCGCAGACCGCAATATTCACCCTGCCTATCCCCCCCCCGCCCCGGGCCAGGTCTCTCACTTTGCAAAGATCTCAAGAGTGTTTGCTTTCTTGGCCTATTTCGGCGCTTCAGGCCTTTGGTATGTACGCAGAGAATGGAGGCCTAAAGTACCTCAAGATCACGCGATGAGATCATCAGTGCAAGATCTCACGCTACTGATCTTGCGTGATCTCATGGTGCTGTTCTGTCCCAGCCTACGCGAGTACTTGCTCAACTGTTTTACTCATGAAGAGGAACCCCTCTTCATGGAACCAGGTAGCACCCGCAAGAAAAACAAACCCCTTTTATTTTTTACACACCTGATTCAATGTCCAAGACTTCGGAGGCAAGCAACACAATCAACAAAAACATGAAGCCACAGCATGAACAGTTGCCTTTGGCAACCAGCACCTCCCACACCTCCCCCTTTTATAGTCCAAACAGGGTATGACTTCTTAATGACTTTTCTTTTGCCTCTGGAGCCACCCCATTGCCTTCCTCTGTCTTGCTCGCCTCTCCTCTCTGCACATCCGTGCATCCAGGATTGGCCCCAGCTGTTCCTCATCATTGCCCAACTCAGGCTCCCAAAATTGCTGTGTGTCTGCCCAAGCGAGAGTAGAGAGGCCGAGCTCCTCGTCTGACTATGGGTGCTCCTCAGAGCCTTTCTCAGACTCCAATGTCACGCCAGGTCTCTCCTCCTCATCTGAGTCCTCAGACTCGGCTGCCGGATTCACTGGCTGGCGAGGAATCACAACAGGTGCTTTAGGTCTCTGCTAATGGAGGCCTGGACAAGATCTGTGGCAAAAGGCTTTTGCAAATGGAGGAAAGGCTTGAAACATCGAAG
Organism: Crotalus adamanteus; assembly: GCA_039797435.1. Taxonomy (NCBI): domain Eukaryota; kingdom Metazoa; phylum Chordata; class Lepidosauria; order Squamata; family Viperidae; genus Crotalus; species Crotalus adamanteus. Next base: position 102,196,385 of record CM077922.1, on the reverse strand, counting down.
CCTTCCCTTCATTTGTAAAGCCTTTTGCCATCTTTGCAAAAAGACTTTGTTGCCAAGAACGGAGGCCAGGAGTGATGTGCACGTCGCTCTGGGCTCCCATTTTTGTTGGGAAAGGCCTTTCAAGGTTTTTGCCAAATAGAACAAAGTGCACAGAGCAGAGCGCGCTCCCCTCTGGGGCTCCGTTTTCAAGCCCTATGGGGCTCTTTGAAGCGACGCCCCATAGGTGCATAAACACTTTTCAACCATAGGCCGGAAGCTTCTGGGCACTGTTATCTCTTGTGACTTTAGGCGCCCATCTACTTTTTCGGAGAATGGGTGTCTGAAGTCCTGCGAGATTAGGACCTCCAGAAACTTCCAGTCTGTGTGCAAAGTGTTTGTACGCTAACGGGAGGCTGGAAACAACATGATTTTGCTGCCCCAAACTTCCAAACATGCAAATGCTTTTCCGCGCCAAGCCTGGAAGCCTTTCGAGAAGATTCACCGAGGCTGCCCACCATTCCAGAAGTGGTGAGTCAGAGAAGCAGAGAGGGGCCCGCTCGTCCTGCTCTCCATCTACTCTTGCTGGGAGCAGGTAAAGAAACAGAAAGGTTGGAGACAGATCTTCACAAGGTAAGTGACTTCATGTGCACTTAGCGAGCCACGCATTCACTTAGCGAATGTGTGGGTGAAAGGAGGTGAAAGCCGTCTTCTCTTTCATACAGAAGTACGTTGGTTGTCAAGAGGTGAAAGATTATCAAGATTATTCGAGCTACAGGGTGAACGCACCTGTTCTTGACAAATGTTTCATCACCCCTAGCAGAAAAGTTTGAAAATGTCTTCTGGGTATCCTGCCTTGACTATTTGGCTTGACTATTTAAAAAGCTAAATGAACTTAATTGGTCGCTGCAGGGCCAAGGTCATAACAAGTTTATAATGAAAGACAAAGATAAACTCCCTGTGGATAGGCCAAGTAAAGAAAGGAAATACTGCATCATTTCCCAATGTGTCAGACTTTATGGAACTAAATTCTCCTGTTGACACTGAAGATATTGAAACTGCCATCAAAAATCACTTGGAAAAATTGCACACCAAGTTTGCGTTGTATTTTCCATTCGTGTCAAGAAGATGTGATACTAGAACAGTGGTGGCAAACCTATGGCACGTGTGCCAGAGGCGGCACGCAGAGCCCTCTCTGTGGCCACGCGCCATCGCCCCAGCACACGTGGTCTCTAAAAGTTTGCTAACACCAGCCAGCCTGGAGCCGCTGTTGGGGAGGTGCCGCCTCTCCCCATGCAGCAGTGCAGACATGCCTCGTTTACGGGCAGGCAGGGCAGGGTCTCGCGGAGGAGGAAGAGGAGCTCGTCCCTCCATGGGCTGAGCTGCGCTTGGCGGACAACCTGTAGGTGCCAGCAGCGACAAACTTGGCTGTGTCCCAACCGTGGGGGAAGTCACAGGAGAGGTAGTGCTGGCCGGCGGTCATGGTCAATGTGGGGCGGCGGGCCTGGTGGGTGGGCCTGGTGGGCACAAGTGGCCGATCTCCACCCAAAGCTCTGACTCATAGGAATGGATGGAAAATATCCAGCGGCAAAAAAGGAAATCAAAAGAGACAGTGGACAAAGCCTTGCAAGTGGAGTGTGAAAGGGCGCTCTGCAAAGGTTGGGTCGGCGGGAGAATGCTCCATGCGAGGGCTGGGGTGGCAGGAGCAAGACACTCTATAAGGGGTTGGGTTGGCGGGAGAACGCTCCGTGCAGGGATTGGGTCAGCAGGAGAATGCTCCATGTGGGGGTTGGGGTGGTGGGAGCAGGATGCTCCGTGCAGGGGTTGGGGCGGCGGGAGCAGGACACCCCGTGCAAGGGTTGGGGCGGTGGGAGAATGCTTCATGCAGAGGTTGGGGCGGCGGGAGCAGGACGCTCCGTTTAAGAGTTGGGGCAGTGGGAGCAGGACGCTCCATTCAGGGGTTGGGGCGGCGGGAGCAGGATGCTCCGTGCAAGGGTTGGGGCTGCGGGAGAAGAACGCTCTGTGCGGGGGGGGGAGCAGAACGCTCCATGCAGTAAGTAAATTTTAAAGAGAGTTTTAAAAGTATGGCAGTATTCGAGAAAATCCCCTTACATGGGATCAGGTTTTTTTTCTCCACTCCGTTTGACTGTTCCCTGCCAGACTGTCTGGAAGCTAAAAGCCAAGGAGAGAGAAGCCTCCTTACGTGGGATAGAGGGGTGCATTTCAGCTGCCAGACTGTTTTGCTTGATGCAACAGAATGGGAAGGATCCACATTCTGCAGTAAGTAAACTTTAAAGAGAGTTTTAAAAGTATGGCAGAGAAAATAATCCACCTTATGTGGGATCAGGGGTTTTTTCTCCGCTCCCCGCACACCTCAGTACCTATCACGGCTACCAGCTACTCATGCAGGTCCATTAGGCCAACGCCCAGAGCTGCATGCCTGCCCAGCAGATGAAGCAGTCAGCTAGGAAGCCCCGCTTAGGCTTACAGGTGGTAGAGCACACCCAGGGCCAGCAGGCAAAAGACCACCCCAAGCAGGGAAAGCCGGATCCCCATCGGCGTCATGGCCACCCAGACCCAGCAGAGATGGAGAGAGGCACACAAGCCTAGCTGGGACTGGGGGGCCATGGCGCCGATGGAGATCCGGCTTTCCCCGCTTGGGGTAGCCTTTGGCTTGCTGGGCGTGGGCATGCTCTACCACCTCTACTTGAGCTTGCTAGCCAGCCGTTTCACCTCCTTTGTGCTGGGCGGGCCAGGTGCTCCAGGCAGCAGTGGTAGCCTAATGGACCTGCATGAGCTGCTGGCACTGGCGGCCCGAGGTGGGGCTAAAGTGTGTCGGATGTGCGAGGGGAACAGGCTCCATGTATAGGCCAAGGGCAAGATCTGCGAGGGGGGCAAGGAGATGACCAGCAGCAACCTGCTCTCCAACCGTAAGCAAAAATAGATGGGATGGAGTAGGCACGTCTGGCGGTCTGCATCACATGCCTCCCCCCTCTCCTACGCTGCCTGCTGCTGAAGGGCTGACCCAGTATTGGCAGTGGGCTGCGGAGCCCCAGAGTGCACCGGTTGAAGGGCGGGCAGGCTGTGGCTGCTGATGGACACTGTTGGCCCCCACGCGCTCGCTGTGTGTGGGGGCCGATGGTGTCAGGCAGCAGCCACCCCAGCCCCTGCCTCGCCTTGAGGCAATGGCACCCCTGCCCTTGCCTTGCTTTGCCTGCAGGACGAGCCTCCTGCCCACCGTCCCTCCTGCCAGAGACCTCCTGGATCTCCCCCAACCCTGTCCGGTCCCCACAGGTGTCCCCATGAGCAACATTGAAGTGGTCACACCCACCCAGGACACGCCCACCCACGCTACCATGACTACCATAGCCATGCCCACTGTGGCCACGCCCCTGGCACTCGGCGATGCAGAAGTGGGTTTCAGGTTGCAGTTTGGGCACTCGGTCTCAAAAAGGTTCGCCACCACTGTATTAGAATTTGTTGTTATGGACAATGTTATGGACAATGTTGTGAACTCTGACCTTTCCTCTCAACAGCAAGAAGCACTTCTGGAATTGACATCAAACTGATAATTTGAAGGAACTTTTTAATGAAAAAACAGTGATCGGGTTCTGGAGCCAAATTGCAAAACTATACCCGGAAGTGGGGGGGAAAGCTATTGTAGCTTTACTGCCATTTGCCTCCAGATACTTGCGCGAGAAGGCATTTTCTTCATTAACGTGTATAAAAACTAAGGAAAGGAATTGTCTTCAGCTGGAATCTGACTTAATTCTATCAGTAAGCATTCTTCAGCCAGGGGTGCAAAGATTAATGTCAGAGAAACAGGCACAAGTTTCCCATTAAAAGTGTGGTAAGTGGGTGTACTTTATCACTTTTTTCTTTTCTTTCTTTTTTTTTTTTTTTTGGTCATTAGATTTTTGACACCTTGCTAAGCCACTGGTGGTATTCGAATATTGTCATGTCCTAAAGTGGTACAATCTGTGAAAAGATTGAAAAGCCCTGCTTTAGATCTCTCTCTCTCTGAAGATCGTGGACTATAGAACATTCAGGAAGTATTCAGACTTCACTTTTGTCAATTTTGTTATGCTGCAGTCTGATTCTACTTTTGAAATTAATTGTTCTTCCCATTAATCTACACTCAGTACCCCTTAATGAAAAAGTGAAAACAGAATTTTAGAAATGTCTGTACATTTATTAAAAAGAAAAAAACTGAAATATCACATTGGCATAAGCAGTGCTTTTTTTATAAGAAAAAAGATGCCGGAACTCAGCCCCCCTTCCCCCCGCCAGGCCAGTCCTTGATTGGCAACCTTTCACTCCCCTCCCAAGTCGGACTGCCATGCTACAGCGGATGGGATGGGTGGGGTAGGCCTGGTCCCCCTCTGCCATTTTGGAGCCGGGGGGAGTGACGGTGAATGGCTCCACTGCCACTGGGCACCACTGGAGGGGCTTTCTTTAAGCTTCGCCCCGCAGATCACCTGCCTGGGCACAGCCACCGCCTCATCCTCTGCCAACTCTCCCATGGTTTGCGCCGTGACCGGGTGGCACAAGCCTCCCCCGCCGCCTCCCTCCGCCAGTCCTTTGTTGCCTGTCTCAGAGAACGGAAAATGCAGAGGCTCTGCACAGGGATGCAGAGCAGAGAACAGCACTTACTTGCTGCCCTGCATTGCCCCATGTCTCCCTTCTCCCTTCTGGAAATGCTTCTTCTCCCGGCGCAGCTCCTCCCTCTTTCCGAAAGCCTTTCTTTGCTAACCTGCTTTCCAGCTCTGGCGTGTTTGTCTTCTGCTTCAGGGAAACGGAGTTTGTGGGACTAAAAAAAGTTCAGTCAGACCTTCCAATTACTTGTGAGATTTTTTATTTTTTTTTGCAAGAAGTTAAAAGGTCTGACTGAACGTTTTTTTAGTTTCACAAATTCCGTTGAAAAAAGGTGTCAGAACACTGTTCTATGAGAAAAAAAGCCCTGGGCATAAGTATTCAGACCCTTTGCAACCACACTTGAAATTGCGAACATGTTTCTAAACCTTGACTGGAGTCCACCTGTGGTAAATTAAATTGACTGGACATGATTTGAAAAGGTACACATAGAAGGCCTCACAGCTGACAATTGTAGAGCAAAAGCCATGAGGTCAAAGGAACTGCCTGCAGAGCTCAGAGACAGGACTATCGCAAGGCACAGATCTGGAAAAGGCTATAATAAAATTTCTGCTGCACTGAAGAATCCTAAGAGCATAATGGCCTCCATAATTCTCAAATGGAAGACGTTTGACACAACCAGGACTTTTCCTAGAGCTAGTGGCCCAGGGCCTTAGTATGAAAGGTGACCAAGAACCCGATGGTCATTTCACACATGAAAGCCCACTTGGAGTTTGCAAAAAAGCATCTGAAGGACTTTCAGACTGTAAGGGACAAGGTTCTCTAGTCTGATGAAACCAAGATTGAACTGTTTGGCATGAATTCTAAATGTCAAGCCTGGAAGAAACCAGGCTCTGTTTATCAATACCCTCCCAACAGTAAAGTATGGTGGTAGAAGCATCGTGCTGTGGGGGTGTTTTTCAGCAGCAGGCGTTGGGAGACTGGTCAGGATTGAGGGGAAACTTAATGGAGCAAAATACAGGAATATCTTCAGTAAAAACCTGCTCCACAGACTCAGTAGCCCAGACTGGGCCAAAGGTTCACTTTCCTGACAATGATCCTAAGCACACAGCCAAGACAACACAGGAGTGGCTTAGGGACAATTCTGTGAATGTCCTAGAGTGGCCCAGCCAGAGCCCTGACTTGAACCCTATTGAACATCTCTGGAGGGACCTGAAAACGGCTGTCCATCGATGGTCACCATCCAACCTGAGTTCCCAGCAATGCTGTGAAGCCTTTCCAGAACTTTGCCGTAAATTGAACCCCCCGGTCAGATATTATTCGATGGGGGGCTCCATGGATCCGGTATATATGTGTCAGAAACATGTAGGCCAATTTTTGAGCAGTCGGCAACCTTCTACACGGAACAAAATGTGCCTGTTTTGAGAACAGATCGATTACCGTCCAAATAACTGTATGTCCCTTACTACTTGGCAATTCTACTATAAAATCCATGGCGATATCTTGCCATGGATGCTCAGGGTCAGCCACCGGCTGTAAATACCCCACCGGCCTTCCTGGCTGGGATTTACATGTAGCACACACGGAACATGCTTTTACATAGTGTTTGACGTCTTTCCTTAACGTAGGCCACCAGAATTGGCGCCTAGTCAGGTGTAACGTCTTGACGAACCCAAAATGTCCCGCTAGCTGTGCATCATGACATCTCTGAAGGACCCCAGGTCGTAATACAAGTGGAACATATAGTTTCCCTCCGAACCATACCAATCCGTCTCTCTGGGTGAACAGGGAACGGTGGGTTTGGAACCATGAGTCCTGGGGCATCGCCGCCCTCAACTCTGCTTCAAAATCTCCGAGATTGGGATGGGAACTTAGCCTACCCACTCCCTGGGTGTATGGTGGCAATATAGCCTGTATTATTTCTTTCCTTTGACTCTCATACTGAGGCAACCTAGATAATGCATCCGCCAAGAAATTACGGCCCCCAGGGACATATTTAAGCCGGAAAGTGAACCGTTGAAAGTATTGTGCCCATCTCACGTGTTTAGGGGCCAAACGTCGGGGCGATTGCAATACAGCCAAATTTTTATGGTCTGCACTGACAATCCTTGGATCCATAGCCTCTTTATACAAGTTACTAAAACCCCGCCTAGCCCACACCCACGCTACCACCCATGCCCACCACCCTCTTCCGGACCGCCCAACACCCCCTATATGGCCATCCATCCGATTATCCAGACCTTCAGCTGCCGCCTCCCGACGCTTCCCGACGCTTCGACGGCTTCCCGACGCTTCGGCAGCCTCGTGGGTTCCATTAGTGAGGACAGCCTCAGCCTAGTGTCCACGTACAAGGATTGCGCAGATTTCGTTGTTTTTGCCATCTGTGCATGCACTGTGCTATTCGGAGCACCATTTGCGCATGTGCGGCTCCAGCAGTACCAGCTGGACGTCGGAGCGGCTCTTGCGCATGCGCGTCAACCAGCTGAATGTCGGGCCGGCCAGACGCCGTTCCGGGGACTGGATGCCTCGCTGCCGCAGGTAAGTTAATCGGACGGCTTCACCACGGCCCGACAGAGAGGACATGCAAGGAAGAATGGCAGAAAATCCACCAATCCAGGTGTGCAAAGCTTGTCGCGTCATACCCAAAACGACTCGAGATTGTAATTGCTGCCAAAGGTCCTTTAACAAAGTACTGAGTGAAAGGTCTGGATGTGATATTTGTTTTTCTTTTTAATAAATGTGCAGACATTTCTAAAATTCTGTTTTCACTTTGTCATTTTGGGGTACTGAGTGTGGATTAATGAGGAAAAAAATGAATTTCAACAACCGCAGAATCAGGCTGCAGCATAACAAAATTTACAAAAGTGAAGGGGGGGGTCTGAATACTTTCTGAATGCACTGTATGTCGATTTTTTGGGGGGAGAAGGAAGTGGAGCAATGGCTACCCGATCAGCCCTATGACTTGTCACACTGATTTGGTTCCAAATAGGAAATTGCTTATGGGCCGGATTTACTCACTGAGGTACAACTTGCAGCCCTTCAGGACTTCATTGCCAAGAACCTGAAAAAGGGGTTCATTCAGCCCTCTACCTCACCCCTAGCCGCTCCGATTATCTTCGTGATCTCTTCTGGGGATATTGCCATAACAAGTAGAGTTGTGCAATAAACATATTCTACTTGCACCTACTGCTATGCAATCATATAATAATATAGCTGTTCTGGGTTATATTAAATACTGCACAAATACTGTTACTATGGATAAACGTATCCGGATTTATCCCAACCAGAAGTCTTGGATGACTAAGGAAGTCCAGCGTCTCCTGCATGACAGAAACAATGCCTTTAGGTCTGGTGATGGAGTAAAATACAGGGCTTCCAGAGCCAGTCTGAAGACAGGCATTTGGCAGACCAAGGCAGATTATAAGTGGAAGATTGAAGTTCATTTTCATAACAATGATGCGAGGCAGGCAGCAGGCGATCTAACAAATCATCAACTATAGTCCCGATAACATCACTCCTATTGACAGGGATGCTTCATTGGCAGAAGAGCTGAATTATTTCTTTGTCCGCTTCAAAACAAAGCCATCAGAGGCAGCTGTACCACAGCCACTACTCCAGCGCAGTCCTCCCCTCACTGTGGAGGAGCATGAGGTGGAGTACCTTGAGAGCTATGGACTCAAAGAGGGCTGCTGGACCTGATGGCATTTCTAGCCAGGTGCTTAAAGCCTGGGGTCTTTACCAAGATTTTTAATCGGTCTCTATCCCAGTCCACTATTCTATCCTGTCTGAAAGCCTCCATCACTGTTCCATTACCAAATAAGTCCTTTATTAACAGTCTCAGTGATTATAGACCAGTGGCATTCACCCCTATTATCAGGAAGTGTTTTGAAAAACTGATCTCCAGGGACATCATATCCTGCTTCCCTTACACACTTGATAGTCACCAGTTTGCATACAGAGCAAAGAGATCTACAGAGGTGAGCACTGGGAATTCATTCAATTCGTGGTGGCTCCAAAAATGACTGAAGCGGTGATTCTAGGGCAGGGGTAGGCAACCCAAAACACTCAAAGAGCCACTTGGACCCGTTTCCCACTGAAAACAAAACACCGGGAGCCGCAAAACCCTTTTGATATCTAAAATGAAGATAACACTGCATATATCCTTTACCTTTAATGTGTGTGTGTGTGTGTGTGTGTGTGTGTGTGTATAAAATAAAGGTAAAAAAGGATATATGCAGCATTATCCTCATTTTAGATGTCAAAAGGGTCTCTCTCTGTCACTTTCCTCTCTCTCTCTCCTCTTTCTTTCCTTTCTTCTAATTTTCTCTTTCTGTCTTTCTTTCCTCTTTCCTTCCTCTTTCTCTTCTTTCTTTCCTCTTTCCTCTCTTTCTCTTCTCTTTCTCTTCTCAATCTTTTTTCTTTCCTCTCCTCCTTTCTTTCTTCTTTCTCTTTCCTCTCCCTCTCCTTCTTTCTTTCCTCTTTTTTCTTTCTCTTTCCTCTAACTTTCTCTTTCCTCTTTCTCTTCTTTCTTTCCTCTTTATTTCCTCTTTCTCTTTCCTTTCTCTTATTTCTCTCTTTCTCTTTCTTCTAAATTTCTTTCCTCTCTTTCCCTTTTCTCAATCTTTTTTCTCTCTCCTCTTCTTCTCTTTCCTCTCCCCCTTTCTTTCCTCTCTTCTTTCTCTTTCCTCCCTCTTTCTCTCTCCTCTTTCTCTTTCCTCTTTCTCTCTTTTCTCTTTTTCTGTCTCTTTCTTTCCTTTCTCTTTCCCTTCTTTCTTTCCTTTCTCTTTCCTCTTTCTCTTCTTTCTTTCCTCTTTCCTCTCTTTCTCTCTTTTCTCAATCTTTTTTCTTTCCTTTTTTCTCTTTCCTCTCCCCCTTTCTTTCTTTTCTCTTTCCTCTCCCTTTCTCTCTCTCTTTTCTCTTTCTCTACTCTTCTCTTTCCCCTAACTTTTTCTCTTTCCTCTCTCTTCTCTTTCTCTTATTTCTCTTTCTCTTTCTAACTTTCTCTTTCCTCTTTCCCTTTTCTCAATCTTTTTTCTTTCTTTTTCTTTCCTCTCCCCCTTTCTCTCTCCCTCTTTCCTCTTTTTCTCTTTCCTCTCCCCCTTTCCTCCCTCTTCTCTCTTTCCTCTTTCTCTTTCCTCTTTCTTTCCTCTAACTTTCTTTCCTCTCTTTCTCTTCTCTTTCTCTTTCCTCTAACTTTCTCTCTCTTTCTCTTTCCTCTCTCTTTCTCTTCTCTTCCTTTCCTCTTTCTCTCTTTCCTCTCTCACTCTTTCTCTCTCTCTCCCTCTCCCTCCAGGTGAAGAGAGAGAGAGCAAAAGGCAGACGGCACCAAACAGACGGGGAGGAGGAGCAGGATGGGAGGCAGCAGCTCCCAGCCCCCCCCCCCCGCCACATCCTCAGCTAAACGGACGGGAGAGGGAGCAGGACGGGAGGCAGCAGCTCCAGCCCCCCCCCGCTGCGTCCTCAGCCGAACGGGCGGGGAGGGGGAGCAGGACGGGAGGCAGTGGCTCCGGCGGCGGCCACTGCAGCATGGTCAGGGTCCCCGCCACCCCCGGCCCGGCCCCTGCCGCATCACCACTTCGCCATTGCAAGAGGAGGGTGCCAAGGCCGGGTGCACCATGGGCGGCCGTGCCGGCAATGGGGAATGCCGCCGTGGGGACGAGGGGAGGTCCTGATCGCCACCAGCCCTGCTGGCCTCACAGCCCAAGGTCTCCTCCTGCAGCACCGAGGGCGGCGGTGGCTGCCTGAAAGCGGCCAAGGAAGGCGTCACCAAAGGGGCCGGGTGGTGGAGAGCCCTGTGGCAGCCAGGCGAGCTTCATGCCTGACTGCCGCCCGGCCCGGCCTGGGGAGACATATGGCCAGCTCGGCTTCCTGGGGAGCGCTGCCCCCGCCAGCCGCCGGCCCAGCCATGACTGCCACCCAGCCTGGGGACACATGTGGCCGGCTTAGTTTTCCAGGGAGCGCTGCCCCTGCTCCTGCCGGCCCAGCCATGATTGCCGCCCAGCCCGGCCTGGCCTGGGGAGACACGTGGCCGGCTCGTCTTTCCAGGGAGCGCTGCCCCCGCCGGCCCAGCCATGACTGCCACCCGGCCTGGCCTGGGGAGGCACGTGGCCGGCTTGGCTTCCCGGGGTGCGATGCCCTTGCTGGCTGCCGCACCAGCTATGACCGCCGCCCGGCCCAGGGCGACATGTGGCTGGCTTGGCTGCCCAGGGAGCAGCCCGGGGACAGCCCAGGAAGCGATGCCCCAGCTGAGACTGCCGCCTGGAACAAGTAAGCCGGGAGGGCGCCACCTGCCCTGCGGCCGCTTCACAGCAATGCTCCCTGGACTCAGAGCCCCCTCCCTCCCCCTGTTGTGAGTTAAACAATGACAATAAAGATATTCTCTTCTCTTCTATCTTGGGTGAAAACAGTTCCTCTTTTGAGAGAAGCAACCCCTTTGGTGCTGGGCAACAATAAAGATATCCATTTGAAGATTTCTCAAGTCTGTGATTTATGTGCTCCACCCTCTCTGTGAATCACATAGAGCTGCCCATCATTCAGCATCATTGTCCTCCCTCTGGGAGGTTGGGTATGCGCTACATGGAAGTCTATAGTAGGATTGTCCCTAACTCCTCTACTTAACATCTCAGGTACAAGCTGACAGTCTCTGAATACAAAGAGATTAATCTCTCTTTTCTTCCCCAACAAAAGCAACTGGAGGTGGAAAATCATGACCAAAAGAAGAGACTGCAACATTCTGGCTCTCATTCAAAGATCACATAAAGCCTTCAGACCAGCCCTTCTGCTTAGATGCCTCCAAGTCTGAAAGGGGAGATTTGGGTGAACATCTTGGAGAAGTAATTCTTATTTTTGTCCAAGAACATCCACAAGCTTGAGATTCACCTGCAGAAGATGAAATTGCATCAGCTTTGGGATTTGCCAAAGAGAGCCTGTGAGTCCTTGAAGTTGATGTATCCAAGGTACAGAAGTCACATCGTTGGTAGAAAGATACCATGGATTTCCCTCTTGTTACAAAACAACAGTCACAGTTGTCCCACTGAGTCCTGGGCTATAAGTACAGCAAGGGCAGAGACAATCATTAGAGAAAGAAAAAAAAACCTGTGCAATTGGCTTTTGTCCTACCGTCAGCTGTGAGGCCTTCTATAGCTTCAGAAAGGCAACTTCCCGGATCTTTATCCAAAATTCTCATCATCTTCTTAGATCTCCTTTTCATTACTTACTTTGATATGTAATTACTTTTCTTATTCAGCTTCCATAAATCAATTAAAAAGCTATCCTGGAAGTGGCCAACCTTTTATTGTTCTTATAATTTTGCCTGTATGGTTGCCATGAAAACAAGTTGATTAAAAATTAAAATCCCATCTTGACTCTCAAATTTGTGTCTAACAAATGAGTTACCTCAAAATGAGCTCCAGACTTCTAGACTTTTCTTAATACGAAGAAGAAATCAAAATATGTCACTAAACTCCTCGAAATAACAATGGTCTTCCGCATTGTCACTACATCCACCCTGACATATTTTAATTTCCCTTCATATTTTTGCTTTGTGTGAATTTCAAGTCTCCAAGTAATAAATAATACATACACATGCAATTGTTTAACATACAAAGTATATATCAAATTACAGCCATTAGAAAAATAATTATTGGATGATATGACATCAGATATCTTTGTGACCCCAAAAGTAGTAAGACAGCATTTTTGTTTTAAAGCAGACATGTCAAACACAAGGCCCGTGGGCCCAAAATGGCCCACCATATGTCCTGGAAATGACGAAGGTCCGGCCCCTGCCACCTTGGCACGGGCCCGGCACGGGCGAACAGTCACCCTGGTCACATGCACAGGAAGCAAGTGCATGTGGGCTGGTCGAGCCCAGCAACAGTTGCAGCTCATTGGCCCCTCGACCGCTCATTGGCCTGCAGTGATGGCCAGGGACATCTAATAAGCTGCGCTTGGCCCCTGCAGCACATTCTCACATCTCAGGACCCAGCAGTCAGGCTACTCTGCCGCTTAGCAGCAGCAGCAACAACAACAGGAGCTCTGCCGCCATCTGCCAGCCCGGGAAGGTTGTGAGCCCAGAGGTGAAGCTGCCATCGCAGCCCGCCGGGCATATGGTAATGAAGGAACTTCTGGCATGCGTTTAGTTACATAAACAACAAAGTCAGCGCTGGGAGCAATCGCCTCCCAGCGCCTTACATATACATTCCCCAGCTGGGCCCCAGCCCCCACCCACCTAACCAGCATCAGGTACACAAGGTGATAAGCGCAGCTAGGCAGGACATGCTACAGTCTCCAAGCTCCGTGACCTTCCCTGCTTCGATCAGCTGCTCGTTGGGCAGAGCCACAAGCTGCCGGCATCCTGCTGCTTCCCTGCGCCAAACAGCTGTTTGGAGGCCCAGCCCGGAGCCGGTCAGCTGTTTGGCGTAGCTGACAATCAGGCTGCCATGCTCTGCTCGTGGACAGGCCAGGTACAAGAGGGAAAGGCTGTCGACGTAGGTCACTGGTCTCCTCCACCACCCCAGACGCTGTTCTCCAGCATGTAAGGAATGTAGAATCCACGAATGGGTTTTAGAAGTCCTCTAGCCCAATTAGACCAATCAATCAAAGCTGCCACGCCCCTGCTGGGCCTGACCATGCCCCAGTTTCTTTTTGGTCTCAGCCCAGAAGAGACGTGGAACTTTGGCTCCTGAATATAACTTAGGAGGACAGGTAGTATTATTCCATTTGTGGATTCTTCGTTCCTTTTTTGGTGAACTAGTTCAGCGCTGGGCTCAGCGCTGCCCTAGTTTACATCTCAGCATAGTTCTCCTTGCCTGGCGAGTTTTTCTACCGCTGACCAGCTGATCATCGGGATCGCCGCTTTTTGCACAGCACGGCGATCACATCCCCTTGCTTACAGCCTTCCCAGGCTCCTTCAGTTGATTTCTGCCGGCGTATAAGACGACTTTCTAGGCATGCGACTCAGCGTCGATCATCTTATACATCGGAAATACCGGTAGTTTCTGGCGTATAAGACGACTTTCTAGGCATGCGACTCGGCGTTGATCGTTTTGCGACTCGGCGTCAATAGTCTTGCGACTCGGCATCGAACTTGGGGATCGACAGTTGGGGGGGGGGCTTTCTCTCAAAATATTTTTTTTGATCAATGAGGGACAGCCTCTCGCTGGAGATATAGGGGCTCCTATATCCCTCATTGTGTCCAGGCCCTTTTTCTTCTCCATTACGGACGCCATTTTAGGCCACCACGTGGCTAGCGAGGGTAAATTTCTGAATCAATTTTCTTTTGTTTTCTCAATCTTACTCTGCATCGTGCAGGTTCATCTGTCAGTTCTCAGTTATTATCTGTACTTTTACCTTAAATATATAGTGTTAAGCACCTTCCACATTCCTGCCTGCTAGATTGCTCTAACAAATCAGTTATAATAAATTGGGTTGTTTCTTGCCTTGCCTGTTCCGCTGTCTGCATCTAGTGGACTGGCAATTGCTGTCCTAGCCACCACTAAGTGAGACACGAGGGTCCCCCATTAAAAAAATAAAAATAAAATAATAATAATAATAAACAATAATAAACATAAATAATAATAACTCATTTGTTTACAGTACTAAAAACCAAGGACACTGGACAATTGAAAGGGGAGAGGACAGCTCCCTGGGTGTCGCGCGACTTATATCGCAGGGTGACTCCGCGCTTAATGGCGGGCCGGATTTCACAGACCCTCGTGTAGGCCTGTACCACCTAAGTGGGCCGTAGCCTCATCTCCTGCAGACCAGGACAGCTCCAGAGATCTGCTGGAAAACTCCTGTTTTTATTCAACATGGCGGATAACATCGTTCCACAGGCTTCCACTTCCAGTGGAAATAAGAAACGCAAGTCGCCCAACCAAGAAGCAGCCGCAAAGGTCAAGGCCAAGACTAAACGGGCCTCTAAGGTGGCCGAAAAACAGGCAGGTAACAGGCATCGGGCGCTGGAAAGACGATTTTCCAAGGCCAACAACGTGCAGCGGAGGTCCAACCTGCCTCCACTTCCCCCCCCTCTTACATCTACAACTGAGAGTCCACACCCCTCACCCTTTGCATGGGCTTGGTCCCCCGAACAGGTCCTAGAACAGGGTCCCTTACTTGGATTCAGCAGGGATCATCTTTCTCTCTTTGAACAGGATCTGAGGATGCAGGTCCAAGATCCGGGTCCAGGCACCAAACTCATCCCTCCCTCAGTAGCTTGTGGAACCCCGGGGAGTTTCTCCCTTATGGGTCCCATCGGCATCTTTAATTCCGACAACGGCAAGCCTCCGGTCCCCAGAACAACCTTCATTCACCGCCCAGCTCCAGGCCATGATTTCGCAGGCGGTGGCTCAAGCCATGGCCTCTTCTGTGAGGACCCCACCGGTCCCAGGGCCATCAAGCCCCCCTCCATCTGTGGGGATTGCACGACCCAGGGATTATGATTATGTGTGCCTTGTTTGTGGAGCTACTGTGGCTGTATTTAAAGAATATAACTTGAGACGGCACTATGAGACGAAACTTCAGGACAAGTACAAAAACTTGAACAGGGAGCAGAAGGCACAGAAGGTGGAAGACTTGAAAAAGAGCCTGATGTCATGGCAGCATATGTTCACAAAAGCAAAATCACAAAGTGAAGCTGCTGTGAAAGCTAGTTTTATAGTGGCAGAAGAGATAGCTAAATCAGCCCGGCCATTTACAGAGGGGGAGTTTTTGAAGGGCTGCATGATTGAAGTGTGTGAAGCCTTGTGTCCAGACCAAAAGCACGCTTTTTTGAATGTAAGCCTAAGCAGAAATACTGTTGTTAATCGGATATGTGAGCTTGCCACTGATTTACAAGGACAATTGGTTGAAAAGGGAAAAGAATTTATTGCTTATTCCCTTGCTGTGGATGAGAGGCACTGACGTCTCTGACACAGCACAGCTGACAATCTTCATCCGTGGAGTGGACTCAAGTTTATGCATTACGGAGGAACTTCTGGCTATAAAATCAATGCATGGCATTACCACCAGAAAGGACATATTTGAAGCAGTATCCAAAAGTATAAATGATATGAAACTGCCCTGGGACAAACTTTTAGGACTCACAACAGATGGAGCACCTTCAATGTGCGGGGAAAAGAGTGGATTAGTAGGAAGGATGTGGGAAAACATGAAGAGCGAGAATTGCAGAGGTGAGCTGACAGCATATCACTGCATCATACATCAAGAAACACTATATGGCAAAGCCCTGAAAATGGAACATGTAATACACACTCTGACACAGACAGTTAACTTTATAAGAGCCAGAGGTTTAAATCACCATCAATTTAAGTCTTTTCTTGAAGACATAAATTCTGAACTTGGTGATCTCCCTTATCACACAGAGGTGCAATGGCTAAGTCGAGGGAAAGTGCTCAATAGATTTTTTTGAACTGCATATGGAAATCTGTCAGTTTATTGAAAGGAAAGGAAAAGACTCCACAGCATTGCGGGATGAAAAGTGGCTGTGTGAATTAGCTTTTCTATGTGACATTACTAATTATCTCAGTGCACTAAACCTTCAGCTTCAGGGACGGGACCGTGTGATCACAGACACGTACGATGCTGTGAAAGCTTTTCAAGTAAAGCTGTGACTGTGGGAGACTCAGATGCAGCAAGGAAACTTGAGTCACTTTCCCAGTTGCCAAACAATAAAAAACCACGTCTCCACCACTGTGTTCTCAAGTGCTCAGTTTGCTGATAAACTGAGCACACTTCAGATGGATTGTTGATTTTGAAAGACAGAAATTCAGTTTTGGATGCTCAGCAATCCATTTTCAATCGAAGTGGAGAGCGCACCTTGGAGCTGATAGAACTCCAATGTAATAGCACGCTGAAGGGAAAATACGATTCTGTAGGACCTGCACTGTGCTGGTCCAAAGCATATATTAGCTTAAGTACTGTGTTAGAGCATTTAACATTTAAAGGATTAAAATCTGTATCCTTAAAAGAACTGTATGTTAGAGCATTTAGCATTTAAAGGGTTAAACGCTAATTCCTTAAGAGATGGCTTATGGGGAATGTAGTCTAGCTGTTAGTCAGACCCATTTCTTATCTAGTCAGTGGGAGGGGCCTCAAACTTTATGACTGTACTTCCTGGCTAAGTGTATGTAAAAGCCATTGTGTAAGACAGACACGAGGTTTCTGTGCTCTATAAGAAATATGGGGTGAATTTACCTTTAATATTTCACACCACAAGACGGAGAGATTATGACACCTTCATCAGAAGAACTCTTCTTGACTGTAAGTTATTGTTTGAGATTCCTGAAGAATAAATAATCTGAATATTAGTCCGTCTTTGGAGTTTATCTGTCTGAGAAAAACAGCAGACCTCTTCTTTGGACCAGAACATGCACAGTTCATCCCTGAAACAATGCCCCAACTCCGCCTACAAGCTGCTCGAATGCTCTGCATGTTTGGGAGTACATACCTCTGTGAGCAATTTTTCTCTGTCATGAAGGTGAACAAAAAGCACACACAGAAGCCTGCTCAGGAATGCACACCTCCACTCTATCCTGAGAGTATCCACAGCTCAAAACCTAACGCCAAACATGGATGAACTTGTAGCCAAGAAAAGAGGCCAAACATCCAGTTCGGACAAAATGGCATGAGAACTAAAAAGCTCATGTTTTTCTTTGTTTAAAATTTATTTTTGCAAATTTATTTGAAATAAATAATTTATTTGTTCATATTTGAAATTTTAATCCTTTTTGCCCCACTTCTTAGACATAATACACTTCTGAACTAATACGATACAATAGTCTTACATGCAACTGGCCCTTTGAAGACAACCATGATGCCGATGTGGCAAAAGTTTCCAGGAAGCAATTTCCTCCAAGTCCAACTTCTTCTGCCTTGAAAGATCTCTGGAGAGGAGCAGGAGGTGGCAGGGAAGCTACATGAGGGAAGGCTGCTACAACAAGCCAGCATCCTTACCATGCGTGATTGGAAATGGGGATTCCCTTTCAAGAAGGGACAGCCTCCCTCATGCAGGACTGGGAAATGCTGCTCCCCTGCCGCCTCCTCTTGCTTTCCAGAGATCTGTCAAGGCAGAAGGAAACTCTACACACACACACAAACACACACATTCCAAGCTTGGAGACTAGGAGGCTATCCACATCTGAGCTAGCAAACTACCAATCATGCCTGAGCTTGGGAAGAAGGCCCTTTCCATCCTCTGTGGATAAAAGTCCCCAAACTTGGAATACAGTGTGTATGCACGTGCATGCACACATGCTTGGCTGCCAGAAGTTTGGGGAGGTGAAGAGCTTGTGGGGCAACGAGTTGTCCCTATATCAAGTTAGCCGGTGCAACTTGTTCTGTCCTGACCCAGATATCTCGAATCAGCTGCGCTGAGTGAGCAGCATTGAGCTGGCCACGCCCACCTGGCCACACCCACCCGGCCCTTTGAGGGCAACCATAATATTGATGCGGCCCTCAATGAAATTGAGTTTGACACCCCGGGTTTAAAGGCTTACTTTTGTTGAAACAGGGCTTTCAAACAGTGACCTCACTTCTGCACTCCCCCCCCCGAAACTGGCATGACATTGTAGTCCCTCCCCCAAAACTGTTGAATGGATTTAAGACTATAAGGAGGCATTGATTGACACATGCTGAACATCTTGTCATCTGCCCTCCCCAGAAGTATTTTTTGATTGGTCAGCAGATAGTAGGGGCAATGTTTAACCTAAATGAGTGATAGATACAATTTACCCAAACCAGTAACTATGAAAAAATGAAAAAAATCAAATTTTCAAAATACATGTAAACATATCCTTTATAAAACTTCTTCCATCCCAGCACCCCAACAAGCTAGGACTTAAAGGCTAGACTGTAGACTGCCCTTTACAGACTGTCAGATGGACACCTAACACTTTCAAGACCCAGTGTCCTCCATTTTGTAAGTTTCTAGTCAGTTAATTTTTCCCCCCCTTCCAATTCAAGGGAAAAAGCTGCAGAAAGGTATTCACTCCTTGCTTGCTTAGTTCTTCTACTCTTCAGCCTGGAGTTGGGATAAATTTTTAGAGAGATAGAGACTGGAAATCTCAGTCCAAGCCCGCGTCCATGTCGTGAGAGATAGTAACAGGACAAAATAAGGGATTGCTGGGAGCAGGTGAAGTTACATGAGGCCTTGTGCCACAGGATTATTATGGTAGCCATGAAGGCCAACCCGGATCACCCAGAAACACCCTGGCTAAATGGGTTCTGGTGAAGTTGCGACAGGCCCAGCAAGCTGGCAATGGATAATATATTGCTACAGAAATTATAGCAAGATACAAATGGACTGATCAAACAAAAAACGACTGCGGCATTGTTAAAGGACGACAAGACAGAACATCAAATTACAAAATAGGAACTTTGGACACAGCCAGTTTGGGAAATAAAATAGAAAAAAATTGTAGAAATAATGGAAAAAAGAGCAATAAGATAATGGGGCTAGCCAATATAAGATGCAGAGGACATACAGTAGTAGTTTGAAAGTTCACAAAGGATACTTGTTTCTTATTCAGAAGGGACCATAACTGAGAATGGAATGGGCTTCTTGGTTCATCCAGACATAGCAAAATGCATATTAGACCTCAACAACTATTTGGAAAGAATAATAATATTGAAATGATTTTTTTTTTCTCTTTCAGTTCAAGGGAAAAAAACCGCAGAAAGATTTCCTCTCCTTGTTTGCTTGGTTCTTTCCTCTACACTTCCAGTTCAAAGGAAAAAGGAACTGCAGAGAAATTTTCTCTGGTTGTTTGCTTCGTTCCTCTAGTCTTCCATTTCAAGGGGGAAAAGCCACAGAAAGATTTCCTCTCCTTGCTTGCTTGGTTGGTTCTTTCCTCTGCTCTTCCAGTTCAAAGGAAAAAAAGCTGCACAAAGATTTTCTCTCCTTGCTTGCTGGATTCCTCTACTTCTATTTCAAAGGGAAAAAAGCCACAGAAAGATTTTCTTTCCTTGCTTGCTTAGTTCTTTCCTCTACTCTTCCAGTTGAAAGGAAAAAAGCTGCAGAAAGATTTTTCTCTCCTTGCTTGCTGGGATCCTCTAGTCTTCTATTTCAAGGGGGGAAAGCCGTGCAGAAAGATTTTCTCTCCTTGCTTGCTTGGTTCTTTACTCTTCCAGTTCAAAGGAAAAAAACTGCAGAAAGGTTTTCTCTCCTTGCTTGCTGGGTTCCTTACTCTTCAGCTTGGATTCAAGGAAAGTTTTTAACAGGGATGAGATTGGAGAGCAGAGGGAATAAGTGTAGTTTGAACACTTAATGGGAGCAGGGGAGAGGTCAACAAGTCAGTCCCTCCCAGCTTTTAATTTTGTTTATTGAAGAAATGTGGCTTTCCAGGGCAAGGGTGCAAGGGGTTAAGCAAGCAAAAGGTTCTGGGAAGCTGGTCCTGAAGCTGCCACCTTTTATGCAGGGGGCAGCTTTTGCAGGACAGCTTTGCAGCTCCCTGATGGCCAGCTGATGACAGCAGAAAGATTAGGGAACTGGCCCTTTCCTGCCCCAGAAAGACAGAGCACCTCAACAAGAAGAAGTGAAAATGCGTATTGGCAGGAAGCTTTTTAAATTATTATGACCCTCGTACCATTTCTCAAGCAGACATTCCTTGAGCAAGACTCTTTTGGAGTCAGAGTAGGGCGGTGTGGTGGAATCTGTACAAGGAAAAATCAGCCAAGCACTATGTCTTTGCAGCACTTACTTAAAATCAGATCTGAAAGGAGCAGAGTTCAAAACTTCCTGCAATGGTTCTCTATGAAATTTTAAAGATTCCGTATGTTCATTAAGCTTTTAGCATGCCTGCAAATTTCTTTCCATTCTGGTGAAAAAAAACAAAACATAGCCATTTCTGGTTTCTCCTAAACTAGAAGATTCAAACTCCATTTTGGGTGCAGATTAAATTATTTCTAGAACTATCCAGAATCTAGAACTATCCTGAACTGAAGTAATTTGCAGGCATGACCTAGATTTCATAATTAGGCATAACGGGAATGGCCAGGTTTACCTGCCCCAACAACATCCGGTCTTTCAACCTCAAAGTCCCATTTGTGACATTTCATACCCCAACCAAGATTCTCCCGATTTCGCTGCAAGACCTTTGTGGGATTCTCCCGATTTCGCTGCAAGACCTTTGTGGGGATCACTTCATGGATTACTTCCACCCCAATGCCTCCCCTCTTAGGGTCAGCTTCAAGAATGACATAGGGTGCTAAAGACATGAAGAAGTTCCTTGCAGAGAGACATCAAATAATGATTCCTGCAGGAATGACTGCCTATCTCCGGCCTCTTGACATTGCAATAAACAAGCCATTCAAGGACCATTTGTGCATGGAAATCAATGACTACATTGAAAATAAAATGCAGAGAAATCAGCGTGGAAACTTTGTGAAGCCTGGCCTGCCAGAGGTCGTGACTTGGGTGAAGAATTCATGGGATAAAATCACTGACAGCTGTGTTGGCAATGCATTACAAGCAGGCTACATGGACAAGAAGTGTTCATTTAAGGAGAGCTCTATTGCTGGACATGAGAGATTAGGGCCAATGGTTCTATAGGAAATGGAGTCACAAGAAATTCAGGCTGGAATTTGGGGGTTTGGAGAGTTATGACGATGTTCCACAAGGTAAAATTGTTAGCCTAAGTCTTGACGGGTGGAGTAATGTCCACAATGATCCTATTGTATGTGCTTGTATAGCAACAGAAACAATTGCAGAAACAATTGATACTTCAGGAAATGCACACACAGCAGCATACTTAAAAGTAGTAGCAAGTTATCATAACGTGTGAAAAAAAATTCAAATATCAAGTACGCAGTTTGGTCACGATGCTGCAAATGTGTCCGAAATGAGAAGAAATTTAGAACAACAGGAAGAAACTACCAAGCTAATAAGATACTAGAATATCGTGGCGCCTTGCTTGGCTGCGGCTGCTTCAGCTCTCAAAAGTGTGGAGGTTAGGGAGGGAAATCAACGATCCGGACTGAAACACTTTTCAGAAATAGGGGCAACTAAGCAGAGTTGGGCTGCTAAACTTTTATATGAACGTCAGTCCATATGGGAGATGAAGAAATTCAGCGTGAAAGGAACGGTGGAGAAAACTGTTTGGGAGAGTCTGCATGGCCTCGGATTATTATGGAGGAGAAAATCAACGATGGAGATGCCAGCGGTTGACACGGAGGGTGAGAGATCAGCTGCAATGTCTAGAGGAGTGGGGAAGAAAAAAGGACATTGCTGAAGGCGGAAACAGCATCGTGCTCAGTGTTTTGAGCAGGGAAGGCAGCGTTTCGGGCCGCAGGGGCAGAGTGGAGGAGCAGCCATTGCAGCTGGGAAGTTTCCCTCTGTTGCTGACCATCTTCGGAAGAAAAGGAGGAGGTGTGACCGTAAGAGGAAACGTGGCAAACACGGAGGCCTACCATCTAGGCTAAAAGCTAGACCGTACAGAATGTCTCTTCCATCTATTTTGTTTGCAAATGCTCGCTCCTTAGAACCAAAAATGGATTACTTGAGGCTGGATTTAACAACAAACCGGGAGGTGAGAAATTGCTGCGTCATTATTGTTACGTATTAAGTACTAATGTTAATGTGTTATGAAACTAACGTACCTCCAACTGTTTTGGAGGGAAACTTCAAAAGTTCAAGTTTGGGCAGGAGCGAGCTAACGTTACGATTGGCTAACGCCCTAGAGGCAGAAAGTATAAATTGCAGGCATTTGTCAGTTTTACACAGTTCTGTTTTGACTTAATAAACACCGTTGTACCATGCCGGTCTGGTCATTGCCTATGAAATCCACTACACAATAGTGGCTTGGGGAGGGAGGGGATGGTTCCACATGTGATGAGCAAGTGCACGTGCACCCACAGCTCCATTTGTGCAAGCAGCGGGCACGCACTTCCATCACTTATGCAAATGGCACACACGTGCATGCCTGCTGCTCATGCGAGTGGGGATGAGCACGCGCACCCGCCCACCACTTCCACAACCATGGTTCCCAAAGGCTCAAAGCCCGGTAGTGGACCGCAGACTGGAGGATGGGGACCCCTGACTTGGAAGGGTATTGAATAGGTTGAGGATGGAAGTGCCTAAACTGAATATGCTCAAGTGTGGGTTACTGGCAGACAACAACATGCTGTGTGAATGTGGAGAGACGCAGAATCTGACCATTTGTTGGTCTGTCGATTAGTATCAGTAGAATGCACCTAGAGCCAATTGTTTCTGGCCAACAATAAAGCCAAAAAGGTGGCTTCGTTTTGGCAGTTTAAAGTTTGATCTGGACACAAAATAAAATAAAAATCCTGCCAGAATCAGCCGCCATATCTGAACAAGATCTCACTGATTCAGTCAGGATCTTTAATTGCTGGTGTCTTACTGCTTGCCAGTTTTTCAGATACTTGTGTCAGCCCTTCATCTTCAACTTTAGCCGGAAGAATTCAAACAAGCCAATAGTTCATATTATGCCCTAGTTCTGAACATAAGTGGGCAGGCATCCCATACAGTGATAAATGTAACCCAGTTGTTCAGCATGTCTTGTGAACATCATCCCTAGGTTTGCCAAAGCTTATGCTCTCATGTGCATTATTTTTAGGAGTGATATAGCATTGTTGTTGAAAATGATTGGTGATACTCTGGCTCCCTCACGTGGGACTATTCCAACAGGAGCTTGGAAAATGGTTTGGTAAGTTAATTCAGATGATACCACTCTAATGGCAGAAAGTGAAGAGGAACTAAAGAGCCTCTTGATGCGGGTGAAGAAGGAGAGTGCAAAAGTTGGCTTGAAACTCAACCTTAAGAAAACCAAAATCATGGCATCCGGCCCTCTCAATTCCTGGCAAATAGATGGGGAAGAAATGGAGGTAGTGACAGATTTTATTTTTCTGGGCTCCAAGATCACCTCAGATGGGGACTGCAGCCAAGAAATTAAAAGACGCTTGCTCCTGGGGAGGAAAGCTATGGCAAATCTAGACAGCATACTAAAAAGCAGAGACATCACCCTGCCAACAAAAGTGTGTATAGTCCAGGCCATGGTTTTCCCAGTTGCAATGTATGGCTGTGAAAGTGGGACCATAAGAAAGGCTGAGCGCCAAAGAATGGAGGCCTTTGAACTCTGGTGCTGGAGAAGACTCCCGCGGGTCCCTTGGACTGCAAGGCGATCAAACCGGTCAGTCCTAGAAGAGATCAACCCCGGCTGCTCTTTAGAAGGCCAGATCCTGAAGTTGAAACTCAAATACTTTGGCCACCTAATGAGAAGGAAGGACTCACTGGAGAAGGGCCTAATGCTGGGAAAGATTGAGGGCAATAGAAGAAGGGGACGACAGAGAATGAGATGGCTGGATGGAGTCCCTGAAGCAGGAGGCGTGAGCTTCAATGGACTCCAGAAGATGGTAGAGGACAGGAAGACCTGGAGGAACGTTGTCCATGGGGTCGCGATGGGTCGGACACGACTTCGCAATTAACAACAAGAAGTTAATTCCCACAGCAATTTCAGTTTTGCCAATCTCCAAGTAGCATTCACCAGAAGAGAAGGAGTATTGAATTCAGGGAATTGCGTCTTCCAATCTGAGGGATCTTTAGTTGAGAGGCAACCACTCATGGGGTTATTTCTCTTTTATGACTCGTTTCATCCTATTTAGGAACCATCCAAGATAAATAGCCAGGTGTTATTCTATGCAGTTGAAACCCTCCACTGTGAATTGAATTACGGACCTTCACAATTTAGAGGACTACCGACAGTGCAGTAGCTTTAAGAGGTATCCAGCTCCTGAGACTCAGTCGAAGGAATATCTAGAATTTAGAAGAATGATATATGTAGTCCACGTTTATATAGTTCTTAATGTAGAAATCTGCACATGAGATCATGACATATAAGATCTGTATCTCTCTTTTCGGACAGCTTAAGAAAAGATTAATAGAAAAGACCATTCTGAAGGACTTGTGGAGTTAATCATCCCATTCTCCTTAGTCTTTGCATAGATTTAGAATTACCAACTGTAAAATGCCAGACAACCATTAGATGGTAGTCAAAAGAAGAATGTTCTTTTATTTTGGTGATATCCGGTAATCCTACTTTTCCCAAATCTCTAAATTTTCCTATTTGAAAAATGGACCTAGTGTTCCCACCAAGGAATATGACAGCGATGAGAGCTGTCAAGTTGACTATGCCCCAAAACAAATGTTTAAAATCAGATTTTAAAGGCGCAGAGTTCAAAACTTCCTGCAGTGCTTTCTATGAAATTTTAAACATTCCATATGTCCATTAAGCTTTTAGCATGTCTGCAAATTTCATTCCATTGTGTGAAAAAACAAAACAAAAAATAGCCATTCCTGGTTTCTCCTAAACTAGAAGAAGATTCAAACTCCATTTTGGATGCAGATTAAATTATTTTTAGAAGTATCCAAAAGCTAGAAACTATCCTGAAGTAATTTGCAGGCATGACCTAGATTTCATAATTAGGCGTGACGGGAGTGACCGGGCTTACCTGGTCAACAACATCCGACCCGTTTGTGACATTTCATACCCCAACCAAGATTCTCCCCTGGTTTAGCTGCAAGACCTTTGTGGGGATCACTTCATGGATTACTTCCACCCCAATGCCTCCCCTCTTAGGGTCAGCTTCAAGAATGACAAAGGACGCAGGCTGTTTCAGCTAGGGCACACCACCTTTCCTGGCTGTAGAACCCTCTTCGCGTGGCCCAATTTCCATAGCTTCCCCATCCCTTCTGCAAGGGTGGAAAAGCAAGCCCCAGTTCTAATCACCACTACTAAGGGCAAGAAAGATAAGATTAAACCTGTTTCAGGCATTTATTTCTTGAAACAAAAAAAGCCTGGTGCACACAAGCTGTTATAAGGAAGTGGGTTGATTTAATGTGCCGCTTGTTTTGCAAGGTGGCCAAAGAGGTCTGCTAGTCTGGGATTCAGCCAGCACTCACCAGGTTAAAGACATGAAGAGGTTCCTTGCAGAAAGAAGAACAGATCAAATAATGATTCCTGCAGGAATGACTGCCTATCTCCAGCCTCTTGATATTGCAATAAAAATTTATTTATTTATTTATGAGACTTATATACCGCTTTAAGTGCAAACACTCTCTAAGCGGTGTACACCAGTAAGCAATGTATATATATATTTACATTGCCCCCAACAATCTGGGTCCTCATTTTACCTACCCCGGAAGGATGGAAGGCTGAGTCAACCTTGAGCCGGTGAGATTTGAACCGCTGACCTGCTGAACACAGTCAGCTAAAGTGGCCTGCAGTACTGCACTCTAACTGCTGCGCCATTCGAGGACCATTTGTGCATGAAAATCAATGACTACACTGGAAATAGAATGCAGAGAAATCAGCATAGAAACTTTGTGAAGCCTGGCCTGCCAGAGATTGTGCCTTGGGTGAAGAATTCATTGGATAGAATCACTGACAGCTGTGTTGGCAATGCTCCACAAGCAGGCTACATGGACAAGAAATGGTCCTTTAAGACCGCTATTGCTGAATATGAGATTGGGGCCAATGGTTCTACAAGAAAAGGCGTCTCAAGAAATTCAGGATGGAATTCAGGGTTTGGAGATTTATGATGATATTCCAGATGATATCATGACTGTATTTGAATAAATGTGGATTGTATTATCAGCATTGTGGTTGCCCTATGGGGGGGTTGGGGTTAGGCACTTTTCACATTAACTACAAGCTGATATTATATGTTTATTTTCAGCAGAGATACCATTATTCCTTTCAGTTGGAATTTTGTTTTTCTTTCATCTATTTACTCATCTGTTATTTTGCATATCCATCTATCATTTTATACATGTGGATTTTATACATCTGTGGATTAATATTAATAAATTAATAAAGCACACTTGCATTTAAATCCTATTCATCACTGAAAATTTTAAATTTTTAAATGAGCTACAGCAGGGCTGTCAAACTCAATTTCATTGAGGGCCGCATCAGTATTGCGGATGCCCTCCAGGGGTTGGGTGGGTGTGGCCAGGGTGGGTGCAGCCTACTGGGTAGGTGTGGATGGAGTGGGTGTGGCCTACTGGGTAGCCGTGGCCAGCTCTACATTGTTCCCATCAAGGGTGCCTGTGGGGGCCTGGGCAGGATTGGGACAGATCTAAGAGTCTCTGGCAGAAGGACCAGGACAAGTGCCAAGGCAGGGTCCACTGGAGGAGCCTCACTGTTCCTCTCAGGCCATGTGGGGGGAGGCTGGATGGTGCTGTGGGCTGCCCAGAGCCCTGGGCAGCAGAGGTCAAA
This sequence comes from Crotalus adamanteus, assembly GCA_039797435.1. Classification (NCBI taxonomy): domain Eukaryota; kingdom Metazoa; phylum Chordata; class Lepidosauria; order Squamata; family Viperidae; genus Crotalus; species Crotalus adamanteus. The sequence continues at coordinate 102,169,581 of CM077922.1, read as the reverse complement.
CGCCCAGCCTGGCCCTCAAGCACCTGCGGCACCAAGCCCAGCCCCACTTCCCCAAGGGGGCGCCCAGCTGCACTTACCTCCTCCTCAAGGCTGCTGCTGCTGTGCTTGCTCTCCTTAGCCAAGTTGCTCATGATGGGTACGAGGGCAAAGTCAGAGGGAGGCCCATTCCCTCCCAATGGAAGGAGACCCGGCTTTGTATCCAAAGCTTCCTTAGCAATAGGATGGGAGACCCCCAGGATAGGCCAGGAGGAGGGGGCAAAGGGATGGTGAAAGGGCAGCAGGGCAGGACTAGGGCAGGACTTCCCTCAGACCCTCCCTCTCCTTTCCTTCTTTCCTAAGTAGAGAGTGGTGGGAAAATATTTGAGATGAGGGAGGAAGAAAAATAGGCAAAAAACCACAGCTGGGGAGGTGTCACTCTTCGTGAGGAATGAAGAAATGCACCATCGCCTGGAAGTGGCCAGCGCGATGGTGCATTTCTTCATTCCTCACAAAAGTGACTTCTCCAGCATGCATCCAAGGGGTGGGGCCGACGTGGCAGGGGCTGGTTCCTCGCTGTTTCCAGACGGCCTTGTGGAGCTAAGACTGAATGCGTTTCAGCATAGATAGCCATCATAAAATTGTACATTGGTTCCCGGCCAGCCTGGGCCAGGGCCAAGGCAACGGGGGCCGTTCCCTCACTGTTTCCAGGATGGCTTTGCGGGCCACATGAAACCACTTCGCGGGCTGCATCCTGCCCCCGGGCCTTGTGTTTGACATGTCTGAACTACAGAAACTTTAATTTTTTTAAACTAGAATTTTTTTAATCTGTGGTAAAATCTTTTACATTTTGTAAATTTTTAATATTTATTGATCCTTGAACTGACTAGCGAAAAGAAACATAGTCATCAAAAAAGAGCTGACAAGGTTGTGATTTGTATATGTTCCATGTTTGTGCTTATGCCCATAGACCAAAATTACAATGTATTGATTTTGTATGATACAGTATTGCATGGATGATTTTCCTGTTTTCATTATGTGTGTTTCTGGAGGACATTCTCTAATAAAAGCTGTACAATGAGGCACATGTACATATCAGTACAGTTGTTTCGTATGTTGACTAACTCCGTATGTTGACCACTTTCCTTCAGACCGGGGGGGGGGGGGGGGGAGGGTCAACTTTCAGAGTTGTACCAAATGAAAACTAAACAAATTACCAGAAGAAAAAAAATAAAGGCCCTAGTGCAGGGGTAGGCAACCTTGACTCTTTTATAACTTGTGGACTTCAACTCCCAGAATTCCTGAGCCAGCCATGCTGAGGGGAAAGGGAGAGGTTTCCAAGCTGAGCCATGCTGGCTGAGGAATTCTGGGAGTTGAAGTCCACGAGTCATGAAGGGGGTCATAGGTCCCCCATGCTGGTTCAGGAATTCTGGGAGTTGAAGTCCACGAGTCATGAAGGGGGTCATAGGTCCCCCATGCTGGCTCAGGAATTCTGGGAGTTGAAGTCCACGAGTCATGAAGGGGGCCATAGGTCCCCCATGCTGGCTCAGGAATTCTGGGAGTTGAAGTCCACGAGTCATGAAGGGGGTCATAGGTCCCCCATGCTGGCTGAGGAATTCTGGGAGTTGAAGTCCACAAGTCATGAAGGGGGTCATAGGTCCCCCATGCTGGTTCAGGAATTCTGGGAGTTGAAGTCCACGAGTCATGAAGGGGGTCATAGGTCCCCCATACTGGTTCAGGAATTCTGGGAGTTGAAGTCCACAAGTCATAAAAGAGCCAAGGTTGCCTACCAGAGCTCTGGAGGGAACTCTAGCCATTCTGAAATTCACCCTACATTCCCCCCCCAAAAAAATTTTGAATGTTGTATATGCTGGCAGCATTCTCCAAAGGACTATCATAACCATTTTCCTTTTCCCTTCTGGGAACCAGGAACTCATTATTCTGACTTAAAAATTTGTAGATAGAACCTTGTTTTCTCACAGGCAGGAAATGGGCATCAACTTTAAGTGGCCTCAGAGCAATATTGGTTGCTTATCTCTTCTCTGAGAAGGATGACAAATATAGATGAGTTAATCTGGATAGTTCAGGCATGCAATGTTGGGAACACCAAGATTTCAGGGGTCACCAATTGTGCCCTCAGATGACATGAAGTAATCTGTAGACACTTCCAGTTTGTATACATTGATTGTGCTTGGATTTGGCCTCAAGGAACTGTCTCCCAACTTAGCTATATGCTTTAAACTTGGATGGCTGACTAGCTGCCTGAGGAAGATTTGGAGCAAAGAAATGTCACAAAGGGAAAAAGTTAAATATCCTTTCAGTCAGTTTTTCCTGATTGCATGCATTCAGTCTGCCTTTTAGAGTGTTCACACTGACAAATGACTTGCACCAATTGTTGGAGATGCACTTTGAATGCTGCCTTAATTGTCCTTTAATGCAATATTTCTCAAGCTTGGCAACTTTAAGATGCAAGAATTTCAATTCCCAAAATTCTCTAGCGTCCAGCCAACAGACCGGCTGGGGAATTTTAAGAGTTAAGAGTCCAAACATGCTAGCAGGATAATTCTGGGAGGGAGTTTATACCCATCAATGGTTTATAATTAAAAAACAACAACACAATTGGCCACTAGATGTCAGCAGCTGCACTGTAATTCAAAAGCACTTCCCTTATTTTTAAGCAGCGATTTCAATTATTTTCAATTACAGAAATTCAGAACGAAACAATTACTCATTCTCCAATCTGCTTTTTCCAATCTAGCACCCTCTAGAGGGGCTGGGATTAGAAGGGTCAATTGCCCAGCTGACTGTGCCCTACCACAGGAGTTTTTAAATTGTATTTGACGAAAACTTGATGGGTTCCATGAAAAACTAAGAGAAACAAAAACCCAAGTTCACTCAACCACAGCCAATTTTCTAGCACTTGAGCTCTGCCTCTAATTCAGGCTTCCAGGGATTTTTACTTTTTTTAACACTTCTGCAGGCTGAAAAAGTCTGAAAACATCTGCCCTAGAAGAATTCCTACGGGGAACTCTTGGGTATCAATGCCAGAACTAGGAACACCAGAAAGGCCCTGATCCCATTTGCACCTATCAATCATTTGTAGCATAAACCACATGTAAACAATCCTTTTTGGTTCATTGCTTTATATTTCAATGGTTTAATTCATGAACCAGGGTGTGCTGTATGAAGCAAGCCATGAGACCTTGGAGTTGGGATAATGGGTAAAATGGGACAAAATGAGCCATTTTTGTGGCTGATTGGAGCATCCTTGGGAAAGAGGGCCATGTACATATTACCATCTCTCTTGTGTGTGCTTTTCTCTTCCAGTTGTGGATCTCTGGAGAACCCTGTAAGAGAGGATGGAGGGCAATTAATGGGAACAGGTTCCTTGTGTCCCCCTCCCCCTAACATAGATATGGATTCAACATAGATCCTGCATCTGCTCTATCTATTTAGACCATCTAGGTAGGATGAATGACATGTAAGCCTACTAAATAAATAATAAATTTTATCTAGATCATCTTGCAGGACTCAGATCTCACACTGTGATCTTCTCAGATGGGTGCCCAAAGAGAGGTGGCCACATGCTTTTCAGAAATGTATAGAGAGATCATGAAGTCCGTGCGCCTTGCTCTCATCAGTGCTCCCTCCAGGAAAGCGCTGTGAGGTCTCACAGGGCTGTCCAGCTCCTTGGACCTCCTTCCCAGACTTAAAATGAAGAACCAGGCAAAGGATTAGGTCCCAGAAGAGCATTTCCCTCCCACTCAGTTATGCATCTCCACCCCTTGCTGACCAAATGATGCAGGCCTAGTGGCAGTGGCTATGGGGGACTGAATGAGAAGGAAGTGGCTTTGACTCAATGCCAGCAAAATGGGAGCAGCTGGCAGCCATGGCCAGAGAGGACCCTGCCCATACTCCACTGGTGTGTCCATGCCTAGACTGAGAGGCCTCGCTCACTCTATTAGGGGAAAACCAGACCCTTCAGCTCCACGGGTGAGAAGCAACTGGAGGATCAGGTCTCCTTGCTGCCCTCCCTCCACTACAAACCAGTTTTGCCCTTCCGTAGCTTCCCTCTGGGGAACCAGAAGAGATGGAGGACATCCTTGTCCCATCCCATTCTGGCTAATACTGAAAGGGACACCAAACTTCTGGAAGTCGATTGCTTAGCTAGTACACCAGAGGGCTACTCGTCCATTCCAGGAATGAAATAAAAAATCCACTTCCACAAAGATACCCAAAGATCCCTTTCCACCTCCAAGAAAATCTGAGGCCATCCTATTTACCCTTTCATTGGTCAGTTTCACTGGATATGGTGAAACTGGTGATCTGAAGAACCACAACACCTGTTCATACAGGTTGTGTCCAAATAAATCAAGCATATTAGAACTTGCTATCACCCATGGATTGTATTAAACATTAGATTCCCCAAAACAGATTGTGTGTGCCATCTCCAAAGAGAGGGTCTCAAAAAATCAAGGTAGTGGTTGCAACCATGATACCTGTCATAAAGGGCAAGACCTCAACCACACAGATGTAGCCACCATGCCGACTTTATTTTTTTTAATAATCTCATTTATACAAATGACTTGTCCTTACTTTATACTTTCCCCTTTCCTTTAATTTTATATATTAGTACTTCCTTAATACTTCATGTTATAGTTTGTCATAACTATAGGACTATTTTGATCCTCCTGTACACCCCGATCACTACCATCGCTTTTATCTTTTAACCTTTCAACTTTACCCATTTCTATTTTTCCAATAATTGGAACTCAAGGGATAGACTGAGGTGGTACAACAGGAAAGGAGTGGAGTAGAATCATTGAGACCCAGGTTCAAATCCTCCTCGGTTGACTTGGACCTGGCCCACTCCTTCAAGCCATAGCTCCAAATGCTCCCTACCTCTTCTATTGGGACCATTTTGGCCTTTATATAGACATTCTCTCTAGTTCCTCCTTCAGGCCTTGGTACTTTTCCAGCTTCTCATATTTCTTCATGATGCTGCTGTCGCTTGGCTCTGCTGTACTCATCACCACTGTTGTCTTCTGGTTCTTATCAACTACCATGTCTGGTCGATTGGCCAGTACCTGCATGTCCTTCTGGATTTGGAAGTCACACAGGATCTGAGCCCTCTTAAGTCTCCATAATTCTGTGGAATCTCCCATCGGACTTCAGAGGTCCTAGTGCACATATTCTTATACAAAATACCAGGTACTTGATTGTGGCGCTCAGTGTATGCCATTTCTGCCTGCATTTTACATCCTTCCTGCCTAACACAGTGGACCCCTGCTCCTATGGACCTGGGGCTTAGTGCCTGTTCTGGTGCTGCCACAATCAGTGGCTCAGTTGCTCTTTAGTCCAGGCCTTTGCAGCCACTGGTACAATTTTCCAATGTCAGCCATCTGTCAATGGAACTTCCCATGCACCGTCTTGTCTTGCCAAGGCAGGTCCTATGTTTGACCTTCCTCGTCTGCTGCTGCCTCAAGCATCCTCTCCACAGCTCATCTTTGGGTACCCTCTTAGTGATGTGCTCCTGGATGCTCTGGGTTTCATCCAGGGCATTAGCTTTGACACCCAACCTTCCTCTCTTTCCAGCTGGTGTACAGTCTCTGGATGTTAGGCTTGGGATGGAAACCTCCATACATTGTGAGGAGATTCTGGGTCTTCACATTGGTAGTTTCCATGTCCTTCATTGGCCAGATCACTACACTGGCCTCGTAACTGATGATGGGCACACATGTTGATAGTGTGGAACGGTCTTCCCATTGAGCAGGGCAGCTGATGCCTGGCAAGGCATAAGTGTTGATGGCATGGATCTTGTTCTTCTCATTGAGTTGGCTCTTCAGGACCTGCCTGATCCTTTGGTGGTACTTGGATGTTGTCTTTTCCTTTAGTGGACCTTTCGCATCTTTTGTGGCATTTGATTGCTAGATATTCCTTGCCTACTCACTGTGGTGCCCAAGCAAATATCAGATACCAGGGTAGCTGGTCTATTCCTGCCACATGGTCCACTGGTACTTCCACTTCACCAGTCTTAATTGCCTGCCAGAAACCATGGCGAGTGTGGCCTTCATTTCCTCTGCCTTTCCTCTTCGCCCTGCCTGGGCAGCCCAGCCTTAAATGGCCTGCAAATTTCCTCAGTTGGGGCCTTCCAAAGGATTGTCACTCTGTGAGGAATATGGGCCATCTCCAAATTTCACATATAAATAAACTATCCTGGACACGCTGGTGAAGGGCTTCTGAACCGACTCCGAGGGGCCAGATTCGGAACGCCCCGCTTTCTAGTTTATCGCGTCGTGCGAAGCAGCCAACACGCCAACCCCAAGAAGACACGGGCGCATCCCGGGCAGACGGAGACGCTCTCCCTCCTTTCCTCTCTCTCTTTCTTCCCCATTTCAGCTGCTGCCTCGAGGGAACGGCTCCGCCAGCGGACAACGAAACCCAACAAGGACGACTCCGCTCGGCCACACGCCGCGCCGATTCGGGCCGAGGCGCCATTTCTGCTCGCTGGTTCAGGCGGGAAGCGAAGCGGTTGGCGCAGCTGTTGCTGGGTGAAATCTGCCCGCTCGGACCAATGAAAGCCTCTCCCGGTGACGTCACCTGCCTCCAAATGGCTGCGCGGCCTGTCCTTCCAAACCTTCCTAGCCAATCCCACGGGGGGGGGGAAATTTTCCCTCAGAGAGAGGCCCCGGGAGGGGGGAAGGGAAGAATTTCAAGGGGAGTCGCCATTAAGGGATGCCTCAGCGCCTTTGCGCAGCGGGCTTAGCCGTTGTTTTTCCCGAGCTGGAGCCATAAATAAAATCCCTGGCGCAGAGGCCGCGTCGGGAAACTCCTCCCCGGCTCTAGGGAAGGCAGCCGCTGCCGCGCGCAAAGGGTTGCAACATTTTTCCAACGGCGGCTTCCCGCGGGGCTCCCGCCTGGCTGATTTCTCTGTTTGGGCCTGGGCGAGGCGAGGCAAACCCAGCAATTCCATCAATAAGGAAATATCGAAATTAATAAATTGATGGTTTATAACAGTGTCAACCTTGGCCGCTTGAAACTCTGTGGACTTCAATTCCCAGAATTCCCCAGCCAGCTCTGCTGGCTGAGGAATTATGGGAATTGAAGTCCACACCTCAGTTTGCCAGGGTTGAGAAACTCTGGTTTACCACAACAAACTTTGCAGGGTCCTTCAGAAGTATTAAATCCCTTTTGCTCTTCGTAGATAATATTCAATCATTATCTATAATAATTATTCTAGTAAAATAAAGTATAAAATATATTTATTTTATTACAATAATTCTATTGCTAAGAAATAACACCCATTTGAAATCGGAGTCCCCTTTCCAGATAGGCGGACTTCAATTCCCAGAATTCTCAGCACTGGTCATGCTGGCTAGGGAATTCTGGGACTTGAAGTCCACACAACTTCAGATTGCCAGGGTTGAGAAACTCTGGTTTACCACAACAAACTTTGCAGTGTCCTTCAGAAGTATTATATCCCTTTTGCCCTTTGAAGATAATTAATATTCAATCGTTATTATCTGTGGCATAATAATTATTCTAGGAAAATGAAATAGGTTGTTATAAAATATTTTAGTGTAATCAAATGAAATTTATTATAATAATTGTATTATTAAGAAATGACATCCTTTCGAAACCTGGGTCCCCTTCCAGATCGGTGGACTTCAACTCCCAGAATTCCCCAGTCATGCTGGCTGGGGAATTCTGGGAGCTGAAGTCCACCTATCTTAAAATGTGTTTTAGGCAAATATACAATTTTCTGGGAAACTACCCAGCATCTGAGGTGGTTTCTGGTCATCCATGATCCTTAATTGTAACTCCAGGAACTTCTTATTCTGGGCTAACTTTTTTCATTGCAAGGATCCAGTCTGGATGTGGCAGAAACTGTAGAAATTGGTGCTCCCAAACCCTGGTGCATACCATAATCCACAGCCGTCCCCGTTATGTGGGTTCAGGATTCGGAGACTCCCAGCCTCTCTGGAGGACAGCAGGCTTACATGGAAGTAAGACTTATGGGAATCAACTTGTGATTAACAAGGTGATCAGGCCTAGCTGGGAACTGCCTTTTCCAAGAGGTGATTCTGCTGCTGAGTCCTGGAGTTTCCTGGTGGTCTCCCATCCAATTAGAGTTAGTCCTCAACTTACGACCACAACTGACCCCACATTAATTTAAGCAAGATAGTTGTTAAGCAAGTTTTGCCCCATTTTGTGACTGTTCTTGCCACAGTTGTAAAGCGAATCACTGCAGTTGTTAAGATAGTAACACGGTTGTTAAGTGAATCTGGCTTCCCCCCGTTGAGTTTGCTTGTCAGGTCACAGAAGGGGATAATGTGACTCTGGGACACCGCAACTGTCATAAATACATGCCAGTTGACAAGCATCCAAATTTGGCTACAGGGATGTTGTAATGGTTGTGTGAAAAATGGCCATAAGTCACTTTTTCAGAGCCATTACCACTTCAGTCACTAAACGAGTCGTTGTAAGTCGAGGTCTTGTATGTCTCAGCCCAATTTGCTTAACTTGACAAAGTCAGCCATGGTGAGCCTGGCTGAGAAAAGCTGCCTTTGCCTTTTAAAAAAATATTTTTTTAACATAATCTTGTTCTTATTTTTCATTTGAATTTTGTTTTTCATTCACCTTCTGGGCCATTTTTTTCCAATACCCTGAATCTATTTTATTCAATTGAAACATTTTCTACTTTAATCAAACTACAGAAACCAATAACTGAGGTCATCACTAACCAGGATGAACCTCCTGCGAAAATAAACCTGCTAGGTTGCTCAAACTTGACTACTTTAGAATAGAATAGAGCTGGAAGGAACCTTGGAGGTCTTCTAGTCCAGCCCCCTGCTCCAGCAGGAGAACCTATACCATCTCAGACAAGTGACTGTGCAGTCTCTTCTTTAAAATCTCCAGTGATGGAATGCCCATGATTTCTAGTGGCAGGCTGTTTCACTGGTTAATTGTCCTCACTGTCAGGAAGTTTCTCCTTAATTCCACTTTAAGATGGGTGGACTTCAACTCCCAGAATTCCTCAGCCAGCATGTGTGGACTTCAGGTCCCAGAATTTTCCAGGCGGCGCATTGGCTAGGGAATTCTGGGAATGGCAGTCCATATATCTTATAGTTGCTACTGTAAGTTTGAGAAGCACTTTGCTAGATCTGGTCCAGACCACACACCACTCCTCCTCCTCCTCCAAAGCAAAAAATTGGTGGGCCTAATGGAATTTTCTCAAGCCATTATTTGAATCATCCTGGATAGGAAGACACCTTTCCCTACCTCTCTGAATGGCTCTAACCAACTATGGTTAGTACATTCCTGCATTCATCCATCATTCCTATCCCAGTTCCTGAATTAACCACTATTCTGGATCCACACTACGTGGCATCTACTAGGTAACCAGGCCTTTATTTCCTCTGTTAAAAATCCTGTGTGAACAGAGCGGATGATGGTTGCCTTACGAAGACGTGAGAAACAGTTGGAGTTATTTCGAGAGAGGCCAGCAGATGGTGCTCTTGATTCACACACAGCACACCCATCTCCCGAATTCCTCCTGACACCAGAGGGAAGGTGTGCGCTTGGCAACTGTCTGGATGCTGGCCAGATCACTTGAAGCTTTGCTCCTGTGAAAAGCTCTCCTGGTCTCCAAGGGAAAGAGCTGCTGTTTTGTACACACAGGCGGCTTCTCTCCGACTCCCTGTAAGGCAGCCGTTGCTAGGTGGAGTGTGGCAACGGTAGGATGATACCTCCCCTAAGAGCAGCAGAAAACAGCAACCTAGCACTGAACCCAGGAGCTGATGATTGCGTTTACACAACCCACTAAACCCAGTTTCTGCATTAACCCATTTCCAAGATTTGCATGGGTTGAAGGCAAAGTCTTCATCAGGGTCCAGTCCAAACGAAATGGAGACTGCTTTAGAAAGAAGGTCGCAGTTTATTGAAAAAGAGAGCCAAACAGGAAGATGGCTCTGGAAGAAAAGAGAGCAAGCACATGTAGGGAGTGGGTTTTTATACCCTCTGGAGCCTTTTGTTTGGAATTGTTCCTGTGGTATGAACTTTGACCTGAGTCTGGGTGTGCCCTTTGGCATCTGTGGGTTAATCCTATTATGTCCTAAGGGTCATATCCTGCTTTCCTGGGGCTGGGGCTGATGACTCTTAGATTTTTAGCGTGTGGATTCCAGGGATCTTTCTTCCTAATCCCAGTTTCCTGACTCCAGTCTTTCTGACAAGATTATCACATCTGCATTTCTGCAGACTTGGTTTCTGTTTGGGACAGAGAGACTTGGGGGCGGGGTTGGTTTCTGCTTTTAAAATCCGTCAGGGAAATATATTCTGCCTTTTAAATATTTCCAAGAATATTTCTTTTTCGGGGGGGGGGGCTGAAATAGGGAACCTTATGTTATTTCAACAGGCTGGCTTCGCGCTGCACACTATGCCACCCCAACCACCAAATCAAGATAAGCCAAGCCTAGCATGTTGTGTGAACATGTCTCTTTAAGTCTTTTCCTGATGTGGTTAAGTGTTTTGGTCAAACACGGCCCCAAAGTTAGCCTGGAGCTTGGAGAATTCAAATCAAACATCACTTTTGTTGTCAGCCAAATAGTTAACTTTGAAAACGGCAGCCGGAGTCATGATGAGTCAGAATTCGTTACCCTGATCACTCAAACATAAGTTCAGCCTTGCTGGCTTCCTCTAACGCAGGGGTCCTCAATCTTGGCAACTATAAGACTTGTGGACTTCAACTCCCAGAATCCTTCTGGTCCTATTGAGGCATCTCCCCTAGCGCCAGGCCAGTGTCTTTTGGAATCCGCTATAATATTATACTAGAACATACTAATATACGACAGGTAATCCTCAACCTACGACCACAATTGAGCCCAAAGTGTATGTTGCCAAGTGAGAAATTTGTTAAGTGAGTCTTGTCCCATTTTACGACTGTCTTTGCCACATTGGTTAAGTGGATCACAGCAGTTCTTAAGTCAGTAACACCGTTGTTAAGTGAATCTGGCTTCCCCTGTCGACTCGGCTTGTCAGAAGGTCGCAAAAGGAGATCACATGACCCCCCAAGGGACACTGCGACCGTCGTAAATATGAATCAGCTGCCAAGCGTCTGAGTGTAAATCACGTGGTCACGGGGATGCTGCAAGGGTTGTCAGTGTGAAAAACGGTATATAAGTCACTTTTTTCAGTGCTGTTGTAACTTTGAACAGTCGCTATGCGAACTGTTGTAAGACGAGGACTATCTGTATAATATTAATAGAGAGGGAGGCATCCTTGGAAGTTTTTAGATCTCATTAGAGCAGCGGTCCTCAATCTTGACAACTATAAGATTTGTGGACTTCAATTCCCAGAATTCCTCAGCCAGCAAAGCTGGCTGAGGAATTCTGGGAGTTGAAGTCCACAAGTCTTAAAGTTGCCAAGGTTGAGGAGCCCTGCGTTAGAGGAAGCCAGCAAGGCTGAACCCCACCAACTTATGTTTGAGTGATCAGAGCAACAAATTCTGACTCATCATGACACCGGCTGCTGTTTTCAAAGTTAACTATTTTTAAAATATTCAAATTACAGGCGTTGAAAGCTATATTAGTAAAAGGCTGTTTTTCACCCAAGCTGTACAACAAGTTATATATTTCAACTAAAAACAGAGCAGTTGCAAAACATAATAGAATAGTATGCAATAGAATTACAGAACAGAACAGAATAGAGCAGAGTAGAATAGTGTAGAATTACTGTACAGAACAGAACAGAATATTAGAATAGAATAGAATAGAATAGAGTAGAATTACTGTACAGAATAGAATAGAATAATATTAGAATAGAATAATATTAGAATAGAATAATATTGGAATAGAATAGAACAGAACAGAATAAAGCAGAGTAGAATTACTCTACAGAATAGAATTACAGAATGGAATGGAGTGGATTGGAGTAAAATATGAACAGAACAGAATAGAAAACAGAACAGAACAGAATGGAAAGGTCTTCTAGCCCAACCCACGGCTTGGTTCAACCCTTATTAAGAAGCTTTGCCTGTGGAAAGCTTGAATAATTCAGTAACTATTGTGCAAATGCAGGTGTGGTGTGTCAGACACATTCCCACAAGGCCCGAGATGATTGCTGAATCTTGAATGTGGGAGATCATCAGTTTCCCCAGCAACAAACTGCAGAGAACATCAAAGGCACTGATCACCCAGAACCCATAAAAATATAGTAGGACAATATAATATTTTGATAGCATGGCATCCCCACCAGATGGCAGCACGAGCCAACTTTGGCCTGGCGCTGCCAGGATGATAGAATGCAAGATTCGGAAAAGCCCTTTATGATGCATAGGTGATCCTCCATTCATTTAGTGCACGCGTGCCTGGCTGAGGAATTCTGGGAATTGAAGTCCACAAATCATAAAAGGGCCAAGTTTGAAGACCCCTGGTTTAGTGACTGTTCACAGTTACAACAGTACTAAAAAACAGAATTCCTTTGGAAAGAAATTCACCAAGTGCTTGTGGATGCGCCCCTAGCATCACTTGGAATAAGAAAAGGCTAGGCCAAAAGTTCAAATCCCAATTCTGCCCTGGCCTACTTAGCTAGGTTGTTGGGAGGATTGAATAATAATAATAATAATAATAATAATAATAATAATAATAATAATAAAAACAAGGATCCCCTTCTCAGTGCAATTCATAGTTGTCGTTTTTCTTTTAGTACCTTTGTAAGACCACATTTGGAATATTGCATCCAGTTTTGGTCACCACGAGATTAAAAAAGATGCTGAGACTCTAGAAAAAGTGCTGCAAAGAGCCACAAACAGGATCAGGGGACTGGAGGCTAAAACATATAAAGAACGGTTGCAGCAAATGGGTATGTCTAGTTTAATGAAGAGAAGGACGAGGGGGGACATGATAGCAGCCTTCCAGTATCTCAGGGGCTGCCCCAAAGAAGAGGGAGTCAAGCTCTTCTCCAAAGCGCCTGAAGGCAGGACAAGAAGCAATGGGTGGAAACTCATCAAGGAGAGAAGCAACCTGGAACTAAGGAGAAACTTCCTGACAGTGAGAACAATTAACCAGTGGAACAACCTGCCTCCAGAGGTTATGGGTGCTCCAACACTGGAGGTTTTTAAGAAGTCTGAAATGGTATAGTGGTCTCCTGCTTGAGCCGGGGGTTGGACTAGATGACCTCCAAGGTCCCTTCCAGCTCTATTCTGTTTTCCAAATATTTAATTCTGCTCTGACCCTCACTTGCCAGGGTATCAGCCAGGGAGCAAATTACGTCAGCAGCCTCTTTGGAAACCTCCCTGGGTACACACGGCTCCAGGTCCCACCCACCCATCCACCCCCAATGCAAAGAGAGGCTGAATAGCAGCAGCCTTCTCTGGGGAGGGAGCCATGAGAGGTGCAGATGGATTTATAGGGGGGCTGGGCAAATGGCCAACAAAGCCCCCCAGGCCCTCGCAAATGGCAGGGCCTCCTCCCCTCCCCCTCGTTTTATAGGGCATCTGTGTCCTTTTGAAGGGTGTGCAGAGACAGAGGCAGTAAAATGTCACCATCTGGGCTAGGAAAATCCCGCAGAAATGCCGCCTTTGTTCCCGCCAGGGTCCTCTCCCGGCTGCACAAAAGGACCGCTTTGGGGGGGCTCTGCACCCCCTAATTTCTAGGGAGGCTTTGTTCTCCTTGGTCTGCCTCTCCACGTTGGCAGGGCTGGGCTTTCAGGAGCAATTTCAAGGTGAAATGCTTCTGCACATGCAAAGACTTGCTTTCCCAGATGTCTGTCCTGCCCATGTTTTAGACAGCAGCCCTCAGGATGCCTGGTGGGCCTAGCCGACAGCTTGGAATTCTGGGAGATGTAGTCCAGGGCATCTGGAGAGAGACCAGGTAGGTAGGAAGAGGTCACGCTGTGACCTAAGTGGGGAGGGTCATTTTTTTTTTTGCAGAACAAAGACACCTTTCCAGCACCATCTGGGAAGCCCTTGCAGGAGGGAGGGAGGGTGGTGTCCGTGGAAGCCCTAATTGCAGTGCGATTGTTCAAAGTGTGCAACACAAAAAGGTCATCTGTCTTCTCCAAAGAGTCAGACAATATCTCAGGACGAAGGCTGTAATGTTCTGCAGTGTTTTTGCTGTTATTGTCTTTTAATTCTTTCCAAGTGGACAGAACAAATTTGGAAATAAATAAAGATGGAGGAAAAAGAAAAAGAGAAGAAAAGAGAAACGAGAAACAAGAAAAGAAAAAGGGAGGGAGGGAGGGAAAGGAAGGAAGGAAGGAAAGGAGGGAGGGAGAAAGGAAGGAAAAGACAGGGAGGGAAGGAAGGAAGGAAAAAGACAAAGAGAAGGAAGGAAAGAAGGAAGGAAGGAAGGAAGGAAGGAAGGAGAAAGACAAAGAGAAGGAAGGAAAGAAAGAAGGAAGAAAGAAAGAAGACAAAGAGAAGGAAGGAAAGAAAGGAAGGAAGGAAGAAGACAAAGAGAAGGAAGGAAGGAAGGAAGGAAAGAAAGAAGGAAGGAAAGAGAAAGACAAAGAGAAGGAAGGAAGGAAGGAAGGAAGGAAGGAAGGAAGGAAGGAAGGAAGGAAGGAAGGAGAAAGACAAAGAGAAGGAAGGAAAGAAAGAAGGAAGAAAGAAAGAAGACAAAGAGAAGGAAGGAAAGAAAGGAAGGAAGGAAGGAAGGAAGGAAGAAGACAAAGAGAAGGAAGGAAGGAAGGAAGGAAAGAAAGAAGGAAGGAAGGAAAGAGAAAGACAAAGAGAAGGAAGGAAGGAAGGAAGGAAGGAAGGAAGGAAGGAAGGAAGGAAGGAAGGAAGGAAGGAAGGAAGGAAGGAAGGAAGGAAGATAGAATTGTGATTCTGGCCCATCCTTCTACAGGGAACTGTAACAGAATCTGAAGCCAGCCTTGTTGCATAGGGAGAATCCAGCAAAAGAAAACATGGTCTCAAAAGCGAACTGGATCCCATCAGGTCCTTCAGAAAAGAGACAACCCCAACTCCCCCCCCCACACACACACGGATCCCTCTGGGAACAGCAATGGAGCAGCAGCTGAGACCATTCCCAAGGGCTCCTTTCTAAGCCCCCTGACCCAGAGCATGCTCTCCTCTGAAACAGTGGGAAAACTCCCAAAGTTCTCCTTTGCTTGCTTTAAACTAGAGGGGCACCAAGTTCTTTGCAAGCCTTACCGAGTCTCTGCCCTGGGGCTGAGATTCAGCAAAGGTCGCCATAATGTTAAAAAAAAGATGCTGAGACTCTGGAAAGAGTGCAGAGAAGAGCAACAAAGATGATCAGGGGGCTGGAGGCTAAAACATATCAGGAACCGTGGCTGGAATTGGGTATGTCTAGTTTAACGAAGAGAAGGACCAGGGGGGACATGATAGCAGCCTTCCAATATCTCAGGGGCTGCCCCAAAGAAGAGGGAGTCAAGCTATTTTCCAAAGCCCCTGAAGGCAGGACAAGAAGCAACGGATGGAAACTCATCCAGGAGAGAAGCAACCTGGAATTAAGGAGAAACTTCCTGACAGTTAGAACAATTAACCAGTGGAACAGCTTGCCTCCAGAAGCAGTAAATGCTCCAACACTGGAAGTTTTTAAGAAGAGACTGGACAGCCCTTTGTCTGAAATGGTACAGGGTTTCCTGCCTGAGCAGGGGGTTGGACTAGATGACCTCCAAGGTCCCTTCCAACTGTGTTATTCTAGGATCCCAGCAAGGCCAGGCCTCTCCCTTCCCTTAGGGACACTGCCATGCTGGGCCTGAGAAAACGGACGTTGCCTGGTGCCCCGAGAAAGGAATCTCGTAGCTGGCTACATATCCCGTGGGAAGGAATCTTGGCTTGCCCTGGGAGGCGTGGTGGCTTAGTAACCACCCACTCCTCTTGAACAAGAAACAGACCTGCTACTCCACTGAGGGATAACAATGGGAAAAACCCAAGGCCCGCTTTGCTACCCCCTCCACGGATGTTATTGGTATGCCCTTCCCAGCCTCCATTCACACAACCCCTTTACTCCCCTTGGATCCTCAGCTAACCAGCCACCCTGGGTTCAGAGGGTCCCACGAACAAGGTTTATGTTTACTTGGGGGGTGGGTGGACTTCAATTCCCACACATGGGGAATTCTGGGAGTTGAACTCCACCCCTCTCCAAGGGGCCAAGCTGGAGAAACAGGCCCTGCACGATCAGGCCAATTTAGCTTCCCACAACTGGTGGGAGGGGGGGGGGGAAGGAGGAAGCCAGGGTCTCTATTCCCAAAACAGCAGGCTCTACAAACCCTGGTTTTCCTCTACTTTCAGAAGTTGCCCCAAGTCAATCTTCCACTGGCTGCAGGGCCAGCGCCTGTCATTTCCCAGGAAGGTTTCTGTTTTCCATTTCCCACCAGACCTAGAGTTTCCTGGTGGTGCTCCATCCAAACGCTCCCCCTACGAGGCTAGGGTCGGACACTCTCGCCTGGAAACCCCCCCCCCCTTCGCCTGTGCCCCGGGCAAAATCCCACCCCCCCCACCCGCCCTCCCTCCTTTTGCCCACCTTCCTGGCGCGCCTGCAAACGCAGCGGGCAAGCGCTCCGGCCTGCATTCCCAGGAGTCCAGAACGCGCTTGCGGGCAAAGCGAGAGAGCGGCGGCCGGATTTGCCGGATTTGCAAGCCCCGCGAGCCCCGGGGTCGGTGGGCGTGGGGGGGGGGAGGAGGAGAGGGCGTGCAATCGGGCCCCCCGGCTCAGGGAGGCTTCTGCTCTTCCGCGGGCGCCCGGTTGGCGAGGCGGCCCAGGAGAGATCGCGAGCCGATGGGCTGTTCCGCGGCGGCTCCCTCCCCCCCCCGCTCTCCAGAGGCGCTCCCCATCTGGAGCCTGCCCAGCAACCCCCCCCCCCTCCGGCTCCTGCGGGGGCTCAAGTCCCGCCAGGCCGTCCTCCGGCCAGAGCATTGCCATAAAAGGTCCGGCCGAAGCAGCAGCGACGGCGACGGGCGGAGACTCCGGGCAAGGACCGGCCTTCCTTCCCTCCCTCTCCGGAGGGAGGGGAGCCCGGAGGCGGACAGGCCAACGGAGGGTGGAGGGAGGGTGCTGCTGCCTGGGATGCCCATCATCCCCTCCTTGGAGGCCGATAGGGTTGGAGGATGCCAGCCGGGGCAAAGCCAAAAGATATCCAAAGCGGGCAAGGGTGCTCGATATCCATCATCCTCTCCCTGGAGGCTGAGGCTGTTGGAGGAGGCCGACCCAGCAAAGGCTGCGGTAAAGCCGAATCTTTGCAGCTCCGGGTTGATATGAGGGGTCCTTGGTGTTCTCCGAGCTGGGTAGTTTTCTTGCAGACGTTTCATTGCCCAACTAGGTAACATCATCAGTGCTAGGAAGAGGAGGACTGTGGGGACCTTGGTGCTCTCTGAGCTGGGTTATTTTTTTGCAGACGTTTCATGACCCAACTAGGTAACATCATCAGTGTTAAAAGGAGGAAGAGGAGGACTGTGGGGTCCTTGGTGCTCTCTGAGCTTGGTTATTTTCTTGCAGACGTTTCATTGCCCAACTAGGTTACATCATCAGTGCTAGAAGGGAATGGGATTTGCAGAGAGAAGGAGGTGGATGGGGAGGAGGAGGAGGACTCTGGGGAATCCTTCATGCTCTCTGAGCTGGGTTATTTACTTGCAGACACTTCATTACCCAAGCCACCCACTAACACGGATGAGGATACCTAGTTTGGGTCATGAAACATCTGCAAGAAAATAACCCAGCTCAGAGAGCACAAAGTATGCCCACAGTTGTGTGCAATTTTTTTGGGGGGGGGGGGAGTCTCAGACAATGGCGTGTATGACTGCCCGGTGGGTGCAAACAACCTCCAGGATGAAGATCCACAGCCTCTCCACCCTTCAGTTCTCTGCCTGTACCTCCAATCAAGTCTCCAGCCCACCCAGGCTGATCACAAAGCCTTGTGATCAGACCTGTTCAGAACTGGATGGAAGACCACTTGGAGATGCAAGGTGTGGCGCCTAGCTTCCAAACAGTAGAGCAAACAACCGGAGACATACTTGCCAAAAAAAAAAAAAAAAAAGTACTTGGGCAGAACTGTGAAATAACCCCAGATTTGAGCATCACTGAAAAATCCAATCTTTAAGTCTCACCTGGTAGGTGCCGGACAGGAGACCACCAGGAAATCTCAGCCTGATTATGGGTAGAAAAGAACTTTACAGGGGGGGAGGGAGAGATGATTTAGCATTAGTCAGGTCTTTCTTTTGGGCCAGGGGGTCAATTCCCCATATTTTTTATTGCACAATGATGCAAAAAAGCCTTTTTTTTCACGGTTCACCCCTCCGGCTCCTTTGCATTTTTCCAGCCCTTCCAAAGGGGAAACCGCTGAAAAGGAAAAAACTAGGTCAACTGACAACATTTATTGGGTCAATCTGGTTTGATATGCAAGCATGACTCCTAAAAAAAAAGAAAGAAAAAAAATCAGGCCGAGAGCATTTACAACCATGCAGGCACCACCGACGTGCGTGTCCTCTTTGGCAAGCGGTTTCTAAAAGAGTTATTTTCACCACCGGACATTTCCACTCATGTTTGCAAGACTGGAACCCCAAACCACCAATATCAGCTGGGGAGGGGAGTTAAATTTGTGCCAGCTGGCAAAAGCCTTAGCGAAAGGCAGGGGTCTTCAAACTTGGCCCTTTTATGATTCGTGGACGTCAACTCCCAGATTCCCTGAGCCAGCCATGCTGAGGGGAAAGGGAGAGGTTTTCAAGCTGACCCATGCTGGCTCAGGAATTCTGGGAGTTGAAGTCTGCGAGTCATGAAGGGGCCACAGTTCCCCCATGCTGGCTCAGGAATTCTGGGAGTTGAAGTCCGCGAGTCATGAAGGGGCCATAGTTCCCCCACGCTGGCTGGGGAATTCTGGGAATTGAAGTCCACAAGTCATGAGGGGGGCCATAGTTCCCCCATGCTGGCTCAGGAATTCTGGGAGTTGAAGTCCACAAGTCATGAAGGGGGCCATAGTTCCTCCATGCTGCCTGAGGAATTCTGGGAGTTGAAGTCCACGAGTCTTAAAGTGGCCAAAGTTGGACCCACCTTCTGCCCCAAACTTGCAAAAGGATTCAGCACAAACAGAAGACCCATAAATGTTACTTCTGAATTCAGAAGTAATCCGGAGTCATCTTTGTCCTTGGCTGCTTAGCGTGCAAGGACACACACCAGGTGCGATCAAACAAGCTCTCAGAATGGAGGCCAAGCAGCCTGCAACGGCAAAAACCCACACAGGGAGATGCGTGGCGTAAAAATAGGTCAAGAGCCCCAGTTTTTGAGATGCTTCGTGATCACCGAAAACAGATTTGCAGAACTGGGGGTTCTGCGGATCACTGCGAAGGTGGCGTTTCTGCCTGCTGTGATCCATTTTTTTTTTTTAAATTATTTATTGCATTGCTTACGCCTGGCTCCATTCAGTAAACTCTAGATAAGGCAGATCTTGAACTCGCAGCTAGGCTGGGCCAGCTGCTTTATATCTCCAGGTGATAAGAGGCTGGATTTTGCTTTTGAATCCCTATTGTCTGTGCCCCACATTGGGGTTTCTCTGACAAAAAGGCCCTTGGGTTCCAAAATTACTGCCTTCCAGTTTGGCCCAGTGGGTAAAACAGCAGGCTGGAAAATGGGAGGCTACGTGTTCTAGTCCTGCATTTGGCACGAATGCCGGCTGGTGACTTTAGGCCAATCACCAGGAGACAGTGAGTTCTAGTCCCACCTTAGGCGTGAAAGCTGGTGGGTGACTTTGGGCCAATCACCAGGAGACTGGGAGTTCTAGTCCAGCCTTAAGTATGAAACCCAGCTAGATGACTTTGAACCACTTGCTCCATCTCGGCCCACCCCACCCCACAGGGTTGTTGTTATGGAGGGAAACTAGGAGTAGGAAGGCCTAGTAAGTATGTTCACCACCTTGAGTTGTTTATAAAAATAATAAAGGTGAATATATCAATCAAAATAGAGCTGGAAGGGACCTTGGAGGTCATCGAGTCCAACCCCCTGCTCAGGCAGGAAATCCTATACCATTTCGGACAAATGGCTGTCCAGTCTCTTCTTAAAAACTTCCAGTGTTGGAGCATTCACTGTTTCTGGAGGCAAGGAGTTCCACTGGTTAATTATTCTCACTGTCAGGAAGTTTCTCCTTAGTTCCAGGTTGCTTCTCTCTTTGGTGAGTTTCCATCCGTTGCTTCTTGTCCTGCCTTCAGGGGCTTTGGAAAACAAGTTGACCCCCTCCCTCTCTTCAATAATTTAATTGAATGTAAATTAAATAAGTAAATTTTACTGAGCGGATGTCATTGTGTCTCGTATAACCGTTGGAAACTTCAGGAAACAGCATTTCCTTGGTGTAAACCAGTTCTTGCACCAGCAAAAAGGACAAGCCTTATCTTCCCCCCTCTCCCCCCCCCCCGTCAAGAATTGTGGAGTTTCCTGAGAGGGTTGTTCAATTCCTGGAAGATTTCCAACTCCCCCCACAATCTCCCCCCTCCACACACACACAATTTCCCCCTTCCAGCATCACATTCCTTTGGCTCTTTTCTCTGACCCCCATCCTTACATCTGAGGATTGCGTTCACACAACCCTTCCACCTGGGTCTGAAGCAGGCCCTCCAGCTGTCTTCACACAGCCATCTCGGTTTGGTGGTAGTGTTTTTTAGGAAGTGTGGCTGTGTAGTTGTGTCAGCCAGCTGCACAAAAGCAGCCCATTTGCTTCACTGACAATTCAGTGTCCTTGTGCAGGTAGTCTTCAATGTACACGTGGTTCAATTTAGTGACTGTTCAAAGTTACGACGGCACCGAGACAAGGGATTTATGACCATTTTCACACTTACGACCGTTGCAGCATTCCCAGGGTCACGTGATCAAAATTCAGACTCGGCAGCTGATTCATATTTATGACGGTCGAAGGGTCCCCTTTTGCGACCTTTTGACCAGCAAAGTCAATAGAGGGGTCGGATAGGTTGTAAAATGGGGCAAAAATTCACTTAACACATGTCTCACTTAGCGATGGAAATCTGAGCCTCAATTTTGCTCGTACGTGGAGGACTGCCTATATTGCGACAGCGCCAAACACTAGATCAACTCAGTAACCAAGTTAAGCTTGTTCCACAGGGATGGAAGCCAGCCTTAAACCAGGAAACCAGGGTGGGAAAACCAGAGTCCTCACACCTCCCTTTCTTGAGGCTGGGCTAACCCCAAATCAGAGGTAAGGGGCGAAGGAGGTTAAACGGTTGTGGGAATCTGAACGGAGGACAAAAAAAAAACCTCATCTGCTTTTTTTTCCCCCATCTATTGACTCAGTTGCACCCTGGTTTTGAGAAATGTGATCTGGGTTGCGTGTTTTGTGAGCCGGTTGCGTACGAATGCACGCCCATCTCTGGATTGGGGAAGGAGCAGTTTTGAGCCAAATTCTCTGGCTAAATTCCGATGGCGCGTGGGCAGCTTTCCCAATTCAGTGGTGCTTTTAGCACAGGGGTCTTCAAATGTGGCCCTTTTATGAGTTGTGGACTTCAACTCCCAGAATTCCCCAGCCAACATGGTGGAAATAAATGCAATTTACTTTCATTTCTAGGCACCCAATGAAGGGAGCCCCAGCATAAAAGCTGGGGCCTTTTCATTAACATTTAGTTACAAAAGGTACACATACACACACACACAACATACACACACCCCAACACACTGAGAGAAAGGGAGAGGAGAGAAAGAGAATTATTTTGGGTCAGGTGGGCAATTGTATGACCTGTGGACTCAACTCCCAGAATTCCTGAGTCAGCATGGCTGGTGGAAGAATTCTGGGAGTTGAAGTCCACAGGCCTGTAGTTGCCCACCCCTGGTTTCGGTATAGATCGGGGTAGGCCACCTTGGCTCTTTTATGACTGGTGGACTTCAACTCCCAGAATTCCTGAGCCAGCCATGCTGAGGGAAAAGGGAGAGGCTTCCAAGCTGAGCCATGCTGGCTCAGGAATTCTGGGAGTTGAAGTCCACCAGTCATAAAAGAGCCAAGGTTGCCTACCTCTGGCCTAGGCCTCTTCATGACTGGTGGACTTCAATTCCCAGAATTCCTGAGCCAGCATGGCTCAGCTTGGAAACCTCTCCTTCCCCTCAGCATGGCTGGCTCAGGAATTCTGGGAGTTGAAGTCCACCAGTCATGAAAGAGCCAAGGTTGCCTACCCCTGGTATAGAATGATGAAAGCCTTGCCTATCCCTGAACAGCTGGAATTCAGAGACAGGCTCACCCCTGTCCACATCAAAATCCCCACTGGAAAAAGGGCCTGGGAAAAACCAGGTTTCCACAGCCTGGCACCTACCTTTGGCAAGTAAGGGGAAAAATTATTATCATTATTGTTATTAATTAAATTGACATGCCACCCATCTGACGGTCGGCGGGTAATAACGGCAAGGGGGGGGGGGATCAGCTCAGCCAGAGCCCCTGAGAAAAGATCCTAAACCAGCCTTCCTCAACCTCCTCAACTTGAAGATGTCTGGACTTGAACTCCTGACGCTGGCATAATTTCTCCTCCTTTTTCCTCTTTCAGGACCCATGGAGTATTTAAGGTGCTCCCTCTAAGGCTCACAGGCTGTGCTTTAGGCGACTACAATCCTCCGAGGCAGAGACACCACAGGAGACTGGAAGTTCTAGTCCCGTCTGAGGCATGAAAGCTGGCTGGATGACACATTGGGCCAATCACCATGAGATGGTGAGTTCTAGTCCTGCCTTAGCTATGAAAGCTGGTTGGGTGACTTTGGGCCAATCACCAGGAGACGGTGAGTTCTAGTCCTGCCTTAGCTATGAAAGCTGGTTGGGTGACTTTGGGCCAATCACCAGGAGACGGTGAGTTCTAGTCCTGCCTTAGCCATGAAAGCCACCTGGATGAGACATTGGGCCAATCACCAGGAGATGGTGAGTTCTAGTCCTGCCTTAGCTATGAAAGCTGGTTGGGTGACTTTGGGCCAATCACCAGATGGTGAGTTCTAGTCCTGCCTTAGCTATGAAAGCTGGTTGGATGACTTTGGGCCAATCACCAGATAGTGAGTTCTAGTCCTGCCTTAGCTATGAAAGCTGGTTGGGTGACTTTGGGCCAATCACCAGGGGACGGTGAGTTCTAGTGTTGCCTTAGCCATGAAAGCCGGCTGGATGAGACATTGGGCCAATCACCAGGGGACAGTGAGTTCTAGTCCTGCCTTAGCTATGAAAGTTGGTTGGGTGACTTTGGGCCAATCACCAGGGGACGGTGAGTTCTAGTCTTGCCTTAGCCATGAAAGCCGGCTGGATGAGACATTGGGCCAATCACCAGGGGACAGTGAGTTCTAGTCCTGCCTTAGCTATGAAAGTTGGTTGGGTGACTTTGGGCCAATCACCAAGAGATGGTGAGCTCTAGTCCTGCCTTAGCCATGAAAGCCGACTGGGTGACTTTGGGCCAATCACCAGGAGACGGTGAGTTCTAGTCCTGTCTTAGCCATGAAAGCCAGCTGGATGAGACATTGGGCCAATCACCAGGGGACGGTGAGTTATAGTCCTGCCTTAGCTATGAAAGCTGGTTGGGTGACTTTGGGCCAATCCCCAGCAGATGGGGAGTTCTAGTCCCGCTTTAATAGAATAACAGAATATCAGAGTTGAAAGGGACTGTGAAGGTCTTCTAGTCCAACCCGCTGCTCACGCCTTAGGCACGAAAGCTGGAGAGGTGACTTTGGGCCAGTCCCTCTCTCTCTCTCTCTCAGCCCAACCCACCTCACAGGATTGTTGTCGTTGTGGGGGAAAACAGGCGGAGGAAAATATGCTGGGTATTTTCACCACCTCGAGTTATTTGTAAAAATAACGAAGGCGGGATTAAAGAAATAAAACCAACCCAGAGGGGCAAACCAAAAACCCCTGGAAGAGATTTTACTTCACCCAGGATTCTTCTCTCCCTTCCCTTCTCAGATGCATTAGGTAGCTTCCCAGCACTGGATCCCCCCCCCCTCCTCTTTTCCCGAATTCTTCTCCCAGCTCCACTGCAGAACAATATGGAGCGGCCCGTTTCTTAAGTTGGGATTCCCCAACCCATTCAAAACCTCGGAGGGTGCACCAGGCTGCTGATCTCCGCCTCCTCTCTTAACAGCCTTGCTCATTCTAGCCTGGAGGTCCAGAGTGTATTTTTCCATTACAGCATCTCGGCTTCTTTTGTTTTTGCTCTGCAGCATGGAGGTGATGCCCTAGCTCGGCTCTCTGCATCCCACGTCGTTTCCCAGAGTCCACCGTGCCTTGTGTGGCCTGTTCCTTAACAGGAGGGGTGCAATCCTGCAGCAACACCCTCTTTTCTTTCCCCCCCCCACCCTGGAAAGATCCCAAAACAGTTGGAAAATCCATAGAAAAACTCTTTTTAACATTTCCTCCCCAAGGATTCTGCCTGTCTTCCCTCCCTCTTTCTCCGTCCCCTCCCAATCGTCCGTGGGAAAGAGCTCCCTTTGGTTATTTTAAGATTCCCACCCAAAATTCACTTTCTCTCCCATCAGGAATGGGCCAGAAGGACTGGCTTGATTCTCTTGTTTTCATCTCTCCGACTTAAAAAAGACAATTCTTCGCTGATCCTAGCCATCTAAGAGCTAAGGAGCTAGCTAGCTGTCTTCCGTGGCTTTTAATTCCGGTTCCTGGCCTTCTGGAAGTTTCTCCCATCTTGTGTTCAGGTGGACCTTTATATTTTTAGAAGACCCAACTGCATCAAGTTTTGGTGCAATCCTCAGTTTGGGTGACCGGTTTTTCCTGCACGGAAGTTTCAGCCCTGGCTTCCTCTCTCTTCTCCTTTGAAATGCAAAGATTGATTTTTTTTTTAAATGCAATTAAAAATAACTCTGTTTTGAAAGAATAAGGGTTTTTTTTTCCCCCTAAGGGGGGGGGGACTTACAGCAAACAGATATTCTTAAGCCTCTTTTAGGAAAATGCAACCATCCCCAGAATCTCTTTTGCAGGCCTTATGGGTAGCTTTTGCAAATTCAATCCACACACACACACTTCAGCCGTGAAATGGCTGCGTTCACACAATAGCCTTCTTTTGATTCTAGAGATCGCCTTGTTTTCCCCAGCTCTCCCATAAAGGGCAGCCAACCCGTAAACTGACCACCTGCTCTGCTTTTTGTACAACAGGCCAAAAGCGGAGAGATAAAGTGGGCGAATTTTCACAAATGTCCGTGTCTCCTTCACAGCTGGGACCCAAAATATAATCGGTGGCTTTATCTGACCGCTACAAATAGGTAGACATTTCCTTAAACAAGCATCCACCAGCCAGGCAGTTTGGTGGGAAAGAGGAAATAAACAGGAAATGCAAATTAAAGACAAGTAAAAAATAAAAGAAGAGAGCTGGGTTAGTTTATAGTGGCAAAAAAACCCACAATAAGGGAGGACGAAGTTTATCCGTCGAATGCACGATCCACAACTCAAGAAAACGTCATGTTTTTTTACTAAACTTTTACGCATGTTTTTCGGGAAAAGTGCTTGGAGATTCTTGATTTAAAGGGAAAATAAAGGGAGTCACGTTTTCCTATCCTTAAGTTTATCTCTTTTTAAGAAGAAGAGACTGGGCAACCATTTGTCTGAAATGGTACAGGGTTTTCTGCTCCAGCAGGGGGTTGGACTAGATGACCTCCAAGGCCGCTTCCTGCTCTGTTATTCTGTTGAGACAACAATCTGGAGAGAGTCTCTTCCAGCCCAACTTGTGAAAGTGATCTCAGAAAACACCGGTGTCAGAGGCTCACAAGTCTGAACAGGCTACAAAGCCACTGCTAAAAGCTTCAGCTTCCATCTGTCCATCATCAAACACACCATGGTTCTCTTCCCAAGAGTCACTTAAGCCCAGTCACCCCAAAATAAGGCGTGTAATTCTCCAGGAATTCTCCAAAAGGAACTCTGGAGCCCAACCAACATTTCTGCGCTATCTTACATTCCTACGTTTCAGCAATTTGTGAGTCCACCGTAAAGAAAACACTCAGCAAATAAAGGCTTTATAATAATAAACATGGTTAAGTCTTAAAAGGTGCTACCGTCTGTTTCTTAGTTTGGGGCTAGCCTAGCCCTAAGACAGCCTAACCTCTCGCAGGATTGAACCCCCAAATTCTGCAGAGCAGGGGGCTGAAAATAAAGCATACAGTATATGGGTCACGCCAGACGGTGCAAAACTCAGCAGTATTAATCCCAGCCCAGCAGAAGGGCTGACACAGAAAATATTTCACATTTAGCAATGGCCAAGTCTAAACATAGCTAATTGCAACTTCGTGGGATGGTCTAAAAAAACTGCCAGTTGTGCAAAAAACACCCCCCCACACACACACAAAATGTTAATGAATGGGCCTAAATGCCTCCAGGCCAGCTGGAAGTTCAACAGGTACAGAAAACTCTGCACATACTTTTTCCACATTTCCAAAATGCTGGCTGTGTGCATGTCATAAAATGTACGGCACTGGATGCCATTTCCTCTGCGGGCTATTGAAACCAGGATGGGTTTCTATTATTAATCAGGGCTTAAGGGAAGCTCAGCTTCATGCGAGATCATGGGAAGGTTAAAGCCTGTCCTCTAAAGGGCAGTTTCAGTATCTCCATGTTGGGTGTAAAAAAAAAATAAAGACTGTTCACCGGCTTTCCAGCTAACAAAGCACAGCTCCTCAAGGCGGCAATCATTTGCAAATTTCCCAGCTTGAACAAAACATTGGGCTAGATTTCCTGGGATCTGGGGACCTGCAGCTAGGTGAAAATTACATTTTTAGAGGCGCCTCTTTTCAGGAATGGAGGAAGAAGGTGGAAATGCAGATTTTTTTTTATTTTATTTTTTGTAGAGATGGGCTGTTCCGCTGGGCCACATTCAGGGCTGCCTTCCCCACCAATTCAGCTGACATTTTAACAGCCTGACTCTCCCACACATATATGCACGCACCCGCACGCATCCATGCACACACTCCCCCTTTTTCTGACATGCAGCCAGTGCCCCATTTTTTTTTTTAAAAAAGGAGGCCAATGCAATAAAAAGAAAAATTGGCGGGAATGAGCATTTTATTCATTCAAGTCCAAAGGAATAGATGGGGAAGAGGGGAAATGAAGGAAGACAGATGGGTGCAAGATTGAAATGGGGTGGGTGAGAGAGAGAGAGGGAGGGAGAGAGGGAGAGAGAGAGAGAGAGAGAAGAGAAAGGGGGAAGAGAGGGAAGGAGAAAGAGAATTAGAGAGAGGAGAAAGAGGAAGACAGAGACAAAGAGAAATAAAGAGACAGAAACAAAGGGAAAATGAGAGAAAAGAGACATGGAGTAAGAGAGAGAAAGAGGGAGGAAAAAAGGGAGAGAGAGAGAAGAGAAAAAAGAGAAGAGAGGGGAGAGAGGGAGAGAGAAAGATAGCGACAAACAGAAAGGGGGAGAGAGAAAAGAGAAAGAGAGGGGAGAGAGAAAGAGGGAGAAAGAAATAGAGACAAACAGAAAAGGGGAGAGAGAAAAAGAGAAAAGGGGGAGAGAGAAAGAGGGAGAAAGAAATAGAGACAAGCGGAGAAAAAGAGGGAGAGAGAAAAAGAGAGGGGAGAGAGGGAGAAAGAGAAACAGAGGGAGAAATAGAGACAAACGGAGAAAAAGAGGGGGAGAGAGAGAAAAGAGAAAGAGAGGGAGAAGAGGAGGGGGAGAGAATTAGAGGGGAGAAGGGGGGGAAGACAGCAATTTTAGACCAAGGCAGATCTTTTTCACCCAGACACCTCTTAAAGTGACCCGGGGGTGGGAAAAAGGGCGCAGAGGAATCCTGGGGGGGGGAACCACATACCTCCGTGGCTCGTCCTGCAGAATGGAGGCAAGGGCGAGGCGACGCCTGGCAAACCGGGCTCGCTAACCACTAGGCACAGGTCGGCCCGGCTT
This sequence comes from Crotalus adamanteus, assembly GCA_039797435.1. Classification (NCBI taxonomy): domain Eukaryota; kingdom Metazoa; phylum Chordata; class Lepidosauria; order Squamata; family Viperidae; genus Crotalus; species Crotalus adamanteus. The sequence continues at coordinate 102,141,797 of CM077922.1, read as the reverse complement.
CAAAAGGGGGAGGGGGACCCCGGGAGCAAGTCGGGGACACCAAGGAGCGCCCGGGGGGGGAGGGGGAGAGAAAGCCACGGAAGCATCTGCACACACTTACCGGAGGGGGGGGGGGAAATCCTGCCGGGAACCTTCGCGGCGCAAAAGAGACCCGGGACATCCTGACGCTGCGCTGGATCGGGCCCAAAAAAAAAAAACCCCATACGGGGGGAAGAAGAAAAAAACGGGGGGGGGCGATTCCTTGGTCCGTCCGCTCCCCCCCTCCCCAAATTCCAGGCAGGCACCCCCACCCCCCACCCCACCCGCTTCCCCTGGCCGGATCAGGCCGAGCTTCCTCCGGCGCTGCATCTCCGAGGATGGGGCGCTGCTGCTGCTGCTCCTTCCGTTGTCCAGCCGGGGGGGGGGGGGGGCCAAAGCCGGACTCCGCCCGCATCGCGGCTCCCGCAAGCCGAGGCGAAGCGCCTCCCGCCCCGCTCCCAGCGCCCCGCGGCGGGTTTTAAGCCCCGGCGCCCCCCCCCTTTCCAGCCAGCTCGAGGGGGGGGAACAGCGTGGGGCGCCCCCCGTGCAGACCCCATTGGGGGCTGGGCTGCCTTCAACACCCGAGGCAGCTTCGCAGAGTTCAGCCCGTCGGACGCATCCCAGGCGGAGGTGTGGATCGCGCGCAAGGCTGCGCCTCTTAAGGACTCGCAAATGGAAGGGGTTGCCCGGGAAAGGGGGAGAGGACGGGAGGGGGGCTGTTCACCAGCCGATCGGATCGGTCGGATCCCTTGGCCCGGCCGCCCTCGGGATCTGCCACCGCCTCCGCCCAATGCTCTCCGGAAACCCCATCATCCACGGCCCCACCAGATCCGCCTAGAAGCGGCTTCTAGTCCGCGGAATCGACGGCAACCGTCCCGTTTCGCAGCACCGAGCACCCGGAGCGCCGTCCGCGCCCCACCGCTTTGCTCGCGGGGTGCCCAGAGAGTCTGGGGGTCACCCCGGGGACGAGAAGACCCCCCCCACACACACCCCAGGCCTGATCCTAGGAGCTGTGTGTATGTATGTGTGTGTGGGGGGGGTCTGCACGAAACGCGGGCTCGCGACGCAGAAGGGGCCTCGCATGTGTGTGTGTGTGTGTGTATAGAGGGAGGTCTGCTCGAAACGCGGGGACACGACGCAGAAGAGGCGCGTGCAAAAGTGTGTGTATGTAGCGGGGGTCTCGAAACACGCGGGGTCACGACGCACAAGGGGCGCGTGCAAAAGTGTGTGTGTAGAGGGGGGTCTCGAAACGCGGGGACGCGATGCAGAAGGGGCCTCGCGTGCAAAAGTGTGTGTGTGTGTGTATAGAGGGGGTCTGCTCGAAACACGTGGGGTCACGACGCAGAAGGGGCGCGTGTAAAAGTGTGTGTGTAGAGAGGGGTCTCGAAACACGCGGGGACACGACACAGAAGGGGCCTCGCGTGCAAAAGTGTGTGTGTGTGTGTGTGTGTGTATAGAGGAGGTCTGCTCGAAACACGTGGGGTCACGGCGCAGAAGGAGCGCGTACAAAAATGTATGTGTGTGTGTGTGTGTAGAGGGGGGCCTGCTGGGACACGACGCAGAAGGTGCCTCGCGTGCAAAAGTGTGTGTGTGTGTGTGTATAGAGGGGGTCTGCTCGAAACACGTGGGGTCACGGCGCAGAAGGGGCGCGTGCAAAAGTGTGTGTGTGTGTGTAGAGGGGGGTCTGCTCGAGACACGCGGGGACACGACGCAGAAGGGGCCTCGCGTGCAAGACGCAGGGCCGGCCTCGTCCGGAGGCACCTTCCCTCCTGCGCCCCAGTTTCAAAGGGGGGGGTGAAGAAATCCGCCCCTCCCGTCGATGCCCTCGGACTTGCGCGCGTTGCAGCCAAAGGAGGAGGGAAGAGCAACCCGGGGGAGGCTCTGACCCTCTTCCGCATCCCCCCCCCATCCCGCCCTGAGCCATTCATCCGCTGCTATTAATACCCGAGACGTTTCGGACGTGCAGTCCGCCGGCGCCTTTGCAGAGGGAGGTTTGCGCCGCTGCGCAGGGCAGTGGGGGGGGGGCAGGGGGGAGAAAGTGGGGGTGGCTTGCTGGACGGAACAGCCCCATCTGGCCTCTGGCCAAGCCCTGGGTTCTCTTTTCGGCTTTACACAGGGAGTCCTCATCTTACGACCACGATGGAGCCCACACTTTCCGTCGCTAAGCGAGACACTTGTGAAGTGAGTCGGCCCACCTTTTCCTGCCAGGGTGGTTAACCGAATCCCTGCAGTGCTTCGGTTAGTAACAGGGTTGTAAAAAGGAATCGGGCTTCCTCCCCCTCCCCTCCGTTGACTTTGCTCGTCGGAAAGTCGCAAAAGGGGGACACTGCGACCGTCATTATACAAGCCAATTGTCCAGTGTTGGAATTTGGACCCTGTGACCGTGAGGATGCTGCAGTGGTCGTAAGTGTGTGAAAAACCGGTCGTAGGTCGCTTTTGTTGCTACAAACAGTCACAAAATGCATTCAGTCGAGGACTCCCTGTGTAGAGAGCATTTGGAGTGGAGACCACAAGGAAACCCCAAGCGTGGGAAATTGAGAAAACGTCTGGCGCAGGATTGGCGGCATTCTAGCCAGCTAAGTCCAGATGTTGCCAAGACTTGAGCTTGCCACCCACCAGGGGAGAATTGGGGAGTCCTGCCCTTATAATCGGTTTTAGGGTGTGAGTTGAGTTGAGACCCGGCTGGAATCTGGAGTGCCAGGAGCTGAGTAACTCCTGACTCACCAACCGGGTGATGGGTTTTTCCCAGCAGTTGGGAAAAGTTTTCCCTCCCACCCCAGTGAAACTCCATTGCGTTGCAGGGCTTCTTCCACCCACATTTAATCCCTTGGGATTTGGCAATGTCAGGGCTGGCTGCCAGCCTCTCTCTTCCACAGAGCCTCTTCCAAACCAAACAGATCTTCTGTAGACATAGACCAGTGGTTCTCAACCTGTGGGTCGGGACCCCATTTGGGGTCGAACGATCATTTCACGGGGTCGCCAAACAACACAGTCCTCCATTTTTTTCCCCTTTTCCTTAGCTGTGCTACTCCCTTTTATTCTATTGGCTTTCGAAAGCCAATAGAATGGACTCTCTTGAATAGAGTCTAATTCTATTGGCTTTCAAAAGCCAATGGGAATTGTCCAAGCTGTCTCTGCCGTGCTGAGCCCGCCAAAAGTCCCATTCTGCAAACGGTGCTGCACCAGTTGAGTAGTCCTCGACTTACGACCGGTTGAGTAGTCCTCGACTTAACGACCGGTTGGGGGTTGTGGCATTAAAAAGGTTGAGAACCACTGACGTAGAACAATAGGATTTGAAGGGACCTTAGAGGTCTTCTAGTCCAGAGGTCACCAACCTTTGTCGGTGGGCCGACCGGAGGAAAAGAGAGGAGGAAGCATTTACATGTGTGCGTGCGCCTGTGCGCACAGGTCCGCAAGCACATGCGCGCCGCAAATGGGGCGAGGCTAGTGCCTGCCTGATACTTTTCTTGCGTGGCGTAGCACCTTGTTTCTGTGCCCTGTGGCGTGGCGGCAGCCATTTTTGCGCCTTGCAGCGCGGTGGCAGCCCATTTTGGCACCCCGAGGCACAGCAGTGGCGCATTTTTGTGCTCCGTGGTGGAGTATCGTTTTTGAACCCTGCGGCTATGGCGCTAGCGCAAGTGAGGGGGCGCGCACACTGGCCAGCCTGTCCTGCAGCCCAGAGGTTGGGGACCCGTGTTCTAATCCAATCCGCTGCTCAAGCCGGAGATCTTACACCAGATGTTGGCAACTATGGCCCTTTTACGACCCATGGACTCCAACTCCCAGAATTCCTGAGTCAGCCATGCCTTTACAACCCATGGAGTCCAACTCCCAGAATTCTGGGAGTTGAAGTCTGCAGGTCTTAACAGGGTCATAGTTGCCCACCCCTGCCCTATACCATTTCAGACAAATGGCTGTCCAGTCTCTTCTTAAAAACTTCCAGGGATGGAGCACCCACAACGTCTGGTGGCAAGCTGTTCCACTGGTTAATTGTCCTCGCTGTTTGGAAATTTTCTCCTTAGTTCCAGGTTGCTTTTCTCCTTGATTCGTTTCCATCTGTTGCTTCTTGTCCTGCCCTCAGGCGCTTTGGAGAATAGCTGGACTCCCTCTTCTCTGTGGCAGCCCCCCAAATATTGGACGACAGCTATTATATCAGCCCTAGCATTGACTCCTTTGACCTCTCCAAACAGTACCTGCCATCCATTACACATAGTCCTTGACTTACAACCAGTCACGTCTGAACTTACAAGGGACTTCAAAAAGGTACTTTGGATGGGGGTTTCCAGGTTCCAACAGCGCCGTTTGTAGTCATGTAATCTCCTTTTGGGGGCTGAGCAACCAGCCCACGTTTAGAATTTAGAATAGAAAAGATCTGGAAGGGACCTTGGAGGTCTTCTAGTCCAGCCCCCTGCTCAAGCAGGAGAGCCTATACCATCTCAGACAAGTGAATGTCTAGCTTCTTTTTAAAAATCTCCAGTGATGGAGCGTCCACCATGATTTCTGGTGGCAAGCTGTTCCACTGGTTAATTGCCCTCATTGTCAGGAAGTTTCTCCTTAATTCCAGATTGCTTCTCTCCTTGATCAGTTTCCAACCATTGTTTCTTGTCCTTCCCTCTCATGCTTTGGAGAATAACGTGACCCCCCTCTTCTTTGGGGCAGCCCCTCAGATACTGGAACGCTGCTATCATGTCTCCCCTATTTCTTCTTTTCTTTAGACGGGCCAAACCCAAGTCCCGCAGCCGTTCTTTGTATGTTTTGGTCTCCAGGCCTTGGATCATCTTAGTTGCTCTTCTCTGAACTTTTTCCAAGGTCTCAACATCCTTTTTGTGATATTTACAGCCGTTGGCAGCCTCCCTTGGTCCCGTGAGCACAATTTAGAAAGTTTTTGCCAAAGTATAAAGTTTTTCCTTCCTGGCTAAAATGCCCCATAACAAACAATAAGTTTATTTAATGACTCATCCAAAAGGGTTGTAAAATCGGGCCTGGTCACATGACGATCTGTTTACTGACTCTCTTTGGGGGCTCCATTAGGGATTACGCGTATCAGGGAGGTAAGGAATAAGCAGAAAGTCACAAGGGAAATGCAAGAAACAAGGAAGAGGAAAGAGAGTAGAGAAAAGAAAGGCTGGCCTGTCATACAAGTTAAACCTCACTGGCTGTGTTCACACAACACATTTAAGCTGGGTCAGTTGGACAGTCTTCCATTTGCACAAGGCAAAAAGCTGGGCAAGGATTAACTTGGCGTTTCACGATTCGTGCGCTGGTTACTTTATGGGCCGGTGTATTCCGGGGATTCCAAAAGCAGGTTAACTCAGGATGCAGGTTCCAATGTTGTGTGAATGCCCTCATTGGATGTAGGTGGGGAGGACATGCAAACCACCCTTTCAGAGTGTCCCGGTTTCTGAAGGGAGCTGCATTTGCTGCCTCCTCCATAGATTTATTTCAGCTGCTTCTTTAATCTGGGACTGACACTACAAGGAAGGCAAGAAACAGGGCTTCCTATTTTGGTCAAGAATTTATTTTTATTTTTTTTCAATTCCTCCCCCCCCCCCCCCCGAGGCAAAGAGGACACTTCCTCTCTGGCTTCCTTCAAAAACACAAAGCTTTACGAAACAGGAACTGGAGCTGTTTACATGAACTACTCCATGACAGAACTACGATGTTGAAGGTTTTTAAGAAGAGCCTGGGCGGCCATTTTGTCTGAAATGGCATTCATAGGGTCTCCGGAGCTCGAGCGGAGGGTTGGACTAGAAGACCTCCAAGGTCCCTTCCAACTGTTAAAACTGTTCAGCCGGCTATTCTGTTAAGCGAATCACAGGAATCCAGGGGATTTATTTAATTATTGATATCCCACCATTTATTGGAGAAACTTGCGGACAGTGAGAACAATTAACCAGTGGAACAGCCTGCCTCCAGAAGCAGTAAATGCTCCAACACTGGAAGTTTTTAAGAAGAGACTGGACAGCCATTTGTCCGAAATGGTGTAGGGTTTCCTGCCTGAGCAGGGGGTTGGACTAGATGACCTCCAAGGTCCCTTCCAACTTTACTACTATTATTATTGTTGTTTTTATAAATTACTCAAGGTGGCGAATATGTCTATTACACTTTCCTCCTCTCGTTTTCCCTGTGGGGTGGGTTGGGCTAAGAGGATCACTGGCCCAAGGATACCGAGACGGCTTTCATGCCTAAGGCGGGACTAGAACTCTCCGTCTCCTCAGGATTGGCCCGAAGTAATCCAGCCGGCTTTCATGCCTAAGGCGGGACTAGAACTCCCCGTCTCCTGGTGATTGGTCCGAAGTCACCCAGCCGGCTTTCATGCCTAAGGCGGGACTAGAACTCCCCGTCTCCTGGTGATTGGCCCGAAGTCACCCAGCCAGCTGTCATGCCTAAGGCGGGACTAGAACTCTCTGTCTCCTGGTGATTGGCCCGAAGTCACCCAGCTGGCTTTCATGCCTAAGGCGGGACTAGAACTCTCCATGTCCTGGTGATTGGCCCAAAGTCACCCAGCCGGCTTTCATGCCTAAGGTGGGACTAGAACTCTCCGTCTCCTGGGGATTGGTCCGAAGTCACCCAGGTGGCTTTCATGCCTAAGGCGGGACTAGAACTCTCCTTCTCCTGGTGATTGGCCCAAAGTCACCCAGCTGGCTTTCATGCCTAAGGCGGGACTAGAATTCTCTGTCTCCTGGTGATGGCTCCTAAGTCACCCAGCTGGCTTTTGTGCCTAAAGCGGAACTGGAATTCAGAGTCTCCTGGTAATTAGTCCAAAATCACCTAGCTGGCTTTCATTCCTAAGGCGGGACTAGAACTCACCGTCTCCTAGTTTTGGGCCTAATACTTTAACCACCAGACCAAAACTGGCTCTGAATTCATCCGTTTCCACGGTTTGCAAAATTTGCCGAACCCTAAATTAAACAGACAAACTGGGTTTGCACCCCAGGGTAAACCACAAGAAGAAAAGCACAAATCCCGATCTATATAAGTTAGCATCTCTAGGCTTTAAAGACAACCACACACCCTTCAACCGGACCCGTTTCCGCGTGTTTGGCGAACACAGCCCAAATTAGCTGGGTTTTTTTTCTTTTGGAAAAACAGACCCGGGTTCGAAACACCCCCCCTGATAATATTTATTTGGGGAGGGGGCGGAGCCCCGCCGAAGGCCTTTTTTTCCAGCTGGCAAAGTGCAAGGAGGGCCCGAGTTGGCGCAGTCCGAAAGAGGGGAAACACAACAAAGGAAGGTTTGATTGGAAACACACAAGCCGCTTTGTGTTTGCACAACCGGTTTCCTGGCGCCACCGAAGACATTTGCCCAGAGAGGCTGCCTTGCACATAAACGGTGTCAGCCCCCAGGTCCCTCCCACCTGCCCCGCTCACAGGGCCTTCCACATTTTGCAAGGCTTCCTTTATTTAAATGGTGAGGGGGCTCCAGGCTCCGTTTTGCAGGAAAATAAACCAGGAACAAAATGACAACCTGGCTCAGCTGCCAGCTGCCCTTTTGTTTCCCTGGCACAATAGTTGGGATATTTTAAACTTGCATTGTTAAAAGAGGACCAGGACCCTCCCTCCTCAAAAGGGGGGGGAGATTGCCCCCCCCCCCCAGGCACAGTCACTCTGGAAATCATAAGGCTGGAGATGAAACGAACATTTTGTCTGCTTTCTCTCAGAAAAGATCCTCCTGTTGACTCATCCAATTTCTCACTTTTTCCTGGCTGCGGGTTCCGGCTTCTCAATCCACACCCCCTTTTTTCCTTAGATTTTATTTTTCATCTACGTTTCTAAGCGTTCTTTCTGCCACCCCAGTCTGAAACGAGGGGCTGCACCTTCACACCAGGATCTGAACCCCAGTGGTTGCATTCACACAACCTGCTAGACTCGATTCAGGCAAAGCCAAGTCTTTGATGTAGCCCTGTACAGGCAGTGCTTCACTAACAACTGCAAGATGATCCAAGGCCTGGAGACTAAAACACAATGAAAAAGAGAAGCAACCTGGAATTGAGGAGAAACTTCCTGACAGTGAGGACAATCAACCAGTGGAACAGCTTGCCACCAGAAATCGTGGGTGCTCCATCACTGGAGGTTTTTAAGAAGAGACTGGACATTCACCTATCTGAGATGGTATAGGTTCTCCTGCTTGAGCAGGGGGCTGGACTAGGAGACCTCCAAGGTCCCTTCCACCTTTATTCTGATTAACTATATTCAAAGTTAGTTATTCCATTTTATTCTATTCTATTCTGCTCTGTAATTCTATTCTATTCTATTCTATTCCTTTTCTCTATTCTATTCTATTCTATTCTATTCTATTCTATTCTATTCTATTCTATTCTATTCCTTTTCTCTATTCTATTCTGATCACGTGACCATGAGGATGCTGTGATGGTCGTAAGAGCGAGGATGGACATAAGTCACTTGCAAAAAAACGTGCTTCTGGGCTTTGCCTCCCGACCACAACTTCCCCACTCTGGGGGACAACCAGAAGCTTCTGCAGGGTTGACGTGGTCAGGCCCCTTCCACGGGAAAGAGGCTGTCCTGCAGGTAACCTGGTGCCATGCTATAAATCCAGGCTTTTCAGAATTGGCCCTTTTATGACTTGTGGACTTCAACTCCTAGAATTCCTCAGCCAGCCTCCATTTTGTTTATTAGACTTAAGGCAGGGGTCTTCAAACGTGGCCCTTTGATGACTTGTGGACTTCAACTCCCAGAATTCCTCAGCCAGCCTCCATTTTGTTTGTTAGATTTAAGACAGGGGTCTTCAAACATGGCCCTTTTATGACTTGTGGACTTCAACTCCCAGAATTCCTCAGCCAGGCGTGCCTGTCTAGCCTCTTCTTCATACTTTTTGAGTGCACTGTAATTCTATTTTACATCAATATACACAGCGAACTACCGCTTTTTCCCGAAAGTAAGACCTACCCCAAAATAAGACCTAATTTGATTTTTTACATGTGCGCTCAATATAAGTCCTGCCCCAAATGTAAGCCCTTCTTAAGACCCCACCCACTCCATTGCACCTGGTTACAGGAGGGGAGAGTGAGGCGCATGGGTAAAAATCAAGCTGGGGCGGGGATGGGGGGGTGGAGTTGCCCCCCGCCCCCCCGCACTCACCTACCTTAGGACAGTTGCAGCCAGGCCTCCGGTTTCCCCGACACCTGCCTCGCCGGCCCACTTCTGCGGCCTCTTGCCGCCGCTCGCACGCATCTGTTGTTAAGCAAGACAGATGTTAAGTGAATTTTCCCCCATTTTACGACCTTTCATGGCGCAGTTCTTAAGTGAATATCTGCAGTTGTTCAGTCAATCTGGCTTCCCCCACGGGCTTCACTTGTCTGGAGGTCGCAAAGTGGATCACGTTACCCGGGAGGGGACATTGCGACGACCATCATCATCATCATCATCATCATCATAACAATAATAATAATAGTGCCTATCCCAGGTCCTTGGTAAGGATAGGTAGACAAAAATGCCAAATCCAATCTGAACATCTGGCTGACTGCGGTGATCAATAATAATAATAATAATAATAATAATGTTGGAAGGGACCTTGGAGGTCATCTAGTCCAACCCTCTGCTCAGGCAGGAAACCCTATATATACCATGACGGACAAATGGCTGTCCAGTCTCTTCTTAAAAACCTCCAGTGTTGGAGCATTCACCACTTCTGGAAGCAGGTCATTCCACTGGTTAATTGTTCTCACTTGTCAGGAAGTTTCTCCTTAGTTCTAGGTTGCTTCTCTCCTTAATTAGTTTCCGTCCATAAAAATGAACTGGTTGCCAAGTGTCTGAATTTGGATCATGTGACCCTGGGGATGCTGCAATGGTTGTAAGTGTGAAAAATGGTCATAAGTCATAAATGAACTGTTGTAAGTTACTGGTATAGGGTTTCCTGCCTGAGCAGGGGGTTGGACCAGGTGACCTCCAAAATCCCTTCCAACTTTTTTACTATTATTATTATTATTATTATTATTATTATTATTATTATTATTATTATTATTATTATTATTATTATTATTATTATTGATCATCGCACAGTCAGTCAGATGTTCAGACTGGATTTGGCATTTTTGCCTACCTATCAAGTCCTTACCCAGGACCTGGGATAGGCAGATGTGGATGTTTGATGGTATTACAGATATCGTCGCAGGATGGAAGCAGTTCCTAGTAAGGCCGCCTCTTGCAATTGAGTAATGGCGAATTTGTCAATGCCAATGGTGTTCAAGTGGTGCTCCAGTTGTTTTGGGATTGCACCCAAGGAGCCTATGACTATTGATACTATCCTTGCTTGCTTTTGCCACAGTCTTTCTATTTCTATTTGTAGGTCTTTGTATTTTGTTATCTTTTCCAGTTTTTTTATTATTATTATTATGGATCATCGCACAGTCAGCCAGATGTTCAGACTGGATTTGGCATTTTGTCTACCTATCGAGTCCTTACCCAGGACCTGGGATAGGCAGATGTGGATGTTTGATGGTATTACAGGTATCGTCGCAGGATAGAAGCCGTTTCTAGTAAGGCCGCCTTTTGCAATTGACTAATAGCGAATTTGTCAATGCCAATGGTGTTCAAGTGGTGTTCCAGTTGTTTTGGGATTGCACCCAAGGCGCCTATGACTATTGGTACCACCCTTGCTTGCCTTTGCCACAGTCTTTCTACTACTACTACTACTACTACTACTACTACTACTACTACTACTACTATTATTCTATCTGTAGATGCTCATCCCTGTTTTGTGCTAAGTTAGGTTTGATCTCTTTGTGGTGTACCCTGGCTGGCCAACACAGGCCTCGGATTAGCGGACAGTTCAATGCACTGCATGGAACAAAAAAAATGGGTTAATTTAGTAATCAGGTTAAAATGCAGATAAGCAGCTCCTGTGTCCATAAGCAGGGATTTAGGGTCACTTTAGTTAAACCTTAACTATTAACCTGGCTTGATCTGGGCTCTCAGTTTAGGACATGAAACCACATCAGCACCAGTTCAGCTTCCTTGCTGAGGATTTCAAAGACTGCACCACACACCCTCCACACACACACACACACACAGAGACTCAAAGACATACACACACAGGAACACACAAACGAAAGGCAAACAGAAGCAGAAGCTAACAGGCAGAAGCAGCCTGATGTGACTTTGGAAAGCGCACAATAAAGAGCTTGAAAAGGCCCCACAGATAGCCAGATGTTGAACTCCACCCTTCTGATAACAGGCAGTTTGTCCATCAGGGTCAAATAAATCGTGAGAGTCGTAAAGGAGATTACCCAATTTTATGACCTTTGTTTTATGACCCTTGGGGCATTGGTTGTTAAGTAAATGCCACGGTCATAAAGCGAATGTCACGGTCCATTAAGTGAAACCAATGGTTTGCTAGCAGCCATTGGTTTGGGGAAAAATGGAAATGAATGCCGGTTTTCAGCACAACTATCATAAAAAGCGGTGACCGCAGAATACTGGCGGGGCAACGCTGTAACTTTGCAACAAAAACAACAGAAGAATTCCATTCCCTTTCAGGACTCCTGCACTGTGTTTCTACAGGCAGTCCTTGAGAAGCATAGCATTGGCACTCACACAGTTGAAGTCGAAAATCTGAATTCCCCTCCCCTGAACACATAGTATCAAAGCACAATTCCCTCCTCCAATTAACGGTCATAAATCACATTCTCCAATTAGCTTGAAATGCAGGCTTTCCCTCCAGTTCTCCAGCCGGCCAATTCTTATCGCCTCTTATTTCAATAACCTTGATTCTCACGCTAGGTCCAGTATTGTTATGTCTAGCTAAACCCTTACGCACATTCCTCCCCCCAGCGTCATCTAACTCTAAGAGTAAAATATAAGAAGAAAAGGGTTGCATCTCCAACTGTTGCCAAAGCAAAAATATCTGATGTTAGCAGCGTTGACACCTTGACTTATCACCACAACTGAGCCCAAAATTTGCTAATTTTTTGCCACAGTCGATAAACAAATCACTGCAGTTGTTAAACTAACGTACACGGTTGTGAAGTGAACCTGACTTCCCTTGTTGACTCTGCTTGATGGAAGGTCGCAAAAAGGGGATCGCATGACCCCGGGGGGACGCTGCAACTGTCATAAATACGAGCCAGTTGCCAAGCGTCCGAATTTTGCTGGCGTGACTGTGAGGATACTGCAATAGTTGTAAGTATGAAACACGGTCATAAGTCACTTTTTTTCAGGGCGGTCGTAACTTCAAATGGTCACTAAATGAATCGCAAGTTGTAAGTCAAGGACTATCTTGTATGGAGCCCTTGACTTAGGACCACCATTGAGCCCAAATTTTTAGTTGTTAAGTGAGACGTTTGTTTGAGTTTGCCCCATTTCGTGACTTTTCCGGCCACCGTTGTTAAGGGAATCACAGCAGTTGTTATGTTAGCAACACGGCCGTTAAGGCGATCTGGCTTCCCCCATTGATTTTGCTTGACAGAAGATCGCAAAAAGGGGATCACGTGACCCCGGGGGGACGTTGCGACCGTCATAAATACGAGTCAGTTGCCAAGCATCTGAAATTATGATCCCATGACCTTGGTGACCACTGCAATGGTCGTAAATGTGAAAAACGGTCATAATTCACTGTTTTACCGTGCAGTCGTAACTTCAAACGGTCCCTAAACCAATGATTTGTAATTCAAGGACGATCTATATTATGTTCTGCCCACCTGTGTGTGGCCGCAAAGGACCCCTTGCTCATCCTTTTTTTTTTTTTTTTTGCTGCTCAATATTTTTAGAATAACAGAGTTGAAAGGGACCTTGGAGGTCATCTAGTCCAGTGGTTCTTAACCTTTTTGAACAAATCGCCCCCTTGAGCCAATGAGGAGGTTGTCATCGCCCCCTCCCCCAACATAACCTCTCAATCACAGCATAGGAAATAATTCTTCAATTTATGCAAACCCTTTTTTTATTTTCTTTAAAATTGTCATCAGGACATATCGATGCAAATAATTTATTCCCATATCTCAACTGTGTGAAAAAATGTTTGGTGCCACCCGTCACTTTATTCCCAAACTTCGTGATACATGTATATTTTATTATTATCTTATTTATTCAAGACACTTAAATGTAATGACCACTGAAAACAAAATTCAATTGCAAGAAAGTGAAATGCCCGAAAAGAAAAACAGTAACATTTAATGATTGAATTACAAGTGAAATTTAAGATGCAAAAAGAAATATAAAAAGGGCATAAGAACAAACCGCAATGCAGGAACTAAGAATTTCAAGACGAAAACTCTGAAACTACATTAAGATTCGAGGAAAGTATATATAGTCATGCACACTGTAAAAAGGATTAAAAAGACACAAAGAAAATCTAATATCGAACTGGAGTGCACGCTAAAAAAATACAATACAAAATGTTTTACAGAGCCACTCAGCATGTGATGTTTCAAAAGAAGCACTCCCCCCTCCATCAGATATACAGCGATTCACTGTACGAAAAAGTCTCAAAAGTGTCCCCAAAACCTCTCGTTCCATCGCCCCCATATCGCCCCCTTTTCGGTCCTTCACCCCGTGTCACCCCTTTTTGTTCCATCGCCCCCCTGAAAAACGAAATCGCCCCCTGGGGGGCAATATCGCCCAGGTTAAGAACCACTGATCTAGTCCAACCCCCCACCCAAGCAGGAGACCCTACGCCATTTTTCTGCTTTGCAACCCTAAAGGTTTCTATAAGCTCTTCCTTTCCTGTGTGGGTGGCCCAATTTGCATCTGCCCCAAGGAAAACCTGAAATATGTCTGTAGGCTTGTGGGAAGACTCTTAAGACATGTGAATGCGTCCGTGGGATGGGAATTTTTCCACATTCCCAAGAGGGAAACTAAATAAGTCTCCTGCCATTTTTGATAGGACTCCATCACTCCATACCTGGTGTTATTTGGCAATGAGACAGCCATTAATCCAGGGGTCTTCAAACTCGGCCCTTTTATGACTTGCGGACTTCAACTCCCAGAATTCCTGAGCCAGCATGGGGGAACTATGGCCCCTTCATGACTTGCGGACTTCAACTCCCAGAATTCCTCAGTCAGCATGGGGGAACTATGGCCGGTTTATGACTCGCGGACTTCAACTCCCAGAATTCCTCAGCCAGTGTGGGGTATCTATGGTCCCTTCATGATTTGCAGACTTCAACTCCCAGAATTCCTGAGCCAGCATGGGGGAACTATGGCCCCTTGATGACTTGCGGACGTCAACTCCCAGAATTCCTCAGCCAGGTGTGCTGGCTGAGGAATTCTGTGACTTGAAGTCCACAAATCATAAAAAGGCTAAATTTGAAGATCCCTGCGTTAATCTTTTGCAGATGTCGAATGGCAGGCCCTGTGCCAAATTAAACTAGGCCAAGCATGCTTTAGATTGCCTTCACCTAATAAGCCAAGCCTGCTTGCAACTAACCATGGTTTATTTTACTCAGCTAGCTTCTCTAACCATGTCTGCGGCAGCATCTGGGAGGATGGATTTAAAATGGAGAAGAATGGAGAGTGCAATCTCCAGCCAGCATCTTCCTAATTATGATCACACACACACACACACACACACAAACATAAACACGGGTGTGCGTGCACACACAAACACAAACCATGGTTATCTGATTAGCGGCTTACAGATCCGCAAAGTACTAAGAAAAAATTACTCTGTTTATCAACAAGGAACCGTACAGTGGAGTCTTTACAGAAACAACACATGCATAATCGTACTTGATTACTTAATCATTTTAATCAATTAATAATCATATTTAATTTGATTATTTAGGAAAACTGGAACAGGGCAGCAGCAGGCAATTCTGTTGCCTTCTTTGTTCCACATAGTTCATACACTAAAATCAGGGAAGTAAAAATAATCTGGGTAGTTGGGATACTGAGTATTTGGATGGGGGGTATCAATTTTTCCATTAGTGATTTTTTTTCCAGCAGCATTGTCGCTTTATGGAAATATTTAAATCTTTTCCTGTTTTCCAGGATGCAGCTATTACGGTACTGTAGCTCTGTAACAGGAGCCTAATAGAAAACAATTGGTTCTTTGTATTTCAAGGTGCTCATTGGGATTAAAAAGTTGGATTAGCAAAACAAAATAACAAACAAACCAGGAATAAATTACAGGAGATCAATATGAATACTGTACATAGAATTATTTTCCGCCAACTGACTCTGTTTCTCAAGCTTGGCAGTTTCAAGATGTACGGACTTCAACTCCCAGAATTCCCCCAGGCAAAATGCTGGAATTGAAGTCCACACATCCTGGCTGAGGGATTCTGGGAATTGAAATCCTCACATGCTGCCTGGGGAATTCTGGGAGTCGAAATCTATACATATTGGCTGAAGGATTCTGGGATTTGAAGTCTATACTTACCGCAGGGGGAACTATGGCCCTTCATGACTCGTGGACTTCAACTCCCAGAATTCCTCAGCCAGCACGGGGGAAACTGTGGCCCCTTCATGACTCGTGGACTTCAACTCCCAGAATTCCTGAGCCAGCCATGCTGAGGGGAAAGGGAGAGGTTTCCAAGCTGAGCCATGCTGGCTCAGGAATTCTGGGAGTTGAAGTCCACGAGTCACAAAAGAGCCAAAGTTGCCTACCCCTGGGTTAGGCAAATTTTGGGCCATTTTGTGACCACTCTTGTCACAGTCGTTAAATGAATCACTGGAGTTATTAAATTAGTAACCTGGTTGCTAAGTGAATCTGGCTTTCCCCATTGACTCTGCTTGTCAGAAGGTTGCCAAAGGGGATCACATGACCCCCGGGGGACACTGCGACCGTCGTAAATATCAGTCAGTTGCCAAGCGTCAGAATTCTGATCACGTGACCACGGGAAATGCTTTAAAAGGTTCTGAGTGTGAGAAATGGCCCTAAGCCACTTTTTTTCGATGTTATCACATTGAATAGTCGTAAGTTGAGGACCACCTGCATGACTGTTTATCAAACTTCCCCCTGCTGTGGATTGAAAAAATGAATAATATCAAAGGTTAAATTGGAATATTGATGAGAAACTAAAAATTGGGTAAAAATTAATAAACGGATATGGATTGTTTTATGAAGATTGAATGTCATTAGGATAGGTATAAGCTAAAAATGTATTGATAAATGTCATAATGATGTTTTTTGTTGAGTTGATATAACTCAACAAAAAAAAAAAACAGGGAAAAAAGCAAGGTTCTACATTTAGGCAAGAAAAACCAAATGCACAAGTACAGCATAGGTGGCACCATGCTCAATAGTAGTAACTGTGAGAGGGACCTCGGAGTCCTAGTGGACAATTACCTAAATATGAGCCAGCAGTGTGCTGCAGCTGCCAAAAAGGCCAACACAGTGCTAGGCTGTATTAACAGAGGGATAGAATCAAGATCACGTGAAGTATTAATACCAATTTACAATGCCTTGGTAAGGCCACACTTGGAATACTGCATCCAGTTTTGGTCACCACGATGTAAAAAAGATGTTGAGACTCTAGAAAGAGTACAGAGAAGAGCAACAAAGATGATTAGGGGACTGGAGGCTAAAGCATATAAGAAAAGGCTGCTGGAATTGGGTATGTCTAGTTTAACGAAGAGAAGGACAAGGGGGGACATGATAGCAGTATTCCAATATCTCAGGGGCTGCCCCAAAGAAGAGGGAGTCAAGCTATTTTCCAAAGCATCTGAAGGCAGGACAAGAAGCTACGGGTGGAAACTAATCAAGGAGAGAAGCAACCTAGAACTAAGGAGAAACTTCCTGACAGTGAGAACAATTAACCTGTGGAACAACCTGCCTCCAGAAGCAGTAAATGCTCCAACACTGGAAGTTTTTAAGAAGAGACTGGACAGCCATTTGTCTGAAATGATGTAGGGTTTCCTGCCTGAGCAGGGGGTTGGACTAGATGACCTCCAAGGTCCCTTCCAACTTTACTATTATTATTATTATTATTATTACTACTACTACTACTACTACTAGAATTGCACTAGCTTGAATAGGAGACAGTGAATGGGAAGGGAAAAAGAGAAGAAATATCTGATGTTGTAACCTGAGATTTGCACTAAACATTTTGTTACCGAACTATTGATTAAACCGGTCACCACGTTGCTTTTTAAATACTTAAATGTAAAATTGGAAAATTAATAAAATATTATTTTAAAAAAAGAAAAAGAAAAACCAAATAACAGCTGGAAGGCCAAACAGGGCCCAGCCTTTCAGAGCCCAGTCTACTTCCTGCAGGGTGGAACTATTTCCTTAAGGATCAGCTGACCAGGGATCTTATTTCTCCTGTAGGGGAAGAGATTCCGGAAGTCCACTTAAAAATCTTAAAAAGAACCTTCCTGCTCAAAACCGGACAAGCAGGTGGATCCAGCCACCTACACCCCCATCTGTATGCTGAGAAATAGTCACCCTTTTCCCCAATGCACTCCACCCTTCCTTAAGTCCTCCTGAACATTCAAGCCTGTATTTGCATAGAAATAAAATTATCCTGCTGAAGTTAAGGAAAAAAAGGTGTGATCTGCTGACTTCAGGCGTGCCTTGTCCAAGCTAATGCCTCCTCAAGGGGGTTGGACTGCATCTCCCATCAGCCACAGCAGATCAACACAAGGGTCCGGATTCAGAGGAATTGTAATGCATTTCGATATAAGTGTGTGGAAATAAAAATAACTGGTGCTGAAAGGAATGCTAACAAGGCTTAACGCTCCATCACTGGAGGTTTTTAAGAAGAGGCTAGACAGTCACTTGTCTGAGATGGTATAGGTTCTCCTGCTTGAGCAGGAGGCTGGACTAGAAGACCTCCAAGGTCCCTTCCAGGTCTATTCTATTCCATTCTGTTCCGTTCCGTTCTGTTCTATTCTATTCTATTCTTTATTCTATTCCTATTCCTATTCCTATTCTATTCTGTTCTAATTCTATCCTACTATTTTCAATGCATAAATCATCAGTTAACCACTAACCAAGTTTAATGGACCTATCAATGGCATATTAACTGTCCAGGCTAAGTGAGTTGTATGAAGACCCCGGCTTGGGCAGACCATCTTACTTCCAGACCTTGTCACACATTTTCTGGTTTAAAAGGAGGCAACAGAGAATTCCAACACACAGCAGTTACAGCAGAAAATGGACCAGAGACAGAGAGAGAGAGACAGAGACAGAGAGACAGAGAGACTTCAGCAAAAGCCTTGCCTTTTATACTCAAGCTCTTAAAGGGACACAGACCCTGCTGAGTCATTCCCATCATTGCATCATATATCTTACATTACACCACCTGGTTAGCCTTTAAATCAGGCATGTGAAACTGCTGGCCCACAGGCCGGATGCATCATGCCAAAACAGCACCCACCCCATTGCCAGCAATGGGGGAAAAAGTCGCGATACGTTATGCGATGTCACATGATGTCGCAAGTTTGACATGCCTGCTTTAAATCATTATCCTGACCAATAATGACCCTTCCTCATTCTGAGTTCACGGAGGAAGGGAATAAAGTGGTTTTTTTCAAATCCGGCAACTTCAAAAGGTGTGGGCTTCAATTCCTAGAATTCCCCAGCTGCCACTGCCCAGAAAGTACCATGATCTTAACAGGCCAAAAGAATGAAGGATGGCCTCGTCTTGACATCTGTCAGAGTGGATCACCATTTCAGCCTGAGCCAGCCACATGCGACAGCTGCCCAAAAGGCCAATACAATCCCAGGCCGCATTTACAGAGGGATAGAATCAAGACCACGTGAAGTGTTAGCACCACTTTACAAGGCCTTGGGAAAGCCACACTTGGAATATGGCATCCAGTTTTGGTCACCACGATGTAAAAAAGACGTTGAGACTCTGGAAAGAGTGCAGAGAAGAGCAGCAAAAAGGATCAGGAGACTGGAGGCTAAACCATCAAGGGAACTAGATTCTAGTTCAGTGGTTCTCAACCTTTTTAATGCCGCGACCCCCAACCAGTCGTAAGTCGAGGACTACTCAACTGGTGCAGCACCATTTGCAGAATGGGACTTTTGACGGGCTCAGCAGGGCAGAGACAGCCTGGACAATTCCTATTGGCTTTTGAAAGCCAATAGAATTAGACTCTATTCAAGAGAGTCTATTCTATTGGCTTTCAAAAGCCAATAGAATAAAAGGGAGTAGCACAGCTAAGGAAAAGGGGGGGGAAATGGCGGACTGCGTTGTTTGGCGACCCCCATGAAATGGTCGATCGACCCCAAATGGGGTCCCGACCCACAGGTTGAGAACCACTGGTGTAAGTTCTGTTCGAACAGGGGGTTGGACTAGAAGACCTCCGAGGTCCCTTCCAGCCCTATTATTCTATATTCTAGGTTCAAAGAGCCTCCTCGCTTCAGGTAGGCGGATGAGACAACATCCCTTGTGGGGCCCATGACCCAGACCTGTCAGGAGGGCGGCAGCTGTTGAGATCTGGCTGGCAAAGGGTTTTGTCAGTTGCTTCCTGTTTGCGTGTGCAAATTCCCCAGGTGTCCCTGGGCAGGTTGGGGCCTGGGCTGGGTTGCAAGCTCATTTGGCAAATGTGCCTTGGCTGCAGTTGATTTCCTGTTTGCTTTGCAGCGTGGAAATATTCCTTGTGCCACAAGGGGCAAGACCCCAAAGAGGGAGTGAGGGGAGGATGGAACAGGGAAGAGAGAGAGTGGGTGGTTAGATGGATGAATGATGGAGTAAAGGAAAAGGGAGGGAGGGAGGGAGGGAGGGAGGGAAGGAAGGAAGGAAGGAAGGAAGGAAGGAAGGAAGGAAGGAAGGAAGGAAGGAGATGGGAATAAGAAGAAGGGAAGGAAAAGAAAGGGAGGGAGGGAGGGAAAGATGAAGGATAGAAGAGGAAGAAACTTACTATGTGTAAACTTCTCAGAAACAGAGTCCTCTGGATGCTACTTGTTGAGAAACACAAAAGGAAAAGTTTTCCTAAAAACCAGATTTTGGAGAGGTCCTGGAGGTCATGTAGTCCAGCCCCTGCTTACAGCATCATCCATTGACAGAAGACCACCTTGCTTTAGTTGGAAAGCCCAACAGTGAAGGAGGTTTATCGCATCGTAGGCAGCCAGTTCCACCTCTATGGACACCCCTGGACCCATCAGTTCCTTTCTTTCTTTCTTTCTTTCTTTCTTTCTTTCTTTCTTTCTTTCTTTCTTTCTTTCTTTCTTTCTTTCTTTCTTTCTTTCTTTCTTCTTCCTTCCTTCCTTCTTCCTTCCTTCTTTCTTTCTTTCTTTCTTTCTTTCTTTCTTTCTTTCTTTCTTTCTTTCTTTCTTTCTTTCTTTCTCTCTCTGTCTCTCTCTCCCACCTATTTTTTTTCTATTTTCCCTACAACGATGCTTATCGCATTGTAGGCAGCCAGTTCCACCTCTATGGACACCCCTGGACCCATCAGTTCCTTTGCCTTTTTCTTTCTTTCTTTCTTTCTTTCTTTCTTTCTTTCTTTCTTTCTTTCTTTCTTTCTTTCTTTCTTTCTTTCTTTCTTTCTTTCTTTCTTTCTTTCTTTCTCTCCTTCCTTCTTTTTCTTTCTCTCCTTCCTTTCTTCTTTTTCATTCTTTCTTTTTCTTTTCTTTCTTTCTGTCCTTCCTTTCCTTTTTCTTTTTCTCTCCTTTTTCCCTCTCCTTCCTTTCTTTTTTCATTTTTTCTCTCCTTTCTTTTTCTTTGCTTTCTTTCTCTCCTTCCTTTCCTTCTTTCTCTTTTTCTCCTTCCTCTTTCTTTTTCTTTCTTTCTCTCTTTTTCTTTTTCTTTCTTTCTCTCCTTCCTTTTTCTTTCTCTCCTTCCTTTCCTTCTTTCTTTCTTTCTCTCCTTCCTCTTTCTTTCTCTTTTTCTTTCTTTCTCTCCTTCCTTTTTCTTTCTTTCTCTCCTTCCTTTCTTCTTTTTCTTTCTCTTTCTCTCCTTTCTTTTTTCTTTTCTTTCTTTCTCTCCTTTCTTTCTTTCTCCTTCCTTCCTTCCTTCCTTCCTTCCTTCTTTCTTTCATCTCTGAAAACAGCTGAGAGCACCAAACCTGGCTAAGCTAGAACAAAAACCAGCGCAGCTCAAAGCCAGCACCAGTGAGCGTTGGCTAATCAGCCCAGCGGCGTCCAGAGAAGATGAATGCTTAGACCAGCCTCTTTATCCCAGCACTCCACACGTGCTGGGACTAAAAATCTAAGTTCCCAGAGCACGTCTGGTGGGCTCCAACTTAGGGATGCTGCTTGCAAGCAGGACCCCAGGCATTCACAGAAAACAGACTCATTCAGGTCCCTTAAAAATCTGGTAGCTTAAAAATCTCGAGTCTCACTACACCCGTCTGCTGGTTGGGAAAAGCCCCCAGTGGAAGTCTTGCCTCTTTTTACTACAGATGGTCCTTGACTTGTGACTAGTTGCTTAGCAACCATTCGAAGGTACGATGAACCCCCACCCTCAAAAAAAAAAAGATTGTTATGACACGGAGTCCAAGTTCCAACATGCCTCCTTGTAGTCATGAGGCCACGTTTTGGATGTTCGGCAGCTGTGTGCCTCCGCTAAGCAAAGGAAACCAACGCGAGAAGAATTTCTAGGCCGGCTGGGGGATTCTGGGAGCTGAAATCCACGGATCTCCACATTGCCAAAGTTGCACACCTTTGCAACCCACCATCCAAAGCAACACGCAACCTCCGGCAAATGGGCCCCGGGGCAGCTGGTTGCGTGAATGGCCCTGGGGAAAGGCTCCGTGGATAAATGGAGCTTTCCCACTTTGATGGCTGTTTTTATTCCCTTTTAAGAAGAAACTGGACAGTCCTTTGGTCTGACATGGCATTGGGTCTCCTGCCTGAGCACGGGGTTGGACTAGAAGACCTCCGAGGTCCCTTCCAGCTTTATTGTTCTGTGATTTCCAGTCTCTGCCATGGGAGGCTGGAGGTTGGGGGGGGGGCTGGTCCTAGGCTGGTGTGTGTGTGTGTGTCTGTGTGTGTGTCTGTGTGTGTTGCTGCAATTTTAGAGCCAGACGGCAGCAGCGCAGAGCCCACCGGGCAGCTGGCAAATTCACAATCCCATCTGTTGATCTCTCCTCTCGGAGCCTTATGGTAGCCTGGAAACGGAGCCGGGGAAATCAGATCTCGCCTCCCCAGGGAACGGATTTCCTTTCCAACCGGGAAGAAGTGGAAACCTCTTTTCAAACGAATGCAAAGAGCAGAAACCAAGAATATTAGACTTTAGCTTTCTCTCTCTCTGGCTTGGATTGGTCTTTCCGCCGCCCACCGTCTCTTTCTTAGCCTCCTTTCACCCAAGAGGCAGCCAGGGTGATTGGTTGGATTTTTATCCCCCGTTTACAGGTCATCCTTGACTTATGACCACAGTGGAGCCCAATATTTCCATTGCTAAGCAAGGCAGTTGTGAATTGTTCCTCCTCCTCCTCTCTGCACACCCCACTCCCTTCTAGCACTGATGATGTTACCTAGTTGGGTAACGAAACGTCTGCAAGAAAACAGCCAAGCTCAGAGAGCACCAGGGATCCCACAGTCTCCTCCTCCTCCTCTTCCTCCTCCTCCCAGAACCCCCCCCCTTCTAGCACTGATGATGTTACCTAGTTGGGTCATGAAACATCTGCAAAAAAACAATCAAGCTCAGAGAGCACCAAGGACCTCACAGTCTGTTTCCTTTTTTCCTCCTCCTCCTCCTCCTCCTCTCTGCGCACCCCTCCTCCCTTCTAGCACTGATGATGTTCCCTAGTTGGGTCATGAAACGTCTGCAAGAAAACCACCCAGCTCAGACAGCACCAAGGACCCCACAGTCCTCCTCCTCCTCCTCCTCCTCCTCCTCCTCCTCCCAGCAAGCCTCAGTCCCTTCTAGCACTGATGACGTTCCCTAGTTGGGTCATGAAACGTCTGCAAGAAAACCACCCAGCTCAGAGAGCACCAAGGACCCCCTCATGTCAATCCTGAGCTATAAATATTCTCTTTTATTAGCTTCTTTCTTTTCATACACTGAGTTATTCCAGAAGTTAAATATTATCACCAGATCTAACAATCCAGTTTCCTTCCACAAGTCTGGTTCTTTTCCTTTCTTTGGCGGTGTTATGACAACCAGGCGTGGGAAGCCGTCATGCCGTTGACTGTCCAGCATCTGTTTCCTCTGCATTTATGCCTGGATCATAGATTTGGGTCACCATCGTCGTGATTGGATTGGGTTGCGTACAAATCAAATTCATTCTATCGTTTTGAGGTCAGCATGCAAGCATGCAAGCAGTCCTTGACGTACAACCACAATGGGGACCAGAATTTTTGTCGCTAAGGAAGGCGGTTGATCGGTGAATTGTGTGCCCAATTTTACCATCTTTTGTTGCGATGGCTACTGCAGTTCACTGCAGTTTGTTAAGTGAATCACGTGGTCGTTAAATAAGTCCACTTTCCCCCCATTGACTTTGCTTATCAGAAGCCAGCTGGGAAGGTCGCGGGAGGTGACCCTGGGGCGGGGCAACCATCCTAAGTACCTGCCAGTTGCTAAACCTCTGAATTTTGATCACGTGACTATGGGGATGCTGCAAAGACGCAAGTGTGAAAAACGGTCCTAAGTCACTGTTTTTTTTTTCCAAGGCTGTTGTCACTTTGAACGGTCACTAAATGAACTGGTTGTAAGCCGAGGACAATCTGTATTCCTTCCTCCTCGTCAACGCTGCTAATATCGGATGTTCTGCCTTGACAACAGAGGGAAATGGAGCCATCTTTTTCCCTTTCGCTTTTAGAGTTAGAGAAATTAAATGATGCTGGGAGGGGGGGGGATGTGAACGAGAGAGTCCAGCTAGACATAATAACACTAAACCTAGCGTGAGAATCAAGGTTATTGTAACCAGAGCTGATAAGGAATTGGCGTGCTTCACCGCTAATTGGGGAATGTGATTTATGACTGTTAATTGGAGGAGGGAATTGTGCTTTGATACTATGTGCCCAGGGGAGAGGAATTCAGTTTTTGGCTTCGATTATGAAGTGCCGATATTATGCTACTCGAATAAAAGATCCTTTAGGTAAACAATGCCTCAAAGTTCTTTTGAAGAGTTTCATCTGTCGGAACCAAGACAGTCCTCTTTCCACCCCACAATCCTCTGAGGTATGTGAACCACCCCGATGTCATTCCGAACCCAGATTAAAATTGCTGTGTGAAGCCTGCCAGCCGTGGAGGCGTGCCAGTCTTTCCAGGAGGGCTTTTATGCATGCCTGCTGGGGATGATGGAGTCTGTAGTGAGAAGCAGAATAACAGAGGAACAAAGTGGAAAGGGACCTGGGAGGGATCCTAGTCCAATGAGTAGAGGACGGGGGATAAAACATACCAAGAACGGTTGCAGAAATTGGGTAGGTAGGTCTAGTTCAGGGGTAGATAACCTTGGCTCTTTTATGACTCGTGGACTTCAATTCCCAGAATTCCTGAGCCAGCATGGGGGAACTATGGCCCCTTCATGGGGGAACTATGGACTTCAACTCCCAGAATTCCTGAGCCAGCAGGGCTCAGCTTGGAAACCTCTACATTTCTCCTCAGCATGGCTGGCTCAGGAATTCTGGGAGTTGAAGTCCACAAGTCATAAAAGAGCCAAAGTTGCCTACCCCTGGTCTAGTTTAATGAAGAGAAGGATGAGGGGTGACGATAGTAACCTTCCAATATTTGAGGGGCTGCCACTAAAATGAAGGAGTCCACCTCTTCTCCAAAGCACCCGACGGCAGGACAAGAAGCAACAGATGGAAACGCATCGAGGAGAGAACCAACCTAGAAAGGAGGAGGAATTTCCTGACAGTGAGGATAATTAACCGGCGGAACTGCTTGCCTCCAGAAATTGTGGGTGCTCCAACACTGGAGGTTTTTAAGAAGAGACTGGACAGCCATTTGTCTGAAATGGTCTAGGGCAGTGATAGCAAACCTTTTGAGACCGAGTGCCTAAACTGCAACCCAAAACCCACTTATGCATCGTCGGGTGCCGGGTGGGCGTGGCCCATTGGCTGAGTGCGGCCCATTGGGTGGGCATGGTTGCGGTGGTAATAGCAGACTGGGTGGGACTAAAAAGTTCAATCAATTCCAACTTTACAAGATCTTTTTTTTTTCGCAAGCAAAAAGTTGAAATTGACAGATTGATTGAACCTTTTTTTTTTTTTTGCACACGGTGGCGGAGGCCTAAAGCGAAAAGCTTTTATAAAACCCAGCTGAAGGCCTAGGACTGGGGTGACGGCGCACGTACCCACAGAGAGGTCTCTGAGCGCCGCCTCTGGCAGCGTGCCAAAGGCTCGTCACCACTGGTATAGGGTCTCCTGTTTGAGCAGGGGGCTGGACCAGATGACCTCCAAGATCCCTTCCAACTCTGTTATTCTGTTCACCCCCCTGCCCAAGCAGAGGCCCGATACCAGGGGTGGGCAATTAAGGCACCTTTGCGCCCTGTGGGCTTCAACTCCCATCATTCCTGAGTCAGCCATCTCTTCTTGAATACCTCCAGTGATGGAGCAGCAGTTAGAGTGCAGTACTGCAGGCCACTTTAGCTGACTGTGTTCAGCAGGTCAGCGGTTCAAATCTCACCTGCTCAAGGTTGACTCAGCCTTCCATCCTTCCGGGGTAGGTAAAATGAGGACCCAGATTGTTGGGGGCAATGTAAAAATATATATATATTTTTACATTGCCCCCAACAATCTGGGTCCTCATTTTACCTACCCCGGAAGGATGGAAGGCTGAGTCAACCTTGAGCAGGTTGACTCAGCATATATATATATATATATATATATATATATATATATATATATATATATATATATATATATATATATATATATATATATATGGTTGACTCAGCATATATATATATATATATATATATATATATATATATATATATATATATATATATATATATAAATATAAATATAAATATAAATATATAAATATATATAAATATATATATATATATATATATATATATATATATATTGCTTACTGGTGTACACCGCTTAGAGAGTGCTTGCACTTAAAACGGTATATAAGTCTCATAAAATAAAATAAATAAATAAACTTCTGTAGGCAGGTTGTTCCACTGGTTAATTGTCCTCTCTGTCAGGAAATTCCTCCTTAGTTCCAGGTTGCTCCTGGCTCCATCACATCCTGATGCATTTTCCAGGCTTGCCGAAAGGCGAAAGGCGGTTTCATCCGAAACAGAAGCCGCCTGTCCGGAGAAGAAGGGTGCCTGTGTGTGTGGCAAGGGAGGGGCGCGGTCGCACACACAAACCCGGGTGTGTAGGTGTGTGTGTTTGTATGCTCTGGGCTGGGCTGCTCCCTCCAGGGACTTTCCCTGGGGGAGGTGACTCAAAGGTGCTGGCAAGGGAGGAGGGAGTGGGTCTTCCACCCGCGTGTGCAAATCCTCCTTTTCAGCAGCTAAAGGTTGCCTTCGCACAGTTGTTGCCTGGCCCCTGCACAACACAAGCACGTTTCTAGCTGTGGGTTTGTCCGCTCTCAGTTGCATTCTTGGCCTTTGGGTTTGGGACTGCAGAAAGAAAGCACTGTGAGGGATCCATACAGTGTTGTTGTTTTATTTGTTGTATTATTTGGTCCGTACGGTATCAACCTTGTGAACGCTCAAGCTTCCTCCTCCCGTTAGGTATTCCAGATGGACAGGGATTAATATTTATATGTTACTTATATGGAAGGGTGTCGGTCTATACATATGTTGTATATAGTATGTTTTAAATGTGTGTTATGTAGGTGTGCACTCTGAGAGCACGGAACTAAATTTCATTTTTAATGTGTGCCGTTGTGCCCACAGGAAAAAAGGACAATAAAGGTCGGTCAGTCGGTCGGTCTGTCTGTCTGTCTGTCTGTCTGTCTGTCTGTCTATCTATCTATCTATCTATCATCTATCTATCTTCCTTCTTCCATTATGTATTTAAGATAGACAGTGATTAATATTTATATATTACTTATATGTCAGGGTGTCGGTCTATATGTATGATGTATATAGTATGTTTTAAATGTGTGTTATGTAGGTGTACACTTTGAGAGCAAGCAACTAAATTTCATTTTTAATGTATGCCATTGTGCCCACAGTAAAAAATGACAATAAAGGTTTATCTATCTATCTATCTATCTATCTATCTATCTATCTATCTATCTATCTATCTATCTATCTATCTATCTATCTATCTATCTATCTCTTTATATCCATCTAGCATGTCTTTATCATATCTCTCTCTATCATCTATCTATCATCTATCTATCTTGCATGTCTTTATCATATCTATCTATCTATCTTGCATGTCTATCATATCTATCATCTATGTATCTATCATCTATCTATCTATCTATCTTGCATGTCTTTATCATATCTATCTATCTATCTTGCATGTCTATCATATCTATCATCTATGTATCTATCATCTATCTATCTATCTATCTTGCATGTCTTTATCATATCTATCTATCTATCTTGCATGTCTATCATATCTATCATCTATGTATCTATCATCTATCTATCTATCTTGCATGTCTTTATCATATCTATCTATCTATCTATATCTTATCTATCTTATCTATCTATCTTGCATGTCTTTATCATATCTATCTATCTTGCATGTCTTTATCATATCTATCATTCATCTATCTATCTATCTGTCTTGCATGTCTTTATCATATCTATCTATCTATCTATCTATCTATCTATCTATCTATCTATCTATCTATCTATCTATCTATCTATCTATCTTCCATCCATCCATCCATCCATCCATCTATCTTGCATGTCTTTATCATATCATATCTATCTATCTATCTATCTATCTATCTATCTATCTATCTATCTATCTATCTATCCATCCATCCATCCATCCATCCATCCATCCATCCTTGGTGTTCTCTGAGCTTGCTCATTTTCTTGCAGACATTTCATTACCCTACTAGGTAACATCATCAGTGCTAGAAAGCACTATGTAGATCAGGGGTGTCCAACTTTAAGACTTGTGGACTTCAACTCCCAGAATTCCCCAGGCAGCTACTGTATGTTGGGAATTCTGGAAGTTGAAGGTCAGAGATGCCCAGGTTGGAGATGCCTGATGTACAGGTCGTCCTTGATTTACAACCATTCATTTAGTGACTGTTTGAAGTTACAACAGCACTGGAAAAAGTGACATGACCGTGTTTCACACTTATGACCGTTGCAGCATCCCCGTGGTCACGGGATCCAAATTCAGACACTTGGCAACTGACTCATGTTTATGACGGTCGCAGCGTCCCCCGGGGTCATGTGACCCCCTTTTGTGACCGTCCTACAAGCAAAGTCCATGGGGAAGATGGATTCATCGAACAGCCCTACAACTGCAGTGATTCACTTAACAACTGCAGCCAGAAAGGTCGTAAAATAGGGCAAAATGCACTTAACGACTGTCTTGTTTAGCAATGCAAATGTTGGGCTCAGTTGTGTATTTACAGCTAAGCAGCTGCGCCCGTCCACGTGCTTAGGAAATGACCTGGATAAGGTCCTTGGCCTCAAGAGGCTAATGCTGATCAAGTCAGCTTACTGTCCCCAGCAATTTGCAAGCTCTCTCAGCAGCCTCCTTAAGCTTGCCTTTCCACCACAAAAGGAGCATTGCAACGGTCTTCTTTCCATTCAGTTCAGAACAGAAGTGGAAGGGACTCTGGAGGTCTTCTAGTCCAGTGTTTCCCAAACTTGACAATTTTAAGGCATGAGGACTTCAACTCCCAGAATTCCACAGCCAGCGTTGCTGGCTGTGGAATTCTGGGAGTTGAAGTCCTCATGCCTTAAAATTGTCAAGTTTGGGAAACACTGTTCTAGTCCAACCCCCTGCTCAAGCAGGAGACCCTATACCAGTGGTGGCGAACCTATGGCACGGGTGCCGTCGCCCCAGTCCTAGGCCTTCAGCTGGGTTTTATAAAACCTTTTCGCTTTAGCCCTCCGCCGCCGTGTGCAAAAAAAAAAAAAAAGGTTCAATCAGTCAATTTCAACTTCTCGCGGGACAAAAAAAAGATCTTGCAAAGTTGGAATTGATTGACTGAACTTTTTAGTCCCACCCAGTCTGCCGTTGCCACCGCAGCCACGCCCACCCAGTGGGCCACGCCCACCCGGCACCCGACAATGCATAAATGGGTTTTGGGTTGCAGTTTGGGCACTTGGTCTCTAAAAGGTTCGCCATCACTGCCTTATAGCATTCCGTACAAATGGCTGCCCAATCTCTTCTTAAAAACCTCCAGTGATGGAGCGGCCACCATTTCTGGTGGCAAGTTGTTCCACTGGTTAATTGTCCTTACTGTTAGGAAATTTCTCCTTAGTTGTAGGTTGCTTCTCTCTTTGGTCCGTTTCCAACCGTAGTTTCTTGTCCTGCCTACTGGTGCTTTGGAGAATAGGTGGACCCCCACCTCTTTGTGGGAGCCCCTCAAATACTGGAAAACTGCTATCATGTCACCCTTAGTTCTTTTTTTTTCTAGTCAATAATAATAATAATAATAATAATAGTTGGAAGGGACCTTGGAGATCATCTAGTCCAATCCCCTGCTCAGGCCTAGACCATTTCAGACAAATGGCTGTCCAGTCTCTTCTTAAAAACTTCCAGTGTTGGAGCATTCACTGCTTCTGGAGGCAGGTTGTTCCACTGGTTAATTGTTCTCACTGTCAGGAAGTTTCTCCTTAGTTCCAGGTTGCTTCTCTCCTTGATGAGTTTCCATCCGTTGCTTCTTGTCCTGCCTTCAGGTGCTTTGGAGAACTAGCCATGCCCTTACTCTCTGGTTGAAGGGAACTGCTTTCCATGCAAAAGTCCCCCCCCTCCTTCTGTGACCAATGAAAAGTTCTTGGGGAGCAGAGTTGAGAAAAGACCCTCCAGGATTCCTGTGCATGTAGAAGACAGCCAAGCTCAGGCTAAAGCTATTTAATCAGCCTAAACTCAGGGTTGGCAAAGTCCATTAATGACCTTGAGCTGCTTCATCTGGACCTCCGCCAGACCGTATCCCCTCCCGGGTCCCGTCTCCTGTTCAACGATACCATTTAATCTCTCCGGCTCTGCCCACCAGCTGCAAAAATAAAATAAAATAAAATAAAAACACCAACTTCGGTGAACAACGCCTGGACACCATTGATAAAATGTTTTCTGTTCTTCCTGCCAGCTGCATGCTTTGCAGAATGACACGTCCTTAACGATGGCAACTGAGCCCCCAATTTCCGTGGCTAACTGAGACGTTTCTTAAGAGGATTTTGCTGCGTTTGACGACCTTCGTTGTTAAGTGAATCACTGCCGGTGTTAAAGTTTAGTCCCACACGGTGGTTAAGTGAATCTGGTTTCCCTCACTGACTTCGCAAAATGGGGTTTGCGTGATCCTCCCCGGGGATGCTGCGACCGTCATAACTATCAGTCATTTGCCAAGGGACTGAATTTTGATCACGTGGACCAGGGGGATGCTGCAACGGCTGTTAAGTGTGAAAAACGGTTGTCAGTCACTTTGTTCAGGGTGTCCTAACTTTGAACGGTCACTAAATGAACTTTTGTAAGTCGAGGACTACCTGGCAGGAATAGCCAACACTCCAGAAGACAGGCTTAGGATACAGGAGGATCTGGACAGACTTGAACACTGGGCGCTATCTAACAAAATGAAATTCAGTGGTGAAAAAAGTAAGGTTCTACTTTTAGGCAAGAAAAACCAAATGCACAGGTATAGTAGGTGGTTCCTTGCTCAATAGTAGTAACTGTGAGAGAGATCTCGGAGTTCTAGTGGACAATCCCTTAAATAGGAGCCAGGTGAAGCGTTAATACCATTTTACAAGGTCTTGGTAAGGTCACACTTGGAATACGGCATCCAGTTTTGGTCACCATGATGTAAAAAAGATGCTGAGACTCTAGAAAGAGCACAGAGAAGAGCAACAAAGATGATTAGGGGACTGGAGACTAACACATATAAGGAATGGTTGCTGGAATTGGGTATGTCCAGTTTAATGAAGAGAAGGACGAGGGGGGACATGATAGCAGTCTTCCAGTATCTCAGGGGCTGCCCCAAAGAAGAGGGAGTCAAGCTATTCTCCAAAGCACCTGAAGGCAGGACAAGAAGCAACAGATGGAAACTAATCAAGGAGAGAAGCAACCTGGAACTGAGGAGAATCTTCCTGACAGTTAGAACAATTAACCAGTGGAACAACCTGCCTCCAGATGCGGTGAATGCTCCAACACTGGAAGTTTTTAAGAAGAGACTGGACAGCCATTTGTTTGAAATGGTATAGGGTTTCCTGCCTGAGCAGGGGGTTGGACTAGATAACTGCCAAGGTCCCTTCCAACTTTATTATTGTTGTTGTTGTTGTTGTTGTTGTTATTATTATTATTATTATTATTATCAGTCTTGTCTCTCACATGGCCCAGTTTGGGGGCTCTGGGCCCACCCATTTTAAAGCTTGATCCTGGGTCGGAAGATCGGGCCTGGGGGAAAACCGACGTAGTGAATTTCTGCCTTGATGGTCTTCCAGAGGATGGCCGAGGGCTGGATTTGCGGAGATCAAGAAAGTCAATGAATAAAATGTAGCAAAAAGCGTTGACAGCCCAGCTGTCGGCGCCATCTTGAATTTTGACTTTTGATTTCCTTGTGTATGAACTCCCCAGCTGCTCCCTCTTGTTGTGTTTCAATCTCTCCAATTTTTATAGTGTTCAGTGAAATGGTTAATGTGCTGGCCTAGAAAGCAGGAGACGGTGAGTTGTAGTCCCGCCTTAGGCACAAAAGCCGGCTGGGTGACTTTTGGCCAATCACCAAGCGACAGTGAATTCTAGTCCCAGCTTAGGCAGGAAAGCCAGCTGGGTGACTTTGGGCCAATCACCAGGCGACGGTGAGTTCTAGTCCCGCCTTAGCCATGAAAACCGGCTGGGTGACTTTGGGCCACTCATCAGGCGACGGTGCATTCTAGTCCCACCTTAGACATGAAGGCATGTTTTGGAGAAAATAGGTAGATGGGGAGGAAATGGAGGTAGTGACAGATTTTATTTTTCTGGGCTCCAAGATCACCTCAGATGGGGACTGCAGCCAAGAAATTAAAAGACGCTTGCTCCTGGGGAGGAAAGCTATGGCAAATCTAGACAGCATACTAAAAAGCAGAGACGTCACCCTGCCAACAAAAGTGCATATAGTCAAGGCCATGGTTTTCCCAGTTGCAATGTATGGCTGTGAAAGTTGGACCATAAGAAAGGCTGAGAAAGGCCAAAGAATGGAGGCCTTTGAACTCTGGTGCTGGAGAAGACTCCTGCGAGTCCCTTGGACTGCAAGGCGATCCAACCGGTCGGTCCTAGAAAAGATCAACCCCGACTGCTCTTTAGAAGGCCAGATCCTGAAGTTGAAACTCAAATACTTTGGCCACCTAAGGAGAAGGAAGGACTCACTGGAGAAGAGCCAAATGCTGGAAAAGATGGAGGGCAAGAGAAGAATGGGACGACAGAGAATGAGGTGGCTGGATGGAGTCCCTGAAGCAGTAGGTGTGAATTTAAATTGACTCCGGAAGATGGCAGAGGACAGGAAGACCTGGAGGAACGTTGTCCATGGGGTCGCGATGGGTTGGACACGACTTCGCAATTAACAACAACAACAACTTATACAGTAATAAAGTTGGGATCAAACTCTGATAAAGAAATTAAATAAGAATAAAATTTCACGCTATACCCCGCAAACATTTGAAGTCGAACTACACCGGATGCCAACCAATGTCCACCTTGCTGCGGTCTTAAAATTTTTCACCCCCACCGAGGTCCTATTGCCAGTGTAGACAAAGATCTGTTTGATCAGCGGGCATAACCCAGCCTGCCTAAACGGAGTCATAGCAAACCCACTTTGAGTGTCCAACGCCGCCATTTGAGCACATTAGCGTAAACCGCTTTTTTCCCGAAGCCAGCTTCTGCATCCGGATAAACAAGCAAACTTGTGGCGTTCCCTCAAAGCTGCCGTAACGATCCTGGACAGGCTTGGTGAGCAGCCCAGGCCCACGACGCCCACCCCGTCTTCTCTTGCCGGTTTGCAGAGGATCAATATTGTGCTTCTCTTGCGAATGTGGCGCATTGCAGGTTTCTACTCGTTGGAGCAGGAGGAGTCTGAACGGGCTGGGGGAAAGGGAGTCCTAGCAGACATCTGGAGTTGTGGGTTTCTGTGTGTGTGTGTGTGTGTGTGTGTGTGTGTGTGTGTGTGTGTGTGTGTGTGTGTGCTACTGATGGGAGGTTCATAGCTTAGAGTTTTTGGCCAAGTCAGATTGTATACTTCAGGGGGTGGGTAGTTCTGGCTACTTTATGACTTGTGGACTTCAACTCCCAGAATTCCCCAGCCAAGAACCATGGCTCTTTTATGACTTGTGGACTTCAATACCCAGAATTCCTGAACTAGCCATGCCTACTCGGGAATTCTGGGAGTTGAAGTCCACAAGTCATAAAAGAGCCAAGGTTCCCTACCCCGGAGATAGATAGATAGATAGATAGATAGATAGATAGATAGATAGATAGATAGATAGATAGATAGATAGATAGATAGATAGATAGATAGATAGATAGATAGATAGATCAGGGATAGGGAACCTTGGCTCTTTTATGACTTGTGGACTTCAATACCCAGAATTCCTGAACCAGCCATGCTGACTCAGGAATGCTGGGAGTTGAAGTCCACAAGTCATAAAAGAGACGCTAAACTCTGTCCCACCACCAGATGGCAGCAAAGAGACTCAGAAAATTTTTATTCATTTATTTATATTCCACTTGTATTCTTTTCTATAAATAAGGAGACGAACATACCTAATATTCCACTAAATGGCAGCCACAGCCGTTTGATTGGAAACCCTGGCTTCAATCACATAGTTGTCACCTTGTGTGCAAGCGATCCCTCCATCACCGCTGCTACCTGTGCATTCGTCCGAAGAGGGCTACAAAAGTAGTACCCAACTTACAACCTTCCATTTAGTGACCATTCAAAGTTACAATGGCATTGAAAAAAAAAGGGGGACTTGTGACCGTTTTTCATGCTTAACAACCATGTTAGTGTCCCTGAGATCACGTGATCAAAATTCGGCCGCTCGGCAACTGGTTCATATTTATGACGGTCGCAGCGTCCCGGGAGGTCACGCGATCCCCTTTTGCGACCTTCGGACAAGCAAAGTCAATTGGGGGAAGCCAGATTCGCTTAACGACTGTGCCACTAACTTAACGACTGCAATGATTCACTTAACAACTGGGGCAAGAAAGGTCATAAAAGGGGGCAAAACTCACTTAGCAAATGTCTCACTTAAGGGCAGAAATTTGGTGCTCAGTTGTGGTCGTAAGATGAGGACTACCTGTAACCTAGCCTGTTCATTTCCTGGAAATGCAGCACCTTAAAAGAGGGGGTCAAGTTCTGCCCCAAAGAAGAGGGAGTCAAGCTATTCTCCAAAGTGCCTGAAGGCAGGACAAGAAGCAACGGATGGAAACTAATCAAGGAGAGAAGCAACCTGGAACTAAGGAGACATTTCCTGACAGTTGGAACAATTAACCAGTGGAACAGCTTGCCACCAGAAGCTGTGAATGCTCCAACACTGGAAGTGTTCAAGAAGAGACTGGACAGCCATTTGTTTGAAATGGTATAGGGTTTTCCCCGAGTAGGGGGTTGGACTAGATGACCTCCAAGGTCCCTTCCAACTCTGTTATTCTATTCTGTTCTGTTCTATTCTAGTCTATATTCTATTCCATTCCGTTCCGTTCCATTCTAGTCTATATTCTATTCTATTCCATTCTATTCCATTCCATTCTAAAGGAGAAACTTCCTGACAGTGAGAACAATTAACCAGTGGAACCACCTGCCTCCAGAAGCGGTGAATGCTCCAACACTGGAAGTTTTTAAGAAGAGACTGGACAGCCATTTGTCCGAAACGGTATAGGGTTTCCTGCCTGAGCAGGGGGTTGGACCCAATGATCTCCAAGGTCCCTTGCAACATCATCATCATCATCGTTATTGTTTTTTTTCTTGTTGTTATTATTATTATTATATTATAAATAGATGCTTGTGACCTGCAGAGCAATTCAGTCAGGGCCACCTGCTTCCCAGCACACTCAGAACTGTAGCTATAATTTTGGCATCCTTCACCACCCCTGTGAATTACATGTTAGAGCAGGCATGACTTTCCCCATGCTACCCCTCTGTGGCTCCCCCCTTCCCCAAGAATCACTCTGGTTCTAACCCAGGGGTGGGCAATTAATTTTCCCAAGGCGGCTACATGACAAATTGGGACTGTTCTGGAAGCCCGAACCAACAGAGCGATGAAGGTGCATACAGTATGGCACACGCGCATGCACACGCATAAATTGACAGGAGAGAAAAAAAGCAGTCGCTGTCAAAATGAAAGTAATCCACGCAGGTCTTGTGGCCCTCATGATGCCTGGCTCAATTCTAGTCACTGCAAGAGGGATCTTGGAGTCCTAGTGGACAATGACTTAAAATATGAGCCAGCGAAAGGTAATAATAATAATAATAATAATAATAATAATAATAATAATAATAATTCAGAATTCAAACAGACAAGCACCTGCAACATAACACCCCAGACTTAACAATTGTCGATAAGAAAGACAAAAAAGTCTGGATAGTGGACGTGGCAGTGCCTGGAGATTGCAGAATAGAAGAGAAAGAACTGGAGAAGATAACAAAATACAAAGACCTACAAATAGAAATAGAAAGACTGTGGCAAAAGCAAGCAAGGGTAGTACCAATAGTCATAGGCTCCTTGGGTGCAATCCCAAAACAACTGGAGCACCACTTGAACACAATTGGCATTGACAAATTCGCTATTAGTCAACTGCAAAAGGCAGCCTTACTAGGAACTGCTTCCATCCTGCGACGATATCTGTAATACCATCAAACATCCACATCTGCCTATCCCAGGTCCTGGGTCAGGACTCGATAGGTAGACAAAATGCCAAATCCAGTCTGAACATCTGGCTGACTGTGCGATGATCAATAATAATAATAATAAAGTTGGAAGGGACCTTGGAGGTCATCGAGTCCAACCCCCTGCTCAGGCAGGAAACCCTATCCCATTTCGGACAAATAGCTGTCCAGCCTCTTCTTAAAAACCTCCAGTGTTGGAGCATTTAGAACTTCTGGAGGCAGGTTGTTCCACCGGTTAATTGTTCTAACTGTCAGGAAGTTTCTCCTTAGTTCTAGATTGCTTCTCTCCTTGATTGGTTTCCACCCGTTGCTTCTTGTCCTGCCTTCAGGCGCTTTGGAGAAGAGCTTGACTGCCTCTTCTTTGGGGCAGCCCCTGAGATACTGGAAGGCTGCTATCCTGTCCCCCCTCGTCCTTTTCTTCATTAAACTAGAGATACCCAATTCCAGCAGCCGTTCCTTGTATGTTTTAGCTTCCAGTCCCCTAATCTCTCTGGAGATTCTCAGTCATCCAAATCGCAAAGGTGCTTTTTCCAAAGGCAACTGGACTTTGTTTTTCCTTGATGTCAGTCTCCTTGCAGTATAAATCCTTCTATCCTCTACCATTTATTCAATCAGAGCTGAAGAAGCTTCTGGGATAAGAAGCGAAACGTCTCCAAGGGTAAAAAAGTCCTATTGCTTTTGGAAAAAGCACCTTCGGGATATGAGCCAGCCGTGTGCTGCAGCTGCCAAAAAAGCCAACACAGTGCTAGGCTGCATCAACAGAGGGATAGAATCAAGATCACGTGAAGTATTAATGCCACTCTACAATACCTTGGTAAGGCCACACTTGGAACAATGCATCCAGTTTTGGTCACCACGATGTAAAAAGATGTTGAGACTCTGGAAAGAGTACAGAGAAGAGCAACAAAGATGATCAGGAGACTGGAGGTTAAAACATATCAGGAATGGTTGCTGGAATGGATATGTTAGGTTAATGAACAGAAGGACTAGAGGCAAAATAACAGTAGTGTTCCAATATTTAAAGCAGGAGTAGGCAACCTTGGCCCTTTTATGACTGGTGGACTTCAACTCCCGGAATTCCTGAGCCAGCCATGCTGAGGGGAAAGGGAGAGGTTTCCAAGCTGAGCCAGGCTGGCTCAGGAATTCTGGGAGTTGAAGTCCACGAGTCATAAAAGAGCCAAGGTTGCCTACCCCTGGTCTAACAATCCCCAACCTTTGGGGCTTGGTGGACTGGCTGGGGGGGGGGGGAGAGGAGAACTGGGCCACATGAGTGGCAGGATGGCGCAGGCATGCACACACACAGCCCTTGAGCTAGTGGCAGGCCGGCACGCACATGTGCAGTATGGGCCGGTGTACACGTGTGCAACTGCCCCCCTGCCCGCCCTTTGCACACACACTCCAGCCAGCCAGTCGCACGGCCCAATTCTGAAATGGCCACAGCCCTGTAGTGGGGTTAGGGACCCCTGATCTAAGGGGCTGCCACAAAGAAGAGGGGGTCAAGCTATTCTCCAAAGCGCCTGAAGGCAGGACAAGAAGCAACGGGTGGAAACTCATCAAGGAGAGAAGCAACCTAGAACTAAGGAGAAACTTCCTGACAGTGAGAACAATTAACCAGTGGAACAACCTGCCTCCAGAAGTCGTGAATGCTCCAATACTGGAAGTTTTTAAGACGAGACTGGACAGCCATTTGTCCGAAATGGTATAGGGTTTCCTGCCTGAGCAGGAGGTTGGACTCGATGACCTCCAAGGTCCCTTCCAACGGTGTTATTCTGTTAATTATCAGAGTACTGGGCCTGACAGGGACAACAGCCACAGAGTCGGATGTCATTTGGGGGCCGTACAATACCCAGGTCTGCTCTAACAGAGGGGCCTTTATAACCTCATTGTATGCACCCAGGCGTACTTATGAGGCTGGCACATGCATGTCTGGCCATGGCTGAGAGGCGGCCGATAACAGATCGGGGCAATTTGGTGGCAATCCAGGATCCATCCAGGCCAGGACCTATTTTTCCTGCCCTGGGCTCAGCTTAGGAACAGAGCCGGCCCTGCCATAATTAGCCACGGTGGTGCTGAGCCTACAAATCCACCTTGCTGTGTGTTCTCCGAGCGCCGGGCCTTGCAACCTTGCATTATCGTTAATTATTGCACCAGCTCTGCCATCCAGAAGATTGTCCTCCCCTGGGCTGCTTCCCACTGAGGATGGCAGCGGGCATCCGATTTAGAAAGGAGTCCGTGCATGGCGTGTGTGCCGCGAACGGAGGGCTGACCTCAGAGTCAGCAGCCCTGGCGTCTGCCTTCTTTGCCAAGCACTTAAGCTCTGGCTCTCTCTGCCCTGATCACTTTACCCCGGGGAGGGAGCTGGCCCCTGGCACCAGTCCCTGCCAAGATGCCACCCCATGCCTAAGGAAACACAGTGGTCGGGGGCTTGTCCTGCTGGTGGCGGGGAAGGAAGGAAGGAAGAATGGAGGAAGGAAAGGAAAGAAAAGGAAAAGAGGAAGGAGGGTGGGAGGGAGAGGAAGAAAAGGAGAGAAAGGAGAGGGAGGGGAGGGGAGGGGAGGAGAAAGGGAAGGGAAGGGAAAAGAAGGAAGGAAGGAAGGAAGGAAGGAAGGAAGGAAGGAAGGAAGGAAGGAAGGAAGGAAAGAAGGAAGGCTTGGCATAATAATAATAATAGAACAGAGCCAGAAGAGACCTTGGAGGTCTTCTAGTCCAGCCCCCTGCTCAAGCAGGAGAACCTATACCATCTCAGACAAGTGACTGTCTAGCTAGCCTCTTCTTAAAAACCTCCAGCTCGCCCCCGATTTCTGGAGGCCAGCTGTTCCACTGGTTAATTGTCCTCACAGTCAGGAAGTTTCTCCTTAATTCCAGGTTGCTTCTCTCCTTGATCAGTTTCCAACCATCGTTTCTCATCCTGCCCTCTGGTGCTTTGGAGAACAACCTGGCCCCCCTCTTCCTTGTGGCAGCCCTTCAGATACTGGAACACTGCTATCATGTCTCCCCTATTTCTTCTTTTCTTTAGACTGGCCAAACCCAAGTCCTGCAGCCGTTCTTCGTATGTTTTAGTCTCCAGGCCTTGGATCATCTTAGTTGCTCTTCTCTGAACTTTTTCCAAGGTCTCAACATCTTTTTTGTGATAGGGTGACCAAAACTGGCTTCAGTATTCCAGGTGTGGCCCCACTAGGGCTTTATAAAGCGGTACTAATACTTCACGTGATCTTGATTCTATGCCTCTGTTTACACAACCCAGGATTGTGTTAGCTTTTTTGGCTGCTGCTGCTGCTGCTGCTGCACACGGCTGGCTCATATTGAAGTGATCATCCACTAGGACTCCACTAGGACGTGTGGACTTCAACTCCTACAACAGACAACCGTTTGATTGGGATGGTATAAGGCAGTGGTTCTCAACCTGTGGGTCAGGACCCCATTTGGGGTCAAACGACCATTTCACGGGGGTCGCCAAACAATGCAGTCCACCATTTTTTCCCCTTTTCCCTAGCTGTCCTACTCCCTCTTATTGGTGGCCACACCCACTTGGGGGTCACCACAACATGGGGAACTGTATTATGGGGTCACGGCATTAGAAAGGTTGAGAACCACTGGTATAAGGTCTCCTGCCTTCGGCCAGGGTTGAACTAGAAGACCTCTAAGGTCCTTTCCAACTCTGTTATTCTGTTATTTATTTATTTTTATGGGGAATAAAAATAATATAAAATCTCACTCTTGCTACTGAACTAGTCTTCTATTATAATGTATTTTGG
This sequence comes from Crotalus adamanteus, assembly GCA_039797435.1. NCBI lineage: Eukaryota > Metazoa > Chordata > Lepidosauria > Squamata > Viperidae > Crotalus > Crotalus adamanteus. The sequence continues at coordinate 102,102,268 of CM077922.1, read as the reverse complement.
GCATGTGGGAAAGCAAAATTAGATTCCGTCTCTTTTTTTTATTATTGTAAACCACCAGAGGACAATTAATACTTTAACAATTGCAAACGCAACTGCCGCATTTGCAGTAATGACCCACGTGCCATGAAATCACCACCAAAATGTCCCTCTCAACAAACCTGCGTCTCAGGGCTGCGATGTTTCCACACTACTGTGACACGAAGGCCAGCTTTCTTTCCCTTTTTAGCCAGCACCAACATGCAACTCGACTGTCGGCTAATTCCAGTACAGAAATCTGTGATTATTTATAGCAGGGGTCTTCAAACTTGGCCCCTTCATGACTTGCGGACTTCAACTCCCAGAATTCCTCAGCCAGCATGGGGGAACTATGGCCCCTTCGTGACTCGCGGACTTCAACTCCCAGAATTCCTGAGCCAGCATGGGGAAACTATGGCCCCCTCATGACTTCTGGACTTCAACTCCCAGAATTCAACTCCTAAAACATATAAGGAACGGTTGCTAGAATTGGGTATGTCTAGTTTAACGAAGAGAAGGACAAGGGGGGACAGGATAGCAATATTCCAATATCTCAGGGGCTGCCATAAAGAAGAGGGAATTAAGCTATTCTCCAAAGCACCTGAAGGCAGGACAAGAAGCAACGGGTGGAAAATAATCAAGGAGAGAAGCAACCTAGAACTAAGGAGAAACTTCCTGACAGTTAGAACAATTAATCAGTGGAACAGCCTGCCTCCAGAAGCAGTAAATGCTCCAACACTGGAAGTCTTTAAGAAGAGACTGGATAGCCATTTGTCCGAAATGGTGTAGGGTTTCCTGCCCGAGCAGGGGGTTGGACTAGATGACCTCCAAGGTCCCTTCCAACTTTACTACTATTATTATTATTATTAATTCCTGAGCCAGCATGGCTTAGCTTGGAAGCCTCTCCCTTTCCCCTCAGCATGGCTGGCTGAGGAATTCTGGGAGTTGAAGTCCACAAGTCATAAAAGGGCCAAGTTTGAAGACCCCTGCTTTATAGCCTTTCCTTTGAAACACTGTCAAGGTGTAGTCAGAAAAAATCAAAATGGTGGCTGTGGAGAATTCAAGCTCCACCCATTTTTGTACAAATATTCCTCAACTTACGACAATTGAGCCCAAAATTTAGGTTGCTAAGTGAGAATTCTGTTAAGTGAGCTTTGCCCATTTTACGACTTTCCTTGCCACGTTCGTTAAGTGAACCACTGCAGTTTCTAAGTTATCTGAAACTTAAACTTATCTGAAGTGGTACAGGGTCTCCTGCTTGAGCAGAGGGCTGGACTAGAAGACGTCCAAGGTCCCTTCCACCTTTATTCTGATTAACTATATTCCAAGTTAGTAACATGGTTGGTAAGTGAATCTGGCTTCTCCATGGACTTTGCTTGTCAGGAGGCTTGAAAAGGGGATCACGTGACCTTGGGAAACTGCAACCGTCATAAATGTGAGTCAGTTGTCAAGCATCCGAATGTAAATCACATGACTTTGGGGGTGATGCAATGGCCATAAGTGTGAAAAATGGTCATAAGTCATTTTTTTCAGCATTGTACTTCAAATAATCACTATTTCCTGCCTGAGCAAGGGGTTGGACTAGATGACCTCCAAGGTCCCAACTTTATTATTATTATTACTAAACAAACTGTTGTTAAGCCTGTATTCATTGCCCATAAGAACGGATGGAGCGTTGATTACCCTGTGGCGTTCACTCCTTGATATTTTTAACAACTCCACAAGGCCCTGCTTGTTCTGCCCTTTTAATTACAATTTTTAATTTTTGCTTTTTTCTTTTTCTCTCCTGCCTCAAGTCTTTCCTGCCCTCAGCCCTGCCTCTTTTCCAGCAAGTCTCCAAAGGCGACTCTTTCATTACATTAAACAAATGCAAATAATCCACCCTTTGATCATGATTATCATCCACTGGCTGACTTTAAATAAATACACCGGCCAGGATGTCTTTCTCCTAATTGGTTAAGCTTTGCTGCGCAACCACAGCGGAAGCCTTGCAGATCCAAAGGGCTGATTTTAAGCTGTTTGTTCTGAAACAGTAATTCCACTGGTGTTACTGGTTTAATTGCTTTTAGCATCGGGGGTTTATAATTTTATTTTTTTGGTCAACCCTCAAGAAACTCCTCTAGCTTGCAGTATGTTAAGGACAGTGAATAAACAATAATTTCAAAAGGTTTGTGGTCCTTTTTCCTTCTGGCCTGGCACCTTCAATTAAAACCTTTGAGTTCCATTAGGGCTTAAATACGGCCTTCCTTGCAGCTTCAATGACTGCATTCACATAATCCTGCCATGCCGGGTCAATAAAAAACCCCCGTGATGCATTGGCCAACATAATAATTAAGTTGAAAGGGACCTTGGAGGTCATCTAGTCCAACCCCCTGCTCAGACAGGAAACCCTATACCATTTCAGACAAATGGCTGTCCAGTCTCTTCTTAAAACCTTCCAGTGTTGGAGCATTCAGAGCTTCTGGAGGCAGGTTGTTCCACTGGTTAATTGTTCTAACTGTTAGGAAGTTTCTCCTTAGTTCTAGGTTGCTTCTCTCCTTGATTAAAACCTTGCCATTCGATTAAACCTTGGTTTGGGTTTGTGTGCAGTCAGAAAACAGGGGAATCCCCTCAGCTGTCTGAACCCGCTTAATTTTGCTCCTTTTAAAATTTCTGCGTGCTGAATTTTACAGCAGGACAAACGTTTCTTTCTTCTGCAGAAGAGTGCGCAGTTTGCATCCCATTTCAGTCTGAGCTCGGCTCTTCGGCTGTTTGAAATCTGGTTTTTGAAAACGAGACCGCGCAATTTACTGTTAACAGCAGAATTAAGGCTAGTTCTTCCGAATTTGAGAGCTGCAAAATGTTTTTTTTTTTTTTAAGAGCGCTCTGGAGACCCTTTGTGCTGCATCTGGAACGGTTTGCGATTTCAGATAGAGTGCCCCTGAAGCTGGAGGCTCCACTTTACCTGCCACGATTAACCAATGCAGAGGAGCGTGCTCGCCCATTGCTGTTTTGCACCCTCCTTGCTGCAACTGTTCCTCAGCCCGCGTTAACAAACCCCCAAATAAGGACTTTCAGCCTCCTCTCCGCCCAGTCAAAACCCGCATGGCGTGGAAAAAATAAAAGCTCCGCTCCGCGCTAATAATCCGCGTTCCGGGTTTTCCCTCCAGCTCTTTGTGCGCCGGTCCCCTCCTGGCCCCGCCTTCGCGCCTTTCTCCTCCCGCTCGTCTTCTTTCCCCGGCCACGCCCCCCCCGCGGCCGCCATTTCGCGGCTCTCTCCAGCCGCTTCCCGCCAAAAGCTGCACATCATGGAGGCCCCGACGTCAGCGCGGGCAAGAACAAAGGGCGGCGGGCGGCGCATGCGTCGTGGCCTCAAGACTTGCGCCCTCGGCGGGCTTTCACCTAAAACCCTAAAGTTAATCAAATTTATGGCGATTTTAAAATAACGAAAAAAGCTCTTTCCATAAATAAATGCGGGTTTTATCGATTGCACGCTTGGGTTCTTGCAAAAGGTATTCCCCCTCTGCCTTTTTATTACCCGCCCAATCCTTTGCACTGTTGCTGCAAAGAAATACCGGTAGTTCTCGACTTATGCCCACAATAGAACCCAAAATTTTTGTTGCTAAGTGAGACACTGAAGTGAGTTTTGCCCCATTTTATGGCCTTTCTTACCACAGCTGCTAAGGGAAGCATTGCTTAAGTTAGTAACACGGTGGTTAAGTGAGTTGACTTGGCTTGTCAGAAGGTCACCAAAGGGGATCACACAACTCCAGGACACTATGACTGTCATAAATATGAGTCAGTTGCCAAGTATCTGCATTCTGATCACGTGATGATGGAGAGGGGGCAATGATTGCAAGTGAAAAATGGTCACAAGTCCCTTTTTTCAGTGCTGTTGTAACTGAATGGTCACTAAGGGAGCTGTCGTAAGTTGAGGACTATCTGTCAATTCTATTTTTTGCAATTTAGGATGCGAGCCTAATTAAGATTTGCAATGGAGCAGGTGAATCGAAATGCGGCCCATGGAGAACAACCATTTTGAGAAGCATAATTTACTTTGGTCATGCTAAGCCTGATTTTTTTTTTGCGGCAGGGTATTAAATTCTATTTCTCTTGGCGGAAGGACTTCGAAACCTGTTTTTCTGCCCTTCCGAGCAAAGCTGGATTGCATTTCTATAATTGGCCCAGCCAAATTAAAGAGGACTTGAACGCATTTATAGCCTGCACTTAACCCGGTTATTTAAATTAACCCTTTTGGAGGGTTTGCACATTTTTAGGATTTGACAGGATGAGTCACGAAATAGCCTGAGGTTAACATTAACCAGATTTAGCAAATTGAGCAGGCAGAAACCGTGCTTGGCTGACTTACTGGTAGGAGTTTTGGTGGGAAAGCAAGCAGATTCACTTGCGCAACAGGCAACGCCTGCTTGCCGCTAACCGAGCTTCCTTGCAATTTGGTGTGTTGTGTGAATCCAGTCCTGCCAGATTAAAAACATGGGCTAATTAGGAACCATGTGAAATGGGTTGTGTGAATCCACTCTCTGTTTGAATTGCTGGATTATGGCAGGAGATAAATCCAATAAAAGAATAACAGAATAACAGAGCTGAAAGGGGCCTTGGAGGTCTTCTAGTCCAGCCCCCTGCTCAAGCAGGAGACCCTACACTGTTTCAGACAAATGGTTGTCCAATCTCTTCTTTAAAACCTCCAATGTTGGAGCATGCAAAACTTCTGGTGGCAAGCTGTTCCACTGGTTAATTGTTCTCACTGTAAGGAAGTTTCCCGTTAGTTCTAGTTTGGTTTAAGGGGATGGAGTGTCTTAACATGCATCTCTTTCGAAGGAAAACAATGAATTCAAGTGGCTTTTTTTAAAAAAAAAAATCTATTTTCATCTACAAACTGCATCTGTGATTGTATATTTTTTCAGAAATCCCAGCAATTTAACCAATTATTAAATAAAATTTAATGCAAAGGATGGATTTGTTTAATATGTATCCAATGTTCAAAATAACCATTAATCAGAGAGAAGCGGACAATGATAAAATGTGTCTTTGCATTGCCACAAAAACTCTGCCCCTTACTAATTGCGTGTGATGTCACCATACAAGCTCCACCTTTTCTAACTTGCAGTATGACATCACATTGCATGTTTCAGCACTTTGGCATCATCATGGTTAGGGATGGACATTTACATATATGTGTGAGTGTATGTGTATCCTAGGATATTATGCCCGGTCAGTTTCATTAGTTTATTAAGGTTCAAGGTATTACAAGTGGTCAGAATAATTACAGAATAAGAGTCATCGAGTTACGACCGAGTTAATCCTCAAGTTACGACCATCATGAAGCCTGCCCATTACAAGCACGGGTCCTAATGGTTATAAAATATGTATGATGTTGGGTTTTTTTTGTAGCAGTCATTGAACAAATGCGGGTGGTCATACAACAAACGCTGCAGCTGTTAAATGAACACCGCGGTCTTTAAGCAAGCCCACGGTTCGCTATGGCATGGTTTTGCCGAAAACCGGAAGTAGGCGCTAGTTTTCAGCAAAACCAGCCTTAAAACCTGGTCACGTGACCACGGGCACGCTGCAAACGGCTGTAAATGTAGCTATCTTGCTAAGCACCCGGAATGTGTTCACATGACCAGGGGCTGACTGTCCGAAAATCTTTTCCAGATACGTTGTAACTTCAAATGGTCGCTAAATGACCCATCGTAATTTGAGGACTATCTCTTAAGTCACAGAAAATGGGTGATTTGGGTATGTTGTGCCAACCCCTGCTAAGCATGCTATGTGAACATCAGTTGCAAACTCCAGTTACCGGAAAATAAATAATTTTGGGGTGATACCATGTTTTCCCAAAAGTAAGGCCTACTCCCAAAATAAGCCCTAGCTTGATTTTTTGGAGTGGGCCTAATATAAGCCGTACCCCCAAAATAAGCCCTAGTTTGGGGGCGAGGCACACACCTAAAAATCAAGCTAGGGTGGGGGTGGGCAGTGTGTGGAGCTGCCCCATCCGCCCTGCACCCACTTACCTTGCAGCCAGGCCTCTCCTCACTAGTCCATTTCTCAGGCCTCTTCTGCAGCCAGGCCTCCATTTCTCAGTCACGGGGCTTTCCGGAAGGCCATTGCAGCCGAGAACTGACCTATGGATTCAATCCATAGCTCGGTTCTGCAAGACCTCTGTAGCTGAGGACCAAACTATGGATTGAATCCATAGCTCGGTACTCGGCTGCTTAGGCCTTCCGGAAAGACCTGACTGCAAAATGCAGGTCCGAATGCAGCTGCAGAACTTCGGTCCCAGAAGAAGTGGACCGGTTGGGTGGGGCCTACCCCAAAAATAAGACCTGGTGTCTCTTTTGGAGGCAAAAAATATATATATATTTTCGGGGAAAGACAGTAGCTGTGCACACAAGATAAGCAACATCTTCTCTTGCTCTTCCCCCAAAGGGACCCCCACAACATCCTCAACAAGACGAACTCTGTGCAAAAGAATTTCACGGATGGAAGTTGGGACAATAGGACTCAAGGACCACTAAGCCACATCAGAACATTTCTCTTTTTTAACAGGATTTCTATTGACACTTGAAAAAAAGGAAGTTAAAAAAAAACTAATACAAAGTCGCAAGAAGTAAGGAAGGGGGGAAAAAAAGGTACGCAAAGAGAAAGCAAAAAACTGCAAGGGAAGGAAAAAAGAAAGATGAAGAAAAATAGAAAATAAAAAAGACGCAAAGAAGCCACCTTTTCAGAGAGGGTCCTCGACTTACCACGGTTCATGAGTAGTGACCGTTCAAAGTTACAACGGCATGGAAAAAAGTGACTTATGACTGTATTTCACAGTTATGACCATTGCAGCATCCCTATGGTCACGTGACCAAAATTCTGATGCTTGGCACTGATTCATATTTATGACCGTGGCTGTGGCAAGCAATGTCAACGGAGGAACCAGATTTGCTCAACAACCAGGTTACTAACTTGTCAACCGCAGTGATTCACTTAACAATTGCGGCAAGAAAGGTTGTAAAACAGGGCAAAACTCACAAGATGTCTCCCTTAGCAACCAAAAAATGCAGCAATCCTCGTCGCAAGTCGAGGACTGCCTGCATATCAATGCGTTTCAATCCTCCAGGAAGGAAAGTGGGATTTTAACAGTACCATGGAGCCAAAAAAAAACAACAAAAACGGTTAAACTCAAATACAAACTCCAAAAGTTTCAAGCCATCTCAGAAATAAGCACCATGGTTTTTTAATACATTAGTATTGGTAACTGGTAAGGTAATAGTAACCTGTCTCATTTGTAATTTGTTATCTTCATAATCCACCCATATTCCCCTTCCTTGGTCCCCCCCTCCTCACCGTAATTTCAATCCTACATCGGTTTATCCCACTATTTCTTAACTCAGCAGTTTTAACTTGTGGGGACTTCAACTCCCAGAATTGCCTCAGTTCTAATAGCTGCAGACACACACACACACACACACACACACAGAGAGAGAGAGAGAGAGAGAGAGAGAGCTGACAGAGGAATTCTGGGAATTGAAGTCTCCACAACTTAAAACTGCTGAGATTGAGAAAAAGCGGCTTATACACTACACATGACTAGAATTAAACCCAGAAACACCATTGGAAATGAGGGCAGTCATTAAGAAAGTCACCATGAGATCTGCCCAGTTTTAATGAACTTTTTTTTTGCGGTGGTCATTAAATGAAGCAGTTTCACTTAATGGGCTTTTTTTTTTTTTTGTCAAATTCCAGAAGTAAAACACTGGAAAAACAAAAAAACAAAACGAAAAAAATCACAGTCAAAAATCGACGCCACAAATGGTCTTAAATATAAGCTGGTTGCCAAGTGTCCAAATGTGATCACACGGCCGTGGTGTGTTTGCCTTTGTGTGGTGTTCGGGTGTGTGCGTGTGTGCAGCTCATAGAACTCCAGAACCGGGTCCTAAGTAGCTTTGGGAGGTCCATCATAACTTGGAACGGTCGTTAAGCGAGGACTACCTGCAGGCCACCAATGAAGGAAGTGAGCTGCAACTGAGAACACGTCGTTCTTTGAATACAATTTCTTAATCCAAAAAGGTCTATCAGATCGGGCTAACATGCCTGTTCTGCAATCCAAACATGTCTCCAAGAAACCTGGACTACAATGCCTCTAATTCCCACCCTCCCTGGGCCAAACTATTTGGGAGAGTCCAGGGCCTCTAAAAGAGAGATACCGTGTTAGAAAAACCAATCAATGTCACACAAACAGACTGAAGCGGATTCTTTTCCCCTCAAAATTGAGGCTGGATTCAAAAGAATCGACAGATTATGAATTCGACATTGCAAAATCAGCCGGTTCTGTTGAAAGCCTCCGCTTAAAAAAAAGGGGGGGTTGAAAAGAAGAATTTCAATTAGAGCCACGTTCTCGCTTTATCTCTGCTGCCATTTTCTTCCTCATTTAGGCAGCCCATTAATCCACTGGGTGATATGGCAGGCCTGACCTCATGAAATTCAAAAGGAACAAAAAAAAAAAGTAAAAAAATAAATAATCACTTCCCCCCCCCCCTCCTTTCCAAACCTCTTTTGGCAGTTTTCCAGCAGGATAAAACACAGGCCAGACTTGTAGAAATCTCAGCTGCTTGGGAACCATCTACTGGCTGCTGGTATTATTATTACTAACTGCCTATGCAAAAGCTGCTAAGCTGAATTTCAGAATTTGCAATGTTGAAATTCGATGCTTTTGACTGGCGGCCGGCAAAGCAGAGTTGCAACAGATGCCGTAAATCAGGTTTGTTTGTTAAGTTTGGAAACCAGACAATGTTTGGATTCAAATCTGTGCTCCTCTGACACAGATAATAAATCTCAGTGTAGCAAAAGGAGGGTTAATCTGCATCTGCTGCCTGCTGATCTGGGCTTTTGCAGATAGTCCTCCATTTACAACCGTTCGCTTAGCAACCGTTCGAAGTTACAACGGCACTGGGGAAAAAAAGGCTCTCTAAACCAGCCCTCGTGTTTATGACCAGCACTGCATCCCCATGGTCATGCGATCAAAATTTGGTTTGGCAACCGCATGTATTTACAGTTGCAGCATCCTGGTGTCATGCGACGGCAAGGGATCTTATAGTATTGCATTTATATTATTATACATTCTACAGTTTTATCTTCTAATATTGTGAGCCGCCCAAAGTTACCGTGTGGCCAGATGGGCATCTAATAAATTGGATGGATGGATGGATGGATGGATGGATAGATTAGATAGATAGATAGTGGGTGAGGGTAGAATGAAGGAAGGAGTTTGAGGGAGGGAGGGAGGGAGGGAGGGAAGGAAGGAAAGAAGGAAGGAAGGAAGGAAGGAAGGAAGGAAGGAAGGAAGGAAGGAAGGAAGGAAGGAAAGGAAGATAGATATATAGATAAATAGATAGATAGATAGATAGATAGATAGATAGATAGATAGATAGATAGATGGTGGGTGAGGGTAGAAGGAAGGAAGGAGTTTGAGGGAGGGAGGGAAAGAAGGAAAGGAAGAAGGAAGGAAGGAAGGAAGGAAGGAAGATAGATAGATAGATAGATAGATAGATAGATAGATAGATAGATAGAGGGTGAGGGTAGAATGAAGGAAGGGGAGGGAGGGAGGGAGGGAAGAAAGGAAGGAAAGAAGGAAGGGAAAAAGGAAAGAAGGAAGATAGATAGATAGACAGACAGATAGATAGAGGGTGAGAGTAGAATGAAGGAAGGAGTTTGAGGGAGGGAAAGAAGGAAAGGAAGGAAGATGGATAGATAGATAGATAGATAGATAGATAGATAGATAGATAGATAGATAGATAGATAGATAGATAGATGGTGGGTGAGGGTAGAAGAAGGAAGGAGTTTGAGAGAGGGTGGGAGGGAGGGAGGGAAAGAAGGAAGGGAAGAAGGAAGGAAGGAAAGGAAAGGAAAGGAAAGGAAAGGAAGGAAGGAAAGGAAAGGGAGGGAGAGAGGGAGAGAGAGAGAGAGAGAGAGAGAGAGAGAGAGAGAGAAATACATTCCTGACTTTCCCAGGGGGCTTTTGACAAGCAGTCCATGGGAGAAACCATATTCGCTAAATGATGCCATGATTCACTTAACAGCCAGAGTGACTCACTTCACAACTGCAGCAAAAAAGGGATAAAAGGTGTGACTCATTTAATGACCACCTCGCTTAGCGATGGACAACGTTCTGATCACAATTCTGGTTGTAAATCAAAGGCTATCTTTACCTGGAGGCAATTTGGCTCTTAAATGTCTGTGGAGATTCTCGAGTCACCCAGGTCATGGTTTGTCCCAAAGGTGCTTTTTTTCAGGAGGCAACTGGATTTTCTTGTTTTTTCTTTGAAGACGTTTCGCTTCTCATCCCAGAAGCTTCTTCAGCTCTGACTGGATGGTGGGGAATGGAAGGAATTATACTCTTTCCAGACCGCTGGTCATTTGCGTTCTTTCAGAGAGTCGTTGAGGCCACTTGGAGGTTTACCTCAGGGTCACCTGAGTGGTGCAAATGGGCGTTGAGCCTTCTTGGAACTGCTGAAAGGACTGTCTACCGCGGGGGGTCTTCAGACTTGGCACTTTTATTATTTGCAGACTTCAACTCCCAGAATTCCTCAGCCAGCATGCCTGGCTGAGGAATTCTGGGAGTTGAAGTCCACAAGTCATAAAAGGGCCAGGTCCACAAGTCATAAAAGGGCCAGGTTTGAAGACCCCTGGCCTACAGTCTACCACACAGTCCTTTCAGCAGTCCCAAGAAGGCTCCACACCCATTTGCACCACTCAGGTGGCCCTGAGGTAAACCTCCAAGTGGCCTCAATGACCCTGTAAAATAAGGCAAATGACCAGCGGTCTGCAAGGCGTATAACTCCTTCCATTCCCCACCATCCAGTCAGAGCTGAAGAAACTTCTGGGACGAGAAGCGAAACATCTTCAAAGAAAAAGCAAGAAAGTCCAGTTGCCTAATGAAAAAAAGCAGCTTTGGGATACAACACAGTCCTGTCAGCAGTCCCAAGAAGGCTCCACATCCATTTGCACCACTCAGGTGGCCCTGAGGACACAGATAAACCTCCAAGTGGCCTCAACGACTCTCTAAAAGAACGGCACTAAAAAAAGTGACATGACCACTTTTCACAGCATCTCCGTGTCACGTGATCAAAATTCACCCGCTTGTCAACCGTATTTATGATGGTTGCCGTCCTAAAGGGTGTCACGCGATCCCCTTCTGAGACCTTCTGACGAGCCAAGTTAATGGGGGGAAGCCAGATTCTCTTTCACAACCTCGTTCCTAACGGAACAACTGCAATGATTCCCCTTAACCGCTGTGGCACAAAGGTCGTAAAAACAGGGCAAAATCCACACGAAATGTTTCACTTAGCAACGGAAATTCCAAACTCAATCGTGGTCGTTAAGTCGAGGACCTGTACAAAGTCACCCAAAAGCTCAACAGGTTTAACCCTCACCATGTCTTGTGAGACACCCCCCCCCATGCCGGAGGGCGCCTGGTTAGGGATGGCAGGTACAAAATAAACTGGGAAGGGATGTTCTTTCTGTTTGAAGCATTTTATAGCCACAAAAAAGGAGATTGCATGAGATGCACACACACACACACACACACACAACCAGAGCCCGTGGCCTCTGCCACCCCCTTTTGCAATTTTCAGCTTTCTGCACACAGTTGCCAAAAATAACCTCTGTGGTTTCCACCGTTTAGAGGCAGGAAATTGGCCAAAACGGAAACGGAAACGGAAACCGGGCGCAACCTTAAGGCTTTACTTAAAACCTGCTAAAGATAGGGCAATGCCCTCTCTTCCCCCCCCCCATGGGAGGTCCCACATTGTTTTTAATCATCACAACTGCAACACCCCAGGAGGCTTTGGGTACCTTCTCCCAGCCCAGCCTACCTCACAGGGTCGTTGTTACAGAGCGAGGTGCTATACATGGCATTCCTCATCTCCTCCACAAAAGAGGAGTTAGGTATCTCCTCCACACATCCTAGGATGCGCTCTGTTTTAATTTGTTTAGCTTCACACATCCTGCTTTGCGAAGGGATGTCGGCCGAGTTTTCCGCTGGGTAACGAGTTGGAAACCGCCTCCTCTGCTTCCTGAAAAATATATTTTTGTGAAGACCGGATAGAACTTGAAACGTGGAATTGCCTTCCGCACATGTCCACCCAAGCTCCAGGAGGAAATCTACTACGGGTAGTAGTAAAATCAGGTCAAGTCAAATGGGGAAAACTGGATTCGCTTAAGGACCGCATTACTAATTTAGAACCTGCGGTGTTTCGCTTAATTGTAGCAAAAAAAAAAAAAATGGTAAAATCGGGTGTGATTCACTTAACAGCCGCCTGGCTTAGCAATGGAAATTCTATTCAGAAATTCTAATTCTGCAGATATCCTGTGTCCTGCTGAGACCAAGACAATGTTTAACTATTGTATCTGTTCGTTTACAAGTCATTTTTTTAAAAAAAAAGTTAAATATAAGTAAGTCCCCGACTTACAATCACAATTGAGCCCCAAACTTCTGTCATTAAGTGAGGTATTTGTGAAGTGAATTTTGCCCCATTTTGCAACCTTTCTTGCCACAATCGTTAAGTGAACCAGTTAAGTTAGTAACACGGTTGTTAAGTGAATCTGGCTTCCCCACTGACTTTGCTTGTCAGAAGGTCACAAAAGGGGATCACGTGAGCCCCAGGGGACGCTGTGACCGTCAATAATAATAATAATAACAACAACAACAATAGAGTTGACTTCAACTCACAGAATTCCTCAGCCAGACACGCTGAAGTCTGCAAGTGATGAAGGGGCCATAGTTCCCCCATGCTGGCTGAGGAATTCTGGGAGTTGAAATCCATGAGTCATGAAGGGGCCATAGTTTCCCCATGCTGGCTGAGGAATTCTGGGAGTTGAAGTCCATGAGTCATGAAGGGGCCATAGTTTCCCCATGCTGGCTGAGGAATTCTGGGAGTTGAAGTCCATGAGTCATGAAGGGGCCATAGTTTCCCCATGCTGGCTGAGGAATTCTGGGAGTTGAAGTCCATGAGTCATGAAGGGGCCATAGTTTCCCCATGCTGGCTGAGGAATTCTGGGAGTTGAAGTCCAGGGTTCTTCAAACTTGGCCCTTTTATGACTTGTGGACTTCAGCTCCCAGAATTCCTCAGCCAGCCCTGGCTGGCTAAGTTGCCAAGTTTGAAGACCCCTGCCCTATACCGTATGTCGTCAGTTGCCATGTTACTAACAACAGCAGTGATTCACTTAACAAAATGTGGCGAGGAGTGTCATAAAATGGGGCAAAACTCACTTAATGTCCATCTTGCTCAACTGCAGTCGTAAGTCGAGGACTATGCGTAAAATAATTACTGTTAGCAACTGAAGGCCGAGCTGGGGAGGGCTGAACAGTGGGGTGTATTTGTAACTTTCCAACCCCAACAGACTTCTATTTAAGAACCTGAGGCCCATTTCCCCCGCCCCCCCCCCCCCCCCCACACACACACACACACCCTCACACACATACACAAAAGAGAGTGTAGTGAAAGCTGGTGAGAATCTGGATGTGCTGCATTCTTTTTTATGTCTAAATACTAAGGATATTGTGGGTCAAGAATTGGTGTTTCTCTGCCAAAGAAAGGTGTAATTATTTCAATGAGGTTCTTTTCCTAGAAGGCAACATTTTCCTGATTTTCCAGCTCGGTTTGACCTTTGTGATGTTTTTTTGTGAATGCAGGCGGTGTCATCATCGCCCAGGCCGAGGATGATGTGATGCAGGTCTCAAATGGAGATGTCACGTCCAGACACATAAGCTGTATTCAGTCAAGGCACTTAATCCGGAGGGCGAACAGACCTGTTTTTCAGGGTTTGCCCTACTCAAAGAGCTGAGTTTACCCAACTCATTGAAAAGACCCCCAAACCCCCTCCCCCAACCAGTATTAAAACTCACTGGGCATGTTGTGTGAATACGGCTTCTGGTTTTCTGAATAAGGTTCAGAAAGCAGCTTTGGGGTTTCTTTGCAGCAATTATTTCCCTGTGGCTAGGATGACACGGGGGGGCTTTTGGGGGACTCTTTTCAAGGGGGGGGTCTGCAGGAAAGGAAGGCAAGAATGCCAAGATAATAATAATCAAGTTGGAAGGGACCTTGGAGGTCATCAAGTCCAACCCCCTGCTCAGGCAGATGGCAAAGCTTGTAAAAACGAGAGACAATTTGATTTAGTGGTTAAAGAACCTGGATAGAAAGCAGGAAGCTGTAAGTTTTAGTTTTACTTTAGGCAGCAAAGGCAGCTGGATGATTTTCAGCTAATCGCCAGGAGACGGTGAGTTCTAGTCCTGCCTTAGGCATGAAAGCCAGATGCGTGACTTTGGGTCAGTCACCATGAGGCGGTGAGTTCTAGTCCTGCCTTAGGCATGAAAGCCAGCTGGATGACTTTGGGCCAATCACCAGGAGGCAGTGAGTTCTAGTCCCGCCTTAGGCATGAAAGCCAGCTGGGTGACTTTGGGCCAATCATCAGGAGACGGTGAGTTATCAACGATTTGGATGAGGGGATAGATGGGGAACTCATCAAATTTGCAGACGACACCAAGCTGGCAGGAATAGCCAACACTCCAGAAGACAGGCTTAAGATACAGAAGAATCTGGACAGACTTGAACACTGGGCACTAACTAACAAAATGAAATTCAATGGTGAAAAAAGCAAGGTTCTACATTTAGGCAAGAAAAACCAAATGCACAAGTACAGCATAGGTGGCACCATGCTCAATAGTAGTAACTGTGAGAGAGACCTCGGCGTCCTAGTGAACAATCACTTATGACCGTTGCAGCATCCCCAAGGTTACATGATCAAAATCCAGAAGCTTGGCAACTGACTCGTATTTATGACGGTCACAGTTGCTATGAACCGGGGAGGCACTCAGCTCTACCAGCTAAACAACGAATGGCTTCGGCTGCAGAGCGGGCTAATCTTGGTTAACATTAACCTTGGTTGGTTTTGAATGGGAAGGAGGCTTCATGTTATTCTCTATTGTACAATGCAGGTAAGTCCTTGACTTACAACACTTTGCACAGTGACAGTTCAAAGTTAAAATGGCACTGAAAATAGTGAATTAGGATCGTTTTTCTCACACTGACGCCATTGCACCGTCTCCATGCTCGCGTGATCAAAATTGAGGCGCTTGGCAACCGACTCGTATTTATGATGGTTGCAGTGTCCTGGGAGGGGTGTCACGTGATCCCCTTTTTGCGGATCTTCTGACGAGCAAAGTCAACGTGGAAGTCAGGCTCATTTAACGACCGCATTCCTAATTTAACACCTGCAGAGATTCATTGAACAACTGCTGCGAGGAAGGTCGTAAAAGAGGGCAAAATTCACTGAACAAATTTCTCACTTAACAACCGAAAGGTTGGGCTCAATTGTGGTCGTGATTTGAGGACTAGCTGTACATAACCAGGTTAGCTGTAGATGTAGAACAGGTAAAATTCTGAAATTTGGATTCTCTGCCTTTCTCCTGTGGAAACCAGGGTAATCCCTGTTGCTGCTTATGCCCTAAATCCTTTAGCTATAATTTTGGATTTTTCTGCCCGTACTGCAGCTCTACATAGCTTCAGAAACGCAGTGAAACTGACATTATTATTATTATTATTATTAATAATAATAATAATAATGAAAATGCAAAGACCTAACAAAATACAAAGACCTACAAATAGAAATAGAAAGACTGTGGCAAAAGCAAGCAAGGGTAGTACCAATAGTAATAGGCTCCTTGGGTGCAATCCCAAAACAACTGGAGCACCACTTGAACACCTTCATTGGCATTGACAAATTCGCTATTAGTCAATTGCAAAAGGCGGCCTTACTAGGAACTGCTTCCATCCTGCGACGATATCTGTAATACCATCAAACATCCACATCTGCCTATCCCAGGTCCTGGGTAAGGACTCGATAGGTAGACAAAATGCCAAATCCAGTCTGAACATCTGGCTGACTGTGCGATGATCCATAATAATAATAGAGTTGGAAGGGACCTTAGAGGTCTTCTAGTCCAACCCCCTGCTCAGGCAGGAAACCCTATACAGTTTCGGACAAATGGCTATCCAGTCTCTTCTTAAAGACTTCCAGTGTTAGAGCATTCACCGCTTCTGGTGGCAAGCTGTTCCACTGGTTAATTGTCGTCACTATCAGGAAGTTTCTCCTCAGTTCTAGGTTGCTTCTCTCCTTGATTATATTCCATCCGTTGCTTCCTGTCCTGCCTTCAGGCACTTTGGAAAATAGCTTGACTGCCTCTTCTTTGGGGCAGCCCCTGAGATACTGGAATGCTGCTATCATGTCCCCCCTCATCCTTCTTTTCTCTGTTTGGAAGGGACCTTGGAGGTCTTCTAGTCCAACCCTCTGCTCAAGCAGGAAACCCTATACCATTTCAGACAAATGGCTGTCCAATCTCTTCTTAAAAGCTTCCAGTGTTGGAGCATTCACCGCTTCTGGAGGCAGGTAGTTCCACTGGTTAATTATTCTCACTGTCAGGAAGTTTCTCCTTAGTTCTAGGTTGCTTCTCTCCTTGATCAGTTTCCATCTGTTGCTTCCTGTCCTGCCTTCAGGCACTTTGGAAAATAGCTTGACTGCCTCTTCTTTGGGGCAGCCCCTGAGATACTGGAATGCTGCTATCATGTCCCCCCTCATCCTTCTTTTCTCTGTTTGGAAGGGACCTTGGAGGTCTTCTAGTCCAACCCTCTGCTCAAGCAGGAAACCCTATACCATTTCAGACAAATGGCTGTCCAATCTCTTCTTAAAAGCTTCCAGTGTTGGAGCATTCACCGCTTCTGGAGGCAGGTAGTTCCACTGGTTAATTATTCTCACTGTCAGGAAGTTTCTCCTTAGTTCTAGGTTGCTTCTCTCCTTGATCAGTTTCCATCTGTTGCTTCTTGTCCTGCCTTCAGGCACTTTGGAGAATAGCTTGATTCCCTCTTCTCTGGGGCAGCCCCTGAGATACTGGAAGGCTGCTATCATGTCCCCCCTCGTCCTTCTCTTCGTTAAACTTGGAACTGCTTTTCCAAAAAGCGGGACTGGATTTAGAGTCCCAATTCGCTTATTTAAGTACAAATAGCCCCCCCCCACGACTTACCATCACAATTGGGACCAACATTTCTGCTCCTAAGCAAGGTGCTTCTTAAATGAGCTGTGCCTGATTTGATGACCTCTTTTGGTACGGTTGTTAAGTGAATCACATGGGGTTGTTAAGCGAATCTGGCTTTTCCCGCTGACTTCGTTTGTCGGAAGCTGGTTTAGAAGGTTGCAAAGGGCCATCCCGGGACCAGCTATCCCGAATACATGCTGTTTTGCCAGGTGCCCCAATTTTGATCATGTGACCGTGGGAATGCTGAGATGGTCATAAGTGTGAGGACCAGGAAAAATATCACATTTTTCACTGTCACTATAACTCTGAACGGTCACTAAAAGGGTTGTAAATCAAGGCACGCCTCCATTGATTATATTTCTAAGCCTTTCCTCTATCAATGTTCCCTTGAGCAGTGGTTCTCAACCTTTTTAATGCCGCGACCCCCAACCGGTCGTAAGTCGAGGACTACTCAACCGGTCGTAAGACGAGGACTACTCAACTGGTGCAGCACCGTTTGCAGAATGGGACTTTTGGCGGGCTCAGCAGGGCAGAGACAGCCTGAACAATTCCTATTGGCTTTTGAAAGCCAATAGAATTAGACTCTATTCAAGAGAGTCTATTCTATTGGCTTTCAAAAGCCAATAGAATAAAAGGGAGTAGCACAGCTAAGGAAAAGGGGGAAAAAAATGGCGGACTGCGTTGTTTGGCGACCCCCGTGAAATGGTCATTCGACCCCAAATGGGGTCCCGACCCACAGGTTGAGAACCACTGCCCTTGAGGTTAAACATTCTGGAAGGACTTCTTAAAAAAAAAAAATCAAAAATAGAATAGAATAGAATTAGAGTTAGAATAGGACATAGAATAGAATAGAATAGAATAGAATAGAATAGAATAGAATAGAATAGAATAGAATAGAACAGAGCTGGAAGGGACCTTGGAGGTCTTCTAGTCCAGCCCCCTGCTCAAGCAGGAGAACCTTTACCATGTCAGACAGGTGACTGTCCAGTCTCTTCTTAAAAACCTCCAGCGATGGAGCGCCCATGATTTCTTGTGGCAAGCTGTTCCACTGGTTGATTGTCCTCACTGTCAGGAAGTTTCTCCTTAATTCCAGGTTGCTTCTCTCTTTGGTCAGTTTCCAACCATTGTTTCTCCTCCTGCCCTCTGGTGCTTTGGTGAACAACCTGACCCCCTCTGCCTTATGACAGCCCTCAAATACTGGAACCCTGTATCAAGTCTCCCCTATTCCTTCTTTTCTTTAGACTGGCCAAACCCAAGTCCCGCAGCCGTTCTTCGTATGTTTTGGTCTCCAGGCCTTGGATCATCTTAGTTGCTCTTCTCTGTATTTTTTCCAAACTCTCGACATCTTTTTTTGTGATAGGGTGACCAAAATTGGCTGCAGTATTCGAGGTGGGGCCTTACTAGGGCTTTATAAAGCGGTCCTAAAGCCAAGCCAGGAGGAATTTATCCTGAAGGCTGCCTGAAATCTCATGGAATAATCTAAACATTGGGGATCACAGAGCCCCTAAAATGTGGATCTGTTTTCTTGTTTGTGCATCTGAGAAAGGCGCAAAGGATGGGAGTGTCGCAGTGTTGTGTGGTGTTGGGCAAGAAGCTTTCCAGCCTGTACGGTAACTCATCTATTTTCTATTAAAATAAAAATAAACGGAAATACAGTGCTGTAAAATAAAATCTTTTTTTCCCCTCCCTAATGGAGATTAATGTGTCTAGTCACAAAAGAGCCTCTAGGGGGCAGGCTTTAACCACAAGTGCTTTCTACATCTAGGAACACTCCACCGCCCTTACTTAAATACAGAAGAAAAAAGATCTGAAGCAGATTGCCTCTGAATTACAGCAATTAAACAATATATTTTTTTAATGGTTGCAATTAAGCAATATAAGCCAAGCCTGTAAGCCATGGTGCCATCAAAGGAAAGAACGGAATCCAAGCGCAGAATTCCTGATAGCTTAGAAAGGCAAAAGGCAAAGAAGCAGCATTTTATATTTGGGGTCTTGTTGGGATGTGGGTTGGAGATCATCAGGAGATCTCACAATGGCAGATGCCAGTCAAAAGCATCCTGGAAAATACAGAGGCCCTTCATTTTTTGCAGAGTTGTCAAGAAACATCTTTGGGGCATCCCAGAGGTGAATAGAATAGAATAGAATAGAATAGAATAGAATAGAATAGAATAGAATAGAATAGAATAGAATAGAATAGAATAGAATAGAATAGAATTAAGAATAGAATAGAATAGAATAGAATAGAATTAAGAATAGAATAGGAATAGAATAGAATAGGAATAGAATAGAATTAAGGATAGAATAGAATAGAATTAAGAATAGAATATGAATAGAATAGAATAGGAATAGAATAGAATTAAGGATAGAATAGAATTAAGAATAGAATTAGAATAGAATAGAATAGAATAGAATAGAATAGAATAGAACAGAATAGAATAGAAGAAAGAATAGAATAGAGTAGAGTAGAGTAGAATAGAAATAAGAATACAGTAGAGTAGAATAGAATAGAATAGAATTTCAGAGTTGGAAGGGACCTTGTAAGTCATCTAGTCCAGGCCCCCTGCCCAAGCAGGAGACCCTACACCAGTGGTTCTCAACCTGTGGGTCGGGACCCCATTTGGGGTCGAACTACCATTTCACGGGAGTTGCCAAACAAGGCTGTCCGCCATTTTTTCCCCTTTTCTTTGGCCACCCCCTGGCACCCGGTTATGTATAAGTGGTTGGGGGTCACCACAACATGGGGAATTGTATTATGGGGTCGCGGCATTAGAAAGGTTGAGAACCACTGCCCTACACCATTTCTGACAGGGGGCTTGACTTTAAAGAAGGATTCTGCAATTGGGTGTTGGTTATGCTAGGCTATTTTGTATTTCGTCCTCTGTCCCTTTAAGAGGAGTCCCGGAGTGTCCCCAGGAAAAGGTCAAAAAAGCCACATCCCAAGAATTGAATTCAACTAGATGAGGAGGAAGAGGAGGAGGAGGGGAAGGGGAAGAAGATGATGATGATGTTGGAAGGGACCTTGGAGGTCATCTAATCCAATCCCCTGCTCAGGCAGGAAACCCTACACCATTTCAAACAAATGGCTGTCCAGTCTCTTCTTAAAAACTTCCAGTATTGGAGCATTCACGACTTCTGGAGGCAGGTTGTTCCACTAGTTAATTGTTCTCACTGTCAGGAAGTTTCTCCTTAGTTCCAGGCTGCTTCTCTCCTTGATGAGTTTCCATCTGTTGCTTCTTGTCCTGCCTTCAGGCACCTTGGAAAATAGCTTGATTCCCTCTTCTTTATGGCAGCCCCTGAGATATTAGAATACTGCTATCATGTCCCCCCTCGTCCTTCTCTTCCTTAAACTAGACATAACCAATTCTAGCAACCGTTGCTTATATGTTTTAGCCTCCAGTCCCCTAATCATCTTTGTTGCTCTTCTCTGCACTCTTTCTAGAGTCTCAACATCTTTTTTACATCGTGGTGACCAAAACTGGATGCAGGATTCCAAGTGTGGCCTTAACAAGGCATTGTAAAGTGGTATTAACCCTTCACATGATCTTGATTCTATCCCTCTGTTAATGCAGCCTAGGACTGTGTTGGCTTTTTTGGCAGCTGCAGCACACGGCTGGCTCCTATTTAAGAGATTGTCCACTAGGACTCGGAGGTCCCTCTCACAGTTACTACTATTGAGCAAGGTACCCCCTATACTATATCTGTGCATTTGGTTTTTCTTGCCTAAATGTAGAACCTTCCTTTTTTCACCAGTGAATTTCATTTTGTCAGAAAACGCCCCAAAGATCTTATTTGCATTATGTAGCAATCTCTGGCTAGGCAGTTTTGAAGCAGCAATCTCTACTCTTCTGTCACAATCCAGCCGATGCGTTCACACAACACAGTTAAACCGCCTTTCCCCGTTTGCAAAATACACGGAGCCCTAAAAGGCAGCCAATTAAGATGAGTTTGTCCAACGAAACTCATCACCCTTAGCTTGACAAGGGAATTCAGCTTTGAGCAAAAAAAAAAAAAAAAAAAAAGGAACTGAGGGTCCCTTGGGGTACACTACAAATGTACAAAATTACATGACTTGAGGAGAAGCAGCATTATCTCCCTATTATCACACACAGAAAAAACAAAAGCAACTGATTAAAAAGAAATTGAAACAATGTTTCGTTCTACAATTAATCCAGGGCTCTTCAAACTTGGCCCTTTGATGACTTGTGGACTTCCACTCCCAGAATTCCTCAGCCAGCCTCCATTTTGTTTGTTAGATTTAAGACAGGGGTCTTCAAACTTGGCCCTTTGATGACTTGTGGACTTCCACTCCCAGAATTCCTCAGCCAGCCTCCATTTTGTTTGTTAGATTTAAGACAGGGGTCTTCAAACTTGGCCCTTTGATGACTTGTGGACTTCCACTCCCAGAATTCCTCAGCCAGCCTCCATTTTGTTTGTTAGATTTAAGACAGGGGTCTTCAAACTTGGCCCTTTGATGACTTGTGGACTTCCACTCCCAGAATTCCTCAGCCAGCCTCCATTTTGTTTATTAGATTTAAGACAGGGGTCTTCAAACTTGGCCCTTTGATGACTTGTGGACTTCCACTCCCAGAATTCCTCAGCCAGCCTCCATTTTGTTTGTTAGATTTAAGACGGGGGCCTTCAAACTTGGCCCTTTTATGACTTGTGGACTTCAACTCCCAGAATTCCTCAGCCAGCCTCCATTTTATTTGTTAGATTTAAGACAGGGGTCTTCAAACTTCGCCCTTTGATGACTTGTGGACTTCCACTCCCAGAATTCCTCAGCCAGCCTCCATTTTGTTTGTTAGATTTAAGACAGGAGTCTTCAAACTTGGCCCTTTGATGACTTGTGGACTTCCACTCCCAGAATTCCTCAGCCAGCCTCCATTTTGTTTATTAGATTTAAGACAGGGGCCTTCAAACTTGGCCCTTTGATGACTTGTGGACTTCCACTCCCAGAATTCCTCAGCCAGCCTCCATTTTGTTTGTTAGATTTAAGACAGGGGTCTTCAAACTTGGCCCTTTGATGACTTGTGGACTTCCACTCCCAGAATTCCTCAGCCAGCCTCCATTTTGTTTATTAGATTTAAGACAGGGGCCTTCAAACTTGGCCCTTTTATGACTTGTGGACTTCCACTCCCAGAATTCCTCAGCCAGCCTCCATTTTGTTTGTTAGATTTAAGACAGGAGTCTTCAAACTTGGCCCTTTGATGACTTGTGGACTTCCACTCCCAGAATTCCTCAGCCAGCCTCCATTTTGTTTATTAGATTTAAGACAGGGGCCTTCAAACTTGGCCCTTTGATGACTT
Source organism: Crotalus adamanteus (assembly GCA_039797435.1). NCBI lineage: Eukaryota > Metazoa > Chordata > Lepidosauria > Squamata > Viperidae > Crotalus > Crotalus adamanteus. Next base: position 102,079,870 of record CM077922.1, on the reverse strand, counting down.
GTGGACTTCCACTCCCAGAATTCCTCAGCCAGCCTCCATTTTGTTTGTTAGATTTAAGACAGGGGTCTTCAAACTTGGCCCTTTGATGACTTGTGGATTTCCACTCCCAGAATTCCTCAGCCAGCCTCCATTTTGTTTGTTAGATTTAAGACAGGGGTCTTCAAACTTGGCCCTTTGATGACTTGTGGACTTCCACTCCCAGAATTCCTCAGCCAGCCTCCATTTTGTTTATTAGATTTAAGACAGGGGCCTTCAAACTTGGCCCTTTTATGACTTGTGGACTTCAACTCCCAGAATTCCTCAGCCAGCCTCCATTTTGTTTATTAGATTTAAGACAGGGGCCTTCAAACTTGGCCCTTTTATGACTTGTGGACTTCAACTCCCAGAATTCCTCAGCCAGCCTCCATTTTGTTTGTTAGATTTAAGAGAGGGGTCTTCAAACTTGGCCTTTTTATGACTTGTGGACTTCAACTCCCAAAATTCCTCAGCCAGGCGTGCCTGGCTGAGGAATTCTGGGAGTTGAAGTCCACAAGCCATAAAAGGGCCAAGTTTGAAGACCCCTGGATTAAGCTTTGGAACTCCTTGCCACAACATTTTAATGAATGGATACACACCTGGCTAGCAGAAGTGGTTCTTCTGCCAGTTTCTCTCCTGTGCAGAATCACTCACCAATTTAGCTTTGCTGCCCAAACACAGCTAGCATAAAGTTGCAAGCGAATGTCCTCCCAAGTATGTCAAAAGAACCGTGGGTAGCTTTCCCAGCCTTCAGTTGTGGCTGGAGAAAATGGTTTTTTGGGCTACTAAACCCAGTAGATTCTACCTGCTGGCACCAGAGGGCAGCAGTGGACCAGGAATAAAGGCTGAAGACCTTGCTGGGAATTGTGGCACACGGGCACCTTGGCACGGCGCCTTCCCCCCCTGGCACGGCGCCTTCCCCTTTGCCAGCCGGTGAACGAGACGTGGTATTTTCCCCGCTTTTTCTGACGCCATTCCAAGCCAGCCACAAGGTGTGCAAATTCCGGGGGTCTTTCTTGCGCCTGGCCTGGGAGGGAATGCAGATCCTGGAAATGGAGGGGGCTTATTGGAGGGGTCTGTAAGGGGGGGGGGTCACCTTCTCCAAGGTGGGTCAAAAAAACTGAAGGTGGCATTGCCAGAAATGGAGCTCCCTGGTTTTGCCTGCCCATAAGCCACCACAGCTGTCTTTGTACAGTTTGTTCAAATCAAGTATAATGTTGAATTAATGAACAGAATAACCGAGTTGAAGGGGATCTCAGAGGTCTTCTAGTCCAACCCCCTGCTCAAGCAGGAGACCCTATACAATTTGAGACAATTTGGCTGTCCAATCTTTTCTTAAAAACCTCCAGAGATGCAGCACCCACCACTTCTGGAGGCAGGTAGTTCCACTGGTTAACTGTTCTCACTATTAAGAAAGTTCCAGGTTGCTTCTCTTCTTAATGAGTTTCCATCTGTTGCTTCTTGTCCTGCCTGCAGGTGCTTTGGGGAATAGATTGACCCCCCCTTCTTCTTTGTGGCAGCCCCCCCCCCCAAATATTGGAAGACAGCTGTCATGTATTTCTTCCTTTATACTTCCACCTTTGAGGGAGGCTCATGTTAAGTTACCACCAAGTCTTTCTTTAACCAGGTCAGGTGTTAAACTTGTTTAGTTTTTAACCTCAAGTTTGGGGGAGCTTAGGAAGACATTTAACCAGGTTACTGAATTATCTCTCGGTCTTTTCACTGGAACAAGCTGAGTTTTCAGAGGCATCTGTAAGGGAGGGAGGAAGAGTCAAAAGCGTCAAAATGACGCCCACCAGCCACATGTGTGAAACCTCACATCTGTTATCATCCGCTGCCTCATTCTGGTCTGTTTTAAACCAGGCAAGAAAAGATGCATTTGATTCCCCAGGGTCCACGGGGAGGAACTCACACAACTGGGTTTTCTTAACCTTGAATAGTTAGGGTTTAGATCGTGGCTTCCCAAAACCTGGGTGAAGTAGCCCAAATTGGTTTTCCTTTGATGAGTCTGTTACCGAGTCATAATAGGGACATTTAAATAAGATTTTCTTTGGGGAGGGGTAATTAAGGGCAAAGTACCAATAGAAGAGACTATTTGTAGCTCAGGGTTGAAATGAGGAGTCCTTGGTGCTCTCTGAATTCAGTTGTTTTCTTGCAGACATTTCATGACCGAACTAGGTAACATCATCAGTGCTGGAAGGAATGAGGTTTGCAGAGTGGGGAGGAGGAGGAGGAGGAGGAGGAGGAAAAGGGAAAGGACTGTGGGGTCCTTCATGCTCTCAGCTTGGTTGTTTTCTTGCAGACGTTTCATTACCAAACTAGGTAACATCATCAGTGCTGGAAGGGATGAGGTTTGCGGAGTGAGGAGGAGGAGGAGGAAGAGGAGGAGGAGGAAAAGGGAAAGACTGTGGGGTCCTTCATGCTCTCTCAGCTTGGTTGTTTTCTTGCAGACGTTTCATTACCAAACTAGGTAATATTGTCAGTACTAGAAAGGAGTGAGGTTGGTGGGGGAGGTGGAGGAGGAGGACTGTGGGGTTCTTGGTGCTCTCTGAGCTTGGTGGTTTTCTTGAAGACTTTTTATGACTCATCTAGGTCCTCGGAATCCTAGTGGACAATCACCTACATAGGAGCCAGCCATGTGCTGCAGCTGCCAAAAAGGCCAACACAGTGCTAGGCTGCATTAACAGAGGGATAGAATCAAGATCAGGTGAAGTGTTGATACCACTTTACAAGGCCTTGGTAAGGCCACACTTGGAATACGGCATCCAGTTTTGGTCCCCACAGTGTAAAAAAGATGCTGAGACTCTAGAAAGAGTAGAGAGAAGAGCAACAAAGATGATTAGGGGACTGGAGGCTAAAGCGTATAAGGGATGGTTGCTGGAATTGGGTATGTCTAGTTTAATGAAGAGAAGGACCAGGGGGGACAGGATAGCAGTGTTCCAATATCTCAGGGGCTGCCCCAAAGAAGAGGCAGTCAAGCTCTTCTCCAAAGCGCCTGAAGGCAGGACAAGAAGCAACGGATGGAAACTAACCAAGGAGAGAAGCAACCTAGAATTAAGGAGAAACTTCCTGACAGTGAGAACAATTAACCAGTGGAACAACCTGCCTCCAGAAGTTGTGAATGCTCCAACACTGGAAGTTTTTAAGAAGAGACTGGACAGCCATTTGTCTGAAATGGAGTAGGGTTTCCTGCCTGAGCAGGGGGTTGGACTAGATGACTCCAAGGTCCCTTCCAACATTATTATTATTATTATTATTACATCATCAGTGCTAGAAGGGAGGAGGAGGAGGAGACTGTGGGGTCCTTGGTGCTCTCTGAGCTTGGTGATTTTCTTGCAGACGTTTCATTACCTGATTAGGTGACATCATCAGTGTTTAGGAGGGATTGGGGTTTGCACTGATGCTGTTACCTAGCTGGGTCATGAAACGTCTGCAAGAAAACCGCCAAGCTCAGAGAGCACCAGGCACCTTGAAAAGCAAAGTTTTGGAAGCCCTGGTTTAGATCTGGTTTGCTTTTTTTTTCCCCAAAGGGATGGAAGGAAAGGAAGATGGGATAGCCAAGACCGGACAAAGGACTTGATCCCCGAATGAAGATCAGTGGTGGGAAATTCCAGGCCGAAGAGAAAAATGGATTTCTTTCCCAGCAAAGGGAGCGGCAGGATTTGATCCCTGCGCCTGCTGGCCCTCAACTTCTTGATGGGATGGACCCTGGCATGGCAAATGGGGCAGACCCAGTTTCCCCACGGTCCATGGGATGCCCGAGGGAAAATGCACGCAGGATAAATAGGAAGAACCTGTTGCAAGGGCCATTTTAGTAATAGTAATAGTAGTAAAGTTGGAAGGGACCTTGGAGGTCATCTAGTCCAACCTCCTGCTCAGGCAGGAAACTCTACACCATTTCGGACAAATGGCTGTCCAGTCTCTTCTTAAAAACTTCCAGTGTTGGAGCATTTACTGCTTCTGGAGGCAGGCTGTTCCACTGGTTAATTGTTCTCACTGTCAGGAAGTTTCTCCTTAGTTCTAGGTGCTTCTCTCCTTGATGAGTTTCCATCCGTTGCTTCTTGTCCTGCCTTCAGGCGCTTTGGAGAATTGCTTGACTCCCTCTTTTTTTGGGGCAGCCCCTGAGATATTGGAAGGCTGCTATCATGTCCCCCCTTGTCCTTCTCTTCGTTAAACTAGACATACCCAATTCCAGCAACCGTTCCTTATATGTTGTAGCCTCTATGTTGTAGCCTCCAGTCCCCTGATCATTTTGACTGAACACGGCTGTGCGCAGCCACCTGGTCCCTCCTTCCCAGGTTTTCAAAATAAATCTCCTTTTCCCCTTTGTTGCCAGGTTTTAAAACCCCGGCTCCAGGAGGCTATAGATTCGTGTGTGTTTGTGTGTATATGTGTGTGCTTTGAAGTTGGCTGGCTTCAAGGGGAGGGGAGGGGGTGGCCATTGAAAGAAGCCCCTCTCTCCATCTGAAAGTGACACCGCCATCATCATCCACCACGGCTGTGATCTCTTTCCAGCCATTTCTTTCTGTTGGGCATCTTAGGGTTTCCCTGTCCCAATCCAAGATAAGGGTTTCCTTAGGGCAGTGTTTCCCAAACTTGACAATTTTAAGGCATGTGGACTTCAACTCCCAGAATTCCACAGCCAGCGTTGCTGGCTGTGGAATTCTGGGAGTTGAAGTCCTCATGCCTTAAAATTGTCAAGTTTGGGAAACACTGCCTTAGGGCAGTGATGGCGAACCTTTTAGAGACCGAGTGCCCAAACTGCAACCCCAAACCCACTTACGCATCGCCAGGTGCCACGTTGGGTGTGGCCCACTCGGCAGGTGCAGCTACAGTGGGCTTGGCAGACTGGGTGGACGGTGGCCACCGGATGGGTGTGGCTGCAGTAGTCATGGCAGATTGGGTGGGCATGGCTGGGGTAAGCGTGGCCACCTTGATGTTGCTTATGGGGAGGGACACCTGTGGGAGCCGGGCAGGGTTGGGGGAGATCCAGGGGGTCTCTGGTGGGTGGGATGGTGGGCTCCCCAATGGCGGCTCCAGGTTGGCTGGCCTTAGGCCAGTGATGGCGAACGTTTAGAGAACACATGTGCCGGGGCGATGGCGCGTGCCCACAGAGAGGGTTCCGCGTGCCACCTCTGGCACGCATGCCAGAGGTTCGCCACCACTGGCTTAGGGGTAATTCTCCACTTACAAACATTGGGCTGAAATTTTTCCGTTTTCTAAGCGAGCCAGTTGTTAAGTGAGTTTTGCCCCATTTCATCAATGCTAGAAGGGAGGAGGAGGAGGAGAATAGAATAGAATAGAATAGAATAGAATAGAATAGAATAGAATAGAATAGAATAGAATAGAATAGAATAGAATAGAATATATGGGATGGAATAGAATGGAATAGAATAGAATAGAAAATATGGAATGGAATGGAATAGAATAGAATAGAAAATATGGAATGGAATGGAATAGAATAGAATAGAATAGAATAGAATAGAATAATAATAGAGTAGAGTAGAGTAGAGTAGAGTAGAGCTGGAAGGGGCCTTGGAGGTCTTCTAGTCCAGCCCCTGCTTAAGGAGAACCTATACCATCTCAAACAGGTTGTGTCAGGAGGACATTCCAGATGTTGCCTCTTTGACCTTCCTTCAAGGACCTTCTGGCTCCATAATAACAAAGCATCTCTTTTGTACGGGGGCTCCTTGGTGACCCCCCCCAACTAAAAGGTGAGTAGTTCACACAGTACACTGAATTGAAGTTATCCAAACACCATGTCTGGTTTACGCCTGAACAGATGAACCAGCCTAGCAGGGGTGTATCCATTCATTAAAATCCTGTGGCAAGGAGTTCCAATGTTACAACGAAAAACACCATCGTTTCCATTTCTTTTTAATCAAGTAGCTTTTGCTGTTTTTGTGATAATGGGGAGATCTGCGCCTTCTCCCCAAGTTGCATGATTTTAGGCCTTTTTAGTGTGCTCCAAAGCACCCCAAGTTCCTTTATTTAAAAAAAATATATTCTTCAAATGAAGACATCTTCAGTTGAAAAGCATCTTCTAAGCCTCCGTTTTTCTCTTTTTTTTTAGACATTCTCCATTTTTAAGAAAAAAACAAGATGTCAGTTTTGTTTTTTTTTAACACATCCTAAATATTTGGAGCTTTTTCAGACGGGGGGGGGAATTGCACGAAAAGAGCACGCACGAAGTTCATGCGTGTGAATAGAGCATGCAGGAAACTCTTGTGCAAATTCATACCGTGTGTCTCGGCCACAAAATACACAAAAGAGCACGTTTAGGGACGGCACGTGGCCAGATTGTGGCATGCTACATTCACAGACACTCAAGCGTTCCCAATGAAACCCATGTACACGGAGGTTGGCACGCGCTAACACAGAGAAAGACCGAATTCACACGTACACAGTTAACCTGTTTAAAATGCCTCCCCAAAAGCGAGCTTCACCCAGATGCAGATCCAGAAAAGAGGGGGGGAAGAAGCATCCGCAATTGTCCTGCTCTCCGTCCCTAAACATGGCAGGTAGAAAACGACCCCAGATTCTCCCGTTCATACGTACCACGTGCAGCAAACCCCAGCAAAACACGGTTCGGACCACAGGCGCGGAAACGGGGAAGCACCGAGCCACGCGCGAGGATGTGGAGTCCCCGTCCAAGACCCAAAAGCAATTTACCAGCGGCGGGCCCGCAGGACTCGCAAGCTGTCCCGCGCGCACGTGTGAATGCTCTTTGGAAAGCTCATTTGTTTCCCTCAACCACTGGAAAAACAAACCAAAGGCTGGAGCTTTTTTTTTTTTTTCTGGCAGAGACGCAAGACCTCATTGATCAACGAAATCTTCTAGACTCCGCCCCCCTTAAGCTTTACACGTGAACACGCGCGTGGAGGTGCCTCTGTTGCAGAAATGGGGGTGGCGGAAGACAAGGGGGTTCGTTTGCCAGATAACCAGCAGAGGGTGCTTTGACACCGCGATCGGCTGTTTCTGCTTCTCAACACGCAAGTGTCCTGCGGAGCTTTTCTGCAAACCGTGGCTAGGGAACCTGGATGCGTGTCATCGTGAGCACTAGCTAAACATTCAGGGTGTGCGTACCGGAAAGATGCTCAGTTGGGTTAGGGATTAGTTTCCTTCTGGCCAGCATGTTGCTTGAGACTGGACAGCCATTTGTCTAAAATGGTGTAGGGTTTCCTGCTTGAATGGGGGGGGGGTTGGACTAGATGACCTACAAGGTCCCTTCCAACTCTGAAATTCTATTCTATTCTATTCCATTCCATTCCATTTCTTATTCTATTCTATTCTATTCTGTTCTATTCTATTCTATTCTATTCTATTCTAGCCATTTGAACGGGGGTTGGACTAGATGACCTCGAAAGACCCTTCGAATTCAGTTATTCTGCTAATCCGGAAAAGGGGCTACTGGGTTTAAGCATGTGGTGTGAATGCAACAGCACGCTCCTAGCCTGAGGATTGTTTTTAGCGTGGGTAAAATATGCTGTTTGAAATGTTAGTTTTGACGGTTAAATAACATGGTTAAAATGCTATTTTTAAATATTAAAGGATCGGTTTTTTTCAATGGTTCTTTTTCACCTGTTTGCTAGAAATTAAAACAAAGTCTCCACAGGACAATGGAGGAAATGCCCATCCAGCTCCAGGATTATTCTCTATCTGGATTGATAGGCAGGGGCTCTGATCTTAACACAAAGACCCTTTGCAATGTTAATTAAGTGCTGCTTGTTTATAATCTGGCCTTTGTTGTTTCTGATGGCTGGTTTGAACTGGAGGCTTTCTGCTGAATGGGGCAATGACAATAACTTTGGGTTCGGAGGGACTTGTAAGCACGGAAAAAAACCGGGAGATTTTAATAGTTTAATGAAAAGAAGGACCAGGGATGACAGGATAGCAGTCTTCCAATATTTGCGGGGCTGCCCCAAAGAAGAGGGAGTCAAGCTATTTTCCAAGGCGCCTGAAGGCAGGACAAGAAACAACGGATGGAAACTAACCAAGGAGAGAAGCAACCTAGAACTAAGGAGGAATTAACTGACAGTTGGAACAATTAACCAGTGGAACTCCTTGTCTCCAGAAGTTATGGATGCTCCAACACTGGAAGTTTTTAAGAAGAGACTGGACAGCCATTTGTCTGAAATGGTATAGGGTTTCTGCCTGAGCAGGAGAATTGGAATTGGAAGGGACCTTGGAGGTCTTCTAGTCCAACCCCTTGCTCAAGCAGGAGACGCTCCTCAAGAAGGAGAAACATGTTTAGGCAAACATTTTGCTGGGGAAAGATTTTTGAGGGGGTGGATGAGAGGATGAAACGGATCAAGGAGAGAAGCAACCTGAAAATAAGGGGAAAAAATTCCTGACAGTGAGGACAATTAACCAGTGGAACTACCTGCCTCCAGAAGTGGTGGGTGCTTCATCACTGGAGGATTTTAAGAAAAAACGGACAGCCAAATTGTCTCAAATTGTATTGGGTCTCCTGCTTGAGCAGGGGGTTGGACTAGAAGACCTCCGAGGTCCCCTTCCAATTCTGTGATTCTGTTCATTAATTCAACATTATACTTGATTTGAACAAACTGTACAAAGACAGCTGTGGTGGCTTATGGGCAGGCAAAACCAGGGAGCTCCATTTCTGGCAATGCCACCTTCAGTTTTTTTGACCCACCTTGCAGAAGGTGAACCCCCCCCTTACAGACCCCTCCGATAAGCCCCCTCCATTTCCAGGATCTGCATTCCCTCCCAGGCCAGGCGCAAGAAAGACCCCCGGAATTTGCACGCCTTGTGGCTGGCTTGGAATGGCGTCAGAAAAAGCGGGGAAAATACCACGTCTCGTTCACCGGCTGGCGAAGGGGAAGGCGCCGTGCCAGGGTGCCCGTGTGCCACAGTTCCCAGTGAGAACAATCAGTCAGGGGAACGGCTTGCCACTAGAAGTTGTGGGTGCTCCACCACTGGAGGTTTTTAAGCTGAGATGGTATAGCAGGGGGTTGGACTAGAAGACCTCCGAGGTCCCTTCCAACTTGTTTATTCTGTTAAGATTATCAGGGAAACAAAAGCAAACAAGTTTTGAGGTGTCCGGTTTTGAGGCTGGCTGAATATGTTGTGTGAACCCAGCCCATTTGGACTGTCTGTCCTTGATGTGGTGTTGCGAGCCCAGAAAAAGGATTTTTAGTTTTATGGCTAAAGGACAAGAGACAGATCAAGATTTCTTTGAGAGCACAGTCAAAGAATAAAATACATTGCCAAGATTAAAATATGCTAAAACTTCAGGTGAAAAGGGAAAAAGGAAAGGAAAAGGGATACCTTTAATATTAATATAAAATTATTTCAGAGATTAAATCTCCACCATATAGAGACTTAATCAGCCCTCTCCTCAGCTGAGGGCTGTCTTGCAACCATTCCTTCCACTGAGGTAGGACAATTTGCTTAGCCAAATCCCAGATCTAATAAGGCCAGAGATTTTTTTTAATCAAGTGTCAGATTCCATATTTTGGAGGTGATAATTCAGCATCATATTTAACAATCTTCAACTACAGTATTTCATTTTGTCCCGAGGCTACTCAATCTCTGTCAGTGCTTCTTAATCTCAGCAATTTTAAGATGTGTGGAATTCAACCCCTCAGAATTTTCCCTCAAGATTGTTGGCTGGGGGATTCTGGGAGTTGAAGTGCACACAGACTGGCCGGAGGATTCTGGGAGTTGAGGCCCACGCATCGTGGCTGAGGGAGTCTGAGATTTGAAGTCCAGGCATGGTGGCTGGGGGGATTGAAGTCCAGGCATGCTGGCTGGGGGATTCTGGGAGTTGGTCAATACCTACTGGCTGGGAGATTCTGGGATTTGAAGTCCAGGCATGTTGGTTGAGGAATTCTGGGAGTTGGTCAATACATACTGGCTGAGGGATTCTGGGAGTTATGCTGGCTGAGGAATTCTGGGAGTTGAGGTCCCACACATAATGGTTGGACAATTCTGGGAATTGGTCCTTGCATGCTGGCTGGGGAATTCTGGGAGTTGTAGTCCATGCATGCTGGCTAAGGGATTCTGGGAATTGAAGTCCACACATCTTCAAGCTGCCAAGACTGAGAAACAGTGACCTAGGCCCTAGACCAGGGGGTAGATGACTTGTGGACTTCAACTCCCAGAATTCCTGAGCCAGCATGGCTCAGCTTGGAAACCACTCCCTTTCCCCTCAGCATGGCTGGCTCAGGAATTCTGGGAGTTGAAGTCCACGAGTCATGAAGGGGCCATAGTTCCCCCATGCTGGCTCAGGAATTCTGGGAGTTGAAGTCCACGAGTCATAAAAGAGCCAAGGTTGCCTACCCCTGGCCTAGACAATAGTCGGATAAGAGGCAGCTGAGCCCACCGTAGGAATATGGGGGTGCCAAGCTTCTTAGAAGGGTCCCATTTCTCCTTTCTTGGACTTTAAAAGAGAGAGGACCAGAGATGGACTTTCAGCCTTGCAAGATTCTGCAACAGGTAGTTAGAACCATATTTGACTGCAAAATTTCCACTGCTGGGCAATGCAGATATTAAGCGTGTTTTGCCCCAGTTTACGACCACCCTCACCACTGTTGTTAAGTGAATCGCTGCTGTTGTCAAATTAGTAACACAGTTTTTAACTGGCTTCCCCACTGACTTTGCTAATCAGAAGGCTAAGAAAGGTGATCACAGGACCCCAAGATGATGCAACCGTCATAAGTTAGTACAATTAACCAGTGGAACAACAATCTGCCTCCAGAAGTTATAAATGCTCCAACACTGGAGATTTTTAAGAAGAGACTGGACAGCCATTTGTCTGAAATGGTACAGGGTTTCCTGCCTGAGCAGGAGGTTGGACTAGATGACCCCCAAGGCACCTTCCAACTTTATTATTATTATTATTATTATTATTATTATTATTATTATTATTATTATTATTATTATTATTATTAAATACGAGTCAGTTGCTAAGTGTCTCAGTTTTGATCATGTGACCCTGGGGACACCGCGACCATCGTAAGTGCGAAAAATGGTCATAAGCCACTTTTTCCCCCGTGCCGTTGTAATTTTGAACAGTCAGTAAATGAAGTGTTATAAGTCAAAGATTTACCTGTACAGGTAGTCTGAAGACCGCCTCACCCCTGGGGCGGGCACAACAGTTTTGCTAAATCATGGAAACCAGCAGGAAAAAAAGAGATCCGCCGGGATCAGTTCTCCTAAGTGGGCAAAAGGCCCCCCAGAGAGATGGATTAATCAATAGTTCATAATTATGACAAGAGCCGTTTGTAAAGTATTTCTTCCATCCCCAAATGCCGAGCTTTGAAAAAGCTTGTTCCCCCCCCCCCCAAGGCAGCCAAGCTGGCCCATGCTTTTCACATCCATCTGCCACAATGTACACACACACACACTCCCTTTGATCTCCCACATCAAAGCCTGGGCAATTTCCGCCTCCCCTTTTGTTCCCCAGAAGCTACTGTTGGGAGGCCTCCTGCTGCAAATAATATGGGTCAATTTGGGTGGGGCTGGGCCAAGAGGGGGAGACACACAAGGGTCTGTTGTCCAAAGCACCAGAAGGCAGGACAAGAAGCAAGGGATGGAAACTAATCAAGGAGAGAAGCAACTTACGTCTAGTTCAGGGGTAGGCAACCTTGGCTCTTTTATGTTTTGTGGACTTCAACTCCCAGAATTCCTGAGCCAGCATGGGGGAACTATGGCCCCTTCATGACTCGTGGACTTCAACTCCCAGAATTCCTCAGCCAGCATGGGGGAACTATGGCCCCTTTATGACTTGCGGATTTCAACTCCCACAATTCCTCAGCCAGCATGGGGGAACTATAGCCCATTCATAACTTAGAGACTTCAACTCCCAGAATTCCTCAGCATGCTGGCTGAGGAATTCTGGGAGTTGAAGTCCACGTCATAAAAAGGCTAAGTTTGAAGACCCCTGTGTTAATCCTTTGCAGATGTCGAATGGCAGGCCCTGAGCCAAACTAAACTAGGCCAAGCACGCTTTAGTTTAGACTGGGAGTTGAAGTCCGCAAGTTATGAAGGGGCCATAGCTTCCCCATGCTGGCTGAGGAATTCTGGGAGTTGAAGTTCGCAAGTCATGAAGGGGCCATAGTTCCCTCATGAAGATGGACTTCAACTCCTAGAATCCCTGAGCCAGCATGGCTCAGCTTGGAAACCTCTCCCTTTCCCCTCAGCATGGCTGGCTCAGGAATTCTGGGAGTTGAAGTTCGCAAGTCATGAAGGGGCCATAGTTCCCTCATGAAGATGGACTTCAACTCCTAGAATCCCTGAGCCAGCATGGCTCAGCTTGGAAACCTCTCCCTTTCCCCTCAGCATGGCTGGCTCAGGAATTCTGGGAGTTGAAGTCCGCAAGTCATGAAGGGGCCATAGTTTCCCCCATGCTGGCTCAGGAATTCTGGGAGTTGAAGTCCACGAGTCATAAAAGAGCCAAGGTTAAGGAAAAGAAAGACTAGGAGTAACTTGATAGCGATGTTCCATTATCTAAAAGGGGCTGCCCCAAAGAAGAGGAGGGGGGGGGTCAACTTGTTCTCCAAAGCATCTGAAGGCAGGAGAAGAAGCAACGGATGGAAACTACTCAAGGAGAGAAGCAACCTAGAACTAAGGAGAAACTTCCTGACAGTTAGAACAATTAATTGGCGGAACGACTTGCCACCAGAAGTTGTGGGTGCTTCATCGCTGGAGGTTTTTAAGAAGAGACTGGGCAGCCATTTGTCCAGAATGATACAGGTGGTCCTTGATTTAGGACCACAATGGAGCCCAAAATTTAGGTTATTAAGTGGGATATTTGTTAAAGTGAGTTTTGCCCCATTGGATGACCTTTTTTTGCCCCAGTTATTAAGTGAATCACTTCACTTGTTAAGTTAGTAACACAGCTATTGGGATAAAGGGAATTGGGGTTATACATATTAAACGTTAAATTTAAATATTGATGGGAAACTAAAAATTGAAAAAAGCTTACCAGAACATCGATTGTCTAAAAAGATTGAATGTTAAATTGACTAAAATATGTATAAATTAAAAATGATTGATAAATGTAAAAAAGTTATTTGTATTAAATCAATATAATAAGAATTGCATTAACTTAAATGTGAGACAGTAAATACCAAGGGGAAAAGAGAAGAAATATCTAATGTAGTAGTTTGAGACATTGTACTAAAGACACTTGTATGTTCCTGAATTATCGATTAACTCAGCCGCCATGTTGCTTTTCAAATATTTAAATATAAAACTGGAAAATCAATAAAATTAAAAATAAAAGTTAGTAACGCGGCTCTTAAGTGGATCTGGCTTCCCCATTTGCTTGTCAAAAGGTTGCAAAAGGGGATCACGTGACCTTGGGACACGGCGACCATCATAAATACGAACCGCTCGTCAAGCATCCCAGTGTAAATCACGTGAGCGTCATATAAGTGTGAAAAACGATCCTAAGCAGGAGTGGGATCCAGCCGGTTCGCACCACTTCGGCAGAACCGGTAGCTAATATTTTGTTTTTCCAGGCCCAGAATGGACTTCCGGAAGCGGCATCCACCCAGAGAACCGGTTGTTCACCTATTTGAATCCCACCACTGGTCCTAAGTCACCTTTTTCAGTCCCATTGTAACTTTGAACGGTCACTAAACGAAATGATGTAAGTTAAGGACTACCTGTATAGAGTCTCCTGCATTGAGCAGAGGGCTGGACTAGAAGACCTCCAAGGTCCCTGTTAACTCTGTTATTCGGTTACTGTCTTCACTGGCTGCAGATGGGACAAACCAACTGTCCTGGCAAGGTAATAATAATAATAATAATAACAATAACAACAACGAACAGACAAGCACCTGCAACCTAACATCCTGGACTTAACAATTGTCGATAAGAAAGACAAAAAAGTCTGGATAGTGGACGTGGCAGTGCCTGGAGACAGCAGAAGAGACGAGAAAGAACTGGAGAAGATCACAAAATACAAAGACCTACAAATAGAAATAGAAAGACTGTGGCAAAAGCAAGCAAGGGTAGTACCAATAGTCATAGGCTCCTTGGGTGCAATCCCAAAACAACTGGAGCATCACTGGAACACCATTGGCATTGACAAATTTGCCATTAGTCAATTGCAAAAGGCGGCCTTACTAGGAACGGCTTCCATCCTGCGACAAGATCTACAATATCATCCACATCTGCCTATCCCAGGTCCTTGGGAAGGACTCGATAGCTAGGCAAAAATGTCAAATCCAGTCTGAACATCTGGCTGACTGTGTGATGATTAATAATAATAATAATAATAAAGTTGGAAGGGACCTTGGAGGTCACCTAGTCCAAACCCCTGCGCAGGCAGGAAACCTTATACCAGTGGTTCTCAACCTTTTTAATGCCGCGACCCCCAACCAGTCATAAGTCGAGGACTACCCAACTGGTCGTAAGTTGAGGATTACCGAACCGGTTGTAAGTCGAGGACGTTTCCTGCCCGGGGGCGCCGCGCATGCGTGGTGCCGCCCCCTGCGCCGGCCGAGGCATAGCTGGCAAGCGGCAGAGACGGAGCAGGCCGACCACCGGCTGGGCCACCAGCTGACCCAGCCCAAGGGAAGTAAGGCACCCGCTGGGCCCCACGCATGCCAGCAACACTCCCTGCGCCCGCCGGCTCCCACCTCCCACCCCTGGCCCTCTTTTACTTACATTTTTAGTAGTAGCTCAGCAAGGGAGGGGTGGAAGCTTCCAGACAACTCGCCTTCGCTGCAGACAACTTGCAGCACCGTTTGCAGGATGGGATTTTTGGTGGGCTCAGCAGGGCAGAGACAGCCTGGACAATTCCTATTGGCTTTGGAAAGCCAATAGAATTAGATTCTATTCAAGAGAGTGTATTCTATTGGCTTTCGAAAGCCAATAGAATAAAAGGGAGTAGCACAGCTAAGGAAAAGGGGGAAAAAATGGCGGACTGCGTTGTTTGGTGACCCCCGTGAAATGGTCGTTCGACCCCAAATGGGTCCCGACCCACAGGTTGAGAACCACTGCCTTATACCATTTCAGACAAACAGCTGCCCAGTCTCTTCTTCTTAAAAACCTTAGTGATAAACTTAAGGATAGGAAAACGTGACTGACTTTATTCCCTTTAAATCAAGAGTCTCCGAGCACTTTTTTCGAAAAAAGTGCTGGAGCATTTACAGCTTCTGGAGGCAGGTTGTTCCACTGATTGATTAAGGTCTATGTCTGTGTGTGTGTATGTGTGTGTGTGTGTGTGTGTTGTGTGCGTGCGTGTGTGTGTGTGTGTACACAGCTCTTCTGCCAGCCTTCTAAAACGTTATTATAGAGGATCCCATTTCTATGGCTGATCGGAAGCGGCCCCATAAACTTCTGCTTTTTCTGCTTTGATTGCAATTTCTCTTTTTTTGTGCTCACTTGAGAATTCCACAGAGGGGAGCCAATCAAAGCGAGCCCTGAAAATAATTAAATGCCCAGGTATTCCCAGGTAAATGTGAACCTACCCAGGAGTTGAGTGAGAAGGCAGAGGGGCCTCACAGGTGCACGGACAACATCATGCGTAGAACATAGAATCCCAGGCCTAGAGGAGACCTCAGAGGTCTTCTAGTCCAGCCTTCTGCTCAGGCCACTTCACTTACCCTGCCCACCACATACATACACACACACACAAACACACATGTGTGGATGTACACGCACACACACACACCCGTTTTCAATTCCAGGATTTCCAGGGAAGGCTGGTCAAAATCTGTGAAACCTCCAAATTTGGGCCTTTTAATCCATCGCTTCGGTGACCCTCTGTCCTTGCGATTTGAATCTGAGAGTGGCTGTGGAGCTTGGGCTTTGGAGTCTCCATTCTCCAAAGAGACAGAACGGTAGCACCCTCAGCTGGCCTTTGCATTCTCAGAGTCGGTACCCAATCAATCAGCTGGAAGGGACCTTGGAGATCATCTAATCCAACCCCACCCCCCACCCCGCTCTGGCAGGAGACCTATACTATTTCTGATGGTTGAGACACCCACAAATTCTACAGGCAAGTAGTTCCGCGGGTTAATTGTCCTCACGGTCAGGAAGTTCCTCCTTAGTTCCAGCTTGCTTCTCTCCTTGATTAGTTTCCATCCGTTGTTTTTCTGTGTGTGTGTGTGTCTTGCCTTCTGGCGCTTTGGAAAATAAGCTGACCCCTCCCCTTTTGTGGGAGCCCGTCCAACTTCACAAAGGCTCCCCAAATAAGAATTAGAGCAGGGATGGGCAATTAATTTTCCGGTGGGGGGGCACATGAGAAATTGGGACTGTTGTGGAGGGCTAAACCAACAGAGCTTTGAAGGTGCATAGGTATGCATGCACAAATGTAAATTGAAAAAAAAAATAGTCGCTTTCAAAAATAAAATCGATGCAGTTGTTATTGCATGCATGGTTTACACTTCAAAGTGGTCTTCGATTTACAACCGTTCATTTAGTATATGCAACAAAATTTCATTTTAATGTATGCCGATTAGTGTACATCCAAAGTGACAATAAAGTTATTATTCTATTCTATTCTGTTCTGTTCTGTTCTGTTCTGTTCTATTCTATTCTATTCATTTTCTATTCCATTCATTTTCTATTCTATTTTATTCCAGCCAATTTTGGTCACCATATCACAAAAAAGACGTTGAGAGTTTGGAAAAAATCCAGAGAAGAGCAACTAAGATAATCAAAGGCCTGGAGAGTAAAACATAAGGAAGAACGGCTGCGGGACTTGGATTCAGCTAGTCTAAAGAAAGGAAGAAATAGGGGAGACATGATAGCAGCGTTCCAGTATCTGAGGGGCTGCCACAAGTCAGAGGGGGCCAGGTTGTTCCCCAAAGCACCAGAGGGCAGGATGAGAAACAATAGTTGGAAGCTGATCAAAGAGAGAAGCAACCTGGAATTAAGGAGAAACTTCCTAACAGTGAGGACAATTAACCAGTGGAACATCTTGCCACTAGAAATCGTGGGTGCTCCATCACTGGAGGTTTTTAAGAAAAGACTGGACTTGTCTGAGATGGTATATATTCTCCTGCTTGAGCAGGGGGCTGGACTAGAAGACCTGCAAGGTCCCTTCCAGCTCTATTCTATTCTATTCTATTCTATTCTATTCTATTCTATTCTATTCTATTCTATTCTATTCTATTCATTTTCTATTCTATTCTATTAATTTATTCTATTCTGTTCTATTCTATTCTATTCTATTCTATTCTATTCATTTTCTATTCTATTAATTTATTCTATTCTGTTCTATTCTATTCTATTCTATTCTATTCTATTCTATTCTATTCTATTCATTTGCTATTCTATTCTATTCTGTTCTGTTCTGTTCTGTTCTGTTCTGTTCTGTTCTATTCTATTCTATTCTATTCTATTCTATTCTATTCTATTCTATTCATTTGCTATTCTATTCTATTTATCTGCTATCCTATCCTATCCTGTCCTGTCCTGTCCTGTCCTATTCTATTCTATTCTATTCTATTCTATTCCATTCTGTTCCATTATGTTCTGTTCTGTTCCGTTCTGTTCCATTCTGTTCATCATACTTCTGCTGCAATACCAAGTTCTAGCCAGTGTGCCACCACTAGCTGGCAGGATTGCATGCAGGCAAGGCTAATGGCTCTTAATGGTATTCTTTATTCCCCTTTTTGGCTCTCTCCAAGTGCATTAGGAAAGCTTGTTGGGGAATTCCCCTTGTGGCTCACTCGGTCTCTCTTGCTCCTGATTTATTGGACCGCGAGCTGTGTGTGCAGGACGCAATTGTGTTACTGCCAACTGCGCTGTGCTAGAATAGAAGCCAGCACCATATTTGAGAATCGTTAGTGTTTGGAACTTGCGGGGAAGAAATTGCAAACGGGAGACCATTCCAAAGGGATCAGCCAGTAAAGTAGACTGGCTCTTCATACAGGTAGGTCCTCAAATTACGACCATAATTGAGCCATAAATGTCAGTTGCAAAGCTAGTGGAGTTTGCTTTTCCTGGAAGACGTTTCGCTTCTACTCCGAGAAGCTTCTTCAGTTCTGACTGAGCTGAACTGGCTGAACTGACGGTCTGAACTGAAGAAGCTTCTCGGAAGAGAAGCGAAACGTCTTCCAGGAAAAACAAAGTCCAGTTGCCTTTGGAAAAAGCACCTTTGGGATTGATCGGAACAGGGGGGAGGGGAACCCAAATATAACAAAGGAAGAGAGTCACCTGTATAGCTTTCCTATACTGGATTTACAAAAGAAGAGAAGAGAAGAGAAGAGAAGAGAAGAAGGAATAGAATAGAATAGAATAAGGAATAGAATAGAATAGAATAGAATAAGCAATAGAATAGAAAAGAATAAGAATAGAATAGAAAATATGGAATAGAATAGAATAGAATAGAATAGAAAATATGGAATAGAATAGAATAAGGAATAGAATAGAATAGAATAGAATAGAATAGAATAGAATAGAATAGAATAGAATAGAATAGAATAGAATAGAGCTGGAAGGGACCTTGGAGGTCTTCTAGTCCAGCCCCCTGCTCAAGCAGGAGAACCTGCTTGTTAAAATGTATTTGGAACAGCTGACTTCCTGCAATAATAGCTTTAACATCATTGAACAGCCACATCTGCCTCTCCCAGGTCCTTGAGAACACCTCCAGAAGTGGACAAAAATTCCAAAGCCAGTCTGAACATCTGGCTGACTTGTGCGCCGAACCATAAGGTGCTGGATCGGAAGCATTGGAATATTGAGCTGCAAACCTTTGGAGCGCCACTAGAGGACAACAGAGACACACAGAAACCACCCATTGCCTACTGCCACCCTCTAGCGGCCTTCTGCAAATTGGCAACTCCAGGCCAACAGCTGTATTTTCAGCTGGACTTAATTGGCCCCTTTCCTGGGAATCTCAGTGGGAAAAACCAAAGAGATTTGCAGGTTCTCACCATCCCAGGGAACTTTTCCAAACCCATCTGGAGCACGGCTCCCTCGCACACCTGGGCTTCCCATAAATTTTGATTTATTACTGCTCCGAGCTCATTACTCACACATCTGTTTTTAGTTTAATCCACCCCCACAGTCCAGCCTCCCCCCCCCTTCCAGCTTGACTTCATTAGCTTCCAGGGAAACAATGAGGTCATCCAGGGGGTGGAGCCTGACAGCTTCTTGGAAGATGTGCATAAGATGCCCTGGCCCGGATCCCTTTTAGGCCAATCCACAGGACATTCGTCTGCATCCCAATTGCGACATCGGTTCTCTGCATCGGGCATAAATCAACACAACCCAAGGCACTGAACTTGCAGATTTGCAGCCTGTGAGTCATGCGCACACACCTGCCTGTGCGCGTCTGCACATTGCACAAGTGATTTTTGAAGCTCCTTGTCAAACCACCTGCATGCTGAGTCTCCAGCACGGATGCAGAAGGCTGAATTCAGAATCAGAATAGAGCTGGAAGGGACCTTGGAGATCTTCTAGTCCAGCCCCCGCTCAAGCAGGAGATCCGGTACCAGGGGTCTTCAAACTCGGCCGTTTTATGATTTGTGGACTTCAACTCCCAGAATTCCTCAGCCAGCCTCCATTTTGTTTGTTAGATTTAAGACAGGGGTCTTCAAACTTGGCCCTTTTATGACTGGTGGACTTCAACTCCCAGAATTCCTCAGCCAGGCAGTTGTCCAATCTCTTCATAAAAACCTCCAGGGATGGAGCACCCACAGCTTCTGGTGGCAAGCTGTTCCAATGGTTAATTGTCTTCACTGTTAGGAAGTTTCCCGTTCACTCCAGGTTGCTTCTCTCCTTGATTAGTTTCCATCCATTGTTTCTTGTCCTAACTTCTGGGGCTTTGGAAATAAATCGACACCCCCCCCTTCCTCTTTGTGGCAGCCTCTCTAGTACTGTTTGGGCGTCTGTTTTGAATCTGGCCCTCGAAAGGATTTCGATCTCGGGACCAGCCAGCCGACGATGTCTTTTCTAACTGGGACACAAGAAAGGGAAGGGCAGCCAGGAGGAGGGTGTAAATTTGCACCCAGAGGCTCAAAAGCCTCCAAGGGATTATCAGAGAGAACAGAGTCCTTAAGATGCCCCCGTGGCTAGCTTTGCACACTTAGCCCGTTCGGATTTAGCGGTCAAATTGGGTACAGACTCTGTTAACCTTGGTTAGAGTTAAGCTTGGTTAGCTTGTCTCAAAAGTGCTTTTTCAAAAGGCAGCTGGACTGTTTTTTTCCTTGAGGAGGAAGAAGAACAACTAGCCTGTTTCCCTGAAAGTAAGGCCTACCCAAGGGTTCTTCAAACTTGGCCCTTTGATGACTTGTGGACTTCAACTCCCAGAATTCCTCAGCCAGCCTCCATTTTGTTTGTTAGATTTAAGTCAGGGGCCTTCAAACTTGGCCCTTTGATGACTTGTGGACTTCAACTCCCAGAATTCCTCAGCCAGCCTCCATTTTGTTTGTTAGATTTAAGTCAGGGGCCTTCAAACTTGGCCCTTTGATGACTTGTGGACTTCAACTCCCAGAATTCCTCAGCCAGCCTCCATTTGTTTGTTAGATTTAAGACAGAGGTCTTCAAACTCGGCCGTTTTATGATTTGTGGACTTCTACTCCCAGAATTCCTCAGCCAGCCTCCATTTGTTTGTTAGATTTAAGACAGGGCTCTTCAAACTTGGCCCTTTTATGACTGGTGGACTTCAACTCCCAGAATTCCTCAGCCAGCCTCCATTTTGTTCGTTAGATTTAAGACATGGTCATGCCTGGCTGAGGAATTCTGGGAGTTGGTCCACAAGTCATAACAGGGCCAAGTTTGAAGAGCCCTGGCCTACCCAGAAAATAAGCCCTAGCTTGATTTTTTGGGGGATGGGCCTAATATAAGCCCTGCCCCAAAAATAAGCCCTAGTTTTGGGGTGAGGAGCACACCTAATAATCAAGCTAGGGTGGAGTGGAGGGGTGAAGCTACCCCACCCGCCCCGCACCCCCTTACCTTGCAGCCAGGCCTCCCCTTGCCAGCCCACTTCTTCTGAGGCCTCTTCTGCAGCCAGGCAGGCCTGCATTTCTCAGTCAGGGGCTTTTCAGAAGGCCTCTGCAGCCGAGAACCGAGCTATGGATTCAATCTGTACTTTGGTTCTGCAAGACCTCTGCAGCCGAGCACTAAGCTATGGATTGAATCCATAACTCTGTACTCGGCTGTTTTAAAATAAGGTGACCAACCGTCCTCCTTTTGGGAGGACAGTTCTCCTTTTGTAAGTTCTGTCTTCCCTCGAAAAGTGTCCTCCTACATGTCTTCCTTTTTCTATATTTGAAGACTAATCTGCAGGGCTTTTTTTCCCCTCATAGAACGCTCAGATGGGCATTCCGGCAGCTTTTTTTTTGATGGTTTTTTTCAACTTTTGCATGAGCTGTGCTACTCCCTCTATTGGCTTTTGAAAGCCAATAGGAATTGCTGCTGAGCGCGCCAAAACACCCGGGCAGCAAACTTTGCACGTGCAAGTTGCAGGAACTTTGCACCCCTCACTGCTACCCAACTACACCATCTCCTACTTAGTTCCGCAGATAGCTGGAGGAGACTAGAGCGTTAAGTTTCTCTTGATCTTCCCTTTTCGGTTCTACACGGGGATGCACAGGCGGTGGTGCTGGGGGGCGGCTGAGGGGGTGGCTGCAGGGCCGGAGCCGGCGCAGCTGGTGCTTTGCGAGCCGCGGGGCAGGCTCTACGGGGATGTGCAGGGTGGGCAGTGGTGCCGGGGGGCAGCGGAGGGGCAGCTGCAGGGCCCGAGCCGGTGCGGCTGATGCTTTGCCTTTGCGAGCCGTGGGACCGGCTCTACAGGGATGTGCAGGGTGGGCAGTGGTGCTGGGGGTGGCTGTGGGGGGCGTCTGCAGGGCCGGAGCTGGCACAGCTGGTGTTTTGCCTTTGCAAGCCGTGGGGCCAGCTCTACGGGGATGCGCAGGGTGGGCAGTGGTGCTGGGGGGTGGCTGGGGGGTGCAGCTGCAGGGCCGGAGCCAGCTTGGCTGATGCTTTGCGAGCCGCGGGGCCGGCTCTCCACGGCAGGGCAGCGGTGCTGGCGGGGCGGCTGTGGGCGGGGCGTGGCAGGCAGTTGACCTTCCATGGGCCGTGCCAGCTGGTGGTCTACGCAGTGCTGACCTGCGCTGCCACCACCTCACCCTGCGCACCTACGTGGCCGTCCTGGAGCGCCTGGCTCACAACACCTGCCTCCGCCGCCCACCCCCGCGTAGTCCAGCCGTGTAAAGTGGGCCCCGTGGCTCCCATGTTACTTTTGCATCTATTTTTTTCCAATCCATTTTCTTTCTGTCATTAATTCTCCAAGAGTAAGAAATGTAAATTGTAAGCTCTTCATAGCACAGTTCTACATCATTGTTAAAATACACTGGGCAGTTATGGACATATTCATTCATATTCATAAATAGACTGAATTGTAACACTTCCCCCCTCACTTAAGTCTCTTCTTTTGTGTGTATACTTTGAACATAGCCAGGCCATTTTTTTATCAGCAGTTGTAAAGAAATAGAAACAAAATGTTTAACTTGTGTATTAATAACCATTTCTTTGCAATTCATTATCTTGTCAGTAACATGATTCCATGAATTAAACACATATATGTTGAAGGCAGCACATATGCACTTGTATTAGACATCTATTATCTCCTACTGCTAGTCCTTCCAAAACGAACTGAATATATGTCATACTATATATACAAAAGTTGTCTCCTCCTCTATTAAAGTGCAACACATTATTTCCCAAGTAGACAAAAAAAAATAATATTACATCTTTACTATACTCACCTGCGGTATGTAAACATGGGGGAGCTATCTCACAATTTTTCACCCCTATGGCAGCCTACTCTGCTGTCTTCATGATTAATTTGATAAAACAGAACTTAGTGTTCTAAGTTCATCATGAACTAAGTCTGATGAAAATAACTATTTTGGCAGGGATGAATTAATAGCATGCATTTTGGGTTATAGGAGCAGCTCATTCAATGTGATCATATCTTTAAAATGGTATGTACAAACCATCAATAATGTGGTTGCTAATATAGGTAGGTCCGGCTTATGAGCTGTTTGTATTTAAGGAGATGCTCACAACAAATTCTAGTTTATTTGGTGAATGCTTGAAAGATGCATCACTTCATCTAAGCCAAAAACATGAAAAAAAATAAAGGCAATTATGAATTAAATTTGGCTCAAATCTTTAAGATGCAACATTAGTAAGAATGTCCCAAGAGTGAAATTACAAACCATCTGCAATAAATTCAATGTTCTTATTCTGGCAGGAACATTGGACAAAACTTTGGAATTTACTATCATTTGCCTTAAATACAATAATAAATAATAATAACTACAATTTATTTGTATTTTAGTCGTTTTACTGTTCATGTGGCTACTTTAAAACAATTTTGTGAAGAAGCAAAATGTTTAATACAAAAAACTTTTAGGATATTCAAAAGTTAGATGGCTTGCTCTAACACCTGCTATAGTGTGTGTTCTACAATTATTTAAGCTTCTCCGTTCATATTTTTTAAGTTTAGACAAATGTCCTAAAATCCTGGAATCGTTTTTCAATAATGAAATATCTGAGATATTAATGTATTTTGTACATAATCAAGCATCTAATTTTCACAAAACAATTCAAAAGATTGAAGGTGAACATATTTCAGCTACAGAAGTTAGTCTTATTTTGAATGACTTTATCCTTCAATATAAAACTCGATTTGAAGAAAAATTTCTTCCTTTAGTTATAAAAAGAAAATTGTCAGACTTAGAGGAATCAAATCCGGGCATAATGGAAAAGTTTATCAAAGAAGTGCAGAATTTTTACCAAACATGTTTTTAATATATCGAAGAATGGTCTGAAACAAACATCACAGGAAATAACAGTTTTCGATGGTGTTTTTTGACTTCATCGCAAGTATATTGGACAGATATTGAACCTTGTATTGAGTTTTTATCTAAAGAAATGCCAGACATTAAAATAGACAACAATTGTCTCTTTGAAGAAATTAGAAAACTGAATGTATATTTAAACTCTGAAAAATTAATACAATGGGAAAATGAACAGGTTGAAATTGATAAAAGATGGGTGGAAATATTCAGCCATTTCAAAAATGAACATATTCCATGTGAAAATTTATTTATTCTTGTTCAATTTACGTTGTGCTGCCCTGGAACTAATGCAGCAGTTGAAAGGGTTTTTTCAATTGCTAATGATTTTTGGACAAGTGAGAAATCGAAATTGAATGTTGATACTCTAGCTGCAGCACTTGCCGTAAAATTCAATATGACGGATATTTCTTGTTCAGATATTTCCAATATATTGTTAGAAGATGATACATTGACAAAAAACATTCATTCAATGGAAAAGTACTCATTTAAATAATTAATAGGCATGTAAGCATAATTACAATATAAAATGTTATTGTTACAAATGTTTTTTTTATGATGCATTTATCATATTATAGTGTATTCTGTATTATTGTTGCAATAAATACAATGTTTCTTTTATTTACGATTTTTTTTCTTCAATTTATTTGTGTCCCCCTTTTCGTTGTAAAAAAGATGGTCACCTTACTGCTTAGTCCTTCCGGAAAGGCCTGACTGCAAAATGCAGGCCCGAATGCAGCTGCAGAACTTCGGCCCCAGAAGAAGTGGACCGGCTGGGTGAGGCTGTGGGTGCCGGAGGCGAGGTAAGGCCTACCCCGAAAATCAGACTGGGTGCCTCTTTTGTAGGCCAAAAAAAAAAAAAAAAAAGACCCAGTCTTATTTTTGGGGAAACACGTGTATGTTCTTCCACAACTAAGAGACAACTATGACCTGGATGACAGAGACTCTCCGTAGACACTTGGTTAGATGGTTTTGTAGCTCACTCTGCTGCACAAACCTGAGCTTCCTTCTTTTTAAAAGCAGCTGTGTCTCTGTGTGTGTTTGTGTCTGTGTGTGCATGTTTGTGTGCATGTGAGGCAGCAGGTAGGAAGTGCATTTTTTTAAAAAAAGGCAACGCTCCATTCGTGCTTTTTAAGACAGGTATTCCACAACTTAACCACACCACAATGGAGCCCAAAATTTATGTTGCTAAACAAGTGATCTTTGCTCCATTTTGTGACCCTTTCTTGCCACAGTTGTTAAGTGAATCGCCGCAGTTGTCAAGTTAGTAACAAGGTGTGGTTAAGTGAATCTGGCTTCCCCCATCGACTTTGCTTGTCCGAAGGTCGGAAAAGGGGACCACAGTACTGATAGTCCTCGATTTACAACAGTGCGTTTGATGACCACTTGAAGTTACGACGGCATGAAAAAAAAGCGACTTAGGACTGTTTTGCACTTATGACCATTGCAGGATCCTTATGGTCATGTGATCAAAATTCAGAGGCAGGGAAACTGGTATGAACTTATGACAGTTGCACGATCGTGTAATCCGCATTGGTAACCTCCCCAGCCAGCCTCTGATGAACAAAGTCAGCGGGGGAAGCCAGATTGACTTAATGACCCCACATTCATTTAACAACTGCAGTGATTCGCTCAACAACCGGGCCAAAGAAGGTCGTAAAATGGGGCAAAATTTACTGAACAATGATCTTGGCTAACAATGGGAAAACTTGGTGAATAGTGGTCATAAATCAAGGTTACCTGTAACTCAGTTAATTGCAGATCAGGCTATGCCTCCCTTTTTGCCCATCTTTTTGTTTGTGTTTGTGTGTCTGTGTGTAACAAATTTGCCCTCCTTCTTGTTTGCCATTTCACTGGTTCTTTCAAGGGCACATTCCTTTACAGCAGCGCCACCTGGTGGCAGGTGACGGGAACAGGAAGATTTACTTATTTAAGAAGCATGGCAATCTTCAATTTACAATCGTTCGTTTAGCGACCATTCACAGTTACCATGGCACTGAAAAAAAGTGACTTAGACCGGTCTTTGCATTTATAACTGTTGCAGCATCCCCGTGGACACGTGATCAAAATTCTGGGGTTTGGCAACTGGCGTGTATTTAATAATAATAATAATGTATGTGTTCACTTTTGAGAGCGGGCAACTAGATTTCATTTTTGATGTGTGCCGTTGTGCCCACAGTAAAAAAAAATGACAATAAAGGTTATCTTATTTTAATAATAATAATGATGATGATGACGATGATGATGATGATGATGTTGGAAGGGACCTTGGAGGTCATCTAGTCCAACCCCGTCAGGCTAGGAAACCCTAATACCATTTCAGACAAATGGCTGTCCAGTTTTACACAGTTTGTTCTGGGTTCACATGAGGTCCATTTGCAAACTTCTCAGCCTTCCTTCTGACAAGGAAGGTCAATGAGGGAAGTTGGGTCTGCTTAACGACTGCAGCGATTTGTTTAACCCTGTGGTGCAAAAGGCCAAAAAAGGCAGACATCCAGTGGCGGCATTCGGTCATCATTTTACTCCACCTAAATAAAATACATTCAAAATGGTGCACTCAAGGCAAAGTACAGGTAGCCCTCAACTTACAGCAGTTCATTTAGTGACCGTTCTAAGTTACAACGGCACTGAAAAAAGTGACTTCTGGCCGTTTTTCATATTTAACGATCAATGCAGCATCCCCAGGGTCAATTCAGACACTTGGCAACTGACTCACGTTTATGACGGTCACATTCTATTCTATATTCTATTCTATACAGTAATTCTATTCTATTCTATTCTATTCTATTCTATTCTATAGCTTTTCTATATTCTATTCTATTCTATAGCTTTTCTATATTCTATTCTATTCTATATTCTATTCTATTCTATTCTATACAGTAATTCTATTCTATTCTATTCTATACAGTAATTCTATTCTATTCTGTTCTGTACAGTAATTCTATTCTATTCTATTCTATTCTATAGCTTTTCTATATTCTATTCTATTCTATTCTATTCTATTCTATTCTATACAGTAATTCTACTCTGTTCTATTCTATATCCTATTGCCTACTCTACTCTATTCTATTCTATTCTATTCTATTCTATATCCTATTGCCTATTCTATTCTATTCTATTCTATTCTATTCTATTCTATTCTATTCTATTCTATCATTATTCTATTCTATTCTATTCTATCATTATTCTATTCTATTCTATTCTGCTCTGTAATTCTATTCTATTCTATATCCTATTTCCTACTCTACTTATACTCTATTCTATTCTATTCTATTCTATTCTATTCTATTCTATTCTATTCTATTCTATTCTATTCTGCTCTGTAATTCTATTCTATTCTATTTTATTCTATTTTATTATTATTCTATTCTATTCTGCTCTGTAATTCTATTCTATTCTATTCTATTCTATTCTATTCTATTCTATTCTATTCTATTCTATTCTATTCTAGTTAAGGGCGACTTAGGGATGTCTCACTCCTAGACCAGGGAAAAGAGAGTAAGGCAACATCATGACAAAAGACAACACTGCAGTGGGATTCATTCAGAGCAGTGGGACACAACTGTTTAGAGCCATTGGAAGTTGCAACAGCCCTGACCATTTTGCATACTTTTCTTAGCCTGAGGTTCACCAGATGTGCTGGATTTCAAAACCGTGCCAGGTAAGGGCTTGTGAGACTGGAGGTTCAATCCGTCTGGAGGAATGAAGTTGGTGTCTTCTCTGGCCTCCCTTTGTAGGCAACAGAAAATATATCATGTCCAGAAAGTCTTAAAAATCTGCCTTTTCCTCCTTAAGCTCA
The DNA here is from genome assembly GCA_039797435.1 of Crotalus adamanteus. Lineage (NCBI taxonomy): Eukaryota > Metazoa > Chordata > Lepidosauria > Squamata > Viperidae > Crotalus > Crotalus adamanteus. The sequence goes on along the minus strand of CM077922.1, from coordinate 102,052,258 downwards.
ATACCTCATTTTGCTTTTTGTTGTGAAATGTTTTTCCTTCTCCTTCCTTCTCCTTCTCTCCCTTGTAGCACTGATGATGTTACCTAGTTGGGTGATGAAATGTCTGCAAGAAAACAGCCAAGCTCAGGAAGCACTGAAGACCCCAGAATCATCTCCTTCCTTCCTCTTCCTCCTCCTCCTCCTCCTCCTTTCTAGCACTGATGATATTACCTAGTTGGGTGATGAAATGTCTGCAAGAAAACAGCCAAGCTCAGATAGCACTGAAGGAGAATTTCTCCTTCCTTCCTTCCTTCCTTCCTTCCTTCCTTCCTTCCTTCCTTCCTTCCTTCCTTCCTTCCTTCCTTCCTTCCTTCCTTCCTCTCCTCCTCCTTTTCCTCTTCTTCTTCCTCTTCCTCTCCCTTGTAGCACTGATTATGTTATCTAGTTGGGTGATGAAATGTCTGCAGCAAAATAACCAAGCTCAGATAGCACTGAAGGAGAATTTCTCCTTCCTTCCTTCCTTCCTTCCTTCCTTCCTTCCTTCCTTCCTTCCTTCCTTCCTTCCTTCCTTCCTTCCTTCCTTCCTTCCTTCCTCTCCTCCTCTTTTGCCTCCTCCTCCTCCTTCTCCTCCTCCTCCTCCTCCTCCATCTCTCAGCTTCTTTTCTTGAAGGTTTTCCTAGTCTGATGTTCCCCAGATGAGTTGGTTTTCAAAGCCATGCTGGGCAGGGACTGGTGGGAATGGAAGTCCAATCCGTCTGGAGAAAAACGAGGTTGGGAAAGAGGATTCAAATTCACCGTCAAGATATTTCTTCTTCTTGTCTCAAGCCCGAGCAAATTCTCTTTTGTGAACAGCGAAACACAAAGACCCTGAATAATTTTGAACAGTCTTGTGTTGCCAAGGTTTCCAGCTTGTCATCCGATCAGTCAAAAATGTTTGACAAGCAGGTGACAGCATGGGAAAACACAAAAGAAGAGGGAGTCAAGCTCTTCTCCAAAGCGCCTGAAGGCAGGAGAAGAAGCAACGGGTGGAAACTCATCAAGGAGAGAAGCAACCTGGAACTAAGGAGAAACTTCCTGACAGTGAGGACAATTAACCAGTGGAACAACCTGCCTCCAGAAGCTGTGAATGCTCCAACACTGGAAGTTTTTAAGAAGCGACTGGACAGCCATTTGTCTCAAATGGTATAGGGTTTCCTGCCTGAGCAGTGGGTTGGACTAGATGACCTCCAAGGTCCCTTCCAACATTATTATTATTATGGATCATCGCACAGTCAGCCAGATGTTCAGACTGGATTTGACATTTTGTCTACCTATCGAGTCCTTACCCAGGACCTAGGATAGGCAGATGTGGATGTTTGATGGTATTACAGATATCGTCGCAGGATGGAAGCAGTTCCTAGTAAGGCCGCCTTTTGCAATTGACTAATAGCGAATTTGTCAATGCCAATGGTGTTCAAGTGGTGCTCCAGTTGTTTTGGGATTGCACCCAAGGCGTCTATTACTATTGGTACTATGCTTGCTTGCTTTTGCCACAGTCTATTTCTATTTCTATTTGTAGGTTTTTGTATTTTGTTATCTTCTCCAGTTCTTTCTCTTCTATTCTGCTGTCTCCAGGCACTGCCAAGTCCACTATCCAGACTTTTTTGTCTTTCTTATTGACAATTGTTAAGTCTGGAGTGTTATGTTGCAGGTGCTTGTCTGTTTGAATTCTGAAGTCCCAGAGCAGTTTAATTTTATCATTTTCTATGATTTTCTCTATTTTATGATCCCACCAGTTTTTGCTTACAGGCAAATGGTATTTTTTGCAGATCTTCCAATGCAAAAATTGTTGCTACTTTGTCATGCCGCTGCTTGTAGTCAGTCTGTGCAATCTTCTTGCAACAGCTTACCAGGTGGTCCACTGTTTCTTCAGCTTCTTTGCATAGGCAGCACTTCTTCTTCTTCTTCTTCTTCTTCTTCTTCTTCTTCTTCTTCTTCTTCTTCTTCTTCTTCTTCTTCTTCTTCTTCTTCTTCTTCTTCTTCTTCTTCTTCTTCTTCTTCTTCTTCTTCTTCTTCTTCCTCCTCCTCCTCCTCCTCCTCCTACTACTACTACTACTACTATCAGCCTGTTTTGCTTATCAACATCCCGGATGCTTTTCAGTGATAGCAGACGGCTCAGCCAGTCTCACTCTATACATGTTATACTTCGATAATAAAGGTTCATTCATTCTAACTTTTTCATGATGGGGAGAGAGCCTGTTCCATTCTCCAACCTTGGCAGTTTTAAGACTTGAAGATGTCAACTCCCAGAATCCCCCAGCCGTTTTCATTCACCCCCAGGGTCCATCCCTCTTCTGCTTCAGCGGCCTCTGTTGCCAAGGCTGGGCAGTCGGCTGCCTTCCGTCCAGACTCGGGACGGCTGACAAACCCAAAGAGTCTTCAACGTTGACAAGTCTTGCGAGTTGCGTGAAGGCATCGGCTTGGATTTTAACGGAGTTGGTTAAATGTGTTGGGTGAACACAGCCCGGCTGAAGAGGCAGGACAACTTTCGTGCGTTTGGCCTTATTTGATTGATGGATTTGTATTCCACCTTTATGATATATTTTTTTTTCAAATAATCAAGATGGTGAACGTACCTAATACTCATCCTTGCTCCTCTTCCCCCCCAAAAAAAACAATCCTGTGAGGTGGGCTGGGCTGAGGGAGTGGCTGACCCAAAGATACCCAACAGGTTCTCTTGCCTAAGCTGTGACTAGAACACATCCTCTCTTAGTGACTGGCCTTCATGGCTAAGACAGGACTAGAACTCACCGTCTCCTGGTGATTGGCCCAAAGTCATCCAGCCGGCTTTCATGCCTAAATCGACACTAGAACTCCCAGTCTCCCTGTGATTGTTCCAAAGTACCCAGCTGGCTTTCATGACTAAGGCAGGACTAGAACTCCCAGTCTCCTTGTGATTGTTCCAAAGTCATCCAGCTGGCTTTCATGGGTAAAGTGACACTAGAACTCCCAGTCTCCTTGTGATTGGTCCAAAGTCACCAAGCCGGCTTTCATGCCTAAAGCGACACTAGAACTCCCAGTCTCCTTGTGATTGGTCCAAAGTCAGCAAGCCGGCTTTCATGCCTAAAGCGACACTAGAACTCTCAGTCGCCTTTGATTGGTCCAAAGTCACCCAGCCGGCTTTCATGCCTAAAGCGATACTAGAACTCCCAGTCGCCTTGTGATTGGTCCAAAGTCACCCAGCCAGCTTTCATGGGTAAAGTGACACTAGAACTCCCAGTCTCCTTGTGATTGGTCCCAGCCGGCTTTCATGCCTAAAGCGGCACTAGAACTCACAGTCTCCTGGTGATTGGCCCCAAATCACCTAGACAGCACTCACTGATGATCCACATTAGAATTGCACAGTATTACTGCTCACATGAAATGTTTAATCAAGTCAGGCACATTTACCAGCTGCAGTTCAAAGATTTGCCAAGCTTGGTTGTGCTAACCTTGTTTCCTGTTGTTTTGTGACTTAGCACGTTATGTGAATCCAGAAGCAGGCAGTGACAAGTTTAATGGGTTGTGTGAAGGCTTTCGGTTCAACTTTTTGGAGGTTTTTTTTTTACACTCTTCTGACCACTAAGGTTTCTCGTAATAAATTCCAAGTATATTTCTCAGCCTTAAAGATTTCCATCTTGAATTACAAGGCCATTTTTGTGGTGAAGCAGGAATTCCGCAGCAAATTCTCGGAAACCCTCCTCATCTGTCAAGTCCACCTTAAGATTAGAAATGTCATCGTGCCAATTACAAAAGAATCAAAGGACTTTTTTTTTTTCCCACAGAAAGTGGCCTTTTCCAGTTTAGGTTTGGAAACTAAATTGCACCCTAAAAACCTAACTCACCTGGTTAAGCTGGCTGCAATTTTTCTAAATTGCAGTTTGTTTATTTATTTGGCTTTCTTCGTGAGATTCAGGCTGGCATTTTCTCCTGCTAAGCCCAAATAATTCTGCAATAACAGCTCCCTCTGTAATTGAGGAAGAATCATATTGCTTACACTCTCTAAAGCAAAATATAAGCATCATCGCCATCATTCCATTGGCTAGCAATATCAAATGCCTACTCGAAATCGTCCGATTTGATGACCATCTTTACATAATGTGGTCATGAGTTCCACAGGCTGACTTGTGCAGTGCTTTAAAAAATAAAGCCTGCATAAGTTTAGAGAGTTAATTTGCTTTTCATTATCCTGAATCCTCACAATTCAGCCTTATTCAATCCACCCTGGTTTCTCTTTTCACCGTTTCCTCCCGAAGCTGGTTGGGAGGAATTATCTCCAATTCTACAGATTTTTTGTTTACTTTTTTCCTCAAATAAAAAGGACCAGATGTGGTCTCCAGCCCTTTGATCTTGGAGCAAGTCAAATGATCAAAAGACCACATATAAAAAAGATGTGGAGGCCCTAGAAAGAGTACAAGGAGTGCCCGACTTACAACTGCAAAGGAGCCCAAAATCTGGCTTCCCCAGGGACTTTGCTTGTCAGAAAGTCGCAAAAGGACAGCCACTTGTCTGAAATATTATAGGGTCTTCTTCCTTAAATGGGGTTGGACTAGAAGACCTCCAAGGTCCCTTCTATTCTATTCTATTCTATTCTATTCTATTCTATTCTGTAATCCTATTCTATTCTGTAATTCTATTCTATTCTGTAATTCTATTCTATTCATTCTCTTCTATTCTTTCTCTATTCTATTCTGTAATTCTATTCTATTCTATTCTGCTCTGTAATTCTATTCTATTCTATTCTGTAATTCTATTCTATTCTTTCTCTATTCTATTCTGTAATTCTATTCTGCTCTGTAATTCTATTCTATTCTATTCTATTCTGTAATTCTATTCCTTTACTATATTCTATTCTATTCTATCTCTATTCTATCCTATTCTACTCTGTAATTCTATTTATTCTATTCTATTCCATTCTGTAATTCTATTTATTCTATCCTATTCTATTCTGTAATTCTATTCTATTCCTTTACTATATTCTATTCTATTCTATTCTATTCTATTCTATTCTATTCTATTCTATTCTATTCTATTCTATTCTATTCTATCCTATCCTATCCTGTAATTCTATTCCATTCCATTCCTCTATTCTATTCTATTCTATTCTATTCTATTCTATTCTATTCTATTCTATTCTATTCTATTCTATTCTATTCTGTAATTCTATTCTATCCTATCCTATTCTATTCTCTAATTCTATTCCATTCCTTTACTCTATTCTATTCTATTCTATTCTATTCTATTCTATTCTATTCTATTCTATTCTATTCTATTCTATTCTATCTCTATTCTATCCTATTCTGTAATTCTATTCCATTCCATTCCTCTATTCTATTCTATTCTATTCTATTCTATTCTATTCTATTCTATTCTATTCTATTCTATTCTATTCTATTCTATCCTATTCTATTCTATTCTATTCTGTAATTCTATTCTATTCCATTCTATTCTATTCTATTCTATTCTATTCTATTCTATTCTATTCTATTCTATTCTATTCTATTCTATTCTATTCTATTCTATTCTGTAATTCTATTCTATTCTATCCTATTCTATTCTGTAATTCTATTCCTATTCTATTCTGTAATTCTATTCTATTCTGTAATTCTTTCTATTCTGTAATTCTATTCTATCCTATTCTATTCTGTAATTCTATTCTATTACTTTTCTATATTCTATTCTATTTTATTCTATTTCTATATTCCACTCTACTCCACTCCATTCCATTCCATTCTATTCTATATTCCATTCCATTCTATTTCTATTCTATTCTATTCCTTTTCTCCATTCCATTCCATTCCATTCCATCCCATTCTATTCTATTCTATTTTTTTCCTAGGTCACTTTTTCCAGTGCTTTTTCCAGTGCTGTTTTAACTTCAAACAGTCCCTATACAAATGGTTGCAAGTTAAGGACTATCTATAATTACAAGTTGGCCTTGTTATTGCAATCGGCTCCGCGAGTCCCAGGGATGAGCAAAGCAAAAAGCAGGCGTTTTATCTGAGAAATACCGTCTTCCCGGTCAAAAACATGGCTCTCTGGGGGGGCCTCGGGCTCCCCAAAGGATCCACCTTGGGAACATTCATTAAAATAATTGAACGTTAAGGAAGCTGCTGTTCGAAGGAGACCTACATCTCAGGTGATTGGATGGTCCAGAAAGAGAAAGAAGATCTTGAAAAGCTGTCGGGTGAAGAAGAAGAAAAGTTGAGGCCATGTTTTCTGCCACTCCTAGGGTTTTTTTGGGGGGGGGGGACTTTTGGGGTGCTTTTTTAAAACACTGTTTGGATTCACACAATCTTCTGGGGCTTTTGTTGCAAGTTGACGTAGTAGGTTTGATTACCTTCAAGCAGTGTTTCGCAACCTGGGCAACTTTTAAACCATATGGACTTCAACTCCCAGAATTCCCCAGCCAGCTATGCTGGCTGGGGAATTCTGGGAACTGAAGTCCATGTGGCTGAAAGTTGCTCAGGATTGAGAAACACTGAGCTAGAGAGGACTCCCAAGGTTTTTTTTTCTTCCATTTCTCCCTCTCCCAAAGCTCCTCCCCCAGGGGATTCTGGGAGTTGAAGTCCACCCATCTTAAAAGTAACCAAGGTTGAGAAACACAGCCTTAAAACGTTAGCCACCCACGAACACTCCAATTTTAACCTTACGTAGTGCAAGGTTTTGTCTATAACATTAATTTTGCCTTATGCATGTCTGGTCTTATTTTCCTAACAAGCTAAGATTAATTTGATATATTTATCTTGGGCTTGTACCTTCATCAACACTTAAAAAAAAAAACCCCATTAGCCCCAAAAAGGCTGCAGAAGGGGGGGGGGAGATGAATCTGGGACAAATTTCCTAAAGGAGAAAAAAAAAAGAATATCTTTCTAGTCTTTCTTTCGTTCAGAAACCTCCCGATTAATTTCTTCCCCGTTCCTCTGAAATAATAACAATAACAATAATAAAAATAATAAAGTTGGAAGGGACCTTGGAGGTCATCTAGTCCAGCCCCCTGCTCAGGTAGGAAATAATAATAATAATAATAATAATAATAATAATAATAATAATAATAACAACAACAATAACTTCCTCATTAATTCTTGGCTTCCTTTTCCCTGGAAGAAGACACGGTGAGGAAATGCGCTATCCTAAAGAAATATGTATGAACTGCTTAATCGACTGAATGAAATACAGGCAATCCTCAACTTACGACCACACCTGAGCCAACATTTCCATTGCTATGCGAGACATTGGTTAAGTGAGTTTTGCCTCATTTGACAATCTCTCTTGCCCCGGTTGTTAAGTGAATCTGGATTCCCGCCGTTGATTTTGCTGGACAATAGGCCGCAAAAGGAGATCACATGACCCGGGGGGGGACGCTGCAACAGTCCTAAATGTGAGTCAGTTGCCAACTGTCCAGGTTTTGATCACATGACCGTGAGGGATGTGATCAAAAATGGTCAAAAATGGTCAAAATGGTCCTAAGTCGCTTTGTTCAGTCCCTAAAAGAAATGTTGTAAGTCGAGGACTTAAATTATTAGATTTTTTTATCCTACCTTTATTACTTTATAAGTAAGGTGGCAAACACATCCAAAGTTCCTGTAGGAGGGGACCAGGCTGAGCCTGAGGGAGGGAGTCAAACGAGTCATAAGTCTAGAGTCCCTTCGTGCCCACAAGAGATAAATCCAGCCCACCTTGAATTCTGACTCTTATCTACCACCAATTTGTAATAATGATGATGATGATGTTGATGATGGTGTTGGAAGGTACCTTGGAGGTCATCTAGTCCAACCCCCTGCTCAGGCAGGAAATCCTGTACCATTTCAGACAAATGGCTGTCCAGTCTCTTCTTAAAAACTTCCAGCGTTGGAGCATTCACCACTTCTGGAGGCAGGTTGTTCCACTGGTTAATTGTTCTAACTGTCAGGAAATTCCTCCTTAGTTCCAGGTTGCTTCTCTCCTTGGTTAGTTTCCATCCGTTGCTTCTTGTCCTGCCTTCTGACTGTTAGTAGTTCAGATTCTTGTAGAGAGCTTAAGCTTGCAATCAATCTGTATATTCATTTGAACTGGCTGGATTTTCTGATTTTTCCCTGCCATGTGACAGTCCCATCTGAGCCAGGAAAGCTGGCTGGGTGGCTTTGGGCCAATCCCCAGGAGACGGGGAGTTCTAGTCCCGCCTTAGGCATGAAAGCCGGCTGGGTGGCTTTGGGCCAATCCCCAGGAGATGGGGAGTTCTAGTCCCGCCTTAGGCATGAAAGCCGGCTGGTTAGCTTTGGACCAATCCCAGGAGATAGGGAGTTCTAGTCCCGCCTTAGGCATGAAAGCCATCTGGGTGACTTTGGGCCAATCACCAGGAGACAGTGAATTGTAGTTCTGTCTTAGTCGTGAAAACCAACTGGGTGGATTTGGGCCAATCATCAGGAGACAGGGAATTCTAGTTCCGCCTTAGGCTTGAAAACCAGCTGGGTGACTTTGAGCCGATCCCTCTCTCAGCCCAACCTACCTCACAGGGTTGTCGTGGGGAGACTAGGAGGAGAAAGGTGTCTTGGATATGTTTGCCATCCTGAGTTATTTATTAAACATAATGAAGGTGAGATATCAATAAATAATTCCAGTGCCCACCAGTTAAGACAGCTGATAATAAAGGAGGAGGCCCAGCGGTCTGATCCATCACCCGCTCTGCATTGAGGCTCCGTTTCTGAAAATCATGGGGATGGACCCCATTCTTCTTCTTCTTGTGCCATATCCATTATCGGACGTTGGCGGTCATGTTGGCAATCCTGTTTTGATCAGCAGCTGCACGAAAAAGTGCTGCTGAGTTTTGTCCAAACCAGTCCTTAGATTTTGAAGCCACGATGTTCTTCTTCTGCCTGGACCTCGTTTGCCTTCAATCTTTCCCTGGAGGATTAAATGGAGTAGGCCGTATTTTTCTGGGTGTCGCATCACATGTCCAAAATATTCTAATTTTTGTTTTTTAATTGTTTTGATGATTTCCCTTGGCTTTCCCGGGCGACTTATCCCCTCCTCATTTCTGATCTTGTCAACCCAGCTTATACATAACAGCCGCCTGTAAATCCACATTTCAAATGCTTCTAGTCTTTTCAGGTGGCCTTCTGTCAGAGACCAACTCTCTACTCCATAGAGCAGGATAGGAAAAATAGAGCATCTGACAAGCCTGATTTTCAGTCTTAGGCTTATGTCGTGACTGCAGAAGACCTTTTTCATTTTGAAGGATGCTGTTCGAGCTTTTTCTACCCTTGTCTTTACTTCAACGGCCATGTCCCAGCTTTCATGTAGATTAGAACCGAGATGCGTGATCCTTTCAGCTTTTTCTAGTGGTATTCCTTCTGAATTTATTGGTGGTAAATTAACGGGTTGTTTGCTGACGACCATGATCTTGGTTTTTGAGGTGTTAAGCTTCAAGCCGTATTTTTCAGATATTTCTGTGACTCTGTTGAGGAGGAGCTGAAGGTCTTCATGCTTACTGGATGGACCCCATTAGACTGCTGTAATCTTTTTTTTTTCCTGCCTGTTTGGCAAATCCTTACCACCTTGGGGAGCCTAGCTGGCCAAAATATATACATATATTTCTTGCGTGCTCCTGTGATTTTAACAGCTGCAGGGCTGGCAGAGTTCCAGGTTGAAGGAGGCTTTCTCCATAATTACACGCGCTTGCCAAAAATCTGAAAATTCTGCTTCTTACACAGAAGGCTTTGCCAAAATTGAGCTGGCTGATCCAGGGTGAAAAAGAAACTCCAGGTTTTGGCCATTCTTCCAGAAAAAGCTTGATCCTCACCACTTCCTAACTTTGGCATGGCAACCCTTTCACACAACGCTCAACCAGAGTGTTAAAATCCCAATGGATGCATTCATATCATGTACTAAACTTGATTTAAAAAACAACAACAACACATTTAGCATGTTCTGAAAATCCAACCTTGCCTGGTTAGTAAAGGGTTTAAAGTTAAACCAATGTTTCTCAGCCTTGGCATCTGGAATTTGTGTGGACTTCAACTCCCAGAATTCCCCTGCCAACATGGCTGGCTAGGGGATTCTGGGAGTTGAAGTCCACATGTCTTAAATTAGCTAAGATTAAGAAACACAGTGCTAGCGATGACCAAAAGCTGTTTCTTTTCCTGGATTTTTCTCCCGCATTTCTCTCCCTTCCCCTGATTAGGGAATTCTGGGAGTTGAAGTCCACACAAATTCCAGATGCCGAGGTTGAGAAACACTGGTTTAAAATATTAAGCTAATCCAGAAACCTGGCTACTTCCAAAGCACTTTAAGCTTGATGGGTAAACGAATCTGGGTTTGTGCGGACCTCTTTAAATTTTATTTTTAGGATCCTGAGGTAAGAAACATGGAGACTGAGGGAGTGCCTTATTTTGAGAGAAAACAGCTGCATATTTGGACACTGACAAGAGAAGTTTCAGACATAGGTCTTGAATTTCTGCCCTTTCCCTACATTAAGAAGTTTCTGCGTATAAAACTCACCCTTTCTACACAGGCCTTTATAATATGTTAATTCAGCTTAGGGTACCAGTGGCTTTTAATCACATTTTTCCCTGGTCAGTTTCTCTGCCGGTTAACACTCCAAAGTCAGCAAGTCAATTGGAGGACAGATTAAAATACAGATAGTCCTTGACTTACAAACATTTGTTTAGTGACTGTTCAAAGTTATGTTGGAAGAAAAATCAGGTCCAGTTCCAAGCTGGCTGTCCCAGAACTGCATGCTGTTTTTGGTTCTGCTCATCATTAAATCTTTCCTAAGTAGCTAGCCTCCATTTTATTTCCAGCGTCTTAGCCTCCATTTTATTTCCAGCGTCTTAGCCTCCATTTTATTTCCGGCGTCTCAACCTCCATTTTATTTCCAGCGTCTTAGCCTCCATTTTATTTCCGGAGTCTTAACCTCCATTTTATTTCCAGCTTCTTAGCCTTCATTTTATTTCCGGAGTCTTAGCCTTCATTTTATTTCCAGCATCTTAGCCTCCATTTTATTTACTCCCGGCTTGGAACAAGACTTGTTTTTTTCTTTCAACAGTTACAATGGCACTGAGAGAAGTGACTCATGACCGTCGCAGCATCCCCATGGTCACGTAGTCGAAATTCGGATGCTTGGCAAACTTTATTTACAACGGTTGCGATGTCCCAGAGTCATTTGATCACCATGTGTAACTTTCCCAGTCGGCTTCTGACAAACAAAATCCAAGCTGGAAGCCGGATTCATTTAACGACCGCATGATTCACTTAATCACTGCAGCGATTCGCTTAACAGTGGTGGCAAAAAAGGTCGTAAAATGGGGCAAAACTCAAATAAAAGCTTTGCTCTTCAACAATAGCCGTAAGTCATGGGCTACCTGTGTTTGGGGCCTTTTTCATTTCAGAAAAAAAAAGCACAGTACACACAACGGGAAAATAAAGACAGAGGTTTTTTAGCAAGCTTTTTGTGACCGAGGAAATGCTGCTTACATTTTTACAGTGGCCAAAGGGCTGGGATGAAGAAATGAGGGTTTGAGACAGAAGGATTGGGGAAGAGTTGTGATGTTTTTCAAGGGCTTAACACGCAGCAATTTTGCTGTTGTTGAGAAGGCTTTTGGACTTTTGCCACTGATAACCGGAAACAAAATTTGGAATGTGGCATAGCTACAACAACATTTGAAGTTCAGAATACTGTCACTTCCTCTCTCAGTTTAGCAGGTTTTGGAACCATGCAAGGAAACGTTGCAGGACTATTGTGAGGGACAGCGGTAGTGAAGGGGTGAAGGGGGGGGGAACGGGTGCTGGGGAGAATCAGATTCGAATCCCGTGTTTCTCAAACTTGGCAGTTTTAAGACATGTGGACTTCAACTCCCAGAATTCCACAGGCAGAATACTGGGATCCTGGGATTTGAAAACTGGCTGAAGAATTCTGGGAGTTGAAGTCCACGCATAGGGTTAGGAATTATGGGGTTTGAAGTCCATGCATGCTGGCTGAGGAATTCTGGGAACTGAAGTCGAGAGAGAGAGAGAGAGAGAGAGAGAGAGAGAGAGAGAGAGAGAGAGACAGACAGACAGACAGACAGACAGACAGACAGACACATTGATTGTTTTTGACTCTTAAGCAACATGGAGATATTCTTTTTCTGTGATGGAAGAGAAAGAAAGGAAGAAAAGAAAGAAAGAAAAAGGAAGGAGGGAAGGAAGGAAAAGAAAGAGAGAAAGAAAGAAAAAGAAAAAAGAAAGAAAGAAAAAGGAAGGAAGGAAGGAAGAAGAGAGAAAAAGAAAGGAAGAAAAGGAAGGAAGAAAAAAGGAAAAGGAAGGAGGGAAGGAAGGAAGGAAGGAAGGAAGGAAGGAAAAAAAGAAAGAAAAAAAGAAAAAAGAAAGAAAGAAAGAAAAAAGAAAGAAAAAAGAAAGAAAGAGACACATTGGGTTGTTTTTGATTCCTAAGCAACATGGAGATACTTTTTCTGTGATGGAAGAGAAAGAAAGGAAGGAAAGAAAGAAAGAAAAAGGAAGGAGGGAAGGACGGAAGGAAAAGAGAGAAAGAAAAAGAAAGAAAGAGGAAGGAAGGAAGGAAGGAAGGAAGGAAGGAGAGAAAAAGAGAGGAAGGAAGGAAGGAGGAAGAGAAAGGAAGGAAAGAAAAAGGAAGGAGGAAGGGAAGGAAGGAAAAGAAAGAATGAAAGAGAGAAAGAAAGAAAGAAAGAAAGAAAGAAAGAAAGAAAGAAAGAAAGAAAGAAAGAAAGACACATTGGGTTGTTTTTGACTCCTAAGCAACATGGAGATAGATTCTTTTTCTGTGATGCTCTGTCTCTAACTTGGTCTTTCAAGTTTTTCAAGTTCAAAGCTGTCCTTGCTCCTCCTATCCTGCTTCTTGAACTTTCGTTTCCTTAGAACAGGGGTGGGGAACGACGGCCCCTTGGCTCAGGAATTCTGGGAGTTGAAGTCCGCAAGTCATAAAAGGGCCTTGGTTCCCCCACTCCTGCCACAGAGTCTCACGCCAAACACCACGGCTTGCCCAGATCTGATCTTTACAGGAATAGCCCACATGACATTACCCGCCTAATATCTTTTCCAAGGCCTTCGTGACCTACCAATTGCCCCTCACGTGTGTACAGGTAGTTCTCGATTTACGACCACAACGGAGCTGCAAATCTCCATTGCTAATCCAGGCAGCCGTTAAAGTGAGTTCTGCCTCATTTGATGACCTTTCCACCACAGTCGTTAAGTGAAACACGCAGTTCTTAAGCGAATCAGGCTTTGGACTTTGCTTGTCAGAAGGTCACCAAAGGGGATCATGTGACCTCGGGACACGGCAACCATCATAAATATGAGTCAGTTGGAAAGCAACTGAATTTTAATCCCACGATCATGGGGATGCTGCAACGGTCATAAGTGTGAAAAACGGTCATAAGTCCCTTTTTTCAGTCCCATTGTAACTTTGAGTGGTCACTAAACGAAGAGTTGTAAGTCGAGGACTACCTGTATTTCTTTCAGAGTAGAGCTGGAAGGGACCTTGGAGGTCTTCTAGTCCAACCCCCCGCTCAAGCAGGAGATCCTATACCTTTTGGGGGATGCTGCAATGGTCGTTAAGTGTGAAAAATGGTCATAAGTCACTTTTTTTAATGCTGCTGTAGCTTTGAATGGTCACTAAACAAACTGTTGTAAGTTGAGGACTATATTATTTCTTTCAGAATCGAGCTGGAAGGGATCTTGGAGGTCTTCTAGTCCACCCCACTCCCGTTGAAGCAGGAGATCCCCTTTCAGAGAGGTGGCTGTCCGCAATATTTTCTTAAAATTCCTCTCCTCTCGATGGTCGATCCTCCAAGGCAGAAGCTGTCCGCCCTCTCCACCTCATCAGTTCCAAACTTTCCCTGACCTGGGTTAAGGGTGTTGTGTGAAGACCTCAAGGTTTCTCGGAGCTCCTCGCAAACTCTCCTCAGGAAGAAAACCGGTAGCCACACCGTAATCCAGGTACCAGCTACTGTTTGAATCCCCAGGAGCAGAGCCAAGGGTGAAAAGGTGGTAACCTAACATCTCCACAGCTGCCGATCCAGTTTCACCGCTTCGGGAAGCCTTGGGGGTTTAGGGTGTTTGGGAAACACAGAAGCGCCCCAACCCCACGTGGCCGGCTGCCTATTTGGCAAGGCGCGAGAGAAGAACGTGTCTTTGCAGATCCTGGGAATGAGAGCTTTTGGGGTGACTCCTGTCTTGACGTACCTTTTAATTTCCAGGAGCTGAGTTGTTAACCGAAGGGCTGCCATGACTCATTAGGGTTTCTTTGAAAAAAACCAGACCGATGCCAGCCAGCTCTGACTACCTCAGCCGGCACCAAGATGGTTATGTTTCGGTCCCAACGGTGGCCGGGTTAGTCCCTCCAGAATTCAGAACCGCTGGAAAGAATTGCGGAGTTTACCCCTGGCACCGAAAGAGGTAAGGTTCATATTTTACCAGTTCACACACCACAGCGGTGTTCTGCTATGGCCTATGCAAGCTTCAGAGTTACGCAGGATTCTTCGGCACCACGGGGAGGCTGCAACAGTTGTGTGAAACACGCTCATATGCCAGAGCATTTGTAACTTTGAACGGTCTGTTGTTAAGTCGAGCATTACCTGTATCCACCCTTGGGATTAAACCTGGGCAGAGATCTGAAGGATATCTGGAATCTACAACTGGTGGTACTCCAAGTCCTGAGTAGGATACACAGCCCTCCACCCACCTCTGAAAAAAAAAAGAAGGAAAAACATTGCTGTCTTGGTACAGGCCAGAATTCGGATTGTCTGCCACAGATGGAGTTAAAAACCACCTAACGGTACGAAATTTCAGATACGTCTCGTTCCTTGAAGTTATCTCCAAAGTTGACCCTGGAGGTTTTTAAGAAGGGAAAGGACAACCATTTGTCTGAGATGGTTTAGGGTTTCCTACTTGACCGGGGGGTTGGACTAGAAGACCTCCAAGGTCCCTTCCAGATTCTATTCTATTCTATTCTATTCTATTCTATTCTATTCTATTCTATTCTATTCTATTCTATTCTATTCTATTCCATTCCATTCCATCCCATATTTTCTATTCTATTCTATTCTATTCTATTCTATTCTATTCTATTCTATTCTATTCTATTCTATTCTATTCTATTCTATTCTATTCTATTCTATTCTATATATTCTATTCTATTCTATTCTATTCTATTCTATTCTATTCTATTCTATTCTATTCTATTCTATTCTATTGTCTGAGATGGTTTAGGGTTGCCTGAGCAGGGGGTTGGGCTAGAAGACTTCCAAGGTCCCTTCCAGATTCTATTCTATTCTATTCTATTCTATTCTATTCTATTCTATTCTATTCTATTCTATTCTATTCTATTCTATTCTATTCCATTCCATTCCATTCCATTCCATTCCATTCTATTCCATATATTCTATTCTATTCTATTCTGAGGAAAAAGAATTGGAAAAATATATATATATGAAATATTGGGACTTGCAGATTGAAGCTGAACGTTTATAAAAATAAATAAATCTGTTGTTACACCAATTGCGATTGGAACCCTTGAGGCAATATTGAAGGGACTTCCTTGATATTTGGAAATACTGAATTTATCAGAGTCGAAGACCCTAATTTTACAAAATCCTACCTTGCTTGGAACAATCTATATCAGTGGTTCTCAACCTTTTTAATGCCACGACCCCCAACCGGTTGTAAGTCGAGGACTACTCAACTGGTGCAGCACCATTTGCAGAATGGGACTTTTGGCGGGCTCAGCAGGGCGAAGACAGCCTGGACAATTCCTACTGGCTTTGGAAAGCCAATAGAATTAGACTCTATTCAAGAGAGTCTATTCTATTGGCTTTCAAAAAGGGAGTAGCACAGCTAAGGAAAAGGGGGAAAAAATGGCGGACTGCGTTGTTTGGCGATCCCCGTGAAATGGTCGTTCGACCCCAAATGGGGTCCCGACCCACAGGTTGAGAACCACTTATCTATGTCCTTAGCGCTACCTTAATACTTTTTAAGTCCTTGATTAGGATTTAGATTGAATTGATCACATGACTATGGGGATGCTGCAATGGTCATAAGTGTGAAAAACAGTCATGTCACTTTTTTCAGTGCCGTTGTAACTTCAAACGGTCACTAAATGAACTGTTGTAAGTCGAGGACTACCCATATTAAGTTTCCACCAGCCTCTGACTGTGAACCTAACCACAGATTGCCCACACAAAATAATAATAACAACATTTTTTAAAGCTGGGGATATGAATGGTTAACCGTCTTGGGTTTTTCAAAAAATGTCAGTCTTTTCCAGACTGATATCAGCCTGAACATGCAAAACAGACTATCTGTTAACAGACATCCTCTGTTATATATATATATATTTTCCGTTATTCCTTCCTCTCCTTTATTTTTGCAATTGAATTTTGGCAGGCAGGAAGTGCTCCATTCATTTAGCGACAATTCAAAAGGGCCTTATGAGCTGTCCTCACATTTAACGGCCGTCGCAGCATCCCTCCCCCCTGGTCATGTGATCAAAATTTGGGCACTTGGTAACCCGGCATATATTTTCCAAGGTTGCAGCATCCTGGGATCACCTGATTGTAATTTGTGAATTTCCCAGTTGGCTTTTGGCAAGCAGTGCCAATGGGAAAAGCCGGATTTCAATCTGAGTTAATGTCAGGTGTGATGCCAAAGAAAACTGGCCTCACTCTCTAACCCAGGTTTTACGTGAACAAAAAGGTTAAGAAGGATTGGAGATTATTCTGCTATCCACAAATCGAAGCACTCCAGATGTGTGGCAACTGACTGGGCACGGGGGAGACGCACCTCCAGCACATCTGGAAGATGCCAGGTGGGTGAGGGGAGCGTTACGGAAAATCAGAGAAAAATAGGGGGAAACCACCCCAACATCTGCCTTCTCTTTAATGCCCCACTGCTTTTCACACGAACTAAAAACACCCAGGTCTGTCCTTACAAATTCGCGTCTGGAGGCCAAACCACTTACACATCTGCCTGGCTGAAAAAAGAAGACAGCTTAAAAAAAAAAAAAGTTTGACCCTAAGCGAACTTACATTTGGGAAACGCCTCTGCCAGGCCTCAGTTAGGGGTGTTGTGTGAATGTAGCCCCTGGCTTTTGTTTTTTAGCATAAGCAAAACCCATCATCGCCATCGCTTTAGGGTGCCTAACAGTTAATTGGCAATCCTACTGCTAAGATCTCAACCTAGCCCCTATCCTTTCAGAGAAATACATTCAAATTTATTGGCTCTCCTCGGTGTGTGCCCAAAAGTTTTGCCAAGTTTTCAACCAGCTGCTCAAAATATGCTGTTAAGGTTTGCAGGAATAAGAGGGGGGGGTATTTTAAAACTCTGGAAATAAATACAAACAGGGGACAGTTAATGTGTACAGCTATAAAGCAGCTGCTTGAAAAATTGGCTATCTGAGCTATATGTAGTTGTAAAGGCCCGAGATTTATTTATTCTAAAAAGACCATGATCTTGACGAGGAAGATGTCCCCCCCCCCTTTTTTGGCACAATTTACCTAATTTAGTTACTGGATTTATCCAATTTCTGGATTCAGATAGTACCTTTTAGTTTGAATTAGTGCAGTGGTTCTCAACCTGTGGGTCGGGACCCCATTTGGGGTCGAACGACCATTTCACGAGGGTCGCCAAACAACGCAGTCCGCCATTTTTTTCCCCCTTTTCCTTAGCTGTGCTACTCCCTTTTATTCTATTGGCTTTTGAAAGCCAATAGAATAGACTCTCTTGAATAGAGTCTAATTCTATTGGCTTTCAAAAGCCAATAGGAATTGTCCAGGCTGTCTCTGCCCTGCTGAGCCCGCCAAAAGTCCCCTTCTGCAAACGGTGCTGCACCAGTTGAGTAGTCCTCGACTTACGACCGGTTGAGTAGTCCTCGACTTACGACCGGTTGGGGGTCGCGGCATTAAAAAGGTTGAGAACCACTGAATTAGTGTTTCTCAACCTTAACAATTTTATGAGGTGTGGACTTCAACTCCCAGAATTCCCCTTGGCAACTTTAAGACCTGTGGACTTTAAAGACAGGCTGGCTGAGGAATTCTGGGAATTGAAGTCCACACTTCATAAAGTTGCCACGGTTGAGATAATATTGCGACTCTTTCTTTACTGCCTCTTTGTAAGGACAAAACTAGCAACACAATGCACACCTGCATGCGTAAAAAGAGGAGGAACTTCTGTATAGAAAAAGGGAACATCTTCACACAACTGTGAAGGTTCCCTCTTTGCACCTGCCATTCAGAGTTTTTGGACCATTGTCTCACAGCTGGCCTGATGGAGGGAGTAAGAGGCCTTAGAGCAGCGTTTCTCAACCTTGACAATTTTAAGGCATGTGGACTTCAACTTCCAGAATTCCACAGCCAGCATTGCTGGCTGTGGAATTCTGGGAGTTGAAGTCCACATGCCTTAAAATTGTCAAGGTTGAGAAACACTGCCTTAGAGGGTCAAAAAAATCAAGATGGCAGCCATGTAATCAAAGCCCCATCCCTTCTTTTTGTGCATCCCAACAAACAGGTGGGACATCAATCCCTTGATTGTGACTTTTGGGGGGAGTCGCCACCATATTATGCTCAAGCAACATGAGACGTCCAAACAAGTGCCATTAAAGTTTTAACACAACAACCTGGTTCCCATTATTGGAAGCCAGCCCCCCCCCCAAAGAAATATTATGAGGAATATTAAAAAGGCAGAATATTATATTTCCCCAAAGACATAATGGAAAATCCTAGGCCAGCGGTTCTCAACCTGTGGGTCATGACCCCATTTGGGGTCGAACGACCATTTCATGGGGGTCGCCAAACAATGCAGTCCGCCATTTTTTTCCCCTTTTCCTTAGCTGTGCTACTCCCTTTTATTCTATTGGCTTTCGAAAGCCAATAGAATAGACTCTCTTGAATAGAGTCTAATTCTATTGGCTTTCCAAAGCCAATAGGAATTGTTCAGGCTGTCTCTGCCCTGCTGAGCCCGCCAAAAGTCCCATTCTGCAAACGGTGCTGCAAGTTGTCTGCAGCGAAGGCGAGCTGTCTGGAAGTTTCCACCCCTCCCTGCTGAGCAACTACTAAAAATGTAAGTAAAAGAGGGCCAGGGGTGGGAGGTGGGAGGCCAGCGGGCGCAGGGAGGGTTGCTGGCGTGCGTGGGGCCCTGGCGGGTGCCTCACCTCCCTTGGGCTGGGCCAGCTGGTAGCCCAGCCGATGGTTGGCCTGCACCGTCTCTGCCACTTGCCAGCTACGCCTCGGCTGGCGCAGGGGCGGCACCACGCATGTGCGGTGCTCCCGGGCAGGGAAAGTCCTCAACTTACGACCTGTTGGGTAGTCCTCGACTTACAACCGGTTGGGTAGTCCTTGACTTACGACTGGTTGAGGGTCGCGGCATTAAAAAGTTTGAGAACCACTGTCCTAGGCAGAAACCCCCCCCCCAAGTCTCTCTGCCCCAAGAAGAAACTAGGCAGAGGCCAGGTGTTAGTAATGCAAATGTGATAATCTTTTTGGAAAGATTGGAGACAGGAACTTTGAAGCTGATGGGATTAGAAAGACAAAAATCCTTAGAGTCAACAACCCCTCACTCAAGAAATCCAACACGGGATGTAAGCCACCAGCAGGGATGTAAGCCACGGAAGCAGGATATGACTTTTGGGACATAATAGGATTAACCCACCACCATCAGAATACCAGAAAGGCCCACTCAGACTCAGGTCAAAGTTCATGCCCCAAGAACAACTCCAAACAAAAGCCCAAGAAGGGATAAAAACCCACCACTCCCAGCTACATGTGGTCAGTTTTTCCTAGAGCCATCTTTCTGTCTGGTTGTGCTCTTCAATAAACTGCAACCTTCTTTCTAAAGCAGTCGCCGTTTTGTTTATTCCTGGCTTGGACCCTGATGAAGATTTTTTTTTTGCAACGCAACACCTTAGCCTGAGATAATGGCTTAACTTCCCATGACCACGCTCAACCCCAAATTCCTCCACCTGGTTTAAGCCTTGATGAGTTTGCTGTGCTGTTGCTGGCAAGAGAAATCTCAGCAGATGAACACGTGTGTTAAAAGTGCATTGAAATCATCATGGTTACAGGTTTCTGGTTTGGGATTTTGCACAAACCCAAGCTGATGAGACAGTACAATGTGCAGCATCACATAACCCAGGTTGTGGGATCGGGGCAGAACTAGGGACCAGAGAGGCGAGGGACTCCCTTCGTGGGGCTGCTTCCGTTTAGATATCTGCACCAATAAAGGGGTAGGATCGATGGCCTCGAGGGACCCTTCCAATTTTAACAGCTCGCGAGCTCCAGGCTGCAGGGAAAAATTAAACCTGCGTAAAATCAAAACACAGAAATAACTCAGGAATGCCCATGATCGTGCGGGGCTTTACACGTGGAACTTTTGCAAACTTTTTTCTAAATTAAGAAACTGCAAAAGTCCTAACCGGACGCTTTTGAAAGAAAGGTGGCAGGAGACAGACCGCCAATAAGCCACGCGGCTCTGCAATGCAAACTTCTGAACTCAGCGCCGCGTTTTTTAAGTCACCCGCGTGTAAAATGCAACATTCACAAAGGCGATCGCGACCAACCGGCAGCCGCGAACGCTTTCAAGCAAAGCGACTCCGTTCCGTTGAGAGGATCTGATCCGGGCGTCCCGGTTTTTCCCCGCACTTTTAATCACGAATGGCAGCAGCGGCGTCCAATGACACGCCGCAAAGCGTCAACATTGTGTTCGCTCGGGCCTCCTGGCGAATGACAACCGTCGGAGTTCCATGTCCCGCCTTCCGTGCGCCTGGCGCGGACGCGCCACGGCGGCCATGTTGAGTGTGGCACAAAAGCCACCGAGGCAGGGGGACGTTTTACGGCCGGTCCGAGCGGGCGTCGCCGAACCCGGACCCCGAGAAGGGGGTGTTGGAGCGGCGGAGAAGGCGGCTGCGTGGGACGCGACCCGTTCGCGGCCTCGACTGCGCCACGGCACCGGCTGGTATCCCAGGCAAGGGCGCCAAGCGCCATCTTAGGTGTGGCAGGTCTTGCCGACTTGCCCTTTTCCGCCGCCTCCATTGGGTCTCGGGAGGGGGAGGGGGCGCAACCGAGCACATTTTCGCCCTTTGCATCCCGTGGGTTGCAATTCGGGGGAGGTCAGACGCCCCCCACCCCGAAATGCAAATCCCCCCCCCGCTTTGCAAACTACCACGGACGGGGGGAGAGGCAACCGCGCGACCCCGAAGGGCGCCCGCCGCAGCTTTTGACTGTTTTGGGGGGGGCGGGCGGGATGGGGGGGCATGCACAGCAGCCCCCCCCTTTTTTATTTTTGCAAAGTTGCAATTGCAAGCGCTTAACGACCGAGTCTCTTTGCAAACTAACAGGACGGGGGGGGGGAAGGAAGCACCCTTTCGCCGGCGTTGCTTGGCTAGATTCTTCGACGGGGGGGGGAGCAAGGAAACGAGGGTTCAGCTTTGCAAAAGGGCTTTTTGCCCTCGCCTTTTGGGGCGGGGGGGGGTGTCGCTCTGCAAAGCTGGAGATGCGGCTCCCGGGGTCCGGCTGCCTTCCTTGCAAAGGCAAAGCGGGGGAAGGAGGGGGGAGCGGAGACCCAGTTCCTCCTTCCCCCCCTCGAACACGCAAGCGAGCGTTCCCACGTGCGCGCAGGGCAATAAACACCCCCGGGCGTCCGTCGGCCAAGCGGGCCGCGCAAGTCCGTCCCCTTTGCGCGCTTGCGCGAGGGAAAAAGGAACACGGGGTGGGGGTGGGGGCTTGCGCAGCCCCGACGAGGCCGCGCGGAGGATCCCGGACCCCGCCGTCGGGGGAACGATGAGGGGGGGGGGAGTAGTTGTGTGTGTTATGTGTTTGTGTGCAACGGCGGCTTTGCAACTAGAGAGGGCGAGAGCCAATCCGGAGACGGCTCCCTCTCGACCTTGGCCGGGTCCGCTCCGTCTGCGGGCGCCCGCGATCCTCCGCCGGGCGCTCCGTTCCAACAATAACCCCCCCCCTTGGCACATGCGCCCTGGCGCTCTGCAAGCCCCCCCCCTCCTCCGTGCAAAGAGAGCGGGGTGGGGTGGGGTGAGTGCAACTCCCCCCCCCATTCCCTCCCTCCCTCCCTCCAACTGCGCCGCCTTTGCAGCGCCTCCCTCCTGCGCGCGGGTGTTTTGCAAAAAGCCGCCTCCGCGCCTCCCCTCTTTGCGCGGCCCGCCTGCCGAGCGCGCCGCCCGGGGGAGGAGGGCGCCGCGGCCCCCCGACGGCTCGTCAGCAGCCTTGCCCATTGTTCGGCCGCTCGGCCAATGGGCGCCGGCGGCTTCTCCCGGGCCGCCCAATCGGGGCCGGCGAAGGGAGTGCGCGCGCCGCCCAGTGGTCTATTAAAGGCGGCGGCACCGCGTGAACCCTCCACTGGCATCCAAAGCCATCTTTGCATTGTTCCTGACCCGGCTGTCGGGCTTGCGCGTTTATCGTCGCGGGGCTTCGCTCTTCATCCTCCTCTTCGTCCTCCTTCTCCGTCGCCGTCTCCTCCTCCGCTTCCCCCTCCCTCCGCGTTTTGCAACACCCCCCCTCCTCCTCTCCAGCCCACGCCGCGTACGCGCCCTCGGATCTCTTCCCGTCTTCGGGGCTCCCTTTGGTACAAGTCGCGGGCTTTTTCCTCCGCACAACTCCGCCGCTCCAGCCATGTCAGACACAGCCGTGGATACCAGCTCCGAGATCTCCACCAAGGTAAGCCTGGGCGGAACGTCCGGATCGGCTGGTGGTGGTGGTTGTTTTTCTTGCAACCCCTTTTGCACCCCCGTGGAAATCCCTGTAGGCTTGGAGATGCGCGTGTGTGAATGCGCTCCTTGCGCTTTCGCTTCTCCCGCAACGGCGGCGTGCACTCGTGTTGTCTCCTCCGCTCGGGCTTCCTCCTTCCTTTGTTTGCCATCGGCTCGGCTCTGGCGCCGCTGCCCGGCTTTCTTATCCCGCCGGCCTGGCATACTTGCGTGGGTCGCGCCGGGGGGGGGGGAGAGTTTCACCCCCGTGGGGGCGCCCGGAACGCCTCGGGAGGCGGGCAAGGCAGGTTGTTTCGCAGGCCGGCGCGGGCTTTTTCCCCCCTCCGGTTTTTGCCAGGCTCGGAAGGGCGCTTGGTGGTGGCGGCGGCGGGGTGGGGAAGGAAGACGCTGCCGGTGGAAAGACGGCGCGGGGCTTTTTGACAGACGGGGCGGCGAACTTCAAGGACCCCTTTTGTGCCCCGCCGGAAGAAAAAGCCCAAAGTTGGCCGGGCAAAGACCGAGCGAACTGACCGACCGGCGAGCGCGATTGCAGGCGCCGGCTTGGCCAGATGCCTTCCTTATTCCCGGCCGTTTCGACTCCGCACCTGACCCCGGAGCGCGGCTCGGCTTCCCTTCCCGCTTGCCCTCTTCGGCGAGGGGGGGGGGCAAGTTGTGCGCGTCTTGCGCGCGCGCCCCCTCGTTAGCACTAATTGGCTCGGGCTAATTGCGCGGAAACAACTTCGCGGACCCCCCCCCCGCCTCTTGCCGGGAGAGAGAAAATCGGAAGCGGGGGGGGCGGGCGAGAGAGAGCGAGCGAGCCCTTGGAAGGCAGTCGGGCTCTGCCCCGGGCGTCGGATCCGGCAGCCCCGGCTTGCTGCCGTCCAGCAGCGCGCTTCTTTGTTTCCAGCAGGCGGAGCGCGTCGCGGCGGCCTCCCGGCCCCTTCCCGGCCCGATCGCTCGGCTCGCCCCGTCGCCCCCTCCGTCCTCTACCGGCAAACCCCCCCCTCCCACCGAAAGGCAGCCAAACGGCCTCCGAGGGCTGAATGGGAATCGACAGGCGAAGGGAGAAACGGGGGGGGGAGTGTTTAGAGACCTCGGCGGGGGGGGAATCTCCCCCTCCCGAAAGTCGGGGCGCCCCCTCCCCTTGAACTCCGAATGGCCCTAACCCCGCTTGCTTCCCCTCCCCGACGGGGGGGGGACGGTGGGGAGAAGGCAAGAGGAGACGTCGGAAGGCGGATTGAAGCTGCCCGCCCGGCGGAACTCGCGCGTCCCGATGGAGGGAGGACGGACGGACGGGCATCTGGGCTGGCGATGCTGCGCGGCGTTTTTCGGGGCGCCCCTTCCCCGAAAGGCAGATAGTGGGGGGCGAAGGAAGGTTGGCTCCGGCCCCCGCCCGTCGGGCCCTTTCCCTTCCTCGCGGGCGGTGGATACAATGTAACCGCCGTTGTTGGGTGCCCGGGCGTGGGGGGGGGGAGGGAAGGGAATCGCCGGCTTGCCAGTTTCGGGGATGCCGGAGAGAAGGGCGGGGGGGGGAATCGCAATTCCGGCCCCATCCCTGGTGGGAAGCGGCGGCCGGGAGCCCCCTCCCCGACGCCGATCGGCCCAGCCCCGCGTTCTCCCACGCGGGGATCGACCTGGATCGGGGGGGGGGGGAAGGCGCGTTATCAAAAGATCCCGCCCCGGACCCTAGACGGGGCGGGGGGGGAGAAGGGGGGCTTTGTTCCTGCAAAGGGTCACCTTTGGGGCAGGTCGCAACCTGCGGGGCTGGTTGCGACCTGCGGGGCTGGAAAGCGGGTGGAACGTGGCTCTCGCGGGGATTTCGGTGGGGAGGGCAGCCCCGGGGATCGCGGGGCTCCCCCCCCCGGGGAAGCCCTCGTAGGGGAGGGGGGTGTTCACCCCCGCACACACACACAAACACACACCCTATATCCAGTCCTGGGGAAAAGCCTTGCGCTGCTTTTCCCCCGCTCCCGGCATCTGGGCATTAAAATGCGGAGGGGGGGGGGAAGAAAGGTTGAGATTGATTTCCCAGGCGGGCGGCGGCCCTTCTCTCCAGCGCCGCCCCCGGCTGTCTGCGGCCGCAGTAAACAGCGCGCGAGCGGCAAGCCAAAGCCGCCCCACCGCCACCACGTGCCGCTTTCTCTCGCTTTTCGCCTTCCCCGGTCCCCGCCCGCGCGGCGCCTCTTGGGAGTCGTAGTCCGCTCCCCCGGCCGCTGCCTATTTCCTTGACTGCGCTCCCCCGCTCGGGAAGGACTACGCGCCCCGGCGTACTTTGGGAGGTCGGGGCCGGCCGGCCAATCGAAGTGGCGCCAACTGTGGCGCGCAGGTTTGAATTGGCCCAGAGCGCATGGCCTTGATTGCCGCCGCCGGCCGCGGGGAAGAGGGGGGGGTGCAGCTCTTGCGCCCCCTGCAGGAAGGAGGATGTCGTTACTGCCAGCTTGTTTTTCTTTTTTCTTTTTAATGGGCTTTTGAAAAGCCAAAAAAACAACAACACACACACACACACACACACTCTGTGCCTGATTAAGAATCAGGGAGAGAAGCACTTAAGAAAGCTTGGAATTAATAAAGGGTGCATCAATGCATTTGGCAGCGTGTGGTTTTTGGCTAAAAGCTGCAGTGGTAGTGGAGTTGTGTGTGTGAGTGTGCGTGTGTGTTTGTTTGGCTTATTATGGCTTCTGTTTTATTGCCCATATTCTCCCTGTTAGTAAATGGCATTCTTCTGTATTGGTGGGGCCATTAATAAAACGTGTTTCTGAGATACACAATGGCCGGACCTTGGCTTTTGTTTTTGTGTGCTTTTGCTAATAATGCCTTGCCTAGATGACAACTTTTAGGATCAGCCCTCGCCCTGTGTTGTGGCTGGCCTTGAAGCAGTAAACAGCTTTTTCAGGGCTTATAATTATAAGGGAGCCTTATCGGGATCTGTCAAAGACGTAAACATTGGACTTCAAACGTGTTGTTGCTTGTAAACTGGAGGCTGCGGTGGGTGATTTTTCTAGGAGACTGTCTAGGAAAAAGGGGAAAAAAAATGGCTTGTGTTCTTGAAAAGGGCATTGGAGACAGGGGCAGCAGCGGCTTTTCCTGGCCTTTGCATAGAAAGCAGCTTTAGCTTGGGAGGAAGCAGTAAAAAGTTCAAATTTAGGGAACTGGATGCTTTTTTCCCATGAATTCGGCTGTTGCTTTCCTACCGCAAAGCAAAGAGTTTGCCTTTTAGAAGATCTGGAAATTAGAATGACTGGATAGATGGCCACAGATCAAGCCAGCTTTTGCAACAACCCATAAGGGCAGGAAAGGTAGAAACTACAAGTAGTCCTCAGTTGAGCCCCCAAATTTCATTAAGTGAGACATTGGTGAAATGTAGTTTTGCCCCATTTTACAACATATCTAGCCACAGTTGTGCAGTTGGGTACCATGGTTGTTAAATGAATCTGGGCTCCCTACCGATTTTGCTTATCAAAAGGGGGTCACGTGACCTTGGCACAGCAAAAAAACACGTGACAGTTGCGGAGCACCTGAATTTGGATCAAGGGGCAAAGGAAATAAGAGCAAAAAAACTGGTCATCGGTCACTTTTTTCAATGCCTGTCTTCTAAGTCCAGAACTACCTGTACTCTTTAAGAGAGTAGATAGGGCTGGCAGCTCAGTTTTTAAAAAGGAAAATCCTTTTTAAATTCCCACTTTGGCCACAGTTTTGAGGCACGTGGTGGCTAAGACAGTGGGCTGTTTTGGAGGGCAAATGGCTGACGCGGACGGAGAGGTTTAAGAAAGCCGCTCGCTCTTGAGTCGTGAGAATAATAATAATAATCTGCGGGAAGAGAGAAAAGGAGCTTCTTTATTTGCCTGTTAAGGCTGAGCTCCGTGGAGGATGAAAAAGATAGATAGCCTGTTGTTAAGTCCGCCCCTGGCACCTTGTTTTTCCCCCTGCAGGAAGTGCTCCTGCAGAATTGTGTTTATACCAGGGCTCCCTCTTCATCTTTCCAGCTCTGGAACACGCCAAAACACAACAGTGCAAGGGTTTTGGTGTGGCGGTGGACAGTTGTTCACTGGCAGGTCACACTGCCTTGCCAAGGAATTGTACCCTCATTTGTAGGGATAAGAGAGAGGAGAGCCCTTTAAAAACAAAAAAAATAAATAAAATAAAATGAATAAAAACGCATCACAAACGCCCTTCGGCCCTGGTGGAAGGGTTTTGAATCTGGCCAAACCCCCTCTTTTGCTGTGATTGAACAAAGTTGAGGGCCAGCAAAGAATGTCTTACAACTTCTACATAGGAGTTGTGTTGACTGTGTTGTGTTTACTTTTTTTGCCCCCCCCCCAACTGTCGGGAGGGAAAAGGGAGGGAAAAGGATGTCAGCCGTTCTCCTGCCTAGAGATTTGCACCCATCCTGTTGGGGGAGGCTGGAATCCCGGTGACTCATGCTGCTTTATTTTCCTCTTTCCCCCTTTTAAGGATTTGAAAGAAAAGAAGGAAGTTGTGGAAGAAACAGAAAACGGGAGGGATGCCCCGGCCAACGGCAATGCTGTAAGTATCTCAGCTGGGATGAAATTTGGATGGGGGGTGTAGGAAGAGCCAGTGACCCCCCCCCATTGAAGTTTCCTAAATAGGAGAAACTTTGCATTGGCTCATTTTTTTTAACTTCCTGGTGCGAGGGATCACTCCGTCCACATTCACACAACCATCCTCAGATGTGGTTAGATATAAGCTGGACAGTTCAGGCTGGCAGCCAGCCCCCGTAGAAGCTTAAGCCATTGGAGTTTAATCTTAATTAACAGGTTCTGCAAACTGGCAATTCTGCTTGGTTGATTTTAGTCTAGTGAAAAGGAGGACTAGGGGTGACATGATTAGCAGTCTTCCAATATCTCAGGGGCTGCCCCAAAGAAGAGGAAGTCAAGCTCTTCTCCAAAGTGCCTGAAGGCAGGACAAGAAACAACGGGTGGAAACTCATCAAGGAGAGGAGCAACCTAGAACTAAGGAGGAATTTCCTGACAATGAGGACAATGAACCAGTGGAACAACCTGCCTCTAGAAGTTGTCGATGCTCCAACACTAGAAGCTTTTAAGATGAGACTGGATGGCCACTTGTCTGGAATGGGGGTTTCTGCTTGAGCAGGGGATGGACTAGAAGACCTCCAAGGTCCCTTTCCCACTCTGATTCTGAACTGTGGCTTAGAGTGGCGTGTGAACCCCAGGACATTAGTTCTTCTTATGTAAGGAAGGAACACCAGTCCATATTTCAAGTATTCTATTTATATAGGGGAGTATAAAGCAGTGTTTCTTAACTTTAATCACTTGAAGGGGTGTGGACTTCAACTCCCAGATTCCCCAGCCAGCTTTTGGTGTGTAGAGCAGGGGTGGGGAACCCTGGCCCTTTTATGACTTGTGGACTTCAACTCCCAGAATTCCTGAGCCAGCATTGCCTGCCCCTTTAGTTTCCGCGAACTCTTTTGTCACAGCTGTGGGACTTCCAACAGAGATGGCTTTGTTACAGGCCGTAGTTCTGCCGGATCTGTAAGGGCCAGTTTGGTGAAATGATGGGAGGGGGGTGTTTGATAGGCTCCCCATTTTTTTTTTAAGTGTGCTTCATTTCCGCAAAGGAGAACGAGGAAAACGGGGAACAGGAGGCGGACAACGAGGTAGACGACGAAGAGGAAGAGGTCGGCGACGAGGAGGAGGATGAGGAAGAAGGCGACGGTAATTTTTTTCCCTTTTGGGGTCTCTGGGGAAATGTCAGCCCGCCCGAACGGAGGGCACCGCGTTGGAGAAGGTTAGGCTGAGCCTTTGCTAGGATTGGAAGCGTGGAGGGGGTTGGCTCCCCCTGGTGGCCCTTTTGCGTAGGGCACGATGAACGAGTCAAAAGTTCGTCTTTACACCTGTGGGTGGTGATCTCAGCAGGGGGAAAACAGCTAAATAGGATTGTGTGCATTTGCAGAAACGGGTGCCAGGATCTGGAATTCACAGAAGGTCTCCAGGTGTGACCTTTTGGAGGGGGGGGCAGGAATTAAAAGCAACCGTTCACTTTAATGGTGCCGCCTTCTAAAGGACTGGGATGAACAGAATAATAACTTGATTGTCACACTTTGAAGGTACATTAATCGGCATACATTGCAGCGAAGTTTCATTTTAACGTATGCCAATTAATGTACCTAGAAGTGACAATCAAGTTATTATATTCTATTCTTTCAAACCAGACGGGTTGCATTCCAACCAAGAATGTGCAGAAAAATATAGTTATTATTTTACTGATGTATATTTATCCCATCTTAACATTCTTAATACTCCTTCCTCCTATTTTTTTCCCCCACAACAACCCGGTGAGGTGGGCTGGGCTGGGCTGAGAGAGAGAGACTGGCCCAATGTCATCCAGCCAGCTTCCTGCCTAAGGCAGAATTTGAACTCACCATCTCCCAGTGATTGACCCAAAGCCGTCCAGCTGGCTTTCATGACTAAGTTGTGACTAGAACTCGCCGTCTCCTGGCAATTAGCCCAAAGTCACCCAGCTGGCTTTCCTGCTAGGATGGGACTATAACTCGCCATCTCCCATTTTCTAGCTTGGTGACTTAACCACTAGGCCAAACTGCTTCTTCCTTCCTTCCTTCCTTCTTTTCTTTCTTCTTTTCTTCTTTCTTTTTTCTTCTTTCTTTCCTTTCCTTCTTTCCTTCCTTCTTTCTTTCCTTCTTTCTTTCTTTCTCTTCCAAACTGTTTGACTTCCGGGACTGAGGAGAAACCCATTCTGGAGCCTTCTGTTGGAGTTGAACTCGTGGAATATTTATTAGATTTATAAATAAATAAATAAATAAATAAATAAATAAATACCCGAACTTGTCTGGGCAGTTTTCCATAAAACCCGTTAAAAATACAGTGCAAATAAACGTATATGCAGTTAAGATCGAGGAAACGCAAAATGGGAAATGCCCCATTTGAACCAAGTAGCCGTTCAGGAGCGAAAGAAGGCTGTTAAATAGAAGGAACAAATCTCAGTATAGTCTGGGAAAGAGTTTT
Organism: Crotalus adamanteus; assembly: GCA_039797435.1. NCBI lineage: Eukaryota > Metazoa > Chordata > Lepidosauria > Squamata > Viperidae > Crotalus > Crotalus adamanteus. Next base: position 102,022,576 of record CM077922.1, on the reverse strand, counting down.
ACCGGATGGGCTTTTGCAAATGGGCCCCAACGCCCGGAAAGCTCTCCCTTGTGTCTTCCTTGGAGAAGGCTGGGTGAGGCTATTCCAAGCAGTCCTCGGCTTAATGGCCACAATTCAGCTTGAAATTTCTGTCGCTAAGGGAGCTTTGCCCCGTCTTATGACTTTTGCCACCGCTGTTGAGTAAAACTCCTGCGGTCGTTCAGGTACTAACACGGTCATTAAGCGGATCTGGCTTCCCCCCCATTGACTTTGCTTGTCAAGGTCGCCAAAGGGGATCGCCTGACACACCCCGGGGATGCTGCGACCGTCGTAAATACGAGCCAATTTGTCCAGCGTCTGAGTTTTGACCACAGGGATGCTGCAGTAACCATAAGTGTGAAAAAAACGGCCATAAGTCTTTTTTGGGGGGGGGCCGTTGTAACTTTGAACGGTCTCTAAGCAGGGATTCCCTGTAATAGCTAACTGAGCAGAATTTTTTGTCCGGAAGATAAATGCAAGTCTGTTCTTGCACTGCACAAGGTGCAGTCTCTGAAATTTGATATTCCTGGGCTGGTGCATATTGGGGAAAACACCTGCTTTTGGGGTTAGCCCTAATTGTCGGGCTTTCCCGCCGTTTGCTGTTGCAAAGCGAAACATTTGTTAAGCGAATTTCGCCCCCAGTTAACCACAAAAGTTGTTAAGTGAACCACTGCAGTTCTTAAGTTAGTAAACGGGTTGTTAAGTGAACCCGGCTCCCCCCCATGGACTTGCTTGCTGGAAGGTCGCCAAAGGGGATCCTATGGCCAAGCATCCAAAGTTTCACACACACACACATACACACACCGACTATTGGACGGCTGCAACGGCCTGGCTGAGGAATTCTGGGAGTTGAAGTCCACAAGTCATCAAAGGGCCAAGTTTGAAGACGCCTGGTCTGGATCCAAGCCTGCAGTTTTATCAAAATGGCATCTTAGGAATTCTGGGAGTTGAAGTCCACCAGTCATTAAAGGGCCAGGTTTGCAATTTTGAACGGTCGCTAAGCGGGCCGTCGCAAGCCAAGGACACCCTGCGTTGTGCACGGACTCGTTCGTCAATCGATGCCACAGACTGGGCAAAGCTGCCAAGGCTTTTGGTGCTTCGAATGACCCGCAGTTGCCTTGACGGGCGCTCTCTCCCGGGGGGGGGGCTTGGCTGCCCCGCCCTGACTCCCCCGCCAGCTGGAAGGCGCCCATAAAATGCCAGCTGCCAGGCCCGCTGAGCCAAACCTGCCGCCTGCCCGTCAAGGAGGCGACTCTGCCAGGACTTAGAAAGCGCCTGGCTCCCATCGAGGGCTTCTCTCCCCCCCCCTCAATAAGTTCACTGACATCCTGGCTGTTGTTTTCCAGTATCCGTTGCCTGGATACGCCCTGCCTGCTGATGGAGGAGGAAGGGTGTGGGGGGGGGGAACGGAGCCCAGAAGCCATTGGGGGGGGGGTGCCTTGCACTGCCAGCCTCCCCCCCCTGCCTTCCCTCTCCTCTCTTTCTCCTCTCTTTCTCCTCTCTTCTCTCTCCTCCCCCTCTTCTCTCTTCTCTCCCTCTCCTCCCCCTCTCCTCTCTTCTCTCTCCTCTTCCCCTCTCCTCCCTTTCTCTCCTCTCTTCTCTCCCCCTTCTCTCTCCTCCCCCTCTTCTCTTTCTTCTCTCCCTCTCCCCCTCTCTTCTCTCTCTCCCCCTTCTCTCTCCTCCCTCTCCTCTCCTCTCCTTCTCTCTCCCCCTTCTCTTCTCTCTTTCTTCTCTCCCTCTCCTTCTCCCCCTTCTCTCTCCTCCCCCTCTCTTCTCTCTTTCTTCTCTCCCTCTTCTCCCTCTCTTCTCTCCCCCTTCTCTCTCCTCCTCCCTCTCCTCTCTCCTCCCCCTCTCTTCTCTTTCTTCTCTCCCTCTCCTCTCCTCCCTCTCTTCTCTCTCCCCCCCTCTTTTCTCTCCTCTTCTCCTTCTCTCTTCTCTCTCTCCCCTCCCTCTGAATTGGCTTTGCGTGCCACGAAATTGGAGAAGCTGATTTTGCAGGTGGGGTGTGTGTGAAAAAGTTATTCTCAGGTGACCCTAATCTCTCGCAGATCCCAGTGGCACTTAAGCCAGCTTATTGGCCTCTGGGAAGGGCCAGGTGAGCCCATTTATTTAAATCCAAGAGCCTTCAAGCAAACCCCACCCACCCACCCACCCCCAGCTCTGGCTGGAAAACTCTGGGGGTGGGGAAAGATCTCCCTCTCCAGTCAGATTGGGTGGTCTCTGGATGCTGTGGGTTGCTTCCATCCTTCCCTGAATCAAGTTGTGTTCAATGCCTCTTCTTTTTCTTCTCTTTCCCCTTCTCTTCCTCCTTTCCTTTCTCTCCTCTCTCCCTCCTCCTTTCTCTCCTCCCTCCTTTCTCTGCTTCCCTCTCTTCTCCTTTTCTCTCTTCCTTTCTCTCACTTCTCTCCTCTCCACCATCTTTTCCTCTCCTTCCTTTCTGTCTCCCCTCTCCTTCCTCTCTTCTTTCCCTCCTCTCTTTCTCCCCTTTCTCTTCGATCTCCCTCCTTTCCCCTCTTGTCTTTTTCTCTTTCTTTCCTCTCTCTCTCCTCTGCCCTTCCTCTCTTTCTCTCCTATTTTCTCTCTCTCTCCTTCTCAGAATTTGAAGGGAAAGGGGGGAGAATCCAGAAGCGGGATAATTGGAAACCTTGTGCCCAAACTGGCGGGTGTTCTGGCTCTCTTCTCTCATTAAGGAGAGGCTTATGGTGGAGAAGAGAGGCGGAAGTAATGGGCTTTCGGCCGGGCAACAGCCCCCGCTTGGCTGCCCGGGGCCTTGTGTGGCCTTGGTTGGAAGGCCTGAGGACCTCCATCCCATCCGCTGGCTTTTTCCATGAAGTCTCTCTTCTCCCCGGGGTTCTTGGAAGGAGCCGGAAGCTTTTCCAACACTTCGGTAGCTTAACTCTTAGCCACGTCCTCTTTGCCAGGATTTCAGATTAAAATTAACATTCATTAACAATTGCATGCGTGGCAGAAATTAATGGATGAGTGTTCAGCAAAACGCTTCCTATTGCCGCACAGGGTTTTTTTTAATGGTCCTTGATTTACAACGGTTTGTTTAGTGACCGTTCGAAGTGACGACAATTTTTTTCACACTTTAAGGACCGTGGCAGCATCTCCGTGGTCACGTCATCAGAACTCAGCCGCTTGGCAACTGACTCGTATTTACGACGGTTGCAGTGTCTTGGGCGGGGGATGTGTGTGTCACGTAGATCCCCTTTTGCGACCTTGCAGCAAGCCGAATCAACTTTTTAACAAGTGTCACAAACAACTGCAAGGATCGTTGTAAAAGGGGGAAAAAATCCACTTTGCAACTATCTCGCTTAGTGACAGAAATGTCTCCCTGTGTTGGAAAAGGAAGAGAACCGGGGAAGGTTGGCTGTGTTGGTCTGGCACACACATAACAAACACACACAGCTGGCAGATCGGAAAGCCTGATTGGTTTCTACATTTCCCTAGAAGCAACTCATTTCAGGAAGGACTCCCGTCCTCATGTTTTGCAACTTCCTGTAGGCATCTGGTTTGGCCAATGGACAGGAAACGGGATGCTGGTTTAGATAAATTCAACCCGTCTCTTCTGGCAGACCCCTAACCGCTTTGAAGGCACTGTCTTGGGGATTAGCCTGGAAGGATGGGAAGCAGGGGTCTTCAAACTTGGCCCTTTTAGGACTTGTGGACTTCAACTCCCAGAATTCCTCAGCCAGCCTCCATTTTGTTTGTTAATTTAAGACAGGGGTCTTCAAACTTGGCCCTTTGATGACTTGTGGACTTCAACTCCCAGAATTCCTCAGCCAGGTCCACAAGTCAGTCATCAAAGGGCCAAGTTTGAAGACCCCTGATGTAAAGAAACTTCGGGCAGGAGCCCGTTTCTCAAGCTCTCCTTCCTTCCTTCTCTAGGCGAAGAAGAAGATGGCGATGAAGACGACGAAGCTGAAGGTCTGACCGGCAAACGGGCAGCTGAAGACGATGAGGTGAGGGACCCTTGGAGAGAAAGCCAGGAGGGGAGCAGTTTTGGCCCCATCTCTACCATTCATAATTTTTAATATCTAGAGATTCTCCATCATCCGAGGTCATAATTGTCCCAAAAATGCTTTTCCAGGAGGCAAATGGACTTCCTTGTTGTTGTTTTTTCCTTGAAGACGTTTCGCTTCTCATCCAAAAAGCTTCTTCAGCTCTGACTGGATGGTGGAGGATGGAAGGATTTATACTCCTTGCAGACAGCTGGTCATTTGCCTTCTTTTAGAGAGGAGTTGAGGCCACTTGGAGATTTAACTCTGTCCTCGGGGTCACCTGAGTGGTGCCTTCTTGGAACGGCTAAAAGGACTGTCTACAATGGGGTCCTTTCTGCAGATCCAAGAAGGCTCCACATCCATTTGCCCCACTCAGGTGGCCCTGAGGGCCCAGATAAATCTCCAAGTGGCCTCAACTCCTCTCTAAAAGAAGGCAAATGACCAGCTGTCTGCAAGGAGTATAAATCCTTCCATCCTCCACCCTCCAGGCAGAGCTGAAGAAGCTTCTGGGATGAGAAGCGAAACGTCTTCAAAGAAAAACCAGAAAGTCCAGTTACCCCTTGAAAAAAGCACTTTCATAAACCGACATTCCCAAGGACCTTCAGCGCAACGGCAATCGATAGATAATCCAAGCTGTAACTCTTAGCACACAGGATTCTAGGCAGGGACCTCAGGCTGTCTGAGGAAGATGGGGGATGTAGTCTGACCCAGATAGAAAAAACCCCCATGGCATTAGGAAAAAGGCCATTTGTGGAGACTTAAGGATTTTTTAATTTTTATTTATTTACCAAATTTAGGAAGCGTCTTGATCCCGCACAAGGGAGGCTTTGTGTGATAAGCCCCCACAAAAATAACAGAAGAAAATGGGATGGGTAGACAATTGGGCGTGTGAAAGGATAAACGTGCTTTTCCTGCACCGCTTGGTATGTCCCTGAAGAGTTCTGTTGGATCAGTAGGTAGTGAGGGGCTCCTGCTCCTGTTGCTGAAAGATACAGGAAGATGGACCTGGGGCATCCTTGTGGCTCTCTTGAAGATGTTTTGTTACTCAAGTAGGTAACATCATCAGTGCTAGGAGGAGGAGGAAGACTATGGGGTGTTTAGCGCTCTCTGAGCTTGGTGGTTTTCTTGCAGACATTTCATGACCCAACTAGGTAACATCATCAATGCTAGGAGGACCTGGGGGGGGGTCTTTGCTATTTGAGTTGGGTGGTTTTTGCTGCAGACATTTCATGACCCAACTAGAGAACATCACAGTGTTAGGAGCGAGTTGGAGACTGACCCCAAGATTAATATTAGACCAACAATCAGTAGCAAACAGCAGGCTAATAAAGGAATCACCATAATAACAACACAAGCTCTTCTACATAAACTGAGAGAAATCCTCCCACTCCCTTCTAACACTGATGATGTTACCTAATTGGGTCGTGAAACGTCTGCAAGAAAACCACCAAATTCAGATAGCACTAAAGATCCCACAGTCCTCCTTCCTTCTAGCGCTGATGATGTAAGCTAGTTGGGTCGTGAAACGTCTGCAAGAAAACCAAGATCAGAGCACCAGGGATCCCCAGTTCAACCCTGAGTTTCTCTACTGTCAGAGAGACGGACCCGGCCGCGAAAACAGATTCCAGGAACAGAAAAAAGATCTCATTTCTGTGGCCCTTTTTGTCCTTGCAGGACGACGATGTCGATCCGAAGAAGCAGAAAACCGACGAAGACGATTAGAGAATAGAATAATAAAGAAACAGCTTTTTTTTTTAAACTTAAAAAAGAGGAAAAAATTTTTTTAAAAAAAGGCCAGCGTGACCTACTTTTACCTTTGAAAACTTCCTGTTACAGAAAAAAAATAAATAACATCCCCTTGTTGCTAATGGTCACCATCATAAAGTAGAGCAAACGAACCCTGTAAAAGCCGTACGGCGCAGAACCGCCATTTTGTTCTGACTTGAACCCCTTCCCCACCCCCTGAAAATCTCCCCCCATTGTGGCTGGGGAGTCTGTCCCTCCCCTCCCCACTGGAAACTTCAAGGCCCAGCTTGCTTTCTTAAAAGTAACTTTAAAAGGAGAATTTGTTTGTATTTTTTATTTACATTTTATATTTTTGTACATATTGTGATGAGGTCAGCCATTTTTAACGCGATCTCCGATTGACCAAAAGGGTGGGGAGGGGGGCTTTTGAAGTGTGCTTTTTTTCCTTCTTTTGTTCCTTATAAACGAAACAAACAAAAAAAAAAACGAAACAAAAAAAATTCCTGACTTTGTGGTGTGACCGTGTCCAAATAAAACAAAAAACCATTGTCTCGAAAGGAGAAGAAAACTTAAAAAGACCTTGTAAAAAAAAAAGGATGCAAAAAAATAATAATCCAACGTTTTATGATGAGCATTCCAACAACACTTTTTTTGTGTATGTACTTTACCTTGTACCATAAAAGTAGTGGGTTTGTATGAGATGGCAAGGCCAAAGATTAAAAAGGTTTTGTTTTTTTGTTTTTGTTTTTCTTTTTTTCTTTTTGTCTAAGAAGTTGCTGTTAATTTTTTGTTTTTCTTTTTGGCCTGTTTGATGTATGTGTGAAAACAATATTGTCCAACAATAAACCGGAATTTTATTTTGCTGAGTTGTTTTAACGAAGCTGGTTGCACAAAGGCTCTGTAGTTTTTTTTTAACCCTCCTCTTTCTCCCACCCCAGTAAAATTACCTCAGCTTATTGAGGCTTTAGCAAATAGTTTTCGTAGATAAAAGTCCACAACTGGGCCCCGAATTTCTGTTGCTAATGTGACACTTGTGAGTTTTGCAACATTTTAGGACCTTTCCTCGCCACAGTTGTTAAGTGAATCGCTGCAGTTAAGCTAGGAACACGGTTCTTAAGCGGATCTGATTTTCCCCATTGACTTTGCTTGTTAGAAGGTCACAAAATGGGATCACAGGACCCCGGGACATTGTAACAGTCATTAATATGAGGCAGCTGCCAAGCGTCTGAATTTTGATTGGATGCTGCAGTGGTCCTCAGTATGAAAAATGGTCATAAGTCACTTTTTCAACGTCGTAACATCAAAATGGTCACTGGTTTTAAGTTAGGGACTCTACAGTATTGCATTCTCCCCACCTCATCCTTTTTCTCCCTCTAAATATTTTTTCTGCTTTGCAAAATGTTGCAAATGCTAGTTAGGGCAAGTTTGGTCTAGTGCAGGGGTAGGCAACCTTGGCTGGTGGACTCCCAACTCACAGAATTCCTGAGCCAGCATGGGGGAACTATGGCTGTTCGTGACTCACGGACTACAACTCCCAGAATTCCTGAGCCAGCATGGGGGAACTATGGCCCCTTTGTGACTCACGGACTACAACTCCCAGAATTCCTGAGCCAGCATGAGGGAACTATGGCCCCTTTGTGACTCGTGGACTTCAACTCCCAGAATTCCTGAGCCAGCATGGGGGAACTATGGCCCCTTCATAACTTGTGGACTTCAACTCCCAGAATTCCTCAGCCAGCGTGGGGGAACTATGGCCCCTTCATGACTCGTGGACTTCAACTCCCAGAATTCCTCAGCCAGCATGGCTCAGCTTGGCAACCTCTCCCTTTCCCCTCAACATGGCTGGCTCAGGAATTCTGGGAGTTGAAGTCCATGAGTCATAAAGCCAAGGTTTCCTACCCCTGGTCTAGATTAAAATGCTGGTTTAGGAACAAGACGTTGAACTCTAGTCCCACTTTAGGCATGAAAGCCTCATGAGTGACTTTGGGCCAATCACCAGGAGATTCTGAGTTCTAGTCCTGTCTTGGGCATAAGCTTCATGGGTGGCTCTGGGCCGTCTATCCCAGTGATGCAGCCTAACCTTTGGCTAAATGAATCCTAGTTTTGTTCCTGTGAGGCTATTTGGCCATAAAGATAGTTATCCATTGCTTTTCCTTCACAGTTCATTTAGAAGACCTCCAAGGTCCTTTCCAACTCTATTGTATTCCAAGAGAGGCTCCCGTAGCAAGCCACTGGTGCAAAAACCATTTGTGTATGTACGTGTCAAACTGGGTATTCCCAAACTTTGCCAAAGGGACGAGTGTGTTTGTGTGCGATACGCATACACGCACACCCTCCAAAAGAATGAAAATATTTTGTTGGGTTTCAGCCCAAACCCATTGGTGTCTGTGTTTTTTTCAGGATCTATCAAGCTGGGTATTCCCAAACTTTACAAAAGAGGAGAGTGTGTTTGTATGATACACCCACCCATCCACCAAAAGAATGAAAATAAAGATTTTCCTAAGATTTCAGCCCTGGGCAATAAGTAAATATGTCCTTGACTTTTTAAAAATTCTGTTTTAACTGGTTCCTTTGAATTCAGCAAGGAGTGAAGCTTTCAATACTGTAAGATTTTTTGCCCTAGAGTAGAACAATCAGTCACATTTTCCACCTTTATCAGGAAGATGTCTGGGCTCTGTTTTCTAAAGTTGAACTTAGTTTCCGAAATAGCCCCTGGCATTGATATTTGTTCTTGGGTGTGTGTGTGTGTGTGTGTCTTCAGGAGGGGTCAAAAAAGTCAAGATGGTGCCCGCAATTGGTTCCCCCTGTTGAATTCTCAATTTTTTTTTCAGGCTTTGGAATCAGCTGAAATTTTGAAATCTCAATCAAGAGACAAAACTTTGGGAACAGAAAATTAGCAGGACACAGTGGGGAAACCCCTGCTCTAGATAATCTGGGTTTGCCCACGGTGCTGAATTGTTTTAATCATAGTTTGCACCCCTGCCCATCACTGGCTGGATTTACACATGATGTTAAGTCATAAACTATGGTTTAAAATCATAATGGCTGGATTCATAGGACAGGCTAAGGCAGGGGTAGGCAACCTCGGCTCTTTTATGACTTCAGCTCCCAGAATTTCTGAGTCAGCTATGCTGACTCAGGAATTCTGGGAATTGAAGTCCACGAGTCATAAAAGAGCCGAGGTTGCCTACCCCTGGGCTAAGGCCAAACCGAACTCTGGCTTATGGTAAATTTAGTAGTGCTCCAGGGAGACCCATTTCATCAGCCTGGCAGCCTGCTGGTTGGGGAATTCTGGGAGCTGAAGTCCATATATCTTCAATTGAAAAATACCACTGTAGAGAATGTCAAGAGACTTGACCAAAAAGGGAAGTTTAAAAAAGAAAGCCACAACATTTCTGAATGGTTGCCAAGGAAACTACACCTGTAAGTAAGTAATTTATAACCTGGGTGTACAACAACAATATGAATGTCTCCATAGAGTTGCCGGGAATCTAGAACATTTCACCTTTTATCTGGACAGTTAAAGGAGAGCTGCAGAGCCCTTAAGCTGACATGCCACTTAGAGGACCCAATATATATACACCCGTGTTTCCCCAAAAATAAGACCGGGGCTTATTATTATTATTTTGCCTCCAAAAGAGGCACCAGGTCTTATTTTTGGGGTAGGCCTTACCTCACCTCTGGCACCGACATCCCCACCCAGCCGGTCCACTTCTTCTGGGGCCAAAGTTCTGCAGCTGCATTCGGGCCTGCATTTTGCAGTCAGGCCTTTCTGGAAGGCCTGAGCAGCCGAGTACCAAGCTATGAATTCAATCCATAGCTCGGTGCTCGGCTGCAGAGGTTTTGCAGAACCGAAGTACGGATTGAATCCATAGCTCGGTTCTTGGCCGCAGAGGCCTTCCAGAAAGCCCCATGACTGAGAAATGCAGGCCTACCTGCAGAAGAGGCCTCAGAAGAAGAAGTGGGCCAGCGAGGAGAGGCCTGGCTGCCAGATAAGCAAGTGCGGGGCAGCTCCACATGCCCACCCCCGCCCTAGCTTGATTATTAGGTGTGCTCACCCCAAAACTAGGGCTTATTTTGGGGGTAGGGTTTATATTAGGCCCACCCCCAAAAATCAAGCTAGGGCTTATTTTTGGTGTGGGCCTTACTTTCAGGGAAACACGGGATAGATAGACAGATAGATAGATCAGGGGTAGGGAACCTTGGCTCTTTTATGACTTGTGGACCAACTCCCAGAATTCCTGAGCCAGCATGGGGGAACTATGGCCCCTTCATGACTCGTGGACTTCAACTCCCAGAATCCCTCAGCCAGCATGGCTCAGCTTGGAAACCTCTCCCTTTCCCCTCAGCATGGCTGGCTCAGGAATTCTGGGAGTTGAAGTCCGCAAGTCATGTAGGGGCCATAGTTCCCCCATGCTGGCTCAGGAATTCTGGGAGTTGGGAGTCCACGAGTGATAAAAGGGCCAAGTTTTAAAACCCCTGGTTTAAATATTTAAATATTTTTTCCTCACAGTCGTGTGATCAAAATTCAGGCATTTGGACGGGTAGGCAACCTTGGCTCTTTTATGACTGGTGGACTTCAACTCCCAGAATTCCTGAGCCAGCCATGCTGAGGGGACAGGGAGAGGTTTCCAAGCTGAGCCATGCTGGCTCAGGAATTCTGGGAGTTGAAGTCCACCAGTCATAAAAGAGCCGAGGTTGCCCACACCTGGCCTAAACCTATACAGGTAGTCCTCGACCACAATTAAACGCCAAAATTCCCTTTGTTAAACAAGACAGTTGTGAAGTGGGTTTTGCCCCATTTTATGACCTTCCTTGCCGCAGTTGTTGAATGAATCACTGCCGTTGCTAAGTTAATCACATGGTCGTTAAGTGAATCTGGCTTTCCCCATTGACTCGGCTTGTCAGAAGGTCACAAAAAAAGGATCATATGACCCCGGGACACAGCGACCCTCATCAATATGAGTCAGTTGCTAAATGTTTGAATTTTGATCACATGACCGTGGGGATGCTGTATGGCTGTAAGTGTGAAAAACAGTCATAAGTTACTTTTTTCAGCACCATTATAATTTTGAACCGTCACTAAATGAACCCTTGTTAAGTCCAGGACTACCTTTTATTATTTTAAAGATACCCAGGAACTTGCTAGATTTATGAATCAACAGTGCCCTCTGGTGGCTGAAATGAGATAAAACATTCTGTAAGCCAGACTCAAAACAGACAGGACAACTGGAACTTCAAGATCACACAAGAATCTTGTTTGATCCACCTGAGAGCTCTTTCTACTGTGCTGGGTGGAAGAGTGAGATTAGAGCACCAGAGGGCAGGATGAGAAACAACGGTTGGAAACTAATCCAGGAGAGAAGCAACCTTGAATTAAGGAGAAATTTCCTGACAGTGAGGACAATCAACCAGTGGAACAGCTTGCCACCAGAAATCGTGGGAGCTCCATCACTGGAGGTTTTTAAGAAGAGACTGAACAATCACCTGTCTGAGATGGTACAGGTTCTCCTGCTTGAGCAGGGGAGTGGACTAGGAGACCTCCAAGATCCCGTCCAGTATTTTGCAGATCAAGAATCAAGATCACGTGAAGTGTTAATATCACTTTACAAGGCCTTGGTAAGGCCACACTTGGAATCCTGCATCCAGTTTTGGTCACCACGATGTAAAAAAGATGTTGAGACTCTAGAAAGAGTACAAAGATGATCAGGGGACTGGAGGCTAAAACATACAAGGAACGGTTGCTGGAATTGGGTATGTCCAGTTTAATGAAAAGAAGGACGAGGGGGGACAGGATAGCAGTGTTTCAGTATCTCAGGGGCTGCCCCAAAGAAGAGGGAGTCAAGCTCTTCTCCAAAGCGCCTGAAGCCTGGACAACAGGAAAAAAGGACAAAGTGGTGTGTGTGTGTGTGTGTGTGTGTAGGATAACGCAACGTTGCTGCCTGTGATAAGACACTGAAGTCTGCTGGTTCCTTGGAGCCTCAAAGGGAAGGGAGAAAGCATTCTGCAAATCGTATTAGGTTAGATTTGATTAGACCACGTCTGGAGCAAAATTATCTCTGGCTGCAACAAAAGTGGGGGGGGGAGGGAGGGGGCTGGGAACCCGTAGCTGCTCTTTGGAAAGGCGACAGTCAAACCGGAATATGGAGATCCTCAGCCATGGAATCTCCATAGACTTTGAGCCCTGCACTTTGGGGTGAACCCCCTTCGAAGGACACGGGAGCACGGTCGGATTTTCAAAACCCACCTGAGCTTCAGTTGGAGATGCAGACAACGTGGATCCATCTCCAACAGCCTGTGGCTCCCCCTTCCTTCCTTCTTTCCTTCCTTCCCTCCCTCCCCTTCTCCTTCCCTTTTCCTCTCCCTACTTCCCCTTCCTTTTCCTCTTCCTTCCTTTTCTTTTTTCTTTCTTCCTTCCTTCCCTCCCTCCCCTTCTCCTTCCCTTTTCCTCCCCCTAATTCCCCTTCCTTTTCCTCTTCCTTCCTTCTTCTTTCCTTCCCCTTCTTCCCTTCCCTTTTTCTCCCCTTCCTTCCCCTACCTTCCTCCCCTTCTTCCCTTTTCCTTCCTTCCCTTCCTTCTTCTTTCCCTTCCCTTTTCCTCCTCCTACTTCCCCTTCCTTTTCCCCTTCCTTCCTCCCTCCTTCCCCTTCTTCCCTTTCATTTTCCTCCCCTTCCTTCTATCCTTCCTTCCTTCCTCCTCCCCTTATCCTCCCCTTCCCTTTTCCCTCCTTCCCTCCCTCCTTCTTTCCCTTCCCTTTTCCTCCCCCTACTTCCCTTTCCTTCTCCTCTTCCTTCCTTCCTTCTTTCCCTCCCCTTCTTCCTCTTCCCTTCCCTTTTCCTCCCCTTCCTTCCCCTACCTTCCTCCCCTTCTCCTTCCCTTTTCCTTCCTTCCCTTCCTTCTTCTTTCCCTTCCCTTTTCCTCCCCCTACTTCCCCTTCCTTTCCCCCTTCCTTCCTCCCTCCTCCCCTTCTTCTTCCCTTTTCTTTTCCTCCTTCCTTCCCCTTCCTTCCTTCCTTCCTTCCTTCCTTCCTTCCTTCCTTCCTTCCTTTCCTTCCTTCCTTCCTTCCTGTCTCCTGGTGAAGACGTGAAGGGGTGAGAAACTCAGGAAAGACACAGAGCTGTCCCTGTGCAGTTTGCAAACCTCCGTGCAAACCTGCCAGAGAACTTCCAGCCCTCTTTCACAAAAGCAGCTGCTGGATCAGGTTGCTGAATGCCGGCCAGGTAGTATTTTCTTGAGTCACCCATACAGGATGGGGAAGATGGATGCTGAAATCCCGGAAAACCAGAACATGCCTCTTTGGGAAGACCAAGAGGAACGTAACGCTGGGTTTCTCAACCTTGGCCACGTGAAGATGTGTGGACTTCAACTCCCAGAATTCCTCAACCGGCAAGTCTGGCTGGGGAATTCTGGGAGTTCACGTCCACCCATCCTCAAGGCTGAGAAATTTTACTCTAGAATTTTTGGTTAGCCTCGGAAGAACCGTGATGATTTAGTGCCATCTAGTGGCCAAGCCGGTCAGCAGCTGAGACGGTCTGACCAATGGAGAATTTTAATGGCTGGTTTATAACGCGACCATCCCTCCCTTGGTTGGTCTACTCACAAGCCAGGAATCCTGGGAGTTAAAGTCCACCCATCTTCAACTTGTGAGCCTTGAGAAACGCTGCTGTAGAGCTGGAAGAATTGCACCCAAAAAGAGACTAAACCTCATAACACTTTTTCGGTACCACCTTTTCGTACTAACGGAATCATACGCTTTGTGAACTGTAGCATGAGCCTGTTGGGTGCTAGTCCTGGTGAAAATTACCACAAAACCACTTAAGCATAATCTTTGAGAACTCCACCTAAAGCAGTGGTTCTCAACCTGTGGGTCGGGACCCCATTTGGGGTCGAACGACCATTTCACGGGGGTCGCCAAACAATGCAGTCCGCCATTTTTCCCCCCCTTTTCCTTAGCTGTGCTACTCCCTTTTATTCTATTGGCTTTTGAAAGCCAATAGAATAGACTCTCTTGAATAGAGTCTAATTCTATTGGCTTTCCAAAGCCAATAGGAATTGTCCAGGCTGTCTCTGCCCTGCTGAGCCCACCAAAAGTCCCATTCTGCAAACGGTGCTGCACTAGTTGACTGGTCCTCGACTTACGACCGGTTGAGTAGTCCTCGACTTACAACCGGTTGGGGGTCGCGGCATTAAAAAGGTTGAGAACCACTGACCTAGAGGACTGGTGGGCTTCCAGAAGAATAGAGGAGAAGTCTCAACCTTATCTTCTCAACAGGGAGGAAGGAGGACATGAGCAATTACAGCCCCCATCAGCTTGTTGTCTCTCTCAGGGGTCTCCAAAATTGGCCATTTTAAGACATGAGGACTTCAACTCCCACAATTCCCCAGCCAGGCTGAGAGTTGAAGTCCAGAAGTCTTCAAATGGCTAAGTTTGGAAAGCCCAGGTCTATCCTGAAAAAAGCCCTTCAGCCTTAGACATGGTGTGGGTGGATAGGAATTGTTATGGGCTCCTGGCCACTTTCCTTCGTGACCAGCGGCAAGCTCGCCTGACCAAGAACCAGCCAAGACACCGTGAAGGCCTTTTGTTTCGTTGATTGCAATAAGTGGGGAGAGAAGCTATCAAAGCTTGGTTCTCTCCAAAGTTTTAACCCAAAATATTTCCTTCTTTATACACTCCTTGTCCCGGCCACCACATCCCTCCTCTTTCCCCATTGGCTGAGGTACTACAATAGTGGTTCTCAACCTGTGGGTCGGGACCCCATTTGGGGTCGAACGACCATTTCACGGGGGTCGCCAAACAACGCAGTCCGCCATTTTTCCCCCCTTTTCCTTAGCTGTGCTCTTCCCTTTTATTCTATTGGCTTTCGAAAGCCAATAGAATAGACTCTCTTGAATAGAGTCTAATTCTATTGGCTTTCCAAAGCCAATAGGAATTGTCCAGGCTGTCTCTGCCCTGCTGAGCCTGCCAAAAATCCCATTCTGCAAACGGTGCTGCACCAGTTGAGTAGACCTTGACTTACGACCGGTTGAGTAGTCCTCGACTTACGACCGGTTGGGGGTCGCGACATTAAAAAGGTTGAGAACCACTGTACTATGAGGTTACACTCTTTCTGACCGCCTCCTACCTATTTCCTGCTGCATACTAAATCCTACATCACATGTACATTAAAATGAAGAGATAATTTATGCAAGGTGTGTCAGTTAATATTAATCAACTAATTGCACTTGCTCAGTTGCCTGAGTTCTGGCTCCCCCCCCTTTTTATGATTTCTTAGAAAAACAGGTTTTTTCCTGTTTTGCTAGTTATCTTCTCTTACAGCTCCTTTCCCCATTCTGAAGACCCAGATAACAATTTGGCCGACGTGTTTCTCTTACATCCTTCCTTTATGCTCTCCTTTCCTGGTTCCCATCTGTTATAGTTGCTTCTCCACTCAATAAATTTCCACTGCAGCAAATTCAATTTTAAATTTCTCTTTCAATATTACATTTTTGAAGACCTTTCCTTTACTTCTATCAGAATGCAACAAGTAAGATTAATTTCTCACAAGGGGGTTCCACCAAAGATCTGCTATTACTGGTTTAGTAGCTTTAAGTCTTCAAAAGACCTCTGAAGTCAGAAAGAAAGAGGACCTGTGCCAGACCACGGCATGCCAACAACCGGTCTGCACAAACAAGCAAAGCCCCATCCGCAGGATGCAGGCAGCACACAAATCCACACACCCTCAAGTGCGTGGAAAAACCTCTCTCCACGGAACTGGTCCCTGGTGCCCAAAAGGTTGAGGACCTCTGTGTTAAAGGATGCTAATGAACAGATAATAATCAATTCCCTCCCCCCTCCATGATACCCCCTGCTCCTTACCTGAAATTCCCGCCACTTCTCACTTAATGACCTGCATGTCTTGGGGTTGTGACAGTAACCGGGCTAGCCAATTGCTGTCCTAACACAAGGACTACCTTGTTATCTGCTTTTGCACCATGTAATAGTGGTTAAAGACGCTGGGTTAGTTGGCTGGAAAGTCGATAGTGAAGGTTTGAGTCCTGAGCTCCGTGTGATGGGGTGAGCTCCCGTCCTCGCCTCAGCTCCTACCAACGTAGCAGTTCGAAAGCGTGCAAATGCGAGTAGATAAATAGGTACCACTTCGGAGGTGAGGAAGCGGCGCTCCGTGACGTCATGATGGCCACCTGACCGGGGAAATGTCTTCGTACAGTGCTGACTCAACGGCCTTGAAACCAAGATGGCCGGAAACGACTAGCGGAGTAAAATCCGCAGGGACTCCTTTACCCTTTTACACCGAATAAAGCCAAAGGAATTGTAGCCCGACAGTTGAAGGAGGATGGTTTCACTCCTGTCAGCTAAAATTCAAGCCCAGTAAGTGTGTAAGTGTGTAAAACGGTGTCAGATACCACTCATTCTGCTTCATGAGTAGGACAGAAGCTGTTTTGAGCACCAGCGATCCCTTTCTGCTGATGGGCTGGGCAAAACATCTACAATCCAGTACAAGGTGATCCTTGACTTACCATGGTTCATTTAGTGACCATTCAAAGTTACAACGAAATTGCAAAGTGACATATGACCAAGATCACGTGACCAAAATTCAGATGCTTGACAACTGGTTCCCATTTGTGACGGTTGCAGTGTCCCAGGATCCTGGGATCCCCTTTTGCGACCTTCTGATCGAGCAAAGTCAATGGGGAAGCCAGGTCCACTTAACAACCGTGTTGCTAGCTGAACAATCGCAATGATTCGCTTAACAATCGTGGTAGGAAAGGCCGCGAAGTGGGGCAAAACTCACTTGACAAATGTTTCACTTAGCAAGATACATTTTGGGCTCAGTTGTGGCCATAAGTTGAGGACTAACTGTACTCAGGTTTCACGTGTTGTGTGTATGAACCTTGGGCAGAATTGTGGAAGGAGGGACTTGAGGTGCCAGATGTGCTTTGACTGCAGTTGACCAAATCACAGCCTTTCAAGGTGGGCCAGGTCAGGAAACAGACTCCCATTGAAGATGAAGTTCTATTGAGACGATTGTTTCGCTAGTTCTCGACTTTAACAACCATGTCGGGTGAAAATTGGGTAGCTACGCGCCTTTCTGTTTTCACCTTGCCATTAGAGCAGTGGTTCTCAATCTTTTTAATGTCGCGACCCCCAACCAATCGTAAGTTGAGGACTAAACCGGTCGTAAGTTGAGGACTAAACCAGTCGTAAGTCGAGGACTTTCCCTGTGTGGGAGTGCCGCACATGCATGGTGCTGCCCCCTGAGCCGGCCGAGGCGTAGCTGGCAAGCAGCAGAGACGGAGCAGGCCGACCACCGGCTGGGCCACCAGCTGGCCCAGCCCAAGGGAGGTAAGGCACCCGCCGGGTCCCACACGCGCCAGCAACCCTCCCTGCGCCTGCCAGCCTCCCACCTCCCACCCCTGGCCCTCTTTTCCATACATTTTTAGTAGTTGCTCAGCAGGGGGGGTGGAAGCTTCCAGACAGCTCGCCTTCGCTGCAGACAACTTGCAGCACCGTTTGCAGAATGGGATTTTTGGCGGGCTCAGCAGGGCAGAGACAGCCTGGACGATTCCTATTGGCTTTGGAAAGCCAATAGAATTAGACTCTATTCAAGAGAGTCTCTTCTATTGGCTTTCAAAAGCCAATAGAATAAAAGGGAGTAGCACAGCTAAGGAAAAGGGGAAAAAATGGCAGACTGCGTTGTTTGGCGACCCCCGTAAAATGGTCGTTCGACCCCAAATGGGGTTCCGACCCACAGGTTGAGAACCGCTGCATTAGAGTAAGGGAGGTGGGGGAAGAAGTGTTGCTTTCAACTGGGTTAGAGCAGAGGTCCCCCAACCTTTCGGGCACCAGGGACCGGTTCCGTGGAGCGGGGTTTTTCTGCAGCAGGGAGGGTACGTGGTTTTGTGTGCTGCCTGTATCCTGCGGATGGGGCTTTGTTTGTGCGGCCCAGTTGCTGGCATGTCATGGCCGGTACTGGTCCACAGATCGGGGGTTGGGGATCCCCGAGTTAGAGAAATGAAACCTCTCCAGTTCTACGGAAGCTTGCCGAGAGTCGGCAGCATGGAAACCTTTCAAGGACATTCTAGCAGGTGTGAAGAAGATAGCAGACGGTTCCCATAACCAAGAAAACTTGTTTACAGGAGCTACGTGGACATCTGGGAGGGTTTGGCTGGGAAAGTCATTGTTATATACTATGGCAGCGATGGCGAACCTTTTAGAGACCGAGTGCCCAAAAATCAGCCTGCCCCCCTGGCCTGCTCCCGCTCTGCCCCTGGCTCTGCCCGCCTGCAGAGCCTCTCACCACAGGTTACCCAGACAGCCTTGCAGCACCATGGTGGCCACGCCCTCCGCCCGCACGTGATGGGGCGTGAGGGCGGAGTCTTACCCCTGCTGCCTGGCTGCCATGTGCTTGGCTGCGCTGCTCCGCGTGGGCTGTGCCCTGGGGAGGCCTCTCCTCCGGGCAGGCTGCTATTGAGGAGGGGGCTACGGGGAGAGGCAGGGCTGGGGCAATGGCGCACGTGCCCACAGAGAGGGCTCCGAGTGCCACCTCTGACATGTGTGCCATAGGTTCGCCACCACCGTGCTACGGTCTGATGCCTTGGGATTTCAGAGTTAGTTTTACCACGCCTTTACCCGGCCGTGTATTCAATAAAACAGCCAGCTTTTCGGAAATGAAAAATAATCCTGGACTTTCTATTTGGATACTCGAACTGAAGGTTGACCACAATTGGGAACCGGGACTTCTGTTGCTAAGGGACTCGTGCCTGATTTTATGAGGGGTTTTTTTTTTGCCACGGTGGTTAAGCGAATCACATGTGGTTAAGTGAATTTGTCTTCCCCGCCCCCCCCCACTGACTTTGTTTGTCAAAAGCCATTTGGGGAGGTCTCAAATGGCGATCACCTGGTTTTGGGGATGCCTGTCAATGCACACCAGCTGCTAAGTGCCCGGATTTTGATCATGTGACCCACAAGGACATTGCGAGAGTTGTAAGCATGAGGACTAGTTGCCAGTCACTTCCTCGACTTACAATCACTCATTTAGCGACCGTTCAAAGTGACAACGGCACCGACAAAAGGCACTTAGGACCATTTTTCAGTTATGATCATCACGGTATCAAGGTCACGTGATCAAAACTCAGTTGCTTGGCAAGTGGCGTGTACTTAGGATGGTCGCAGTGTCCGGGGAGGGTCACGTGACCCCTTTTCGTGACCTCCTGACAAGCAAAAGTCAGTGCGGAAGCCCGATTCACTTAACAACCATGTGGCTAATTTAACAGCGGCAGTGTTAACAGCTGTGGGAAGAACTGTCGTAAAATGGGGCAAAACTCACTTCAACGCTGTCTGGCTTAGCAGTGGGAATTTTGCGCTCGATTGTGGCCGTACGTTGAGGACTATCTGCTTATGTGGCCCCAGCAAATCTCTCGTCAATTCTCCCGAGCACCTGACTGAAGGAAAGATGGAATTGAAAGGGCTCTTTCTCACATTCCCAGAAACACCTGTATACTCACAATTTTTTTTCTCAGAACTGAGAGAACCACAATTGGGAAAATTTCAGGGAACGATCTCGGGAGTAACAGGACTTCTTCCTAACTTAGGAATTCTGGTCCCTTCAAGGATTCAGGGCTGAAAAAAAAGGTCATTATATGGAGCTCCCTAAGGGCCTCTAGGCAACCAGGATGACTAGCATCTCTACAGAAGAGCTGGTGGGTTGTGTGAACATGCCCTCCGATTGTCAATCCTCTTCTGCAGGACTGTCATGACTTGGAGTATAACAGAGCTGGAAGGGACCTTGGAGGTCTTCTAGTCCACCCCCTCAAGCAGGAGACCCTATACCATTTCAGACAAATGGCTGTCCAGTCTCTTCTTAAAAACTTCCAGTGTTGGAGCATTCACCGCTTCTGGAGGCAGGTGGTTCCACTGATTAATTGTTCTCACTGTCAGGAAGTTTCTCCGTAGTTCTAGGTTGCTTCTCTCCTTGGTTAGTTTCCACCTGTTGCTTCTTGTCCTGCCTTCGGGCGCTTTGGAGAATAGCTTGACTCTGTCTTCTTTAGAGCAGCCCCTGAGATATTAAAATCCTGCTATCATGTCCTGCAACATATATTTTATATGTTTTAGCCTCCTTTTAATTTCCTAGTTTTTACAGGCTGGTTTTAATGCTAATATTTGGAGCAGTTTATAACAATAATAAAAATGATAAAGTTGGAAGGGACGTTGGAAATCATCTAGATTCTAGTCCATCCCCCCGCTCAGGCAGGAAACCCTATACCATTTCAGACAAATAGCTGTCCAGTCTCTTCTTAAAAACCTCCAGTGTTGGAGCATTCATCGCTTCTGGAGGTAGGCTGTTCCACTGGTTAATTGTTCTCACTGTCAGGAAGTTTCTCCTTAGTTCTAGGTTGCTTCTCTCCTTGGTTAGTTTCCATCCGTTGCTTCTTGTCCTGCCTCCAGGCGCTTTGGAGGATAGCTTGACTGCTGCTTCTTTGGGGCAGCCCCTGAGATACTGGAAGGCTGCTATCCTGTCTCCCCTAGTTCTTGTAAATAAGCAGACAGACCTTGGCCCTGCAGGGACCACTCGCTGGCCAAGTGTCCTCTTTGCCAGGAAGACACACCAGGCTGAGGACAAAAGGCCGGAAACACTCTCCCCCCCCCCAAAGATCCAATCGTTGCGTGCTATTTACGTGGAATTAAAAACCTGAGCAAACCCGGAGAACCTTTTTTGCTTTTCAATCAGAAATTTATTTTTAATTACATTATGTAAGAATATTGCAGTCTATTTTACAAGTTCAAGGAACAGGACGGTGGTGGAAGAAATGAGTCTGGACCAGTTAAACCGAGAGGAGAGTCGGAATTAAAAAACGAAAGAGAGAAAGAGAGAGAGAGAGAGAGAGAGAGAGAGAGAGAGAGAGAGAGAGAGAGAGAGAGAGAGAGAGAGAGAGAGAGAGACGAGGAGCCGAGCAAAGGAAACGTAAAACAAATAAAGAGCCGATGAAGAAACTGAGCTGACAGACAGTCTGCCAAGAAGGCAACTAAGGACGGAGACATATAAAGACCTAAAAAAAAAAATACCCCCCAAAACCCATTTACAGTCTCGATCCTTCTTGCTCACTGGGGTGCCCCCCCCCAAAAGTCCTTCCTCCCTTACTCAATATCCGAGCAGGGGTGGCTACGAGGTGCTGCAGCGTTGCCTTGTCCCGCGACAGGCGGGAAGAGAGGGCACGAGTCTTGCCAAGCTCTAGATCTCCTAAAGGGTCTTCTGTCCACTTGGGGGGGGGGAGAAACTGGGGATTCGGCCCCCGGGAATCAGGGGAGGGGGGAGGAACTAAGCCAGGCCTGAGCCCTGCCCGGGCCGGCTCTCAAACGTAGAACAGTCTTACTTTGGAAGTGCTGACAAGGAGGTCGTCATCGAAAAACTTCGTTTCTATGATCACGTTCCCGCTGCGGGGGGGGGGGGGGGGCGAGGGGGGGGAAGAAGGCAGAAGGAAAAGAACGGGGAAAGAGAGAAATAAAAAAAAAGTTAAATGGCAGAAGAGAGACAGTTAAGGCTTTAAAAACTGGGCAAGGTACCCTGAGTCTAGGGCTCTGAAGGTGCCCCGTTTGGGAGCTTTTACTGTTATTTATTTGATTTTTTTTTGTTTGTTTTGTACTGCCTTTATGACTTTATTTGGTAACTCAAGGTGGCGAATGTACCGAATAAGCCTTCCTTGTCTTGTTCTCACCTTCACAGCAACCCTGTGAGGTGGGTTGGACTGAGAGAGAATGACTGGCCCAAAGTCACCCAGCCGGCTTTCGTACCTAAGGCAGGACTAGAACTCACAGCCAGGTCCAAAGTCACCCAGCTGGCTTTCATGTTTAAGGCGGGACTAGAACTCATAGCCACCTGGTGATTGGCTCAAAGTCATCCAGCCGGCTTTCATTCCTCAGGGAGGACTAGAACTTACAGCCACCTGGTGATTGGTCCAAAGTCACCCAGCCGGCTTTCATGCCCAAGGTAGGACTAGAACTCACAGCCACCCTGCGATTGGTCCAAAGTCACTCAGTTGGCTTTCATGTTTAAGGCGGGACTAGAACTCACAGCCACCTGGTGATGGGCCCAAAGTCACCCAGCCAGCTTTCATTCCTAAGGAGGAACTAGAACTCACAGCCACTCTGCAATTGGTCCAAAGTCACCCAGCCGGCTGTCATGCCTAAGGCAGAACTAGAACTCACAGCCACCCTCCAATTGGCCCAAAGTCACCCAGCCGGCTGTCATGTCTAAGGCAGAACTAGAACTCACAGCTACCCTCCAATTGGCCCAAAGTCACCCAGCCGGCTGTCATGCCTAAGGCAGAACTAGAACTCACAGCCACCCTCTGATTGGCTCAAAGTCACCCAGCCAGCTTTCGTGCCTAAGGCAGAACTAGAACTCACATCCACCCTGCAATTGGTCCAAAGTCACCCAGCCGGCTTTCGTGCCTAAGGCAGAACTAGAACTCACAGTCACCCTGCAATTGGTCCAAAGTCACTCAGTTGGCTTTCAAGCCTAAGGAGGAACTAGAACTCACAGCCACTTGGTGATTGGTCCAAAGTCATCCAGCCAGCATTCATGCCTAAGGCAGGACTAGAACTCCCCGTCTCCTGGTTTCTAGGCCGGCACCTTAACCACTACATCAACTGGTTAATTATTTCAGTTGCTGCCTATATTTATTGTGCAGTTTTTTAAAATTGTTTTAAATGTTTTTTTTTTAATTGTATTAATTGTTTGTATAGCTTTAGCACTGTCAGTTGCCCTGAATCCTTGGTTGAGATGGGTGGCTATAGAAACTGAATGAATGAATGAATGAATGAATGAATGAATGAATAGCCCAAAGGACATCCTGGAGTCAGGACTGTGGAACTTGGTCAGTCAGGCTCCAAATGATAAAGAATTTCTCCTTTCCAGGCTGAAGGAGCCAACCCCAAATATACAAAGTAAATACAGTAAAGTAAAAAAAAAAGCTGAGGCTGTAATTTGATTTTGCATTTTACTGCACTGCAAAATGTTGGAAGTCCATGATTCTTCTTCCCCCTTATCCCTCGCTCTCCCTTTCTCTCTTTCCATTTGCCTATTCTCTTTATTTTAATTTATATTTTTGATATACGATAACCTCAATAAAAATGAAAACAAAAAAGAAATCAGGGGAAGCTCACCTGTGAATTCAAGCTGAAAAGCTTGGCAACTCCCTAACTCAGGGGTAGGCAACCTTGGCTCTTTTATGACTCGTGGACTTCAACTCCCAGAATTCCTGAGCCAGCATGGGGGAACTATGGCTGTTCATGACTCATGGACTACAACTCCCAGAATTCCTGAGCCAGCATGGGGGAACTATGGCCCCTTCATGACTCGCGGAGTTCAACTCCCAGAATTCCTCAGCCAGCGTGGGGGAACTATGGCCCCTTCATGACTTGTAGACTTCAACTCCCAGAATTCCTCAGCCAGCGTGGGGGAACTATGGCCCCTTCATGACTTGTGGACTTCAACTCCCAGAATTCCTTAGCCACCGTGGGGGAACTATGGCCCCTTCGTGACTCGCGGACTTCAACTCCCAGAATCCCTCAGCCAGCATGGCTCAGCTTGGAAACCTCTCCCTTTCCCCTCAGCATGGCTGGCTCAGGAATTCTGGGAGTTGAAGTCCGCGAGTCATGAAGGGGCCATAGTTTCCCCCATGCTGGCTCTGGAATTCTGGGAGTTGAAGTCCTCAAGTCACAAAAGGGCCATCATTTCCCACCTTTGTCTTAGCCCAGAGGTAGGCAACCTTGGCCCTTTTATGACTCGTGGACTTCAACTCCCAGAATTCCTGAGCCAGCCATGCTGAGGGGAAAGGGAGAGGTTTCCAAGCTGAGCCATGTTGGCTCAGGAATTCTGGGAGTTGAAGTCCACCAGTCATCAAAGAGCCCAGGTTGCCTACCCCTGGCCTAACCCCCTAACAAAATGACAACGATAACAAAATAATAATCTGAAAATCAAGGGTTGCCCAGGGAAAGAAACCTTCACCACCGATTTGAGCCAGGGAATTCAGCTTGGAGCTGACTTCAGCTAAAGAACAGACACGCCGACGTCTCAACTGGGATCCTCTCTGCCCTCTCCCCGTTTCTGCTTTCTCCATGTGCTGGGAAGTCCCTGATTTTTGACCCGGGGTTGTATGACGGAGAAGAGGAAAACGCAACCCACTCACGTGAGAACATTAGCAGGCATCATCTGCGACTCTGGAGCGGCTTCTATCAACGACTGCCAGGTGTTGGTGGAGTTTGGGATGACAAAGCCAAACTCAAAAAACCATTCTGCAGAGAGAGGAAACAGGTGAGTGCCATGAAAAAAAAAAAAACCAAATTACTCCCCCCTTTTTTACACCTGTTGTCCGGCTAAGCAACGGCCTGGAAGCTGCCCACCCCTTGCACCCCAGTCTCATATATGGGCAGGATTTGAAATGATCTCGAGGAGTGTTTTTCAACCACGACAAGTTTAAGACGTGTGGACTTCAGCTCCCAGAATTCCCCAGCCACCATAGGTGGCTGGGGAATTCTGGGAGCTGAAGTCCACACGTCTTAAAAGGTGCTAAGTGTCAACACCGGTAATATTGAATATTCTTGCTTTGGCAAAATATGCAGAACTGCCTGGTATTTTTAGAGTTCATTCAGATGACAGAGAAAGGGGAGGGAAAATAACAAAAGCCCTGGAAAAGGAAGGGAAGTGAATCTCTGCCCTCTGGGCTAATTGGAAGATGTGACTTGTGACTGCAAGATAAGGGAGGGGTTTAGCAAGAAAAGTTAGACGCCAGCGAGAGGAAGTCAGATTCTGGCATAAACCTCCATGATGTGCCGTCAATTTGTAACACTGGTAATAAAGGCTTTAGGATAAACAGGCCTGGAAGTTGTTTGAAGTGTTTCGTTAGTCGGAACCATGAATGACATCAAGGTTGGGAAACCCTGCGATACAGGTACAATCGTTAATTGTACCATAAACCAAGTTTGATGGTAGTCTTCCATCTTTCAGCTCCAAAGAACAATTCAGACGTGCTGTCCACACGGGGCAGGATTTGAAGGGATCTAGACCAGGGTTTCTCAACCTCTGCAAGCTTAAGATAACAACCACACAGTTGGAAGGGACCTCGGGGGTCTTCTAGTCCAGGGGTCCCCAACCCCCCGGTCCGTGGACTGGTAGCGGGCAGCGGCATGCCAGCAACCGGTCCGCGCAAACAAGCCAAGATCCATCTGCGTGATGCAGGCAGCACGCAAAACCACGCACCCTCTGGTCCGTGGAAAAACCTCTGTCCACGGAACCGGTCCCTGGTGGCCAAAAGGCTGGGGGGGGGGGGCTCTGCAATATAGGGTTGTATTGTACATAAATACTCCTATATTGTATTGTCCACATTGCATATGTATATGTATTATGTATGTATATGTATATGTGAAATGTGGACAATGTACATATCACACTTTGGTTAAACTCAGTTATTTAAACTACAGTTGTACAGCGCTGATTGCATGTTCTCTGTAAATGCCATACGCTAAATAATAAATAATAATAAACCTTATAGAATGACGTCTGATAGGGTGGAAAAATGTTAATTCTTTCTGCTGCCTCACTCTCTCTCCTTCTCCCCCTCCCTCCTTCTCTTTCCCTCCCCTCCCCCCCTCTCCTTCCTTCTCTCCCTCTCCCTCCTCTTTCCCTCCCTCCTTCTCTCTCCCTCCCTCCTCTCCCTCCCCTTCTCTCCCCGTCCTTCCTTCTCTCTCCCTTTCCTTCCTTCTTTCTCTCTCCCTCCCTCCCTCCTCTTTCCCTCCCTCCTTCTCTCACTCCCTCCCCTTCTCTCCCCGTCCTTCCTTCTCTCTCCCTTTCCTTCCTTCTTTCTTTCTCTCTCCCTCCCTCCTCTTTCCCTCCCTCCTTCTCTCTCCCTCCCTCCTCTCCCTCCCCTTCTCTCCCCGTCCTTCCTTCTCTCCCCCTTTCCTTCCTTCTTTCTTTCTCTCTCCCTCCCTCCCTCCTCTTTCCCTCCCTCCTTCTCTCACTCCCTCCCCCTTCCCTCCTCTCTCCCCCCTCCTTCCTTCTCTTTCTCTCTGCCTTCCTTCTTCTATCCCTCCCTTCTTCTCTCGCTCCCTCCACCTTCTCTCTCCCCCCTCCTTCCTTCTCTCCCTCTCCCTCCCCTTCTCCTTCCTTCTCTCTCCCCCTTCCTTTTCTCTCTCCCTCCCTCCTCTCTCCCTCCCTCCTTCTCTCACTCCCTCCCCTCCTTTTCTCTCCCCCCTCTCCTTCCTTCTCTCTTTCCCCCTTTCCTTCCTTCTCTCCCTCCCTTCTTCTTTCCCTTTCTCTCCCTCCCTCCCTCCCTCTCCCCCTCCTTCCTTCTTTCTCTCTCCCTCCCTTCTTCCTCCCTTCTTCTCTCGCTCCCTCCCCTCCACCTTCTCTCTCCCCCCTCCTTCCTTCTCTCCCTCTCTCCCTCCCCCTCCCCTTCTCCTTCCTTCTCTCCCCCTTTCCTTCCTTCTTTCTCCCTTCCTCCTCTTCCTCCCTTCTTCTCTCCCTCCCTCCCCCTCCCCTTCTCTCTCCCCCCTCTCCTTCCTTCTCTCTCTCCCCCCTTTCCTTCCTTCTCTTTTTCTCTCCCTCCCTTCTTCTTTCCCTCCCTTCTTCTCTCCGTTCCTCTCCCTCCCTTCTCTCTCCCCTCTCCTTCTTTCTCTTTCTCTCTCCCTCCTTCTCTTTCCCTCCCTCCCTCCCTCCCTCCCTCCCTCCCCCTCCTCCTTCTCTCTCTCTCTCTCTCTCTCTCTCTCTCTCTCCCCTCCCTCCCTCCCTCCTCCTCCTTGGTGAAAACCCAGCCCAGGTCTCCCTAGAGGAGTAAAACAGCACCTTCTAGACATTGTCCCTTGAAATAAACTTTCTGTTCCAGGCGGAATTTTTCCATCTGCTCCGTGGAGGAAAAATTCAGCTCCCGAGACACAGCTTTGCATTTCAGAATTTTCTTAGGAACTCGAGCTGAGGAAGAGAGAAAGGAGAGGGGGGGTGGTGGTGGTCGAAATTAAGATTCCAAAGTATAAGACAAGGCCTGCTGTGGCCCAAGGCGCTCAGGTGTCGGCGTAAGCCAAGAGGCACTTCCCAAAATTAAATAAAAAGGTAGGCATGCTGTGTGACGCCACTGCTCCTCCGCTCTCCTGTGCAAGGAAGAAAACCAACAGGGTGTAAGGTGACCCCGTGGAGCCAGATTTAAAAAGGCTAAAATAATTATGGTAGAGACACACGACAGCCGTTCCCTGCACTTTTCGAACGCCTGTGTTTGTGGGTGGAGAAGAATTACACGGCTTGGAAACCTGCGATTAAGGCTTTCATTCCATGTCAAAGGCAAACGGTTTTGGTTTTTTTTCTTCCAACAAGGGGGTTATCAGCTGTTGAAAGCAACAGACGGGAATCCCTCCCCTTCCGGGCCAGCAAAATGCAGGGGTGCCTGCCGAGTGGGTCAAAAAAGTCAAGATGGCAGCCACAACTGCCCCCTTAGAGACTTGGCGCTTTTAATGGGGATCGCAATGTATATTTTAACTGCTGGCTGGGCAAAGAGACTTAAAATATCTTGTCGGGGGTGGCAAAGTGTATCAGGCCCCACTATCGTGCTGAGCTTGTCAGCTGGAAAGCTGACAGCCCGGATTTAAGACCCGAACGCCTTGAGATGGGGTGAGCTCCCGTTCCTTGCTCCACCTAGCAGTCCGAAAGCATGCAAATGCGAGTAGATAAATAGGTACCACTTCGGTGGGAAGGTAACGGGGTTCTTCTGGACGCCTCAGCGTATAGCATCCTGGCCACACAACCGTGGAAATGAATGGACAATGCTGGCCAGGAAATGGAGATGAGACCACTCCCTAGATTCGGACATGACTTTCCAGGGAAACCTTTACATTTATTTATAGTAGAAATACGGGAGGCACGATAGCAGTGTCCCAATATCTGAGGGGCTGCCACAAGGAAGAGGGGGCCAGGTTGTTCACCAAAGCACCAGAGGGCAGGACGAGAAACAATGGATGGAAACTGATCAAGGAGAGAAGCAACCTGGAATTAAGGAGAAACTTCCTGACGGTGAAGACAATCAACCAGTGGAACAGCTGGCCTCCAGAAATCGGGGGCGCTCCATCCCTGGAGATTTTTAAGAGACTGGACATTCACTTGTCTGAGATGGTGTAGGTTCTCTTGCTTGAGCGGGGGGCTGGACTAGAAGACCTCCAAGGTCCCCTTGCAGCCTTAAGGGGTTAGAACAGGGGTGAGCAATCAGGGCAACTTTGCAAGCTGTGGACTTCAACTCCCAGAGCTCCTGAGCCAACCGTGCTGCTTGGAGAAGTCTAGGAGTTAAAGTCTACAGACCTTAAAGGGAATTCTGAGAGTTGAAGTCCACGCATCTTAAAATTATTGAGAAACCCTGCCCCAGAAACTCCCAATAGCCCCATGTTACCTTCGTGCTCTACTCCGGGGACCGAGAGATCTTCCGTTCCTTGCCAGAGAATCTTCCCACTTTCTGCATCCCGGAGATTCATCCAATTTCTGTTTGTATGACAATTAAGGAGGAAAACATAAAAGGGAAACACATTTCTGAACTGTAACCTTACTGTCACATTCTTCCACAGGGCAGGGCTCTTCAAACTTGGCCCTTTTAGGACTTATGGACTTCAACTCCCAGAATTCTGGGAGTTGAAGTCCACAAGTCATCAAAGGGCCAAGTTTGAAGAGCCCTGTCTTAAATCTAACAAACAAAATGGAGGCTGGCTGAGGAATTCTGGGAGTTGAAGTCCACAAGTCATCAAAGGGCCAAGTATGAAGACCCCTGTCTTAAATCTAACAAACAAAATGGAGGCTGGCTGAGGAATTCTGGGAGTTGAAGTCCACAAGTCATCAAAGGGCCAAGTATGAAGACCCCTGTCTTAAATCTAACAAACAAAATGGAGGCTGGCTGAGGAATTCTGGGAGTTGAAGTCCACAAGTCCTAAAAGGGCCAAGTATGAAGACCCCTGTCTTAAATCTAACAAACAAAATGGAGGCTGGCTGAGGAATTCTGGGAGTTGAAGTCCACGAGTCCTAAAAGGGCCAAGTATGAAGACCCCTGTCTTAAATCTAACAAACAAAATGGAGGCTGGCTGAGGAATTCTGGGAGTTGAAGTCCACAAGTCCTAAAAGGGCCAAGTATGAAGACCCCTGTCTTAAATCTAACAAACAAAATGGAGGCTGGCTGAGGAATTCTGGGAGTTGAAGTCCACGAGTCCTAAAAGGGCCAAGTTTGAAGAGCCCTGTCTTAAATCTAACAAACAAAATGGAGGCTGGCTGAGGAATTCTGGGAGTTGAAGTCCACGAGTCCTAAAAGGGCCAAGTTTGAAGACCCCTGTCCCAGGGCATAAAAAAGAGGATGTGTCAGAGTGAATTGAGGCAAAGTGGTTTCAATTTACGATGGCTAAGAAGGTGCCTTGAACCCAGAAAAACCCATCGACAATATTAAGCAAATCCAGCCCAGCTCTCCGGGGCAAGCACAAACAGCTTCCTGGGGTTCTAAGAACGAATCCCCTTTCCCCTCCAAACTGAATGCTCTTAGCACCTATTGGCCATCCAGCGATCAGGAAGGATTAAAAAGCAAAACCAGGTTGTGATATTCCGATTCATTAAGCTGGAAAGTATAAAATTTGTCAGGGAATCACTCAGCGGGTGTCCGAATGGAGTCAGAGGTGCTGACAGAAACCAGTTTTATATAAATAAGTATATTTACAGTAAATAAGATAGGCAAACTGGAGCGGAAAGCAAGGAAACTTTACTCTCACACAGCCAATCTAAGTTATGATTCCCTCACACGATGTTCATCGATGCTAATTAACCAATTAGCAACAACTGTGTGTTCTTACTCATTGTCCGACTCTCCACTGCTCCAGCTCTTAAAATTTAAATATCTTAATAAAATGACTTCCTGTAACAACGTTTTGACCTGTGGCAGAATCAAATCAGCAAAAAAATATTTTTAGAGAAAGTTTGGCATCCTGCAATCTGTTAAAAATCACCACGGCAATCCATCCGTCCCAATTCAGAATTAAGTAGCAACGGATCCACATCTCTCCAACTGGGAGTGTCGGACCCCAAACCTGAGGTAAAATAAGGGCACAGGTGTGGCTGTATGGCAATTAGATGTGCTTGCCAGAGAAAGGAAGGAGGAAGCTTGGAAGATGGAGGCTAACAGAATAACAGAGTTGGAAGGGACCTTGGAGGTCTTCTAGTCCAACCCCCTGCTCAAGCAGGAGACTCTATCCCATTTCAGACAAATGGCTGTCCAGTCCCTTCTTGAAAACCTCCAGTGACGGAGCACCCACCACTTCTGGAGGGAAGCTGTTCCACTGGTTGATTGTTCCCACTGTCAGCAAATTTCTCCAAAGTTCTAGGCTTGATCTCTCCTTGGTTAGAATAGAATAAGGAATAGAATAAAATTAGAATTAGAATAGAATAATAGAATAAGGAATAGAATAGAATAATAGAATAAGGAATAGAATAGAATTAGAATAGAATAGAATAGAATAAGGAATAGAACAGAATAGAATAGAATAATAGAATAGAGAAAAGGAATAGAATAGAATAGAATAGAATAAGGAATAAAATAGAATAGAATAGAATAATAGAATAGAGAAAAGGAATAGAATAGAAAAGAATTAGAATAGAATAGAATAGAACAGAATAGAATAAGGAATAGAATAGAATAAAATAGAATAGAATAGGTCTTACATTTAGGCAGGAAAAACCAAAGGTACAAGTACAGATTAGGTGAAACCTGGCTTAAAAACAGTAACTGTGAGGGACCTTGGAATCCTGGTGGACTTTCACTTGACTATGAGCCAGCCGTGTGCAGCAGCAGCCAAAAAAGCTAATACAATCCTGGGTTGTATAAACAGAGGCATAAAGTCAAGATCACGTGAAGTATTAGTACCTCTTTGTAAAACCCTAGTAAGGCCCCACCTGGAATACTGCAGCCAATTTTGGTCACCATATCACAAAAAAGACGTCGAGAGTTTGGAAAAAATTCAGAGAAGAGCAACTAAGATGATCCAAGGCCTGGAGACCAAAACATACAAAGAACGGCTGCGGGACTTGGGTTTGGCCCGTCTAAAGAAAAGAAGAAATGGGGGTGACAGGATAGCAGCCCCTCAGATAGTGTTCCAGTATCTGAGGGGCTGCCACAAGGCAGAGGGGGTCAGGTTGTTCCCCAAAGCACCTGAAGGCAGGACAAGAAACAATGGTTGGAAACTGATCAAAGAGAGAAGCAACCTGGAATTAAGGACAAACTTCCTGACAGTGAGGACAATCAACCAGTGGAACAGCTTTGCTTCCAAAAATCGCTCCATCATTGGAGATTTTTTAAGAAGAGATTAGACCAGTGGTTCTCAACCTGTGGGTCAGGACCCCATTTGGGGTCGAACGATCATTTCACGGGGGTCGCCAAACAAGGCTGTCCGCCATTTTTTCCCCCTTTTCTTTGGCCACGCCCCTGGCACCCGGTGATGTATAAGTGGTTGGGGGTCACCACAACATGGGGAACTGTATTATGGGGTCGCGGCATTAGAAAGGTTGAGAACCACTGGACTAGACAATCACCTGAGATGGTGTAGGTTCTCCCGCTTGAGCAGGGGGCTGGACTAGAAGACCTCCAAGGTCCCTTCCAGCTCTATTCTATTCTAATAACAGACATTTTGTGTTCAGTTGTGGTCGTTTAAGTCGAGAACTACCTGTACCGAGGTGGGGGGGGGGAAGAGGAAGGAAACATTTTGCTAGCCTTCTCTGAGCTAATGCCACTCAGATGTGCTGGAATGAATCTCCCAAAACATATGGAAGTTGAACGTGTTGGGAGGGTATCCAACGGGATGGGTAGAAGGTGGCAGTGAAGCATTAGAAGACAAAAGGAACTTGAGTGGCCGAGAGAGGCAACAATGGCTGCAAGCATACGATTTTAGGGGGGGTTCCAAACCCATTAATTCCGCTTTAATCGCTCATTTCCTTCCATTCTCCGTCGGGAACAAAAGGAGGGTACGTGGGATCCTGACGTAAAAACGTCCAAAGCTGTTAAGTTTCTCATCTGGAGGGAGGACAGAGGGACATGTGCAGCGGGCAGAACGTTCCTTACAAAGCAGGCTGCTGACTGCATTTTAATTTTTATTGATTCGCATCATGCCTTTATTATTATTTTTTTACCCACAAGATAACTCCAGGCAGGGAGTTAAGTTGTGCATCGTCAGCCTTCCTGTTTTAGCTCGCCCGAATGGGGAGACAGCTGAGATAGGCAAACATTGGAGGCAGGTCTATCTTATGAGGTGCTCCGGTGATTCCCAAAATTTTGAACCTGCTTTTCCAAACTCAAAGACACCAGGATGGGAAAGGCTAGCCCAGGGGTCTTCAGACTTGGCCCTTTGATGACTGGTGGACTTCAACTCCCAGAATTCCTCAGCCAGCCTCCATTTTGTTTTAAGACAGGTCTTCAAAATTGGCCCTTTGATGATATGTGGACTTCCTCCCAGAATTCCTCAGCCAGGCACGCATGCCTGGCTGAGGAATTCTGGGAGTTGAAGTCCACCAGTCATCAAAGGGCCAAGTTTGAAGACCCCTGGGCT
Source organism: Crotalus adamanteus (assembly GCA_039797435.1). NCBI lineage: Eukaryota > Metazoa > Chordata > Lepidosauria > Squamata > Viperidae > Crotalus > Crotalus adamanteus. The sequence goes on along the minus strand of CM077922.1, from coordinate 101,990,212 downwards.
ATACTACAACAATGTATCTCCACCTTAACCACTTTGAAAAGGGTGGACTTCGACTCCCAGAATTCCCCAGCCAGCAATGCTGCCTGGAGAAATTCTGGGAGTTGAAGTCCACTCTCGTTAAGGTGGGAAAACACTGAGCTACAGTACTAGTTTTCAATTTACGACTACAATTCAGCCTAAAATTTCCATGGTTAAGCAAAACCACTGTTACGTTTTTAAGTTTTTAAGAAGAGATTAGACAACCGCTTGTCTGGAATGGTATAGGCCAGGGTTTCCTGCCTGAGCAGGGGGTTGGACTAGAAGACCTCCAAGGTCCCTTCAACATTATTATTATTGTTGTTGTTATTATTATTATTATTACTTCCCAGGGACACCCGGCTGCCAAATAACACAGGACAAGGATAAAAACTTCCCAGCAACCTGATCAATTATACAATTGTACTATAATTATCATCAACATCATCATCATCATCATCATGTGACTTTTGCCTCATTTGACAACCTTTCATGACACAGTTGGCTGGTGGTTGGCTCAAAATCACCCAGTTGGCTTTTGTGCCTAAGGCGGAACTAGAACTCCCCGTCTCCTGGTGATTGGCCAAAGTCACCCAGTTGGCTTTTGTGCCTAAGGCGGAACTAGAACTCCCCATCTCCTGGTGGTTGGCCCAAAGTCACCCAGTTGGCTTTTGTACTTAAGGCAGAACTAGAACTCCCCATTTCCTGATGATTGGCCCAAAGTCACCCAGTTGGCTTTTGTGCCTAAGGCGGAACTAGAACTCCCCATTTCCTGGTGATTGGCCCAAAATCACCTAGTTGGCTTTTGTCCTTAAGGCGGAACTAGAACTCACAGACTCCTGGTGGTTGGCTCAAAATTACCCCGTTGGCTTTTGTGCGTAAGGCGGAACTAGACATCCCCATCTCCTGGTGGTTGGCCCAAAGTCACCCCGTTGGCTTTTGTGCATAAGGCGAAACTAGAACTCACAGACTCCTGGCTTCTAGATTTGTGTCTTAACCCCAGCCTAGACCAAACTGGATCTCTATCAAGTTAACAGCCTCCCTGAAAATCCCTTTCTTGGTTCATTGCTTTCCTTTCGCGTCTTCAACCCGCATCTTCCTACTCGTGGGTCCTCCAAGTTCCCAGCAACCCTCAAGTTAAGTGGCACAAACGGCAACCTACTCAGGCTCTCGTCCCACTTTTCTGAGCTCCTCAACCTTTCCTGTCTACCATGCCAGCCTTTTTCCAAAGACGGCAGCCAAAACATTTCACAACTCCTGGCGTGGAAATGAGAATCCTTGGCAGAACTGGGAAACCAACACAATTATCTTCAGGAGGCAGCAACAACCGAAGTCAACTTTAATCAGCAGCGCAACTCCAGAGGACAAAAAAAAAAAGGCCAGAGCTCTTTAAGGACACGCTTGGGGTCTACTGAATGGGACCACGTGCAGAGAAATCAAAGCATCCTTATAGCCTAGGGGTGGGGAACTATGCTGGCTGAGGAATTCTGGGAGCTGAATTCCACAAGTCATAAAAGCGCCAAGTTTGAAGACTCCTGTCTTAAATCTAACAAACAAAATGGAGGCTAGCTGAGGAATTCTGGGAGTTGAAGTCCACAAGTCATCAAAGGGCCAAGTTGGAAGACCCCTGTCTTAAATCTAACAAACAAAATGGAGGCTGGCTGAGGAATTCTGGGAATTGAAGTCCACAAGTCATCAAAGGGCCAAGTTGGAAGACCCCTGTCTTAAATCTAACAAACAAAATGGAGGCTGGCTGAGGAATTCTGGGAATTGAATTCCATAAGTCATAAAAGGGCCAAGTTTGAAGACCCCTGTCTTAAATCTAACAAACAAAATGGAGGCTGGCTGAGGAATTCTGGGAATTGAAGTCCACAAGTCATCAAAGGGCCAAGTTTGAAGACCCCTGTCTTAAATCTAACAAACAAAATGGAGGCTGGCTGAGGAATGCTGGGAGTTGAAGTCCACAAGTCATAAAAGGGCCAAGTTTGAAGACCCCTGGTCTTTAATACAGTTCCTCATGTTGTGGTGACCCCCAACCCTAAGGGCTCTCCAAGCGCACACTGACGCCGCCCACTCACCCGCCGCACCCGGGGCTCAATGCGCCTCGCCTGTCCTCGCCTCACTTCCGAAGTTGCCGGCCTGCCTGGCTCCAGCTGGCCGGGGAGGGGGGGCAGGAAGGACACTCTGCCGTCTCCTCCCAGCCTGGTTGAAGAAGCGCCCAGGTGGGGAGAGGGAGAGAGAGAGAGAGAGTCAAGAGGGCGACAGCGCCGGCAGACCTTAGTTCAACCTCCTCCACGGAAAGGGCCATGAAGCAGTGCGGCCTCCCTTAGGAGATGCTCGGCGGAAACGAATCCGGCGCTGCAACGGCCCCCAGTCGAAGTCGTACGGAGACGGACAGAGGAGCGGTGTCTCGGTTCCTAAGACCATCGGAAATATGTCTTTTCCAATGTGACAGGGTCATTCAACCCCCAAAGGGGCCGCGGCCCACAGGTTGAGAACCGCTGCATTACACAGATCAAGAATGCCACCTCATTTCTGCCCCCACGTCAAATATATACATTTCCTCTCCGGAAGATCAACAAAAGAGATCAACTCCCCAGGCCTGGCATTCTCAGAAGACCTGGGAGCAGCAGCAAAGAGAGTATGCCAGATTCACCAGGGACGGTGGCGGGCATGCCAACAACGGTGGCCCACGGCTACCATGGTGACCTGCCAAAGGATGCTTTGTACCCGGTTACAAAATAGGGAGGAGGAAGCAAGAGGCTGAATACTGAGAGGTAGGAAAGGGCCCTGTCTTTCAAGGCTGAATAACAACAACAACAGCAGCAGCAGCAAGAAATATCACTTGCCTGCAAGCAAGAACTGGTGGGACCATAAAATAGAGAAAGTCATAGAAAATGATAAAGTTAAACTGCTCTGGGACTTCAGAATTCAAACAGACAAGCACCTGCAACATCACACCCCAGACTTAACAATTGTCGATAAGAAAGACAAAAAAGTCTGGATAGTGGATGTGGCAGTGCCTGGAGACAGCAGAAGAGACGAGGAAAAACTGGAGAAGATCACAAAATACAAAGATCTACAAATAGAAATAGACAAGCAAGGGTGTCACCAATAGTCATAGGCTCCTTGGGTGCAATCCCAAAACAACTGGAGCACCACTTGAATACCGTCATCGGCATTGACAAATTCACCATCAGTCAATTGCAAAAGGCGGCCTTACTAGAAACTGCTTCCATCCTGTGACGATACCTGTAATACCATCAAACATCCACATCTGCCTATCCCAGGTCCTGGGTAAGGACTCAATAGGCAGACAAAAATGCCAAATCCAGTCTGAACAACTGGCTGACTGTGTGATGATAATAACAACGTTGGACGGGACCTTGGAGGTCATCTAGTCCAGCCCCCTGCTCAGGCAGGAAACCCTATACCATTTCAGACAAATGGCTGTCCAGTCTCTTCTTAAAAACTTCCAGTGTTGGAGCATTCACCGCTTCTGGAGGCAGGTTGTTCCACTGGTTAATTTTTCTCACTATTAGGAAGTTTCTCCTTGATTCCAGATTGCTTCTCTCCAACCATTGTTTCTCGTCCTGCCCTCTGGTGCTTTGGAGAACAACCTGACCCCCTCTTCCTTGTGGCAGCCCCTCAGATACTGGAACACTGCTATCAAATCTCCCCTATTCCTTCTTTTTAGACTGGCCAAACCCAAGTCCCTCAGCTGTTCTTCGTATGTTTTGGTCTCCAGGCCTTGGATCATCTTAGTGGCTCTTCTCTGAATTTTTTTTCCAAAGTCTCAACATCTTTTTTGTGACGTGGTGACCAAAATTGGCTGCAGTATTCCAGGCGTGGCCTCACTGGGGCTTTATAAAGCGGTACTAATACCTCGCGTGATCTTGACTCTATGCCTCTGTTTATACAACCCAGGATTGTATTAGCTCTTTTGGCTGCTGCTGCTGCTGCACACGGCTGGAAAATGCAGAAGAGAGATACTCGCTATGTCAAGAACAGGAATATTTTTCACGACCTGCTTTTGCTCGAGACGTTTGAACTACAGCTACTCCCGTTTGTTTAGTGACCGTTCAAAGTTACCACAGCACTGGCAAAAAGTGACTGACGACCGTTTTTCGCCCTTACGACTGTTGCAGCATCCCCACGGTCACGTGGTCACTATTCGGGCACTCGGCAACTGGCCTGTATTTATGACGGTTGCGGTGTCCCCGGGTGGGGTGGGGGCCATGCGATCGCCATTTGCGACCTTGCCAGCTGGTTTCTGAGAAGCAAAGTCAATGGGGGAAGCTGGTTTCATTTTATGACCGCACAATCTGCTTAACAGCTGCAGCGATTCGCTTAAGCACGGTGGCCAAAAAAGAAAAGAAAAAAGTCATAAAATGGCAGAAATTTAACACCTTAACAACTGCCTTGGAAATGGAAATTTTGGATGCAGTTGTGGTCCTTGGTACCTGTACTGTTTAAGGACAGATGGTGGAGTTTTTTTGTTTAATCTCTGCTTGGTTATCAAACTGGAGATGGGCCTTGCTTGACAGACGGCTTTAGCTAATCTCATAGAGACGATTTAGTGCAGGAATCAGGTGTCTGCCCCATGTAGCTTTTCACTCTCAATGAAGATGGAGAGAGATCTTTTATTCCAGCTACTTCAGCAAAGCAGGTTTATGTTCTCTGGGAAAACATTTGCGTGTTAAGTAAAGATCAAATCTGTAGTCAGATTGGGGCTGAGTACCCAAAGAACCAACAGGAATAGGAATAGAATAGAACAGAACAGAATAGAATAACAAATAGAATAGAATAGAAAAGAATGAATAGAATAGAATAGAATAGGAGAAAGAATGGAATGGAATAGAATGGAATGGGATAGGATAGAAGAGGATAGAATAGAAAAAATGAATAGAATAGAGAAAGAATAGAATAGAATAGAATAGAATAGGATAGGATAGAATAGAATAGGATAGAATACCGTATATTCCGGCGTATAAGGCGACCACTGTCTTCGGTGCCGAGTCGCATGCCTAGAAAGTCGTCTTATACACCAGAAACTATTGTAATTTCTGGTGTATAAGACGACTCGGCATATAAGACGACCCCCAACTTCGGCACCGATTTTAAAGCTTGCGAAAGTCGTCTTATACGCCGGAAAGTACGGTAGAATAGAATGGAATGGAATGGAGTGAAGTGTTACTACCACTTTACAAGGCCTTGGTAAGCCACACTTGGAATGCTGCATCCAGTTTTGGTCACCACGATGTAAAAAAGACTTTGAGATTCTAGAAAGAGTGCAGAGAAGAGCAACAAAAATGATTAGGGGACTGGAGGCTAAAACATACAAGGAATGGTGGCTGGAATTGGGCATGTCCAGTTTAATGAAGAGAAGGACGAGGGGGGACATAATAGCAGCCTTCCAGTATCTCAGGGGCTGCCCCAAAGAAGAGGGAGTCAAGCTATTTTCCGAAGCGCCTGAAGGCAGGACAAGAAGCAACGGATGGAAACCAATCAAGGAGAGAAGCAACCTAGAACTAAGGAGAAACTTCCTGACAGTGAGAACAATTAACCAGTGGAACAACTTGCCACCAGAAGTGGTGAATGCTCCAACAATGGAAGTTTTTGAGAAGAGACTGGAAGCCCTTTGTCTGGAATGGTATAGGGTTTCCTGCCTGAGCAAGGGGTTGGACTAGATGAACTCCAAGATCCCTCCCAACATCATCATCATTGTTATTATAAAGGTGCTTTTCCAGGAGGCAACTGGACTTTCTAGTTTTTCCTTGGACATTTCACTTCTCACCCAAGAAGCTTCTTCAGCTCTGGCTGGATGGTGGAGGATGGAAGGATTTATACTCCTTGCAGTCCTCTGGTCGTTAGCACTCTCCCTGAGAGTTGCTGAGGCCACTTGGAGGCGTATCTGTGCCCTCAGGGTCACCTGAGTGGTGCAAAGGGTTGTTGCAGGGATAAACCTCCAAGTGGCCTCAATGGCTCTCAGGGAGAGTACTAACGACCAGAGGACTGCAAAGAATATAAATCCTTCCATTCTCCACTGTTTTGATCACGTGACCGTGGGGATGCTGCAATAGTCGTTAAGTGTGAGAAATGATCATAGTAATCAGCTATTTTCTTATCAGTGAACTTAACGGAATTGAAATTGAAAATAGCTCTTGGAAAAGAATGGGTTAGGACAGGGGTAGGCAACCTTGGCTCTTTTATGACTTGAGGACTTCAACTCCCAGAATTCCTGAGCCAGCCATGCTGAGGGGAAAAGGAGAGGTTTCCAAGCTGAGCCGTGCTGGCTCAGGAATTCTGGGAGTTGAAGTCCACGGGTCATGAAAGGGGTCATAGTTCCCTCATGCTGGCTCAGGAATTCTGGGAGTTGAAGTCCACAAGTCATGAGGGAGTCATAGGTCCCCCATGCTGGCTCAGGAATTCTGGGAGTTGAAGTCCACGAGTCATGAAGGGGGTCATAGTTCCCCCATGCTGGCTCAGGAATTCTGGGAGTTGAAGTCCACAAGTCATGAAGGGGGTCATAGGTCCCCCATGCTGGCTCAGGAATTCTCGGAGTTGAAGTCCACCAGTCATAAAAGAGCCAAGGTTTCCTACCCCTGGGCGAAGAGAAGAGAAATCAGAGTTAGCATTGTGTATGGCACTGAGAAAGACGGGGCTTTCATATCTCCACGGTAAAAATATGGACAACTATTAAGGCTGAAAGAGTTCAGAGTTTTTGTGCCACGTTGCTGCCATCTAGTGGTTATCCAGATTTTTGCAACCCAAATCAAGTAACCTTATAGACGGGGATAAAAAGTGGGAATACCTCAAGATAAGGTTCTTGGTGCTCTCTGAGCTTGGTTGTTTTCCTGCAGATGTTTCATTACCCAACTAAGTAACATCATCAGTGCTCACAAGGAATGGGATTTGATCTCTATTTATATACAAATATCTTACCCTGTCAATAATGTAGTGAGGGGTCTTGATAGTTTCTAGTGAGGTCATGATTAATACCGGACCAATAATCAAGCAGTAAACTTTCCCACTCCCTTCTAGCACTGATGATGTTACCTCATTGGGTAATGAAATGTCTGGAAAAAAAAAAGAACCAGGTGTAGGAAGCACCAGTGCCCTCACTGTTGAATCCTAAGCTACAAAAGTTGTCTTCTGTTGGTACTTTAAAGCAGGGGTCTCCAACCCCCGGTCTGTGGACCAATACCGGGCTGCGGCGTGCCAGCAACCGGTCTGCACAAACAAGCAAAGCCCCATCCGTGGGATGCAGACAGCACACAAAACCATGGACCAGTCCACGGAGCCGGTCCACAGTGCCCAAAAGGTGGGGGGGGCCCCTCTGCTTTAAAGTCTCATCAGTAGGAAATTTAAACCTCCAGACTATACTGTAAATATTTTTTCTGACAATCTAAACCAGGGATAGGCAACCTTGGCTCTTTTATGACTCGTGGACTTCAACTCCCAGAATTCCTAAGCCAGCCATGCTGAGGGGAAAGGGAGAGGTTTCCAAGCTGAGCCATGCTGGCTCAGGAATTCTGGGAGTTGAAGTCCACGAGTCATGAGGGGGCCATAGTTCACCCACGCTGGCTCAGGAATTCTGGGAGTTGAAGTCTGCAAGTCATGAGGGGGCCATAGTTCCCCCATGCTGGCTCAGGAATTCTGGGAGTTGAAGTCCACAAGTCATAAAAGAGCCAAGGTTGCCTACTCCTGGTCTAAACTGTCCTGTCCAAAGAGCATGAAATGTAACAAGACAAAGAAAGAGGATCGGGGGGAAAGTTCTGCTCTCAGGAACAACAACAATCACACAGCCAGCTTGTCCAAAAGTACAGCAACTTTTCAGCTTCGGTTTCTGTGGCTGCTTTTCAGGAACAGCCTTGCTGGACAGTTCCCTCAAAGTGAAATGGACTCAGGTGAGTCTATTTCATAAATATTTCAAAATACACGAACGGCAGAGATGCAGCTACATCAGGAAAGGTAAACATTTGTAAGGTTGTGGGTGGGGCTTTTTTTGGCCGGGAAGGTGGAGAGAAATAACACAACCGAGAGTCTTACCGTCCCTCTCTTAAAAGGTTCAAACCCCCCCAGCTCTGCCCAGTTGTGGATTTTTCTTCTTCCCAAACTAACATGGTTACCTTCTTTAAAAAATGAAAGAAGGCAACATAAAGTTTTCTGCAGTACACACCTTGCTGGCGCGAGGCTCCCAGTGCTGATGTTAAAACTGTAGCCAAGCTTATATGTGGTACAGTTGCGGTGAACTATTTTAGCCTACGCTGCTGCCTCCTCCTCCTTCCTGGATCCTGATCTCAAGGTTATAATCTTCTTATGCCTCTTCCGATCCTTCTTCGTGTGTTGCCATATAAACAAAGGTTCCAGAAACCTGCAACTGTCCTGTAGCCTCTGGTGCAGGAATCTGAGAGTTGAGATGGACGGCTACGTCCATTTCCTTTTGAAACTAGCTTCCAAGGTTCCTAATCAAGCAAGGAAGAACTGTTAAATAGTTTGGCTAGTGCCGCAAAGAAATTGGGAATTATTTGATCAGAGCCATTTTTAAACCATCGTATGTTTATTTTTATTACATTTCTATGCTCTCTCTCCTACAAGGTAACTCTGGGTGGGGTGTGTGTGTGTGTGTGTTTGTGTGTGTATGTATGTATATTGCTATATAAAGAGAGAGCACTAGATCCTCCCAAGCTATGTAGCATATTGGGTAGCTAACCTTGGATTAGGGATGTATGTGTGTGTATATCTCTATCTATATTGATCTATCTATCTCTAGATCTATCTCTAGATCAATCTATCTCTATATCTCTATATCATCCACTCATCCATCGATATCTATCTATCTATCTATCTATCTATCTATCTATCTATCTATCCATCCATCCATCCATTTGTCTGTCCGCCCATCCATCCATCCATCTCTCTCTCTCTATCCATCTATCTGTCCGTCCATCCATCCATCTATCTATCTATCTATCTATCTATCTATCTATCTATCTATCTATCTATCTATCTATCTATCTATCTATCTATCTATCTATCTATCTATCTATCTATCTATCTATCTATCTATCTATCTATCTATCTATCCATCCATTTGTCCGTCCATCCATCCATCCATCCATTTGTCCGTCCGTCTGTCCATCCATCCATCCATCTCTCTCTCTATCCATCTATCCATCCATCTGTCCATCCATCCATATCTACCTACCTACCTATCTATCATCCTCGACTTACAACAATTCATTTAGTGACTGTTCAAAGTTACTGAAAAAAGTGACTTATGACCACTTTTGACACAACTGTCGCCACATCCCTGTGATTTCCATTCAGATGCCGGACAACTCATTCAGAGTTAGGACAGTGGCAGCATCCCGGGGTTTTCCTGATCCACTTTTGCAACCTTAACAACGTTCCACTTAACAACCCACGTTCCTCACTTAACAACTGCGGCGATTCACTTCACAAATGGGGCGAAAAAGGTCATAAAATGGGGCAAAGCTCACTTAACAGCTGTCACACTTAGCAATGTAAACGTTGGGCTCGAGTGGGGTGGTAAGTCCAGGATTACCTGTACAGCGATGTCACTTTAAAAACACACACACAAAAAACTGAAGATCTTTTTGTGAACCCGGAAGAAGGCTAACATAACTCAGGCTATAAAGAGAAAGGCTATTTAGGGATCCATCTGTCTATACCCAGCCAACGCTAAAGCCAACGAGCAGAGCACAATCCCACATACTGAGAAATAAAACTGCCACCTCTTCCGAAGAGCAACTGTGGATGACAAAACTATCACTGGAATGCAGAAGTCTTACTGCTGAAATAAAACAGACAAACAGCCCAAAGTCTTGGACTGTGTAAAAAATAATTCCCTGGACTGAGATTTGAGGAAGGAGAGGGTGCTTAAATCCAGAATTCTTTCATTTAAGTTTTGCTCAACCCATCTTTACCTTTATGGAAGAATTACTCTTATTTTCCGCCTGTGCCTTCTCCCAAAAAAGATAAATGAATATACATGGGCAAGCGAGTAAGCTAGTCAAAGCCTACAAATCCAGTCAGTTTATATAACCAACCTCCAAAGAGCCCTTACTGGATTTAGAGCAAGAGTATTGGATCTTCTCGACAATTTTGAATCGTTTTACTTTTATTTTATTTAAGAAAAGTTACACGGCTGCCCGACTCATTCTCAGTGTGTTACTCGTTTTGACATCCGGGCTGAAACACACTGAAAAGAAAAAAAACACGCCAAAAGGTTCAACTCCCTCTTCCATAATCCTGGCAACAGGTGCCACTGTTCCTTTGTGTGATGGAAACAGAGTACCGCTCTTGGGAGAATCACTTGTCTCCCAAATGGAGACACCACATCTGATTGCAGCCTTCCTCCAGCTAGTATGCTCTACACATCGACCCCACAGCCATCCTAGTCTGCTCTTAGGCTGCACTTTGTTTGCTAGCAACACGCACAACAGCATTTACGAGATTAAAGACACGTTTTTGACCTTGCCTCTGGGGGCAATGCAAGACTCTCCTTACAATGAGGGGGTGGAAGAGCATTTGCCACTGGCGGGAGAATCTTGTACCAGCTAAGCCTCACAAGATGGATTTGAAGGGGTGGCAAGGATGACAATTCACAATCTTTTCGACCGATCTGCAGTTTGGCTCGCTTGCTTGTGCCATCAGCTCCGTAGAGTTGTCTGTGCAAGACTCTCACTTCTGCTTTTGTTACTGAGTGAGCATGACGCGGAGGGTGAAATTCCACAGCACACATCTATACAATCTCACCAAAGGGCTGGGGGATAGGGGGTGAAAACAGGCACTTTGGACTAGCCTATCTTACTACTGTCCCAGTTAGTATTTATTATAGATGCCTGGTAAATGGCTAAGAGGGGTCCTTAGTGCTTTCTGATCTGGGTTGTTTTCTTGCAGACGTTTCATTATCCAACTAGGTAACATCATCAGTGCCAGAAGGGAGTAGGGAGTTGCACTGATGATGTTGCCTAGCTGGGTGATGAAACATCGGCAAGAAAACAACCCAGAGCAGAGAGCACCAAGGACCCCTCATTTCAACCCTGAGCTGCAAATATTCTCCTTTACTGAAACTGCTAAGAGTCAACCAGCAGGTGGATATGGACATCCCTTTGGTTTCCCATCGGCTTGTAAGGCCTGAACTAAAATTATTTGTCGATTTTGAGGGTCCTTCAAATAAATGTTAGATAACCAAGATCATGGCATCTGGCCCTCTCAATTCCTGGCAAATAGATGGGGAAGAAATGGAGGTAGTGACAGGTTTTATCTTTCCGGGTTCCAAGATCACCTCAGATGGGGACTGCAGCCAAGAAATTAAAAGACGCTTGCTCCTGGGGAGGAAAGCTATGGCAAATCTAGACAGCATACTAAAAAGCAGAGACATCACCCTGCCAACAAAAGTGCATATAGTCAAGGCTATGGTTTTCCCAGTTGCAATGCATGGCTGTGAAAGTTGGAGCATAAGAAAGGCTGAGCACCAAAGAATTGAGGCCTTTGAACTATGGTGCTGGAGAAGACTCCTGCGAGTCCCCTGGACTGCAAGGCGATCAAACCGGTCAGTCCTAGAGGAGATCAACCCTGACTGCTCTTTAGAAGGCCAGATCCTGAAGCTGAAACTCAAGTACTTTGGCCACCTAATGAGAAGGAAGGACTCACTGGAGAAGGGCCTAATGCTGGAAAGATTGAGGGAAAGAGAAGAAGGGGACGACAGAGAATGAGGTGGCTGGATGGAGTCCCTGAAGCAGGAGGCGTGAGCTTCAATGGACTCCAGAAGATGGTAGAGGACAGGACGGCCTGGGGGAAAGTTGTCCATGGGGTCATGAGGGGTCGGACATGACTTCGCAACTAACAACAACAACAAGCCTAAGAAGAAAGGCAGATCCCCCCAAACACAGCAACTGGTCCATGCATCTTATTTAAATCTGGTCCCAATATTATTTCTGGGTTTGCACAATACAGGTAGACCTCAACTTACAACCATTCCTTTAGTGACTGTTCGAAATTACAACGGCACTGAAAAAAGTGACTTATGACCGTTTTTCACACTTACAAACAGCATCATGCAATCAAAATTCAAATGCCATTTGTTTATGACCATTGCAGTGTCCCAAGGTCACGTGATTCCCCGTTTGCGACCTTCTGACAAGTAGGAAGACGGATTCACTTAATAACCGTGTTAGTAACTTAACTACTCCAATGATTCATTCACAACTGTGGCAAGAAAGACGGTCGTGTCTTCCTTAGCAAGAGAAATTATAGGCTCAGTTGTGGTGCTAGGTTGAGGAGTGCCTTTATACGGAACCATACAGCAACCATGCCAGCTGGGTTCAGACAATACGCTAAGCCAGGGGTCCCCAATCTGTGCGCTGTGGCCCACTACTGGGTTGTGGCCTATTTGCAACAGGGCCATGTGAGTGGCAGGCTGGCACGCATGCATCCCCACTTGTATGAGTGGTGCCTCAAAGCTTCTCTTGTGTGAGTGGAGCTGCGCATGCACGCACGCCGGCCCGCCACTCATGGGGCCCATATCCCCTCTCCTCCCCCAGCCGGGCCGCCAAACTGCAAAGGTTGGGGACCACTGCGCTAAGCCACAAAACAAACAGAAAAATAACCCCTTAACCTCTTCTATGAACATCTTAACCAGGGGTCTTCAAACTTGGCCACTTTAAGACTTGTGGACTGCATCTCCCAGAATTCCTCAGCCAGCCATTAAGCACAGGTAGTCCTCGACTTACAATGCTTCATTTAATGACTGTTCAAAGTTACAACGGCACTGAAAAAAAGTGACAGGACCATTTTTTATACTTACGACCATTGCACTGACGGGATCCAAATTCGGACACTTGGCAACTGACTCATATTTACGATGGTCGCAGTGTCCCCGGGGTCATGTGATTCCCCTTTTGCGACCTTCTGACAAGCAAAGTCCATAGGGGGAGAGAGCCTGGTTCACTTAACAACCGTGTGACTAATTTAACGACTGACTTAACAACCGTGGCAGGAACGGTGATAAAACAGGGCAAAGCTCACTTCGCAATTGTCTCGCTTAGCAATGGAAACGGAAGGCTCAAGGACGACTGTGAATCCAGGACTGCCTCTAGGCCAGGGGTCTTCAAAGTTGGCCCTTTGATGACTTGTGGACTTCTGGGAATTCTGAGACCAGGGAATTCTGGGAGTTGAAGTCCACAAGTCATAAAAAAAAGAGCCAACTTTGAAGGCCCCCTACTCTACGCGGTGCAAACTGGAGCCGCCCAGCCCCAAAATACCAATATTTATTTCTCCTGGCCAACCTTGCAGCTTCCACCCCACCCCCAGATGATCCATTCACCTGGTACAGTTCGGGGACGGAGGGGGGAAATTCCAGCCAATATTGGGGCCCCAGGCAGCTCCATAACTCTCCCCCTCCCATCTCTCCCAGGAAAGACCCCCAAAGAATGAGCTGCCCCTTCACTCAGCACCCCAATAAATACCATATTTATCCAGCCCCCTCCAAAATGTGCCCTATGTTCCCTCCAAGGTACCGTAAGTAACCAAGCAAGCGCGCCACCCACCCCAGGCAGCTCTTATTACAGGGGTCTTCCAACGTGGCCCTTGGAGGACTTGTGGACTTCAACTCCCAGAATTCCTCAGCCAGCTTTGCTGGCTGAGGAATTCTGGGAGTTGAAGTCCACAAGTCCTCCAAGGGCCACGTTGGAAGACCCCTGTCGTAGGACGTTACCGTATTTCTTCTTTTGACGCTCCTCCCCCAAAATAACCGCCGCATTACCGTATTTACCCCTCCCCGCCCCGCTCCCTCGCGCGCCTCCCAGACAGGCCGGATACAGTTTGAATCCCCTCAGAATCTCCTTGGCCCGGTGCTGCTCCTCCTCCTCTTCTTCCTGGCTCGACATGGTGCCGCTGGGCTGAGCCGGCTCGCAGGCCTGGCCGAGGGGAGAGAAGGCGAAAAGGCAGCGCTCCCCGGCCCGGATTCCCCTGCGCCCGCCACTGCCCGGCTAAACCAACCACCCGGGGTGGTGCCGCCCGCGTCGGCCAATCGCCGCGCGCGGATGGTGACGGGCGGCAGCGGGGGCCAATCAGAGGGCGAGGAGAGGCTTGGCGGCGGCGGCGCCCCACCGGTCGCTATGGAAGGGATTCCCCCCCCTTCACAGCAACCGCGGGCAGCTGGAGACGGGTGTCCCGGCGGGACAATCTTCTCCAAAAGGCGAAGGCGAGCGCGGAGTTTTGCCCGCAGGTGCCGCGAAAAGGGCCGCGGCGGAGCGCGCCCCCTGGCGTCGACAGAGAGGGAGGCAGGAAGAGCGGGGCTTTTGCGCCTTCCACGCGTGGGCTGTCCGTTCCCACGTTGCCTTCGTGGCTATTAATGAGGGGTTTAGGGCAGGGGGTGTCCAACTTTGGCCACTTGAAGACCTGTGGACTACAACTCCCAGAATGCTGGTGGCTGGGGAATTCTGGGAGTTGAAGTCCACAGGTGTTAAAATTGTCAAGTTTGGACACCCTTGTTGGGGCAACTCCAGTTGGAGAACTCCATGTTGTGTGCCCCCTTGGAATTTCCCACCATTCTTTTAACTTTTCAAATTCTTTTTTTTTTTTAAATCAACCTTTACCCCCCTCTAAAGGGGTGGCTGGGTTAATTCATTTACTTAACAATTATATCTCAATATTCTAGCTTTGGATACATTGCTCCAAGCATCCGCATTAAGACAGAAAAGAAAAAAAACACCGAAAAATTCCAGGGATCCACCCACCCCAATATTAGGTAGCAAAATAAAGGTAGTAAGTGCTCTTAGGGTTTAATATACAAACAATATTGTATTATCTTTCAGAATCCACAGGTAACTGAGCCTGGGTGGCATTTGGGGGGGGCTGATGGATTAGAGAGCATCCCATTTCTTCCCCATGTGCACTTTGCTCCCTCCCTCACCCTCCTGCTTAGTTTAAATCATTTTTTTTTAAATTGAAGATCCTCGGTTTAATTTTAATGTTTATACTGCATTTTATTCAATATCTGTAAGCCACCCAGATTCGCTTTTGGCAACATGGGTGGCATATAAGTTTGATTAAATAAATAAATGTGGCTGACCTTTAAAAAATATTGCCATATAAAAGCAGTAATCCTCAAAAGATTGCACAACAATAAAATTGTTAGCTGGGGCTGCATTTGTTTAATACGTTTCAACCATAATTAACTAATCCATGGTTTGTTAATTAACTCAATTTCCTGGTAGTAATTCTCCCCAGCGTCCAAGTTGTTGCTCCTTTTTTTATTATTAAAAGGGCAACACTTGATCAAAAAGAAAAAAAGAAAAGAAACAAACAAACAAAAATTTAATGTCACAATGCAACAGAATTTAAGAAAATAGCTTTAGCAGTTTCCTGCTGTTTTTACCCATTGCTACATGAATAAATCATTGACAAGAGCAACAAAGATGATCAGGGGTCTGGAGGCTAAAGCATATAAGGAACGGCTGCTGGAATTGGGTATGTCTAGTTTAACGAAGAGAAGGACGAGGGGGGACAGGATAGCAGAGTTCCAATATCTCAGGGGCTGCCCCAAAGAAGAGAAGCTATTCTCCAAAGCGCCTGAAGGCAGGACAAGAAGCAACGGATGGAAATTCATCAAGGAGAGAAGCAACCTAGAACTAAGGAGAAACTTCCTGACAGCTAGAACAATTAACCAGTGGAACAACCTGCCTCCAGAAGCGGTGAATGCTCCAACACTGGAAGTTTTTAAGAAGAGACTGGACAGCCATTTGTGTGAAATGGTGTTAGGTTTCCTGCCTGACTAGATGACCTCCAGGGTCCCTTCCAACTTTATTATTATTATTATTATTATTAATAATAATATTAATTTCGGGCAGCCATCAAAAAGCAGATATTTCTAATGTTGGCCCCGAGAGACGGATCAGTGATGAATTTGATACTGTTGTTCTGTCCTAGATGTCATAATATTCTTAATTGCTACAGACGTTAATTGAGCCTCGAATTAACCAATGTAAATTGTGGTGGTCATTAATCAGATCACATGATACTATATCACATTTTGGGGGGTGATGCTTAAGTGAAGGCCACAGTCGTTAAGGGAATGCTGCAGTCATTAAGCAAATCCATTTTCTTCAATGGGCCTTTTTGTTTTTTTCCCAGCAACTGGAAGTAAACACCAGAAATCAGTAAAAAAAAATCCGAAAATCATGACTCTGGGATTCTGCAAATGTGCCCAAAATGCAATCATGTGACTTTGGAGGAGACGATGTGGCTATGGAACTTTGGAACCAGATCATAAGTAGGTCTGGTGAGGTCTGTCACAATTTTGAATGGTCGCTAAACAACTGATCATTAAGTGAGGACTATCTGTATCTTTGGGAGAACTAGGAAGGGGTTTGTCTGCAACACTTTCTTTGGGAACAGTTCTGCCCCCAGGCAGGCTCAGGAATTCTGGGAGTTGAAGTCTACCAGTCATAAAAGGGCCAAGGTTCCCCACCCCTGGCCTAGTCCAGGGGTAGGCAACCTTGGCTCTTTTATGACTCGTGGACTTCAACTCCCAGAATTCCTCAGCAGCCATGCTGAGGGGAAAGGGAGAGGTTTCCAACCTGAGCCATGCTGGCTGAGGAATTCTGGGAGTTGAAGTCCACGAGTCATGAAGGGGCCATAGTTCCCCCATGCTGGCTCAGGAATTCTGGGAGTTGAAGTCCACAAGTCATAAAGGGGGCCTTAGTTCCCCCATGCTGGCTCAGGAATTCTGGGAATTGAAGTCTACGAGTCATCAAAGGGCCAAGGTTTCCCACCCTTGGCCTAGTCTAATGAAAAGGAGGACTAGGGATGACATGACAGCAAGCTGGGGAATTCTGGGAGTTGAAGTCCGCCCATCATGTGGCAAAACACTGAAGGTTGTTTTTTTTTAAAGGGGGGGGTTAAAGTGAGGATCCAAGCGAAGTGCATCATGGGAGGCCAGCCCCTGATTCTCAAAAGGCGGCTCTCCCCCCCCTCCCCAATTTCTCCTTCAGCCCCACAGGAAACCTCTTGAGCGGAACGTTTGTCTCGGGGGACGCAGTTTCCGTCCGGGCCGCGGGACGAACGGACCGTCGGACCCACTTGCGAGCGGCGCCCGTTTGGGCACGGCGGCTGTCATGGCGGCCTGAGGCGAGGTGCGGCCGAGCGGAGAACCAGTCGGGGGAGAACGGCAGCTGCCCGGTAAGGACCGCCACCCGAAGCCCGGGACGGAGAAGGGCGCGACTTCGGGGGCCGGGAAAATCCCTCGTTCGGGACGCCACGGGAGGCGGGCGAGCCGGCAGACAAGCAGGGAGGCGTTTGCCTTCGCTGCCGCCGCTCCTCTGTCTCTCGGAAGCCTCCCTCGCTCCCTCCACGCTGCCATGGGAATGATGGGGTTTGGAGTCCAAATGGTTTTGCCGGGTGGGGGATGGGGAGGTTGACGAGAGCTGAAATTTGGGCCAGTTGAATGGCCTGAAGACAAGAAAAGGCTGGGGATGATGGGCGTGGTAGTGGGCGCTCTTTTAGCGGGAGTATCCGCCTCCTCTCTCTATCTCTCTCTCGCTCTCTCTCTCCTCGGGATGGCGGCTCTAGGCTGCAAAGCTCCGGGCGACCGCTAGAGGGCGCCAGTTAAGTGCCTACCGGGTTGTGGTTGCCCCCTGGTGGCCTCGTGGAGTTTTGCAGGCCAGATTTGGAACATTTCTCTTGATTTATCTTATCCCAAAGGTGCTTTTTTTCATAAGGCAACTGGACTTTCTTGTTTTTCTTTGAAGACGTTTCGCTTCTCATCCCAGAAGCTTCTTCAGGTCTGATCGGATGGTGGGGAAATGGAAGGATTTATACTCCTTGCAGACAGCTGGTCATCCGCCTTCTTTTAGACTTTACAGAGTCGTTGAGGCCACTTGGAGGGTTACCTGTGTCCTCAGGCTCACCTGAGTGGTGACATCATGTATCTCCAATCTACAACACAGTCCTTTCAACAGTTCCAAGAAGGCCCCACTCCCATTTGCACCACTCAGGTGACCCTGAGGACACAGATAAACCTCCAGGTGGCCTCAACGACTCTCTAAAAGAAGGCAAATGACCAGCTCTGTCTGCAAGGAGTATAAATCCTCCCATTCCCCACCATCCAGTCAGAGCTGAAGAAGTTTCTTGGATGAGAAGCAAAACATCTTAAAAAAAAAAAAACCCTCTCCCCAAAAAGTCCAGTTGGGTAACTATGATCTGGATGACGGAGAATCTCCATAGCCGTTTCTCTTGACTTCTTTCCTCTCTCTTGCAGGGAACATGTGCAGCCACCAACTCCCTTAAATGCAGCTGGTTATGTGGTAACCAGTTGTGTGTGATAGCCATTTTTTCCTTCTCGTCTGTATTTCTGAGCACACTGGAGCCTGAAGTAACATTGGTTATTTCTGTTCACTGGGATACCTGGACAGAAACTCTGCTTCTACAATATCCAGTGGAGACCCTTCTCACTTTCTTTGCAAGCCCCTGAGTGGTATGTACGTTGCTTATTTATGAACTCCAAGTGTATAATCAAATTTTGCACAGTTGGCTCATATTTATGACAGTTGCAGTGTCCCCGGGGGACATGTGATCCCGTTTTGTGACCATCTTACAACCAAAGTCAATGGGGAAGCCAGATTCACTTAACAACCATGTTACTAATGTAAAAATTGGCAAGAAAAGCTGTAGAATGGGGCAAAACTCACTTAACATCTTGGCAACAGAAATTTTGAGCTCAATTGTCATAAATTGAGAACTACCTCTATGTAAAAACAATAAAAAGTTCTTTTCCCCAGTTGATTAACAGACCATTCACTAACATGCGGGCTCTGTTACTGTCCCAGTCCTGATGGTTGGGAAGACCACCTGGTCTTAGTAATAGTAATAGTAGTAAAGTTGGAAGGGACCTTGGAGGTCATCTAGTCCAACCCCCTGCTCAGGCAGGAAACCCTACACCATTTCGGACAAATGGCTGTCCAGTCTCCTTAAAAACTTCCAGTGTTGGAGCATTTACTGCTTCTGGAGGCAGGCTGTTCCACTGGTTAATTGTTCTCACTGTCAGGAAGTTTCTTCTTAGTTCTAGGTTGCTTCTCTCCTTGATTAGTTTCCACCCGTTGCTTCTTGTCCTGCCTTCAGGTGCTTTGGAGAATTGCTTGACTCCCTCTTCTTTATGGCAGCCCCTGAGATATTGGAATACTGCTATCATATCCCCCCTTGTGTCCTTCTCTTCATTAAACTAGACATACCCATTTCTAGCAACCGTTCCTCATATGTCTTGAAAGCTTTCTGAAAGGTGAGCTGAGTGGGGGCCAGCTGAACTTCAGGCAATGTGAATGCAGGCACAGCTACAGCCAACGAACATTCCCTGGGTCCTGCTAGATCAGGGGTCCCATGCAAACAAGGAACTGGGCCACGCAAACAAGCGAAGCCCCATCAGTAGGATACAGGCAGCACACAAGACCATGTACCCTCCGGTCCGTGGGAAGACCTCTCCACAGAACCGGTCCCTGGTGCCCAAAAAGTTGGGGGCTGCTGTGGTAGATGATCTCTAAAAATGGGACCTGGAGCATATCCCTCCTGTCCAACTTAATGGGATGGGTAAAATTGATGGAAGTCAGGTGGTCCCTCAAGCATCTATGACAAGGGTCTTCAAACTTGGCCCTTTTATGACTCGTGGACTTCAACTCCCAGAATTCCTCAGCCAGACACGCTGGCTGAGGAATTCTGGGAGTTGAAGTCCACAAGTCATAAAAGGGCCAAGTTTGAAGACCCCTGGTCTATGATGATATGGCCAGATGTTTTTATTCTTCTGGTAATATATACCGGTGCTGCCAGTACTGTAAATCTACAAGGCTCAGCCTTTACTGCCAAAGACATTTGTGGCAACTGCATTTGAATCCAGGCTGCAGAATCTGTTGGCTTCTTTTCTTTGGCTCGTCCTCCCCGTTAAAATATTCATATTAATGTTAACAGGGAAATCTTCATTTGCAGGATCAAGTAAGAACTAATGAGGTGTTCGTATTAGATTACCAATCTGTTCTACCAGCAAGGGAAAGCTTAAAAACGAGGCTTGATTCTGGAATAGTTTAATTTTTTTTTGATAGATAATTTTTGGTATAGCTCAGGGGTCTTCAAACATGGCCCTTTTATGACTTGTGGACTTCAACTCCCAGAATTCGTGCCTGGCTGAGGAATTCTGGGAGTTGAAGTCCACAAGTCATAAAAGGGCCATGTTTGAAGACCCCTGGTATAGATAGTCCTTGACATATAACCAATCATTTAGTTTAGTGGCTGTTCAAAATTACAAAGGCACTGAAAAAAGTCACTTAGGACCAATTTTCCCACTTATGAGGATTGCAGCATCCCAAAGGTCATATGATGCAAATGCAGACACTTGGCAACTGGCTTGTACTTACGACCGTTTCACTGTTCTAGGGTCACGTGATCATCATTTGTAACCTTCCCAATGGGCCTCTGATAAGCAAAGTCAAACAGGGAAGTCCTTTAATAACTGCATGACTTAACAATTGCACTGATTTATAACAATAATAAATTTGGAAGGGACCTTGGAGGTTATCTAGTCCAACCCCCTGCTCGGGCAGGAAACCCTATACCATTTCAGACAAATGGCTGTCCAGTCTCTTCTTAAAAACTTCCAGTGTTGGAGCATTCACAGCTTCTGGAGGCAGGTTGTTCCACTGGTGAATTGTTCTAACTGTCGGGAAGTTTCTCCTTAGTTCCAGGTTGCTTCTCTCCTTGATGAGTTTCCATCCGTTGCTTCTTGTCCTGCCTTGAGACGCCTTGGAGAATAGCTTGACTCCCTCTTCTTTGGGGCAGCCCCCGAGATATAGGAATGCTGCTATCATGTCCCCCCTCGTCCTTCTCTTCATTAAACTACCGTATTTTCCGGCGTATAAGACGACTTTCTAAGCCAGTGGTTCTCAACCTGTGGGTCGGGACCCCATTTGGGGTCGAACGACCATTTCACGGTGGTCGCCAAACAAGGCTGTCCGCCATTTTTTCCCCCTTTGGCCACGCCCCTGGCACCTGGTGATGTATAAGTGGTTGGGGGTCACCACAACATGGGGAACTATATTATGGGGTCGCAGCATTAGAAAGGTTGAGAACCACTGTTCTAAACCATGCAAATCTTCTCCGAAGTCGGGGGTCGTCTTATACGCCGAGTCGTCTTATACGCCGGAAAATATGGTATTTGTTTAATGATTTGTTTAACTGGGGACAAAAAAAGTTGTAAAATGGGGCAACACTCATTTAATTGTCTTACTTGGCAACGGAAATGTTGGATTTCGTTGTGATCCTAACTCGAGAGCTACCTGCATTGGTTTTATTCCTACTGACTGTTCTCTTTATGCTTTTTACATTTGTGTAAGTAGTTTTGAAAGCTCCATTTTTTAAAAAATGGGAAAAGCAGAATTTGTTTTGAATACTGTCACCCTTCCTTTTCCCAGCCTTCATAAATGTGTACTTTAGTTTTTTGTTTGTTTTTCCCCCTCTTTTAGGGTTGAGCACCTCTTGACACAAATTGTTTCTTTAGGACGATGCTTTTTTTTTAAGACACGAAATAAAGCTGAAGTGTTTTCATTCATCAGACTGGCTGCTGGCTGCATGTTCCTTTTGAGCCAAACGTTGAACAGCAACCGTGACGCTCTTGTTTTGCAGGCTTAAACACTGAGAATGGCAGGGGAGCAAAAACCAGCCTCCAATCACCTGGAGCAGTTCATTTTATTGGCCAAAGGCACCAGCGGTTCAGCTCTGATCGCTCTCATCAACCAAGTGCTGGAGGCTCCGGGGGTTTATGTCTTTGGAGAACTACTGGAATTGACCAATGTGCGAGAGGTAAGCCTTGGACTTGTTCCCTCCTTCATTTGCTTCTATGCCGGGGCAAGAAGTTACAGTAAGATTCCAACGGAAGAGAATCTCTGCGGCTCCGGGTTGAACCGTGGGTCCTTGGTGCTCTTGGAGCTGGGTGGTTTTCTCGTGGACATTTCATGACCCAACTAGGTAACATCAGCAGGGCTAGAAGGGAGAGGGGGTTTGTGGAGAGGAGGAGGAGGAGGAGAACTGTGGGGTCCTTGGTGCTCTTGGAGCTGGGTGGTTTTCTCTTAGACATTTCATGACCCAACTAGGTAACATCAGCAGGGCTAGAAGGGAGAGGGGGTTTGTGGAGAGGAGGAGGAGGAGGAGAACTGTGGGGTCCTTGGTGTTCTTGGAGCTGGGTGGTTTTCTCGCAGACGTTTCATGACCCAACTAGGTGACATCATCAGTGCTGGAAAGGAGGGGGGAAGAGGAGAAGAGGAGGAGGAGGACTGTGGGGTCCTTGGTGCTCTTGGAGCTTGGTGGTTTTAAGGAGGAGGAGGAGGAGGAGGACTATGGGATCCTTGGTGCTCTCTGAGCTTGATTGTTGTTCTTTTTTTTGCAGACATTTCGTTACCCAATTAGGTAACATCAGTGCTAGTAAGGTTTGCAGAGCAGGAGGGGGAGGAGGAGGAGGAGGAGGATGACAACAATTGTGGGGTCCTTGATGCTCTCTGAGCTTGGTTGCTTTCTTGCAGACATTTCGTGACCCAACTAGGTAACATTATCAGTGCTAGAAGGGACTGGGGTTGTGGAGCGGAGGAGGAGGTCTAGAGGATCCTTGGTGCTCTCTGAGCTGGGTGGTTTTCTTGCAGATGTTTCATTACCCAACTAAGTAACATCATCAGTGCTAGAAGGGAGGGGGGGTTTGCGGAGAGGAGGAGGAGGAGGAGGAGGAGGAGGAGGAAAACTGTGGGGTCCTTGGAACTCTCTGAGCTTGGCTGTTTTCCTGCAGACATTTCATGACCCAAACTAGGTAACACCATCAGTGCTAGCAAGCGTGGGTTTTTCTGTCTGTTTTTATACAGTAGCTTGCCCTGCCAGTGTTGGTAGCGGTGTGGTTTTTTTTCCTTAATAGCTTCTACTACTCCAGCAACCAACATCCAGATAAGCAAGGATGAATACCAGACAAACAATGAAACGAAAAGGAATACAGGTAGTGACTGAGAACAGTTCGTTTAGTGACGATTTGAAGCTACAATGGCACTGAAAACAGCGACTTAGGAAAACAGCGACTGTGGATTGCCCACCGTTTGTAAACGGCTACGCTCCCTGTGCCAAAGAGGGGCGCCTAAACCAGGGCCACGTGGTGCTGCTCCCTTTATTTGCAATCTAGCACTGAAGATGGTGACCTGTGGCACTGAAATACAGGTAGCCCTCGGCCACCGTTGAGCCCAAATTTCCCTTGCTCAGTGAATCGTGTGTCAAGTGTAATTTTGCCCGCGTTTTACAACCGTTCTTGCCACCCATGTGAAGCGAATCCCTGCAGATGTTAAGTGGATCAAACGGTCATTAAGTGAATCTGGCTCCCCCCCCATTGAGTCGGTGTTATGGTTCTGGCTAACGAAACACTTCAAAGAACTTCCAGGCATTGATTTCCCTAAAAGTCTTTTATTACTTCAAAATGTGGGCACAGGCATAACGGAGGATGCTAAGATCTAAGTTCTCTTCCTCTGAGCAGTTAAATTATCAGCATGTTCCCTCCCTAAATTAGCTGTCATATATCACATTATCCAATTAGAGTGAAGGTCAAAGGTTTCCTTCCTCTTTCTTTCCCAGGCTTTACCCCCACCTCTTCTGCTCCGTATTAACCCCAAAAATACCAGACAGTTCTGCATATTGTCAAAGCAAGAATATACAGTATTTGCAGCGTTGACAGTCGTCCTGTCAGAAGGTCGCAAAAGTGGATCCTGTCTCCCCAGGAGAGTGCAGCCGTCTTAAATACGAGTCAGTTGCCAAGCCTCCGAATTTGGATCACGTGACTGTGGGGATTCTGCAACGGCCGCAAGTGTGAAAAACGGTCACGGGTCCCTTTTTTTTCAGTGCGGTTGTAACTTTGAATGGGCACTAAAGGAACTGTGGTTAAGTGGAGGACTGGCTGTAGTGGCCTTTGTGCCTTCTCTTGACTCAGCTCTCCGTGCCATGCTGTCCTCCGACGCCAAGCCCTGGCTTAGTCTGTTCTGCTGGCCATGGTTTAATAGCAGACGAATCACTCCTTTTTGCTTTTCTGTATCTCCAGATTGCCAAAGGGCCCAATGCTGCTTATTTCCAGCTGCTGAATCTCTTTGCCTATGGAACCTACCCAGATTATGTTGGTAAGGGTCTGCTGGAACTGTAGAAAACTTTGACCCGATGCAGGTAGCAGCAATACCATGTTTTCTCCCAAAATAAGACCTGGTCTTATATATACAGTGTGTGTGTGTGTGTGTGTGTGTATGTATTAAAAATTACATTAAAAATTGAGGAATAGCGATTCCTGGGTGCATACATTTCAGTAAAAATGCTTATAAGCAGGTTTCCCAACTAGCTGGCTTGCATCCTGACGATGATGACAGATGCTAGTCATCAAAAGCTTGATCTTATTTATTAAAACCTTGGTGTTTTATTTCCTGGTGATCGCTTCTCTTTTTTACTGATATGTATGTATGTATGTAGGTCTTTGGTTATTCAGGTTTTCTCCTGCGTCAAATTGGAAGTGTCTTGGCGATGTTTCGACGAAGTCTTATTCGTCATCTTCAGGCTGGTGTTTTCGGCTTCGTTTTTTGTTCCTAGAAGCACGAAGCCGAAAACACTAGCCTCAAGATGACGAATGAGACTTAGTCGAAACATCGCCAAGACACTTCCAATTTGACGATGCCTCTTTTGGAGGATATATATGTATGTATGTATATATATATATGTAGGTCTTTGGTTATTTGGGTTTTCTCCCACGTAAAATTGGAAGTGTCTTGGCAATGTTTCGACGAAGTCACATTCGTCATCTTCAGGCTGGTATTTTCGGCTTCGTGCTTCTAGGAGCAATGTGACATTGCTCCTAGAACATTGCACCCTGGCCACACACCCCCCGAGGGCAACCGCAATGCTGATGCGGCCCCTCAATGAAATTGAGTTTGACACCCCTGTCTTAAGACTATCGCGGTTTATATGGCTGCGTTGCCTACTGGTTGAAATTCCAGTCCCAGGTGCCATCGTTAAGTGAGGACCGCTCGTATTTGCAAGCCTTCAATTCCTCTCACTTTGTGTCCCCCCCTTCTCTTCCTGTCGATAACTACGTTTCCCCCACCACCACCCCCAGCGGCGTGACAATCTGTGCCCCTCTCTTCCAAAAGGGCCTTGGGTTGACACTCTTTGCCACTTGCCAAGGGGTTAAGGCAGTGGTTCTCAACCTTTTTAATTCCGCGACCCCCCAACCAGTCGTAAGTCGAGGACTACTCAACCGGTCGTAAGTCGAGGACTACTCAACTGGTGCAGCACCGTTTGCGGAATGGGACTTTTGGCAGGCTCAGCAGGGCAGAGACAGCCTGGACAATTCCTATTGGCTTTTGAAAGCCAATAGAATTAGACTCTATTCAAGAGAGTCTATTCTATTGGCTTTCGAAAGCCAATAGAATAAAAGGGAGTAGCACAGCTAAGGAAAAGGGGGAAAAAATGGCGGACTGCGTTGTTTGGCGACCCCCGTGAAATGGTCGTTCGACCCCAAATGGGGTCCCGGCCCACAGGTTGAGAACCACTGTGTTAAGGGGAAGGGAAGGAGCCCAAATACTTAACAAGGCCTTGTTGAATTTTGATCTCTCGGACAGCGAACCAGAACAACCTGCCAGCTTTGACGAGGGCCCAGAAGAACAAGTTGAAGCACTTGACCATCGTCAGCTTAGCGTCCAGGATGAAGGTAAAGCGGAAATGCACCCGGTTAAAACCCCGGTTATTTTCTGCAGGCGGAGCCAAGTGACCAGCGTGCAGGCAGGGATCACCGCGACGGCTCTGCTCTGCCCCACCCCACCCAAATCTAGGCGTTCTAGAGTAGGCGCCCGTTCAGGATTTCAGTAGGGAAATAGACCAATCGGGCCCAACTGGAACTTGGATGCTTGAAGTATTGCCCTTCTCTTTAGCATTTGGGCACGGGCATGTTAGTCACTCTTTCTTTCCCTCTCTCTCTCTCTTTCTTTCTTTCTTTCTTTCTTTCTTTCTTTCTTTCTTTCTTTCTTTCTTCTTTCTTTCTTTCTTTCTTTCTTCTTTCTTTCTTCTCTTTCTTTCTTTCTTTCTTTCTTTCTTTCTTTCTCTTTCTCCTCCCCGCACTCCTTCCTTCCTTCCTTTCTTTCTTTCTCTCTCTCTCTCTCCCTCCCGCATTCCTTCCTTCCTTCCTTCCTTCCTTCCTTTCTTTCTTTCTTTCCCTCTCTCTCTCTTCTTTCTTTCTTTCTTTCTTTCTTTCTTTCTTTCTTTCTTTCTTCTTCTTTCTTTCTTTCTCTTTCTCCCTCCCGCACTCCTTCCTTCCTTCCTTTCTTTCTTTCTCTCTCTCTCTCCCTCCCGCATTCCTTCCTTTCTTTCTTTCTTTCTTTCTTTCTTTCTTTCTTTCTTTCTTTCTTTCTTTCTTTCTTTCTTTCTTTCTTTCTTTCTTTCTTTCTCTCTCTCTCTCTCTCCCTCCTGCACTCCTTCCTTCCTTCCTTCCTTCCTTTCTCTCTCTCTCTTTCTTTCTCTCTCCCTCCTGCACTCACTCCTTCCTTCCTTTCTTTCTTTTTTCTTTTTTTCTTTCTTTCTCTCTTTCTCTCCCTCCCACACTCCTTCCTTCCTTTGTTGCTTTCTTTCCTTCCTTCTTTCTCTTTCTCCTCTTGCTTTCTTTCTTTCTCTCTCTCTCTCTCTCTCCCTCACTCCTTCCTTCCTTTCTTTCTTTCTTTCTTTCTTTCTTTCTTTCTTCCTCTCTCTCTCTCTGTCTCTTTCTTTCTCTTTCTCTCTTTGTTTCTTTCTCTCTCGCTCTTTTTCCTTGTCTTTCATTATTTTTCTCTTTCTCTTCCTCTGTCTTTCTCTTTGTGTCTTTTTTCTTTCTCTTCCTCTCTTTCTCTCTTTCTCTTTTTTCTTTCTTTCTGTCTCTTTCTGTCTTTCTCTTTTGCTCTCTTTCTTTCTTTCTTTCTTTCTTTCTTTCTTTCTTTCTTTCTCTCTCTCTCTCTCTCTCTCTCTCCTCCCACACTCCTTCCTTCCTTCCTTCCTTTCTTTCTTTCTCTCTTTCTTTCTCTCTCTCTCCCTCCCGCAGTCCTTCCTTCCCTTCCTTCCTTCCTTCCTTCCTTCCTTCCTTCCTTCCTTCCTTCCTTCCTTCCTTCCTTCCTTCCTTCCTTTCTTTCTTTCTTTCTTTCTTTCTTTCTTTCTTTCTTTCTTTCTTTCTTTCTTCCTCTCTCTCTCTCTGTCTCTTTCTTTCTCTTTCTCTTTGTTTCTTTTTCTTTGTCTTTCATTATTTTTCTCTTTCTCTTCCTCTGTCTTTCTCTTTGTGTCTTTTTTTCTTTCTCTTCCTCTCTTTCTCTCTGTCTTTCTCTTTTTCTCTTCTTTCTTTCTCTCTTTCTGTCTCTTTCTGTCTTTCTCTTTTGCTCTCTTTCTTTCTTTCTTTTTTTCTTTCTTTCTCACGCTCTCCTCTCTATTTCTCTCTTTCTCCTTCATAGAGTCATTGGGCACTATACATAAAGCCATAAAGACACACAAAAGCAAGCCATATTTAAATATTGCAACACAAAGAGTTAAAAACAAGAATAAAATAATTGAAATTAAAAGGGCGGGGGAAGGGCTTCAGGGTGCTAACCAGCCTTAAGCTCCCCTGCTGGTTGGCATCCTTCCTTCCTAGCCATAGATTGCTAGCTAGCTGTGGTCAGGGAGTTATAAAGTTCACACATCTTAAAAGTCACCAAGGTTGAGAAACACTTTGAGCGTTGTAAGAGGGTTAGCCCTGTCAATGCTGACTCCCCTAACGTACAAACCAAGTTTCGGAGTTAAAGGAGCCATTTGATCCGTGCCTCAAGGTTGACTCAGCCTTCTGTCCTTCCGAGGTCGGTAAAATGAGGACCCAGATTGTTCGGAGGGGCGGGCAAGATGCTGACTCTGTAAACCGCTCAGACAGGGCTGCACAGCATTGTGGAGCGGGTATACAGGGAGTCCTCAGCTTACAGCCGCAACGGAGCCCAAAATCTCCGTTGTTAAGTGAGACCGTTGTTAAGTGAGCTTTGCCCCATTCCACCAGCTTCCTTGCCCCAGCCCTTAAGCGAACCACTGCAGTTGATCAGTTAACAACCCGCTTGCTAAGTGAACGTGGTTTCCCGCGTGGACTTTGTACATGTCAGAAGGTCACCAAAGGGGACCACACGACCTTGGGACACGGCGACCGTCGTAAATACGAAACGCCTGAATTTTGACCATGTGACCCCGGGGGAGGCTGCAACGGTCGTTAACTCTGGAAAAAAAACGCTTATTAAGTCACTTTTTACAGTGCCGGTCACTCAGCGAACAGTCGTAAGTCGAGGACTGCCTGTATAAGTCTAAGTCAGTGATGGAGAACTTTTAGAGACCGAGTACCCAAACTGCAACCCAAAACCCACTTATGCATCGTCGGGTGCCGGGTGGGCGTGGCCTATTGGGTGGGCATGGCCTATTGGGTGGGCGTGGCTGCGGTGGTAACGGCAGACTGGGTGGGACTAAAAAGTTCAATCAATCAATTCCAACTTCGCGAGATCTTTTTTTTCCCCGCGAGAAGTTGAAGTTGATTGATTTGAAATTAATTTGAAATTGAAATTTGAAATTGAGCCGAGGTGGCGCAGCAGTTAGAGTGCAGTACTGCAGGCCACTTTAGCTGACTGTGTTCAGCAGGTCAGCGGTTCAAATCTCACCGGCTCAAGGTTGACTCAGCCTTCCATCCTTCCGGGGTAGGTAAAATGAGGACCCAGATTGTTGGGGGCAATGTAAATATATATATACATTGCTTACTGGTGTACACTGCTTAGAGAGTGCTTGCACTTAAAGCGGTATATAAGTCTCATAAATAAATTGATTGATTGATTGAACCTTTTTTTTTTTTTGCATACGGCGGTGGAGGCCCAAAGCGAAAAGGTTTTATAAAACCCAGCTGAAGGCCTAGGACTGGGGCGACAGTGCGCGTGCCCACAGAGAGGGCTCCGAGTGCCACTGTGGCACGCGTGCCATAGGTTCACCACCACGGGTCTAAGTGCTGTTGCTATGCCCTCATCTGGGCCATGGCTTCCCTTCTGGCCTTCCCTCTCTCCCCCCCAACCCCCTCCCCAGTGCATCCCTTACTCAGTGCTGCTGAAAGATCTGGACATGCGCAACCTCCGGGAGCTGGAAGACCTGATTATTGAAGCCGTTTACACTGACATCATCCAAGGCAAACTGGATCAACGGAATCAGGTGCTGGAAGTGGATTTCTGCATCGGGCGGGACATCCAAAGGAAGGACATCAGCAACATCATTAAAACCCTCAATGAGTGGTGAGTTGTGCCCCTCCCTCCCTCTGGCCCAACAGGTAGGGGGGGGGGGCTCTCTCCCGTCCCCCAGTTTATAGTAGTGGCCAAAATTGTGGAAACCTTTTGGGAAAAGTGTATTTTTGAGGTTTGATGGCTAATAACACTGCTTTTTTTTGGAGCAGTACCCTAAAATTATATATCAGTGGAAAGATAATTTAATCGAGAATGTAATGCAACAAAGCTTGTTCAGTTATCTGTACTGTATTCTATGAAAAGTTAGAGCCAAAGAACCAGAAAAAGGAAGCAGAATTTGCTCAGGTTGATCTCAGGTAGCTTTCCTTCATCCGATTGTAGCCAATGAGCATGAGTGTTTAGAGAGCCAATCAGGTGTCATCTTGTTCCGGCAATGAGCCAATCAGATCACAGTAGAATCTAGTGATTAATGTCGTGTATTGAAGCTGAGAGGAGGACATGAGTCAGTGTGTTATGTGATGGCTATCAAGTTGGTTGGGGTTTCTTTGCGTTCTTTCATTTAGTTGAGCTTGTAAAGCGTCATAAAATTAAAGTCACGGTGCAAAGAGTTGACGGGTCGCCTAGAAAGCGATGTAAAATAATCTTATTAAGTCAGTGGTTCTCAACCTGTGGGTCGGGACCCCATTTGGGGTCGAACGACCATTTCACGGGGGTCGCCAAACAACGCAGTCCACCATTTTTTTCCCCTTTTCCTTAGCTGTGCTACTCCCTTTTATTCTATTGGCTTTTGAAAGCCAATAGGATAAACTCTCTTGAATAGAGTCTCATTCTATTGGCTTTCAAAAGCCAATAGGAATTATCCAGGCTGTCTCTGCCCTGCTGAGCCCGCCAAAAGTCCCCTTCTGCAAACGGTGCTGCACCAGTTGAGTAGTCCTCGACTTACGACCGGTTGAGTAGTCCTCGACTTACGACCGGTTGGGGGGTCGCGGCATTAAAAAGTTTGAGAACCACTGCTTTAAGTGAAGAAGGCTACAGTTATAAAGAAATGAGAAGAAAAATGGGTGGAAACTTAACCCGAGGTGGCATTTCTACCGTACACTTTTCCCAAAAGGTTCCCACAATTTTGGCCACTGCTATAGACAGCATGGCTGCTTTTTCCACTTCTCCTCTCCCCGTCCTTAACTGTGGGAAGCTTTTGTGTCGGCAGGTGCGACGGGTGTGAGGCCGTCCTGTTAGGAATTGAACAGCAGGTCCTCAGAGCCAACCAGTACAAGGAGAACCACAACCGAACTCAGCAACAGGTGGAGACGGAGGTAGGCGTCTCGGCAGAGCCGGGGGTGGCGCAGTGGTCAGGATGCGGCATTGCAGGCTAGTTCTGCCGACTGCCAGCAGTTCAGTTTTTCCACTGGCTCAAGGTTGACTCCGCCTTCCCTCCTTCCCAGGTGTCAGAATCCAATTATATTTCATCTCTAGTTATCAATTATAAAAAACCTCATATCTGCCTTCTGTGGATTCTGTCATACAAGGAAGGGAAGGGGGTGAACAAAGGGGCTTTATGGCCCTCACTTCCTTTGGTACACTTCAAAGGAACTGGATGTGTGTATCGCCAAAAGAACTAACCATAAGAATGGGGCTATTACCTTTCATGTAGTTTTCTCTGAAGAAAGGAACTGGATGTGTGTATCACCAAAAGGACTAACCGTAACAATGGGGCTATTACCTTTCATGTAGTTTTCTCTGAAGAAAGGAACTGGACGTGTGTATCACCAAAAGGACTAACCATAAGAATCGGGCTATTACCTTTCATGTAGTTTTCTTTGAAGTCTCCCTCCCGCCGGCAGTGAGAGAAAGGGGGTGGG
The DNA here is from genome assembly GCA_039797435.1 of Crotalus adamanteus. Lineage (NCBI taxonomy): Eukaryota > Metazoa > Chordata > Lepidosauria > Squamata > Viperidae > Crotalus > Crotalus adamanteus. Next base: position 101,959,023 of record CM077922.1, on the reverse strand, counting down.
AGTGTAATGCCTGAGACTGTCGCTGGAAGAGGGGGGTGATGGGGTGGGGCTACTGGGGAACCCCTTAAAACCTCGAACGGGAGAGCTTGGACCCCAAGTCCTGTCTAGAACGCCCGCAACCATTTTCTCTTAAGAAAGGATTCCTGTTGGAAGAATTATTCCAAGAGTTCTGTCTTCGTAAGATGCAAAGTGGGGTGGGTCCTTATATTAGATCAGTAAAATGAGGACCCAGATTGTTGCATTTCAAACCACCGCACCACCGTGGCAAAGGAACCGGAGATTTCTGATATATGCACGCACCGTGGCGGTGCAGTGGTTAAGAATGCAACATTTTCAGGCAAACTGCCCACTGTCGGGAGTTTGATCCTGACCGGCTCAAGGTCGTCGACTAAGCCTTCCCTCCTTCTGAGGTCGGTAAAATTAGGACCAAGATTGTTGGGGGTTGGGTGGGGAGCAAGATGCTGACTCTGTAAATCACTCAGAGACGGCTGTAAAGCCCTATGAAGTGGTATATAAGTCTACATGCTATTGCCCTTCCTTCCTTTCTTCCTTCCTTCCCCCCTCTTTTCCTTTTTTCCTTCCTTTCTTCCCTCCCTCCCTCTCTTCCTCCTCCCTCCCTTCTTTTCTTCTTTCTTCCCTTCCCTCCCTCCTTCTTTCCTTGCTTCCTCCCTCCCTCCCTTCCTTCTGTCCTCCCTCCCTCCCTCCCTCCCTCCCTCCCTCCCTTCCTTCTGTGGTGGCTCAGTGGTTAGAATGCAACATTGCAGGCTAATTCTGCTGACTGCCAGCAGTTCAATCCTGAATGGCTCAAGGTTGACTCAGCCTTCCCTCCTTCTGAGGTCGGTAAAATGAGGACCTGGATTTGTAAACCACTTAGAGGGGGCTGCAAAGCACTGTGAGACTCTAGAAATAGAGTGCAGAGAAGAGCAACAAAGATGATCAGGGGACTGGAGGCTAAAACATACAAGGAATGGTTGCTGGAATTGGGTCTGTCTAGTTTAACAAAGAGAAGGACAAGGGGGGGACATGATAGCACTATTCCAATATCTCAGGGGCTGCCATAAAGAAGAGGGAATCAAGCTATTTTCCAAAGCACCTGAAGGCAGGACAAGAAGCAACGGATGGAGAAACTCACCAAGGAGAGAAGCAACCTGGAACTAAGGAGAAACTTCCTGACAGTGAGGACAATTAACCAGTGGAACAACCTGCCTCCAGAAGCAATGAATGGGCCAACACTGGAAGGTTTTAAGAAGAGACTGGACAGCCATTTGTCTGAAATCGTATAGGGTTTCCTGCCTGAGCAGGGGATTGGACTAGATGACTTCCAAGGTCCCTTCCAACTTTATTATTATTATGGATCATCGCACAGATATTATTATTATTATTATCATCATCATCATCATCATCATTATATAAGGGCTATTGCTATTGCTAGGTGGATGATTCCCCTCAGGAAAGAACCCCTAGTTTTTGAGACCTGTCGTACACTTTTCCCAAAAGGTTTCCACAATTTTGGCCACTACTGTACAGCGGGCCTTCCATTTTTTCACCCCATAAAGAGAGTTTTGACTCCTGGGTCCCAGAAGGTGGCGCTATGCCCAAATATAAATGAAGGTGGTTTATTCCCTCTTTGGCTTCCTGATCTCTCTCTGTAAAACATCTAAAGCTGCTGATTAGACCCACATCTCTCTGTTTCTCTCCTAACTCTTGTGCTGCTGCTTTTCTCTGCTGGTTTTTTAATAATAATAATAATAATAATAATAATAATAATAATAATAATAATAATACAGCAGAATAGAAGGGAAACAGCTGGAGAAGATAACAAAATACAAAGACCTACAAATAGAAATAGAAAGACTGTGGCAAAAGCAAGCAAGGGTAGTACCAATAGTCATAGGCTCCTTGGGTGCAATCCCAAAGCAACTGGAGCACCACTTGAACACCTTCATCGGCATTGACAAATTCGCTATTAGTCAATTGCAAAAGGCGGCCTCACTAGGAACTGCTTCCATCCTGCGACGATATCTGTAATACCATCAAACATCCACATCTGCATATCCCAGGTCCTGGGTAAGGACTCGATAGGTAGACAAAATGCCAAATCCAGTCTGAACATCTGGCTGACTGTGCAATGATCCAATAATAATAGAGTTGGAAGGGAGCTTGGAGGTCACCTAGTCCAACCCCCTGATCAGGCAGGAAACCCTATACCATTTCAGACAAGTGGCTGTCCAGTCTCTTCTTAAAGACTTCCAGTGTTGGAGCATCCATAACTTCTCGAGGCAAGGAGTTCCACTGGTTAATTGTTTTGACTGTCAGGAAATTTCTAGGTTGCTTCTCTCCTTTTTGCTGGTTTATGCTTCATTCCTTCCATGCTGGGTTTCAGTACAAGGTAGTTCTCGACTTACAACCATTCCTTTAGCGACTGAAGTTACAACGGTAGTGAAAACAGGGACCTCTGACCGTTTTTTGCGCTTAATGACCATTGCGGCATCCCTGGGGTCACGTAATCAGAATTCAGAGCCTTGGCAACCGGCGTGTATTTACGACGGTCGCAGCGTCCTCCGGGGGGTCACGCCAGAACCGGGTTACTAACTTAACAACTGCAGTGATTCACTTAACAATGGCAAGAAAGGTCGTAAAAAGGGGCAAAACTCGCTTGACAGCTGTCTCAACACTTGCAAGAGGCGTTTTGGGCTCCGTCGTGCTCTTACATCGTGCTCTTACGTCGCTAAGGGGGCTGGCCGTACGTTGAGGACGATCTACAGAGAGCCGGGGCAGGCGAGGTCTGTTGCCTCTTCCTTATCCATCGGAAAGCGAGGAGGCCCATCGTGAATGGCCAAGTCTCTCTGCCCTCTGTCACTTGGGTCAAAGCCATGGAGGGGCCTGGCGGTGGTTCTCCATCAGATAAACGTGCTTTGCTCCCATCTTCCCCGCTTTTGCTTTCCTTCCAGGTCCTGAACATCAAGAAGACCTTGAAGGCCACCGCATCCTCCTCCTCCTCTGCCCAAGAGATGGACCAGCAGCTGGCCGAGCGGGAGTGTCCTCACCCAGAGCAGAGGCAACCCACCAAGAAGATCTCCAAGGTCAAAGGGCTGGTCTCCAGTCGCCACTAGTGCCCGGAGCTGCTGCCGGGGGGGTGGGGTGGGGGGAGCTGCTGATGGGGGCCCTGAGTGACTCTGGAGGAAAGGGGTCCGGGCCTCCCTGGTCTACCTGCCTCCTCCCACTCCCCCCCTCCCCACAACCCCCTTCCAGCAGCTTCTGAGCCAGTTGAGACACTGCCAACATTCTCTCCCAGAGCTTTGCGTTAGGACTTTGGGGGGGAGGGATCCCTGTATTTGGAGGGTCAGATGCTGAGTAAGGAGGTGGTCATCCTTTGAGGGTCACTCCCACGAGGAGTTGTGTTCCTTGGCAGCAGCGCACTTCCCCGCGGGGCGGGGTGGGGCGGGGTTGGGAGGTTGGGTTTTCCGGCCAAAGGCATGTGTGACATCCCTGCCTTCGCTGCTCGTTCTTCGTCTCTTTGGCCTTGATCTTCGAAGTCAACTCTCTACCTCAGTGGTCCCCAACCGTTCCGGCAGCCGGAGGGGGGGGAGAAGAGGGGATAGTTCTGGGCGAGCGGTGGGTAAGCGTGAGCACCGCTCCATTTGCGCGAGCCACGGCTACGAGCGCCCGCCTCTGGCACAAGTGGAGGTGCATTCGCGCGCTCGCCCGTCCCATTTGTGGCCCGGTGGTGAATTGCACCACAGCCCGGTAACTGGTCTACGGCTTGGGGGGTTGGGGACCCCTGCTCTACCTCACGCTGGCGGGCACCGGGCATGTTTACTCACCATCTATCAGGCGCTCCTTCGAAGCCCAGGCGCTCCTACCTGTGACAGCTCAGGCCACTTCCTTAACGCCGAGGAAGGAGGGAGGGAGGGAGGGGGAGCAAAAAAGCTGCTATTTCAACCTCCTTTCCAGCCCCACTTCTGTACCTTGGACCACCAAAAGGCAGGGCTGCCCAATGGATAGCGCCCCATTCCTCCCTCATCCCCCCCATCCCCATCTTGTGTTCTGTGCTACCGGTTTGCTCCCTGCTGCAGCTTCTTGAACGTGGCGCGTGAGGCGCCGGGGGGATCCATCCAAGAGGTCCTCTCCCCCCCCCGCCATCCTTTGCGGATCCAGAACCCTTAATTTGGGCAACGGAGGTTGAGAACTTGAAATTCCTTTCTAGTTGTCTTTGACACACACACACACACACACACACACACACACACACCTTCTTTTGTACATTTCTTAAGACGGTTTGGACATTTCAGCTTTTTTTGCTTCTTTTTTTTTTTTTAAATTTGATACCTGTTACAGACTCGCGCAAGGTGACTTGATCCGAAGAATTGTTTTCTATTAAAAAAAAAAATGATAGTCACCCCTGAAACTTCACCCCGTGGTGAGCTTGTGGGTCAGGTTTTTTTTCAGTGAAATACATCTGGATGTGTCCGCTGCGTACAGAAGCGAAGGGGCTCCAGCCGGTGCGCCTCTCTCTTCTTCCTGATCTTCGCCGGGCAGCCCAAAATGTCCCCACATTGTAAGCCCAGGGTTCCCCCAATCCGGTCACCTGTCAGATACAGGTAGGCTCACCTTACGGCCGGTTGCTTAGCGCAGAGGTAGGCCACCTTGGCTCTTTTATGACTCGTGGAATTCGACTCCCCGAATTCCTGAGCCAGCCATGCTGTGGGGAAAGGGAGAGGTTTTCAAACTGAGCCATGCTGGCTCAGGAATTCTGGGAGTTGAAGTCCACAAGTCATGAAGGGGCCATAGTTCCCCCATGCTGGCTCAGGAATTCTGGGAGTTGAAGTCCACCAGTCATCAAAGAGCCAAGGTTGTCTACCCCTGAACTAGTCGGTTTTAAGGTATGAGGACTTCAGTGCTGGCCAGGAAATTCAGGGAGTCGATGTCTCTGTGTCTTTTAAAAAGTCATCAGCTCTGAAAAACACGGAGGAAAGGACGACGGAAAGAACGGAGCATCTTCAGCATGAGGAAATGTGACACAATGGGAGTTTGAAGTCCACACCAGTCTTAAAAGTTGCCAAGGTTGGATACCTCTGGTTTACACACCAGATGCTTCACCTGGCTCCTGCACTAACCCATTTTCTGGGTTAGTTTGCAGAATAAAACTTTGATGGGACCCATCTCTTCCGCGGTGGTGTCTTCCTCAAGAGCACAAGGGAGAATAGAATAGAGCTGGAAGGGACCATGGAGGTCTTCTAGTCCAGCCCCCTGCTCAAGCAGGAGAACCTATACCATCTCAGACAGGTGACTGTCTATCCTCTTCTTAAAAATCTCCAGTGATGGAGCGCCCACGATTTCTGGTGGCAAGTTGTTCCACCGGTTAACTGTCGGGAAGTTTCTCCTTAATTCCAGCTTCTTCTTTGATCAGTTTCCAACCATTGTTTCTTGTCCTGCCCTCTGGTGCTTTGGAGAATAATTTGACCCCCTCTTCTTTGTTTAGCGTTTGCCCCAACCCCCCTTGGCTGTTCACAAGGCACTCAACACCTGGTTTTTGCCATCAGGCCTGAGGCCCTGATACCATGGGCCAGCCTGTATCATTTGTAAGTCTTCCCAGCTGTTTTTAATGTCATTTTTGGTGTCTTTGGTGGTTTTTAATTGCTTTAATTGCAAGCAGCCAGAGTCGGCTATGTGAGATGGATGGTCTATCAATTGGATGGAGGGACGGATACCAAAAGAAGAGAATCTCTGCAGCTCAGGGCTGAACTGTGGGGTCCTTGGTGCTCTCGGAGCTGGGTGATTTTCTTGCAGACGTTTCATGACCCAACTAGGGAACATCATCAGTGCTAGAAGGAAGTAGGATTTGTGGAGGGGTGGGGAAGGAGGACTGTGGGGTCCTTGGTACTCTTGGAACTGGGTGGTTTTCTTGCAGACGTTTCATGACCCAACTAGGTAACATCATCAGTGCTAAAAGGAGTGGCATGTGTAGCAAGGAGGACGACTGTGGGGTCCTTGGTGCTCTCTGAGCTTGGTGGTTTTCTTGCAGACGTTTCATGACCCAACTAGGTAATATCATCAGTGCTAGAAGAGAGTGATGTGGGAGGAAGAGGAGGAGGACTAGGACTGTGGGGTCCTTGGTGCTCTCTGAGCTTGGTGGTTTTCTTGCAGACGTTTCATGACCCAACTAGGGAACATCATCAGTGCTAGAAGGAAGTAGGATTTGCGGAGGGGGGGAGAAGGAGGATTGTGGGGGCCTTGGTGCTGTCCGAGCTGGGTGGTTTGCTTGCAGACATTTCATGACCCAACTAGGGAACAACATCAGTGCTAAAAGGAGGAGGGGGAAGAGGAGGACTGTGGGGTCCTTGGTGCTCTCTGAGCTTGGCTGTTTTCTTGCAGACGTTTCATCACCCAAACCAGGTAACATCATCACGCCGGTGTTTGCTCCCTGTTAATATACAGTGGCTTGCCCTGCCAATGTTGGTTGGGGTGTGGTAGACACCTAGGGGTAAACCACATTTACACACCGTTGAAAAGACAATAAAAAAAAAAAACTAAGAAGGAAACAAGAAGATGAGTATCCATCATCTCCAGCAGCCGACACCCAGATAAGCAGGAATTAACGCCAGACAAACCACCCCGTGAAAACAATATCCTAATCAAGGAACTACCCAGGAGAAAACCACACCCCCATCAACTCTGGCAGGGAAAGCTCCTGTACATAAACAGGGAGCAAACTTCACTTAAAGTTGCCAAGTTGGGGAAACCCTGCTGTAAGCGATAGGTAGTCCTTGACTTCAAACAGTTCACTTAGTGAAATGAAAAAAATGACCTCAGGCAGGAAACCCTATACCATTTCGGACAAATGTACAGTAGTGGCCAAAATTGTGGAAACCTTTTGGGGAAAAGTGTACGACAGGTCTCAAAAAATAGGGGTTGTTTGCTTTCCTGAGGGGAATCACCCACCTAGCATTAGCAATAGCCCTTATATAATAATGATTGATGATGATGGTAATAATAATAATAAAGTTGGAAGGGACCTTGGAGGTCATCTAGTCCAACCCCCTGCTCAGGCAGGAAACCCTATACCATTTCGGACAAATGTACAGTAGTGGCCAAAATTGTGGAAACCTTTTGGGGAAAAGTGTACGACAGGTCTCAAAAAATAGGGGTTGTTTGCTTTCCTGAGGGGAATCACCCACCTAGCATTAGCAATAGCCCTTATATAATAATGATTGATGATGATGGTAATAATAATAATAAAGTTGGAAGGGACCTTGGAGGTCATCTAGTCCAACCCCCTGCTCAGGCAGGAAACCCTATACCATTTTGGACAAATGTACAGTAGTGGCCAAAATTGTGGAAACCTTCTGGGGAAAAGTGTACGACAGGTCTCAAAAAATAGGGGTTCTTGTTTGCTTTCCTGAGGGGAATCACCCACCTAGCATTAGCAATAGCCCTTATATAATAATGATTGATGATGGTAATAATAAAGTTGGAAGGGACCTTGGAGGTCATCTAGTCCAACCCCCTGCTCAGGCAGGAAACCCTATACGATTTCGGACAAATGGCTGTCCGGTCTCTTCTTAAAAACTTCCAATGTTGGAGCATTCACCGCTTCTGGAGGCAGGTGGTTCCACGGGTTAATTGTTCTGACTGTCAGGAAGTTTCTCCTTAGTTCTAGGTTGCTTCTCTCCTTGATTAGCTTCCATCCGTTGCTTCTTGTCCTGCCTTCAGGCGCTTTGGAGACTAGCTTGACTCCCTCTTCTTTGGGGCAGCCCCTGAGATATTGGAAGACTGCTATCATGTCCCCCCTCGTCCTTCTCTTCATTAAACTAGACATACCCAATTCCAGGAACCATTCCTAATATGTTTTAACCTCCAGTCCCCTAATCATCTTTGTTGTTCTTCTCTGCACTCCTTCTAGAATCTCAACATCTTTTTTACATCATGGTGACCAAAACTGGATGCAGGATTCCACGTGTGGCCTTACCAAGGCCTTGTAAAGTGGTGTGAACACTTCACGTGATCTTGATTCTCTCCCCGTTAATGCAGCCTAGCACTGGGTTGGCTTTTTTGGCAGCTGCAGCACACGGCTGGCTCCTGTTTAAGGGATTGTCCACTAGGACTCCGAGATCCCTCTCACAGTTACTGCTCCCCATGCTCACTTGATCAAAATTCTGCTGCTTGGCGACCGTTTCAAATTTATGACCGTTGCTCTGTGCCAAAGTCACATGATCCCCTTTTGCGAACTTCTGACAAGCAAAGTCAACGGGGAAGCCAGTTGTTCATTTCACAGCTGGTTGCTAGCTTATCAACTGCAGTGATTCACCTAACCACTGGGGACAGGAAAGGTCTTAAAGTGGGGCAACACTCACTTAACAGATTCTGTCTCACTTAACAACATAAATTTGGGGCTCCGTTGTGGTCGTACGTCAAGGACCACCTGCATTTAGAGTTGACCCTTGAGCTTTAAAGAAGAGCGAAGATCATTCGAAGAGGACTATATTCGTTCAGCTCTCAGAGAAATTACACGATGGTGCAAAGAGCGAGGACAGACTCAAATTCAGCAAGCAAAAAATAAAAATAAATAAATCACCACCAGACTAGTGAGTTTAATTCTGAGGACCCTTTTGAAAAGTGGTTTTTTTTATTTCTGCTAAAAACGACGAAAACGGCGCGTCGGGTTCTTTTACACCTTTGGTAGATAGCGTGCGATTTCTTTACAAATGCATTTTTACTCTTATCCGTGGTATCTAAAAGCCTTGTTCAAACCACCCATTTCGGAAAGAAAAGACTGCGTCCGATTAAAACGCAAGACAGGCTACCCAATTGTCCATGATTTTTTTTTTTTTCTTTCCTTCCGACTATTCAGGATGAGAAGGGGGAAAAAAAAAAAGAAGTTTACAACGCTCGACCCCTTTTCGTTTAGTTTACATAAATAATTTTTTTTATAAATATCTCTTTATAAACAATATATAAATAGCTTTTACAACTTAAATACATTTATGCGTGACACGAATGTACAAACAGCAATCTGGATGGCATACGCAGCTGGTTCTCTCCGTCTCCCTAAACGGTCCTTTGTCGCGGGGAAGAAGTTGTGGGCGGGTGTGTTTTTGTGTTGGGTGTATTTGTATCTATCGATATATATGGCATCTATGTATATATTAGGTAAGATAGGAAGATTTGGGGGCGCAAAACTCAGTCCAACCCTACCCAGAACCCTCCCACTCAAAAATGGCTGGTTCTGCTTCAAGTGCTCGTACCAACAGGAGACAGGCTGTGTAGGCCTGGAATCCCTGGATGAATTGCAGGAGATGTCCAGAAATGTCCGCGGATGGGATGGGGTGTCCCTTCAGAGACCTGGAAGAAAAGCATCAAAATAGTCATAAAGAGCTTCCGACAAGGAGAGAAGCAACCTGGAATTATAAGGAGAAACTTCTGAACAGGGTGGGCAATTAACCAGTGGAACAGCTTGCCACACCAGAAGTTGTGGGTGCTTCATCACTGGAGGTTTTTAAGAAGAGACTGGATTGAAATAATATAGGGTGTACTGCTGGAGCAGGGGTTGGGCTAGATGACCTCCAAGGGCCCTTCCAGCTCTGTTCTGATTAATTGGAACTTGGAAACCTTGCAACAACAGTGCTGATTCACCAAGATTAATTCGCTTAGCAATTTCACAGTTCACTTAGAAACCTTTATAAAAAAAAAAGTCGTAAAATCAGGCAAGAGTCACTGAACTATCGACTTCTTTAGCTTTTTCCCAATTATGGTTAGCTATCAAGGACTATCTATAAACTACCTGCTTAAAGGATACTTTAGCATGGAGCTACACCGTCCTGATTTAAACAGATTATTGTGAATTTTAACCACGGGCTAAGCTTCGTTGAAAATACTGGTCAACATCCCTTAGATAGTTATTTTCCGAGTCCAAAACGTCTTAGATTAAACAGAGTGAATGCAATATTTAAATTAGCATAATAAAGGGGAAAAAAACTTAGAATAACTATACAACGAAGGTACAAATCAAAACACAGAAGGCATTTAGAACTCTTATGTGGACATTATATAGGATTTGAGGCCCAGAAAGTACAGATAGCCCCTCAGGTTACGACCCCAACAGAGCCCCAAATTTAACTCTTCCTAAGCAAAATATTTATAAATGAATTTTGCTCCATTTTACGACCTTCCTTGCCACCGTTCTTAAATGAATCGCTTCAGTTAAGTCAGTAACACGGTTGTAAAGTGAATCTGGCTTCCCCCATTGACTTTTGACGGTCAGAAGGTCGCCAAAGGGGATCGCGTGATCCCGGGACACTGCGACCGTCATAAATACGAGTCAGTTGCCAAGCGTCCAAACACTGATCACGTGACCACGGGGATGCTGCGATGGCACATAAGAGTGAAAAAACTGGATATAACTCAGTGATGGGATTCAAATAGGTGAACAACCGGTTCTCGGCGTGGATGCCGCTTCTGGAAGTCCATTCTGGGCGTGGGCAACCAAAAATTAGCTACCGGTTTTGCCGAAGTGGTGCGAACTGGCTGAATCCCACCACTGCTCTAACTCCCTTTTTTCCAGTGCTGTCACAACTTTGAACAGTCACTAAATGAACTGTTTTTAAGTTGAGGACTACCTTTATAGCAGTCTGAATAGCTTTATTGGTGGCCAGGAACAAATCCTCCACTGTTCGTGGTCCGTCAAGATTAAGGCCTATCAATAAATGTCCCAAAGATGCTTTTTCATGAGGCAACTGGACTTGTTTTTTCCTTTGAAGACATTTTGCTTCTCATCCCAGAAGCTTCTTCAGTTCTGACTGGATGGTGGGGAAAGGAAGGATTTATACTCCTCTTGCAGACAGCTGATCATTTGCCTTCTTTTAGACCAGTGGTTCTCCACCTGTGGGTCGGGACCCCATTTGGGGTCGAACGACCATTTCACGGGGGTCGCCAAACGACGCAGTCCGCCATTTTTCCCCCCTTTTCCTTAGCTGTGCTACTCCCTTTTATTCTATTGGCTTTTGAAAGCGAATAGAATAGACTCTCTTGAATAGAGTCTAATTCTATTGGCTTTCCAAAGCCAATAGGAATTGTCCAGGCTGTCTCTGCCCTGCTGAGCCCGCCAAAAGTCCCATTCTGCAAACGGTGCTGCAAGTTGTCTGCAGCGAAGGCGAGCTGTCTGGAAGTTTCCACCCCTCCCTTCTGAGCAACTACTAACAATGTAAGGAAAAGAGGGCCAGGGGTGGGAGGTGGGAGGCCGGTGGGCGCAGGGAGGGTTGCTGGCGCGCGTGGGGCCCGGCGGGTTGCTGGCACGTGGTGGCCCAGCCGGTCGGCCTGCACCGTCGCTGCCCCTTGCCAGCTATGCCTCGGCCGGCGCAGGGGGCGGCACCACACATGCATGGCACTCCCAGGCAGGGAAGTCCTCGACTTACAACCGGTTGGGTAGTCCTCGACTTACGACCGATTGGGGGTCGCGGCATTTAAAAGGTTGAGAACCACTGTTTTAGAGGGTGGTTGAGGCCACTTGGAGGTTTGTCTGTGTCCTCAGGGACATCACCTATCTCCAGTCTACAACAGAGTCCTTTCAGCAGTTCCAGGAAGGCTCCACACCCATTTGCACTGCTCAGCTGACCCTGAGGACACAGATAAACCTCCAAGTGGCCTCAACGACCCTCTAAAAGAATGCAAATGACCAGCGGACTGCAAGGCGTATAAATCCTTCCATTCCCCACCCTCCAGTCAGAGCTGAAGAAGCTTCTGGGATGAGAAGCGAAACGTCTTCAAAGAAAAAACAAAGTCCAGTTGCCTCCTGAAAAAGCAGCTTTGGGATACAACACGGTCTTTTCAGCGGTTCCAAGAAGGCTTCACACCCATTTGCACCACTCCGGTGACCTTGAGGACACCGATAAGCCTCCAAGTGGCCTCAATGACCCTCTAAAAGATCTCCCCCCATGTTAGACACACAGGAGGCTGAATGTAAAAGATGCAGGCAAGGCAAGGTCGCCTTCGTACAACCTGGCTACTGAGCTATCAGCTTTCGGAGGTCCCACAAGGCACTGCTTTGTAAACTAACCCCCAAATTGGGGTTTGTACAATAATCTAAGCCTGGGAGGGGGAAAGGAAGAGTAGGGAGTTTAGCCTGTTGTGTGAATGCTCTGGCTTGATCCTTGCCTAAGATGGTTAAAAGGTGGTCTGAACTTGGACCAGAGGCCAACAAAATGCAATCTCTCAACCAGGCCAATTTTGGAAACAAGTCAGCATGGACACCCCAAATCTTTCTTTTTGCTTGCTTGGAGAAGGGGAAGGCCGGTCTCTTGGGGTCAGAAAAGTCAAAATGGTGGCCGCACCACGCACATTTAACCCAACCTCCATTTTATATGTGTGGCGCTGAGGTAAAAAAAAAAAAATGTCTTAAGAGTTTTCATTTATACAGATTTGATGGCTGGTAAGTGTGACGCGGGTTGGGTCACTGTGATTTGCAGCTTCATCCCAATCTGTATTTCCTCATTTATTTATAACTCTAGGTACATTTTATAAATTTTTACAAGATTTAGGGCTAGAAAGATGCTCATGAAAATCAGGAGGCACTCCAATCTGGGCTTTGTGTGTCATTCCTCGACTTAACAACCACAACGGAGGCTGAAATTTCCACTGCTAAGCAAGGCTGACTGGCCCTTGCTAGATCAGCAAGTTTTAACTCTTGCTAAGCAAAGCATTATTTATTTATTTATTTGAGTGGATTTTGCTCCATTTTAGGACCTTCCTCGCCACATGTGTTAAGCCAATCCCTGCAGTTGTTAAGTTAGGAACACGGTTGTTAAGTGGAAAGCGGCTTCCCCCATTGGCTTTGCTTGTCAGAAGGTCACAAAAGGGGATCACAACATCCCGGGGCCAGTGCAACCCTCATAAACATGAGTCAATTGCAACATTTTGTTTTTGTGTTGCTTTTAAAACAGGGGCCTTCACACTTGGCCCTTTTAGGACTTCAACTCCCAGAATTCCTCAGCCAGCCTCCATTTTGTTTGTTAGAGAGGCCTTCAAACTTGGCTCTTTTAGGACTTGTGGACTTCAACTCCCAGAATTCCTCAGCCAGCCTCCATTTTGTTTGTTAGAGGGGCCTTCAAACTTGGCCCTTTTATGACTTGGGGACATGCTGGCTGAGGAATTCTGGGAGTTGAAGTCCACAAGTCCTAAAAGGGCCAAGTTTGAAGACCCCTGCTTTAAAATAACTAAAATAAGAGGATGTTTATCTCTGTTGCTCCCTCACTACAACCAAATCTAATCTCTTAATAGTGGAACCTCCTTCTGCCGCAATTTAGTGCAGGCAGCCCCCAATTTACGACCACAAATGAAACCCAAAATTTCCATTACCAAGCAAGGCAGTTGTTTTTTGCCCCATTTTACAACCTTTTTTGCCACAGCCGTTAAGCGAATCGCTTCGGTTGCGAAGTGAGTCGTACGGTCGTTAAGCAAACCTGGCTTCCCCCGTTGACTTTGCTTTTCCGAAGCCATCTGGGAAGGTCAGAAATGGGGATCCCCTGAGACCGAGCGTTCGTTAACGGAGTTTGGCCCCATTTTGCGAACCTTTCTTGCCACAGTTGTTACGTGACTCCCAGCAGTTACTAACTTAGTAACACAGTTGTTAAGCGAATCCGGCTTCCCCATTTGACTTGGCATGTTGGAAGGTCGCAAAAGGGATCACGCGATACACACACACTCCGGGACGCTGCAGCCAACATAAATATATGCCAGTTTACCCAGTGTCTGAATTTTGATCAGGTGATTGTGGAGATGCTGCAACCGTTGTAAGTATGAAACACGGTCATAAGTCACTTTTTTCCCAGTGCCATTTTAACTTCAAATGGTCACTGAATGAATGCTTGTTAAGTCGAGGTCTCCTTGTGAAATGTTCATCTTAGTTTAAATCTCTTATTAGACTTTAGGAGTTAGGAGATGTGCACCCAGAGAACTGCTTGCTTGCTTGCGTGTATTCTGAGGGAGGGTGGGAGTTTAATCAATCAGAATAGAAGTTGGAAGGGGCCTTGGAGATCCTCTAGCCCAACCCCCTCCACAGCTGAACCTTCTCCATCAGGTCTTATTCTCATGAGATTGCAAGTCACTAAAAGCAGCTTCAATTGACTTCATCCCCATGCACACCAATCATTAACACGCTAACAGAGTTTGAAGGGACCTTGGAGGTCTTCTAGTCCAGCCCCCCCCCCCGGCTTGCTCAAGTAGGAGACCTCTACCATTCCAGAAAAGTGACTATCCAGTCTCTTCTTAATAACCTCCAGTATTGGAGCACCTGGAGGCAAGCACTTCCTTCCTTCCTTCCTTCCTTCCTTCCTTCCTTCCTTCCTTCCTTCCTTCCTTCCTTCCTTCCTTCCTTCCTTCCACCCACCCACCCACCCACCCATCCATCTTATTTATCTCAGAATCATAGAATCATAGAGCTGGAAGGGACCTTGGAGGTCTTCTAGTCCAACCCCCTGCTCAAGCAGGAGACCCTATACCAGTGGTTCTCAACCTTTTTAATGCCGCGACCCCCAACTGGTCGTAAGTCGAGGACTACTCAACCGGTCGTAAGTCGAGGACTACTCCACTGGTGCAGCACCGTTTGCAGAATGGGACTTTTGGCGGGCTCAGCAGGGCAGAGACAGCCTGGACAATTCCTATTGGCTTTTGAAAGCCAATAGAATTAGACTCTATTCAAGAGAGTCTATTCTACTGGCTTTCAAAAGCCAATAGAATAAAAGGGAGTAGCACAGCTAAGGAAAAGGGGGAAAAAAATGGCGGACTGCGTTGTTTGGCGACCCCCGTGAAATGGTCGTTCGACCCCAAATGGGATCCCGACCCACAGGTTGAGAACCACTGCCTTATACCATTTCAGACAAATGGCTGTCCAGTCTCTTCTTCAAAACCTCCAGTTTTGGAGCACCCACAACTTCTAGAGGCAAGCTCTTCCTTCCATCCGTCCGTCTATCATGTATCTTAATTATCTATCTCAGAATCATAGAATCACAGGGTTGGAAGGGACCTTGGAGGTCATCTAGTCCAACCCCCTGCTCAAGCAGGAGACCCTCTACCATTCCAGACAACTGGCTGTCCAGCCTCTTAAAAACCTCCAGTGATGGAGCCCCCGCAACATTCAAAGTTCTGGTTAACTGATTTTTTTAATTAAGTGGGAAAATGTGGGTCCCAGAGGCCCCGAATGCTAATGGATTAACCCTTGAGAAGGCAGAGTTCATCTTTCTGAGCATCGCAGGTGAACAAGTTGCACTGACAACTATGTCGCAACCACGACACTGAGCGTGCGAGCATGGCTAATTTCCCCCCCCCCAAAAGAGCTTCCTTCTTTTATCCACTTCAAAGAGGGAATCGTGAATGCAATCCCTGCTCTTTTCAAAAAGTTCCACCGATACACACACGCACACACACACAAAAACCCCTTGTCCAATTCACACAGCGACCTTCTGTAGACAAACAACTTTTTGTGCACAAGCGGTTGCTAAGCAAAGCAATTCGCTCCCGGCATCAGTCTGGTTGATGAAGAGGCCCTAAATTTAGGATGCTCACATGCCACTCCTGTTTTCGCTTTGCGGTTTCTCTCCAAAGTAACCGAATCTTCCCTACTGTCAACCTGAATACAGCGACTCCTCAACTTACAACAGTTCATTTACTGACCGTTTGAAGTTGCAACGGCCCTGAAAAAAAGGGACTTGCGAAGTTACCAAGGGCATTGAAAAAAAAAAAAGGGAATTTTCCCCACATTTAACAACCATTGCGGCATCTCCATGGTTACGTGATCAAAATCCCGATGCTTGTCAACAGACTCCTATTTATGACAGCTGCAGTGTCCCCGGCGGATCACGGGATCCCCTTTTTGGGTGACCTTTTGACGAGCAAAGTCCACGGGGAAGCCAGATTCCCTTCACAATTGTGTTACTAATTTAACACCTGCAATGATTAAATTTAACAATGGGGGAAGAAAGGTCGTAAAACGGGACAAAATTCACCTGGCAAGTGTCTCGTTTAACAACAGAGAGGTCAGGCTCAATTGTGGTCGTTAAGCTGAGGACTACCTGTAGGTTAATAACAGTCTACGCCAGGGGTCCTTAAACGTGGCCCTTTTATGATTTGGGGACTTCAACTCCCAGAATTCCTCAGCCAGGCACGCTGGCTGGGGAATTCTGGGAGTTGAAGTCCAAGCTGCCAAGGTTTGGAAAACCCAGGTCTAAGCTGACCTTCCTTCCAGATGTTCGCTCAATATTTCATGTCATCCCATTTTTAAGCTTTTTCTGCTTTGCCAAGGATTTTCCCAAACCAGATTTGCAGCTATAAAAAGCTGTCTTCATATTCGGCAGCCTTTTAATAAAGACTTAATTAAGACCTAAAAAAAAAAAAAAAACCAGAATAACCTCCGTGGGGAAGATTAGAGAAGCACCTGTCCAGAAGTTCTGCAGGCATTGCTATAAGAAACAAAGAAACAAACAAAAACAAAACAAAACCTGGCAATTTGGCAGCTTAAAAGAAATTAATTTGGTCTTGAGTCATGGAAAAAAAAAAAAAACAAGTGGAGAAGATTCCTTAAGAAGCGTTTCAGCCGCTACAGGGACTTCTTGAGTTCGTTTAGTGACGGTTCGAAGTCACGGGGGAAACCAGATTCACTTAACACCCAGGTTACTAAGTTATCAACTGGAGTGATTCATTTAACAACTGCGGCCAGAAAGATCGTCAAACGGGGGCAAAACTCACTTAATAAATGTCTCGCTTAGCAACCTAAATTTTGGGCTCCGTTGCGGTCCTAAGGCGAGGACTACCTGTATTCAAATCTCTGCCTAGTCAGTGGGAATTTTACTGGAGGTAAATCTGCACTGCAGGATTTCCAGATCGGCTTAAATATCCTCGATCACCGTTCCCATCATGCACAACGGCATTATCTGAGGACGATGGGAGAAATCTAGGCGGGAAGCGTGGCGTGCAAACGCTTGAAATAAACAATTAATAAAATAAACGCAGCCAGTAAAGACATTTTCATGCTGGGATCAATCCTCTTTTGTTTATAGTTTTTTTTTTTCTCACGCCAATTTGGGGCTGGAACCATCTCTGCTATGTAGCAGATGTGCAAGAAGCGCTCGCAAAAGCCGTCTGTATATATTTATACGTATTTTATTTTAAATGGAGAAATAAACTTTTTCCAGCCGGCTGGTTAGAAAGCTAACCAGGCCGACTATAATTACGCCCAGTGCCTCATTTAGCCAGAAACAGGTGGAGGCCAAATCGGAGGATTGTTTTTAAGGGGTGGGAAAAAAAATAAATTGCGCCACCCTGTCGCACAGTTGTGGTTTTGGGATTTGAGACATTGCTCAAAAAGTGTCTGGGACCCCAAATTCTGCCTTTTTCCTGGGGTGGGAAGCCCGTCTTACTGAGTCTTCCAGCCCTAGTGAAATTTTATCGGCTTCCGTTTGAGGATCGTGGGGGAGAATCAAGAGTTTTGGTGCAAAATTGGCAGTGGGTTTTCCTACTGAGATTGAACAGGTTATAAAATAACTTCCCTGCTGGCTATGCCAGCTGCAGGGCTCCCAGCCTTGAATGTGAACACTTTTAAGAGAAATGCGTGTTCTGTCTTAAAATTGGCTTTTTCTTTCTTTTTTTTTTTTAAAAAACCCACCTTATTTCATAATCTCCGATTTTAATATTTAATGCTTGGCACCTTGTTTTTAACGAGGCTTGCAGGTTGACCGGGAGGAGCGGTACATAAATTTAAAAAACGGTGGCGGTGAATTTTGCCCCGTTTTACAACATTTCTTTCCACCTTTGTTAATGTGTGGCTAAATTAGTGACGCAGTTGTTAAGCGAATCTGGCTTATTGACTTCAATTGTAAGAAGGTCGCAAAAGGGGATCGTGTGACCCCGGGACGCCACAACCGTCATAAATACGAATCAGTGGCTAAGGGACTGAATTTTGATCACGTGACCGCGGAGTTGCTGCAACGGTTGTAAGTGTAAAACACGGTCATAGGTCCCTATAATAATAAAGTTGGAAGGGACCTTGGAGGTCATCTATTCCAACCCCTTGCTCAGCCACTAAATGAACTGTCGTAAGCTGAGGACTACCTGTGTAGAAGACTGGGTTGTCAGTCTCTAAACCTGTCACTCAAACAACTGGAGAAGTGCCGGCAATAGGGCTAGTCCTGTTTATATAACCCGGGTCAGTGTTTCATGTGAACACAGCCAACCTCGTCTCCTTACTTCAGCGCGTTCTAGTCAGAGTTTTTACATACTAAAATCAGGATTGGCAGTTTGCACAACTACTCAGCTCTGGAAACAGACCAATTGGGGGTTCCTTCTCAGTGTTAACACCTCTGCTGGGCCAAAACGTTTTGTTGCGTTCCTGTTTTTATTCTGTAAGCCAGGCGGAGTTGTTGGATACGAGATGGACAGCAAATAAATTTATGAATAAGGGGGAAAAAGGGGAAAGTTAAAGCATCCACAAATGGCTACTCAGAAACTTATATCAGTTCCAGATCTGAGCTTGCCCCAAATCAGGAATTAATGTTGTGTGGTCTGCAAAATCATAAAGTTGTTGAGCAACTTTAAGATGGGTGGACTGCAACTCCCAGAATTCCCCAGCCAGCTGTGCTGGCTGGGGAATTCTGGGAGTTGAAGTCCACCCATCTTAAAGTTGCTCAGCTCCAGAAAAACTGTTCCAGACTATCCTTCCACAACTTGAATCCTTCCAGTTGTTCAAGACTTCAGCTCCCAGCATTCCCAGCGGGTTTTAACAATTGCACTCTCAGGTTTATGGGAAAAACACTCTGTAGCTCAAAAACTACAGAGTCCATCATCTGACACACCAAGGGCTCTCCCTGCTGCAACACTACCATCTACAAGAAAGGCAGGATAATGGACCATCCATCCCAGGCTCTGTTCACACAATACACTTAACCCAGGTCAGTTGACAGCTACTTCCCAACACGCCTAGCTTGGATTCCTTCCAGTTTTACAGCCAGGCAAACCTTAGCGAGTTCATTATTTTACAGTCCCATTGTCCCAGAATCCTTTCGCAATGAGATGGGCAGCTAATAAATTTAATAAACAAATAAACAAGCAACAAATACAGGTAATCCTCAACTTACAACAGTTCCCTGAACGACCGTTCTAAGTTGCAACAGCACTGAAAAAAGCAGCATCACCATTTTTTCACACTTCACCACCATGCAGTTTGATCACAGTCACGCGATCCAAATTCGGACGCTTAGCCAATGACTCCTACTTACGGCGGCACGAAAGGTCGTAAAATGGGGCAAAATTCACCTTAACAAATGTCTCACTTAACAACGGATGTTTTGGGCTCCGTTGCAGGCGGGACATCGAGGACTGCCTGTAAATAAATCGTGTGCGAATCCTGAAAACAGATTCAGGAAACGGGAAAAATCACATCGTCTGAACACTCAGCCCCCCCCCCAGGTCTTTTCAGTGCCCCTCCCCATATCACCAACCTCCCTAAATTTTCTCTATCCTGACAAACAGCAGACCCGCAAAGGCACAGCCCTGCCTTCTAATGGATAATGGATGGATGGATGGAGAGAGAGAGAGAGATGGAGGGAGAGAGGGGATGAAAGAAGGGGCATAGAGGCAGGAAGATGATAGACATAGATGCAGTAGCTAGAGTTAGAGAGAGAGAGAGAGAGAGAGAGAGAGGATGAGGGGGGCATAGAGGCAGGAAGATGATAGACATAGATGCAGTAGCTAGACATAGGTAGAGATAGGTAGGTACATAGGTAGGTAGATAGATGATAGGATGAGAGGGCATAGAGGCAGACAGATGATAGACAGATACAGATGCAGTAGCTAGAGATAGATAGATAGAGAAAGAGAGAGAAAGAGAGAAGGAGGATGGGGGGCATAGAGGCAGATGATAGACATAGATGCAGTAGCTAGACATAGGTAGGTAGGTAGATAGATGATAGATAAGATGAGAGAGAGGGCATAGAGGCAGATAGATGATAGATATAGATGCAGTAGCTAGAGATAGATAGATAGATAGATAGATAGATAGATAGATAGATAGATAGATAGATAGATAGGATGAGAGGGGGGCATAGAGGCAGATAACATATAGATGCAGTAGCTAGACATAGGTAGAGGTAGGTAGGTAAGTAGGTAGATAAACCTTTGTCATTTTTTTACTGTGAGCACAACGGCGCACATTAAAAATGAAATTTAGTTGCTTGCTCTCAAAGCGTACACCTACATAACACACATTTAAACATACTATATAGAACATACATACAGACCTACACCCTGACTTATAAGTAGCATATAAATATTAATCCCTGTCCATCTTGAATACCTAACGGGAGGAGGAAGCTTGAGAGTTCACAAGGTTGATACCGTACGGAACAAAGCGGTGACTGAAATCTGGATGTTCTGCTTCGGATACCACCGAGGTGAAACCCTCGACCTTGATTCAGCCCGGCCCAGATCGCGTGTGTGTGTTTTGTTTGTTTGTTTGTGTGTGTGTGTGTGTGTGTGTGTGTGTTTCCTTTCCCCTCCTCCCCGCCGCTCGACCCATTGCGCCGCAGGAGCCACTGAGGCCGGGCGCGCCGCCACTCACCGCCGCCAGGTGTCGCCTTCGCGCCGTCCTCGACGGCTTCAGCAGCCCAGGCCGCTCATGCTGCCGATGCGGTCGAGCTTGAGGCCGAAGCAGCCGTTGCCCGCCCGTTTCTTGGCCAGCCCCTTCAGACGACGCGCTCCTCCGCCGCCGCCGCCGCCGGCAGCTGAGTGGTGGTCGGGGTTCACCATCCGGCCCCAGTTTTGCCGCGCCTGTTTGCCGTCGGTGCGCAAGTCGCGCATCGGCCGCGACGCCGCCGAGGTCGCCGACGCCCCTTTGCTCTTCGACAGCCTCTGGGGTGCAGCGGCCGCCTTCGAGCCTCTGGGACCGACGTCTGGTCCAGCAGGCGGGGTGTCCAGCGCCGCTTCGGGCCCCAGGCTCAGCTCCTCCCGCAAGGCCGTCGTTCCACCCGCCGGACTCTGCAAGGCAACGGCAGTCATGCAGCAGAGCCGCTCCCCCGGACGGCAGCCCGACGCCGGGGACGAGGGACGCCCGTTCCCCCAAGGCCGGATCGCGAGAGGGGAGGGGAGCGTGGAGGAAAAGGGGGAGGGTCGTGCAGGGGGTTTGCAGGAAAACGGATCAGACGGGGCGGGTGCAAGGGGGAAAAAAGGGGGGGTCCCGCCGTCCGTTCCCACCACCCAGCGGCCCCTTGGCTCCATCCGGGCGCTCCCCGGCTGCAATGCCCAGCTTAAGAGGAGCTGATGGGAACTGTAGTCCCCTCTCCGGGATTCCTAACCCGACGTCGCCATCGCCCGACCCGCCAAGCGCCCTCCCGTCTCCCCCTAGACGGAGCCAAAGCAGGCCCGGGGCCCCGTCGAGCAAAGGCCAGGCGAGCCGGCGGAGCCCGCCGACGACTCACCTCGCGGGCCTGCAGCTGCGTCGGCGACTTCCAGTTCTGCACCACTAGCGGCGGAATATGATGACCCGGCGGCCACTGCTGCACCACCAGCGGCGGAACCTTAGGACGCGGCCAGTTCTGCGACCACTGCTGCACCGGCTTCCCGTCGAGCGAGACCGCCAGCAGGGCCAGGAGCAGCAGCCCGCTGGCCGCCAGGCGGGAGACGAACATCCCGGGCTGCGCAGGCGCCGGCAGAGAGGGTGGGCGAGAGTGAGCGAGCGAGCGAGCGAGAGAGAGAGCGAGAGAGAGAATCCTCGACGGCGCGGACCGCTGAGACGAACAGAGCCGAACGGAGCCGAGTCGAGCCGGGCGCTTTGCCGCAAGAGCGTCTGGTCAAGCCGCGCTTGTCTGCTTAGCCGGATTCGCTCGCAGCGCCGGCATCGCTTTCCGCGCTTTATATAAGCAACCTGCAGGTGACGCACCGACGGCATCCTCCGCCCCGGCCGGCGGGGGGGGGGGAAGAAGGAGGGGGGAGGCGTCGCGATCCAGCGTTCAATCGCTCGCCCGCCGCCTCCTGGCCTCGGGGGGGGGGGGCGGGATGGGCCCCGAGGGGGCGCTCTGGGGCCGAAGCTCAGCTCAGCTCAGCTCCGACCTGGCGACCTGGCGCTAGCAAGAGACTTGGGCTTCCGCGCTCGAGATTCCCGCACGGCCGGGCACCATGGGCGTGGGAGTCCATCCAACGCTTGCAAACGCCTTGAATTGGGGAAGGCTGGCAAAAAGTTGGGGTTAAGAGCCCCTTCTCTCCTCTCCCCCCCCCCCGGCAGTCTTCTTCTCCTGCTCATTTTCTTTCTTTCTTTCTTTTTCTTTCTTTCTTTCTTTCTTTCTTTCTTTCTTTCTTTCTTTCTTTCTTTCTTTCTTTCTTTCTTTCTTTCTTTCTCTCCCTCTCGCTCCCCTTTCCTTCCTTCCTTCCTTCCTTCCTTCCTTCCTTCCTTCCTTCCTTCCTTCAATTTATTTCTTTTTAAATCTTTCTTTTTCTCCTTCCCCTTTCCTTCCTTCCTTCCTTCTTTCCTTTCTTTCCCTTTTTCTTTCTTTCTTTCAATTTATTTCTTTTTAAATCTTTTTTTCTGCCTCCCCCTCCCCTTCCTTCCTTCTTTCCTTCCTTCCTTCAATTTATTTCTTTTTAAATCTTTATTTTTCTTCCTCCCCTTTCCTTCCTTCGTTCCTTCCTCTTTCTTTCTTTCTTTCTTTCTTTCTTTCTTTCTTTCTTTCTTTCTTTCTTTCTTTCTTTCAATTTATTTCTTTTTAAATCTTTTTTTCTGCCTCCCCCTCCCCTTCCTTCCTTCCTTCCTTCCTTCCTTCCTTCCTTCCTTCCTTCCTTCCTTCCTTCCTTCCTTCAATTTATTTCTTTTTAAATCTTTCTTTTTCTCCCTCCCTCCCTCTTCGTTGCTTCGTTCCTTCCTTCCTTTTTCTTTCTTTCAATTTATTTCTTTTTAAATCTTTCTTTTTCTGCCTCCCCCCTTTCTTTCTTTCTTTCTTTCTTTCTTTCTTTCTTTCTTTCTTTCTTTCTTTCTTTCTTTCTTTCTTTCCCTAATGTCTCAAATTCCAGGCGTGGGGTGGGGGATACTTAAAAATTGGATTAAATTCCCATTGACCCAAGGGAGGTTGTTCTCCCCAATTGTTGGTTGGGAAATTCCCAGTGTGTCCCCCCCCAAGGATCCCTAATTAAGGGGGGAATCTTAAGGAAGGTATCGTAGGATTGCTCATTTCCCCCCTCCCCAAGCCTTTTTGTCTTCAGGGGATCCAAGGAGCCAGAAAGGAAGATGATGAGATCCTAAAGAAAGGACCTCAAGCTGTTTCCAAGGATTCTGTGTACACATATACACACAAACATTGCAGACCCCACACTGCAAAATCCAGAGACCCAGAGGATCCTGACTGCCCTAGAAATTGGGAGGGGGGAAGCAATGGCAGACCACCACCCTTTCTCCCAAGACTCAAGACACCCAAATCTTCTCCAAGATCAGCTGCTGTGATTCTCACAAGTTGAGGCTCAGGTGGTAGTGGGAAGCCAGCTACCGTCTGCGGGTCATCAAATGAGTGAGAACAATCAACCAGTGGAACAGGAGTTGCCTCCAGAAATTGTGGGCGCTTCATCACTGGGAGCTTTCAAGAAGAGATTCGACTGCCATCTGTCAGAAATGGCTTGGGTGGAGGGTTGGACTAGATGACCTCCAAGGTCCCTTCCAACTCTTGTTATTCTGAAATGATGAAGGAGCCAGCTTACCTTGCAAGACACTTTGACTGGTTCTTGATGTACTCCCCCCTTCGGGGTTAACTAATAGCTTGAGCACGCCAGTAACCAAGGTGAGGCTTAAACCAGCTTTCGCGTTGCCTTTTGGGTGAAGGCAAACACGGGGTTTAACCTGACCTGGTTTGGCTAAACTTGTCGTGTGAGTGCAGCCATAGGGGGACTTTCCTGTTTGCTTATTTATTTATTAAATGTATTTTTCGCCCTTCTCCTTTCGAACTGACTCTGTGCAGTTCACAATTTACAGGAGTTTATGATCTCTCTGAATGCAGCTGTGGTTTGTTAAATTCTGGCTAGGGAGCGCATGTGTGTGTGTATATGCTTGCATTTAGCCGAGTTTTCTCTCATAGCCCTTGGCTCGCTTCAACCTTTCGTTCTCCTGGGATAATTTTAGCCAGGTGAAGGCACCAGGCTAGGAACCGGGAGACGGTGAGTTCTAGTCCTGTCTTAGGAATGAAAGCCGGCTGGGGGACTTCGCACCAATTACCAGGAGACGGTGAGTTCTAGTTCCGCCTTAAGCACGAAAGGTGACTGGGTGATTTGTCAATCACGAGGACAGGAGTAGGCAACCTTGGCTCTTTTATGACTCGTGGACTTCAACTCCCAGAATTCCTGAGCCAGCATGGGGGAACTATGGCCCCTTCATGACTCGTGGACTTCAACTCCCAGAATGCCTCAGCCAGCATGAGGGAACTATGGCCCCCTTCATGACTCATGGACTTCAACTCCCAGAACTCCTCAGCCAGCATGGGGGAACTATGGCCCCCTCCATGACTCGTGGACTTCAACTCCCAGAATTCCTGAGCCAGCATGAGGGAAACTTTGGCCCCTTCATGACTCGTGGACTTCAACTCCCAGAATTCCTGAGCCAGCATGAGGGAAACTTTGGCCCCTTCATGACTCGTGGACTTCAACTCCCAGAATTCCTGAGCCAGCATGGCTCAGCTTGGAAACCTCTCCCTTTCCCCTCAGCACGGCTGGCTCAGGAATTCTGGGAGTTGAAGTCCAGGAGTCATAAAAGAGCCAAGGTGGCCTACTCCTGCACTGGGAGATCGTGAGTTCTAGTTCCACCTTAGGGATGAAAGTTAGCTGGGTAAGTTTGGGCCAATCAGCAGGTGACTGTGAGTTCTAGTCCCGCCTTAGCCACGAAAGCTGGTTGGGCGATGCCAATTGCCAGGAGATGGTGAGTTCTAGTCCTGAAAGGATGAAAGCTGACTGGCTGATTTGTACCAATCAGCAGGAAACAGCGAGTTCTAGTCCCGCCTTAGCTGTGAAAGCCAACTGAGTTGGGCCAATCTCTCTCTCTCTCAGCCTGGCCCAGCCCACCTCACAAAGTTGTTGTGGCGAATTTAGGAGGAGGAGGAAGGTAAGTTGGATATGATCATGGCCTTGAGTTATTTGTTAAACTAATAAGTGCGGGATACGAACAAAGAAATAAAAATAATTTCCTTTGCAAAGCAGCAGCTATGCCCTGCCATGGCCATAGAAAAGCAAAATTTGATTGGGCCATGGAAGTCCTTGGTTGGGAGACCACCAGGAGATCCCAGAGTCCTGGTAGAAGGCCAGAGCACCCATATCCACAAATGCTGCCGAGATCTATCTGGATCTTTCATGAAATGACTAGCCTGGAAGGTCTACTCCAGAGGAAATTTACCTTCTAACGAGGCTGCTGTTCTGATTAAAATTGTCTCCCCCATCAATGGGAAAACAGGATTCAAGATTATGAAACTCCCACTGAGATCTCCAAACTGGGTGACTTTACAACTTCTGAAACTTCAACTCCCAGAATTCCTCAGCCAGGAATTCTGGGAATCAAAGTCCACAAGTCGTATAGTTGCCCTATTTGGAGAGTCTTGTCTTAGAACAGGGGTCTTCAAACTTGGCCCTTTTAGAATTTGTGGACTTCAACTCCCAGAATTCCTCAGCCAGGCACACTGGCTGAGGAATTCTGGGAGTTGAAGTCCACCAGTCATAAAAGGGCCAAGTTTGAAGACCCCTGTCTTAAATCTGACGAACAAAATGGAGGCTGGCTGAGGAATTCTGGGAGTTGAAGTCCACAAGTCACAAAAGGGCCAAGTCTGAAGACCCCTGGTCTGGATCCAAGTCTGCAGTTTCATCAAAATGGCCGACTGAGGAATTCTGGGAGCTGAATTCCACAAGTCACAAAAGGGCCCAGTTTGAAGACCCCTGTCTTAGAAGAACCTCAATTTTTTCCTCTTTCTTTCCCCGTTAGACAAAATAAAGTTTGCAAGTGGTGGCGGGAAGTTGGCTTGGTTTGGTTCTTTCTTTGGTTCTTCCTGTCCCCCACTTCCTTGTTGGAGATTCTGCGTGTCACTTCCAGAGCTCCTGATGCTGTCACCGCTGCCCCTTATCTAGAATGACCCACATAGGGGTAAGGGGGGGGGTTACAAAAACCAGTTGAGGTCAGAGGTATTTGCAGAGCAACTGCCCCGGGGCAGTTAACATCATTCCCTTAAACTGGACAGGGCAGCAGAGGCAAAGGGAACGAGCTGCCTTTGTGTGGTTCTGTGTGCATAAGTGTGCAATTAACATCCAACCTGCGTGTGTGTGTGTGTGTGTGTGTGTGTGTGTGTGTTGGGGGGGGGCAATAGGAATGAACGGAAAATGGCCTGGTGCAAAAGTGGAGCTATCAGCCCATCAGAAAAAACAATGTTTTTGACGCACATTTTAAAAGTGTTTCTATTTTTAGAGTATCTTACTTGTATGGTTTATAGGTGGTGTGCAGTTTTAGCTTTTTCATATAAGTAGCCCTTGACTAACAACCGCAACTGAGCCCCAGAATTTATATTGCTAAGCAAGACCTTTGTTAAGTGAGATTTTGCCCCATTGTGACAGCCTTTTTGTGTCAAAGGTGTAAAGTCGCTGCAGTTGTTGAGTTAGTAGCACAGTTGTTAAGTGAATCCGGCTTCCCCGTTGACTTTGCTGATCAGGAGGTCGCAAAAGGGGATCACTTGATCCCGGGACGCTGCGACCGTCATAAACACAAACCAGTTGCCAAGTGTCCGAATTTTGACTGGGGGGATGATACAACAGTCATAAGTGTGAAAAATGGTCATAAGTCACTTTTTTAGTGCCGTTGTAACTTTGAATGGTCACTAAACAAACTATTATAACTTGAGGACTACGTGTATTATAAGCTGCCCAGAGTTACCCTGTGATAGAGGGATGGCTGATTATCTATCTATCTAGTAAAATAAAGTAAAGTTAAAGTAAAGTTATAGTAAAGTAAAGTAAAGTAAAGTTAATTTAAAGTAAAGTTATAGTAAAGTAAAATTATAGTAAAGTAAAGTTATAGTAAAGTAAAGTTATAGTAAAGTAAAGTTAAAGTAAAGTAAAGTTATAGTAAAGTAAAGTTAAAGTAAAGTAAAGTTAAAGTAAAGGTAAAGTAAAGTAAAGGTAAAGTAAAGTAAAGTAAAGTTAAAGTAAAGTTAAATAAAGTAAAGTTAAAATAAAGTAAAGTTAAATTAAAGTTAAAGTAAAGTTAAATAAAGTAAAGTTAAAATAAAGTAAAGTTGAAATAAAGTAAAGTTAAAGTAAAGTTAAAGTAAAATAAAATAAAATAAAATAAAATGTTAAGAATTTGTGCAGAAGCGTCTTTTTGGGATAGAAATGACTGTAAATCAAATTTTAACCACCGGCTGTTTTTCCACCAAGCAAAAAGCAGAGGGCAATGCAAGAAACAATTAAAAAAAGCTTCAAGACAGGTAATATATAAAGAGCCTCCCTCCCCCGCAAACGCCCCATCCGTTTAAAAATGTCATTGCAATGAAGAACATATAGGCATTCCTTCAGTATTTGTTACTCTAAGAAATCCACCATCTTTTTCAGAATGATTTCAGATTATTCCATTGGAACAGTGCTTCTCAACTTCAACCATAGTCAGATGTGTGAACTTCATTTCCCAGAATTGCCCAGGCAGCAAGCTGGCTGAGGAATTCTTAAACCCATTGAGTTGGGCAATAGAATCATACAAAGCAGGAGTTTTCAAACTTGGCCCTTTTATGACGTGTGGACTTCAACTCCCAGAATTCCTCAGCCAGGCACACTGGCTGAGGAATTCTGGGAGTTGAAGTCCGCAAGTCATGAAGGGGCTTAGTTCTCCCATGCTGGCTGAGGAATTCTGGGAGTTGAAGTCCACAAGTCATGAAGGGGCCAGAGTTTCCCCATGCTGGCTTAGGAATTCTGGGAGTTGAAGTCCGCAAGTCATGAAGGGGCCACAGTTCCCCCATGCTGGCTGAGGAATTCTGGGAGTTGAAGTCCGCCAGTCATGAAGGGGCCACAGTTCCCCCATGCTGGCTGAGGAATTCTGGGAGTTGAAGTCCGCCAGTCATGAAGGGGCCACAGTTCCCCCATGCTGGCTGAGGAATTCTGGGAGTTGAAGTCCACCAGTCATGAAGGGGCCACAGTTCCCCCATGCTGGCTGAGGAATTCTGGGAGTTGAAGTCCACAAGTCACGAAGGGGCCACAGTTCCCCCATGCTGGCTGAGGAATTCTGGGAGTTGAAGTCCAAAAGTCACGAAGGGGCCACAGTTCCCCCATGCTGGCTGAGGAATTCTGGGAGTTGAAGTCCGCAAGTCATGAAGGGGCCATAGTTCCCCCATGCTGGCTTAGGAATTCTGGGAGTTGAAGTCCACAAGTCTTAAAGATGCCAAGGCTGGGCCTCCTTAATCTAGTGGTTAAGGCAATCAGGGTAAAAAGCAGGAGTTTAGACCATGAGTTCAAGTCCTGCCTTAGCCAGCTGGGTGACTTTGGGCCAGTCCCTGTCTTTCCCAGCCCAACCCACCTCACCGGATTGTTTTTGTTGGGAAAATAGGAAGAGGAAGTTGGGTTTTATATATGTTTGCCGACTTGAGTTGTTTGTACAAATAATAAAGGCGGGATGTAAACAAATATTGTGCATATGTAGCTGGATAAATAAGAGGAACCTCCGCGTTTGGAGGAAAGGTATCTGTGCAGGTGGGACATGCTACAAGCGAGTGCAACTGTCGGTCTACCCAATTTTTACAACGTTTGAAGGAGTTGGAGGATTGCCATCACTTGGGGAGAGGATGTTCTGTTAAGTGGCCTTTAGCCT
This sequence comes from Crotalus adamanteus, assembly GCA_039797435.1. NCBI lineage: Eukaryota > Metazoa > Chordata > Lepidosauria > Squamata > Viperidae > Crotalus > Crotalus adamanteus. Next base: position 101,930,186 of record CM077922.1, on the reverse strand, counting down.
GATCTTGAAAACGAGGTGTTTCTATATTCTGTTTTTGTCAGTGACAATCCGTCAAAAGCAAAATTGCCTGCTAGAAAGAGGTGGCACTAAGTGGTGGTGTGTTTTTTCTTTTCTCAAAAAAGAAAGAAAGAGAAAGGGTATGGTGGCGTGAGAACTCCTGTGTTGGGCAAGGGGGTCAGACTAGAAAACCTCCAAGGTCCCTTCCAACTCTGTGATTTTATAGGTACCACATTGTGGGAGGCCATCTTGTTAGCATGCGGTGAATTCCTTCCTGAGCAGGGGATTGAAAGAGGAACGCTGTCTGTCTGTCTGTCTGTCTGTCTGTCTGTCTGTCTGTCTATCTACTGTATCTCTATCTCTAACTGCTCTCTCTCTCTCTCTCTACCTACCTACCTACCTACCTACCTCTATCTATCTATCTGTCTGTCTATCTATCTATCTATCTATCTATCTATCTATCTATCTATCTATCTATCTATCTATCTATCCTTCCTATCTCTAGTATATCTATCTGTCTGTCTGTATCTATCCATCCATCCATCCATCTGTACATCCATATCTGTCTGTCTGTCTGTCTATCGTATCTCTATCTCTAGCTTTTCTATCTGCCTCTATGCCTCTATCTTTCTGCCTGTGTCTGTCTCTCTCTCTCTCTTGAGCTAGTGCATAGGTCAGCAACCTGTGGCTCCGGAGCCGCATGCGGCTCTTTGAGCCTTCCCCTGTGGCTCCCAGCCTCCTCTCCCATGTGCAGAGAGAGACAGGAGACAGAGAGAGGCAATTGCGCTTCCCTGCTTTTCTCTCTCTCTCTCTCTCTCTCTCTCTCTCTCTCTCTGTGTGTGTGTGTGTGTGTGTGTGTTTGTCTTTGTGTTTGTGTGTGTGTGTGTGTGTAAAAAAGAGTGCACTCACAGTGTTCTCCAAGGATCTGAAAAGCTTACTGGGCGGAGCTCCTCCCTTTGCTGCGTCTCTGCAGGAAGCAGGAAGCAGGAAGGGCAGCTAGCTAGCCCAGCTATGCTGACTCAGGAATTCTGGGAGTTGAAGTCCATGAGTCATAAAAGAGCCGAGGTTGCTTACACCTGAGCTTGTTGGAGAACAGCTTGAAGCCAGCTTGCCAGGTGAGCAGCAGATAGGAGAGAGGGACAGAGGGGGGGAGAGAAAGAGAAAGAGAGAGGGAGGGAGAGAAAGAGAGGAAAGAGAGAGAGAAAAAGAAAAAAAGTGGGGGAAGAGGACTGGCAGACCAAGGGCAGATAGAGAGAAAGGGAGGGAGGGAGGGAGGGAGAGAGAGAGAGAGAGACCCTTTTGACATTAAAATGAAGATAACACTGCATATATCCTTTTTAACCTGTCTGTCTGTATGTATGTGTGTGTGTATACACACACACATACACACACACATTACACACACACACACAAATACAGACACACACACACACACCCTATAATAAAGGTAAAAAAGGATATATGCAGTGTTATCTTCATTTTAGATATCAAAAGGGTTTTGCGACTCCCTGTGTTTTGTTTTCGGTGAGAAATGAGTCCAAGTGGCTCTTTGAGTGTTTTGGGTTTCCTATCCCTGAGCTAGTGCATCTATCTATCCATCCATCCAACCATCCAACCATCCAGCTATCTAGCTACTGCATCTATCGATCTGTTTTGTCTGTCTGTCTATCATCTATCTGCCTCTATGCCTCTGTCTGTCTCTGTCTCTCTGTATCTATCTATCTTTCTTTCTTTCTTTCTTTCTTTCTTTCTTTCTTTCTTTCTTTCTTTCTTTCTTTCTATCGTATCTCTTTCTCTAGCTTCTCTATCTGCCTCTATGCCTCTATCTGCCAGTCTGTCTGTGTCTGTCTATCTGTCTCTCTATCTTGGAGCTAGTGCATCCATCCAACCATCCAGCTATCTAGCTACTGCATCTATCAATCTGTTTTGTCTGTCTGTCTATCATCTATCTGCCTCTATGCCTCTCTCTGTCTCTCTGTCTCTCTCTCTCTCTCTCTCTCTCTCTCTCTCTCATCTGCCTACTACTTTATCTAGCTATCTACCATCTATTTACAGGTAACCCTCCACTTACAACCATTCATTTAGTGACCATTCAAAGTGATTCACTTAAGAACTGGGCCAAGAAATGACCAGCCATAAATCTAACAAAACAATGTTTTAACCAATTTAATCAGAATAGAGCTGGAAGGGACCTTGGAGGTCTTCTAGCCCAACCCCTGCTCAGGCAGGAGAACCTATCCCAGGAGTAGGCAACCTTGGCTCTTTTATGACTGGTGGGCTTCAACTCCCAGAATTTCTGAGCCAGCCACGCTGAGGGGAAAGGAAGAAGCTTCCAAGCTGAGCTGTGCTGGCTCAGGAATTCTGGGAGTTGAAGTCCACGAGTCATACAAGAGCCAAGGCTGCCTACCCCTGTCCTATACCAATCCAGACAAATGGCTGTCCAGTCTCTTCTTGAAGATCTCCGGTGATGAAGCAACTACAGCTTCTGAGAGCAAGCTGCTCCACTGGTTGATTGTCCATTTTGAAACAATGGATGGAAGGAAACTAATCAAGTAATCAAGGAAACCAATCAAACTAAGCAAGGAGAGAAGCAACGTGAAATTAAGGAGAAACTTCCTAACAGGGAGAACAATCAACCAGTGGAACAGCCTGCCTCCAGAGGTTGTGGGTGCTCCCATCACTGGAGATTTTTAAGAAGAGGCTAGACAGTGACTTGTCTGAGATGGTATAGGGCCGTGGTGGCAAACCTAGGGCACAGGTACCAGAGGCGGCACTCAGAGCCCTCTCTGTGGGCATGCGCGCCGTTGCCCCAGTCCTAGGCCTTCAGCTGAGTTTTATAAAACCTTTCTGCTTTAGGCTTCTGCCATCGTGTGCAAAAAAAAAAAAAAAAGATTCAATCAATCAATCAATTTCAACTTCTTGCGGGGGGGGGGAAAGATCTTGCAAAGTTGGAATTGATTGATTGAACTTTTTAGTCCCACCCAGTCTGCCGTTACCACCGCAGCCACGCCCACCCAATGGACCACGTCCACCCAATTGGCCACGCCCACCCAGCACCCGACGATACATAAGTGGGTTTTGGGTTGCAGTTTGGGCACTCGGTCTCTAAAAGGTTCGCCATCACTGGAACAGAACATAATAGAATAGAATAAAATAGAATAGAATAGAACAGAACAGAGAAAAGAAATAGAATAGAATAGAATAGAATAGAATAGAATAGAATAGAATAGAATAGAATAGATAAAAGAAATAGAATAGAACAGAATAGAATAGAATAGAGAAAAGAAATAGAATAGAATAGAATAGAATAGAATAGAATAGAGAAAAGGAATAGAATAGAATAGAATAGAATAGAATAGAATAGAATAGAATAGAATAGAATAGAATAGAATAGAATAGAATAGAATAGAGAAAAGGAATAGAATAGAATAGAATAGAATGGAGAAAAGAAATAGAATAGAATAGAATAGAATAGAATAGAGAAAAGGAATAGAATAGAATAGAACAGAACAGAACAGAATAGAATAGAGAAAAGAAATAGAATAGAATAGAATAGAATAGAACAGAACAGAGAAAAGAAATAGAATAGAATAGAATAGAGAAAAGGAATAGAATAGAATAGAATAGAATAGAATAGAATAGAATAGAATAGAATAGAGAAAAGGAATAGAATAGAATAGAACAGAACAGAACAGAATAGAATAGAGAAAAGAAATAGAATAAAATAGAATAGAATACAATAGAATAATATTACAATAGAATAGAATAGAATAGAATAGAATAGAATAGAATAGAATAGAATAGAATAGAATAGAATAGAACGGAGAAAAGAAATAGAATAGAATAGAATAGAATAGAATAGAATAGAATAGAATAGAATAGAATAAACACGCAAGGAATTGGTCTCCCGTGCAGAAGCTCTCGGTGTACGTACAAACAACAAAGTGATAAGTCATAGATCATAAATCATAAGATACAAACAAGAAGTGATAAATCATAAGCTATCAGTGGGAGAAGGCAGTAGGAAAAATGAGAAGATGACACGATCCAAAGGATAATAATAATATGGGTAAATGGATAAATATCCTTAAAGATAAGACAAGGGGGAATTGGGTGTTTGGCAGAGGGATGGCACGAAGGAAAACTTGTCTGTGTGTCTAGTTGTTTTGGCATGCAAGGCCCTGTAGCCATGTCCTGCGGGGAGAAATTGAAACAAGTCTTTATTTACTTACTTATTTATTAAATTTTGAAACCGCCCATCACTGGGGGACTCTGGGTGGTGTAGAAATAAAGCATTAAAACCTAAAAATAGTATATAATTTTTTTTTTAAAAAAGAGAGGAATCATTTGCAAGTCTCGGGGGGGGGGGCTTCTTCCTTGAATTTTGCCCCAAATAAGATTTATCTCACCCTTGTCAGGTTTAGGAATCCATTCTTAGCCACCATTCCTGGCTCTGTTTATACCCTGTTCCGATATGTTTATTCACCGAAAGCATTTTTTTTCCCCCGCCTGTGCAGCTTGTCACGTAGACTGAGCCTGGAAAAAGCGAGAGCTGCACAAACAAACTTTATTCTTTCTTTTTCTTTTTTCTTTTTTGTTTTTATGTTGGGGAAAGGTGTACCAGTCCCCCCCTTCCCCGTCCGCCCCACTCCTGCACCTGCCTCCCCTCGGCAGCCTGGCCAAATGGCCCAGGATCAATGGGGAAGCACGGGGGGGGGGCTGCGGCCCAAGGAGATTTATGAGCTCCAGATGTTGCCTGCAGCAGCCCCTGCACAAATGTCCCCTTCTGATAAGAGAGGGTCCTTGGGGCTTGCAACGTGCCTGAGAAACAAGGCAGCTGGGCTTCCCGTCCCCGATGGGATGGAGCTTGGCCTCGGCGCGCCCTCTGAGCTGGGATGGACAGCTCCTCCCGGCTCTGCTCTCTCGGCTGCCCAGGCTTGCGACGTGCTCGGGGGCACAAACGGCTCGCTTTGCAGCCAGACAGAATAACAATGGAGTCAGCCCCACGAGCGAGAAAGAAGAATAGGCCCGGGCTCTGTGGGGGGGGGGGGAAGCCTGTGCATGAACTCGGACTGATAAATGACTCTGGCAGCGCCCTGCGCCTGGAAAGCACTCTCAGTCCCAGGGATGGATGGATGGCTGGGGTCAGGAGTCAGAGCTGGTGCAGGTGGGGGCTCCTTCCAGTCTCTCTCTCTCTCTCTCTCTCTCTCTCTAGATTTCTGGCTGTCTATCTAATCTCTATGTAATTTCTATCTATCTTTCTATTCATCTATATACCGGTAGAATGGAATGGAATAAAATAGAATAGAATAGAATAGAAATAGAAATAATAGAAATAGAAATAATAGTAATAGAAATAGAAATGGAATAGAATGGAATAGAAATAGAATAGGAATAGTAATAGGAATGGGAATAGAATAGGAATAGAAATAGAGAAAGAATAGAGAAAGAATAGAATAAAAATAGAATGGAATAGAATAAAATAGAAAACAATAGAGAAAGAATAGAATAATGGAAGGGAAGGGAAGGGAAGGGAATAGAATAGAATAGAATCTTGGAATGGAATAGAATAGAATAGAATAGAATAGAATAGAATAGAATAGAATAGAATAGAATAGAATCTTGGAATAGAATAGAATAGAATAGAATAGAATCTTGGAATGGAATGGAATGGAATGGAATAGAATAGAATAGAATAGAATAGCTTTATTGGCCAACCACATTATCGTCTGTTTGTCTGTCTGTCTGTCTGTCTATCTATCTATCTATCTATCTATCTATCTATCTATCTATCCATCCATCCATCCATCCATCCAAACATTTCGGCTTTAAATGAATTTCAAATATATAAATTGCTGCTTAACCTAATAAAGGCTATTGTTGCTGGCTGGGATGAATCATTGTGAATCTTTCAAAAATTCTGCAGAAATTCTGCAGCCGCCTCAAATGAAATCCCTACTTTCAAAAGAGAGAGGGAGAGAGGGAGAGGGAGAGAGAGAGAGAGAGAGAGAGAGAGAGAGAGAGAGAGAGAGAGAGAGAGAGAGAAGGATCCTGGAATTACGGACCAGTCAGGGCAACATCAGTATAGCTGGGAGGATGTTCAGCGGATCACCCAGCAACCTATGTGCAAGCACTCTGTAAACAGTGGAGCAATTATTAGTAGTTACTATGTATCTGCCCATAATAAATTTCTTCAGATGAACCTTATCTCGTTTCTTCATCAGGTTACTTCCCTAGTAGATAGTGGGAATGCTGCCAGTGTAATATATCTGGATTTCAGCACTGCTCTTGACAAAGGTGACACTCTGATCAGCAAGTCAGTGTGGGCTGAAGGACATATCAGGGACAATGGATGTGAAGCTGGCGTGAACATTACTCACAAAACCGGCACATCAATAGTTCCTCATTAGAGTGGAATCAGCTGTGAAATGCCATGAGGTTCAAGCTTGTTTTTTTTTTTAATTAGTAGCTTTTAGAAGGAAGTGGAAGGAACAATTATCAAAACTGCACGTGATTCAAAATCGGGTAGGTCAGGGGTAGGCCACCTTGGCTCTTTTATAACTCGTGGACTTCAACTCCCAGAATCCCTGAGCTAGCATGGCTCAGCTTGGAAACCTCTCCCTTTCCTCTCAGCATGGCTGGCTCAGGAATTCTGGGAGTTGAAGTCCACGAGTCATGAGGGGGCCATAGTTCCCCCATGCTGGCTGAGGAATTCTGGGAGTTGAAGTCCGCAAGTCATGAAGGGGCCAAGGTTTCCCTCATGCTGGCTCAGGAATTCTGGGAGTTGAAGTCTGCAAGTTATGAAGGGGCCATAGTTCCCCCACGCTGGCTGAGGAATTCTGGGAATTGAAGTCCACGAGTCATGAAGGGGCCATAGTTCCCTCACGCTGGCTGAGGAATTCTGGGAGTTGAAGTCCACAAGTCATGAAGGGGCCACAGTTCCCCCACGCTGGCTGAGGAATTCTGGGAGTTGAAGTCCGTAAGTCATGAAGGGGCCATAGTTCCCCCATGCTGGCTGAGGAATTCTGGGAGTTGAAGTCCACCAGTCATGAAGGGGCCATAGTTCCCCCATGCTGGCTGAGGAATTCTGGGAGTTGAAGTCCGCAAGTCATGAAGGGGCCACAGTTCCCCCACGCTGGCTGAGGAATTCTGGGAGTTGAAGTCCGCAAGTCATGAAGGGGCCATAGTTCCCCCATGCTGGCTGAGGAATTCTGGGAGTTGAAGTCCACCAGTCATGAAGGGGCCATAGTTCCCCCATGCTGGCTGAGGAATTCTGGGAGTTGAAGTCCGCAAGTCATGAAGGGGCCATAGTTCCCCCATGCTGGCTTAGGAATTCTGGGAGTTGAAGTCCGCAAGTCATGAAGGGGCCATAGTTCCCTCATGCTGGCTTAGGAATTCTGGGAGTTGAAGTCCACGAGTCATGAAGAGGCCATAGTTCCCCCATGCTGGCTGAGGAATTCTGGGAGTTGAAGTCCGCAAGTCATGAAGGGGCCATAGTTCCCCCATGCTGGCTGAGGAATTCTGGGAGTTGAAGTCCGCAAGTCATGAAGGGGCCATAGTTCCCCCATGCTGGCTTAGGAATTCTGGGAGTTGAAGTCCACGAGTCATGAAGGGGCCAAGGTTGTCTACCCCTGGGGTAGGTCTTTACACATTCTAAAGCAGGGCTTTCCAATCCTTAAGAGGTGTGGACTTCAACTCCCAGAATTCTCCAGCCAGCCACAAGTCCACAAGTCCACAAGTCCACACTCCCTGATATAGAACAGGGTTTTCCAAACCTGAACAACTTTTAAGAGGGGGGTGGGGTTCAACTCCCCAGCCAGCAGCAATGCTTGGAAAAAGTCACCGTTTGAAATAAACTGTGCAAGAAGATGCAGATTATGGCAGAAATGCCTTGATAGCCTTTCCTCTCATAAAAAGAGTCTTGGAAACTGTTATGTGGAGTCCCAGACAGAGCAGGGATTGGACTCCATGTCTGAAGGTCCTCCAAAGTTGCAAAAAAAAAAAAAAAAAGGGGGGGGGGATCTTAAGAAATTGAGACAATCCAGTGTCACCAGATTTACACCTTACAACAATTACATGGGGATTCACGATGGAATTCTAAGCAGAATAACTGAGTTGGAAGGGATCTTGGAGGTCATCTAATCCAGTCCCCGTGCTCAGGGAGAAGACCTATAACATTTCAGACCAGTGGCTGACCAATCTGTTCTTAAAAACCTCCAATGTTGGAGCACCCATAACTTCTGGTGGCAAGTCGTTCCACTGGTTAATTGTTCTCACTCTCAGGAAATTTCTCCTTAGGTTTAGGTTGCTTCTCTCCTTGATCAGTTTCCATCCATTGCTTCTTGTCCTGCCTTCAGGGGCTTTGTGTCAGATGAAACTTACACAGCCAAAGCCAAAATCTGAATCCCCCTCCCCTGAGCACATAGTATCAAAGCACAATTCCCTCCTCCAATTTACAGTCATAAATCACATTCTCCAATTAGTTTGAAATGCAGGCTTTCCCTCCCATTCTTATCATCTCTTATTTCAATAACCTTGGTTCTCAGGCTAGGTCTAGCATTGTTATGTCTAGCTAAACTCTCATGAACATTCCTTCCCCAGCATCATCTAACTCTAACTCTAAGAGTAAAACATAAGAAGAAAATGGTTGCATCTCCAACTGTTGTCAAAGCAAGAATATCCAATGTTAGCAGCATTGACATCTTGGAGAATAAGTGGATCCCCCCTCAAAATACTGGAGGACTGTTATCATGTCACCCCTCATCCTTCTCTTCATTAAACTAGCCATGCCCAATTCCTGCAACCGTTCTTCATAGGTTTTATCCTCCATTCCCTTCATCATCTTCGTTGCTCTTCTCTGCACTCTTTCCAGAGTCTCAACACTTTTTGGGGTTTGTTGTACATGCTGCTATATGCAGTAAGCATCGCTCCTCAAAAGAAAGAAGACATTTCCAACATTGAAGAAAAAAAAAAGTGAGTCTAATGTGTGCGTGTGTGCCGTGTTGTGTTTCGGTAAGAAGTAAACAAAGCCACTTGCAAAAGGGGATCACAGGACCCCGGAACACTACAACCGTCATAAATGTGAGTCAGTTGCCAAGCGGCCGAATTTGGATCACGGGAATGCTGCAATAGTCGGTCGTGTGAAAACGGCCATAAGTCACTTGTTTTGTCCCATTTTACGTCCTTTCTTGCCACAGCCCGTTAAGTGAATCGCTGCAGTCGTTAAGTTAGGAACGGGGTTGATCCATGCATCAGGCTTCCCCGCGGACTTGGCTTGTCAGAAGCGGCCCAACCTACCTCGCAGGCTCGTTGTGAGGAAAATTAAGAGGCCAAAAGGCTGCGGATGCTGCTTTGATCTCCTGAAGGGAAAAGCAGGGGGTGTACATCGAATGAAGCAATTCCCGGTAGTCCTTGACTTACGACCACAATATATATATCCGGCTTCCCCCTTGACTTTGCTTGTCAGCAGGTCTCATAATCGCATCTCGCCGCACTGTACCGAGCCTTGGCGAATCGTCAAGTCAAATGCAAATAGTCACACCACACGCAACGGATCGGCTCGGCATCGATCGAATATGGAGATTTACAGATTAGTCTTCAAATATCGAAAAGGAGGACATGTAGGAGGACAGAACTTACAAAAGGAGAACTGTCCTCCCTAAAGGAGGACGATTGGTCACCTTATTTACCATCACTACTTCTTTTTTTTAATCGTGATATCATATTGTGGAAAGCAATGTTGGGAAGCGTCATGAAAGAACAACATTGTCCCAACTGCAAAAACGTAGTGGGAAAACATGATCAGAGTGCCACGAAGGAGTTAAGGCGACCGTCACAATGCAGGAAACCAGACCTCATAGTGTATACAAGTGGCCCTCAATTTACAAGTGGGCCCACAATTTACGTTGCTAAGTGAGACAGCTGTTAAGTGAATTTTGTCTCATTTTACAGCCTTCCTTGCCACAACCGTTGACTCACTGCAGTTGTTAAGTTAAGAACATGGTTGTTAAATGAATCCGGCTTCCCCATTGGCTTGTCGGAAGGACGCGAAAGGGGATCACATGACAATTTCAATCGTAAGAACGAATCCGTTGCCAAGCGTCTGAATTTTTTTTCCACGTAACCACGGAGATGTGGCAACGGTCGTCAGTGTGAAAAACGGTCATAAGTCCCTTTCTTTCCAGTGCCGTCGTAAGTTCGAACGGTCAGTAAATGAACTGTCGTAAGCCGAGGACTTACCTGTACACCAGTAGAAGGAGCACAACTGTTGAAAAGCCAAATTCGGGGAAGCCCACCTGATTTGGGTGTTTGATCGGATGTTGAAAACCATGCCGTGTTGGTTGTAAGTACGAGGACTGGTTTTAAGTGTGAGGACCGGCGGCAAGTCAGTTTTTTCCATGCTTTTGTGGCTTCAAAGTGTCGCTGATATCAGCCCCTCAAACAGAACCAGCTGGGATTTTGCACCGGTCCAATTCTGAGCAGGGAAAGGGTTGTGTGTGTGTGTGTGTGTGTGTGTGTGTGTAAAATGGCACCCCAATAGCCGTGGCTCATCCGGCTCCTGGATGAGGTCACCACGGATAAATTCCTGACTCTTGGCCAGTTCCAACCAGAGGTAACTCGTCTCCACCTGGATCGTTCCTCCGCAGACACAGAAAGCCACAGCTTTGAGCCCCGCCAAGGAGAATTTCACACTTTATGTCCAGCTGTTGGCACCGGCTGGCAGGCCTTGCAAAGCCCCAGAGCTTCCTCAAACATACGAAGAACGGCTGCGGGACTTGGGTTTGATTAGTCTAAAACAGTGTTTCCCAAACTTGACAATTTTAAGGCATGAGGACTTCAACTCCCAGAATTCCACAGCCAGCAACGCTGGCTGTGGAATTCTGGGAGTTGAAGTCGACATGCCTTAAAATTGTCAAATTTGGGAAACACTGGTCTAAAAGAAAAGAAGAAACAGGGGAGACATAATAGCGGTGTTCCAGTATTTTGAGGGGCTGCCCCAAAGAAGAGGGGGTCACGTTTTTCTCCAAAGCACCAGAAGGCAAGACAAGAAACGATGGTTGGAAACTGACCAAAGAGAGAAGCAACCTGGAATTAAGGAGAAACTTCCCGACAGTGAGGACAATTAACCAGTGGAACAGCTTGCCACCAGAAGTTGTGGATGCTCCATCCAGCTTTTAAGAAGAGTCTGGACACCCGCTTCTCTGAAAAAGTAGAAAGTCTCCTGGTTGAACAAGGGGTTGGACTAGAAGACCTCCAAGGTCCCTTTTTCCAGGTCTATTCTATTCCCTATCCAAACTCTTAACAGCTTGTAAGACGGATTTTAAAAGCGTTTTTGTTTTTTTTGTAGCTGATGAGCCCCCTGGAAAAAACTCTGCTAACTTGCCTTCATTCTTCTTCCAGCTGACATCTTTGATCTTATTTATTTATAACTAGATAATATACAGGTAATCCTTGAATTATGATCACAATTGAGCCCAAAGTATCAGTTGTTAAGTAAGACATTTCTTCAGAGAAGAGTAACTAAGATGATCCAAGGCCTGGAGACTAAAACATATGAAGAACGGCTGCGGGACTTGGATTTGGCCAGTCTAAAAAAAAAAGAAGAAATGGGGGTGACAGGATAGCAGTGTTCCAGTATCTGAGGGGCTGCCATACAGAAGAGGGGGTCACATTCTTCTCCAAAGCACCAGAGGGAAGGACGAGAAACAATGGTTGGAAACTGATCAAAGAGAGAAGCAACCTGGAATTAAGGAGAAACTTCCTGACAGTGAGGACAATTAACCAGTGGAACAGCTTGCTACCAGAAATTGTAGGCGCTCCATCACTGGAGGTTTTTAAGAAGAGACTGGACAGTCACCTATCTGTGGCGGTATAGGTTCTCCTGTTTGAGCAGGGGGCTGGACTAGAAGACCTCCAAGGTCCCTTCCAGCTATATTCTATTCTTAAGTGAGTTTTGCCCCATTTGTTATTGTTGCCACAGTTGTTAAGCAAATCAGCCCACTTGATAAGTTAGTAATCCGGTTGTTAAGTGAATCTGGCTTCCCCCGCCGACTTTGCTTGTCGGAAGGTCGCAAAAGGGGATCACAGGACCCCGGAACACTACAACCGTCATAAATGTGAGTCAGTTGCCAAGTGGCCGAATTTGAATCACGTGTTGACCATGGGAATGCTGCAATAGTCGGTCGTGTGAAAATGGCCATAAGTCACTTGTTTTGTCCCATTTTACGACCTTTCTTGCCACAGCCCGTTAAGTCAGTGGTTCTCAACCTGTGGGTCGGGACCCCATTTGGGGTCGAACAACCATTTCACGGGGGTCGCCAAACAATGCAGTCCGCCATTTTTTCCCCCTTTTCCTTAGCTGTGCTACTCCCTTTTATTCTACTGGCTTTCAAAAGCCAATAGGAATTGTCCAGGCTGTCTCTGCCCTGCTGAGCCCGCCAAAAGTCCCATTCTGCAAACGGTGCTGCACCAGTTGAGTAGTCCTCGACTTACGACCGGTTGAGTAGTCCTCGACTTATGACCAGTTGGGGGTCACGGCATTAAAAAGGTTGAGAACCACTGCATTAAGTGAATTGCTGCAGTCGTTAAGTTAGGAACGGGGTTGATCCGTGCATCAGGCTTCCCTGCGGACTTGGCTTGTCAGAAGCGGCCCAACCTACCTCGCAGGCTCGTTGTGAGGAAAATGAAGAGGCCAGAGGGCTGCGGATGCTGTTTTGATCTCCCGAAGGGAAAAGGAGGGGGTGTACATCGAATGAAGCAATTCCCGGTAGTCCTCGACTTACGACCCCAATATATATATATCCGGCTTCCCCCTTGACTTTGCTTGTCAGCAGGTCGCAAAAAGAGATCTCTCGAACCCGGGACACGGCGACCGTCCTAAATATGAACCAGTTGCCCAGCGTCTGAATTTTGATCACATGACCATGGGGGGGGGGATGCCGCAACAGTCGTAAGTGTGAAAAAGGGTCAGAAGTCACTGTTTTTCAGTGCCAATTTAACTCTGAACGGTCACTAAACAAATGGTTGTAAGTCAAGTGTCAAGGCTGCTAACTTTGGATGTTCTTGCTTTGACAACGTATGGAGATGCAGCCATTTTCCTTCTTATGTTTTACTCTTAGAATCAGAGTTAGAATTAGATGATACTAGGGGGGGGGGTGAGGAATGTCCATGGGAGTTTAGTTAGACCAGGGCTTTTCAACCTTTTCACCCATTGTACCACTTTTAGGATATGGCAACATCCGAGGACCACCAGTCGCCTAGTAAGGTGTCAAAAACTTGATAAAGTACAGGTAGTCCTTGACTTACAACAGTTCGCTTAGTGACTATTTGAAGTTACAACGGCACTGAAAAAAGTGCCCCCCAAGCCACAGCCGAGCAAGACGCCTGCCTGCCCACCCAGCGGCGCTCTTCCTCCTGTCCGAGGTTTTCATTGTTGTGAGCATTTCTGTTGAGGATTGGCAGTGGGGGTGGGGTGGGGGGGTGTTTGGTTTTTATTCCCTCCGTCTGCTGGGTGGTTGCAGCAGGTTTTGGTCACTTCCCATGACCCTGGGACACTGTGACCGTCATAAATATGAATCAGTTGCCAAGCATCTGATTGTAAATCACAAGACCCTGGAGATGCTGCAACATTCCAGCTGATCGGCACTTCTTCTGGACTCAGCAGAATTGTCAGGATCAGTGCTGCTTTCCAGGTGATTGGTGCTTCTTCAGGGCTCAGCAGAAGCACCAGGATCAGCGCCGAGCTACAGCTGGAGCCTGGCGCTGATCCTGGCACTTCCGCTGAGCCCTGACAGCCCTGCAGCTCCAGCCATCTCTCGCTCAGGCTTGTGTGGTGCTGCCACAGGTTCAGCTCATTCTCCTCCCCCGCTACCACTTTTCTAGGATGGTCGCGTACCACCTGCCAGGTGCCAATGTGCCACAGGTGGTACCCGTACCACTGGTTGAAAAGCCCTGAGTTAGACATAACAATACTGGACCTAGCGTGAGAATCAAGGTTATTGAAATAAGAGATGATAAGAATTGGCGGGTTGGAGAACTGGAGGGAAAGCCTGCATTTCAAACTAATTGGAGAATGTGATTTATGACTGTTTAATTAGAGGAGGGAATTGTGCTTTGATCCTAGGCTCTCAGGGGAGGGGAATTCAGATTTTGTCTTTGACTATGTAAGTGCCGATGCTGTGCTTCTCAAATAAAGATTCTTTAAGGTAAACAATGCCTCGAAGTTCTTTGAAGAGTTTCATGTGTCGGAACCATGACATTAAGGATGAAAGCCACGGTCCTCCACCGTTTGTAGCTGAAATAAGCTGATGGATAAATGAACAAGAGTTAGTGGAACAAAGAAGTGGCGAAGTTTGTGGGGAAGAAATTATAAACTGACAATGTCAGCTTCATCTAAAAACATACAAAATCTTCTATAGATGGCCCCTGCCACCAACAAGATTAGCAAAAATGTTTAAAAACATGTCAGAGAAATGTTGGAAATGTAAATGCAAACCAGGGATTTAATTACCGTATGTGGTGGACATGCGTTAAAGCAGTGGTTCTCAACCTGTGGGTCGGGACCCCATTTGGGGTCGAACGACCATTTCACGGGGGTCGCCAAACAACACAGTCCGCCATTTTTTTCCCCTTTTCCTTAGCCGTGCTACTCCCTTGAAAGCCAATAGAATAGACTCTCTTGCATAAAGTCTAATTCTATTGGCTTTCCAAAGCCAATAGGCATTGTCCAGGCTGTCTTTGCCCTGCTGAGCCCGCCAAAAGTCCCATTCTGCAAACGGTGCTGCACCAGTTCAGTAGTCCTCGACTTACGACCGGTTGAGTAGTCCTTGACTTATGACCGGTTGGGGGTCGCGGCATTAAAAAGGTTGAGAACCACTGCGTTAAAGCAAGAAGATATTGGACAAAAATTCACACTTGGTTAGAAAAAACGTTAGAGGAACACATAGAACAGTGGTTCTCAACCTGTGGGTTGGGACCCCATTTGGGGTCGAACGACCATTTCACGGGGGTCGCCAAACAACGCAGTCCGCCATTTTTTCCCCCTTTTTCTTAGCTGTGCTACTCCCTTTTATTCTATTGGCTTTTGAAAGCCAATAGAAAAACTCTCTTGAATAGAGTCTAATTCTATTGGCTTTCAAAAGCCAATAGGAATTGTCCAGGCTGTCTCTGCCCTGCTGAGCCCGCCAAAAGTCCCATTCTGCAAACGGTGCTGCACCAGTTGAGTAGTCCTCGATTTACGACCAGTTGAGTAGTCCTCAACTTACGACCGGTTGGGGGTCACGGCATTAAAAAGGTTGAGAACCATTGACATAGACTATAAACCTGATTTTTTAAAAAAAACTAGGTATAATGCCAGAAAAAACTTGATAAGCAAAGTATGTACTTGTACTTACATGGGACAACAGCAGCAAGAATTATATTTGCACAATACTAGAAGATGGAAGAAATACCACCAGGAGAAGAAATAATAAAAAAAAAATACGAGACTGTGCGCAAATGAACAGACTTACTTTAAGGTTGAAAGAAAAAGAAGAAACAGAACATTTTCAAACTTGGGGACCTGTTTTATCGATGGTTAAAGATTTAGGGATTAGGAATTAAATCTGTATTAGTGAATAAGATACTCAGACAACACGTTTTTGTGGAATAATTATTACTGAACTCTGTTAAAAAAAATCAATAAAACTTTATATATAAAAAAGAGTTAATGGAACAAAAATTACAGAAACTCTCAGGAGCAAAAATCTAGCATTCTTGAATTATTTACGGTGACATTCTCCACGTTACCAGGGATATTAACTGGAAAATCTGGACGATTTACCCCATAGAACTGCTCTGTCCTGTCTGAAAATTGCTCAGCCTTGCTTCTGGTCTCTCCCAAACCTGTTGGCTTGGGAGGAAATAATTATTTGGCGTTTCCACTTGGCTCTCTAGCACAATCTCCAAGGGCAATCTGAAATATGCCAAGATAGACACCCACTTCCTGCGGCTGGGCTCATGTTTTCCCTTTAATAATAATCAGCTGCCACAGCTTCCAACAAACAAAACAAAATGTAAATAAATTTCACTCTCCTTCCAGCTCACGGCCCATCTTTCCTGGACTTAACTTGATGTCCAATTTTCTCGCCATTCATATATATAATGTATGTATGTATGTATGTATGTATGGGTAGTCCTTGACTCCTGACCATTTGTTTAATGACCTTGATTAAAGTGACTTATGACCTAATCAGTCAGAATGTTTTGAATATTGTGGGGAAAACAGATTTAAGGAAGAATGGAAGCAGGATTCCCGATGAGGCAATCAAGGTGATCAACGAAAAGAAGCTTTAAAAATATTGATGTGGTTATTACTTGCAGAAACCTGTGAAAAATGTTTACATTTAATGGTCGTTTATTTAAAGAAGAACTGTTATTAATTTTAAGGTTGGCAAAAAAAGAGTATTATTGGAAGCAGAGGAAACCAAGCAAAGCTATTATATGGACTATAGAATTAGGGAAATTAATTGTTATTGATTTAAGGTTGGCAAAAAGAGAGTATTATTGGAAGCAGAGGAAATCAAGCAAAGCTATTATATGGACCATAGAATTAGAGAAATTAATTGTTATTGATTGTTTTTTAAACACTAACCCAGACAACGCGATGTTTACCAAGTATTAAAGTGTATGTTAAAAATCAATAAAACATTTAAAAAATAAATAAATAAAGTGACTTATGACCACTTCCGGTAGTTCTCGATGTACAACCGTAATTGAGCCCCAAAATTTATGTAGCTAAGCGAAACGTTTGCTAAATGGGTTTTGCCCTGTTTTACGATCTTTCTTGCCACAGTTTTTTAGTTGTGTATCATTGCAGTTGTTAAGGCAGTATGATGATTGTGCAGTGAATCTGAATTTGCTTGTCAGAAGGATGCAAAAGGAGATCACGTGACCCCGGGACACTGCGACCGTCATAAATGTGAATCAGTTGCCAAGCATCTGAATTTTGATCGCGTGACCATGGGGATGCTGGAATGGTCGTTAAGTGTGAAAAATAGTCCCAAGTCACTTTTTTTCAGTGCCGTTGTAACTTTGAACGGTCACTAAACGGTTGTCAATTGAAGACTACTCGATGACGATCGCAAGGCGTAGGAATGTTAAGGATTGTGTTTTTTTAATCTAGCAGTCTTAGTGAAGCTACCCAAGTGGTGGAGATCAACCATCAACAGCAAAGGCCCAAGTGGTAAAGAAAGAGGCAGCAGGTGAATACTTAGCAGAACAGATAGTACCTTTTGCAAGTAACTAGTAGTAACCAAAGGGAATAGTTATACAATAAATCAATTTAATAGATTGATTGGGGGAAGATGGCTCTGCTGGAAACGCCTGGAGGCTAAAACATATGAAGAACGATTACAGCAGGGGTCTTCAAACTTGGCCACTTTAAGACTTGTGGACTTCAACTCCCAGAATTCCTCAGCCAGCCCTGGATATACACACATATCTATATACATCTCTCTCTATATATATTTATACATACATATACACATCTATCTGTCTGTCTGTCTGTCCCTAATAACTATAAAAATGCGAATCCCAGGCATATCAGTACAGCAATATAAAATCCTCGAAGTCTGGGATGAATACAAAACAGCTGTTTATTGTTAACATAATAAAAAATATTTATTTTTTTAACAATAAACAGCTGTGTTGTATTCATCCCAGAGTTTGAGGATTTTATATTGCTGTATATAGATAGATAGATAGATAGATAGATAGATAGATAGATATAGATAGATAGATAAATAGATAGATAGATAGATGGATGGAGAGAGAGAGAGAGATAAGATAGATAGAGAGGGATAGATAGATAGATAGATAGATAGATAGATAGATAGATAGGATGGAGAGAGAGAGAGATAAGATAGATAGAGAAGGATGGATAGATAGATAGAAGGGGATGGAGAGAGAGAGAGAGATAAGATAGATAGAGAGGGATGGATAGATAGATAGATAGATAGATAGATAGATAGATAGATAGATAGATAGATAGGATGGAGAGAGAGAGAGATAAGATAGATAGAGAAGGATGGATAGATAGATAGAAGGGGATGGAGAGAGAGAGATAAGATAGAGAGAGGGATAGATAGATAGATAGATAGATGGATGGGGATGGAGAGAGAGATAAGATAGAGAGATAGATAGATGGGATGGAGAGAGAGAGAGATAAGATAGATAGAGAGGGATGGATAGATAGATAGATAGATAGATAGATAGGATGGAGAGAGAGAGAGATAAGATAGATAGAGAAGGATGGATAGATAGATAGAAGGGGATGGAGAGAGAGAGATAAGATAGAGAGAGGGATAGATAGATAGATAGATAGATGGATGGGGATGGAGAGAGAGATAAGATAGAGAGATAGATAGATGGGATGGAGAGAGAGAGAGATAAGATAGATAGAGAGGGATGGATAGATAGATAGATAGATAGATGGGGATGAAGAGAAAGAGAGATAAGATAGAGAAAGAGAGGGATGGATAGATAGATAGATAGATGGATGGGGATGGAGAGAGAGAGATAAGATAGAGAGATAGATAGATAGAGCGGGATGGATAGATAGATAGATGGATAGATAGATAGATGGATGGGGATGGAGAGAGAGAGAGAGAGAGAGATAAGACAGACAGACAGACAGACACACACACACACAAAAACGGGCCACAACCACACGTGCCCCCAGAAACCCTGCAGCCAGGCGCGCGCATGCGCTTTCGGCGCCGCCGCGGCCAACCAGCCGGTCTCGCCAAGGGCGCCTGGTCGGCGCGACGCTTCGGCTTCGCTCTCCGCGAGCTGGGAAGGCCTCGCCGGGACCCGTAGAACGCCATCCGCGAGACCCGGAAGGAGAGGCAAACCGGAAGTGGGGAAGTTGAAGCCGATGCTGAGCCCCAGTGCGGAGTTTGGGCAGGTGAGCGAGGGGGCTCCCCTTGCCCCAGTGGGGCTGGGACTGGAAGGGGGGGGGCTGGGGGAGGGGAGGGTCTCCTTCTGCTCGCCTCCTCCTTCCTTCGTCCGGGGGTGGGCTGCCTAGCCTCCCCCCTTCCCCATAGGGAAGCCCTGCCAGGTTGCCAGGTTGTCAGGCGAGGCTATATGGGGGGGGGGGAGAGACCTCTCATAGGCTCCCTTGCAAACACCTCGGCCCCCCCTTCCCTCCACTTGCTCTTCCTCCAGAGGTCTTCATGGGTGCCTTTCAAATGAGGGGAGATGGAGGCAGCTTCCCCAGTAAAATGCAATGAGCACAATGGGGGAGGGAGCGGGGGAAGGGGGTGGGCGGGGAGGGTTACAGGCAAACCGGGGTAAGCCAGAATCCAGGGCGGGACAGGGCTGCTGGTGGCGTTAATGGGTGGGACGTGGAGGGGAGACCACTGGGAAATCCCCACCTTTGGGCTTTAGGTCTGGAAGACGGAAAAAACAGCCTCAGAAATGCCTGGGGGGGGGAGCTAAACTTTTCTGCATTTGTTTATTTTGCTTTTATTGCTTGCACAAAGAACTCAAGGCAGCGAACATACCTAAGACTTTTCCCTTCTATTTTCCCCACAATAACAACCTGGTGAGGCGGGTTGGGCTAAGAGAGAGGGACTGGCCCAAAGTCACCCACCTGGCTTTCAGGACTAAGGCGGAACTAGAACTCACTGTCTCCTGGTGAATGAGCCAAAGTCACCCAGCCGGCTTTCATGACTTAAGGTGGACTAGAACTCACCATCTCCTGATGACTGGCCCAAAGTCATCCAGCTGGCTTTCATGGCTAACGCGGGATTAGAACTCACCATCTCCATTGATTGGTCCAAAGTTATCCAACTGACCTTAATGCCTAAGGTGGGGCTAGAACTCACCATCTCCTGCTGTCTAATCTGATGCCTTCACTGATAGACTAAATTGGATGTTCTAGCCAAGGAAATTGTGTATATCACCTTGGTGCCTGGAGAAGACTTGGACCAGAGAGAGGTTTAAATGTTACATTGTTTAGAAGGATGCATATATTGTCCCTGTTGAAAGACACAAGGTACCTAAAGCAGTAATAATATACATGATAAGATAACTCGCAACTAAGCACATTAACTACCCCAAAAACCCACACCCTAATTCAAACAATGTCATTATATTTACCCCCAAACGTAATGCCCTTCTTAAAATATCCCAATAAAAATGGTAGCTAAGTGTCAGCACAGCATAAATTCTCACCCAAGCTAGATAGAATAGAATAGAATAGAATAGAATAGAATTGGAAGGGACTCTCAACATCTGTTTTGTGATATGGTGACCAAAATTGGCTGCAGTATTCCAAGTGTGGCCTCACTAGGGTTTTATAAAGCAGTACTAATACTTTGCGTGATCTTGATTCTATGCCTCTGTTTATACCAGGGCTTTTCAACCAGTGGGACGGGTACCACCTGTGGTACATTGGCACCTGGCAGGTGGTACGCGACCATCCTAGAAAATTGGTAGCGGGGGAGGGGAATGAGCTGAACCGGTGGCAGCACCGCACAAGCCTGAGCGAGAGACGGCTGGAGCTGCAGGGCTGTCAGGGCTCAGCGGAAGCGCCAGTTTCAGTGCCAGGCTCCAGCTGTAGCTCGGCACTGATCCTGGTGCTTCTGCTGAGCCCTGAAGAAGCACCAATCAGCTGGAGCTCAGCGCTGATCCTGGTGCTTCTGCTGAGCCCAGAAGAAGCGCTGATCAGCTGGAATGTTGCAGCCTCTCCAGGGTTTTGTGATTTACATTCAGATGCTTGGCAACTGATTCATATTTATGACGGTCACAGTGTCCCAGGGTCATGGGAAGTGACCAAAACCTGCTTCAACCACCCAGCAGACGGGGGGAATAAAAACCAAACACCCCCCCACCCCACCCCCGCTGCCAGTCCTCAACAGAAATGCTCACAACAATGAAACAGGAGGAAGAGCTCCGCCGGGTTGGCAGGCAGGTGTCTTGCTCGGTTGTGGCTTAGGGGGCACTTTTTTCAGTGCCGTTGTAACTTCAAATAGTCACTAAGCGAACTGTTGTAAGTCGAGGACTACCTGTACTTTATCAAGTTTTTGACACCTTGCTAGGCGACTGGTAGTCCTCAGATGTTGCCATATCCTAAAAGTGGTACAATGGGTGAAAAGGTTGAAAAGCCCTGGTTTATACAACCCAGGATTGTATTAGCTTTTTTGGTTGTTGCTGCACACTGCTGGCTCATAGTTAAGTGATCATCGAGATAGATAGATAGATAGATAGATAGATAGATAGATAGATAGATAGATAGATAGATAGATAGATAGATAGATAGATAGATGATAGATAACCTTTACTGTCATTTTTTTTACTGTGGGCATAATGGTACACATTAAAAATGAAATTTAGTTGCTTGCTCTCAAAATGTACACATAAACCACACATTTAAACAGACTATATAAAACGTACCGTAAATGCCGGTGTACAAGGCGACCCGGTGTATAAGACGACCCTGTCTTTATAGCCGGGCCGCATTCCTAGAACGACGTCTTATACGCCGGAAACTACCAATTTTTCCGGCGTATAAGACGACTCGGCGTATAAGACGACCCCTGTCTTTGGCGCCGATTCCAGCGCTCGCGGAAGTCGCCTTATACGCCGGCATTTACGGTATGTATAGACCTACACCCTTACATATAAGTAACATATAAATATTAATCACTGTCCATCTGGAATACATAACCCAGCGGTTCTCAACCTGTGGGTCGGGACCCCATTTGGGGTCGAACGACCATTTCACGGGGGTCGCCAAACAACGCAGTCCGCCATTTTTTCCCCCTTTTCCTTAGCTGTGCTACTCCCTTTTATTCTATTGGCTTTTGAAAGCCAATAGAATAGACTCTCTTGAATAGAGTCTAATTCTATTGGCTTTCAAAAGCCAATAGGAATTGTCCAGGCTGTCTCTGCCCTGCTGAGCCCACCAAAAGTCCCATTCTGCAAACGGTGCTGCACCAGTTGAGTAGTCCTCGACTTATGACCAGTTGGGGGTCGCGGCATTAAAAAGGTTGAGAACCACTGACATAATGGAAAGAGGAAGCTTTAGAATCTCTATTCATGCTTTCTCCAATCGGGTATGCCCTAGTCCAGAGGTCCCCAACCTTTTGGGCACCAGGGACCGGTTCCGTGGAGACAGGTTTTTCCGTGGACTGGAGAGTGAGTGGTTTTGTGTGCTGCCTGCATCCCACGGAAGGGGCTTTGCTTGTTTGTGCAGACCAGTTGCTGACATGCTGTGGCCCGATACTGGTCCACAGATCAGGGGTTGGGGACCCCTGCCCTAGTCCACACATCTTAAAATTGACCCAGTATTAAGGTTGTTTCTCTCCATTTAGCACTGTATCTCCTTTGAGGTGGTATAGCAAAACGAAAGAACGAATGGACTAAGTCCTCGATTTACAACGGTGGGTTCTGTGACCGTTTGACGTTACAACGGCACTGCCAAAAAGTGACTTAGGACCGTTTTCCCACACTGACGACCGCTGCGGCCTCCGCCTGGTCACGTGGTCAAAATTCAGACGCTTGTCAACTGACTCGTATTTACGATGGTTCCAATGTCCCCCAAGTCACCTGATTCCGTTTGCGACCTTCTGACAAGCAACGTCAAGGGGGGGGGGAAGCCAGGATCGCTTAACAGCTGTGTCAGTAACTTAACAACTGCAGTGATTCAGAAAAGTCGTTTAAATGGAGCAACCCTCGCTTTCATGATGGTCTTGCTTAGCCCTGGAATTGGCCTCAATTGTGGCCGTACGTTGAGGACTCCCCGTAACGGTTTGTCGGAAGGTTAGGACGAGAATTGAACTTATGTACCGTCCTGACAAGGATCAAAGATGTATACTGTATCTTTATTAACAGAGGGATAGAATCAAGATCACGTGAAGTGTTAATACCACTTTACAAGGCCTTGGTAAGGCTGCACCTGGAATACGGCATCCAGTTTTGGTCACCACGATGTAAAAAAGATGTTGAGACTCTAGAAAGAGCGCAGAGAAGAGCAACAAAGATGATTAGGGGACTGGAGGCTAAAACATACAAGGAATGGTTGCTGGAATTGGGCATGCCTAGTTTAATGAAGAGAAGGACGAGGGGGGACATGATAGCAGCCTTCCAATCTCTCAGGGGCTGCCACAAAGAAGAGGGAGTCAAGCTATTCTCCAAAGGCCCTGAAGGCAGGACAAGAAGCAAAGGGTGGAAACTGACCAAGGAGAGAAGCAACCTAGAAGTAAGGAGAAATTTCCTGACACTGAGGACAATTAAATCAGGGGAACAACCTGCCTCCAGAACGGTGAATGCTTCAACACTGGAAGTTTTTAAGAAGAGACTGGACAGCCATTTGTCCAAAATGGTATAGGGTCTCCTGCCTGAGCAGGGGGTTGAACTAGATGACCTCCAAGGTCCCTTCCAACACTATTATTATTATTGTTATTATGGATCATTGCACAGTCAGCCAGATGTTCAGACTGGATTTGGCATTTTGTCTACCTATCGAGTCCTTACCCAGGACCTGGGATAGGCAGATGTGGATGTTTGATGGTATTACAGATATCGTCGCAGGATGGAAGCAGTTCCTAGTAAGGCCGCCTTTTGCAATTGACTAATAGCGAATTTGTCAATGCCAATGGTGTTCAAGTGGTGCTCCAGTTGTTTTGGGATTGCACCCAAGGAGCCTATGACTATTGGTACTACCCTTGCTTGCTTTTGCCACAGTCTTTCTATTTCTATTTGTAGGTCTTTGTATTTTGTTATCTTCTCCAGTTCTTTCTCTTCTATTCTGCTGTCTATTATTATTATTATCGATCATCGCACAGTCAGCCAGATGTTCAGACTGGATTTGGCCTTTTGTCTACCTATCGAGTCCTTACCCAGGACCTAGGATAGGCAGATGTGGATGTTTGATGGTATTACAGGTATCGTCGCAGGATGGAAGCAGTTCCTAGTAAGGCCGCCTTTTGCAATTGACTAATAGCGAATTTGTCAATGCCAATGGTGTTCAAGTGGTGCTCCAGTTGTTGTTGTTGTTATTATTATTATTATTTGTGCTCCTTTTCAGCCAGTAGTGTTCTGGGAGTATGGAGCCACGAGGGTGTGTCCACAGCCCGGCTGCCCATCCTGGGAAAGACGGGCCCAGCAAGCCGTACAAGAACGCGTACGCCAGGCTTGTGCAGAAGCACCACAGCGGCCGCTTCCGCTCCTACCTCAACCACATCTCTCAGAAGCTGCAGCTGGAGGGGAACCTCTTCCAGGACTTGGCTCCAGAGATGGAGCCGTCTCCGAAAAGGGGTCCCGGGAGAGAAGCGCCGGTGAAGAACGGGATGAAGCCAGGCCGGGCTCCTCCCGCTGGCACCTTGCAGTCCCTCCAGCCAGACCTCAGAAACTTTGAGGGGCTGCGAAGCAGCAAAGAGGACCGTTCGGTCAGCAGCCCGCAGCCCCGTCAAGGAGCTCCTGGTGGTGGGAAGAGAGAGGAGGAAGAGGAGGAGGAGGAGGAGGGAGAGGAGGAGGAAGCAGCAGCAGCAGAAGAGGAGGTCCTTTCTAATCGACCTTCAGACCCGATAGGCTTCTTGAGAACCAAGCTTCACCAAGCGGGCGGGCAGGAGGCGTTGTCCAGACCGCCTCAGAAGACTTCCAACTCTGGAGAGAGGAGCAAAGTGGAGCTCTGGAAAAACAAAGGCAGCGGCCCTTTGGCTCCCATGGATGGCAGCGGCGTCTGCCTGCCCGCAGGACAACTGAGCTTGGAGCTGCCTTCCGCCACTGCCAGCTGCTCGTCGCCTCGGCAGATCTACGGTGAGTTGATGGTATCTCAGGTGGCTGCCGGGATTTGTTGTTTGGGCGAGAAGCCGTGGCTTTCAAGAGCCTGGTTGGGGACCCACCGTTGTTGCTGTGGTTGGGCCACCTGCTTGCTTATGGGCTGCTCAGGATGGAGGGTCTTACCGACTCTTCCGGCTGGGCGGGTGAGAGGAATCTAAGAGAAGAGGATATTGGTAGCTCAGGGCTGAACGGAGGGGTCCTTGGTGGTCTTTGAGCTGGGTGGTTTTCTTGCAGACGTTTCATGACCCAACTAGGTAGCAACATCAGTGCTAGAAGGGAATGGGAGGAGGAAGATGGAGAAGGAGGAGGAGAAGGTGGAAGAAGAGAAGGAGGAGGAGGACTGTGTGGTCCTTGGTGCTCTCTAAGCTTGGTGGTTTTGTTGCAGACGTTTCATGACCCAATTAGGTAGCAACATCAGTGCTGGAAGGGAAGAGGAGGAGGAAGATGGAGAAGG